>OY293418.1:15333308-16676394 GCA_958502065.1 Chrysolina americana
CAGTCACCATCCATATTTACCATTACCATTACCATTTTGCATGCATTTAAAGCGTATTCCTGGACGTTTTTGCCATTTTGGGTGCATTAAATTCTTGTGTGTACTTGGGCTTAACAAATTAAAAAACATCATAATGCATGATTTTTATTCTACTGCAATAATTTTTATTTTGATAACATATCACAAAGCCTCATTTTGTTTTTAGAACTCAATTATTTTCTATTAAAACACTACAAGAACTGGCGCATTCCTGACCCACTAACTCACCACTCATTAAATCACTTCTCTTTGTGAAACGATCAAATACTACTTGCTAACTCTCAGTCCCTTGCTTTAAAGAATCTGATGTGCACTTTGAAATCCTAACCTGTTGAAAACAGCACCAGCGAATAAAATTATCGTAAAAATAGAAGGTTTTGTAATAACCCGTAAAAACTTTCATGAGACAAATGGCGAATATTTTACAAGCCGTTTCATCTCAAAACTATACAATTAAATTAAAGCGATTATGTAACATTATATCGATATGATACATACAGGACCAGAATAATTGACACCTGGACAAGTATAGAACCGATTTTTCTGAAAACTAGAGACGAACCAATAAAATAATGCAATATTCATAAGGTTCATCAAACCAAAATAGATATTTTCCGGATTAAAATTTGTTGGAATAATAATGAAATAATAATTCCCGAAACTGAAAATACGAGTCCGCAGTGACTGCCAACAAATTGATACTGGGAAAAATTATAAATTAATAATCATAACACGAAATATACTCAGGTCGACAAATATCGAAATATTACTTGACGCTACTTGCAGCAAAAATTGTATGAATGTATGTTGGCGAATTAGCCTTCCATTTCACACGTGCTTGGAGTTCGTATATTTAATTCTTATGCCATCTTTTCAAAAAATGCTGATTCGCCTGTTGTATATACTTTGAAATATATTGGGATGTGCTTCCATGATATAATTGAGGTCTGAATCAGGAAATTCATTCATTGTTTTACCAATCAAAAAACTCTTCGATACGGTACTCAATTCGTATCACTCCCGCTTTCCTAAATCCCCTGAAATTGAGAGATCTAGCAGGATGAAATGCCAAGTAACCCTTTCTGCGTTTACAGCATCTACATATTTATAACAACAGTTCTATGAACAACTAGTAACTAACTAATACAGTGCATTTCATATAGTAAACTATTGGATAAACAACATTCTGCCCGCATTGAAAAAGTTCACTGAACTTTCAACAGAAAAATTCTCCAATCGTATAAGCGCACCCTTGAATTGACATCTGTCGACTTCCATTTCAGTAGATGCCAAACTGAAACTGATATAAATTGAAAAACACTGAATATACTACCTATCCAATATCGTAAAAAATTATGATTGTCAAAACTGTCAAACCTTATACAGAGTAGAAATTGTGAATAATATTGCTGATAACGAGAATCTGACAGTACTTCTCAATTGAGCACCTAATCATATCATATCGCTGATGCAACTCGAATAGAAATGATAACTTGAACGGACCCACTGAATTTCTCGCTTTTTGGCGGTATACCGGGTGATCATGAGGTGAGGTACGCCCCCCAATGTTTCTATAGTTTTGAAGATACAGGATTTAAATTTGGTAGGTCAATATATTACTCATGTACGCATATTTTGACTCCATTACCAAAAATTCACCAATTCTGGTTTACCCGGAAGTGACCCCAAACTTTTTTTTCAAATGACACCCTGTACACATTTTTTCATTATCCGGAAGAAAACGTAATTTGTGATAACACTGTTCTTCGAAATTGAAAATCGGTTGAGAAATAGCGGAGATACAGTTGATTGTTCAATCGAACAAAGTTGGCCATGAACATCGAACTCATATCATCACAACTGACGAACGGCGTCAACATTTACGAGATGAAGGTTCGAGGTAAGATACAGCTAAAGAAATATCAAAAATTTCCTCAAAACGGAGTAGTACCCATAAAGAAATGCTCACAACTGCCATACTTCTGAGCTTGTAGCATCATTATACCTACTTGAAAAAAATGCATCAGGCTCGTAAGATTTATTCTTTACTAGTTGATGAATGAAAGCTTGTTTTTAAAATTTTCTTATGAGTTAATTTTATCAATGTTTTTTAACACAATTTGTTGATGTATATCAATAATTTCAACGACTCCCCACGTTTTTCAAAAAGTATATTGTTGTATATGTTCATTTCTACTTGACCGCTGAAAAAGTGCTAGATTTGTATAAATAAAGAATGATGTTCTTACCATAAACAATTTAGGATTCAATATATTTTCAATTAAAAAATTCTTTATAATCCCCATGAGTAGGTATGTAGTCTCTTTTATCTCGGTGGCAGTATCAAAATCACTAAAAATGTTCTATTGTTATTTTTGTCACTATCATAATGGATAATCGGGCTAAATTCGGGCAACGATTATGAAGACATAGATAGCCCCATCCGACTGTCCTCAAAACATCCCACCTTATCTGAGGTCACAGACCTACCCGTATACGCATAAAGAATAACGATATGGCCGAATCAGAGTATTAAAATCCTTCAGTCGGTTATAATTAATTTTCAGCCGCGTGAAATGCGTCAGATATACGCCCGACGGTATAACCAGAGATAAAATTGAACGATAAAATTGTTACCTCGTTTTGATGAACTGTAACAATAATGGAGTTATGCTGGAATCATGGAATATGTCCGGACGTGACGTGAATTACCTGCAACAAAAAGATTGTTTTAGGGCATTTAGGCGATACAAAGAAGATAATTAAAACCATCCCTTCATTTCAGAACCGAATGGGGTTTGCCTTATGGCCGTAAAATTGAGATTAGCTATTTGTAAAACAAAGGAGCAGAGTGTAATATTTCCTGCAGAAAATGATTTCATGCCCAAAACCAAGCGGAGGGCAGCAATAATCTGAGCCTTAAATTACAGTTTTCTCTCCCAAGTCATGGATTTATGTTTCTCCAACACTTTCGCCAAAAATGAGGGAAATGAAAGTCTGTCCACTTTGAGAAGAAATTTACTTAGAGGCTGACCAACACAGCAAAGCCTCCAAGATGAGCAAGTGAGACAAAGATCGACTACCATTATCCATCGGATAGTTTAACGAATATTTTATTCTATTTAATTTGATTTATCCCAAACAGATCAATCACCACAATTTCTATTCTCCACCAATTCCATACTTAGGGATAGCCACTTATTTGTATACGCATATCAAAGAACGAAGGCATATCGAAACGAGGATCGATTCCCGATGAGAAAAATCTTGAGTGATTCAGTATAAATAAAAAAAAATACAGTAAATGAATGAACTGACAAAACCTGCAAAACAGTTGCTTTTGCATTCCATATATAATTATTAGCATCTTTAGTTAAAAAAATAGGACAAATAAGCTAATAGTGTTCTTCTAGGTTCTTGGAGAAATAAGCACCTACATCATTCCTATTTCCAGAATTTTCAATTACATTTGATAAGGTAGATGATGGATAATTCGAGTTTCCCTTATAACAGATGAAAATAGCCTCGCCACAACAACATAATGTCCGAGCCCAAGATTTCGAAGTACAGTACAGTAGTAAACAGTAAAAGGATTTTCAACGTTTAATGCGTTGAATGAGATCCCATATCTGATACCGAGTCCCATTTCTGCATGTGTCTCGAATAGATCCCAAGGCGTACTATATAATATAATGTATCCACTTGAAATTCGTTTTGGCCATGTCACCCATACATTGTATCTTGTACATACGCTGAAGCAAGACTTATTTCATACGTCCCAACAGTCAGGTCTTTCAAATACTCTAATCCAAGTTTAGGAAAATGCTCAACATCATTTGCGTTGATGGATTCCCAAACAGCATCCCTCCTCCTTCAAGGTCTTCACAAAAATTATTTTATAAAATGTTATTGATGAAGAGAGGGGGAAGGAGGGGAAAACATTTTTTACCAGCTATTCAATGATGTATCACAAATAAGGATATTGAAACTATTTGAATGCAGGTATCTGGAATTAAATGTGGGGGGTTGGATAGGAAAGATAATGGATCAGTTATGAAAAATTTGTAATAATTCTATAATTTTGCTCAAGAGTATAGCTTTCGTTAGCGTTCAAATTGTCACCCTGAAAAATGATGCAAATAGAGTAACTTTGGATCTGTTTCCTGGAAAATCACGGAAACAATATGAAATCGCTTAAAAAGGATTATTCGAATGGAGTCAAATGAAGGAAGTTGAAGGCAAGTTCACTGAAAGCGTATTTTTAAAGTGGCTTTGATAATGGGGATTAGCGGTGCTTGTAGATGCGATGAATTGGTCAATTTGGAAATAGAAAATATTAAAGACAAAGGGAAATATTTTCACGTAGTTTTGTCAGACACTAAAACCAAGAAATCGAGAAGTTTCACCATAATTGAAAAAGGATTTCCAGTCAACCCGATTAATTTGTGTGAAAAATACATGTCTTTGAGATCAAAGAATACTAGTTTTAGCCATTTTTTGGTTTTTAACGAAAATGGGAGGCGTACCAGCCAGTGTGTGGGAAATATTCAAGACAAAGGGAAAAATTTTCACGTAGTTTTGCCAGACACCATACTTGAAGAAGGATTTCCAGTCAACCCGATTAATTTGAGTGAAAAATACATGTCTTTGAGACCAAAGAATACTAGTTCTAGTTTTGGTTTTTAACAAAAATGGGAGGTGTACCAGCCAGTGTGTGGGAATGAATACGTTATCGAAGATACCTTCAAGAATTGCAATGTTTTTGAAATTGGAGGAACCAGCGCTCTACACCAGTCACTGCCTGAGAAAATCTTCGGCGACTCTTTTGGCCAATACAGGGGCTAACATGACTACTTTGAAGCATCACGGAGGATGCAAGTTCTCGACGGTAGCAGAAGGATACATAGAAGAATCGGTGCATAACAAAATACAAATTGCAGAAAAAAGGCGTCTTCCAACACTATCAGCAGCTGTACCGATATGGGAGCGTCTGGTTCCAATATATCAACGAATTTTACAATAACTTAAAATTTTAATAAACTGTTAGTGTTTTCCTTTAATTTCAATATCAATGTGAATTCTACTTGTAATAGTGATAAATAAATAAAATACTACTTTAAATATGAACATGAGTTATAATCCATAACTTACTAGTGAGTTATGGATTATAACACACCAGTGAGTTATGGATTATAACACAATTGTGTGTTATTCGATAATTTACTTGTCTAAAATTACATTAATAATGACAGTTATAACTGTTATGTGTTATGTGTCAAATTATTGAGTATCCTTCATCACATCTGTCATTTCATAGTAATTTTGACAAACAGTGTGAAAACTTCAGTTTTCAATTTATATACCCATGAATTAAAAGAACCGTTTTCATTCGTTGTAAAAGGCTCTCGTGGTCATCTTGCTTGAAAGGTTATTAGGCCAACATGTATGGCGAGATGCTCCGATCAATGTTCACTCGGATCTACTGCTAACAGCTCTCTCTTGAAAATGCTAGCCACCCTTACTGGCGAAACGTCGAGATCATCTCGCAATACCTGCCGACCTGATATCCCGAAAAACCATCTTTCAAGCTTTCCCATTTTCATTCAAGAAAAAACTTCTAGATGACATTATTTTTTACGCAACAAGACGACAATAATTTTTTCAAATCCATTACATCCATACATTACTTTTTATTTCGTCGATATCATCTGTTACGCTAGCGTCGCTCTAATTTGATTCTCTCCAAACAACGCTGTTCATTGTTGTGGTAATAAACCAAGTTTGGGGCTCGTATTCTCAATTTTACGGCCGCAATAACCATTAAACGGCTAGTCAGGTAATATACGGCAGAAGTTTTCTTCCGGCGAGATTTGATGGTAGCATTCCTATACACGCACATGAGAAAGGCAACTATTCGGAATCAGGAGAAAGTCACAAAACGATAATTAACGGTGATCAAAATCACAATTAATCGAGGAAGAAATTAAACTTTTTAAATTGATTCAAATTAACAAAATTGAAATATTTGTTCCTTCTGAGTCCTCCCTCGATGGAGCATGGATTTTTCAATCATTTATAAATGCTTTTCTCATTATCTAAGTAGGTTTGTATTCAGCTATTCCCTTGTTATCCCGCACTTGCATACTGTCCAAGTGAAAAATCAATTAATTCCAGCAAGTTGGAAAATTCATCAGACAGAAATGAAAATGAAATAAACGAATAATTCTCCATTCAGATTTCGTTCATTAGAAAATGGTTCTAACATTCTCTATTTCAAGAATAACAAATAGTACCTACAAAATTTGTACATGCTTTGTACACAAATATGTACGTACAATGTACTTACACATTTCATGTGTACAGATTACACAAATTTGTGAAATTTTTGCACCATGTATTTAAAATACTTCCACAATTTGTACTAGCTAAGTGCACAATTGTTTCCATTTCCTAGATTCTTATACAATTCATGCAAAAACAGTAGGTACACAAGTTGTTGACATTCGTCACACAACATACTGATTAATTTTATATATTTTGTGTATACCACAAGTAATAATGCACAAGGCAATGCAAGAATAGAACCTAAGTTGTGTATGTTTTTAAAACAAAACATTGAGTTTTCATTAATTCTTCTTACCTGGTGAGTACATAATATTCTAAATTATTCAACACGGAAGTGTATCGTTTATACACAATAACTTTAATACAATATCATAGAAGAAATGAAAATTAAATAAGTACACGAATAATAATTCTCCATTCAGATTTCGTATATTAGAAAATGGTCCTGTCATCCTCTCATTTGGCATTGCGTATCACACACGGCACATTTACTTTTTGGGATATTCAATTTCGACAATTCGCCGCACAGTGAGGATTTTGGTAAGACTCATCCCAAATTCTGAGAAGTTAACACACCAGTAGTGATGAAGTAGCTTCGTGCTCGAAAAAATTATTTCGAAGAAAATTTCAGTTAAGTGCCCATAAGCAGTATTTCAATCTTCTCTATTCGTTTCTACAGTGTGAAGTGTGGAAAAATTAAGGTTGGAAGGAATGCATTTTTGTTTTATTCATATGCACGCATCTTCAAATTTAACTACGATTCCCATTGAGTTGAAGTGAAAAATGCCTCATACTTATAGGTACAGAATCAGCTCGATATGCCGCCAAAATGTTATCATCAACTTGATTTTCATCAAACTTTCCTGCAATAATTATAGTACAAGAGCTGGCGACAGATTCGGATTCCAGATTTGATTATACATCATACTGTCCACTATCACTCTACCTGTCACTAACATTGAGAAAATTCGAGTCTTGCAGCTGGGGGAGTGTGCAACCCTCCTCTAGGGCGACTGTTAATTTTTCGATATTGGGACAATTTGATTATGGTTGATCTTTATATATTTTACAGTTTTCAAGTAAAATAACATAAATAAATGCATATCTGTCGGCAAAGTTGGTCTTGCATGCCGACAAACATGTTAACTAAAATAGTTCTGATGACACATTTGATCATGACTGTCCTTTTGTGTAGGTATAGCTTATACCTTCAAATAGCAGGAAATCCAGGTCTTGCATGGATATCTGTTGGCAAAGTGAGTCTTGCAGGTATACAAAGTGCTGCGCGCGTCCGTGCGTCTTCAATGACTAATCGCTCGCGTACTATGTTAGATAAATTGATTTTCAGTAAGATTTTTTTTAATTAATGGTTTGCAGTTTATTGTTCATGAAATGTCTAGCCTTGCAGTATCTTTACAAGGCAAAATTTACTTTTTGGCCGCTGTAATGTATATGAGTCATACAATTGTATGTTTTCGTTAAATTTTATAATCAAATTATGTTTTGAAATTTATTGCCTTTCGTCAAGTATTCTAGTTCCACATGAGAAATATTTAAATATTTTTCATGATGAAAATTTAATTTATTTTCTTTGGCTTATTTCAAATATTTCTCATCTGTTATAACTGAACCTTGGGTGAAACATCCTTTATACCTATGTACGTAAATATCTGGCTATTTTTTATTATTATTACTTTGTAATACATTGTAATTCATCATTTATCATAACACAATGAGTTTTTTATTATTCGTATCCTATCTTTCATCACGCTCAATCTATCATAATTTCAAATTCTACTGTCACTTTTCTATAATAAAAAAAAAATATTTTCTTCTTCCTCTAAGAGTCCACAATTCATCTCGGTTTATTCATCAAATTCATTTATTTATCTAACATAGTACTCGAGCGATTAGTCATTGCAGACGCACGGACGCGCGCACCACTTTGCATACCTGCAAGACTCACTTTGCCAACAGATATCCATGCAAGACCTGGATTTCCTGCTATTTGAAGGCATAAGCTATACCTACACAAAACGACAGTCAAGATCAAATGAGTCATTAGAACAATTTTAGTTAATATGTTTGTCGGCATGCAAGACCAACTTTGCCGACAGATATGCATGCAAGACTCATTTATTTATGTTATTTTACTTGAAAACTATAAAATATATGAAGGTCAACCATAATCAAATTGTCCCCATATCGAAAAATTTACAGTCGCCCTAGAGGAAGGTTGCACACTCTCCCAGCTACAAGACCGCACATTCTATTCTTCAGGTGACTCCCCCAACCTAGTATATAAATGCCATCCATAATCAAATTGTCCGAAAAAATCTGTCACTAGCTCTCGTACTATTTTGAATACTGTATAAGAATAGTATCAATAGGATCAATACAAGTGGGTGTCTTCGATTAAATTCAGAAGTTGCTCCTCGGAAAGACCTCGCCCCTTTCCAATCATCAGTAATAGTACAATTTTTTCTTTTCAGGTATAGTTTGTCGGGCTATAATTAATACTAATATTTAATATCAAAATCAACAGATCACCATAAATAGGATATAACAGGAACAGACAAACAACAGGACCAACAAAAATAACAGATAAAAATTAACATAAAAAAGTAAAAATTTAAATCGCAATATTAACAATATTTTTTATTTTGATGAATGAAGTCAATACTTACTAAGTGGTTGATATAAACATAGGTCCGGTAATGCTTCGTTTTCAAGATGCAGGATGTCAAAATTTACAAAAGACATCGTCGTTTTCGCATTATCATTATTATTATTTCATTAATTTTGATTAAAATTCTAAGACTGGAAACAACTATTCATACAGGCCGTTTCTTTTATCATGTGGTAACATTGCTATATTCTAAACCGTAATAGATACAAAGACGATTAAATGGGAAGAAATGTAACTAACTATTGTGGTGAGCAGTGCATTGGTCAGAGAAAATCTACGGGGACTCTCGCCCTTCCCGACTTATACAGGGAAAACTAAAAATGTTGTTTTCTAGATATAAAAAAGTTGTAATTTTGGTTGCTCAATGTGAAACAAATACAAAAATTGCAAAAAAATCAGTAGCGCGCATTTTTTCAAAAATATTGGTTACGGTGCCTTCCGGGACGCCATTGGACATGATACTTTTGATTTAGTTAGGGCCAAATCAGCCCTTTACGACCCTTGAATACTGCCAAATTTCAAAAAATTGGTTGAAGGACTTTAGTCGATATTAACGAAAAAAACGATTTCTTCTAAAAATGTTGACATCCTGTATATTGAAAACGGAGTATTACCGGACCTATGTTCATATGAACTTTCAGTCTTAGAATCATTCAAAGAATTTCTCCTTCAAGTTTGGCCATGTACTTAGATAACACCCAGTATACAAAATATAGTGTTCAATACTTTAAGCAGCACCACCTCCGTAACATGACATTCCTGAATTATGCTTAAATACGTAACGATTTATAATGTGAAAAAATATTAAGAGATTATAAAATGTGTTTTTTATCATGAAAAAATATTTTCAGGGAAAATTTATGTCGGTTGAATTGATTCACTTCTAAACTGGAAGCCCCATAGGCAAATGCTCAGGATTTATTATCATCCTTGACCAAAAGTACTGGTTTACCTACATGAAAAGTGTTTTTGTTCAATCCTTCGATTCTGCAAAATTGTACCATTTTCCGTGAACAATTACGGAGGATACGGGGTGCTTCCATGGAAAGTGAAACAAATCCGGATTTTTCAGGACTAAAAAGCTGAGCTAATGTTGGACGTCCTGTGTATGCCACACCTTTGAGCCATTAGGTGCATTTGAAACATTTCCATCAGTCCTGAAAGTTTCATAATTTTACCCCAATAATTATTGAGGGAAGTTATAGGGGTGCTTTCTTGAAAAGTGAGACACACTCTATAACGACAAGCAGACATTTGTCGAAACCAAACATATATTGAAATTAAGGAACAAAAGACAAGTTGTACGATAACATGTCTTCAGACAAAAATATTAATTCGTGGAAAATAGCTTCTGCTGAGTGCCTTAATTTAGATGTGAACCATAAAAAATTACCAACTATTCAAATAGGTCTACTGCAGTCACATACTTGGCAGAAAATGAGGTCCAAGAACAGCAGATATAATAAAAACAGAGCACAGTAATGCAAATTCAATTGACCGTATAAATAAATGTCGACAAAGAGCACCAAGAAACTCTTCACTATCTATTCGTTCTTAATTGCTTAGTGAATATATTCTCTCACTAATATATTTCGGTATAGATAACTACTATAACTCATCTTAACTCTTTTCAAGGGAATTGCTTTTAGGTATGCGAAAAATTATTTCACAATTATCAATAGTCTTGGGATATAAGTGGTTATTTCTTTCGTCTATTAAATATCAGTCACCAACCAATTATACGTTTGTTTCCTTTTGACAGGACCAATCAACACGCTCTATTAGCGACTATTTGCAAGGTACCCAATAGTCACCGACTATTCAGCATGATACCTATATAACAAGGAACCTGTGCATCTGACAGTACTCTAAATAAATACATCTTAAACGTCAAATAGAATCAATCGTGTTAAAGCTGTATAAGTATTTGAAAATGAATCGGTTTGGAGAAACCAAAAACGAAGAGATAGATAGGGTAATCGAGGCTACAATTCCTGACAATGCAGTGTCACTGACTGATATAAAGAAATAGATTCAAGAAGTAATCTTCTTAACGTCATCCTAGGCTTTTATAGGACCTAGTCTTCAGCATTAATTTATGTACAATAATAATAAATATAACACGACCTTGATTAATTGTCGACTATTTTATTGCTGCTAAATTTCTCTTGTATTTATTAATTTTACTCGACATTATTTTGGCATTAATAATCAGAGATGAAAGCCCTCGAGCCCTTGAGGTTATAAATGCCAAAATAATGTCTCGTTAAATTATTATAAAATACATTCGAAATTTAGATGCACTAAAATAGTAGAATATTTATCAAGGTCTTGTTATATTACCTTTGATTATATCTACGCAACTACAACAGTCATATATCAATACCCACACGAGAAAATTGAACCAATGTAATAATTATATTTATATATTCTCTTTATTGTCTGTAGATACACTTCTGTCATCTGACTTACCAACAAATGATACTTTTATGTACTCATTCTGCTATTTACTAAAATTTTATTACATTTGAAGAGATACATCTAATGGCAGTTTTCTCTTTATATGTTTACATATAGTCCCTCGCCAAATTAATCATTTATATTTTATATCTTAGCACTTTCATTACATTCTATTCTGAGCGTCAACCGACCAAACCGATAATTCATTAACTAAATGTACACATTCTGAGACCATAACATCAAGGGCCAAGGCAAAATGTTGAAATACTCAAGACACATATATATTGGATTGAATAGAACCTAACTCGATGGCAATTCGACACATGTCGATAAAATACAATTACTACTTCTTCGAATGAAGTTCATCTGAATTATGATAGTAATTGATATTATTCAACTCACTTAAGTCCCATATCCTTTGGCAAAATTTCGGTCCTGATTGACTGTTCGGTTTGCAACCCTGTTCCATTTGTTGATTAGAATCGTGATCCCGTTCTATAAAGGAGGTTCTTTGAATAATTCTACACTGGCGGCTCGACCTGTTTTGTTTTCGATGAACATTAATAATCTCACATGATTAGATCTGAACCCAGAGAAGAATTGAGTATCAGTAATTATTAAAGATGAATTTTGGGACAAGTATTGTGGAAGTTTTAGCTCGGTCCATATCACATATTATCAAAAATGGACAATGTTTATATGAGTCTGGGAAATAAAAGTATTGTTGTGGTTTAGGGTTCTGATGAGATATAAACTTCTTGTACAGAATAATTGCCTCTATAACCTCTAAAAATTTATCACACTGTACTACATCGTCCCTTCAAATATTCCAATTGTCTCAATGCTTTTAATGATGAACTGTCAAATCTAACAACTGAATTGCATGTTCATATAGTGAAATATAGCTTTACTAGACAACTAAAAGTGCTTGCACATTTCACCTTTTTCACTGCAAGTCCATTGCTAGCAACTCTGAATTGCCAGCAAAAGTGTACATCGTATTTTGTACATTGTCACAACAGGTAGTTTCGGATACTCACGAAAGTCTTCCAGAAGAGGCTGACATCTGGCGAATCAACTTTGCGTGTCTGACGCCTATCAGACTCTGTCTAAACAGGGAGGAGGGACACCGCCCCTCTGATATAGTTGGATCGTTTGCAAATAATACTAGACACTCATATTGCATGTCATTAATGAAAATAATAAAAATTAGTGGTTCTAGAACTGATCCCTGGGAAACTTTTACATGCATTTGGTACAATTCTGTTAATCTGAAACACGGAAAAGATATCATCCATGAAAGGAAGTTGCCCCTAAGTGGACTAGGTAAAAACTTCTATTTCATATGGATCACGTCTGCCCATAAAAGAATAGAGAAGCACAACGGCAGATTGATTGTTGACTGAGAAATACGTATTATGAGTTTCTCAACCAGCTGTTGTGGACCACAAGTGATACCAGATACCTCTGCTCCATACGTTTTGTCTAAGAGTTTGAGACAGTTAGTGATGCTGATGACTTTAGCGGTTCGACTGCTTCAGTGGAGGAAAATTGTGTTGGTCTGGGATATATTAACAGTCTGAACCACATGATCAAAATTTTCTCAAATTGGAAATGAAGTGTACCTTCCAATTTTATTCGATTATGGGTTTAAAACTTAGAACGAATTGGATCTTGTTGAATTTATATTCTAATCTTGAAGACACTACAAAAGTAGCGTAGGAATATTTATATTTCAGTTGTTCCATTCACCAATTGCAAGATTTACCCAAACCCGAACGATATCTGAAAGAAAGCAGCGTTGATTTTCCAGACATAATTTATTACTCATAAAGCCGAATTAAATATAAGACTAATATCAATGCAGAAACGAAAAGATAAATCATCTCCCTGCAGGGAAAATATTTGTAGAGAAAACGGCAATGTTTGGAAAAGCGGATCTTGCTCGACCCGAGAAAATTGCAGAAGCGCGACTTTTCCAGAATCAACAGCACGCCAAGAGGAAATCCTTATTTTCGTTGGGACGGAGTTTTGAAGGAAAGGTTGGAATATAAGCCGCAGGATGGCTATACCGAAAATCAGCATATTTCTCGGGGTGTAATTCAGGTATCCCATTAGATCAACTATTCGGTTATTTGTTCTATAAATATTTAGTCTATTCATGACTTGTCTGAGCATTTCCGGTTCATTTTCATATCATCACCAAATTACTTTGCGTGTTATGGTTCCCACAAAAAACCTGTAAGGCACAGAGAATACCGTAATGAGAATGAAAAGAGTGGAGAGTATTTACTCATAATTTACCCGATACAAGCGAAAAATAAGTAAACCTCGGTATAAAAGTGAATGCTGTCATGCGAAAAAGCAGCAAAATGTAGATTTAATTAACTTCCGAAACAACTACCACATACATTTCCACAAAATGCATAATAAAATAAGCTCGTCCTGAAAAACTAGTCGAACGAATAAGGAGAACTGTCTGATAATTAACATAAAATAGTTCAGTGATATTACTTCTTCAGTATCCTTTCTTGCAATATTTGTGGACGTTTACCAGGAATTGTTGACAAGATGCTAAACATAATTTTATCATCAGTTCGATAACTACCAACTAAAATACCGTGTGGCACCATGGACGTATAAATTAATAATGAAGCAATCCCATACTTGCAATACAGTTTGTTTTGAAGCCGCTTGGTTCGTAGGCGCGCGGGTTGCAGGGAAGGAGGAGACCTGCGATAGACTGTAACCTACCCTCCACGCAATTTAACTGATATAGGTATTGATAATAACAAAAATATGTGGAATTTCATATATAATTATGAAAATTTCAGCAAAACTTGTTAGATACGATCTGATGTGTTCCTAAAATACCCATATGTGCCTCCCTTCATATAAAGTAAGAAGATTTCAGTACTATTTCATTTTGTATGTATAGAAAATTGATACCCACTGTGACGCCAATGAAGAATATGAACGTCAATCTAACATTTGTGAACAATTTATGTACTTACTTATGAAAGCTGAGATTCTGGTTGTTAGAACAATTAGATTGCTTGCAAACCCAACAGTAAAGCACCATTATTAGTCTCTATCTATTTTTATTTCACTATTTTAATCCAAGCGCAACAAAACACCAATATTTCAACAAATACCGTATATGACAGACAATGTCAACATAAAGTGGTGAAATTTGTAAACAACCAACAAATGATGACAAACAAAGCGTACTTCAACAGCGTTGCCGCACGTGCAGCATTTCAACGGACAGTACAGAATTTTTTGGAAGTTCGCACCGATTTTTCAAATTAATTTCACTAGTTTTGATTCTGGAATGTATAATGCCGAGTTTAATTTCATAAAAGTATCGGAGAGTTGAGTTACTGACTGAAATTCGCTGGCAATTGAGTTTAAGCTAGTGTTGATGGTTGATGAAGAATTATCACAGACTCGATGTGGCAATACCCAACTCAACAGCAGGACCTTAGGATGGTGCCTTTCAGCGACTTCACTTGGAGATGTAAATAACTGGGTCCATTATTCATTTATACGTCCATGTGTGGCACATGCTCATGGTACACCCTAGGTACTGTTCTCCTTTGTTTTTCTAGCTAACTTTGGATCATCGAATATGCTCACTAGAAATCACAGTTATATATTTTTGTAAGAAAAATTCAACCTCCGGTATCTAAAATGAACATTAGATTTCAAAATGAATATATAATGTAATATTTCGAACAAAGTTCGAAAATTGGTCATGGAACCATTTTCTCCACACCTTTCCACCAAGTGGAAAAATTAGTGAAATATCTGTCAGAAAACAACTTCTTCCCTGGCTAATGCCTCGACGGACATTGAACTACATCTTACAGATATTTGTGCAAAGTTCTTCCAAGAAGATCCAATTGCAAGTGCTTGCCTCGTAATCGAACAGCAGAGTATCCTTCATTTGGCTAGGAATGACCACCTGCAGTCATGCATGTTTCGAGACAAGTATAAAAAGACGTACTGCATTTATACAGTATTGTTAAGATTTTCGATCTGAAAGCCTTGTGGGGAAACTTCAACCTTTCATATTCAAGAAGCAAAGTTTCCTCTGTTTGAGGGAGGTTTAATAATTATTTATAATGTTATAATTATTATTCCTCCAATGTATCCCATTAACGAACTTTGCGATTATATGCACGTTCAATTAGTCTATCGAATACAACAAACAATATACTAAAAATTCAGACAATTTCACCAAGAATCATTTTACCTATAAAAAGTGCGGGGTCCTTTATGGAACAATTGTCGAACGATGGAAGCATATTTGTCGAAGGTAATATCCCAAGATCATGACAAATAGCCGACTATTATTTTCTTTATAATCCTATCGAGAGTACCTTGTATTTTGACTATTCAATCAGACCATATAAACATTAATACCTACATAACTATGTGTGGGTATTACTGAAAAAATTTAATATCTCCATTATTCAGCATTTCAAAGTAATTTTGCGGATATTCCGGCTATGAAAATTTTTACGATAGGTTAATATTTTTTGTCACTCGACAATTGTTCCATGACTTTCCGATAGAAAACATTTATATTAAATCATCATACAGTACATAGGTGAGAGGATGGAAATAATTGAATTTTACCAATTAGAGAAATTTCTACATTCAGGCGCAGAAAAGCAAACAACTGAATTTTATGGGTGTATTACTGACAAAATGGAATATTTCCATTGTCCAGCGTTTGAGAGTACCTAGTTTTCCAGTTACTAAAGAATTGAAATTTTCATGACAAATATGTTTGTGTCATTGCTTAATAAATGGCCGACCAAAAAATTTATAATCAATTATTATTCGGAGCAAAAGTGATGTCAAGAGACTGAAAATAATAGAATTTTACTAATTGCAGGTACTTAGTTTCTCCACTTCAGAAACTTTCAATGTTTCAAGAAACACTAGTTATGGTCATTCGACAATTTTATTAAAGAGTTGATTTTCAGGCACAGAAAACGCAAACCAAGCAAATTATGTGAGTATATAGCAGATATAATAATGGAATATGGAATGGAATATCTTCTTTTTCCACCATTTGTATTAAGTTTTTCGACTATAAAAAAAGTGGGCGTTTCTCGAGCAATAAGTTATGATCATTCGACAAAATCAGTGAATTTTGGAGCCTACAAAAAAAATCTCTATTTTTCACAATAAGTTTTTCATAATCAAAATAATCGACAGTAGTTCAATTAAAAAGCGCAAATCGTCCTCAAGTGCATGCGGTGTTGCCAATTACGTAAAATATCTCGTATATCAAGAATTCCACTAAAAAATACATATCCAAGTTGTAAACAAAAGATTTTTCACATTAATTTCATGTCAAATATACTTCGACAATTACTCGACAATTTTTGGTTACTATAGTGATAAAATTACAGATGTTTATTTGTCGAGTTATATTAGTGGCATTGCTAATTTAATATAAAGTTAGCACGACAAATTCTGGACAATTATTCAACAATTACTGGAATTGGTATCATCGATTTTCCGGAAAGTGGCCTTCCTAACTTTATATACATCAGCGCACCTGATAAAATAGATAATTGAGTAATCAAAGCTTTATAACATCACGCGCGTCAAGAATCCAAATTTTCACTATTTATGATTTCTGTATACTGGAAAGGGTCGTGAAAAATTCTGAGTAATCAAATCTGGACGAATCCGATGTTAACTGAATTCAACAAATAATATCTTCAGATTGAAGTATTTTCTATGTTCGAGTACTCGAAGAATTGCCGGAAATCTCGTCTCTGAAACGAAAAAATCAGCTGCTAGAATTTTATCTCGTCGCACTCATTTAAAGTAATTGGTACTCTCTATACGTCATTCCAATACCGAGAAAAAGTTTCAGTCGCGATGGAAATAAAAACTAGGAAACATAAAAATGCTTTCAGGAAAATAGTGAGGAGAAAACGGCGAATCAAACGAACACGATATTCGAGACAATGTCTTGAATTTCCGTCCGTTTCAGAGAGGGAGAATTTGTACATACGACGATCATTTCAACGAAATTCAAATATTTATGTGAGGTAAACGCTGAAAGCCTTTGTGTATGACATGGTTTTCAGCTCATTTGAACAGCTCTAGATTGGATAAATTCCATCAAATTCCCATACGAACGGAGTTCACAAAGGATTCCAAGTGAGTGCAGTTATTTGTTTTTCATCTTCAGGCTGAACTTGAGCTCCGTAGGTTTTTTGTGACCGCCATTGTGTATTTAATCAGTCCGCGATTTCCCTCGAATATTTATGTTGATGCAACAGGAATTCTATTCAGCAACAAAAATACTCGGTGGAATAAGGTTTGATTTCATAACGAGCTTGAGGTTATATTTAAAGTACCTGTAAGATAGTTATAACCAGCCAACTGCAACTCAATCTTGGTAATCACAGTCTAATAGAGAAAACAAGACGACTCGGATATTATCTGACCTATCCTAGCACTGATGAGAGGAAAACACTTTGAGGGAGAATATTCGATCGCTTCATTACAATCAGAGATTGCGATTATGTCCTCCTTGAGGAACATTGCGCAAATGGATGACATATGTAATTCGAAGTCCGTATGGGAAAGTAGTTGTTTTCTGACCACTCCGCCTACTAAAGGCACATGATTGTCGGACCCAGTAATCACTCACCCCACGGACGTAGGGAGTATTTATTGGGGGAAGTGATACACCAGCGCGCC
The DNA here is from genome assembly GCA_958502065.1 of Chrysolina americana. NCBI lineage: Eukaryota > Metazoa > Arthropoda > Insecta > Coleoptera > Chrysomelidae > Chrysolina > Chrysolina americana. Next base: position 15,351,580 of record OY293418.1, read on the forward strand.
CTCCAGGAATGGTAAATTCCTGAGAAGAAAACAAATACTATAATTAGGCAGGAGGGCCAACTATCATACAAGACATTGGTGAGTTGCAACACCACTTTTCTGAGCAACCGGTGCACCCTGGAGGGAATGCTCATTCCCTCTGATGTTGGCCGTGGGTATAGTAGTCTAACCCCTGGTATGCACGAGAAAGAGGCCTCCACAAACGACTCCCTCAAAATAGAGGTTATAGACAAGGTGGTGGTGCCCAAAACGATGAATTTCCACCTCATAAGGACCAAAATGAAAACGACGCTTTGAGTGGACGGATGAACTATGGGAATGGGGCGGTGCCAGTAATCACTTACACCACGGACTCACCAACGCGCCTTCCGGATATATCGGGTCTCCGGAGACAGAGCCTGACTGGGATATTCCTGATGGACGAAAAAAATACTTGAACAGAATGCAAAACCCTGAATGATTGAACCTCTTCAACAATGGACATTAGGAAGACGAGGACGAAGCTATTCAAGTTCCGACCATCTTTTACTTAGCGATCTGGACTCGCTTATTCAAGCAAAAACTTACGACTGCCTCACTCAAACACAAATTATCGAATGAAAAACTTCAGGATCTCTCAGCAGGGCTCAACCCTTGCCGTAATTAAAACCTTTAGAAGGATCGCTATGCCTCATACTGACAAGGCGTCGCCATGTATTATTTTTTGGAGAAATTGAAGTGACGGTTCGTGATACTCAATAGACAACAGCTTTAAGGAATCTGGCCTGCGTCTACAATTCGTTATGCTTTTATAAAATAGGAGAAAACTGCCTTCTAGTAAAGTTTCTGACAATTGGATCATATAACTGCTCCCTTTAGATGATCAAACTAGACTCGTCATCTGGAACTAGATACATTTCACAGCTGCTAATCCTGAAAATATGAAGCTTGTTCGTAGATTTCCTATCCTGCCCTTCTAGTGAGTATCAGTGGCGTTACTACATTGATAATTCTTCTTTGTTAAATTTGTTTTGTTGATTATAGCAAGTATACCAACTTAATCAGATTTCCAAATATTATTATTATCATATATATCACTTGTTCGATTGACTAATTCTTTTGTGGAAATTTTATGGAAGACAGCTGAGACTCAGTATTCGAAAAACTTTTGTGGAAATCAAATGGTTAATACCCAAGGGTTTCAATGCATAGTTGATTCTGTTCAAAATATTGGCCAACTTAATTTTTTTATGTAATGAGTATTTCACAAAACATCTTCTGTTTAGTTAACGTGCTATAAACCTTTGTGCGAAATAGTCGAATAAAAATATCATCTAGAGACATTGAATTCAGCTCAGAAATTTAAAAAACACCCAGTGCTTCTGTAATTCTGTAAAGTTAGCATTCATTTGAATTTGCTTATAGTGAGCCCTTGAATAATTAGGCACAGTTTCAAAAAAATCGTTCAAAATCTAGGATTCCACTTGCCGTGTTAATTAAACTTCACCACTCTGTATATAAAAACACTTATAGTGAGGATAAACATTTCCATTCAGTGTCGGTTGTGGTATCACGATTAGAAATGCGGGCATATTCAAGTCGGCTCGTAAAATTTTATTTCACGGAATATCGCGAAAGCGAAAGGGTCCACGGGGAGTAAGAACCGTCGATGTGGATTTTTCATTCCAGCATTCGTTCTCATTCGCAAAAACTCAAGGGAATAATCAACAATTCAATAGTTTAATGTATTTAAGGATCTACATGGTAGCCCCGACGTGGCAGTTTCTGGAGAATTAGGTCTAATTTTAAAAATTCATTGGTAGATCTAAATGCAACTTTTTTTGGTATTACGGTTGAAGCTTTGTGTAAAGTGTAAATTATTTTGTGAGCATCATCTTCTAACAACACTCACAATTTTCACGATCATTATTTCTCTTGAAATTTCCTTCGACATATATTCCCAATGAGAATGGTAACATATGGGTAGATTGAGATACTTTCAAGCGATCGATACAGTCTGTCGTGGTTCACTTCTACAAGATTTCTGTCGAGAACTACAAATTCTTCATGAAACCAATTGTGGTGTCAGAATAGGAACATTTCAGACTTTCTCTACAAGCGTGCGTGATTCACCCTATACCCGCACGCAATCCAATTCGAGATGTGTCCCGCACGCGAAAGTTTGTTCGCTACATAAGATTTTTCAATGCGCTTGTAAAAAATATCTCGATCCTTAGGTACTCATACGGAATAGTATATTATTATAAAGAATAGTATATTATTATAAGTGTTGTAAAAAGTACGCACGAATGGAAGAATTACGGTAATTACATGAGTGCCTACTTGCTTTACATTACGCCTCAAGTAACAAAAGAACAAAGGTAACTACAATAGTTTATAGTTTGATTTTCATCAATAAATAATATATCAAAGAAAATATCAATTTATGCTAGAAAGTATATGGATGATAAATTTAAGACATTGAATTTGTATGTAACGTAATAATAAGGTATTATTGATTTTTTTATCTACTAGAAATTTCCCAGTCTGGCCCCGTCTCCAACGCTCCGACACTTTCGGAGGGCGCGCTGGATCTTTCGCCCAAATAACCACTCCCCACGCCGTGGGTTAAGTAACTATCGGGTCCTAGAATCATGTGCCCTGAGCAGGCAGAGTGAACCAAGTATGACGGTCCTCAGCATTCGTCCGGATATGATTTTTAAGTTTGAGTCATCATTCTACCATCAAAACAACCATTTCAACAGATTGTTTGGGTAAATCCTGCAGAGTTCAGAGCTTAAATCTTGATATCTAGTCCGTTTTTTCTCCTCTTTTCGGACAATGTTCGTTTCGCCAGAAGTCGAAAACTCAATAGAGAAAATCGGTTAAGTCTGTTGGTCGAGAAAGACTACATCAGCTTGTTGGCTTGTATTTGCATGGGGGGAATGAGTTGTTCCAACAGATTTGACACTTCTAATTCTCCACAACAGACTCAGTATCTCCCTGAGCATAAGACAACACCGGTGTCTCGTCTATACCATACGAATGTCGTAGATGGAAGTACAACAATCATAGCACCGCGTTACGCCTATGGATATAGGCTGAGACTGCATGCATTATGGTCTCAGCTACACCAAGACACGCTCTGCATTTAATGTCAAGGAACTCCGTACCCAGCACGCGACAACGGTAGAAGAGATGTTTGAAATGCATTGCAAAGTTTGTTCCTGTAGAAAACATTGCCAAGTATCAAACTCAAGTATTTGTCTCAGAGATTTCCAATTGAATGAAAGGATTTTTTGATTCAATTGGGTCGAACTAGCCTTGGCTGACGGTTGGCAAGGACCATGAAACTGGTACGGAGATGTTCCCTCAATTGACTCGAAAAATAATTTCAGTTTTGATGTTTACAATGCATTGAAAATTTACGGGTGTGAAAACAGCTACGTTTCTTCCAGCCCTTCTGACGACCCGACAATGAGTTCTGAGCATAGGAGTTTCTTATTTAGATAGAAGTGGATATTTTCCACCCTATCACAATGCGTGCCATCCAATATTGAATTCTTGAACTCCTTCGAACGAGCCGATAATGACTTCTGAGACTATTATTGTTTTTAATTTTGTTGTGTGTATTTCAAAAACTAAATAAAAAAGTCCCTCTATAGGAAGCCCATTCTTCCGTCTGAGGATCATTTAATTCTGAGATACGGGACAGCAAGCAAAGCGGCTCACGTGATGGTGAGAGTGTCCCCTGCATACTGATCCATTTTCAATTTCACTCCCACTACAATAACTCTCATGGACCCACTCAAATGCTCTGACAATACTGTGCAAATGCAAATAATTCAAGGTAAGTATTTGACATGAGCGGGTTTCTAAATACGCGACCACTCGCTATCAGCCGTGGCGCTAATAGTCCCAGGTAAGTACCTTTTCTTTCCCTTTAATGATATAACCGGATATAACATTCATCATTGCCTTGAATTTGGTTTCCTAACAAAAAATTTCTCTCTAACAATTCACTCAATCAATCCAAATATGATACACAATTCATAATCTTTGATTTTTGCATTTTAACGTCGACCTTGCGGTGTTGCAAGATCAAAAAGTGTGACTGGAAAAACCGTGGCTGTTTTCACACCCGTTGAAAATTTTGTTCTTGTAGAAAACTTTGCCAAATATTAAACAGAAATTAGTCAACGGTCGTAGGGGGCAGTAGTTATTTTCAGATGAATACTTGCCGGCGACATTGCCTGTTGTATAGGATCTTCAGCGGAAGATTCGGATTACATAATCCACCATTTTTCTTGATTAGTTTAATGGTGTTTCGTTAAATAGTGTCGCTTCTCGTCATTATGGTAGAAGAGGGTGTTGAAGACACCATCCATCTTAACGGGTCATTATGAATAGTTCGGTTCCTAACTTCAGCCCACTTGAACTGAGAAATCCGAAGGTCAGGTTTCTGGATAAGCCATGGTCTTAAATGTTCTTGAAGAAGACCCCATGCATTTTATAGCTGAGGGAGACTTTCAATCTCCACAGAGTTTGGGTTCATCCATTCGAATACACAGCCGAGTTCATCGGCTGCACGGGTTTGCTGCTTTGAAAACGAATGCGCCAATCCCTGCTCTATCCTGATCGCATACTGAGCAGAGAAAGTGTTCTGAACTCCTGGCTCTGAACTTTACTGGCTCCATCCAGTACCATTTTGTTGTGCAGACACTCCTAGGTCAAAAATCCATGGCCTTCCCGTTGTCTGGAGAAGTATAATCATGGAACGGACGATTTAGGATGCAAGCTCCTATAAAGTTGCATCATTTTGCGAGTTTTTACGTCGAGTTGTCGCAGCTCTTCCTAAGTACATTACATTATTCCAAAGGAGTGAACTAGAATCGAAATGGGAAGCATATTAGATGCAGCATTTTTGTTCTTTCCCCACAATTCCCCAGATCTGTTGGAGTTCATGCTGCTACTTGCCGCGGAGAGAGTTTTTTACAGTGGTTACCTAGGAGTGGCGTTGTTCCTTTCCTAGGTAAGAATACGTCTCTCCGGCATCCAGATGATGTAGGCGTCGTTTCTGTATTCCCTGCATCGTCCTCGGTTTGTCGATCCCAAACTTCATTCGGATAGCATGCGTGTACTCTTGCACCAGCTCTGTTTAGACTCGACGATGTTAAATCAAATGTCTTGCGATAATCGATTCATGCCATTGAAAGTTTACGCTTATACCGCACGGAGTCTTGCGTGACACACCTGTCGATGGGTAGGTTCTACTTGCAGCCAGCGACCCCCTTTTTTGAGCTCACATATTCGTTCATACACTGGGTACACTGCAGAGAATATTCGCATGTACAAGATGACAAGATGATAAATCTCCGTTTTTGGGGATTAGAATGGTTCGCCCCTCGACAAACCAATTCGGAATCTGTTGCTCCCCATCTGGTCATGAGTTAGAAAGTCTTGCCAGATGGTCGTGGGTGCTTCAAAACTTTTTCCACCAATACTTTTTCATCCTATTAGGGCTTGGAGCAGCGAAATTTTTTGCCAATTGAGTGGTTCAAGATTGTTATGCTAGGCATCATAAAGCACATTTGTACGTTTTCATTCACGCACAGCTGTGAGTTGAAATGGATTTACTCATAGAGTAAACTGAACATAAAACAATGTTTACTAATATTGCGTCGTATGGGTAACGGCAGTCGCATGCTGGAAAGGTACTCTCTCCTCACTTTTGAGAATAATATCTATCACTTATCTGATGTTCCTACAGTTTCATTACCACTCTTTCAATATCCTTCATAATCGATATCGTCTCCTACTTTACACATTTCCGATCACCACCTTTCAAAGTATCCGTATTTGTTGGAAAAGCTGTAACAATATTATCTCTACAGCTGCTCCACTTGCTATTGATTTTCCTAATGAATGATTGCGCTTTTAAAGTTAGGCGAGTTTTCTTCAAAAGTCGTAAATATAATTCAATTTTAACGTTGAATCAATTAAACGAACTTCATCTTCGTTTACTTCATTTCGTTTTAAAATCAGTAAATAATGAACAGCAGGAACAAAATGAGGGTCTGATTTTCACCAATTGAATACAAGTATTCTACTACATTGCAGATTTTCGTAAAGGTTTTGATCAAGTTAATCACGGTAATCTTCTAGAAAAATGCAGTAGAATTTGGTAAAGAGAATTTTCTACTGTTGATTAGGAACTATTTACAGAATGAACAATGCCATCTAGAGACATCAACTATTCATACTATATATACATATAGCATGACAGCTTTTTTTAAATTTGAAATTATAAAGTTGTGCCAAGTCCCATTAAAATTCAATTTTGGTCATACGTTGGTGATTCTATCAAACGATATATCTAAAATCGATTTGGGATATACAGGGTGCAAAAAACAGCTTGCCAAACATTGTGAATAAAAATTTGCAAAATCTGCTTTCTTTCAAATGGAAATGTCATTTAATATTCCTTATCTTTTATTTCTCATATAGAAGCCGAAAAGCTGATAAAAAATACAGGTTTCCATTTATAAAAACAAAATTGGGACCAGCCCAGAAAAAACTGAACACCCTGTCAGTATCATCATTCACTTTATAGAGCTCAGAAATTGGGATCATTTTAGTGATAAAATCATTTATCTGTCAATTACCATAATGAAGGACAGCAGCCCAAGCTGAGAGAATTAGTTAGAGAGTGTCAGAACATCTACAAGACCCTCCAGAAACTGAGGCAACGATTTCACTGGGCCAATTGCCAAGCCGACGCCAAAGACTGGTAAAGAAAATGTGCTTTATGCGCTGCCATGCTGTAATGTAATATTTAATAAGATAGAAATTGGTGTTCTTCTTTAATTTCTGGGTGGTGTATGCACCTGGGAACACTTCCAGAACTTATGTTAAATGGAAGAAAAAGCCCTCCAAAGTGACAAAAAAGGAAGGCTGAGCTCGATGGATCAGTTTTTCTTTACCATCGATATTTGCTGCCTGCTTGAAGGCGACAACTCTGGAGCATTTTCAGCAGAACCAGAGTTTATCAGATGATGTTCTTCTTAATGAGTCTCGTCGAGTATATACAATGTATTTCAAAAGTATCGAAACGGTTTCATATTTCAGAAACAGCCCTGAGAAAATTTATGAAAATTCCGAAAGGACTGTTTTTGATGATGCCCGATTGGTGGTGATATCGGCAATGTTGGCAAATCAACAGTTTTTCAGATATTAAAGGTAATTAAATTTTTCAAATGGAACATCCTATTTATTTTCATTGCAATCAATCAGCGACGCCTCATTACTTATGTCTCCAATTACGGACATACCAGTTACGTATTACTCCTATTAGGGACCCCCTAATCATGGACCATTGAAAATCAATACATTAAATATATCAACAACGAAATTAATGTATTAATGGAGTAATTTTTATTTACAAAACAAATTTCGTATAAAAGAACAAAACATCTATTAAAATTAAAATCATAAAAGCATGTTGTACTAAGTAACCGAGTATTTTGAGAAGATATGAAAATATTGCTTTTCCATGACCCAATTTTTTTATAAAAAACATATGTGAGCTTCCTATCCTCGTTTGCTGCAAAACTTTTGTAAACACCAGAGTCACAAATGGGGTTGATTTTCTTTATCCACCTGAAAGCTCATCACCGACCTCACACCTCCAGACTCTTGCGAGTAGAAATCAAAATTTTCAGTTGATGTTGATGCTACTGAAAGGGATTTTACTATTTTCTTTTTTGCCTGTATGGCTCTTCTTTTGTCTTTTTTTCCTATCCGTTTTTCTCTTTTTCAGCTTCTCCAGCTCTCTTTTTCTCTGCTTTCTTTTCTAAACATTGAAATTTCGCTGGACACTGGAAAACCAGCCGTATATATGGTCTTTATCCACTCTACAAGGATACTCTCCTGATGGGAACTGAATTTTGTTGATTCACTGATTCTCTTTCACGATTTTTTGCATAAGAGTGAGTCTGGGAATACCATACATTTAACTTGCAGCTCTAAAATGCACCCCATTGGCTATTTCTTGAAGAGCATTTTTCAATGCTTCATTGCTATATTAACGACGTATTGGTTTATCCACTCTACGAAAGAAAAATAATAATTTTTCAAATGCGCCTATTACAGACGATCGTATATGCCAATTATGGACCACATGGTCTAAAATAGGTTACTATTACAGAATCCGCCTCTAATTTATATCAATGGAATTCTTTTCTCCTAGTGAATCTATTTACGTTACACTTTGATTTTGATGTGGTTTCCCTAATTTGGACCATACGGTCCACAATTGGCACAAACAATGATACACTGCACCTAACTTGAACCACTCCTACTACACACTAAATTAATAAGAAAATTTCCATCTAAAACTTTAGACATTTCTAAAACTACTGAAATTGAAAAAGAAAATTGAATTAGCAAAGTATACATGTCTGTATGGGAAGAAGCACTAAAGAGTATTAATCTCACATGTGGAGTACAGTTGATAAACTGAAACATCGTAGTTTTATGGCTGAGCATTGTTTTCATATCTTCCTGATCAATTTATAAGTTCAGGTTACTTTGTATTTTGGTCGCGAGATTCGGTGGTCCATAACAGGTGTATTGACCATAATAGGTACAATTACCTTATATTTGCATCCCTATCATAATGTTCTCAGAAATTCTTTTGGAGCATTGCATTGCATCTCTATAGAGATACACATCTTTTTCATGGACATGCTGAGAAAAACATGATAATCCAATCAAAATTCACGTGTGCATTTGCGTTGATTTCTTCTCCCTTCCCTACAGTTTCGCGCACATTAAATAAATAAGTTGAAAGGTATAATCAGCATACGAAAGATTTGCGATGCGCCAATATCGTGATAGGGGCAAGGAAACCACCCCCAACGACTAGCCTTTCGCAGAACGCGAATATAAGATACGCTCCTCGAGAATCGTACTCTGACGATTCCTAGGCCTACTACTAGCTGAATGCGGACGCGACATGTGCGGTCACCGAAGTGAGACATCAATCTTATCTGGCGCTGAACGCTGAAAGCAGTCCAAAATTGCTTCTCCACGGCAAACTGCCGTAAATCCTCGAACTTTCGAGCCGTCGAGATGGATTAGATTCCCGTCTCGTGTTATACAACAGTTTACGATACAATTGGGGCTTGCCGATGGTGTATGTGGTTGAAAATGTGAGAGGTGCTTATCCTAACCAAGACCTGAAACTTGTTAATTCTGATTTGGAGAAGGTGTTTGCTATCGAGTTTCGGATAATATTTAGATAATATCTATCTGAGGCGAAGTAAAACGTGAGAAAATCTCCAAACCACATTGAATCGCTTGAAGGGGAACTCAAAAAGATATAGTAAAGCAAATGTGGAAAGAACTGTTAATATGAAATTATAAAGAATGTGCAGAATCCTACATTCCACTTGAAGCTTCCCGAAGGTTCAGGATAATTTGGATAAACCATGGAATGAATGAGAACAGAGGCTTTGAAACATTCTAGAACGTACTGAAGATACACATCATATTTTATCCTCGAAAGTCTACTTATCAGGGATATAATGATAATTAGAAGCCATCATAATACACTGAAGACATCAGGGGCTAGAGGCAGCATTTCAAATTCATTCACAACATTTATTGAAAATCAAACATAAAAAATCATAAGCCATGATATTTTGCAACGATAAAAATCAAGAACACATAAAAATAACATATCACTTGAAATCGATGGAACGATAATACCCTTTTAATCTGCTTGCAAGAATCTTGGTGTCATGGTTGATTCCAAATTGCGCTTCAGGAAACATTTCAATTTGAAACTGAGAAATTCGAAACCTGCTCTATAATTATTATATTCACAGAGACATTACTTGAGAAATAAATGTTATGTGGTATATGTGATCCATTTTTCATCCCCTTTTCGGAAGATGTTCGTTTCGCTAGTTGCCGAAAATTTTATGACAAAAATTGTCCTACTTTGATGGCCGAGGACTATATCAGGCATATTGGCTTGTATTTGCCTGAGGTTGGGGAATGAGTAGTTCCAATAGATTGGGCACTTCTTATTCTCCACAACGGACTCAACCATCCCCCGGAGCATAAGGCAACAACGGTGTCTCGTCAGTACCGTACGAGTGTCGTGGATATAGGCTGAAACCACATAGGCTAGATATGCTGACAGCATTATGGTCTCAGCTGCCTCTCATCACGCGACTACGGTAGACGAGGATGTTGAAGACACCATCTTGGAATGAATCTCTCGGTTTCCGACTTCAGCCCACTTGACCTGAGAAAAGCGAAGTTCAGGTTACTGGATAGGACAAGGTCTTCAATGTTCTTGAAGAAGACAACGTTCATTGGCTAATCCTCATGTAGCTGTAAGAGACTCTCACTCTCCGCAGCTTTAACGTGGGCTTTTTGCTGAACGGGTTTCAACTCAGTGACAAAATTTGGGTTCGTCCGTTCAGTGTCGAATACTGAGCAGAAATAGGGATCTGATCTCCTGATTACTTTACCGGCTCCAACCAGTACCATTCTGTTATGTAGAAACTCTAAGCTCAAAAGTTCACGGCCTCCTTGTTATCTGGGAAAGTATAATCGTGGAACAGACGATTTGAGATGCAAGCTCCTACGAAGATGCATCATCTTGGGAGTTTTTAATTCGAGTTGTCGCATCTCCAAATGGGTAAAGTAGAATCGGAACGGCAAGCATATTAGTTGGAGCAACTTTGTTCTTTCCCGACAGTTCTGATGACAAGATCTGTCGGATTTTATGATGATACTTGCCGCGGGGAGAGTTTTCAATAGTGATTACCTTTTGGGTGTGCCGTTTTTCCTCCCACCCATAGTTAAGTACACGTCTTTCCGGCATCCGGATGATGTAGGATGGTTCCGTCTACGTAACTGATAGACTGTGACTACCAAAATCGAGTTGAAATTGGCAGTTTGCCTCAGTCTAACAAATATTTGAACTAAATGATACTTTGAGTTCATTATAAAATCGGCCCCGAGTACAGGAAAACTGATAATAGCATAAAGTGGAGCCTTAGGTTGAATTTATTTGGTTTGTTCATTCATCAACAGACAAGGCGTGTCTGTTGACACATACGAAACTACCACAACATATATCCATAAAACACGAAAATGGAAAAGTTCGCGAACTTGTGAAAGTGGCCCTAGAGACACGAGGACCGAGAACACGTTTTAAGAGAAAATTGTGTGTTAATATCAGAAGCGTCAGTGCAATTAGAAGAACGCTATTGGAACAGAACATACTAGAAGTATCTGGCCGATATATTATAGTTGACATATGTAGACCCTTCCCAATAATGGATTAGAGAAGCCAGATATTGAGCAAGAATTGAAAGGCTCAATTTTAGATATGTAAGTGAGATATCAACGATGCAAATATATAGGGTGATTCATAATATGACCGATAAATTTCGTAAGTACACACGCATTCCTAACCTCATTTTGAAATGAAAGGTTTTTAATCAATTTACCTATATCCTAAAATGTATCTATGAGATAAAAGGTGACAAAATTAAAACTTGGTATACTATTCCAAGTTTTTCAATGTGATAATTTACAGTCATACAGATAATTTCACGATGAAGGGAACATAGAAAAGAATAAGACCAATTAACTGTTGCCCAGCCCCCTCCCATTGAATCTCGATAAGTGGTATGCATTCCAAAAATAGTTGAGTTTTGAATTGTTTTACCGTTCAAAAAAAAACATCACCGATTGTCGATGAAACGCTGCTACCATATTGCCAAATTATGAATTACTATCCTACTCTTTCTGCTTGTAATCCGCACATTTCTCGCACGACAGCAAATAAATTTGTCAACGTTGTTTGTCATCGTGGTCTCATGGCCAGACAATTATCAATTGCCCTAATTCTATCTATGTTCCGTGCACTGTTAGGAGTACTGTAGTGTTTTATTTTCGTAAAACAGTGACGTAATTATGGTTTTATGTTTGTGGTAGGCTGTTCAGTACGCCACTGGTCAACGCATATAACATACACGAAATATGGAATGAAAAAGAAACGTTGTCTTTTTTCATTGTACTCAGTAGATATTTATAAGTTTCCATCGCAATATTAAACACTATTACATAAAATTCTCACACTGATTAACCTAGATTAGCGAATCAAGTTTAATTTTTTTTCCCTCAGAAGTTTTGGACGAAATAAAAACAAATCATAATTTTTTTCGGATTTTGAACACCCTGTTTCTCAGAGAGGATGCATTTTAGGATATACAGTAACAAAACTTTTGTAGGAATGTAGGCTCTCACGACTGGCGTCAATGTTTTGGTTGGTTTCCGGGTTTTGCCGTGGTCTTCTTTGCTTTAAATCGTTTTAACGTATCAGTTGATACTTCTAGAAGAGTACTTCGACCACGCCACTGAAGATGACTGCCGCAGTTGAAACGTTTGGAGATTTGAACCAAAGAAGACCACGGCAAAACTCGGAAACCAACCAAAACAACAAAACTTTTCTCCTCGAAATGACCTAAGGACCGCGTTAATGAAGTGTGTCGGTCTTATTCTGACTCACCTTGTATAAAGTATGAATAATCACCAACAACGCATATAAAAGTATTTTTGTGTGATGTTAGATAAAAGCTATGCTATTGGGCAAAAGGAAATTTGATATTATACCTAAATATATTTGAAGTTTCAATTATGTTACCGCAGCAACATCAGCTACACTTCAGCAAATATATTGCTATAAAGTATCAAATGAATGGAACAATTAAATAATTATGAGCTACCTAAGGCAGCAGGTACAGTGAGCAACCATGACCGACCGTCATTTCCAACACGTGTATTATTATCGGATAACATACACTGCATTATTGTCCTCAACCGGTTTTTGAAGACCATGTTTAAAATTGCAATCTGCTGGAAATTTTGGTCAATCAGTGTGAGTTTGATAGCATTTATTTGTCCCTTTTAATTTTTGGTCGTTGCTGGACGGTCAGTGTGATTTCTATTAGCAAGTATATGTTCAGATATTCAAATTCGACTTGGTAGAAATGTTTGGAGGAAGAATATTCAGACTAAGTCAAATTTTTTCAAAGAGTAATAAATCCACTATAGGTTAATTTTATTTCTGTTCTCATTAGCCGATCCGTTTCATCGCTTTTTCTCTTATTCAATAGAATAAAATATTTACATACCACTAAATAGTCATTTTCAGTCCGATCCTATTTGTACTGGGTTATTTACCTGTAAATAAAAGACAAATATATAAATATCATTGTTCCAATTTGAAAAAAAATTATGAATCAAGAGTACAATTGTTTGATAATCGAGTGATTACACTAATGCGGATCCATGAGAAGTGAAGGGTAATATGACACTGTTTATCACTGTATGGTTTTTTAAAGAAAATATTGGATGCCTTCAAATGTTCGCATCATAATTATATGTACTTTGTTTCATCGAAATAGAAATGAAAATACAATAAAAATGAAAGGTGAAATTTTTTTATTGGGATATCATATTATTGTTTTCACCAGAAAATGAGTTGATCAACAAATAACGACGACTGTTCTTTACGATCACTGAATTTCGCTTGTCAGATCGTTCAGATACCTGCCGATAATATTCCTATTGTATAGGATTCTGAAGGAGTGGATTTTAAATATACCTTCTCATTTCGTGGTTTTTCATCGAGTAAGTTGCTGTCCATACACCAACGAGTAACATCACCGTATAACTTTATAAATGACGCGTCACAGTGATTTCTTCAGGTTCCTAAGAAGTAGTGTGGTCACAATATTGGTGAATGTCGAACATAAAGCTTATATTAACAATGGTAACTGTAACGAGTACTGAGAATACAGTTGATATGTAGGAGATTACACGTGATATTGATTACGGTTTGTATGTGGCTTGTACGAAGGATTTAATCCTGCAGACAATGAATAGTGAATTCCCGTTTTGATTCAAACTAAATAGTTAGTATCCGTTATGATGAATACTTGATTAGCGGGCAGTGTCTCCCATAGCAATTCTGGCATAAGTAAACGAAATGATAACAACCACAATTTCCTCAAATTAAGCCACTAAATCGTCCATATTTTGTTTACTGGGTGGAAGAGATAAAAATGTAATTCTATTTGGAGTTGACAATCATATGTTTAATCACCGAATTTAACGAAAATGCATTGAACATGCTTAAATTCGTTGATGGTGTCTCAATACATTGACGATCTGCAAAGGCTATCTACCGCCAATAAGGTAAAGCTACTTCGGATCCCAAGTGCCCTGAAACGAACAGGCCGATCATTTGGCCAGACAAGGTGCGAAAAGATGAACTATTGGACCAGAACCTAGGAGTTTTAAGATCATGGAGCGTCTCAACCATAACGGAAATCCAGGAAGTTAAATTGATAAATGCATCAGTCAATCGAAAATCTACATTAAAAGCCCTTCTACTATAGACCAAGACACTGCTCACGCTGAACAGAAAGGAATCAGAATAGCGATAGGGATCCAGAAGAGGCACTGCCATCTGAACAAGCACCTCAACATTATAGATATCTTTCTATATATTCATGCTTCCGTACTTCCATCTGTATACCATATTTAGTTTCCATTAGATAGTGGGTCTACTTCTCAGCTCTATTCATTCCACTTGAGCTCTCATCTTAATGGTTTTCCGTATAAGCATTCGGGTAACATGTAGTATAATGTAATTTCCAGTTCGGCAATATTGACTCCATGAACGACTTTGATGTGCCAAATTCGTAATTGGATTCTTATGACTGATGATGTCTAAAGAAGGAAGACTTGGGATTATTTCCAAAGCAGCGATTGTAATAATAATAAAGTAATATGGAGGACTGTCTTATCGTGGTGTATAGCAAGGGCATGACTTCTTTCAATTCCAGTCCCCATGTTTTTCCAAAAGTTCTTCAGTCCACTGGGCCGCAGTGGTCATGATGGTAAAGCGCTAGTCTATCAGTCAGAGGGACGTGGGTTCGATTTCCAGCATGGTCACTGGTCTCGTGCTAGGAATCGCACGTTAAAAGGTAAGAACTCGTTAATCCTTAGCTCGCACAAGTTTCGACTTCTGAGGGCTGTCGTTCGTAGGGGGATGACGGCTGGTTAACGGAAAAAACAATTTTAAAACAACAATATGAACGATGATTAGTTTTTTTTTTGTCGATTATATAAATATTACAGAAACACGTTTCAGGTTATTTCCTTATCTAATAAGTACTCAATATTGGTTCAACAACCAGTGTGGATATGCAACTAAACCTGGATTGATTTTTAACAAGAAGAAAACACACGTTATACAAACCATATTTATTCTTATTCGTATTGAATGTTTCCTCATACACTCAAACATTCCAAATCAACACGTTTTTCAATTTCATAGGAGTAATTCACAGAAATATTCTTCTATGAACTGCGAATATGTGAAAAGAACACCACCGAAGAAAAATTATTACGTTCGGGACTGGGCTTCAATGAAATGCATTTTACCATTAGCGGTAAGCGGTGGCGGTGAGCGGTCTTACTCAAAAACAAAGGAATTAAGTAGTTGATTTTTATCGGAAACTGCACAAACAAAGAATGATTCTATTCCACTTGGTTTTGAAGGAAAGGGGTCATTTCACATTAGGTCCTCAACTTCTCAAACATAGCAGTTAGATTCAGTTCATATTCCTGTTGATTTTATTACTTTGGTTAGAGGCGCGTACCTATATAAGAGGGGTAGTTGGGGTAAACATCCCACTACAATCGAAGAAAATTCAGTGTTTCAATCAAAATTAACATTCACCTATATATGTTAAAGTAAAATGTATTAATTTTCAGAATGCATCTGTTAATATCGTTAAAGAATTTTTTCTTTTTTCATATTAAATGAAAAAAACTGAATTTGACATCCTTTTTTAAAATAAAAATATCACACGCAAAGTATAATTTCAAGAGTTGGAAACATAGCAAGGTATAATTCTATTTTCTTGACAATAATAATAATATAATAATAATGTATAGTTTATTGAAGAATCATATATAAAAATTTAATACAGATCAAGAGTATAGCTTCAATAAACCGCAAAAACGCATTAAGGCAAACTGCCTGTGCGTGAGTGGTTGGGATTCATTTAGTTTATTTGGTGTGCTAAGTTATATGCTTATTTAGTACTAATTTTTTTATTTTAAATATAACTTTTTATGTTAATACTAATATTATGTTAATACATGTAATGTGAGTTTTGCTCCTCAAATATAATTTATATAGAAGGTAATAAGGTGAAGATAATATTTATATAAAGGGTGACTTAATACTAGGTATATGAATAAAAATGCAAGAATGAATAAATAACTGAATCATCGTATATGTATATAGTAAGTATAAATAAAATGCATAAATAAAAGGAGTAGGAATGGAAGTGAGATTTGATTTGTTTTTGAATTGATATACCACGATGGAACGATAAAATAATTGTTTTATGTCAAAGATCTGTGCTTCTGTATAGAAATTATCTGACGGATATGTATGAGGATTTCTTAAGATTATTTTCAAGATTTTTTTTCTTGTGGGACAACTCAACTTCGAAAGCGTCACTAATACAGTTTTTTATTTTGACGTATTGTTGCCTGTTAGATATATAACTTTCTATCAAATTAAGCAAAATAGAGCCCAACGTTCCAATATAACTGATAACAATAACGATTCCGCTCGATCGTATCAAATGAGACAAATGTTATTCAATTAAAAAGTAGCTTATCTCCGCTCTTTTTCATTTACTACACTAACTTTAGGTAATTTTGTTTCAATATATTCTAGGATCTTTTCTGATGACAGATGCAATAAATAGGCAGATATAGAGAAGATAATTGATTCACATCATTGAGATAATCCTTCTTTACTGACCAAATATTCCGAATTCTCTACATCTGATCCCTGATTCAGAACAACAAGGAACGACAGAATCGACCGTACTTCGTATCTGCGATATGGGCATAAACATTCATAGTCGGCATTCTTCCGAATTATTATTTCCAGCCGTTTCCATTCTCTGCCTCATTTTTCCGAATCACTTTATTATTCAGTTCCGATGGGTATTGATTGGTGGGATTGCTTTTTTCCGTATCAGATCGAGAAGGGAGTCCGCAGCGATTGATAAAAAATGAATTATGGTAATAATGTAGACAGATTTCGCAAATGGTGCCCTAATATGATCGTATCAACATGAATGAGATATTTTTCCAGACAAGAGAATTGGATTGTTTTTTGTTGAATTGTCAGTATCTTCATCTGAATGGGGTCAAGATACCGAAACTGGTCCAATATTGCATAAATGAGGGTTGATGTAGCAGGAATTTATGTATTTTGGACTATTTCTGACCCAATTCAGGGTGTTTCACAAATTCTGGGACAACATCAAAACCGACATAACAATTTTACTATTGCGTTCTTGGATATTCACTTCAAATAACAACAGTTCGTTTTTTTGCATATCTTCAGAAACCATATTCCCACTTGTCAATAGTCCATTGTTAAGTTTCTGGAATGCTCCCCCTATTCACCTCTATATTCGTGTGAAGTAATACAATTTTGGTGATACAATGTAGATCTATATAATAATAATACTATTTCCACGAAAGAAAGAAAATGAAAAATTGCTCGAAAGTATTACTGGGCTATGGAGAATGGTTCCTATCCATCAAACTCCAATTAGTCCTGTGTACATTCACCCCAACCACAATGATATTGTTGATGAATCTCTTCAGTTCGTCCTCTATGTTCGGAATATAATTATCACCACAGAAGAGGATTCTCCTGGCCTCTCCTAATACTCGACCGCTTATATGGGCTTGGCCATTTATGTTTGCAAGCATTTTCCACCACTGCAGCACTATAGGACAAAATGAGAATATACTATACCTCTGCCTTTGAAACCTGTTTCAGAAATTGGAATCGTACTATCACTAGTACATCCAGGTAGGGGAGACTAGGGAGGCTTGATACACTCAATAACACTCCTTCCAAAATCACTAAAAAACTATTCATCGTGCAAATTCTCTAAATGGGTACCCAACTGAATAACTTGCAGTCAATTTCGGATACTTTACAGATGTCAGGTTAGAATGTGCATTGAGCTATCAACTGTTTTACTAAAATATGCAAAGTGTATCAGTCCTCCCGTGGTGAGGGAGCTTTAATACAATATATGGGAGCTTTGATACATGACTAGGTTTTTACAATTATTATAGACATAACTTTATTTAGAGCGGCATTCACCTCTGAAAGTTTTGAATTTTGAATAATCTAAATCATCTAGCACTTTAAATTTTTGTGGGTAAGGGTAACTCCAAGTAAACCCGAAGAATTATTTACGTAACATTTTTTATTCTTGAATACATTATAAATTACTATGCAAAACTTTTACAGAATATTAATCTATTTTAAAAAACTAATGGAAACTCTCAACTTTTTGAAGATCTGGCAGTTCCGCCCACAAAACTCGGTGGTGGTAGTTTGATGACATCTTCCTCGGGCACAAAAAATTCATCTTTTACATCGAGATATACAAAATGGAGAGCAGGTTTTTTTGCGACGCATAAATTTTATAAAACATTCATCCTCGACTTTTTGTAAGACTTGGCCAATGTTGTATGATATTGTCTTTTTTGTGGCAAATCATACTAGCACGTAATTATTTTCATTTACTACATCTGCAACAAAATTTTCTTCTATTTCTTTCTCAATTTGTTTATGTATATCACTGAGCTCATCAGATGATCCGTCGAATTTTGGCTCCTGTGATGTATCAGAATCTTAGTCAACAATATTCTTTTGTTTCTTGTTCATTTTACCTTTGTCTTTTGTCTTATTTACTGTATCGTCCACAATTTTTCCTTCAAAGTTCTTTTTATATTGCTCTCCCTGTTTCTTTCATTCCAACCTCTTTTCATGCTTACTTTAATTTCCTCCATGTTAGGTGTGTCAGTTAGAATGTCAGTTATTGTGGGTTTCCTGCTTGAGCTGTACTGTTTCCTTGGCGAGGCCTGAGGAAGTGGTCGTATGCCCTCAAGCGTCTTCTTATGTCTAATCTGTCCAAAATCAGATTACGGGGTATGGTTTGTATGATCTGAAGTTGATGGTGTGTGTGATGTTCAACAAGTATGCTGCTTCTACTTCTGGTGTACTTTCCCTCTGGGTATGCTCTTCAGTAAGTGAAAGAGCTATTTCAGGCGATGCTACTGTTCTGTTTGTTTTTTTTTTTCATTTGAATGGCATCTGTAGTGATAAGGAATATTATTGTTCAACTGCCACAATTACGGGAGGCATGATACATGTATCAGGTCTCCCTCACATAACATGTATCAAGCCTCCCTAATATGCAATATTTTACAAAACATCGTATTAGGAAAACTCTAATTATATTGCGAATCTAAATCATATGAAAAATGAAAGCTAAATCTATATATTATCTCATATATATTGAATAAACAGGATATTCTGAAACATTTGTCTGCAAAAGATTTACACTTACCTTTATAAAATGTACAAAATATGTAACCAATAACGAATTTTTGTCACCAACAAGTTATCTTTGCGTCTAACGAAAAAAAACTGATATTAAGTGTAACGGCCACGTGCAAGGACTCAGCTGTTGTCAAATCTATTAATGGCAATATATTTTAGACGGTTAATTTAAACGTGTATCATACCTCCCACCAGTATCAAGCCTCCCTAGTCTCCCCTACGCTGCAAGATTGTGCAATAAAAATTTCAACAAGCAATTGTGCCAAAACTACTAATCCGAGAGCCTGTTTTGTGCACGAATAAAGTACACATGATTCAATACTTCCATGAGAAGGGCCTACCCTACAACTTGAAGAATAGCGAAGGTATGATTTTTTCAAAAAATCGCAAACTTTTCCGATTTTTTCAGTTTTTCTCCGTTACCAAAAATCCGATCGGAATTTTCATCATTAGAGTAATTAGATTTTTAATAATAATACTCCCTCATAAACACTCGTTGAGTGTACCCAAAGGCATAGCCTGTGCGGGTAGAGGACGGCTATTATTATTATTTGCCGTGGCAACTTACTGATGTTTTAGGTGATGTATTCACTTTTCAGCTGTAGGAAAACCCGGAAAACCTACAGCACAACCTCGGGTGGTCGGTGTGCACTCCAAGCTAGCACTAGACGAGATTGGCATCTAGACAACTCACAATTCACTTGCTTTTCAACAAGGCATGCAGCCGCCTATCGATCCGATATAAAGTAGTTGAGAAAAATTCTCGTACCTACATCGGATTCGAACCGACTATCGCTATGCTGGAGTTTCGAACCGGCTGTGCATTAGACCGCTGATCCACCGACCACAACTATATGCTATATGAGTTTTCATTTCATTGGCCAAAAAACTTAAAAATCACGTTTTTTGTTTTTAATTGTCACAATATAACTAAGGGTTGTTACGAAAAAATTCTCTAGTGATTGGCCTAAATAGTTATAGACCGGGAGATGGTGACACAAAATATAAGGTCATTTGTACCAGTATGGCGGTTCTTCAGGGGTCTTATTACGGAATGACCAAAAAGAAAATGATGGTCATAGCGCTGGCACAGGCGGCCAAATCGCGTGGGAGTTAATCGAACGTGTCGGATCAATAACGAGTGTCGAACGATTTGTTCCACAAAAATGTTTGAATTTTCCGATAGTCGATAAAAAAAGAAGTAGCCGAAAGCGCAATGCCATACTTCTCCGGTGTGACTTACAGCCCTCCATACCGACTCGAATACGTTAAATAAAAAAAAAAAAAATCAACCATTTGTACCACGCTGATTTTCGGGCAGCTAATCATTGTCTAATCGCTAATCACGGATATCACCTTGCCATACGTTCCCGACGGTTCCCAATGGCCACCATACCACCGCAAAGGAGTAATTTTTTTTTTGCTAAACGATTTGTACCATTATTGCATTTGGATTTTTGGAAAGTATTTGATGAAATGTGACCGTTATTATATTTCCCATATGTCTGGTAGGTGGAAAAAGTGCTGTCATACTTGAAAAACTTATTTATTCTTCTTGAAAATACAACTCTAAAATACCTAAAATAATTTTTTACATCATGGAATCCTTGTATTCTGTTCGTTTGGATGTAATTCTACCTATAAAAAATATTCCAGATTGTAACCATGGGGCGGACGACTGTCGGATGAAACCAAGATGTTAAAAAAAAAAACAAAATTTCGACGATTTGTATCAGTATGGCATTTGTATTTTTGGAAATTATATGATACAATGTGACCATTATTATATTTGCCATACTTCTACTAAAGGGAAAAAGTGGCGCCATACTGGTACAAATCGTTCGAATTACGAATAAGATCTTAGAATTTTGAAAAAATATTGTACATATTCGCCACCTCCCACAGGTATGGCATGATCAGACTTTTATTTATGATCATACAGAAAACTGTTGAAAAAATTTTTAGGATGGAACAAACAGTTTAGCAAAAAAAAAAAATACTCCCTTGCGGTGGTATGGCGGCCATTAGGAACCGTCGGGAACGTATGGCATGGTGATTTCCGTGAATGGCTCCTCGACGATGATTAGCTGCGCAAAAACTAGCCTGGTACAAATGATTGAATTGTTTTTTTTTATTTAACGTATTCGTGTCGGTATGGCGGGCTGTAAGTCATACCGGAGAAGTATGGCATTACGCTACCGCCTACTTTTTTTATCGGCTATCGGAAAATACAAGCATTTTTGTGGAACGAATCGTTCGACACTCGTTATTTATCCGACACGTTCGATTAACGCCCACGCGATTGGGACGCCGGTACCAGCGATATGACCATCATTTTCTTTTTTGTCATTCCGTAATTAAACCCCTGAAGAATCGCAATACTGGTACAAATGACATAATATTCTGTGTCACCATCTCCCGGTCTATTATACCATTTTGTTCGAGAAATACAGTAGTTGTAAGCATTTAAATTGCCACTCTGTATAGGAAGACTATATATCTACTGTTGGGAAGGCAATCACGTGAATCCTCATGTTGTTGATGATGATGTAATAATAATAATACTCCTTCATGAACACTCGTAGAGTGTACCCCAAGGCGTACGCTGTGCGGCTGGAAGACAACTATTACTATTTATGCCGTGACGCTCCAGACGACTTATTGATTTTTAATGGCGTAGTCACTTTTCAGCTATTGTATAAAACTAATTCTTTGGCCTTGACGATGAATTCAATTAATTTGAAAGAATAATAAAACTGATTATTTTCAAATATCAAGCTGATTCCAATCACACTGAGCTCTAGAAAAAAAATTATGGGCACAATTCTAACAAATCATATCACTTATTATTCCATTTGCATTGACCACCCTCATAATATTTATGACTGAGATGTGAGGTTCGACCACAACAACAGAAAGTATTATTTTCTCTTCTCTCGGTGGTAGGTGGTAATCGGTCTTTTCTCAATAAACCGACGCGTTCCCAATTAAACGATTACCAATAAACCCATTTTTTTTCTCAATAAACCGAACAAAAAAAATTAAATAAGAATGCAATCATTTCATTATTATATGTTCAATCGTGCCGAAAAAGTGGACAGCCACAGGAAATTATTTATAAAATGCGAGCGCAGCGAGCCTCTGCTTTGATTTCACATTTTCATACTAATTAGTGATCGGATTACCAGCAACTTGGATAGCTAGGTCAGTTAGGTTATTGTCCCCTTCTTCCACGTTCAGAAATTAGGTACATGGCCGAAACCGTAGACATCCAGATGAAAGAGATATGTCTTCGGTTAGCGTCTCTTTCTGGTAAATTATAAAATGTGAGCGTGGCGAGCATCTGCTTCTCCTTGTGTTCCCTTCCATTGTCTAACAGGCGAGGAATGTTTTTGCCTTATATTCTCTAGAAGCCATTTACCGATAGGTTTCTCAGTTTACGGGAAAACCTCCAAAACTTTCTTTCGTTTCAACTTGAAATCAAACAAATTCTTTGGTATCCAATTGTTCTTTTCAACTATACATGATGACAAAAAGTCACAGGCAGAGGTTCATATTGAAAAACTTAATCCTTCACATTTGGTTTCAATTTTTCTCTAGTCACTGGACCATTCATACATCAGGAAAGTTTTTCATCTCTCTCTTTTGCTTCTTGTGAATTTCTGAAGAATTTGTGGAGAAATATTTCATCGCGACGTAAAAATTAAGAAAACAAATCTGCTTCTGTCTTTATTGATGTGAATCTGAGCACATGGTTGTTTACCAAGCAATTCAATAATTTCTGGTCGACTATTATAGGAATCACTTCCCGAATAAGTAGAAACGGTTGAATTTTATTATCCAAATAATAGTTGTACTAGTTGTACACGACTATTCAGTGAGGCAAACCATGACAAGAATGTGCGTGACAGCTATGTTGTGAAGTTGGTGAAAAACTTTGTAGAGCTAGATCCACCCACAGCAACTGAAGGGCAGAACTGTGGAAATACAGTTAAAGGAATCCAGAATTGAATAATAAGTACTGACTAGTTCACGCAATTGACAAATGAACCAATCAGGAGCTCTAGTCAAGTTCGGATCATCGATAACACATGACTCTTGATTCTGATTGGCCTGACAAGTACAGTGTATTCAGATTTGTGTATGTGATAGTTGAACGTCAAATATAAGTATTCACGCTATGCATGCATTTCAAAACGAACAGATCACAGGTTCATTTAAATATATATTTCGTTAATTAATTATTAATTAATTAAACTCTTTCAACATTTCAGATCAACTTCTCAACTTTTTCGCTAAATTCCTCTACTTCTGCCAAATTTTAGATTTTTCCCCACTCTGCTATGTTTGTGAAATAGTCTAATAAAATTCCACTCGTAATTGAATTCATCTCATAAGTCTGTCTTTTACTTTTGAACTCAACTGAATTGCTCTGAGAAAAAACCACGAGTCCGCAGGAAGTTTCGGTCACAAATGAATCGACAGAATTATCGCGAAATCCAATCACTTGTGGTATTACTACTGATTATTCCACTTATGCTAAAATATCGTGTTTTGATTGGTTGAAATTTTTGTGTTGATAAATCAAAACATCATGTTTTCGATTTTGTAGTTCAGTTCTTGATATGCTACTGGATATGTATATAAATCTGCAGTTGTCAGTCAGTTGGCAAGTTCCGGAATCGAAGAAGAACAAATAATTGAAGTCACTGGCCGTAGTAGTTCAAATGGTTTCGATTTTATTCATGAAATAATCTCAACAAATAGAATTTGCGTTATCGGCGATTATCGTAAATGGTAACCAAGCGCTCGTGTGGTAGCCAAGCAACATAATATGTTTCTCAAAATCGAAGGAATTTCTATTTCGATAATCACCGATACACTTGTATAACCTACGACTAACTCATGCACTTGGCAAATGAACCAATCAGTTGCTCTAGTCAAGTTCGGATTATCAATAATACCAAACTTGACTCTTGCCATTGGCATCTCAAAATGAACCAATCAGTAGCTCTAGTCAAGTTCGGATTATCAATGATACCAAACTTGACTCTTGCCATTGGCATCTCACCAAACTATTGAATTTCTGGCAAAACCTACCAGGATTGGCTCTTTCCGAAGCATTCATATATTCCTTGAAGAATTTCACCGAAACACTGTTTGACTCCAGCAGTAATGACCAGCGATGTCCAACAGGCCTTTTCACAGGTCACTGTCGTTTGAATCATCACATGACAAGACCAAATTTTTTGGAGGATCCGACAAGTCGTTTCTGTCTTCAAGATATATACTTTGTGCCTCCTTCGCTACGGACCGAATCAGGTTTTCGAGGTTTGGCTGCGTTTCATTCTCACCCTCGGACCTGAAAGATCACATGCACCAAATGAACAACTAATCGGCTTCGTCAAGAAGCTGGGTTTAATTGGTGAAATATGAATTGGTATGAGCCACAACAGACCCTCACGGGTCGCAGTGGAGGGCCGAGCAGATCCGCTCACTATAAACCGAAACCTATACAAGCTTGCTTCATCGAGTACCAATTTGTTATATAGACACTCAACCCAAAAGTCCAAGGCCTCGCTGTTTTATGGGGAAGCATAATCGTGAAATTGAGGATTTAGAACACGAGCTCTAATGAAGATACATCATTTTGCGACTTCATAAGTTAATCTGTCGCAGCTCCTCTTGAGTCCAAGTCACCACTCCAAACGATTAGAGTACATTTTTCCCTGACGGTCTGATGAGCAGATCTGACAAAAGTTTTGGTTGGCTGATGTTAATGCTGATGCCTGCCTCGATATGCCTCGGCTTACTAGATTAATATCTCCTGCACATTTTTTGCAGCGTCTTCTTCATATTTACGATTCCGAACTATCTTCGAATAGCTGAATTCTCCTTTCACTCTTGAGGACTAATGTAGATCCTTTTCTCTCGAAGAATATAGTTTTGGCATTATAGGTTTCCATGTTTGAAGGATAGTTGACTTTATGCCTGAAATTTCTGGGGGTGCCACAGTTGTATACACGAGTTATCAGAAGGAAGTGTAATAGAAAGTTGCAATAGGGAGATGTAGAAAAGAAAGATGAGGGTGTCTACCTAAAACATGCCCCATACTCTCTTCGTAAGTTGACTTCAAGATCATATGGTGAAGCGAGTTTTCCAGTGCGGTATCAGTATGTCCTTACCATTAACAGGAAGGACCTACAATAAGTTGCATGAAATAATTAATGTAGTCACGCGTGATACATCTGTCGGTTTGTCCTTGCAGACTGTGACCCTTCTTTAATCGTCTTTGCTTATACATCTGAGGAGGAACTAAACTGTTTTATTCTTCCTCCAGAAGAGGCATGGCCACTTGGTGACTAGAACACGTGCCGAGGTGTTAGAAATAGTGGCTTGGTTTTGGGATGAAACTTCAGTGTAGTCATTAAAGCGAAGTCGTTGTGGTATTAGAGCGTTTGCCTCTCACCCAGGCAGCCCAGTTTCAATCTCCATCATCTACCACTGAGCAAAGTGGTTCGCTGTAGGTGAGCTGTAGGTTTCGGATCTTCACTGCTCGCCCAAGCTCTACTTTTGAGCGTTTTTTCTTTTGGAATACCTAGCTGATTCTTAAAAAAACAGTTCCATGAAACGACGCAGTTTACTCTAATCATTTGAAAGTTCCACTATTTTCACACTTTCTCATCTCATTCACCTCGTCAACTTTGTCTTACACCTAGTAACGTGACTCCGATTCAAACCTGGAAAAGGGAATCGCATAGAACGGTGTTTAAGTGGAACAAATTCCCTTAAAGCTCCATCTCGAATCCCAAACAATACCAACTCTCCCGATACTCTAGGAATACATACCGATTATTAGAGTCCCATTTCGAACTCTTTCTCTTCTGTTTGCTTCTACCTCCAGCCGGAGATCCCGATCTCCCAACGGCGGTGTTTTATCCTTAAGTATTAGGTCTGGCTATTTGTTTTACGGATCTAGGGGCGCGCAATCGGTCCGGCGACAATAATGCAGCAATATTTCTCAATTTCGTTCGACTCTCAGGAAAGTCTCAGAATGCTGTAATCACTTTTAAAGAATAAATCTCCTTCGTCCGCAACTCGACGAAATTCAATTTGGTTGAGATACGTTGGGCGTGTTTTTGTTTTTCTCTAATGTTGAAATATCGATGGGGGCGATAGGAATAGTAGATATGTAAGAACAGAGTCTACTGAATATTTTTTTCTATCTGTATTCACAGATACGGAGGGTGGATTGCCGTGAGAATACTGAACACAAAACCCTACAAAAAAATAAACCCATCAATTAAATCAACAGATGTTCGAAAATTGGTTCTAGACAGACTTCTATGTGCATTTTTTTACTCAAAAGCTGTGGTTGGAGATGACTGCGAGGAGGGCTAACGTACTACAGGACATGGTAAAAACTGTTTTTTGTGCATGAGGCAGTTCATATTCATTTTCCCCAATACTCAGTTCTAACTTACTGAAAATCGATATTTTTTCCAAAAGTAATTTCCTTACCGCGTTTTTGAACATTTATAGTAACTTCCGTGACAAGTTCCGAAAGTAATATTTCACGGGATCGGTAGGAACTTTTCTGAGCGAGCTGTAGGTGAGTCCTGGAATCCTGCGAGTCTCGTAAAATCACTTTTGGATATTGTTTGTATGTTAAAAAATATGGTGATGGATAATAACTTTATAGGGTGTGTAAAAGCCAAATGGAATGAATTCATTATTTCGGTTACTGCGTACATATTCATAAAAAATTCCAAAATACGTCAAATCAATAGTATATTATATAACTAGGGACTGAAGTGGATGTTTCAATCGCGCACGTAATGTTTATTGCCTGAGGGCTCGTAGAGCCCGAGGGCCAATAATGACGTAAGGGATAAAATATCTCTTTAGTCCTGAGGCATATACGCTATTTTATGCACTTCCCAGTATTATAACTTTCAATATTAATACAACTAATAATTTTGATGAGTTCTATAAACACGGTACTTGGATTACTCAGTAGATAACGTTATAGCAACAGTGTCAACAAAATTTGAAATGCAACTTTATCTCCCTATGGACTAAAAGATACATTTTAGTCCCTGTTATACGGGACTAAAGTTAGCACTTTAGTTCCGGAAGTGCAAAAAAGTATAAAATGACATTCTTCAACGTGAAAATGCAACCCCTACCTTCAACCCCCCATGGAATGACAGGTTAACCCCCAACTTTTTAAATGGGAAGTATAGGCTTGTAATATATCATTCGAAAGGTCTTTTCATTATCTATTCAAAAATGTTATCGCTTTCAAGTTCGTTGCAGCTAAAATATCCTCAAAACTTATAACAATATACTCAATACTTATTTTCCGTTTAGGTCTTGATAATAAGTAAGCAAAACCAATACCAATGTGCTTTTTAAATGGTATCCATTGAAAATACTATGAAGAGTTTCCGTGGCAACGTCAGTTTGTTTAAAACGCCTTGGCATATTGTTTTACATAAGTGGTCAGTATTATAATTTAAGTTTGAAATTCGTTAACTTCAATTCTGAAAAATGGTTAGATTAACAGAAATGCATAAAATAACGGTTATACAATTGATTGATTACGGAGATAAATCTCGAACACATCAGGAAGTAACTTGCCTATTTCATGAGAAATTTCCGTATTTACCGCCTATATCCCAAGGAACAATTAGTAAAATAGGGAAGCAGTTTCGCGAGTTTGGTCATGTGAGGCAGAGAAAAAAAACAAGCTGCCAATGCACTGGTTGATGAAATCAAATGTACTTACTATACAATTTTGTACACATTTATTACAAATTTGCGTCCCATCCAAAAAAATTTTTACACTTCCCGTTTGCTGGGAAATGGGCGTGGGCTAACTTTAAACTAAAACTGCACCACGCACTTAGTATTTTTTTAAATACGCAATTATTGTTGATCGAAAGGCTGCTGAAATTTCTTACACATTGATTACAAATCATTGACGTGTTGAAAGTTCCAATATTTTGATCCCCAAAGGGTTAAATACCCCTTAATTATAAATAAATCCCCAATAAATATGGACCCAACGTGGCCAGTGCCAGCATTTTTTACAAGATGGTTTAAATTTGTCCTGCAAACTATCGAAGAGTTGAGAACTACAAAATGAAGGACCCCCAAGGTGTATACAGTGTGTCCATTCAAGTTGGCGACATACGAAAACCATTTTTATTATTCACTTTCGGAAAAATATTAATTCCCTTTAAATGTTCTGAAAATTCTAGTACTTAACTTTTAATGATTAAATCGTGAAACTTGTCAGCTGTATACGAGTAAAGTAAAAAAATATGAATTCGGTAATAGAGTGAAATACTTTTATTTGTGGCAATATCGAAGACTGCTTTGATGAAAAATTTTTAAGAATTGAAACTCACGTTTAAATGTGCATTCATATCCATTCAAATTTCGACGAGTGGGCTGTGTTAATAAATAGTTATGTCACGATATGATGGGATATTCTACTTGAACTGCATTTCATAAAATAATAGAAATTTTTACAGTATCCCACATGCTTCTACTGAGTAGCGTTTGGTGCGTAAGGACTATATTAACCAAAAAAATTAAAATTTTGAAAAGTGGGCTGTGTTAATAAATAGTTGTATCACGATATGACGGGAAATTCTGCTTGAACTGCATTTCATCGAGTACTAGAATTCTTTACAGTATCCCACAAGCTTCTATTAAGTGTCGTTTGGTGCGTATGGACTGTATCAACCAAAAAAATTGAAATTTTGAAAAGTGGGCTGTGTTAATAAATAGTTGTATCACGATATGACGGGAAATTCTACTTGAACTGCATTTCATCGATTACTAGAATTCTTTACAGTATCCCACAAGCTTCTATTAAGTGTCCTTTGGTGCGTATGGGCTTATACCAAAAAAATTTAAATTTTGGAAAGTGGGCTGTGTTAATCTATCAAAATATGATAGGAAAATCTACTTGATACAACTATTTATCAACACACTCGTCGAAATTTGAATGGATATGAATGCATATTCAAACGTGAGTTTCAATTCTTAACAATTTTTCATCAAAGCAGTCTTCGATATTGCCACAAATAAAAGTATTTCACTCTATTACCGAATTCATATTTTTTTACTCTACTCGTATACAGCTTACAAGTTTTACGATTTGATTATTCAAAATGAAGTACTAGAATTTTCAGAACATTTGAAGGGAATTAAATGTTTTCCGAAAGTGAATAATAAAAATGTTTTCCGTATGTCGCCAACTTGAATAGACACACTGTATACACCTTGGGGGTCCTTTATTTTGTAATTCTCAACTCTTCGATAGTTTGCAGGACAATTTTAAACAATCTTGTGAAAAATGCTGGCACTGGCCACGTTGGGTCCATATTTATTGGGGATTTATTTATAATTAAGGGGTATTTAACCCTTTGGGGATCAAAATATTGGAACTTTAAACACGTCAATGATTTGTAATTAATGTGTAAGAAATTTCAGCAGCCTTTCGATCAACAATAATGGCGTATTTTAAAAAAATACTAAGTGCGTGGTGCAGTTTTAGTTTAAAGTTAGTCCACGCCCATTTCCCAGAAAACGGGGAGTGTAAAAATTTTTTTGGATGGGACGCAAATTTGTAATAAATGTGTACAAAATTGTATTATAGTTTTTTTTTTGGAGTGTGCCATAAATACTGGTGTAGCATTTAGTGCATTGAAATCAAATTAGATGTGATGCTTGAGTTTGAGGAAAACCCACATACATCGAGAAGACTGGCATCCACTTCATTCAATGTTAGCCATACATCGATAGTAAATATATAAATTTAAATAAAATGCTTCCCTATAAAATGTTTATGGAAGACGATTTTGATAGAACAAATTTTTTTTAACGTTATTTTTTCTAATGAGTATACGTTTTCACTTAACGGTCATGCTAATCGGCAAAATTGCCGCTAATGGTCAACGAAAAATCCTCACTGGATGGATTTTTGGAAACCATATAAAATTGGTTCCTCTTTCATTGAGTGCAATTTGAAAGGCGATCATTATTTGGCAATACTTCAAAATTATGTCATTCCGACGTTGACAAATTTATATCCAAATCCAGGAAAACCTCAATTTCCAGTGAATACGATATGGTTTTAGCAGGATGGAGCACCACTACATTACCAATTTAATGTCCAGCAGTACCTCGATACAATATTTCCCAATCGGTGGATAGGGAGGCTAGGATCGACTGAATCGCCAGCGCGATCACCTGATCTTACATTATTAGATTTCTTTTAATGGGGATATGTGAAGAACATTGTGTACAAAACTGAACCTCTTAATTTAAATGATTTGAAAGATCGAACAACGCTAACGATTAGGTCGATCACGCCTGATATGTTAAATAATGATAGAAGACAGTTTTATTAAAGATTAGGATGGTGCCAAGACGTTCGCGGTGAACATTTTGAACACCTTCTTCATTAACATTCATAGTTATTATCAGAGTTTTACATTTTATTACGTTTTGAATTTCATTTTAGTTTTTGATTGTTTTGTAGCGAATTTTGGAAACCACATTTTTTTATTTTATTCTATCTAAATTGTGGCAATAAGTGAATTTGAAAGCGATTTAATTCTTGAATAGAGAATGAATATACCTTTCAAACGATAATTCCGTATGTCACACATATTTATAACTATTGTATAGATCACAGTGTTTTCCCCACAATATGGAAAAAATCGAATGTACTCCCTCTTCCTAAAATATCGAACCCCAAGAATCTCAAAGATTTGAGGCCTATCAGCATACTATGCGCCCTGTCGAAAGGCTTCGAGGAAATTATCAACGAGCAACTAAGAAATCACTTATCACTCACCAGTATTATACCACAAAACCATTCAGGTTTTCGTCAAGGACACAGCTGTACTACTGCTTTGGTAAAAGTAACAGATGACATTTATCACACCATTGATAAAAATGAGTTATGTTCATTAGTGTTGCTTGACTATTCGAAAGCTTTCGACAGGATTAATCATACTCTATTATTAGCTCTTCTTCATTACATAGGGATGTCACCAAATGTAATAAGTCTTACCAAAAGCTATTTACAAGATAGAACCCAATCAGTCCTCATTCCAAATCATGATATATCACAGCCACTTCATGTCACGTCAGGGGTGCCACAGGGATCCATTTTGGGACCACTGTTGTTTACTTTATATACTTCGCAGTTTCATAAATATCTTCGACATGCAAATTCCCATTTTTATGCCGACGATACCCAGTTGTATATGTCATTTGATGAAAGTGATGTGGAAAATGCATGTTCTAGATTAAACAATGACCTGCAAACAATATCGACAATGTCACATAAGTATTGCCTGAGTATCAATCCTTCAAAATCCAAAGCTATGCTCTTTGGTAGAAAAATAACTCGTAATAGGGTACATAATCAAATTGGACTTCAAATTGAGAACGTGGATTTATCTCTCAGTGAATGCGAGAAGAATCTTGGAGTTTTGCTAGATACTGACATGAAATTCACCAAGCATGTTTCATCTGTAATCAAGAAAGCATTCTGCAGCTTGAAACTTATCTATAGTTTTATAGGCATATACTCAGTAAACAATGCAAAATAAATCTTTGCGAATCTTTGGTCCTCTCTAAGCTCAATTATGGTGATTGCGTTTATGGGCCTGTCCTATTGAAATCTGACTGTCGGCGTATTCAGTTAATGCAAAACGCTTGCATTAGGTTAACTTGTGGGTTAAGGAAGGGGGAGCACATTTCACAGGATTTTTCAGAAGTACGGTGGTTAAGGATGGCAGAAAGGAGATTACTTCATCAATGTGTTTTTTACCATAAAATAATAACTGCCAAAAAACCTCCTTATCTCTTTAATAAATTGAGTTTTTGATCGGATGTGCATAATATAAATATACGTAGGAAAGATTCTCTATCTTTGCCTAAACATAAAACTACGGCATTCAGATCTTCTTTCTCATTCCATATAGCAAAAATTTATAACTCCATTCCTGCGAATATGAAACATTTATCTGTAGGTAATTTTAAGAAAGGAATGAAAGACAAACTTTTGACTGAAAATGTTGGATTATGAATATGAATATACAGTGGACTATGGCTTATTTCTATATATTTGGTAGCTTATTTCTTCTATCATCTTTGTATGATAGATCTAATAGGGATTTATTATATTTTTCTTTTATTTTTTTTCCTTTTTCATTATTCATTAATGTTTTTCTTTTGCATTATATTGATCTGGTGTCACATAATACATTTCGTTTCAGAAGGTTGAGTGTAAGAGCGCCGCTTCTTGACTTTGCAGTTACAGAAGTGCGAACTCTGCCTTTTGCAACGATAGTATTGCACGGGCATCTATATACATATCATTATTTTAAAGATTATTTATTATACTCATGTTCATTGGTATCCCACCCTACTTTATGTAATATGTAGGTATATTATGTACGTGTATCTATCTGTTGCAATAAAATCATTTATCATTATTATTATTATAATATATCACAAGCCTATACTTCCCATTTGAAAAATTGGGGGTTGGACAAGCAACTGCCTCACCGCCACGCTAATTCTACAGCAGCAATATGGTAAAATTTACGCAAAAGACTTTCAGAAGTATTTTCAACCCATTGTAATTTAATTTTGTTAACTTCAGCAAAATTTAACGAAACTGAACTGGACTTACGTTTACACTTTGTTTCTTCCTGATTGCATCGCGGGAAGCTCCGGCTCGTTTGAATACTGTATTGTTAAACATGTCAATCATAATATTATAGTCATTATACTATACTTTTCTTGCAGGAAACGTTCCACATTGTCTTCACCGTTATTGCTTCTGTAAATTCGGTCTCGTCTTTCTTTTTCATATTGACCGTTCAATCTTTTAGTATCAACGCCAATTCATCTAAGCTTCTATGTCCATTCAATTCATTATCCCGTTTGCAGCAAAATTCCATTATTATCTATTCCCCAAATATATTTGTGACTGTAGGTTGTATTTCTGGGAATTTTTACTTCGATTAGCGCATTTATACTTCTTGAACAATCGGAACGAGAATTTATTTGGAATGAAGTTGTAATGTTGACATGATTGGGTGAAATTGTTTCATATGACACGAAATGACAAAATTGAAATAGTTGTTAAAACTGTCAGAAAATATTCAGATTAATAAAGTTATTTATTATAACTTGCGATTCTCTATTACTAAAGAGCAGATTCCAATAGATTACTCTTGATCTACAACAACCCTCAAAATTTGCAATACTACCCTCCCCTTACTTTTAGATTTTTGGGATGTTATTTTTGTAATTGATCTAATTTCTTGAAACCTACACATGAAAAATAACTAGTAATTATTAGTAGATCTATTCAGCTATGAAGAAGGGAAACTAATCGCTAATTATAGGAGTGAGTGTCAGTGGAAAATAGACTGAATTATTTTATTGTTTCAAGTGAACATGAATTGCCACGTAATGAATAGGTCTTCATTTAAGTTACTTTTATTTTTCACCGTAATAATTACTTGCTGTCTGGCTTCTTGATATATTCTGAAACTATTCCTCAACATATTCTTTCCTGAAAAAAATAAACTTCGGATAATGCAGTGTTTGTTTTCTCCGAGAGAAAAGCTGGAGCTTTCCCCAGAATTTCACGGAATATCTGAAACTCGATACCATTCTCAGCCTTTGATCCGCATCTTCCTTGCGACCAGATTCAAAATGCTGGGGATACATTATAAAAATATTTCATTCAAGTAATAGGAATAGAACAAAGAATATCTGAAATGAGGCGGATAAAACTGGGATATCCGGCATCAAAAAGCAGAACATTTCACTTGATACAAAGGAATGACAAAGTGGAACCGTACACAAATTCAATTACACCCAAGAGTCTGCGCCACTCGACATAATAGATGACGAGGAGGAAACCTTTTTGCAAATTAAAATGCAAAGAAAAACATAGAGAGCTAGTAAAATTCCCGGATGAGAACATTATCTTCCACTTTCGTCGACTATATTATGACAAGTAGTATGATCAATTTTGTAAATTAATTATGATAAACGACTTTAATTTTCACAGCAACGTTGAACTTGAAACAATCAGAGAGGTTACGTAGTTAAAATTCAAAACCATTACGGTAATAAAATGTGTAGGAATTGTCGAAATTCGATTAACCCTAGAAGAGAATGAAATTTTTATTAGAAAATACATCCTAGTGTTTTCAAATTTATTCATATTCAGTTTACGTTTGAAATAATTTTCTATGTTTAGGAGATTACAGAATGTGTTTGCCGATGCTACTGTTCTTTTGTTGAATTTTATGAACCATGGTTTACATTAGCCTTTCTTTCTCCTTTTTGCAGGGTTGACACATTTTCTATATGGACATTTTGTGGTGGTTCTGTAGGTTTTCCGGGTTCTCCTGAAAAAATCGCCCTGGAGCGCCACGGCAAATAATAATAACAGCCGTCCTCAACCCGCACATGCTATGCCATTGGGTACAATATATGAGTGTTATAGAGGGGGTTTTTTCATCAGGAATATCCCAGTCAGGCCCCGTCTCCGGAGCCCCAATACATCCGAAGGGCGAGCTGGTGTGTCATTGAACCCATAAAACACTCCCTTCATCTGTGGGGTGAGTTATTACTAGGTCCAGAATTATGTGCCCTGAGTGAACGGATTGAACCAAGAATTATGGCCGTCTGCATTCTTCCACCGATGTTTTCTGCTGCATCACGGCAAGCTGGTATAATTTTCAGATTCGAGAGCAGCGTGTCCATCATTCCACCAAGTACCCCTATGATCAGAACCACCATTTGAACTGAATGATTTGGGTAGAGCCTGCGGAGTTCAAAGAGTAGATCTCGATA
Source organism: Chrysolina americana (assembly GCA_958502065.1). NCBI lineage: Eukaryota > Metazoa > Arthropoda > Insecta > Coleoptera > Chrysomelidae > Chrysolina > Chrysolina americana. The sequence continues at coordinate 15,387,032 of OY293418.1, forward strand.
TTTAGTCCGTTTTTCCTCCTCTCTTTGGACCGAAAACTCTATGAAGAAAATTGTCCTATTTTGATGATGGAGGCGTACTACATTAGGCTTATTGGCTTGTATTTACCTGAGGGTAGGGAATGAGCAGTTCCGATAGATTCGGTAATTGTTATTCTCCACAATGGACTCAACACCTCGTCTCCTTAATACTGTACTAGTGTCGTAGGTGGTAGTACAATACTCGAAGCACCTGTTATGTCTGTGGATATAGGCTGAGACCGTATGAACTTAATATATTTTTTGTTTAAATGAAATTTTTTCATTTAAATCAAATTTAAATTCAGTAAAATTTGAATCAATTTTATTTTTATTTTATTAACTAAAAGTAAACATTTCCTGGCCTATGATTTAAATTTTATATAAATCAACAAAGAAAACAAACTCAGTCGGAGGTCAATGATCTAGAAACAAAAATCTCAGGATGAGTTCTATTTTTTATTAAGGCCAAATATTCAGTTTATCAAATTTGTTTGAAATTTCGTAAAAATATAAAAATAAATAACTATTTAAAAAAATTTGAAATTTCAAATATATTCGATCATAACATAAATTTCAAAAGAAAATAAACATTTTATTATTTAATTACACTAGCAGTGTATCTATCAAAAATTTTCTGGACTAAAAAGTATATAGGTATCTTAAATTTATACACATCTTTTACATAAACAAATTTCTATCAAAATTTTGCAAATTTTAAGATAACTACCCTAAATATTATTAATTTGAATAATAACAACGAATAAAAGTCATTGAATTTTCAATATCGAAATGAAATTTCTTACGTGATTGAAAACATCTGGAATCTGCCAACTCATTCTTAATATTCAAATCGAAGTTTCAAAGAAAATGTCACCTTCAGTGTTTTGGAGTGTTGATGAAATGAAAAACACACGGCATACTGCTCTCGTTTCTGCTAAATCTCCTTTGACACTCAAATGAAAGTTCTAACACATTTCTGTTGTTTAAGATGACAAAAATTTCACTTAGATTCAATTTTGCTTCGATTTAAGATGCCAAAACTTATTAAGAACTGCTTCCAACGTATTTACGTGGAAATAGAAATACCTTTATTGACTGACGTTCTGGTATCAATTCAAAATTCAGTTTTGATGTTTCTGATAGAGGAGTATTGTTCATCTTCTTCTCAGCTTTTCAATTTACTTGCACATTCCTCTTTCTTGACTTTTTTTCGAAAAACTTTTTCTTCTCTTGTTAAACCAAAAAAAAACATGAATTTTTTCAACAAACTTCCGTCGTCATATCTTTTCATCTCCCCCAATGATCTTCTCTCAATTCATACCAACATACCCGATGTCCTATTCTATACCTATACCAATTTTAAGATATTCCTGCTATCCATAATATTTTACTATCGAAATTTCGTTCTACTTACCTTATTTTCCAAAATAATGTATTCAATTTCACCTCGTTTGAATTCTCTCATGTCATTTTTCTATAATTCATAATTTGAAAATTCATTCCAATCCATCATTTCAATTCTTTGTCATTTTCAAATTTTGACTTTTCTTTACTGAATAATTCAAACTTATTATTTTATTTTCTATATGATACAATCAAATACTTGCTGATTGAACTGGAACACCTTTGAATTTTGCCCATTTCTATTATTTCATTGACCGTATGCTGAATTTGTTTGCTATTCTCACCAAAATACACCATCTATACATAAAGGAACTATCTAGCAGGTTTCATTTGATAAAATAATTCACATGCAAAATTTTAATTTCTCTCAATCCATAACAATATGTGAGAAGGGAGTCGACGCATGCAATCTCTCGCAGATTATTCAACCGAATGTATCAATCACTGTTGGTGGCAATGCATTCTGTCTCTGTTTCATGAACATATCGACAGTACTCTATTCACTACTGTCCCATACAGCTTTCATCAGAGCTTCGATATCACCTTGTGAAATCAAAAATGTCACAGGGTGAATTTGAACACCAAGAAAAGGGATATAGCAAAATATCCCTAGAAAAACATTTCAGTTGATCACTGAAATTTCTGTTTGTGCAAACTTGTCCCTGTCCTAGGTAACATTCTGTAAAATTCATAATGCTTTATTATCTTGATTTATTGATGATTCAAGTCGCCTCATCATTTATTATTTCTATTTACTCGACTGCAGTGGATCATGATTGAAAAACCAGAGAAATATGTACCGTGACATGGTAGTGATATAAGGTCAATTTCAGCCTCGATGAAACAATTAGGCGAAGAACAATCTATTTCACCCTTTTCAGGCCAATAAAACCATCACAAATCGAAAGTCAGAAGCACTTCCACTCAATTTCTAATAATTCATCCCACACACGTAACCATGCACACTTCACCATTGTTTTCCTTTTCAATAAAATATCAAAACAAAGCGTACGCGACAAAAGAGCATTCCGAACAATCCAATCTATTCTCCACCAATAAAACTCGAATAATGTCTGTGGTAAGTCATCGGAGGTTTTCTCTTCTCTCTACGAGAAAGGGAGCTTTTTTGTTTGTGTTTGATGTATTTGTCGACAACGAAACGTTAATGCAGACCCATCGGAATCAATTAATACCGAACAAAAAGGTCCATGATAAATTGCTCGCGACTTTCCTTTGTCCAATAAAAGTGCTAATAACGCCGAAACTCGGATTCTTGTCAGCTCCGAGAGAAAAGTCTGCCGTGGACAATGTATTTTCATTTCGAACAGAGGCGTAGGAAAAACGAACACGTAAACGCCATATACATTATTTATGATCGGAATGGGATTTGCTAATGTAGCTACGGACTATGTTAGTTCTGAATACGCCATTAATATCGGAAAAGTGTGCAGCAAATTTCCCTGAAGGCCTTTTGGCTTTGTGATGGAAGTTGAATGATTGGAGAAACGTAATACAGTAATTCAATCAAAATAGCCACATTCGTAACCATTTGGAAAAATACTTGTCTTGTATAATGCAAAAACTAAAGAATAAATCCTTGATGAGCTCAGTTTCGTTTTCTGGTACGATAGGTTAGGTAAGATTTTAAATAAGTGGGTCTATTGCGGCCCTCCAATGCGACCCATGAGGATCTATTGAGTCTCACCCAATTCATATATTATAATCAAATAAATCCAGCTTCTCCACGAAGCCGCGATTAGTTTACCTGGTGAACGATGTTTCGAATCTGATAGCAACTGTGAGGCTCTGCAAAACATTGAAAACCTGATTCTATCCGCGGCGGGGCTGGCACAACGTAAATGCTCTGATGATTCATCACCTTTAAAACAAAGACACTTGCCATTACGCAGAACAATGGAGCTAGTGTGGTCTTTCAATTATCTACCCATCGTCATCTAGATCTTTCATTCATTCCAATCGGTTTTAGAACTGAGATTTTTTCAAGTGATTACAAATCCTAATCATATAACTGAAATAGAATCCCCTTTCATATCCGAATTTCTATGGTTTATTCACTAAATAAAATGCTACATATGCAAACAACCTGGTATCTTTGCTATCCCATGTATGAACACACTCAGAATAGCTCTCGAATATTTCCAAATTTTCAAAATAATGGTGCCATTACACTAGAACCGATGTTGTAACTACCCTTAAGAAGTGATAATAACCTCCGGAGCACATCACATGTTGTTATGAACAATTATCGAAAAACGCCGATTGAAACCACCACAAGACCAGAATATATTTTTTTATGTTATGGTTTCTATGAAAAAAATTCATAGAACATCGTTAGAGCCAAGAGAATGAAGGAAGGAGATCGAATTTGGAAGTCGAGGATAATATCAAAACGACAAATTACGATTTTGAACGATTTATCAACAATATGAAGTAGATATGGAAAACATTAAACCACCATATGCCGTTTACGTAGGAGCCAAACAGAATTCTAGCAGGACGTTTCGATAACAAAGTCAGAACCATCTTGATTCCATTATACTATAATGCGGATATATGTATAGATACTAGATCATGAACTTCTTCAATGTCTGTCTGATAATGGGCGAGGACAAGTGTGGCGTCAACCTCGATAGGGCTTGAAATTAACCATACCCCGCGATCTTCGGCAGTCAGGAATCCCACCAAATACACATTCAACTGTCAGAAATGAGGACTATCAGCATTGATAACGAATCCTTCTACCAATTTTGGGGGCACCATACACAGTAAAGTCACTACTATACAGTGAGCACCACCTAAAGGTTGGAACAAATTCGCTTTAAGTTTGATATGACCATTGGGGAAAAAAGCTCGGATACGTCGATTTGCTTTTTCAGTTGCGCATTTTTTGTTCAACTCATATTTTTGATGACGTAATTATAAGTTTCAATGGCAATGCTTCTTTTTGATACTACATTTAAAAAGAACGCATTTTTTCTGTTCATGGATGTTATATTTTTTCGTAACGTAACCGTATGTTCGAGAAATAAAAGATATTTCTTTCATAATACTGTAATTCAAATAATAAATAAACCTACAAACTATTAAATAAGTCTTCGAATTGCAAGCCATTTGCCCCTTGACAATTTATAAGGCGATGTTGAAACATTAGTTGAAATCCTCTATTATTGGGAATCAGGTATTCACGTACATGTAGTGCGTAATGCACTCCTTCTTGCTGGTACCCATAGTGAATAGATATGATTTTGTTGCCATTGCAACAAAAGTTAGAAACATGCGTTTTTTAGTATCCTTAATTGATTTGTGGAAATGAATAAAACTATAGCTTCCATACACTGACAAATGCGTTTTCTTCGAAGGTATTATCAAAATGGGGTATTGCCACTTTAAAAAAATTATAATGACGTGATAACTTGAACAGTGATGACGTCATCAAAAATATGATTGGACCAAAAAATACGCAACTGAAAAAGAAAATCGTGTCTGAGCGTTTTTTCCTCAATAGCCATATCAAGCTTTTAACGAATTTGTTCCAACCTTAACGTGCTCACTGCTTAAAACGGAACGCAGATATAAGGAAGGATCAGGTACGTAAATGAGCACTCCGTATCAAGGTTAGATTTCAAATTGCTGAGAGCGAGGACGATAGAATGGAAGCATCAGGGTATTTTCAAAATATGTTTGATGTGTTCAACATAATTTTCAATGCATAATCAATACCGTTTATTCATTTCGAATTTTTTTCATAATTGACAAAGGGGGTAGGTTCCATCTAGATGTAATCGTTTTTCTAATATACTTTAGTCTCAATAGAATGTATTTATCATCAAGTATATCTTCAAATGGTCTCTAATTCTTGAAGATCTAGGTGGATGGAAGAGCAAGGTCTGATCATGGTAATCTACCATGATCATACAATGAATCCTGCCATTTGATAGGATTTCCCATTATCATCGCTATATTTTAATTTTAATTGTTATATAGCTATTCCTGTCAATAAAATCTATTATTATTTGCGTCGTACCGGAAACGTTTGAAAATCCTCACAAAAACATCCAAAATCATCCGTATTAATTTATGCATCATTTCGATTTATCTATTGTAACGCAGGGTGCTCTAATCAGTCTAACGATGATAACTTCTATACCATATTATGGAAGTACACCTTAAGTTTCAAGAAAGTTCTGAAGTTAGTTTCTGAGCTGTCACTAAATTGTTGGTTGTTTCATGTTTAATCAGATTAGTTGTCACGTTGTTAACTGACAGTGCCAGCATCTAAGAAGATGATTGTGATCCATATGGCCAATTCTCAGTTGTGGATCTGATAAAACAGAGAAAGTTGTTGTGTTCAAGAATAATTTTTTCCCTGAATGATACTTGTAGAGTTGATAGATTTGATACACTGGTAGGTACATCGTTTTCTCCACTCTGGACCGCACAAAACGCCATCGAAAGTTACGCTCGTGTTATTTTTATATCGTTTGAGGTTTTTTCGCTATATTCATATTCGTTATGAAGATTTTGAATCATAACTTATTCTCGTTAAATCTCACCCATATTTCGTCTCAAACGACGTCACACGAAGGTACTTTGCGGATAAAATTGATTTTTTCGATACTAACTGTTAGGAAAGACCATGTGCGACTACTTTATTAATGCGAGAATGTATCCACTGCTTCACGAAAGCTAATATACTTTCATCGAGATTTCCTTATAGAATTCATTGCTTCTTGGAAATAATAACAAATATTCATTGAATTTAGATGTTACTTAATTATTACCAAACTGACCGCTATTATACCGAGTATAATAGGACTCGCACAGAGGGTGTCGCTCCAGTTCCGGCAATACAATCTATTTGTGCCAACTAATCAACGTGTCCCTTGCACCGTATCTAATCGAAGGGTTTCTTCCTTCGGAAAGCCTGATTGGTCAATCATGGGAACGAAGCATGAGATTAGCTTTGTGTGTCTTAGGGAATCGTGTTCGGTACACACTCACCAATCAAGTGAACAATTGAGCTGGGTTATTGGTTTCCTCCATTCACGCCTCTTTTTACGGAATACAGTGGGTGAGCTCTTTATCGAACGGGTGGCAGCGACAGATTCGTTATCACATGGCAGATTGTTGCCTACATAGTGACAGGCATGGGAAAATAACCATAACGAAAGGCTGAAAACTTTGGGTATGTACAGATTTAAAAAAAAAATCGGTTTTACGAAACGTACCAATCAGCGTGAGAGCATCCATGACTTCCATATCCATGATGGGAGTGACTACTGCTTCAATTCAGGAGCCAGCCCGACCGCCAACGTAAATTCGTAGATGGCGATAAAAATTATGTTTCAGTGATTGTTTGTGTTTTTTTTTTTCTGCTAACAGTATATGAATTTATTTTTTTGTTATACGTATGTACACACTAAAGGCACTCAACTTCATATTCCTTTTATTTTTTATCATAGGTATATGTGAAATCTACAGATGACAGTGAATGATCATTGCGCCCAAGCTTTCGTCTAGGGCTTCGCGAGACCAAGAGATTAGTCTTGGTCTTGATACAAGACCAAGACCAAAACCAAGACCAAGACCAAGACCAAGACCAAGACCAAGACCAAGACCAATCTACTCAATATTAAGAAAATTTTGATAGAGAATGTTATGGCATTTTATATCAATTATTTGTGTTTCATATGGTAGGTTTTTAAATTTTGTTCATTCAAAATATAAAACACATTTTTTTATCTCTATAGCAGTTATACAGTTTACAACAAGTAGGTGTATGTTGTAAGGTCGCAGTTGTTAATGAGTAATTGTAATTTCCTCGGGATTCCGATTCCGCCACTCTGCCGCAACTGCTCATCACACAATAATCCATTGTAAAATGGTCAACAAAAACCTAATTAACATTCCAACCATTTTGAACCTTTTTTATAGTCTGTCGGGCGTCGACCTGTGTGCTGTGTGGGTCTGATTTAATATTTATTATATATTACGATTTCTTAAAAATTATATTATGATGGTGAAATAAGAAATTTTTATTTCGCTCACTTTACCCGTACAAATTGACAATAGTTAGAGAATGAGAAATACGAAATAACTGTCATATGCATATAAACTGTTGGAAAATTGAATTGATTAATTGACATTTCTAGACAAATTTTGATCCTAGACCAAGACTATCAAGACCAAGACCAAGACTGAGCCAGTCTCATCTTGGTCTTGAGACATCAAGAACAATACCAAGACCAAGACTACATTAATTTTTCGAGACCAAGACCGAAACTGATCAGTCTTGGTCTTGGACTCGCGAAGCCCTACATTTGTCCGATGGTTCAAATCTCAGATGTGTGTTCAGCAACCTAGCTTTCTCTAGCGTCTGGTGTCCCGAAGTGATATATTTTAGCACCGACACTATTTCTACTTCACAATAACCAACTGGTACTAGTTTAATTATTCAATTAGTCGATCATCGCTTCTGATGATGGTAACGAGCAAAACGTATTTCAAGTAAGTGTTTTAGTGAAAACGAGATTACTCAGATTGTGTTGAAATTATTTGAATAGATTTGAAAAAAATGTAAAATATCATATGATATTCAATGGTTCACTTAATTAATTTTTTTTAACATGTGCTCGGTAGCGAAGCGGTTAGATACATGCCGGCCTCTAAAAATATCCGCTTGCATTTGGCCAGGTTCGAATCCTGGAAATGGGAATATTTTTGTCATAGGAGTCGATAGCCAATGTAGATTGTCTAGATGCCAATCCCAACGTTTACTGCTTGCTTGGAGTGCGCGCCAACCACATGAGGTGGTGCTGTGGGTTTTCCTACAGATGAAAAGTGAACAGTGACCAGTGATCAGTAAGTCGCCCGGAGCGCCACGGCAAATAATAATAGCCGTCCTCTATACCCGCACAGAAAATGCCTTTGGGTACACTCTATGGGTGTTTATGAGGAAGTATTATTGTCCATTCAGGAATTTACCAGTCAGGCCCTGTCTCCAGAGCCCCGACACATCCGAAGGGCGCGCTGGTGTTTCATTGATCCCAGTAAACTCTTTCCAAGTACATGGGGTGAGTGATTACTGAGTCCGAGAATCATGTGCCCTGTGCAGGCGAAATGAACAAAGGATTACGGCCTTGTGCATTCGTCCGACTGAGATTTCTGCCATATTCGGCGAGCCGGTGTGATTTTTGAGTTTGAGAGCAGTGTGTCCATCATTCCATCAAAGACCCTTATTATCAGAATCACCATCTTAACAGAATAATTTGGATAAAGCCAGCGGAGTTAAAAGAGTAGGTCTAGATATTTAGTCCGTTTTTCTCTTCTTTTTGGACGATGTTCGTTTCGCCGGGGCTGCATTCATAAACTTATTATGAGAGTAGAGTAAGAGTATGGTCAAGTGATTAGAAGTACATGTCAATCATAACTCCTGCATAGTCGTTTGCAAAGAGTGCAAAATGCCAATGACACTATTGATAATGGTGATTCATGAAATTGAGGTTGTGTTCGGTTTTGTTTGAGACTTGAGAACTTCACAAAGCTTACTGAAACAAAATATTGAAACTCTTTGTTAGGGCTTCCAGAAGTGAAATATTGTTCATTACACTTTGAAGCATTCCTTTATTTTTGAGAATGAAAGTATCTCTGCCGATTGATACTTCATGAAAATCCATATCGTGGAAATATAATCTCTAAATTGTCGATACTTCCGTATTTTTCAATTTTCACTTTGAATGCACGTGAAAACGTGAACATACAAACAATAACAAACACAAACTATCAAAAAAGTTCCTTGTCATTGTTATTACTGTCAGAGTATATCACTACTCTTTTCGAAAGCAGAGTAAGTAGAGTTTACTAAGTTTCTGAACGATTGTCAATGCATACAGACAGAGTAAGTTTACGAACGATTCGGAGTAAGCAGTCCTTACTCTGAGTAAGTTTATGCAGCCCGGGAGCTGAAAACTCAATGACGAAAATCATCCTACTTTGATGGTCGAAGACTCCGATCAAATAACATAACCTAGATGAGTAACTCGCCGCACACGCATTAAGATTTGTGTGTAAGGGACATCTTCCCCCCAACGGCAGTGTCGTGCGTTGTTAACAGAAATATTGATGTTCAATAAAATAGAAATAATGGAAACCCAATATGGAATGGAAACCTGAAATTATGATGAAATAATCTCCATAGGATTTTGAGAACAGCCGATGCTATAATTTACATGTTTTTTTTCATAATTCATTCATTTTTCTCTTTTCCAATTTGATTTCCCTTTCTCGATAGTTACGACACTGGTAGCTTCAAATGATTGTTCTGTCAAATATCAAATGCAGCGTTGTCGTACTGACAAAACTATATCGTCAACGAAGAATCTCGGCGATGGAAATACTATCGTTTTTACATGCTCCCAACAAGCTCCAATGAACGTTTCAATAGCTTTCTTATTGTCATATATTTCATCCAAGACAGTAGTTTTGGGTTTTCGTTGCCATGAATATACCCGACAGATATCAAAATCTAGCTAACGTGCTTATTGTATCCTTAAAAAATTGCGACATGGCAATAATGTCATGATTTGAGGGATAACATTATGAAAAGATGTTACCTTCAGTTCTATTTGAATATTACTAATCTAGGTTGTGTTACTTGATCGGAGGTCGAAGAGGACTATATCAGGCTAATTGGCTTGTATTTGCCTGGGGGTGGGGAATGAGTATTTTACATAGATTCGGCATCTCTCATTCTCTACAACGGACCCAATATCCCCCGGAGCATAAGGCAACACCGGTGTCTCGTCTATACCGTACGAGTGCCGTAGATGTTAGTACATCACTCGTAGGGCCACGTTATGCCTGTGCTGACCGCATAAGCTGGACAGGCTGACAGTAAATTCATTATGGTCTCAGCTGCCCCTCTACTACGGTAGACGGATCGTTATTATTGTTAGAGGTAGGGGATTTTATTAAGAGCTATGACTCATACCGTCGCAGAGAACAAATTTACGTTTCGGCAGTAGTCTACTGAACGTGGGCTGTTATAGTTTAGGCTATTCAATGTTTTCGGTTTCCATTTCAATAATAATTCTGTGAGTTGTTGCCTGTAAGCGACGCGCAGATATACAGTTCGATTATTTTATCATTACCCGTGCGTCATCATCACAATACCATAATTCTTAGCTTAGAAGACAAATGTTAACGAATTTTGATTCGCTCATAGCGGTTGTTAGAAAGAGATGTTCGATAGAGGGTGTGTGATTTCTTCGATCATAAATTGATGTCGCATGGGTAAAGATAAAATAATCGAACTGTATTCAAGGTCATAGCTTTTAAGAAAATCCACTACCTCTATAACATGGCTATGGTTTAGCCAATGCAATTGCTTAGTAGTTTCTCATCAACTGAACTCACTTTAGTTGAACTTTTGATGAACTTGCTTTGTACAACCTTCCCTTGGAAAAATATCACAATTTTCTACAACCATCCACATGCCTACTTCAATTTTTTTGTTGGATTTCAGTGAAGTGATGTAACACAAGGCAATAACAACATCAACGTGATAAAATGAGGAAAGCAATTTCAAAGTGGAGGATATCTCAAAGAAATAAAATAATTTTCTTCATACCTTAATCATAATTCTTGCCAAAAGTAAAAAAAAAAATGGTGCCAAATCTTCAAGATTGAAACACGCCATGTTATAAAAAATGTTTTTTCATCATATGAAGCGAAAAGCACGTTCAAGCCTAACTTGGGCTCAAATGAAGTTGGACCCAAACAAACGCTTCTTCAATTACCGCACCGCCTTTGAAAATATCTACCGTAGATGCAGACGAAACGTCAGGGAAAATCACCTCGAGACCACGACTGACAAACACGAAAACTACCGAAAGTTCAGAGATTACCAGTAGTGAAAGTTCACCTTCTCACATTGTTTAAAATTGATTTTTCTGTTAACCAGCTGTCATCCCCCTCAGAAGTCGAACTTGTGCGAGCTAAGGATTAACGAGGTCTTACCTTTTATCGTGCGATTTCTAGCACGAGACCAGTGACCATGCTGGAAATTGAACCAACGTCCTTCTGATTGATAGACTAGCGCTCTAACATCATGACCACTGCTGATACAGTTTCATTATTTGATACTGGCCATAGTAAATATAATTGAATTTCATATTTTTTGCCATTTTAATTCGCGTTAATCGTCTGATTTAAAAAAAGGAATTCTCTTGTTGAGTTAATTAAGAATTATTTGTATCAATCAACAGATCTTGGTGGTATTCTTATCACGCCTCCAGAACCAATCTTCCAACCGCACCTGACCAGTCGCATAGGGATTCTGCAAAACTCTACTACTGGATTGAGATATTCTCCCAAATACAAGTTTTTTTTTCTGACAAGTTCAATATTTTGTGTTTTTTATTTAGTAATAGTAGTAGCAGAGGAGGAGAATATTACCGTCACTCCTATGGTCATTATTCACCAATTCCAATCTAGAAGAGATTGACAAAACATGCAGGTTAGAACAAATAATAATTTCTGTACTGAATCAAACAATTAATATTTAGTTTATTTGAAATATAAAATTGTGTTATGTATTCGAATACAATTATTCAAGTTATTTGATGATTCCGGTATGATTTTCCAGCACGTACCATTAAAATGGAGTCGGATCGTTTTTTCCATCCCTGGGTAATAAATCTAGCGGAAAGAGGTACCGCTAATAAAATTCTAGGTGGTTTATACATTCATAGCGTTATAAAAACGCTGAGAACTTCCAACATTAATTCAAAGATTTGTCATTTTTATTCCTGTTAAGAATATAAAACTGCCGTGGGAAAGAAATCTTTCAGGAAAATAAACGGCGTTTACGTAGACGTGGAAGACTAAATAAATGACTCGAGAAAATCCTCAGAAATATTTAAAATGTTTCCTCGGAGATGAGAAGCAAAATCAATCTGACGTAAGGGCGGTTTCGTGGTGAATTTGATTTTATCTTCCAGATCTCGAGTTTCATTCACAGAAGTTTAGTTCTTCAGTTTTTCTCTAAAAATTAAAAACCAAAGAGATGCTGGCCTTTTATAAGATTGAAATCCCTTCCTAATCATAAAGAAATATACCGCTCACTTTATATCAGATATCATTTTTACTTTAGTGATATATGGAAAACTTCTTCTTCTATTTTTTGTTATAGGAAAAAAGTCATACCTTATAAAAACTCTGCATTTTCTAAAACCAATTTCGAATAGGAAACCAAATCTAAAATTTCACCCGTCGTATATGAGTTTTAACAAGAAATATGAATTTAGCACTAGAGAGAGCTTAAAGCCCTTTTATTTGTGGAAAGTTCTCCAGAATCACTATTATAAAAAAAATATATTTATTTCGTTTTTAGAGTAGATGGATCCTAAATTGCTTTCTATAATAACCTCGTATATGACTCATCAATTGTTAGATTTCATCATACCAAGTGAGGATTTAGATTGATTTAGATGAAGAAATATATCCGAAAAGCATTGTCGAAGGGCCATGAAGGGTTGCCAGTTGAACTGTTGAAATGGGATTTAATGGGACGGAAGGGATAAGAATATCGTGATTCGTATTTGATTCATATGTCCTTGCCTCGAAACGGGTTAGTGTATTTCTTGAAATATTTTTCCATTTTCGAGATACTTCTATTGGCACCTTTCCAATTGTATACACTGTATGAGTTTTGGAAATTCGAAAAAAAAAGCAATGACTGAAAAATGAGCCAATTACAATACGAAATATTGATGAACAAGTGTCTACACGCTGTATTGCGTTTCAATGGAAAAATATACATTTGAATTTATTTTGAGAGAAATGTTCAACCAACTCCTTGATTAAAAAGTACAATACTTTGTACTTTAATTAACTAGGAGAGCAAATTCTGTTTCAAGTAATTTTTATGTGATTCCCTAAATAGAACCGGAGAGTTCAAAGGGTATGAACAAAATGGTAACCAGCAGAGCAAGTAATTCGGACATTGTGTCAAATAAATGGAGAAATAATTAACGAAGTTCAAAGAATTCACATAAATGGTTAATTGTGAAAATCAATAACTAAACAGGAAATATGGGGGTAGATTGGCTGAAGTACTAAAATGAAATATTCTCATATTAGCCCAAATAGTCAAATATAGAATATATCTGTTGATGATACGTTACTTAACCCAAAGACTTGACGATTTGTGAACCGAAGGCGCCAAAAGTTCCGGTGGCATCAATAGGTATAGTTTGGAAACGAAGTGACGATCGAAAATTAATTCTTCATGGTCAAAATCGCCAAAATCTGAAGAAAGGTAGAACATTCAGTCTTTTATCAGTACCTTCGACGACAATTTTCACTGACTCTGAAGTTATCATATATGTTTCGGTGACTTTAACCAACTAATCATGGAACCCACTTGCGTTACTGATACTAGGGCCTCATTTGTTGATTTATTATTAAATAATATATAAGTATAAAAACAATACAATACAATGTAAAGTATACATATAAATAAAACATCAACATTAAAAATTACAAAATAATACCTAATATATAAAAATATAGAATAAAGTAAAAGAAAGAAAACAAAAAAAAATAACTAAAGACTTAGGTGGTTGACAAAATTGCAGTTAGACTACTGTACTTAGAAAATGTTGCAAAGGCAGCAGTGGAAAGGCTCCTAGAAGCACATAAGCCCCGTATTGATCTCAATCTCTTGAAGGTAGAATTTCGTTAATTTTTGAATTTTTGGTGACTTTGCGTTTGGCGCAAGAAACATGTTATCATGTTAGTGCAATTGAACCGTGGACGAATCGTGTAACTGTTTGCTTTTAATTGAGAACTGAACAGGATTGGAAGGTATACCTACTGAACTAGCTCAAGATGGTTATCATCGTACTGCTGACAGTCAATGGCTCATGCCTAGTATAAAAAACTGTGACCTATACCCTTTGAGACTGTTTGGACTGATTGGTTTTTTCTGACTCTGAATTCTGCTTGGAGTAGGACAGAGAACAGTGCTTGGTACAAGAATATTCCAGTATTCAAGAACAAAATCAGCAAGTAGACAAAAACGTCGTTATTGAAATGAAAATAATGAACAATTAGGAAAAAAAGTACTGTCTCAAACTGAGCATCTAAAATTAATATAATAACAGGATATTCAAGTACCAATTACATCAAACCATACCTTCAGTTGAATGAAGAATATCATACTGAAATCATCATTGACTTGAGAAATGGACAGGGCTACGTGAAAAGTTTCAATAACAATTCCAATTCAACATATCATAATTATACTTTCAAGTGGCATTATTCCACTAGCACTATTCTTCAAATCCAAGAAGGCAAGAAACGTCATTAAAATTGAAGAAGAATGTTTTCATTAAATCTAGGACCTATCGGAATACGAGCTGGCTTAGGTAATACAATTGTTTCAGGAAGCAATAAATACTGAATCAGTGACAGCTTTACGTTCTCTCACAAGAGTCACAGTTCCCGTTTCCATAGAAAAAAAACTTCCATTTCGAATTCGGACTGAAGTTCCTTACCAATCATATTCGCATTTATTTCTGAATTTAAATTGGAAATCGGATCAGATCCAGATGGAATCGGAATCTTCCTCGATAAAAACAACAAATTTTCCGTAAGACCCACTCGAAAACAATGGCAGGTTCGAGTGACATCGATTCCGATTTATTCAGTTATCCCATTCTGCGACTTGGCAAATTCCAACTTTGATGTACTAAAAATGATAGTATAGAGTACTCGGGGAGCGAGGGTTGAATAATAATGAGGGAAACGTCGAAGGCATAGCCAAACGAATAAAAACGTTTGCGGAAATAAAAGCGATAACACAAGCTATAAATTCTTGAATGGATGATTGGAACTTTTATTAGCTTTAACAACATCGAAGATAATTATTCGGGATTGGACGAACATTCGATATGGAGTAAAAGCTGTTTTGAGTACCACAAAGCCCGTTGTATAATAATAATATATTATTTACGACAAAAGTAGGTATGATTTACTCTGTAGAGCCTCGTTAGCGAGGGATTCGAAAAAGGGGGGAGAGCAAGCGACAAGCGCGGTCGACAACCTGAAAATAGTAAGTATCCAAATTCAATCTACTATTCCAAAACACTATCGATATTGGCGGTCAAGGTCAACTATCACTTAGTCAGGATCCAGCGCCGCCTCATCCATTGTGGCAAATAAGGCAGCCTACTAAGTGCTTGTTCACGTTGAGTCGCGGGCGCGGCGGCAGGCGCGGTCACGAAATATCAAACATATTAACGTGATTTTTCAGTAAAAACCCCTTATTCTCTCCTTAATTTAGGCAGATATCTGACAGAAAACAACTACTTCCCTGGCTAATACCACGACGGACGTTGAATTAAATCTGACAGATATATGTGCAGCGTTCTCCCTAGAATCTGGGAGACAGCCACAAATGCTTTCTGTATCAAGTAGCAGAATCCTGCCTGACATGATCAAGGACTTGACTACTTACATACCGGTTTCGAGGTGTATTGCCTCTCTTCAGTGCAAGGTAGGTCCGACATCATTTGCAGTCGCCGACGTCCTTGGTCATGCCATGCAACATCACTGATACTTGAAATGATTCTCTGAGGTGGATGCGTAGTCTCGTGTGGCTGTCTCCCAGATTCTAGGGAGAACGCTGCACAGATATCTGTCAGATTTAATTCAACGTCCGTCGTGGTATTATCCAGGGAAGTAGTTGTTTTCTGTCAGATATCTGCCTAAATTAAGGAGAAAATAAGGGGTTTTTACTGAAATTTCTGTCTCTCTCCTAAAGCCATCAGACTTTGTCTCATATTTTCAAATAAACTCTACCCCGAGTTACTTTGGAGTGCTTTCTGAGGTTTTCTAGAGGTGGCGCTGCGACTGTCTTCTCACGAGACTCCGCATCCTCCTCAGAGAATCATTTCAAGTATAAGTGATGTTGCACGGCATGACCAAGGACGTCGGCGACTGCAAATGTTGTTGGGCCTACCTTGCACTGAAGAGAGGCAATACACCTCGAAACCGGAATGTAAGCGGTCAAGTCCTTGATCATGTCAGACAGGATTCTGCTACTTGATACAGAAAGCATTTGTAGCTGTCTCCCAAATTCTAGGGAGAACGCTGCACAGATATCTGTCAGATTTAATACAACGTCCGTCGTGGTATTAGCCAGGGAAGTAGTTGTTTTCTGTCAGATATCTGCCTAAATTAAGTAGAGAATAAGGGGTTTTTACTGAAATTTCTGTCTCTCTCCTAAAGCCATCAGACTTTGTCTGATATTTTCATATTAACGTGATATCCAAGTGTTCACGTACGAAATGCACGAAAGCTAGCGACCGACTCGTGCGGTGCGCTCGCGGCAATATCAAACGCGTGAGTTGTTTGTATGTGTTCACGTTGAACTAGCAGCGAAGCGCGCGGTTCAGCCAGTTTGAACTTGTCGCTAGCAACGATAGCACGTTTTCATCATGTCGTTCAATGCATTGAGTAATTTAGTAATTTTCAACCTCTGATTATACGTCACATTGTCGCAAACGACTGGCGGTCAATGTGAACACGACTCGCCACGTCTACCGCGCCCGCACCCGCCACCGCGTCCGCACCCGTTAACGTGCCCGCGCGTTCCTACGTGAACAAGCATTAAGGATGCAAATTAAAACTCAAGGGCGGGGGGCATGACGGCTTTTTTTTTTAGTTGTAAACACTATAAATGTTACGCCAAGTGACGTGAAAGCAAGGCTACATACAGTAAGACAATGCTCGATCTTGATTTTGCATTGGTGATCAGTAGCGAGGCGGTTAGATGTCGGCCATTGAAACTTCTGCTCGCACTTGGCCATGTTCGAATTCTGGGAATGAGAAAAATTTTCTCAATTTTTTGGAGTCAATAGGCGACCTTGTTACAAAAGCTAATGTGATATGAGTTGTCTTGATGCCATTCCTGACGTCTGGTGCTTGCTTGGAGTGAGCACCGACCACCCGCGGTGGTGCTGTAGGTTTTCCGGGTTTTCCTACAGCTAGGAATTGAATAAGCCACAATAAATCAGTAAGTCGCAACGGAGCGCCACGGTAACTATAATAATATTAGCCGTCTTCTACCCGGCTATGCCTTTGGGCACTATAAATGTTCATGAGGGTGTACTGTTATATTATTAATATTTATACGAGAAGCTTTAAACTAAGTTAAGGGAGTTTATTTATATAGGTGAGTATTTTATTAATTATTATAGTTTCTCAGATGATAACGTTACAGCAGCCCTGCATCCTATTTCGAAACCGAGGAAATCATGGAATGAGAATAATTATGAGTGCCCAAAAATATTTTTCGCCTATGTGGCCAAATACCTGGAGGCGACTATGACACGTTCACTTATTAGATGAATACTGTTCGACCCATCTGTATAAAATTTGTATTTTACAATGGGAAACAAATTGCATATTTTTTATCGTGAATGACTGAAAAACAACAAATTTATAGTGATCTCCGCACCTGATAGCTAGATTTTATTCATGTCAGGTTGATAACGACTGGCACCTCACAAAGTCAACTG
Organism: Chrysolina americana; assembly: GCA_958502065.1. Taxonomy (NCBI): domain Eukaryota; kingdom Metazoa; phylum Arthropoda; class Insecta; order Coleoptera; family Chrysomelidae; genus Chrysolina; species Chrysolina americana. The sequence continues at coordinate 15,405,061 of OY293418.1, forward strand.
GAAAATGCGACGTTGACAAATTTTAGGAATTTATCAAAATATGCATGATTCAGTAAAATTGTCTTCTGGTGATTTATGAAATGTGAGCGCAAGGGGCATCTGCTTTGATTTCACTTTTTCATACCAATTAATAATCGAATTACCAGCAACTTGGATAACTTGGATAGTTAGGTTAGGTTGTGTCCCCTTCTTTTACGTTGAGAAATTGGGTCCATGGCCAAGAAATTCATAAAATGCGAGCGCAGCGAGCAATTGCTTTTGTTCCATCTTTTCATTTTGATTAGAGTTAGGTCAGTTTGTATCCCCTTCTTTCACCGAAAGCGTGCCCTATATTCTAATGAATGAAATAAGACTGGCATGTTTTATATTCAAATGATCTTTCGTCCTATTTTCTTAATCATATTTCCCATTAATAATATCTGAATGTTAACAAAAAAGTCGATATTTTTTAAAAACTAATCACGACACAAATGAAATATTCACTTGGTTTGCAGAAATGTAAAAAGGAACAGGCAACGTCGCTTTTTTTGATTGTTGAAGTTAAATGGCTCCAAAAATCCGCCGTGCAAATATACAGAAATCCAAAGTTACCAACTTAACATAAATAAACATTTTGCGTAAATTTGTAGTAATTCATGTTTAAAAAAAATAATTTTTGGAAGACAATGCCGAATTCAATGAAAAATTATGGTAAAACATTTGAATTGGGGTGTTCATCGTTCAAAAATGAGCCTATATCTCCGAAATTACTCAAGACCGCCAAACATTTTAAATGAATTTTTGTTCAGGAGGGAATTTTTTTTATAGTTAACGGAATTTTACTAAAAAATGTGTCAATAAATAAGGTACCAACGGCTACATATGTTCAGAATATGCCAATAACAAAAAATATAGCTCCAACTGTCAGCTTTGCACACTGTAGCGGAGTAAAAGAATAACACTTCAATGCAACAGATTCTGGAAAATTGTAGGTATTATCGAAATCATGCGAAAAAAATCCTCACTGATATTTTTCCTAGTTGACTCGACTGAATATGAAACATCAAAGCTACACAATCGATAAAGTTTGCTTAGCTGAATTTACTGCTCATAGTGGGTAATAATGCACACATTTCAGGTTTTATCAGTGTCATAGTGTCGGATTGAAGTATTGAATATGCAACATCACGAACTCGTTCTTCCACTGTCGACGATGGCACAGCATACTTCGCTCAAGGATGTCAAGTGGGGAAATCGTATTTTCACTTCTCCGGTTGTCAGATATGAGTTGGGTCTGGATGTAAGCGTTTTTCGAAGAGCCGTATATTATTTAAAATATTCCTCCATCGGGCGGGATTCTTCTTGGAAAATTCATGAGAATCAATTTATTGCACTGTGAAAATTTCTGGGAAGTCTAAAGTGGAAGATATGGTTGAAAGATTGCTACCAACTTTAGGAATGAATAAAGAAATATACGGATACAAAAAAATCAACGTCTGTTGCCCATCTACTCACAGAAAATAATACTTTTGGGAATGATTTTGAAATACTTCATGTTGCAAACAAAAGAATTGATTCAAATGTTAGGAAAATTGGAAATCAATGAAGGGAAGAATTATCTACTATTGATGGAGGAATTATCTGAATTCGAATAATGCCCTAACATAATTTTTTATTATTTATTATGTTAATTAGAACACCATAATTGTTTTCGTGATAAATTGAATAGCTTTGCCAATGACTATTGAACATAAAGTTGGTCAAAATAAGATGCCTAAAACCCTCGTGTGTCGACTGATTACATTTAGGTAGTTTGGATTTTTTTCAAGACAAAACAAATGTAATCGCTTTCTGCTTCTGTAAGTGGTTGGAGATGGCGTCCTCGTGACAATATTCCAGGGACAAAGCGATTGTTGTCAACTGAATTTTACGAAATTTCAATAAACTTTTCAAATATAATACGAAAGTAATAGTCCATAGTTGAAGTGAAAAAACAAGGTTTTTGGAAAAATAGCACCGCTCAAATTGTATTATTTTCCCAAAATAATCCAAATATCGTTCAATGGTAAATAATTTGTGCCGAATATAAAATTTCGTGATGCAATTAGGTATCTCATATGTTGATTTTTGTTGATGTGCGTTTCTCAATATTTCTGTATTCTATATTATTTTCCTAAATATATCTTCTTTGTTTGGTCAATCCAGATAGATGAATGAAATTATTAATTTTTATTCAGTACTTTACCTACCGAAAGTGAGTACCACTTAGAGTCTGGAACATACCGACATTCTTTTTCTAAACGTGCTCTAGTAGTCTAGTTGGCAATACTTAAAATACAAATATTTTTTCGAATCAATTCTATATCTCTACTGGATGCGTAAGATATACCCTACTGCTTCCTTAAATCTTCCATAAGTAAAAGTTGTGAAAATCCGTGATATAGTAAAAAAATTCTACATATTTACTGAAATCTATCAATTTTGCATATCATCAAGCTTGTATTTTCAACCCAATTTAAATAACTACTTTTGTTGATTAGTTAATTTTTACCAGTTGAAAGTTAATGTAAAAACTGATTATTTCAGAACTAAAATCATACAATTTTTTTTTTACTTTTCAGAGCTACTCTTGAAATGGTTAAGAAACGATCCCTGTTGAAAAAATCAAAAAGTTTAGATTTTTCACTATTATATCACCCACGAAATTTATTAACAATCAACAATGTAAACGAAGCAATCAAGATGTTTCTCTCCAATCATTTTGTTTTCTTATTTCTGAAAGCTATTAACTATAATTTTTTTCCAATAATTTTTATAAACAAATGCATTGTATAAAAAACTTATGAAAAAAAATTTTTAGAAATCTTATCCTTGATGAAAATAAGTAATGATCTAAATGAAAAATCGATCCTTATTTTTTTTCATAAAAAAACACTTTAGTTAGTTAACGATTGTTTTTTTTACTAAATACTAATATTGGAGAACAATTTTTTTTAATCATTATCAACTATAATCACATTCTTTCATATTCTTAAAAAAAAAATTCTCCAATTTTTATTTGTTTAGTAAACAAAACAATTTGTTATAAACGACTTAATTTTTACGCAATATTTTTTTCAATTACTAAAATATATTATAGAAAAAAAGTATTTTGGGTACAATATAGTTGAAAATTATATAAAAAACTTTACACAAAAAAAATAAGTAAAGTTGTTTCCATAAAATTTGGCTGAAAAAAAATGTATAGCGCATAAAATAATTTTTTTATAACAAATTGTTCAATAAAGAAATGAAAAGTTAATAATTTCTTCTTCAGATCATGAAAGAACGTGAAAAATGATAAATAAAAAAATGATTTCTCAATATTGATAGTAACAAAAAAAATTGTTAATTAAAAAGTGCGTTTTATGGGAATAAAAAAAAATTAGGAAAGGATATTTTTCCTAAAAATCTTATTTTCATCCAGGATTGAATTCCCAGAAAAAAAAATTCCAATGTTTTATTAACAATGCATTGGTTTATAACAATTATTTAAATGATGAAATTAAAAAATGTAGGGAAATTATAGTTCAATAGCTTTAAGTAATATGAAAACAAAATGAATGGAATATCAAAAAAATTCTCCTGATTGCTTTATTTATATTCATTCATCAATAAATTAAACTGTAGATGAAAAATTAAAAAAACAAAATTTTTTATTTTTCTAATGGGTATCGTTTCCAAATGTGTAAAAAAATTCTAGGTTCATTGTTCTGAAATGATCAGCGATTTTATATTAACTTCAAACTGGGTAAAATCAACTAATTAACAAAATCATAGTTAACTAAATAATTGGATAAATTTTTTTTTTAAGAATCATTGTTTACTTGTGTATTAGATAGTACTGAATTTTTAATATTCCTGAATATTTATATTTCATCGGTTGAATTTTTTTCAAGAAGCTTTGCAGAAAACCAAACCATTTTATTGTCGGCCAATGGGATCGAGTGAGACCAAAATAATAATTTTCAGTGGTCCAGGTTTCTGACGAAATGGAACTTGTGAACCAGGCTAGTATCCTTGTGCACAGTTGTAAGCTCTCAAGGTGACGTCACGTATAAAGCCCTTACTGTATAGGTGATTCATTTAAATAATATGAAAATCACAATTACCTCTTAGTCATAAGAATTATAATTATTTATTAAAATTTCATTGTAAACTGAGCATAAATCTGTAGGGCACCGGAAAAACAAATCCCATATTATGTTTCATAACGAAACCATTTTTTTTAGTTGAACCCACTCTTCAATTTTGCCCATAATAACGTTATTTTCATAATGGAGCATTTCGAGCAGAGTATGAAATATTTTAAAACTGTTAAATATTCAGAAAAATATACAAGAAGGGCGCTCACAGAATAATGTTCAGCCCTTTTTGTCCTCATCAGTGCACATACTACGTGAATTACCTGCTTGATTTATTTTTCCAGCAGAGTTAATAAAGCTAGTCGGTGAGTTGTTCTGGTTATCCAGTAGCGTATTTTGCATATTGCCCGTGCCAGAATCAATAGCGGGTAATTCTCAAAAAACAAATAGTTGTATATATACGTGAAAAAAGAAGCCAAAAAGCCGTTGAAAAAGTATGTTATGTGCAAACAGTCAGATCTAGGGTGGATGACATTCAAGGCTGTGGTATTCTCTGGTAATATACCACGTTTCACTGAATATTTAGATAATTCTTTCGGCGAGAAAATGGGGTTCAGATCTCAGATCAAAAGGGCTCCAAACTGATATTCAATTGGCTTGGTACTCATAACTATTGAATCGTTGAAACAATTAATATTTTCTTCAAAAATCCGAGAAGGGCCTAATAAAAATAATATTATAATAATTCATAGAATCCTGCGAATATATTGTTTATTCCAGTAGAGAAGTTGTAGAAAACTTTGCTAAGAATCTAACAGGTGTATTTCAACGTGGTTGGGGGCAGTAATTGTGTCCTATCGAATACTTTTCGACGAATATACCTATTATATAGATTGAGGCAAAAGACTGGATTATCAAATGAAAATATCGGAGATTTGGGCCTATTTTTGAGTGGTATCACACATGCCTATTGCGAAAACAATACAGTAAAAACACTCAAAAATTCTTCGTTATTATCATGGCACGATTCCAACACACGAATTGACCTATTTCATAATTTTCTTTATGTAAAACGGCACTTTTTATGAAAAAACTCATCCTTCTTTTATGATTACATAAGCAACAAATCTTGGCAATATGATTAGTGAATTTCATTCATGTCCAGTTTATAACTCAGAGAAAAACGTTAGTGAATATTTTCTTTTTTATGTTGAAGTTGAATGGCTCGAAAAGCTTGCCGCGCAAATTTTTAAAGATCAAAGTTACCAACTTTACATGAATATAGTCACTGAACATTTTGTATTTGATGTTCTTGAAAAAAAGGTTGAACTCTGGGATAAACAATGCCGTTTTTAATGAAAAAAATTGTGTAAAATGGGAACTATGGTGTGTACATTGTGCTAGTGTGAAGAAGGAAGATTATGAGTGTTATTTCGCGGTAGAAATGTGACCTAAAAAATGCCAGTCATCACTCAAAAATAGGCCCATATCTCCGAAATTACTTGACACCGCCAAAATTCTATTTGGTTTCATTGTTCAGGAGACCAAACAACAGCTTTGTTCTGATTCTGAAAATTATTAGTCCTGGGACATCAGGATTATGCGCAGTTGAGGAAAAGTGAGCAAATATGAACCTAAAGAGTACACTTCTCGTCAAGTGCGCATGATCCTGACGTCCCAGGACTGATAATTTTCAGAACCGAAACAAACCTTACGTGAGTTTAAAAAAAAACTTTGTGGCTGTTAGTCAACGGAATTTCACCAAAGTAAACATATTATTCACTCAATTCCAATGTGCTGAGGCTCATGTACAATAAAACCCACTTCCCAAATCACTACCTTAGAATTTTCATACTTATATCGACAAGGAATGAATATTCAGTACTAAAAAAAAGTATTATAGTCAGAATAGCAGATATCTCCTGAACTCTCCACACGAATTTCTTTGGTAATAATCGACAGACAAAAGAAAATACAGTCGAAATACTCACTGAAACATTCTCATTCTGAATAATAACCTGTTTTTCTTTCATCAAAAACTTCAAACTTCATTCCAGCAAATAATTATTATACCATTAATCAAGAGTATATTCAACAATTACAAATATTAATATAACTTACTTTCTAGTCAATCCGTAGGTATCACTATAACACTAATATTTTGCAAGAATAACTTCATAACAGAAAATTTCGCTTTTCGTTCGTCTCCCCACCTACCTAATTTTAAATGCTATTTCTCTCGTCTTCCGTTAGCCAGGCGTTTCTTCTTCAAGACCTCAATGAACCCGATACTGGCTTATACTGGAAGTCCAAATTCAGCGTGGCGCTCGGTGAATTAAAAACTCCTACCGGTGTGAAGTTGGCGGACAATTTTCAGCAGTAACCTTCGATCCAACAGTAGAACCACCAGTGGTGTCGGTAAAAATATAATTTCTAGCGGTTCGGATAAAAATTGAATGAAAAAAGGAACAAAAGGCACGTCCCGTATCAATTTAATCGACTTGCAAAGTGAATGAAGTGTTGAAATCAACCATCCAGAAGAAATAAAATAAACAGCTGCCTCCAGAAAAAACCTGCCAACTTGAAATTCGCAGGACACGTTTTTTTACATGGAATTAACGTATTTTATCAATTTCATCTACTTGCAACGGGGATGAAGCGATAAAATCAACCCCCTGAAAAAATTTAAATATTTAAATGGACAAATGCCTTCAGAAAAACCCTGCTAACTTATAATTGACAGGACAAGTTTGTATACATGGAATGAACGTTCCGTATTAATTTCATCCACATGCAAAAGGGGATGAAATTTTTTGAAGCAGTTCCTTCAAAAAAATCAGTATGCGCAAATGCCTTCAGAAAACCTGACAAATTAATGTAATTCACAGGACATGAAATAAACACATCTATCATGTTCATCCACTAGCAAAAGTGGTGACTGGTTGAAATGAACCCTACAAATGAAATAAAATAGACAACTCCCTCCAGAAAAAATCTGCCAGCTTGAAATTCACAGGACACATTTGTTTTCATAGGATGAACGTTCCGTATCAATTTCATGCACTTACAAAGGGCATGAAGGTTTGAAAGCAATCCCTTTGAGAGACGTGAAATGCTCAAATGCCTTCAGAAAAAAATCTGCCAACTCAAAATGCATAAGACAAGTTTGTATACATGGAATGAACGTTCCGTATCAATTTCATCCACATGCAAAGGGGATTACGTTTTCAAATCAATCACTTCAAAACAATAAGAATGCGCAAATTCCTTCAGAAAAAAACTGCCAACTTGTAATTCACAGGACAAATTTGTATAAATGAAATGAACATCTTTGTATCATTCAGAGGTGGATGACAGGTTGAAATCAACCCTCCAAATGAAAAAAATCTACAGAAAAAAACTGCCAACTTAAAATTCACGTGACAAGTTTGTTTACATAGAATAAACGTCCCTTATCAATTTTATGCACTTGCAAAGGAGGTGAAGGTTTGAAAGCATTCCATTTAAAAGATTCAGAATACGCAAGTGCCTTCAGAAAAAAAATTAACGTTCCGTACCAATTTCACCCACTTCAAAAGAATTAGAATCCGCAAACATCAGGGAAAACTTTCCAACTTGTAATTGACAGGAAAAATGTGTACATTAGTTTTATCTACTTGCCAAGAGGTGAAGAAATGAAATGGACAACTGCCTCTAGAAAAGACCGGCCAACTTAAAATTCACAAGACACGTTTGCTCACATGGAATCAACGTCTTGTATAAGTCTCATCCATTTGCAAAGGAAATGAAGTGTTATAATCAAACCTCCGAAAAAAAATGCAAATGCCTTCAGAAAAAAACTACTTGTAAAAATCAGCATTTCTCCATTTTAACGCCCTGTATATAAAAAATTGGTTATAGGATCGTGTGTAGAAATCATACCTCTTAAGACATTAATAAAATAATCATATACTGAGAAAATAGAGTTATTTGACCAAGAAAATTTTAAAAGACAGAGTGTTCATGGTTTTTGATATTATGGTTCTCTCTACGAAACACCCTGTTTAAAATGTGTACTATGCGATACTTTCTCCTCAAAATACTATATTGAGGGGTACTTTTTGAAAAAATTTCTTCCTAAGTTCACAGTAAAAACAGTGAGATTTTGCAAACAACTCCTGTCATTCATTCGTGAGTATATACAAATATTTTCATCATACGTATTCACCGCTGTATTAGTGGAACATGTAGTGGATGGTGCGATGTATGCAACAGAAATTCAATCTGGCTCGTAACATAACAAAAAAAAACGAAAATCAGGGCAATTTTCAGTTTCTAGAAAACTAGTCATAGGATTAAGATGGATCTATTGACACTTTTGGTTACTAGGTCGAGTACAACAACATGCACACATAATGTTCATAAATCATAAATATTTTACGTATCTTTCAACAAGGTTAATAGATTTATATTTCCCACAAATAAACTATAGTCATATGAATCATCTTATATTGGAAATGTGCTATCTAGATTCTCTACAACAGCATTAAAAATACTTGCTATTGATTTCAAGAACATGTTTATCTTGAATATATTCTTAAATTTTGCTGTTGTTCTGAGGAATGAGCTAGCTTCCACACACAGTTAATTTTGTGCTGTTCATATAACTCGGTAGTAATACAACTCCCAAGTAAAAATAGTGTAAGGACGTCATATACCTACTCAGTTTCTCCTTTTTGCATTAGGTGAATCAAGTGGAAAGTAACTACGCAGAAATTGATTCATATCATCTCCGAAACTCCTTCACTCCACTTAATTTTCATTTCGGCTCTAAAACACCCCTTTTAGCTTTCGCTCTATACTCTATACGATATCCTTATAACATGGGTTTCAATAAAATTACCCGTCCAGGCGGAATTTATAGCAAATCTTCGAAACTTGGAGCGAACTCCGAACCCCACCAGATGATATAGCATCGCGGTTTGCGAACAGTCAGGCTAACCGTCAAAACTCCCGAATACAGCGAGGAAACTACTCACTTGATAAAACGGCTCCTCAAGTTTAGATACCAACAAGGTTGTAATTGCTGTGTACAGAGCTCAACGTTCCGTGCAAAGCGAATGGATGGAACGTTGATTTCAACAATACAGTGAATGGAGACGAACTTGATAACGGAGCCATAGAATAGGGGAGAGTGTTGTATAGTGGGACAACATTTTTCAAACGATCATGAATTCTTCACTACAATCTTTAATCAGATTCTCAACTAATCAGTATATTGGAAAATCGAAAAATTAGTTGTGGGTCATAGCTTCATTTGTGAGACAATATAGTTTAACAGTTATTAATCAAGGATGACTATAATGTTGTCCGACTTACCCAGGCACTGACGAGAGGCAAAACCTCGAGACATGAATGTCTGCAAGTGATCATCCTCAGCCAAATGAAGGATAATCTACTGTTAAATCACAAGATAAGCACTTGCAATTGGATGTTTTTAATAAAACGTTGCAGATGTAGTCAATGAGTGTCGTGGTATTTGTCAGGAAAATACTTAGTTGTTTTCTGTGAGATGTTTGCCTCATTTTTCCACTTTGTAAAATCGTGTGAATTGAAGGGTACTTCGACTGCCAATTTTATTCGTTTTATTTAGTGCTATTAATGTTAATGTTGAATCTTAAATGGGAAGGGGGGTCAAGTTGCACATCAATTTGATTGGCGTTCAATTCTTTTACCAATGATGACTTTTAATTTTTTAATGAGCAGTTTCCGAAAAATTGCGTTCTAAACTTACACACGTAATTAGAATTTGACTGTTCTGAGATGCATTATTGTATCCTAATAAAAATGGTTAGAAGTGTATTACCCTTCTAACCCTTGAATGACAGGAATAGATTTATTACGCGAGGAATGTTTTATTTGTTGGTTATTTTCCTTATGCAAAATAAAATTTAGTTTGCAAGAGAGACATTGCAAACATAAAAACTACTCACGCTTATCTTATAATTGTTCGAAATGTCTTGACTGGCATGCTGCTGTAATTCTTCTTTTGAGTTCTTCAATATCAGAAGGTTGTGTTTTATAAACACAATGCATTTAAGATGACCCCCAACAAAGAAATCTAAGGAAGTAAAATCCGGTTATCTCGGAGACCGTTCAACTGCTAATCCATTTATCCGGAAATCTCTCGTTTAGCAACTGTCAGATGGAAAGAAAATAATGAGGTGGAGGTCCTGCTGGAAATATAACAGATCCTCCTGCAAAAGTTCATTACCCTCTGCATCAATTTGAGTTTCTAGCTCGTGAGTTTTAGGAGGATCGATAGTCTCTTCAAACTTTTCAGGTACAGATTGCCAGGCAGGTTTTCTTCCAGAAATAATGGACAAATAATGGTATTTCCAAGAATTTCAGCCCAAACACTAACTTTTTGTGGGTGTTGTGTATGTTCTTCCTGAAAGATGTGTGGGTTTTCGACACTCCAATAGCGACAATTTTGTCTATTACCATTGCCATTCAGAAAAAATTAAAGTTTTAATAATTACTTCTGTTAGTTCAGAACACCATTTTTCGGAAAATGCTCACCAAAAAATAACAAGTTTGAGTACCATTGGAAGAAGATTTGAACGCCAATCAAAATGATGTGCCATTTGACCCCCCTTCCTATTTAAAATTCTAAGGGTAACATCTACCCCTCCTAGAGGGTCGTACCACGAGGGCTACAAATAATTCTCAAAAGTGTCCCCCTTGAAAATAAAATCGACCCGTTTTTCAGATTCCTCATATTGTTTACTGGAAGGAAGATATTAAGGGTGGGAAGTTTTCAAGTCGACACCCTGTATATGAGCATCATTAATCTCACCTTACCTTTTCAACGAGTACACGAATTTCCGCATACATATTTTGGTAAGTATCGTCAATATTCGAATCAATTTCAACAGGAAATTGAAAAAGTTGCTTCTTAGAAATCAGATGTTCGCCGGATTTAGACAAAATAAACAATTTGCTAATATTTTTTTCCACTGATAATAGACGACAGTACAGGTGAATATCGCTAGAATTGATTCGGATTTCACCTTAAGTTAGTTCGCAAGAAATTTGAATTGTCCCAGTGTACAACAGTCTCCCCTACGCCTCCATGCATTAATTTCTCAACGAACGCACTTTATTGAAATAATCCATCATCTACTGCAATATTTCAACGAATACCTATACAGATGAAATGATACATGTTGATTTTTAGATCCATGTGTATTTAGAGAAATTTGGGAAAATAAAGATGATTCATTGACTGATCAAAGAACATCATATGGCATTATTAATCCAAACAAACTCCAAGAAGTACGCAGGAGAAAATAAAATCAAGGTTATTGCGTCTCATCGAAGCAAGGATAGGTAAGACAATATTAGAGTCATCCTATCTGACCCAACGAATGGTAACATCCAAATTTGAAGTTTCCATCTACAACTGAAGCTCTCCTCGGTAACACAGACTCTAGTAATAGTCTGAGGTATCAATTCGAACTGGGTGCCAGAGACTATCAAATAAATGAAACAAATATTTTCGACGGAGTTGAAATACCTTTCTCTCTACACATTTTCAAAGTGGAAAATATGGAGAGAATAGCTAATGATTTTTGCATTCCTAATCTGTTGATTACGAAGGTATTTAGCAGAATATTTATTCCGCTCTGTGAATATATACTTTGATATACCAATATTTCAAAACTTTCCAATGAACAATATCCAATGCTAAAATCAGACACTGCCGAAAAGGTACGCTCTCACTTGGATAGTATAATTTGTGCATAGTACGAAGTCTTGAGCTACTTTTCTTGTTGAATTGTCAAATTGAGAAATATTATAGTAGAAAAACCCGCCCATCTACTGCTGGCCCCGGCCAGGGCTCTTCAGAGCCACACCACGTTAAAAAGAAATCGCAATGAAGGCTCAGGACAAAGAAGCTATCGAGAAGAGCAAAAATAAACGCACTAACCAACAGAAAAATGCGAAAATAAAAAACAAAGTCACCAGAACCAAACACGTTTTCCGTGACGTTCTCAAAAGACGGTATAAAAAAAGACACGAAAACGACAAGGAGTTTAAAAAACTGCGAAAGCATTGAAATTTTTTTTTTAATTCATACAAGGTAGGTGCCATTCCCGCATCAACGAAATTCTGTTTGATACTTCTAACTGAAATTCTCATTTGTCTATACGAATTTCTAATAAAAACATGAAAATTGAGCTATTAAAATTATTCTGAATGAAAAGACCAATTTTCACTGTCAGATTTTTTATTTCCAGTTAAGTTCTTTTCACAATATCTATCAAATATAGTTCAACGTCCAATATGGCCTCAACCGGGGAAGTAGTTGTTTTCTGTAAGATATAACAAAACATTAAAAAATCTTGATTTTCAACAATTTTTTATTTTTTTTAAATTTAATTGTTTACCAATTCAACAAGAACACCTTTACAAATAGATCATCTTGAACGATGAAAAATAGCGAGAAAGGTTTGTCTTGCAGTCGCAGATGATTCCACATCCTAATCATAATTTAAAAAAATGAAAAATACTATTTGTTTCCATATTATTAGTATATGTGTTTAGGTAGGTTCAATTTGAAAAAATGTTTCAATCAGGGGCGGCGGGAAGTCGAATGAAAACAAATTCTTGTTTCAAAAAAGAAGTTTTAACTATGCCTTTTGACGAAACCACAAATTTTATCAAAACAGCTAGTAGGTATTTGCATTACTAACAATTCCATTAGTATTCAGTTAGTAACATTTTGTAGGGAAATTCCAGATTGATCTTCATAATTTGCCTAGTCCACTTGTTTTAATGTCGCTACTAATTTTCCAACCATCCAATTTTAAGGAATTATTTCCATTAACACTCTTTGTATGCCACTGCCATATGCTGGTTCATTTATTTTAAACGTTATCAAACTTTATATTTTTCATTTGTAAGTTCTCTCATTGTTAATTATTCAATATGATTCAATGGATTTTTGAAAAGTGGTCTGTAACTTTTCCATTTACTCACAAAACTAGCTCACCTCGAAGCTGCAAACAATGAAACAACCAGGATGATAAATATTGCTTACCCCAAATTTATTTATTCTAAACACACTAATAACAAAGTTCGCTTTATTCGAGTAGGCGTTAGTGGAAATGTTAGCAACTAGTTAGTTTTCTCGAACAAAAACCGAGCCATGCTAATTTCCTGGTTAATATCGAAATAGTTTCCCTTGCCGCAAATTTTAAAATTTTTCCTCCAGACTCACTATTTGCTCATGTGAGCAAACGAGTCTTTGGTGGAGACAACTTTCATGGAAGTTCGAGGTAGAGAGTTGAAACTTCTGATGTGCGCATGTGAAATCATTGGCGTGTGATATTGTTTCGGTTCGTACAAAGCTGAGACTTACTTGGCTGATGTGAGTGATAAGAAATAAAAACTCACTGTTTCCAATTCACATGCACTTATTGACAGATAAGTAAGATAGCTGAAAATTTGTTTCCCATATCAAATAGAAAATTATGTCGAAACTAAGGCTGAATTCAGATTGCGCTCTCGCTTGATCCCTGTAAACAAGGATCTAGCAGAAATTCTGAAATCCGTATGCAACGACTACGTGAACTTGGATACAGAAATCCAGGTATTCATTTTTAAAGAAATCCAATTTCAAAGTATTAACGTCACTAGCTATGTCAGGAGTCGCCAGTCTAACAAAGGTAACAGTTTCGATGTTGGATGTTAGAATTCTATCAGCGATACTTCTTATTCAAATAACTACGTTATATCCATGGTTCAGTATCAAGAATATTTCTGGATAACTATGTTTTCTATTCCTGGTGGTAGCCACCCCAACTGACAATACAGAGTATTAGCAGACAGAGGGAAAAGACTACTTAGCAAATAGAGCCAAGACAAGCCAAATAAAAAAAAATGTTTTAGGCAAAATTGATTATTTGATAGATCTTGGTGCCCAAACGGTTTTGTATGATATTCTTCATGGCAAAAATATCATGAGTTTATGAGACCAAAGGGACCACAATTACGTGTAAAAAAAAGTTTCGTTGTCTGTGTTTGAATTATTATCATCGTCATCCTTAAATGTTTACATACCTAATTATCTTTCTTCCACCTTCCTGGTATCTACTTTTTAATTGAATAGCAATTTGCACATTTGATACGAGTGAGAGGAACCATTAATTAAGAAATTATATCATACCTCACAGAATTAAAGATTTTCATTTAATTTCTTCATCTTTTCTGCCTCTATTGCATTCCGTACTGTTACACTTTTTTCACAGGCTGGGATTGGACTCGTCGCAAAATTAATTAGGCTCTCAAAGATAACAGTTGCTCTGTTTTTCAAATCTGTTACCTATTCTCAACTTGAAAAGGCTATAAGAGCCAGTGTATGAACTTCAGCAACACTCCAAGATTTATATTGAATTATACAACAAAATAATCACAAATTACAAATGATTCAATAGGGAACATTCAGCAATTGACTAACATCTTAACTAGATGAAAAACGCTGATCTAATTCAATTGAAATACATTGAAAGTTGAATGAGAATAATAACTGATAAAGTTGATTGGAAGAATGAACTTTCTATATGAATAAGATTATAATTTACAATGAAAATTAAGTTATTCTTCATATTGTCATGAGAGTTGAAGCCAGAAGCCTTCTGAAAAATTAACATACTTCAAACAAACATAACCAACTAAATATTCACATCAACGTTGAATATAAGTTCCTACCTGTTTTTGTACGACTTTTGGCAAGTAATAACTTTGATTTTAAGCAATAATTAAGTCAGATGTCTGAGAGTTAGGTAATGTTATGGCTAAGATAAGAAATTTTACAGGAAAGAACGTAGTAGTGGTATTTCATTTAATTTTTTATTAAAGTTGGCAAATTTTCCTTATTGGATAAAGTTGAATAAGGGTTAGAGAAGAAAGACAAAATGATTGTTATGTACGTTAGTCGGATTGTTGGTAGCGTATGACAAACAGTAAGAAGCAATTTATTTCATTAGGGTTTATTTTCAACATCTCACTGACAGTTCATTGAGAGAAGCTATTCAATTATATTGACATCGCCGGAGTATACTGAGAGTACTTTAAAATACATGACATGATGAACCATTGATGGCTGATCCTCTTTTTTCAGAACAATCCAAAATCGAATACTTCAAGAAAGAGCAAAATCAATACCTCTAGAAGAATCCACTTCACTAGGAAGGATTGATTACTGCGTTCAGAATCGTCTAATTGAAGATGCTGCTGTTTCTAATTTGCCAGCAAAGTCTTTGGATAAGACTAAAAATCACCTTGGAAGTTATGGAAGCAAAGTTGGTTTGAATAATTTGGGAAATAATTGAGGAATTCAAGGGAACCACGTCAGTTTCTGTTTGAAACAGTTTATCTCGAAAACGGTTCGAAATCGAAATAGGATTATCTGAACAAAGTCAATCTAAAATTGGATGTAGAGCTCAAAAATGTGGAAAAATATCGGGTGTTCCATTTGAAAAAATTGACTTCTACTAATTTTTTCTTGTGAACAAAGTATCCGCATTTTCTAACGACCCAGTATGAGGCAAAAAAAATATGGCTCCGAAGTGAGGATCCTTATGGTATCAATTCACTCCATTCCGAATTTGATCGTCTTAGTACCAGAGAGTTCAAGATTATCAGCGTTTATAAAAGTACATGTTTGGTGAAAAAAAAAATCAAAATTAATTTATATCTCTTAAACGGTAAGAGATAGGTATAGGGAGATACTATATGAAGTTTTTGACGAAGTGATAAGAAATCATAATATCAAAGTAACCGCTACTTTACAGTAGAAGCGGCAACGCCGCATCGTTTAGGCGTGTAGATCATGTTCATTTATGCATAGTGTCAGGTTGATCCGTTGTCTGGTTTGCCAGAAACGTCTAATTAACGCTCATCGTAAAAAGCCCTGTATACCAATCTAGCCGACTGTCGTTATGAGCTTTTTGCAGTCATCGTTCACTGCGCTTCTGTAGCTGATTCTGGCAACTATTATACCTTGGCAAAAGGCAGAACGGACCGGTACAAATTTGATGATAGTTTCGTCAATATAGGATGCATTCTTTCGAATTGGAGCCTCTGGAGATACCATATATCCTATTTTAGAAAAAAGCAGATAATCCTGATTCGACAAACATCTCCAGAAGTTTTCATTCAATTATTTCTAACTTCTCAGGAGGTGTTATCGGGTTTTTCTTCAGCTGCAAAAGCGAATGCGCCACCGTATTAATTTCAGTCGCCCCGGAGCGCAGATTAAATATTTTTCGAGTTGATATTTTACTGTTGTATTCGTTGCCGTTAAAAATAAATAATTTTGGTTCTTATAATACTATATTAAATGGCAGCTAATAGAGTCTGTATGTAGAAACAGCAAAATCAAATATAATAAATAATGTCGGCCAAAACATGGGGCTTTTCTGAAAAAAATACAAAATATTATAACAAACATCGCCCAAAACATACGGCATATCAACTGAATTGTTATGAAAATGTAATAATATTTTCATAAACATATTTGAATCTTTTGTTTGGTGTTCGGGAAATTTTCCTCCAACAAATATTAATAGTGTTCCAAGACAAAATTCAATCTTTTCAAATATTTCATTGATTCATTATTATTACAAATGAGACACCTTTTTTGAATTCCGTTTTCAATAACCTGAGATACAAAAACAAAACGGAGTTTTTACTAAAAACAACAATAGAAATCTTTCCCACATGTATCCACGAAAACTTCATTGAGAATCCAGTGCGAACGAAACTATGATTCTACTCCTTGAAAATACTTCGAATACAACAGGAAAATTTCTAGAAAAAGTCTTTGTTGACATTGCATATGCAAGACATTTCTCACAAAATTTGATGAACGAATCCGAAGAATAAACGGAAAAGTCACATGAATATTCCACATCTCATAATTAGGCAGATACTCCTCTACTATTCAAATAGCGTCGTTCAAGAAAACAAGCTGCATCCCTAAAAAATCAGACGGAATCAAATTCCGGCAACTCGCAGGAATTCATTACCCACTTATTGAATACGACAACAAAAGAGAAGCTCGCCATTCCATACGATGATTAATGTTGAATCAACAATGCCGTGCAACTCGTACACGTTCTTGGCAATAGCGGCAATTCACGTGTATGAACATGTGCCAGTTTCCTCTTCTGCTGGCGTCGGCGTCATGTAATTTTCCTCAGACGCAATTAATCGAATTAGGATACAAACGCCCTATCCCCGACTACAGCTTGCAATCAACGGTGTATAGTTGTATTTTTGTAACGAAGCTAATACCGGTGTAGAAGATGGTATATCTGATCTTTTGAATGAGATATTATGGCACCAACGTTATTGTTATTAGGGTCGAACAATTTCAGTCAAAGAAAAGTCTGAAGTATCGAAATGCGAATCGACGTGGCTACTGTTCCGATAAAAATGACTACATGTAAATAGAAAATCACAAAACTCAAAGAATAGCTTCCATAAAAAAGACAGTTGAAGCATTTTTATAAAATGAATGAAAATTAAAGCATCTTTTGTTTTTATTAGATTTTTCAAAAGAGAGTATTTGGTGAAAGTGTGACACATGTAGTAGTAGTAGTAGTGTTTTGGGTAATGGCCGCTATCGCAGCCAGACAAGTAGGCCCACATAGAGCTTCTTGTCATCCCCAGTCGTTCACTAATCCACATTCTTCCTCCTAGGCTTCCTTCTCAAACCTTCGTGACCTCCTGATGAAGGTCACTATGTCCATCCATTCTAGATCGCTAAGTATATTTTGTTAGCGTTTTTCAGCTCCAATGATTTCAAATCTCAGCCTCCCACCTAGGAAATAAGACGAAGTTTCTTCGTTGTATTTGCATTTGCGGTAAGTTGGGTTTGTCTTCTATACCAATTAATGACAGGTGTCTGCCTAACTTGTTATGCCCTGTTGGTATTCCTATAAGGAGGCGTAATGCTTGGCGGTTTCTGCCTAAGAGCCATGAAGTTCTTGGCTTGTTGGAGTCGGCCACAAAATCTTTCGACAGCCTGAAGCCGGTATTATCTCTCTACAGTTTGTTCAGCTCTTCTTTCGCCCAGTCGTCGAGGGCTGAAGAGGTTTAAGCTCTTGCGATGCCTAGTACAGGCTCCGATCCACAGAACGACGTTGCGGAACCGGTTCTGGCAAGTTTGTCTGCCACCTCGTTTCTGCGCACCCCTCTGTGATCGGGAACCTATATCAGCTGAATTTCCTTCGTTTCAGCTTGTTTTTCGAGAACAACTCCACATTCCAGTACAAGGTGCTGAACTTGGTTTAGGATGACAGAACCGAACAAATATAAATTCTCTCTTTGGGTTAGAATGGCGAATACTTCAGCAGAATACTGCAATTGGAGTCGTTCTCACTGCACCCGTTATTACCAAACAGGCACTTCACTAAGTCTTCGGCTTAGTATGCTGCTCTGTGCGCCTGGCCACCACACTGCTGACCCATATTGATTGGATCGTTGGTCCTACGCCTGCCGTGTATAGCCAGCGCATCATCTCTGGGTTAGTATCCCAATTACTTCCAACAATTCTTTCAGTTGCCATAGGATTGCTACTGACTTTTGTATAGTTCTATCTACATGCGGCGTTCATGAAAGTTTGGAGTCCAGGACCACCCCTAAGTATTTGACCTGCTGGACTAGCTCCAGCTCTTTGCCAAACACGGTAGTGTCGAAACCTTCATCTATGAGTTAACCCAAGATTTCGCCCATGATCAAGCACCATAGATAGGGAGAGTGGCAGATTCCCTGAGGGTAGCCCACTCCCACCTCGGCATTCAGTCTGAGGTCGCCCAGGAATACCTCGATCTTCCTCCTCGTTAGCGATCCAGCTGATCATCAAGTGAAGCGTTCCTCTGGTCATAAGTGCAGCCTGTAAAGTCGCTGATTCCGCCTTGTCAAACGCGCCTTCCACATCGAAGAACACTCCTAAAGTTACCTCGTTGAAACTCAGTGTCCTTTCATTTCTTCGCACTGCAGTGTGGAGAGTCCATTCCGTCGACCTTTCTTTTGTGTATGTATGTTGATTTCTGTAGAAGAAGCTCACCTTTAGGGGCCCCTCCAACAGGAACCTGTTTACTACCTTTTCCAGCGTTTCAAGCGGAAATGGTGTTAGACTGATGGGATTAAAGGACTTTGCTATTGTGTAGTCTCTTTTTTCCGTCTTGGGAATGAAGAATACTCTCGCGCTATGCTAGCCTGGAATATCCTCCCCAAGATTTGGGTAAGAAATTCCAGGTTCCTCTGTAGCATGTCCGGGAAAATTTGTCGGGTCCTGCTACCTTATATGGGTTGAACTCGTTCACTGCCCAGGCTATGGTAATATTATTTTTGAGGGGTATTTTTTACCACTTCCATAGTAGTTACTTATATGGAAGTATTCACAATTGAGTTGATATGAAATTAAGTTTTTTATAATTCAACCACACAGTATAAACAATCCAATCTGTTGTTACTGAAAGTTGGCTATGTTTGTTGTAAGTATTGGAGATATTGTATTATATATGTTTGGGTGGTTTCTGTAGAAATACTAAGAAGAACAGGTATTTCGGAAAAGTGCAAC
Source organism: Chrysolina americana (assembly GCA_958502065.1). Taxonomy (NCBI): domain Eukaryota; kingdom Metazoa; phylum Arthropoda; class Insecta; order Coleoptera; family Chrysomelidae; genus Chrysolina; species Chrysolina americana. The sequence goes on from OY293418.1 coordinate 15,424,801, forward strand.
GTCTTGATGAATCCGAATTTCGATAGAATGGTGTTATCAATCTCACAATCCACCTTTGGGCTGACAACTGCTTGACAGAAGAAACGATTTCGGAATTCTAGGATATTTGCACAACGTACTTTTAAGGACAAGACTTGAAATCTAGTAAGCATAATCGAGCTCCTGTCCATTTCAACCACCCAGTTAGAGAGAACTTGAACAAGACGTCTCCTAATCCCGATCGGCTGGTTTGTCTTTTTGTTTTCGTTCTTGAAACTTTCCTTTTTTTTTCAAGGAAAACCCCATTTGACTTATGTGGTATGTTGTTAGGTTCTGAGGAACACTGTAATGTTTTTGTAATTCTTATTATATGCATTTATCACAACATTTATATCGATGATTTATAATTCATTCAAAATCTCTTGAGTATGAAATGATTGCAGTTGCACACACAGACACCATAAACCTTGTACTGTAACAGTGAATCATTGTCACCTGTTAGTTAACCAACTATGAAAATGATGAAATGCTCTGGGATTTAAAATATGGCGGAGGAGATATGGTTAGATGAATATTGTTCATCAATAAACATCAAAGGTATTGAGCAAAGCGTGAAAACATTCATTAAGAAAGATGCTGGCGAATTCAAATATGTGAGATTAAATCTCAGAATCAGCTAATTCCGAGTTAGGATGTCAGAATTCCGACTTAGTATCTCAGAATTAGCTAATTTCGAGATGTTAAGACAGAATTTATTAAGAGTGACAGAACATGTTCTAACTCTCAGATACTAAGTTAGAATTCTGACTCAACATCTAGGAATTAGCTAATTCATAATTCTGACTTAGTATCTGGAAATTAACGAAAATAAAAATTTTAATAATAGTGGCCCTTCCACGATTTCGTAACATTCGAAGTAGGCCTTGAAATTTTGAACTTTACTTTAAATTCATAAACGGGTGCCACTGATTCTCTATCCACTGAAAAACGAACTTCTGAATCGAATAATAAATAACTATTTTAGAGGATTCATCGGTCTCAAATGGGTTACTCTGTATTTTATTGTTGAAATAGAACACTTCCAAGACGAATTGAAACTTTTCCAATTCAATCTACTGACCACTTCAGTATCAACGAAACGGTTATCCTATATGATTTAAAAATCAATCCATTTCGATCGCTATCCAAGTAGACTTGCAAGTATCAGACATCCACATCAGGGACATATAGGGATTTTGTACTGAAATTTAAAATACATTTTTACGCACTAGCTCCACAACTAATTCCAGACGAATACTGAATCGAAACGAATGAAAAAGAAGAAAGACCCCAGTGAAAAATACCGTATATAAACGAAATAAAACTAAATATATCAGCATTAAGGGCCCTAAAGCCGTACTTCGCACCGTCATCACGTTTCTCCTTGACCAAAGGCAGACAATATGGAATTAAAACAGATTTGATTCTCCTCGGTGAGCATCCAGGGTGCTTTTCGTCTGCGTATACAACACACTGGAGCGACAACACAACACAACACAATGTAACCAACATTCTTCCTTAGGATATTCCTGGCTTCAAGCTATTTCTTCGATTTCAATTCATTGCAATTCACTTACGACTGAAGATTGATGGCTGATAATGAAATTGTGAATTCAATGTTGAAAAAAGGGAATATTCTCAAATAATTGAAAATTGTTTCATCATTTGAGAATATTCCCCTTTTTTCAACATGAATACTTCGCAAGGGTTATCTTGAAAAGTGGAAAATGGTGCAGATCATTCCAAATCTGACTTTATGAACATCCTGTTCATACTTTCGAAAAAATGAAGGTGAATTCAATTTCTCACAGCCAATCGTAGATTTATGGTGATTTCAAATAAAATTATGTTGCAAGACTGAGTGGAAAACAAGGAATAATGAGTTTAGAATGTTGTTCGACCAGATATAGTTGAAATAATATGCTTAGAAACACGAAACGTATTCTTTCATTGAACCCTTCCAAAACGTGTTACGTTCTTCACAACATTTGGAGGTTCTTGATTCAACTCAATGTTCGGTGATTTGGTTTCTGATTCAACTAAGGTTTTCACAACAATATCACATGCTTGCACGGTCGGAAGTTCACTGATTTCTGGGCCAGGTCCTGAGTTGACATCTACTAGATTTGTGAGGCCTCAGTGGTCGTCGGTCTCTTCAACTTTCTTCAAATAATCGTTCGGTCTTGATTCCTTTACAACTACTCCAAGTCATGTTCCCATGTTTTGATGAAGCAGAATGGATTCATCTGAATGTAACTGTCTCAATTTCTTTGAATTTTGATCATGTTACTTCCTCCGCTTCGACTGATTTTGTTTTGATTGATTTCTTATCCTTTTCACCTAGTAGGTTTGTGTAAGCACATCTTGTGATACAGGACAGGGTGTTCGAAGTCTACGAATCACAGGGGCCTGGTAAGTTGTGCTTAGGGGCTGTTATAGTTCAAGATACTATCCTTATCACGTGTTTCCATTAACAAACCTTCGATAGTTTAAATCACACGTCCTACCATTCCCTTCGATGTTGGATTTTGAGGACTTGACGTAGAGAGTTTGATGTCATATTGGTCCGCGAAACAGTAAAATTCTCTTGAATTGAATGGAAGGCCATTGTCATTGAATATTTTCTGTTGCAAACCATTTATAGCAAATACATTCTTCAGACACGAAACGAAGTATATTCACAGCCATAGACGAAAGCTAATAGTTTCTTCTCCAAGTTAATATACCGTTGCTGCGTTTGCGTTAACGAAGTTGAACCAAACTCAATAGGTTGTCCATTCTGAAGAATTACAGCACCAATTTCATCAGGGCTCGCATCAACTGACAATATCACCTCTCCATAAGGGGTTGAAGTACCTCAACACTGCAGCTGAATTTAGAATTTTTTTTTATCAAAAGTTCTCTGTTAAAAGATCATTGCCAATCTGCAGTTTTAGCTAAAAGTTATCCCAAAATATTAGTTTCTGTTAATAAATTTGGAATGAACTTTGAAAGGTATACATACTATCATGCCAAGAAAATTCTGCCAAGTAGGTCTATCAGTGGGATGGTCATATCAGTGATAGTCTTCTTTTTATTGTCATCAGCTGATATTCCATGATTACTTGTCACATATCCCACCGCTGTCACTTTGTAATGTATTTATACAGTGCCCGTCTAAAGTCCGTTCCCCCCCTACTAATTTTTTAACCACCTGGTATATCGCAACGAAATTTGGAAGGCTTAAATAGGAGATAAAAACCTACTATTTATTTTTCCGAAGAGAAAAAGTTTCTCTCTCCCACTCATTTGGCTTATGGATAAAATAATAAATAATAATAAACTTGGTATTGTTATATTCCTTATGATCATCCCTAACAGATCATGCAATGATATACCGGGTGTTCTATTTAAACAAATTATTAAAGATGGCGCTCAGCTGCCATTTCAAAACTTTGAGCTATGATTTTTGCATGAAAAAGTAGGTTTGTATCTCCTATTTAAGCCTTCCAAATTTCGTTTAGTATATACCAGGTGGTTTAGACGGGCACTGTATATCGTTTTGTTTGATGTTGTTCGAGCTAGGACTTTTCTAAGAAGTACAAGAATAAGAATACTTATGACAGTTTTTATAAATAAATGAATGTACAACACTCTATGACAGTAGTCATTATTATTATGTCAAAATACTTTGAATCGAGTTCACTCCTGACAAAGGTCATTTCATACATTAGGAGGAATATCCAGTTAGGTTTAGAAAACATCGTAAGAGCCTATAAGAGGAGTTGGTGGGAATTGGTTGTTCTTTCAGAATTTCTGTAAGCTGTATACCACAGGAAACATCCCCCCAGACAGTGAGTTTTGCTTTTCCGAAGAACGAGATATGGGAAAGAGAAGTCGTTCGGTTCCAAACTTCGTTTCCGTTGGCATGAAAGGTTAGTCTTGGAGTACCTTAAGGCAAACACCACCTTTCAAACACTGAATCGACTCGAATTCTATAGACTTTAGGAGAATATGGAGGAGATGAATAATTATAATAATAATACTCCCTCATAAACACTCGTTGAGTGTACCCAAAGGCATAGCCTGTGCGGGTAGAGGACAGCTGTTATTATTATTTGCCGTGGCGCTCCGGGGCAACTCACTGATGTTTCAGGTGATGTAGTAACTTTTCAGCTGTAGGAAAACCCGGAAAACCTACAGCAACACCTCAAGTGGTCGGTGTGCACTCCAAGCTAGCACTAGACGAGATTGGCATCTAGACAACGCACCATACACTTGCTTTTCAACGAGGCATGCGGTCGCCTATCGATCCGATATAAAATAGTTGAGAAAAATAAAATTCTCGTACCTACATCGGACTCGAAACGACTATCGCTATGCTGGAGTTTCGAACGGCCTGTGCCTTAGACCACTGATCATGGCAGTCTGGGATTTTCGGCCTGATCAGTACAATCAGTTTTGCCAAATTAAAAAAATGGAATTGATTGTCGTATGGTGGAAGTTGTTGAATTTTTTTATCGAGTGCTATTCGTTTGGAGGTTCAGCAAACGATTTGTAAAAACTGACATTACACTGCCTTGCCAAAGCTCAGCGAGACAGCCGTTGTCATAAAACACAATCAAATTTACAGACGTGAGTACCGAATAAATGATCCAAATATCAATATGAGTGATGGAAAATTCACCAAAAATATTCAGACATTACCAACTCGTAAACCAAAGTCGGTGAGTATCGGAAATCCATTTCCTTATTATTCTCCACCGTTCGATCGTCAACAAGTACAGAGAATTGAAAGGAACGAAGGGTAGCAAGCAGGCAGTAGCAAACTCAAGTTGTTTCGCCTCGAGTCTGATGAATTGTTCGGTGTTTTGATTTACGTGTTCTTCCCGAGCTATAAAAAATGATGGATTGCCCGCAGGTTAGGTTATGAAAAGAAACAAGGAGGGATGATAATTATGGATACAATTACTCGAAAATGTATTGATATGTTTCCGATTAATCTGAAAAACATTTTTGTTGGTGGATTCTTGAGTTTTCATTACCAATCACGGATTACCAGGAGCAAAAAAAGAAAATAAATCCAAGATAAATGAAATTACATTCGAGAGAAGAACCATAAAATGGATGATATTATTGGTTACTTAATTCACACATGGCTGCACCTATAAAATTTCATGACCAAAGTCACAGGATGTCGGGGCTATTTAGTTAAATACGAACCGTTATGTTTTTATTTATCAAAGTTTGACTTGACTCAGTCACTCAAAATTGAAATATATCGGTTTGGGTTATCTTCTACTACAGAAATAAATGCATTCACGGCTGTTGAAATATTCATTGAATTGATTGTTGAAACCAAACGTATATAAACGAGAATATGGACAATTTTATGCTGTTATTGAAATAATTTTCATGAACTCGACCATGACAAATACAGGTTCTCTCAACAGGATATTACTTACGAATATTCAAAGAAAATATCAGATATTCTCTGTTTTTAAAACTTTTTGAAATTTCTAGTTGAGAATCAATGCAAGGGACTTCGAAATTGAATGAATTAATATGACAATTCGACAATTCAACTCATGTATAAAAAATCGCATATGCCACAGTGCAATTGTCACTTAACAGCGGCAAAAGTTAACGACATCTTCTACTGCGACAAATGCACTAGTGGTTTTTTCACTTATTCATTTGTTAATCAATTATCGCGGTGTTGGTTGCCAAAATGAATAGTTTGACATGTTTATCAAAACATATTGAATTTCTAAGCACTGACAATGAGTCGATTCGCTGAGTCTACGAACTAATAACTGTGTGCCTACAAATACAGTTATCATCTGTCTGGCGACAATTTTCTACGTTTTGCGATGCAAAATAATATAAATTTGAGCCAGATACTTCCATCGAGAAATTGAATGTAATATCGCAAAATTGGACATTCAATATGCGAAAAAGTAACGGAGAAGACTGCAAAGATGCAGTAGTTAAAACAATTTGGAACACCACCGCTAAAATGCTACAAAGTAAATATTCATTATAATCCTTTATCCTATTCAACCCTTTCACCGACGTTCAGTTTGATTCATCACGAGCTGCATGCACGTATAAAATCCTATATATACAGGGTGTTCCTTAAAGACATGCTAATATTTGAAGGAGTGATTCTTTGACTCATTTTAAGGAAAAAAACTTTCAATAAACGTATGTCCTAAAAGTCTTAACTTTTGAGATACATGGTGATAAAGTTTTGAAAAAAAAAAACAGTTTTTTAATAATAACTGGGATAATATTGTACGCATCTTCATAAAATTAGTTACATGTCTTCTGTGCATCAAGGTGCATTTTGTGATGTACAAAAATTTTTGTTTTCTCTGCCAGTGGCGACCGCGCGGGTTTTGCTTTGAATATTTTTGAAGAAAAAATACTACGCCACTGCTTTTCCTCGAAATAAAAAATAATTTTCAGATTCCCATTCATTTTTGAGCAAATTTAATATTCTGGGTTTTCTTTGTCCGACGCATGGTTTTCGCTTAAAAAAATAAAAATCGTTTTACTTTAGGATCAATTCTTCAAAAATCTGATGTGGTGTGGAAATGATTGTGCATCGACTTAAAGCAAATTAAGGGATCATATTTGTTCCAAAATGAATGAAAATCCAAGAATATGGATTTCATCTTGTACAAAAACGAATTTTATTTCATAAAAGTTTAAATGAACGGATCAAATTTATTAATTATTGACAATACTAACACTGATTATAAAAATCGTTGGAAATGGCCACCTCCACATAATAGGCATGTTTTCGCCCCGTCTATGCATGGAATTACGCACACGTTCAAATATTCCCGGCGTATTTCGAATAGTTTCACACGAGGCAATTATTCGCTCTCTTAAATCTTCTAAAGTGTCAACGGGAGTTTTAAGGTGCTCCCATAAAAAGAAATCTAAACTGTTGAGATCAAGGGATCTTGCTGGCCATTGCTGAGGTCCTCTGCGACCTATCCAACGATTATGATAAACTGTATTCAAATGGATTCGGACAATTACACTGAAATGAGCAGGGGCTCCATCGTGCATGTACCATATTCGATTTCTTAACGCAATTGGCACATCTTCAAGCAACCCATTTAGTTCTTCTTCGAGAAAGTGTAAATAAGACCGACCATCAAGGCGTCCTGGTAGAAAAAATGGACCTATTAGATAATCACTTACAATTCCTGCCCATACATTAACCGAAAATTGGTGTTGAAAATGGGTTTCGGTTATGGTATGGGGGTTTTCTTCTGCCCACATATGATTGTTATGGAAATTTTGAATAGCATTCCGAGAAAAATTTGCTTCGTCTGTGAACAAAATTTGTGACTCAAACTGCGGATTTAGTGCAATACTCTGAAGATACCACTGACAGAAGTTCACACGCTCTGGAAAATCTCTAGGGAGTAATGCCTGTACTTACTCGTAAAATATGGTATGGGTATAACAAGAAATCAACCAAAATAAGCCAAACAATTTTATGACAAATATTCAGAGTTCTAGCGATCTTCCTCGTACTCGTCTCAGGATATTCTTCGATTTCTTGCAGAACCACGTCCTCAATTTCAAGAGTTCTGACGCTTAGAGGTCTACCTTTCGAAGTACCATTCTTGAAACTACCAGTTACACGGGACCAATCAGAACATTTGTAGGGTAGGTGTAGCTAATTTGATAAATTAAAATAAGAAGGGCAAAACACCTCGAAAACTAGCATATAGTTAGTTGATAATGCTTAAAAAAGGGACCCAACCTGACTAACCTAATGTAGACAGAATAATCATAAATGTGGTGACATTTCCACACACCAACTCCACTCCACTCTACAACCGATATGATTGGTCATGCGGATCACTCATCTGCAAGTCAGGTTAAAACGAAATCTTGCCGAAGAAACGGTTCCTGAGGATTTTTCTCTCTCTACGGAACAGCTTCTACAAATAGCACAGCTAGGATCTGGCAATGTATATGGTAGGGACAAGTTTATACCTGCGCGTGTATAGGTAGTTTCTAGGTATTATCTCGTCTTATTTGGTTTACCATAAAAACACGGAAAACGACGAATTAATGAAAAAAAGTCACTTGAAAAATGCAATCTCATTTGTTTCAACAATCAACGACACGTAAATATTATTGTAACTTATAGTGGTTCGCGTATTTCATCAGTTAAAATCAAAAAGAACCGGGTCTATGCTGTTGAATCCGAATTAAACGGCGAAATTTGGTCGCGCGGAGAGCGACTTTCAACCGCTGCTGCCACCATATAGGGTAGCGTTTACAAAAGGCAGCAGTGGTTTTTCTCACTCAGAATTTCATTATCTTCAAGATGCCGTTCGATTTTTTGAAAAGTTCGATGATACTTGATAATCGAAATTAGCGGTATTTCTTTCCCTGCTGCCACAGGTAAGGGTTGTGCAGGGAGCTGGCCGCACCGACTTTTCTTATAGCCCTATCCCTCCCCTATATCAGTAAACGAAATCGAAATGTGTTATGATACTTGATAACACGAAAAAAAAAATTTTTTTAAAATTGTTTTATCACGCGTCGTTCGGTCTATGCAAGGCAGCAGCGCCATTCCGTGTTCTCCAATTGATAAGGAAACGAGTGATACGTATTAAGTAGATAAGTGTTATCACTATTGGTCTAGTGTCGCGGGCTCTTCCACTATTACATATATGGAATAAATAAACATTGCCTACCCCAAGGAAATTATTCCGCGCGGGTTTGTAGGCTGATGAATAGTCAATTCAATTCAATAGCAACAATGCACATTAATAACTAATAATTTAAAATGCCATTTGGTTTAAATAGTTGATAAACTGTGACATGCTGACCATTGCAACTCAATTTTGGTAGTCACAGTCGAACAGCAACTTACTTAGATGAACTCTGAGATGAAAATCAGTGTTCGATACTGAAGGAGCTGCTTTACTAACAGCCATTGGAGCCACAAGCTACCGATGTTGATTTCAAGTGAATTCTGTATATTTGGTTTCTTTCATTCAGAAAATACTGATACAAAAATTGCATCTTTATGAGTATCGGTTGTCTAGAGACCATTATGAGGCCTTGAAATCTAATTAAGGATTAAAATTTAAGTATTGAACATTTTATTTCCTATGGAAAAATATCAACGGGATTTCTTCAATATTTCTCACGTTTTTCGTGGAAAAGACTGCAGAATTCCACCTCCATATAACCGTGACGAGACAATGTGGAAACCACTCACCAATTTGTCTGAAACCTTAACAAGATTCCGATAGAAAGTAGTTAAAGAGCATAGCATTAACTCCGATACAGATTACATTATTCTTGTTGTACTTACTCTCTATATTGCTGATTGAATCGAGTTCATTTGCCACTCAGCAATTCGCCTGAAAACTCCATTAGTGCTTTAGGAAACTTCGTACATTTCCACATCTTTCCCGTTTCCCATGTTCCCAATACATTTCCACCTCACCCCACCTCCTACACTACTAAGCATAGCTCTATCTGTAAGTAGACGGAGTCCTGACGGACGGCATCGACCGATGGACGATGGGGTATTGGGTTGCGGTGGCATACGAGCTGGGGGGTTCACGGGGTAGATTCGCAAGAATCCCAATAATTGGCCAAAAGTAACTGAGTGAGTGCATTTCGACTTTTTTTTACTGGAAAAGATGTTCTGTATTCTAAAATCCGATGCTTCGCACTGGAAATTATACAGGGTAAGCCGAATTTGAACAGTTTAAATAATCAGTTGAGGCACACGAATTTGACTAAATTTTTCCTAGAATTGTGTTCAAGAAATATTACAGGAATCTTGGTCTTGAAGCTGATACGAAACTAAAATTCACAAGTACTTTCAAAGTTGAGAATCTCATGATCTAATCTGAATTTAATTCACACCCATCGAAAATTTCAGAATCTCTGCGATAATATGTTATGGACCGTAATCGGACAGTCTTGAGGAAATGCGAGTGCAAAAATTAATCTCCAGACCGAGATTTGATTTCCATTTGTAAAGTAAAGATGAATTTGGCATAGGAATATATTTATAAAGAGTTGGAGTGAAAAAAATGAACTCTTTGAACATTGGCAACACGGCGCCTGTTTATGTAGGGAGTAACAATAATCAGATACTCTCCTAATCGTAGAATCGGTCTTTTGCAAAACTCACCCTTGAAAACCAGAAGTGTTCGGAATTCAGTTTTACTATTAATTTTCCTCAAAAATCGTCAAAATCAAAAATGACTAAAGTTGAATCTTGCTAGAAACAAAAATCGTTGAAAACAGAAGGCATTAAACCGATTTCCGTTTCATCAAGGTAGTGTTTGCTCTTGAAGACTGATTTGACAGTCGACTATTATTCTTCATGTTAATCATTTACCACTTAGTACCTTCAAAAACTCAAATTATAACCTATAAACGGAAACACCTGTGGGGAAGAGGCCACTAGGGCAGGCAGACAGGTTCCTTGGCTCCTTGTGCTCATTTGGTGCTAACTTCACACCCGCCACTAAGTATGGGATCTGTATTACCGACCATGGCCAAGTTTAAAATAATTTGAAGGGCGTACATGTATCAGAGTACACTTTCAGACAACCAAGTTTCAAACCAAGAGATGACTGTGACATCAGCTAATGTGAGCTGCATAGCTAACTTCAGATAGTTGAGTGTGAAGGCTGATTCTCAAAAAAAACTAAACATTTCGTTGACTCATATCGCCCTGAAATCAATACCCTGGATATCAGATAAATATTCAAAAAGACCCTAGCCAATATTCAAACAAAACAGATGATACCGCTAACACGTTCATATAACACAACGAGAAAACATAAATTTTTTACACCTCTAGTGAATAAGGCATTTTGGTAAAGATTTTATAATATTTTTTCCCAAAGTACCGCGCAAAGTACACAATACTCTTCCTCACAGCTTGAGTGACGCATCTTCCATATTTGAATTGAAAAACAATTGAAATTTTTATACGACCTATACCAAAGAAACAATTACATAAAATTGTTGTGCATGAATGCTAACGTTCACAAGTTAGGTGCAATATGTCTCTCTTATCCCAAAATTTACTGAATTTCACATGTTTCCAGACTAGATTTCGAGTTTAATGTATAATGTATACTATATTATAAATTTCATGAATTGTAGATTTTTGTTGTAAATTTCCTCCTATTTTTCGTTCTTCGGGAAGGTGTTCGTTATTTTGCTTTCGCTTAAATTCGATATAAATGTACTCCTCACTTGCAGCTTCTGAGTTATCTGATTTTTATATAGTTTTATTCACTTTATTTAATTCAATTTCAGTTTTAATTTTCTTCATGAATTCATGCTTTTATTTTTTTCCCTGATAACCTACTCCTTATTTCAACAATTTTTTCAGTTACCACACCTCTTTTTCTTTTTGATTAAGCAGCCTTTCTGGTCACTTCACGTTTCTCATTTTTTGTTCTTTCATTATTAATATTTGAGAATTGAATCAAATGTCATACTTGTTGATGTTCAATTGCAATTTTAGCGTTTGTTGAAATTTTCATATTCTTTAATATTTTCAAATTGTTAACGTCAGAACAGTATGAATTGCTGTCCTGATTTTGTTTTCAAATGATTTAGGGTTGTTCCTGTTTGTGATGATTTCGTTTTCTCGGAATATTTTATCGGCCATTCTTACCATTGACTTTGCTAAGGAAATTTTTGATCATATGTAAAGATAGATATGTTATGAGATCAAATTTTTTTAATTTCATACGAACCATAAATAATATTTTGAAAATATATCATGCTTTATCTTAGATACCTTTTTAACTTTTTCGTACATAGTCACTTGTTGGTATTCCACCACACGCAGAAGTATAATTTTTTCATGGAAATTTTTATAGTCTTTCATACTTATATATTAACAATGTACCCCTTCCAAACTTTTACTAGACGCTTGAGACAGCGTTCTAGTTCTAGTAATGTTCAACTATTTTTTTTTAATTTATTTGAATACATTGTATCAACCACAAATGTTATCAGCGTATGAACAGTATTGTTGTTGTTGTTTAAATTGTTTAAAATTGTTTTAGCCAGTTAACCAGTTGTCTTTCCCCTATGAACGACAGCCCTCGGAAGTCGAAACTTGTGCGAGCTAAGGATTAACGAGGTCTTACCTTTTAACGTGCGATTCCTAACACATTCCTAGTATCATTGGATACTTATATTCCACGTAAAAAAAAAAAACAGATAATTGAGCGAACATTACAATTTCCTTACAAAGCATCACACTAGCATTTCGATGCAGATAAATCTCGAATGATAAGAAAATTTATAAAGTCAAAGTTAGTGATCGTGCAAGCCACCAAATATGAATATACGAACAAAAAAAAAAAAATTGGAATTGTGACTACAAATCATAAACTTCACTGATACATATAAAGGGGAAGATGAATAATCATCGTGAAAATAAATATACTAAATCGAATTATAAGGTTTGCTTTGAACATCAAATAGGTTGAATTCTATGTTATGTAAGCACAAAACAAAATCATCTTGAAATTTTTATGATTTATTCATCACTGAGCACAATGAAAACGAAAATTCATAACGATAACTTTTGATTCAAGTCATAGTCAAATAAAAACTTTTAATTTTGGTGACCACAAAACATGAGTATGATATAGCGATGTGCTTCATTAATAATTGCGGGTGGCATACTCATAGGACTTTAGTCACTGACAAGTTCCAATGGTGACTTTTCATGCACCAGAATTTCAAGTTGGAATGTTAGGAATGTAGTAATCTCTATTTGATTGCATATCAGCAAAAACTAAATATGATATTTTAAAAATATAGATTAAAATAACAATCAAGAACACCTCGAGGCAGTGATTTCGTATATTCCACTAATAAGGTTGCTTTAATCATTTCAAATTCATAGGAAATACTTGGTTCAAACTTCACCCTAAAGAGAAAACCGACGGTTACGTCACATGCAAGTGTGGCGGAATATTTGAAAAGCTCAATGCGAAATCTGACGAATATCTCAGAATTGATCCCGCAGATTAATGGGGGTTGTAGAATACAACGAACCTATTTTGGCTGGATTGGAATTTATTTGTCTGAAGAAACCGTGACACACCCTTAAAAGATTTTCCACCAGGTTTGACAGATCACACAAAAAGCATCCATACTATTTATTATGTCAACCAAACACACTTTCCGGGTCGTTGAACAATACAATATTTCTTTCTCGTCCTCTGCGCCTGAATCATGTGGAAGTTCTGCCAATCGAAGTCTCGTTCTCACTTCGGACAAGAACTGACGTGGAAGAACCGAATTGTTTTAGTTTAATTATCGCGAATCGTTCGCAATACTCGTTCTTGGAAAGACTGATGGAGAATCCATTAGTGACCGACACAGGATACCGTCAGGAAATAGGTGGAGGCAACACCGTGACGGGTTTAGTTTTTATTTGGACTTTCCGAAGTCTATTGATAAAATGAATTGGAATTACTGGTCGTTCTGTTTGTTGTGAAGGGGTGTATTGTTTCGGAACAGGTAATTAGAGTATGAATAAATACATGTTTTCTTTAATCTGGTAGACATTGTTCCTCTCTAGAAAAAATATGGATATATAAATAATGATACCCGTTTCTGTTCTGACAAACCATTAAAGTCCATATCAAACGTGAACTGTCGATCAGAGCTCCAATGATTGATATACGGGCCATCCATAAATAACGTCAAACGAAATTAATGATTTCTGGAGCCTCTTCCATCCTTATCCCAGGTGATCACATTAATGTGCCCCTCTCCACCTGGTGTGACGTCGTATATTTAGATGTTACAAATTTAGAAATAATTTGATTGAAATTGCACTTCCAAAATTATTAATATATTTGTATAAAAATATTTTTCCTGTAATCGACAATTATACTGTAGATTTACATGACTCGTTCCCTCCCTTGTCACATGTCGTTGATCCCCTCCGAATCTGACAGTTTTCTAAGAAGCTACATAATTCGTTTCATCTCAAGAAACCGAAATTCGGATTTACAATAGCCCCTTATATTTTCGTGCTTTATTGGGATTACCTTTTTCAGAAATGGCGTGAGCGCGGTCCATATGTATAAAATAATATACAGGGTCCATCGACAATGTACCGCAAGGCATTATAGGGTGGAGAAGAATTTTTCGGCAAAATTTAAAAATAGGTCAAGATTGTTTGTCAGGGGGATACATTTTGAAGCAGAAAACATAGTAAAACCTTCAACCCCCTAGCCTCTTTCCATTACATACATGTTTACTCAAATAAAAACCAATTATTGTCATGAGGTTAAACTTTTCAGGTAATTTGAAGTAAAAGACGATGGGGTCAGGAGTCTGAACAGGCGATTGAACTTTTGTAAAGGACTTGGTATAAGACCCTATAGTTCCACCAAATAATCAAATAGAGACGCTAATGAATATGATACCTATACATAATTCGAAAATAATCAAAACAAATAAACCTTTCCCGACGATTCAGGTAGTAGTAAATGAATTTTGGTAACAGTACCACGAACAGAATCCCCATAAAATTATAATAATTATTGTCGCGAACGTATTAATGACAGATATTCAGTTACGGCGGACTTTGAAAGCTATTCATCAATCAAAAAAGGAATAATTTACCAAAAATTTGCTGCGTATGACTGTTAGGCATTAATAAATAACGAGGATGCCCTTCGATGAGAATGAAGAGCGCATCAATTGGATATGCTCGGTTGGTGATAATTTAGCGTAATTCATAGAGGTTTTTGGCGATATAAGTAAGACTGAGCTCAGGAAAGTTATTTTAGTAAGTGTATAACGTAGTGACTTGGGTTCAACATCCTCCCTTCCTTCATTTATTAATGACATATCTAATGTAAATCAATTAAACTGTACACAATAGTTTGCTGATGAAACGTCTTTCAAATTCAATTCTACTTCATGTAAAGGGCAATCCGATTAGGTAGGAAATGCTGCAGATATGCAGAACTATTGTTCCATAAACAGCTTTATATCAAACAAGCTGAAAACAATTACCACTGTTTTCTCCCAAAGATAAAATATCTGCAGTTTATTGTTAAGAAAAAATCAGTAATTGAATAGAAGGAAATCAGATCACAAATGCTCACATTCATCCTGACAAGACCTTACTGACATAAACTAATCTGACTAGTTTGACATCCACAATGATTGCTCATGTAGGTACTGTTTAATATTTATACTATTTTCTTACTCATGTTACATTTAACACCACTTCTATTGGACTTTTACAAGTACATTGAAGTTTATGTCTTGACACTAAACTGCCATTTCACTTAATTTTGTACTTGAAGATTTTCATGCTTGTAGAAATCTCAGTAGATAAAATATTGTTTTGTTTTGTGCTAGTGGGTCATACATTTTGGATACCCACCATCAACGATATTCATTTTGTTGAAAATCTCATGAGAGCATTTGATATTGTGTTTAACAATGTCAAGACCTACTCAATATCCCATGGACTCTTAATACTCCTTAAGTCACAAATCAGCAAAACCAAATATTCTTGTATTCTCCATGTTCTAGCAATGGTAATAACCCAAAATCAGAACTTTGACCATCCCTGTAACTTCTTTGGCGAATTGCTCCCTCGCGTTGTTCCTCAACGAATACTAAAAGGTCCTCCCACTCGAGCAAGGAGATAAAAAACTGGAATAAATTGTCGCCATTGCAATTGATGAACACTCTGCCATCATAAAGCGTTCTGCAGACGAAGTGGAAGGCGATAAATTCCACAAATAATAATTCTTTCTCCGCCAAGCGAGTATCCTCGATCTCGACGAATAAATTATTCGATCGAATTTTTACTATTCAACCTTCGAAATTGCCGGCTTTATTTACCTAATACATGCAAATTACTCCAAAAACCAGCCCTAAGTAAGCCACATTTATTACGGATTCAGGAATTACTTTCTAGCCATAAAAGATTTCCATACAAATAACACCGTGGAAATTCGGATAATTAAGAAAAAAAGCAGCGAGCATTCCGTGAAATATTACCGAATTAGGAACAGCAACGGAATTCGGTGGATGCGGGAAAAGTTTGAAAAAATGTTTACCGGGAAAGGCATATTTGACTTTCATTAGGGAACAGGGAGATGTAGGTTTATCTACTATAAAACACTTCTTGTCCCGTATACGTATGGAAGTAGGAACAAATTGAATAATATTGTTCGAAATATGACTCAATAGTCCCCATTAAGACTTCGTAAACACATGAATTTATAATTAGCTCCTAAATGATGGATGTTCTCGAAGTAACATTTGTTGAAATGTGGGCTAAATATAATAGAAGTTTATTTCGAAAAATTTTTACATATCTACGTATAGAGAGCATTAAACGAAGTAGATAACAACAAATATGTTCTTAGTTATAAACTCTCAACACGGTTCAACCCAGGAATCTACAAATATCTGACCGTGGAAACCTTTCCGAACACAGCACACAGTGTCAATTTGAAAACGAACTACCCAAATATTCTGGACCCTATAGAAAATTTCACCGAATCAGCGAATGAAAATGTTTGAACAATCACAGTAATGATTTTTCAAATCTAGTGATAAGTGTGAATGATAACAATCAGGACGTCGTTTTCATGAACAGTTCATCTTGAAGATGTCCAGATTCACATATTCTTCGAGCACGTTCCACTAGTGTGGAGATAATTCTCCTGATTAGGAAGGGTGGTTCGATAGTGCATAAAGGTACATATTCTTGTGCGTAGATTAATAATAATTATTTTTGATCGAGTTCCTTAAAGGCGGAAATTTTGAAAAACCAAATCTCACAAAACCATTGCTCCATGCCAAAAAAAATATGATGAATTCTGTACAACAAATATAACCTTTCGCGTAGAAATTATTTGACTTTGAGATAGACGCCCTGCATTTATCAGCCCCCAATTCTCAATGAAGAAAGATTCGGTTGTAACATAAACAGAATTTGACGAAGTAAGTATGTATCTCAAAGTCAAATCACTTCTACAAGAAATTATATGGTTATTATCAGTACAGAATACGATAATTTTTTTTAAATTGGTACCAGACTTTCTCTGGAAATTTGATTTAGGGGTTGAAAATTCCACATTCGAAGAACTCGATCAGTTTCACCAAAAAATATCGAGTATTTAGTTGAATCTGTTCATGTCAACCCCAAGGAATCCAATTTGGAATGAAGTTACTAAGTATTCCAAGGACCATAATGAACTCCATTATGTCACTAAAAACCAAAGACTTAACGATATTAATATGGAACGCCAGCAGATAAAAAGATATTTATTGCATATCGTATTGGACTATTAAATATTTTTTCAACAAGCTCACAGTGTATTTAATGACACAGTGGAATAGCTACTCATGTTTTTGCCAAACTGCTCTATAATTGGAAGTCTGACAATGAAAACCGTCGAAAAAGTTATTTTTTATATCGACGAACAAATGGATTTACTGCGGTAAAAACAGCGACCAACTGAAATGTGTATCGATCGAAATCAATTATTGAAAATGTTTATGGTATTGTAAACACCATGCAATGTTTTTTTTTTTGCGAACAATGAGTCTGTTCTGGATCTGTTTGATTTACGTGGACAATTCCAAACATTTATCGAACTATCAACGAAAAAACGGGCATTAAAAGTGTTAAGACCGCCAATCTATGGAATTCCAAATACACTATAATAATTAATTCCATGAGATTAGATGATTCCATATAGGTAATGCGTTGCCATGCATTTACATGTGAAATTACATACCTCTGTAATATAATGTAAAGTCATAACTTGACTTCAAATGTGAATGTCCAATATATTTCATTAATTATAACTTATATATTGAAGTAACTTTCTCAGTTATTCCAGATTTAAGGGCGATTTCTACATGTTTGTTTAGGTATTTTTACCATTAAAGTCAAGTGGTGCCAATTAACATTACATGCTTCAGTATTTATAAATGAATATGTATTCAAGTATATTTGAGGAAAAATCCAGTTTTTGTAAAAAATTAACTTAGTTGGACATACACCTTTGATGTGAATTTCCATATATTCTTCGAAGATCACTTAAACTTTCGTGTGCTTTCCACTTTATTCACAGATGTATTTCAGATTAACACATGTTTCATGTAAATATCTTCACATGGTATTAGTGCAAAACTATTCAAGTATTTTTGGATGAAAATTCTAGTTCTCAATAACAATCTTGAGAAAAGTGTCATGCTCCAGGTTTTGTACTGATGGAATGAAACGTAAAAGGTAATTGAGTAATCAATTCAATATCAACATCAAAATAATTTATTTCTTTTTATGAAAGTCGTTAACAAACCACAAAATGTTTTGAATAGTCTTTCTGTATTTTTCATAATCAAAAGCACTACGAAAAAAAATATTAAAAGTTATTAAAAACAATTATTTTCAATACTGAAAGTTGAATATTAAATACAGACCAAACATGGCAATGAAGGCTTCCGGAAATGTTTTACAGTAGCTAGAAGAGAATTTCTTTTTCCATTTTCATCCTAAAGATTGACTCCATTCCTGCAAAAAATAAATTGTGTACCTATCACAGTACGATTCTGAAAATAAATCAAATTGAGGTGATATCGATCCGCATGAGATTTGAATGTGGAATAAGTACTCCAAATTATATCAGTTGTGTCTGCGACGACGAAAGTTTCGATTCGTTAACAAGTAGCTATCATTTCAAATGCCTCTTTACTCATCTGAAGACAATATGGCACTCACTCACTAGTCACACAAAACATTGCTCATTCTTTTTGTTTAGTGACCTATTCGTCGTAGACGCCGAACGATGTTCACCCTACCAATATTAACAAAGAAATAAGAATTAGTGAATTAGCAGTCATGAAAAATTACATTTAAACAAAGGAGAATTAACACAATACCTGTAATAATTTGTAAATTGGCGTTATTCCGGTGTAACAATACATCGTATTACTAATTATTACATTTGTTTACAGTCATCATGCAAAACAACGGATATTACATGTAACAAAGCATTGAATTACATGCTCACTGTAAAATAAAGGAGGAATGGAGGACATTCTTCCTTGTTGCTCAGGATTATCATAAGTCTGGCAGATTCCATTGAAGAGTTGATTCCCCCGCAATAATAATAATAATAATAATACTTCCTCATAAACACTCGTAGAGTGTACCCAAAGGCATAGCCTGTGCGGGAAGAGGACGACTATTATTATTATTTGCCGTGGCGCTCCGGGGCGACTTACTGATATTTTCGGCGGTGTATTCACTTTTCAGCTGTAGGAAAACCCGGAAAACCTACACCACCACCGCGGTTGGTCGGTGCGCACTTCAAGCTAGCACCATACGTCGGGATTGGCATCTCGGCAACTCACATCACACTTGATTCACAACAAGGCAAGTGGCCACCTAAAGAGACCCGTGCACTTGAGAAAAAAGATTCCGTACCCGAGCCTCGAACGTCTGTCTGATGCGAGCTAGAAGTTCCACTGCTAGAGACCTTAGCCACTGAGCCACCTCCAGCTTTCCATTTTACTTTTTCTTAACTGCTTCTTGAACTCCCTTCTCACGGTTTTGTAGTTTTCCCATGCTTCCTTGTTGCCCTTCTTGATGGCTTTGTTATGGGCCTTCCTGGTCACTGTTCTCAAACTCTTCAATGACTGATTTCACCATAAAACCCGGCGTTTTGGGGCCGCTCTCAAAGGACATGCCTCTTCAAATGCATTGGTCATGGTGTTTCCCAGTTTTTCTAACTTCTCCTGATCGAGCTGTTCCTCCGAGGAAATCACTGCCTGAACCCTTTTGTTAACTTCAGTTTTAATCTCAGTTTTGATTTTTATATATTGTTACGAACCTGGTAGTAGATAGAAAAATCATGAATCCTTCTGTTTGCCTTCTAGAAACCCATTAGAATGTACTAGAATCATTAAAGTTTATTCGAGAACTTAGTATGGAATGTTCTGTTGAAAGTTCTATAGCTTCTAGAATAATGTTATCCTATAAATACGATCAGATTTGCCAAGTTTGGGAAGTTTTTGAGTTTTGTTTTCTTTTTAACATTTGACTGTTGTAACGTTACCAAGTGAAGTTTAAAGTATTTATTTGAACTGCAAAGTGTCAAACAGTGTTGTATTATTTGTTCTGTGACAATAAAGGCGAGTTTATAAGTAAGTGTACCACTCATTGAACCTGAAAAACGCAACATTTGGTGACAGCGGTGGGATAAGTGGTACTGAAGAAAGAAGAGTGGAGCAGATTTACAGTATTTGATGGTGAATACTCGAGCACAGAATTACGACGAGATGGCGACGTTAGACATAATCCAGTTTTTGAAGGAACAAGAAGCGAAAAGAAAACTGGAACAAGAAGAGCTTCTCAAACAATTTGAAATACACAGAAAAGAAGATCAAAACAAACCAGAAGGGCTTTTTCAACAATTTGAACTGCGCAGAAAACAAGAGCAAGAGGATCAAGAAGCTAAAAGAAAACAAGAGCAAGAGGAACAAGAAGCTAAAAGAAAACAAGAGCAAGAGGAACAAGAAGCTAAAAGAAAACAAGAGCAAGAGGGACAAGAACTCAAAAGGAAACAGGAACAAGAAGAGTTTTTCCAACAATTTGAAATGCGCAGAAAACAAGAAAAAAATGAACAAGAAGCTAGAAGAAGACAAGAACAAAAGGACCAAGAAGCTAGAAGACAAGAATAAGAGGAGCAAGAGGCGTGGTTAGTCCAACGGTTACAACAGCAGCATGTCGATCTCCTGCAACAGTTTAGTCACAGCCAACAGTGCTTCCAGAATGAAATCATCGAAATAGTCCAGGAAGTTAAAGGGGAGGTCCGGGAGGTCAGAGATGAAGTCCAGGAAGTCAGAGGAAGAGTCCAGGAGGGCGAAATTGAACTGTCCAAAATTAGTGAACGGGTGGCACAAGAAGTAAACAAGAAATTCAACGAAGAAGTGGATAGGATCAAGGAGAGGATAGAAACAATACACCTTCCACACAAGCGGGCACCCTCTGAGGAAATTTCTCCCACCAGTGAGAGGCAATTTTCACTGACATATCCAAGGCCTGCTCAAGCAAAAATTTTGAAGCCTCCAACATTTGATGGGCAATCTTCGTGGTCTATGTATCGACGTCAATTTGAGGCGGCAGCAAATGCAAACGGCTGGTCCGAGGAAGAAAAGGCCACTTCACTAGTCCTGTGTCTGCGAGGCCAAGGGTTAGAGATATTGCAGAATATCCCCGAGAATAAGCAGAAGGAGTATTTTAGAATGGTGGAAGCTTTAGAGATAAGCAGTATCTTAAACAAGTGTTCCAGAGTCAGCTAAAGAGTCGATCCCAAAATCCAAACGAATGACTGCAGAAATATGGAGCAGATGTGGAGCGACTCATTAATTTGGCCTATCCACAAACACCGAAAGAGTTCATAGAACAAATTGGAGTGCAAACCTTCATCGACGGCCTAAGAGATCCTGACATGCAGCAAGCCCTTCGACTAGGACGTCTTCAGACTATAAGCATCAATATGCATCAAGAAATACGAGATCCAAGTTACGAGAAGTCAAATTCATCGAAGATTCTTCTACGAGCGAGACGCTGTTGAATAAGTTATTGGACTCCATATCAGCATTGGGTAAACAAATTACTTCTGAAGGAAATAAAAGGAAACGCTGCTATAGCTGCGGAAAAACTGGTCATCTACAAAGAAGCTGCTGGGAAAGATCAAGGTCCAGAAGTCCAATGAGGGTAAGGCGACATCTACAAGCAATGAAGCGAGATTGAGATCCCCAAGCCCAAGAAAGGAACAACGTGGTCGTTTCATCAGAGGAGGCTACAGGAGGTCGCCCACGCCAGAAGGGAGACCTCGAACGCCTGAAAGAAGACTCTCTTCCAACCAGGAAAACGAGAATTAGTCGGCACTAGGGGGCGTGTGTCGACTTTCAGTGTTCAAAGCCCCAAGATTCCTATCTCGACGTTGAAGAGAAATGGACAAATTCTACTAGTCCAAGGCCAATTAGAAGATCGCAGATGCACCTTCACTATAGATACAGGAGCTTCCAGAACAGTTGTTCGTCCAGACCTCATACAAAAATCTGTAAAGCCGATAAAGAGGAATATGGTTTTGGAAACAGCTACGGGACAAACCTCACCAATCATTGGAGAGACGCTTGTACGCATCCAGATAGGCCCCATTACCATGGAACATTTTATGTTGGTTGCAGACATAAAGGATGAATGTGTTTTGGGTCTAGATATCATGGAGAAGAACGACTTCATCCTTAATGTCAGAAAGAAAATATTGCGGATCGACAATGAAGAAATCTTCCCGAGCAGATACGAAGAAAAACTCCAACCAATGAAGATTTATGTTGAGGAAGACATCCATATTCCGAAAAAGTCCGAAACCATTGTTATGGCCAGACTGGAAGGTGAACATGGGGATTTGAGCACTGGAATAATTGAAATGAATACCGTAACGATGGACTTCTAATTGCCCGATGTCTTGTGAACACGGAACAACAAATTCCTGTCAGGGTTGCCAATACTACAGATATCAAAGTTTTCCTGAGGAAAAATGACCAATTGGGCATCTGCAAACCCGTCACTCGAGTCATCAATTGTGAAAACAAAACTCAAAAACTTTCCAAACTTGGCAAATCTGATCGTATTTATAGGATGATTATTCTAGAAGCTATAGAACTTTCAACAGAACATTCCATACTAAGTTCTCGAATAAACTTTAATGATTCTAGTACATTCTAATGGGTTTCTAGAAGGCAAACAGAAGGATTCATGATTTTTCTATCTACTACCAGGTTCGTAACAGTATGATACTCGGTGAACTATTTCAATAGTGACGAATGAATGAATTTGAAAGTTGTTGGGATTTCATAAAGAGCCTTTATTGTGGATGATCTACGGAAGCAGTATGTTGAGTTTGCATGTCATGTTCGTTGATCATTAAAGTTTGCTTTTGTGATCCACAATCATAACCACCTGTGATTAATTGTCCCTTGAAGTTGTCGACACTCATTCCACCATGAGGTAATGAATTTTTTTCACCGCTTTATTCGAAATAAGAGTATGCTAATTCACCATCAATGTTTTTGTTTTCCGACATACCATTTCCACATGAATATGTAAAATACACCTTTCCATTTAATTGCTAAATTGCACCGCTCCATTCCTACGAACGAATTTTTATCGTTAGTTCCCGAAACAAATTGCGGCATTCGTTTATTCAGAACGGAAAAAGTAGCACAATAGCACAGGAGCTGGTTCTAAAATGCCATTAGGCATAAAAGTTCACAAGGTAGAAGCGGTGGCCGTTCGAAATGATATTTCAGGTCTCCGTGTATAATGACTGATTTTATATTCGTAGAACTCGATGCATATTACATTATTTCCTTTCGATTGTTTTTAGTGCACACATTTCTTCAAAAGCTGGAATTGTGTGAGATTTTACTTTTTACTTCTAAACATATTTCGTTATGATGATATCGAATTAAACAAACGAATGACAATACGTCTGATAACACTCCATTCCAGAAGTTTCAAATCCAGAGAGACAACCGGACGAAAGCAAAATAGTATTTTCTATGACCGTGCGTTTTTCCCATTTTCCAGCACGCATGTTAGTTTTGAGAGTGCGGGAAAGTAAAATCTGTCAATTGAACGTTGTTAGGCATGTTTACATTTCATTGATTTCATTCAAACTAATCTGAGTTTTAATATTCAATTCAATCCAGACTATTTTTCTTGTTCACGCATTTTTTTACTGATTGGAATGAAATGAAAATTGGGATACTTTCATTAATCTACCCTTTACATTTCTCAAAATCAATCCATACGTAACAATCAAACTGAGCTGAGTCAAGTGGTTTGGTGTGGTAACCAAATATTTGCTATGACTACCATCAAAACGTCAATGATTCAAGTCGAATCGTTGTCGAAGTGACAGATTCTGCATTTTTCAAATAATTTTCAATAAAAGCAATATTTTAATGAATTTGTCAGGTGAAGCAATTTTAAAGGCCGCAGAGTAAATCCAGGTCTGTTACCTAGTAAATCACGTGAGGTAGACGAACAGCAATAAAACCAATTTTTAATCTGGTGTAAGGAAAAAGAAGTGAATAGCTTTAGAGAAGAAGTACTGAAATTCAATACCCTATGAAATGTGTAGTTGAAATAAAACAAAACCTGTTTATGAGCAAGTTTCATAAGTTGACATCGTTCCTAGATAAGCAAAATGTTGGTTTTCGACCACATAAAGCACAGATTTTTAACGAAGAAAACATATCCAAGCTCCTGATGAGATCTTATGATTGAAGTGGGTACCATTTGCTCTAGCTGATGCTCTTCGCAGAGCGGAGCTTATGGAAATCACGCTTGACGATATTCAAAATAAGGGACCTATCCGAATCAAAAATACGTACTTCAAGATTCTTTGTTATATCTGAAGACATAAATAATGGAACTTTTGTGAAGCTCTATAAAAAAGTATACAAATTCATGGCCTCCTACCACCACGCATCGTTGTTTTCTTATCAGTTATCACGCACGCTTTTAGGGAAATGCCTTTTTGGTGATAGTTAGAAAGCGCTAAATTTGAGCAGTCATAGACTCCATTTATCGCAGCATCAGAAAAGAGTGTTTTAATCGTCAGGAGCAGCAATAAAGTTTCATAACTTATTCAATAAGTCTCCCACAAAATTCTTTCATTTATTTCTTCGTGGAAAGCCTTGATTTTTTGCCGTTTCCCGTTCATGGAAATCAAATGATTTGCATATTTGTTGATACCCTTGTCGTGTTCAGCAATGAAAACATGCCTCACAAAATAGTAGTTTGAATTCCAGAGACTTTTTATCGAAACAAATCTAGATAGGAAAGAACTAAATCTTTATAAGCACTTAATGATTCAATAATTTCACTCGACGTTGCATGCAATTATGCTTATTAAGAAATTTATAGGAGCGAAATGTTCAAGCCAGAAAAGACAAGTGACATGATAGAGAGTAAGCATTTTATAATAACCGCATACCTGCCCAAAGCAAGGAAATTCATGAATAAAAAATGGCGGTTTCAAGATAGCGTTTTCAAGATGGCGGTTCCAAGATGGCCGCTCAAAGATGACGGACGAGTTTCGTGAAAACGGGCATATTCCATAAAAGATTGCTAAGTGGGGGCTTTCAAGATGAATAATTTGACTTTTTTTTTCAAAATGCAGTATTTGAAAATTGCGGTTCTGAAATGGTGGATTAATTAAAGTTCAATTCTATATCCAAAATTGGTATGTGGAAGTTTTCAGGGTGGTAATTTAGGAACTTCTATCAAAATTCATTAAATCAAGACATAGCGGCCCTAAGTTGGCTTACCAGTTTGGTGATCAATATCTGATTCTAGCAAAAATTAATACGTGCAGGTTTTCGGAGTTGTAAATTATGAACATCGTGTTGATGAACAAGTTTCTTGATCATAATCCAATCCTATTCAAAGTTGGTACCTATCTGGGAGGGTTTTCGGGGTCGGAGACTATGATTCTTTTATATTATCCATAAAATCAGAATGACCGCTTCAAAACGGTGATCATTTTCCGATTCAATTCAGAATTGATAAGTAAGGGTTTTCGGGGCTGAAACTTGTACCTATACGAACAGAAACAACATCTGAGAGTTTAATTGCACAAATTGAGTGATGCCGTTATGGAAAAGAACAGAATGAGGAATGAGGAAAAATACTCTGGAGGCATGTTCTTATCAAAATGCACTTAAAGAAAAAAGTGATACCATTTATAAAAAATCTGAGATTTTTTTTTATTGTAGGTAATAAAAATGAGAAAATAATTGCTACACATTTGTGACGGTTTTTTCTGTATTATTCACTAACTTGAAGAATTCAACGTCATCCAACTTTTTGATAGTATAAACTCAACGTAATATTCACAAATGAATTTTTGCGTTAATAGACTGAAAACTCATCCGAACAGCTAGCAAATTACTATCACAAGCTTTCGGATTATTAACAGTGTTCAGTGGATTATTGGAAATACTGGACGAAAGGTCATTAAATGACTATCGAACAACAATGAATTCAAAATCCAATTTTTATAAAACTATTTATTTGAAAGCCTTTTCGTCGGTATATTCAGTATTTTATTTCACATCGACGTTGGATGGTCAGCGTATTTTTTTAACTAATACTACTCAAGGTAAATCAAGCTGCAGTAGGTTGGATTTTATATAAATTTTTTCATTATTCAGTTACCAATATCATATCAAATCATATAAAAAGCATCCTTCATCCATGTAACGGAGTAAAAATCAAAATGCATGGAAAATTATGACTTCGAAGAGAGTCATTTCGGCCAATTAGTCCAGATCACGTGCTGGGCTCAACTGGAAGAGATGGAAAAAGACGTAGTCCATTCACATCATTAACTACTAGTTTCAAAAATATTTCAATGTTTGGGGGAACGGTTCATCTGAAACTTTGATCACTAGGGGGTATGTTTATGGAATGGTTGAGAGTCTCAAATTATGTGGACATATTTAACATGTTGAAAAAAGCTGAAAACAAAAATGTATGAAGAGAAAACCTAGCAATGGCTGTGTTAATTGAGTTTCTTATATTCTTAAGGGGTTGTAGAGGGATGCTTTTTGGGTCCCAAAAATTTCAATGCCTTGTAGGTGTGAAGTGAAACGAAATATTTATTTGCATGTTAAAATTACCAGCAATGATTAATCCGAAATTTTTATCAAATTGGGAAAACAACCATAGAATACGAGTATCACTAGATATGCGCCTTTTCTTGGTTGTTAACACCAACAAAGCTAGTTGATCTGATGGAATTCCACCGGACGTTTTCAATAAATGTGCTGCCAAACTAACACCAGTTTTTTTAAAGTTATTCAATTTCTCTTGTGATTTTGAAATATTTTCGTCCGACTGGAATATTGCTCGAGAACAACCTCCAAAAACGGAAAAAACCCTACATAGCAACTACAGAACTATCGCACTGCTCTGAATAATTTTAAAATCGTTGGATTTTGAAGGATTTTTTGGTTTATATACGGCAAATAATAATGATATATACAAGTACAGAAGATCAAATGAAATAATTTCACCCTATAAGCATTCAATTTTGAAACACCATGTATATGTGGTACCGCAATAGCTCGGAAATATAGAAGTTTCTGAAACTTTCTCCTTCATAGAGGTATGTTTTCGACCAAAAATATTGTATCTGATTAACGAGAACCCGGTGTCAATGGGATATTCTGTCCATACAGCAGGGCACCTATTGAAATAACTCCGGCTCCAAATATCGCAGAGCGCCTCATCGGTAATTTCCCATTATTTATTACCAAAGTTTCTTTTGTCTGTATCGGACTAAACTCAATTTGGTTCAGTTAACTGGTATATTAATTTTCCACTTCGGTAAACCAGCTGGAA
Organism: Chrysolina americana; assembly: GCA_958502065.1. Classification (NCBI taxonomy): domain Eukaryota; kingdom Metazoa; phylum Arthropoda; class Insecta; order Coleoptera; family Chrysomelidae; genus Chrysolina; species Chrysolina americana. Next base: position 15,452,327 of record OY293418.1, read on the forward strand.
GTTTGTCGGCTGGTTCAGAACTATACATGTAGTTCTCATCGGGGTTGATACATACGAACTGTCTGGCTGTATATAATAGGGCCGCATTGAAATGTATTCTGTTTTATTTAGTGGTTGGTATGTAGCAGACAAAAACTTTTTGCGGTATTTAACAAAGCTCTCATATTGTGAAATTATACTTTTAAATTTCACACCTGCGATTTTTTCAGAAGAACTTTTGTAACATTAACGCCTGGCAATTTCAATTTGCTTTCTATCTTGTCCTAAACATCCACTAGAATTTCAATTCATATACAGGGTGAACTATTACCAGTTACAGAAAATGAAATGGTTCATGCACATTACAACCGTTGCACGCAGTCTGTAATTTTTCAGTAAGATCGGTTAATACTAAGACATCTTTACAAATTTTCATTGAGTGATCGTTCAAGAGAAAATATGGGAAGCTGTGTTGTGCCATGAAAAAATCATTGAATTCTGGTAAATTAAATTAGTTATTCGTTCTACCCCTCGCTTTACAATGAGCAAAGTTACGAACACTGTTCTTGTATATACAATGATATCTGGACGGATTCTATCAATTTCGTATCTATGCATGTCATTCTGTGATAGTCAAAGGAGAGTAGTATCTCTGGGTGTTCTATGGGGATCGGTGTTGGGTCTCTTACTCTTCATGATATACATTGATGATCCAGATAAATCACATAAAAATTCGTATAATCTCTATGCTGACGATACTTCCAGTGTCGTTAGCGATGAGGACCTTGACATATTGCCTAAATGACAACTATTTGCAGAATATGAACCGACCTGTAGATTGGTGCTCCAAAACTCAAATTGTGAGATATCATATGATGGACATTAAACTCAGTCAGATTCTGTCAGGTTATTGGGAACTGTTTTGGATAACATATTGAAGTGGAGAGCTCAATGAGAGTCTCTTATATGAAAACTTAATTCATTATGTTTTTTATTTTGGAGTTTGAAACAGTTGTTTGAATGTGAGTGATTGGTTAGGACATGGATCACTAGAATTTCCTTCTGATGATAGGGCTCCGTAATAATATTATTCTATCTCGTGAAAAACCATTTGAAATTGTGGTACACTTGGGGGAAGTTTACTTGGCAACAAGGCACAAGGATTTGAAAATTGAACTGGACGATTCGTGGTCTTTTTTGTTGAAACCTGATGAAAGATTGGAAAGTCGAAAAATTCCGAATTATTTCTGTTTGAATCTGCCATATGGAGATTTATATTTCTCAACTGGCAAAAAGGTTCCAGTTTCCGTTTTATTAGTTCGAATGGCTACATATTTCTGGACCTTACCCGTTGAGGGGATCAAACCACAATTTTATACAGGTAAGCAATCATCACACATTGTTTTCGTCAGGTACTTGGTAATCCTTTGGGTCTTTCGGGTGCTTTTTAGTTAGACCTTTAGGTACTTGATCCCATGTGCCATTGTAAATCCTTCGACTAGAATGGACATCTGAAGTCATTCAAGGAATTAACAAAAAATTAATTCATTCATGTTCACCAGAGTATTTATTTCCTACCAGATTTTTTCAACTATTTCATGCTTCCTTGAGAGTTGTATCCCACGTCATTTCCACTGTTAGCCTTGTCTACCTAATGAACCTCCTTTACCTATTAAAGCACCAAGTAGGGCCCTTCAAGAACATATAATGGATGGAGCCTTCCGAACAAGCAGCTAAGATTAACCTGACGGTACTACGATGGCTGTACGCTACTGCCTGGCTTTGACAGCAACAAGTATTCTTATCACAATTAGTATTATTATGCGGCGGGGCTGCATGGCCATTAGCCGCAATGTAGGTAGTTCTGCGTAGAATCTTTAGTCTCCCCGCTGTCAGGTTTATCTCGTGAGTCGTGTCTAATTACTAAATTGTAGATAGTGACTCATCGGTTGTACGGTTCATAATTCATATAAAGCAGATCAAAAATAGAACAGAAATAAGCTAGGTACTTTGGCTTCAAATCAAGTTTTACTTTGCCAATTTCGTATAAGTATCCCCTCCGCACTTTCAAATCCCGTAAAAACCAGTCACTATCTACAATTTAGGAACTAGACTATAGAATCTTGGTGTATCCCAACATGTGCAAGTGTTTTCCCAGGTGGCAGTGTCCTGTTATTAGTCCTACCACCTTTCCGAGGTAGTCCGGCTCAGTTCAATGAGGGTTAATGTCTCCGCTTTTGTTAGGACATTTGCGTTCTCATTCCATTGGATGCCCTTGTGACCTGGTAATCAGATAAGTTTTACCCTGTTCTGTGCTCATGGGTCGTTGAGGTTTGTATCCAAACTAATTTGGAAGGAGGGAATAACTATGGGTTGGATTCTCTCTTGTGCAGACTAAAATAGCTGTTACCTTGGTTTAGAATACGCAGGCTTGAGTTCCGAGAATTAGACTGATGTCTTGCCCGTATATGCCAGCCCCTACCCCACTGCTTGTCTTAGAGCCACCTGTGTGCCAAATTTGCCCCCTTGACAGCACTGGTAGGATTTGTAACTGTTTGTCTGAGAAGTTGTCAAATCGAAAGCAATGACTACTTACTTACTTTGATCTTATTTTCCTTAGTTTTTTCGATGTTCCTTGCACATTTTAGGACTTTTCTTCGCTTGATGAACTGAAGGAAATCAACTTAGGACATTTGCGCAATGATACTATTTTTCGGGAAAAAGTGCTTTTCATAATTTATTTATTCAATTTGTTTTAGGATTAACGCCTACACAATGGTTTTCGGGTTTTGCTCATCATTGGTTCAACGGGTTATCAAAGACTATTTAAAGTTTGAATCAGCTAAAAGCCTGTCATCCGAGTAGGTGTATCGAAACTCGATAATTCGATTCCAGAATTGTGTTCGGGAAAAATCTGAATTGGTATGTAACACTGCAATATTTCCAGCATAAATAATTCCTCATTTAAATTTTGAATAACTATTTCATTCGATTAAATCGATACTTAATCAGGTACTAAATATTCATGTTGTTTCAAAATCAACATGCAATATTCAATTATCTTTGTAAAAGTTATGAATATTTTGATATTTTGAATACACCCAACTTTGATACTATTCTTGATGATTTTTGATAGGAATATACTTGTGTAGATGAAAGTTGGAAGTATATGAAGATTTTATTATTATATAATCAGCAATCAAACAAAATTAATTAAACCACTGCGGAAATGAACGATCGTGTTTTAATTAATTCTGTTTAATTTTTGATAATTAATACTTAATATTGATACGTTAATTCCGATAGGATCATCAATACATGAAAATTTGATAACACCCTCTAAAATTTTTAGCAAACCTGATTTCTGCTACATATACTTCCAGGTGGAGGTACTTTATGCAAAAAACCACCCTCTAAAATATTTCAATTATATCATTCTTGAGTGTTCTTGAAGTGTTTGAAGCAAAAATCAAGTTGGTGAATTTAATTCTTGAGTCATTTGAAAGTATCTGTACCAAAAATCAATCGGAATGAATATTTTATAGAGTTTCTAATGATTTTTTTCAGATTTCACTTTATACACGGAGAAAAATGTATAGTGATATTAAGGTCGGGTAAGTGTGAATTTGGGGCTATCTTCGCTAAACCGGGCGACAGCCCAATGCCATCTACTGACGAATAGCCTACACTCATAATGCATCCATAACCATCATATAAAATACAAAAGAGATCTTGTGAAATCCAAATATTTTCCCAATTTTCTAACCTACAATTCATCAACCCAAACGAGTATAACGAGTTTATTTCAAGCTTTGAGTGTATTGTTAAAATCTAAGGTAAGAATCCATTTTATACACTTGTATGTCACACTTACCCCGAAATTAAATGTTAATGGGGATAGTGTGACCTATCTGTCAGGGTAAGTGGGAACCTGGTTCATTTGGCCAATCTAAACAGTAATATTTTTTCAGCTATAGTACGAAATTATATACGGAAATCTCAGAGGCAAACAATATACCTGGCCAGATGTAGAAGACATTGATACACTTTCTGAGGATGAAATAACAACTGTGCTTCCATCACCACTCGTCAGAAGATGGGGATCAATGAAATTCTCATTCGATTTTTCAGATTTCTATCTGTAAATTTTTCTTTTCAACAAATGTTCACTTTCACGATTATTTTTTGTTTTTTTTTCCAATGGGTCATTTCAAATTCACTATTAAAAAGTTCCTAACTATGTTTTGAATAAATATATCTCGAAACAAATAAATTGTGGTGAAAATTATTTTACTGTTTACTCACACCTGCCCCAAGAGATTTACTTGCATTAATATCTTTAAATTTGGCCAGAATCACACTTGCCCCAAATTTCCGCGGAAGTGTGACCTATGGAGATGTATATCTGAATATATAAATAAAACTCATAGAATACGTTTTTCAAAAGTTTTCTGTGGCGTATTACAAAGACTGACCTTCGAAGTAAATACCTGCAATAGTTCATTGTTATATTAGTTCAGGTTCATCAGATGGACTAAATTCAATGCGAACTAATGAAAATCACGGTCACACTTACCCGAGCTTACTATATTTACAATAATTTCCGGTACTTACTATATGTGACAGCAATAATTTATACTAATGGTAACTATAAATTATTTCAAAAATTTATTGGTATTTCACCACTTACTATCCAAGTTATTACGGTTACCAAAAAATATTGCAATTTTTATCATAATTTCTTGGATATACCAATATGTTCTTCAGATTTTTCTGTGTATAAACTATCCCCTAGACGACCTTCAAATCAGTAATTTCTGCAGTCATCTGGAAGTATATATAGTAAATATCAAGTTGTCTATACAGTGTGTTCCACTTCTCATGGAAACACCCCCGCATCTTCCGTAATTTTCAACATAAAATCATGAAATTGATCAGGATTGATAGATACACTAGCAATGAACTCACTTCACAAAATGTCATCCTACGTGATATATATTCATATATATATATATATATATATATACTGCACGCCAGCAGCGATGGAACCACCCATTTTTTCCGAAAGGTATAGTAGGGGGCCAAATTGGCCAGAAATTCCTTCAGATTCGTGTTTAGGATTCCCAAATTGCTACTAATTCACCTGTCTCTCGACAAATTTTCAGTCCTGAAAAATTCTAATTTGTTTCACTTCTCATGGAGTACGGGGGCGTTTCCATGATAAGTGAAACAAATTCCGTAATTTTCGACGTAGAAGCACGACTTTCAGGATACATAGATCACAAGAAATGAACTAACCCCACAAAAAGCGTTTCCACGGGAATAGAAATAAATTAGAATTTTTCAGAATTGAATTTTTTTCAGGAGACAGGTGGATTAGAAGCAATTTGGGGATCCTGAACACGAATCCAAAGAAGTTTCGGGCCAATTTTGCCCTTCGTCTGGAGGTATCTATAGAAAATCTCGAATTAACTAAATACTGAAGTTGATGACACGTTGAAGTCGGGCAAAAATGTTCTTACAAGGGCATTACTACAAAAATCGTCACTAGATAGAGCTGGTGGTACGGTAGCGTTACAAGTTGCAGTTGAGAGACGGTAACACTTCGTACTGTTAATTCCTTTCAAAATTTGATCTCGGAACCACTCTTAGCTTATTTCTCAAAAGAAAATTATATGTTCGCTTACCTGGAACAAAGAAAAAAAAGATTACTTCTCTTGGATATGACCAGTTTTGAATACATCAATTCATCAACATTTACATCGATTCACCCTATTTCTCTTCCCCCATTATTTCAAAGACTCCCCATCTCTTACATTCTGTCTCTCTTTTTCCATATGGAGCGCATTCATTTCATAATGAGTAAATTCTCTGTTGGGTCATCTGGATTGCATGCTCTAAGTTCTCATTTGAAATCATAATTTTTTTTCCGTCTGGAATTTATTTACCAGTCAGAACCTGTCTCCTAAGCTTCGATACTTCCGGAAGACATGCTGGTTCATTTGCCTCAATAACCACTCCCCACGCCATGGGGTAGGTGACTATTAGGTCCAAGAATTATGGGACCTGGGCAGGTGGAGAGAACCAAGGGTGACGGCATTCTGCATTCGTCCGGCTTATTCATATCACCGCAAGCCGGTATGATTTTTGGTTCAAAAGTAGTGTGTCCATCATTCTTCTAAGAACCCCTATCACAAAACCACCATTTTATCAGAATGGTTAAGGTGAAGCCTGCGGAGTTGAAAGGGTAAATCTCAATATTTAATCACTTTTTCTCCTTTTTTTGAACGATTTTTGTTTCGCAAGGACCCGAAAACTGAATGGTCGAGGAGGACTACATCAGGCTTATTGGCTTGTATTTGCCTGAGGGTGGGGAATGAGTAGTTCCAATAGATTCAGCACTTCTCATTCTCCACAACGGACTCAATATCCCCGCATAAGGCAACACCGGTGTCTTGTCTATACCGTAGTACTGAACTGGTAGCACCGCGTTATGCCTGTGGATATGGGCTGAGACCGCATAAGCTGGACATGCTGACAGCAAATGTATTACGGTCTCAGTTGTACCACGACACGTAAAAGTAAAGTTTTTTTGTTAGGTGTTTACTTATATCATCGATTGCTAAGATCATTCGCCACTATGTGTTCTGGATAGACTATGTTATTAACTCCATACGTCACCTTAGGAGCAGCTGTTAATTTGAACGTAACAGTGAATCGTACAGGACTCACTTCGGTCAAGCAACGAGATTTTAACAAATTAAATTGAAAAAGTTCCAGCTCTGACTGCGGTTCGAACCCGGGACCTTCAGCCCTGAAGCCGGACGCCATTTCACTTGTGCCACGCCTCGACGTAAGTGAAGTTTATTATTGTTATTATTATTATGGATGTTTATACTTGAATTTCAGCAACGCTGACTGTGGCTACCTTTCGAAAAGTTGAATTATCGACAGTCTTTGGAATCACACGTTGAAAAAAAATTAAACCTAATGAGTACAAAGCTATTTCCAGAACAACTCATTTATACCTAGATGAAAATTAGACATTTGCAATGTCGATGAAAATTTCACTCAACCTTTAAAATTCAATCGACCTATATCTATTTATCGAATATTCCATATTCGTAGTACTCTTTCGTGAATACTAACAAAGGCGAAGTTATATTGGATTTGCATGGAATTTTGCATATGAAATTATGAAAAAGTCAAGAATTCGCGTAACTGCTTACTATATAAAGGAAACAGTCGTAATTCCCGAAAGAGGTATACGAATGTATGTATGCTCCATTTAGAATATTCATCGTTTTTCTATGAATTGAATGGGTAATTCAAGAAGCTATAATTACACGTTTATTTGTCTATCCAGCAGGGTGACGTAATAGTGTTTATTCTTCAATTTGCAATGAATGTTGACAAAAAATTACCATTACAAGTTCGATTACGAAAAAATTCCGCAAAATGAGCTAAGGTGACATTTGGTGAATAATTTATGTAAGTTTCATAATTCCTAATCAAGAGACATGGGAAATGATTCATTGATCAGAAAAAAGTTACCCAAGTATCTCATTGAAAGCCAGTATCTACGTATACATGCAGTGTCTTTCAAAAGTATCGGAATGGTGTCATAATTCAGAAACAGACCTGAGAAAATTTACGAAAATTTCAACAGGGTGGTTTTTGATGATGCCCGATTCAACGGTGATATCGGCAATGTTTCCAAATCAACAGTTTTCCAGATATTGAGGGTAAATCAATTTTTTCAAATAGAAAACCATTTTTATTTTCATTGCAATGAATTCTGCGCCCCGTCATCACGTATGTCTCCAAATATCAGATTTTAAATTGATGTGGTTTTTGAAATATGACAATATGGCATTATCGTCCAAAAGTCTGGGAACGGTCCAATATTTTCAATACGGTTCAAGAAAAATTCGTGAAATTTTATACAAGATGGTTTTCGATGATGCCCGATTCAATGGTGATATCGGCAATGTTGCCAAATCAAAAGTTTTTCAGATATTGAGGTCAACTCAATTTTTGGAACTATATATACTCTCGATGAACTTTGATTTTGAGGTTAATTTCGTTTTCAAAAATATTTTCTTTCTTTACAGATTTCAACTATTTTCTTGTTAATTCGTACTAATGTTTAAAATATTTACATATATGTCTATTTCTGGCCTTTTTACAGATTTTATATTTATTCTTGTTGATTTGTATTAATTTGTGACATGTTTGTTCACTGTGATTTTCTTATTTTTTACCTATGTAAAAGTATCTACTTCATGACGCTTCCCTTGTTATTGTATTTATAGAAATGCTTCCTACTTTATACTTTTTAATGAAAATAATGAAAATTATTAATTATTATTAGGAGGGGAACTACAACTAGGTACATCTCGAAAAATTATTCCTTTATCCTGCTCTTCTCGAGTAAAACTTTCCCAGAGCCAAAAGCTCCCATGAAGAAAGTATATCCTTGCTTGATCATCTGTTTAGATAATTCATTACCAAACAAAGTTTACCAATGTTTTCTCATGAGCATTTCTCAAAACAATTCTTGAATTCCTCAGTTACTTTCCATTTTTCTGGAAATGATGTTAAACGCTCCCATAGATGATTTAAAAACGAATCAACTCATAAATTCCAGAGAAAATATGCCTGGTATGAATTTAATTCCTTACCTGAATTCGCCTCACCTCGATAAATTTTCCATTTCGGCTTTTTCCCTTTCGACGGTGACCTTAATTTCCCAACTGCGGAAAATGTAAACGGAATATCAATAATTTATAACAAATTGCACCCGAGGGAGAACAACATCACATCAAAAACAGATAAAACTTCAACTCTTGTCTCAAGAGATTAGGTACCTATGGAATTTTTTACTAATTGAAATATAGCCGTGTTTTCACGATTTCAAACGGAATATTAACTGGGCACATCGGTATCTGGTAAACAAATAATTCATGAAGTGCTGTCGTAGAATTTGGTTGTATTTTGCTCCCTAGCAGTGAGAGATAAGGATTTGCCATTGTTATCCTATAACTTGACACGGAATATTGTACAGGACGGATTCCAACTGAATAGGAGAATAGTTATTCATTACGAGTGCGGAAACACACTTCACGCATGGATTAGGAACAATATTTTTTCTACGACTGAATAAATATTCAAAAACCTCATTGAAAATATATATTTTATTTCAACGTACAAAACTTTCAATGAAAATCCACTAATTATCATCAATATTAATTTCAAAAACACAATTTGTTGCATTCTGCAAATGAGTCAGTCTAGCCGGTTCAAAATAGTTAGTTGGTAGTAGAGGTAGTGAAATTTCTTAAAAGCTTGAATATATCTGTGCGTCGCTTACAGGCAACAACTCACAGAATTATTGAAATGGAAACCTAGCCTATAACAGCCTACGTCCAGTAGACGACTTCCGAAATGTAAATTTGTTCTCTGCGACGGTATCTTGAGAAAATCCACTACCTCTAACTCGCTGTTGAGAATAACACTCGTAGTTTGCTAAGTGCATGAAGACGACGAAGACAGCATCGGCTGCAAGTTGGCAATACATGAAATAACCTCCGAATAACCTTAGCAACAGCAGTTGACTTAGCCTCTACGACTTTTAATGTTGCTTATCCATTCGCCGGAATCTGCTAGTAACGTTGCCGAGGATCGTCCAAAACTGTGACCTGTTTAACGTTCTGGGTAAGGTAGACCTAAGTAGGTAGCGATCTCTGCCGGTATTTTACCAAATGCGTTCAGGCCTACGCACTTAACAGAGCACTTTCCTTTTTTATAATTGATAAAAACACGACGGTGCGTGGCGGTAGGAGGCAGTAAATTGGTGAAGGTGGGGCTAAACATGCCATATGGGGTTGAGATCAGGTGAACATGCTGGTCACTTCATTTTGTTGATACCTACTTCCGCGATGTATTGTGTAAATACACCTTGCTATATGTGGCCGCGCATTTAAATCTTCGCCGATGAATCCACGAAAAGGTACATCGTAATTGCTGAATATCTCCTCAATATATCGCTGGGCTGTCAAGGATCCATAGATGACCACAAACTCAGTTCAGGCCCCTCGGGACATTCCTGCCCAAACCATTACTGAATTTCCTTCATAACTCAGATGGGGATGAACGTGCACTCTGCAACTCATTCTCCTTTCCTTCTCCATACTCTTTTTAGTCCATCTGGAGAACGTAGGCAAAATCTGGATTTGTCAGTGAAAAGAACATTGTTCCATTGCCCTAAGTTCCAATGTAAATGTTCAGTAGCAAATTACAGTCTAGCTACTTGGTGACACCGAAGTCATTTGAGTCCAGTTGCTGGTTTGCAAGCTTTCAAACCAAAGTCCTTCATTCTTCGGCGAACTGTCCACACGCTAATATTTTTACCTCGGTCCTCTTGAAGTTGATTTCTAGACTGCACTGATGTTAAGTGAAGATTCCGCAGAGTACTCACGTGAAGAAATCCGTCATCAATAAAAGTCGTTTTTCGTTTTCTGCCACTACGCTTATTTCTGCTAGTTTGTCTTAAACGTTCGACTACTCTTTTTATGGTAGAGCGATGAGAATGAAAGTATTCTTGCAACGTATTCATAATTACGTCCATCTTCAACAAGAGCAACAGCTTTTGCGCAATTCTCCTTACTTAAAACCATCGTTGAAGCTCTTTTACGTCTGTCACTGTCAAACTGACATTAGGGCAACAACGAGCAAAGCCACCTTTTCAACAAATTATATTTATTAAAGTGAACCGTTGATGACAAGTTCATTTCTCTCTTAAAAATGAACTAGTGCACTTAAAAGCAAAAACTAAAAAACAAAATGTTGAAAAGGAATGGTTCTTGACAAAAATAAGTATTTTAAAAGAATTTGACCACGAAATTATTCCACAGGATTTTTCAAAATTAGGGTTTAACAACAAACTACTTATTAACCCTGTATTATGACTAATAAGCATTTAACGAATGACTGATTATGCAAGTTGAAACTAATAATTTTATCTACAGTTCGATGAAAAATTTTTGAAAATTGAATTAAAAATAAAAAAGCTATGAGACCTCAAATTTTACCAAATATTAACTTGTTACGTTTTTGTGAGTGTAGAAACTTCTTTGATATAGTGCAATGCAATAAGATTTGGGCTGTAACATACTGCGGCCACGAGTGTCATGATCATGTTTAGGCAAGCACATTGTTATGTTATTCAAACCGATGGTTCCAAAACTTTGGAAGGTGTCGGAGCCGGAATATACGGGATAAACCCAGTAGTGAAACGCTCATTCAGTATGGGTAAATTAGCGACGGTATTCCAGGCAGAGGTATATGCCATTGAAATGTGTGCAAGGGAGCTGGAAAATCGACGCCACACACGAAAAACAATAAAAATATTTTCAGACAGTCAAGCGGCACTGAAAGCGCTTGAATCCAATTGCTTTAAATCCAGAGCAGTATGGAACTGCAGAGAAACCTTAAACCGACTGGCACAACGCAACAACGATAACCTAGTCTGGATACCAGGTCACACGGGCCCAGAAGGAAACGAAATAGCGGATGCCCTAGCAAAAGGGGGGGCCGAAACAACGTTCACTGGGCCAGAACCGGTAATCGGTATAGCACATAGCACTGCCAAGAATGTTATAACATCCTGGGCTGACAACAAAAGACTCGAGTACTGGCGTAGTCTACCGGGCCTAGCCCATTCCAAAGCATTTATTGCTTGCACAAGGAAAAAATAGGACTCTGACAAGCTGCTAGAACTCAGTAGAGCACATCTCAGAGTTATAGTAGGTTTGCTCACTGGCCACTGCAAACTCAAACACCACATGCATAAAATCGGACTTGCACAAGATGCAGAGTGCCGCCTATGCATGGAGGAGGATGAAACGGCTAAGCACATTTTATGTACATGCCCCGCAGCGGCCAGAACCAGATTTTCAACATTTGGCAATACAACAGTAAGGCCAGAGAACCTGGTAAATTGTTCTCCCAACGTACTCCTCAATTTCGTTAAGAGATTGGATATACTGGGAGAAATATAACTATAGGGTGAGCCACAATAGGCCATTGGCCGCAGTGGAGGGCCTGATATGGGCCCACTCACGTTCAAATTATTATAGAAATATATACACACCTCCAAAATATAAAAATATACGCTATAAAATGTCAGGATTTTAAGTATTTTGAAAATTTCTGTACAGCTAGTCCTCATGTTAATATTTTCATCAATGCGTAACACGTATTTCTGTTTACATTAGCACTATTTTCCCAAGTGAGTATTCCATATTTCAAGTGGGAGTGAAAACTGGCATGATAAAATGCAACAAGAATTTGATGCTACAGCAAGCACTACGAAGTTTCTTGCATAATTGGCCAGTATGTTCTGTCCATAAAAACTGCCTGTCAAAAGTAACTCCTAACAATTTCACGTTTTCAGAGCAGAATAATTGTTTTTCTGTGTCTTTTGTGAAGATTATTGGTTAGAAGACACTGCCACAGCTTTTTAAATAACATTCATAAGTATATATTGTGACTATTCTGCGTCAGGCCTTTTTCTTCAATGTTCAACCAGGGACAAACTAAATTCACTTACAGCATCTGGGCCTTTATACTTCCAACGCGACAAATTCGATAATAATTTACCCATAAGAACTTTATTTGTGGGAAAGAAGCCAGAAAAACCGCAATAATTCTCGCAGAAGAAACCATAAACAACGCTCAAATTTCACAAACGGAAAACTACCAAGGGAAAAGCTGTCATCGAAGAAATTTAAAAATATGCATCTATTAAAATTCCGGCGCCCAGGTAGAAAAGCCCGGCCTGGAAAAGTTGTGTCCCGACCAGGGAATAATATATCATCTCATTAGACTCGGTGGATCTGCTTTCGGAGAAAAGCCGCTCTCGCGAAAAAAAAGTCAAATGCGATTATAAACGGACTTTGTATTTATTTTTCAACTTCAAAGGGAGTTTAAGAAGTCATTCTAAAAAGATACTGCGGCCTGGATTATTTGTATGGAATGGAAATCTTTGAGGTTTACTTTTTGATCAAGCCATAGAAAATATTCTCGAATTATACGGAGAGTTTCGTGCAACTTTTGTAGATGTGAATGTTTGATTGATGAAAAAATTTTGATTGTGTCTGATCAAATCGATGATTCATTCGCATTATGAACATAAAATTCATGTTTATCATTTACACTATTTTTAAGTGAATAATGAAATGCGCATTCCCACTTTGGAAGAAATTTGGCGGGCCCTCGAGACTCGATGAACTTTGCTGCTCCAGGCCCTGATGGGCTAAATAACTATTGATGAAAAAAATTTTAGTGTACCCACCATACCATCTGGAAAGAATTTTCAACTGAGGGCTAGAAGGGGAGCAACCGTGCGAATCCCCAATAACGGGGATTTGTCTTATACGAAGAACTACAAACCGATAACATGCTTGAACGCGTGTTATAAGATGTTTACCTGCATCTTATACATGCGAATACCCTCTGCACTTGATCCGGTGTATGAAAGGATATATGAGGAAAAAGGGCCAAAGAAGGGGGTCGCTGGCTGCAAGGAGAACCTGCTAATTGACAGATGAATCTCGCAGGACTCCATGCAGTATAAGCGTATCATTTCGATGGCCTGGATCGATTATCGCAAGGCATTTGATTCAAACATTGCATGATCTCATTATGCCTTTGCTCAGATGCATTGCGGTACCAGATCAAATTATACAGTGTGCCCCTAGACCAAGGGAACAGTTAAATATCTCTTGAACCAATAGGAATTTTCAAATTATTATAATTTCTCATCATATCGTATTATTAGAGCTAACATCAGGAATGATCAGGCTCACACAATCAAACATCAGTTTTTTTTTAATGGAACACCCCATATATTTTAACATATCTGTATTCTCATCTCATCAATTTAGGCTAATTTCTTATTGGATTTTTATTTTTGAAAATCCGATTAGGCGTTGCCAAGTTATACCCGTTTTACAAACCATTAACATATAATGAAGAATTTATGAAATCATTCATATTGGTAAGTAGTCGGTAGCATATTCTATTATATGAAATACTCCTCCGAACGTTTCATAGGGTGGACAAAAAAAACGATATGATCTTCACGAAATTCAAACTTCACATCAATTTTTCAAATAGTGTACCCTGCAATATGCATGATTTCATATCCCATTTGTGCTTTGATTGCTTATGGTAAATAGTTGTGAAAGAGCGATGTAAATTCCATTATCAACAAATGCTAATAAGAAAATGCAGTACACTATTTATTGAACTGTATTACTTAACTTATAAACAAACAGTCCCCACAAGAAAAATACTCTCTTGACTGATAACTAGGCACGATAATATCAATATAAATGTTCGAATTGCCTTCTCTTTGCTACAAAACACATTTAAAAATGTTACATTACATGATTTTTTTGTGGTGTTATACCTACAAATTCAATGGTTAAGTAGTATACACCTCTGGTTTCAGATACCCCTACAACAAAAGTATAAAGGGGTCAAGTCTGGCGAACGAGCCGGCCATTTCATCGGTCCGTTTGTTCCGAGCCATCTTTAAATAATATAAAAAATAATATAAATAAATAAATAAATTCATTCACCTATTGGTTTACATCAATGAATAAAGATATGATACAATGCAAAAGACGGTCGGGAGGAAAATAAATGGGTAAACCTACAGAAGATCAAGTCTGTGCGTAGGGAATGAGTTGAAGGGTTTGGTGCAATAAATCTAAACCTAATAATAATAACGTATAACAAAAAATGATTGATTAAACAGGGAATTTAAAAAAACACAAACATGCAAACCCCCATTATATGAAAATATAAATATAAAATGGTTGAAAATGAACAGAGTTAAAATATTACTTTATTCAAGACTATGTGAGTGGTTCTCTAACAAATATAAAAAATACAAACATACACAATGAAATATAATGATGTACGTATCGTGCATAATTGAATTTACGAGCAATATGGAGTCTATGGATTATTTTCTACAAGTCGGTGGATATCAATTCTTGGGGTGATTTTTATATATGTTTTTAATTCTTTTTTGAATTGAACCTGTGGTATAATTTGTTTAAGTTTCTGAGAAAGGCAGTTGAATAATTTTGGTCCGAGATACAGGTATGCTCTCTGCATTATATCTTTCTCATGATGAAGTAAATTTTTGCATTTCTATATCTGGTACTGTAGTGATGATAAATCGTAATCTTCAGTTGTCTTATATCAAACAGTTTTGAAAGTATAAAAAGTTCTTCTGTTCGGTACTTTTAGGTTTTTTGTATATGGTTTTCAATATATGTTACTGAATAGTTTCAAGTCCTGATATGTGGGTTCTTAAAACTGCACCCCATGCTATAATACCGTAGGTTAAATCAATGTACAGTATATTGTTCTTAGTTGATCAGTGTTATAGATGAAGGTAAGAAATTTAATTTTATACAGTATCGTTCTCAATTTTTTAATTATGAAGTTAGTATGAACATCCCATTTCAGGTTAGCATCTACATATACACCGAGATATTTTATGTTTGTAACAGAAGATATAGTGATTGGTTGTTCATTTTCCTTCGGTATGGTTAATGTATTGGGTGTATTTTGTATAGGAGGTGAAGGAAATATAGTGAGTCTTGTTTACATTTATGGTGAACAATCGGCTATCAAACCATTCTATGATTCTTGAAAAGTCACTTTCAGCAATTAATTTTAAATTTTGCCAGGTATCAGCTTTATATGTTATAGCTGTATCATCTGCAAAACTCACTATATCATCTTTGAGGAAAAAGAACATAATAGTCTGTCACGATCCCAGCATTATGAGGCGGCGCCCCATCCTGCTAGAAGAACATTACCCTGAGGTGCAAAGTGAAACTTCATCAAGATGATTATTGAACTACTCATTTTGAAGAAAATAAGGTAACTCATTATTCAGAGTACCTTGATAAAAATTTGGTCCAATCAAATTATTCTTGAAAATTCCAAACATTTACCCCCCAAACCTCCTAAAAATTAGTTTCTACAACCCAGTGAGGATTTTCTGCAGCCCAGAAATGTACATTATGACGATTTACTTTCCCATTATTGTGGAAGCGGGATTCATCACACTACATAATTTTTTATAAAAAATCACCATCATTATGGATCATCATCATCTAAAAAATAAAATCTATCCGCCCATCATAGTCAGTTGGTTTGAAAGCTTGAACTAAATTCAATTCATATGGATGTTGCCTGTGAGTCTTCAAAATCCCATGTTCGGAACTCTTCGAGATACCTAATTCTCTTGCAACTCCTCGTAACGATACATGAGGATTTTGGTGTATGTATGCTAAAATGTTAATTGATAATATCATCATTCACGAGTGACTTTGAATGTCCTGTTTGTTGTTTGAGGGCAATTCCTGATCGTTTCGTAGTTTATTCTCTAGTCTAATGAAGGTATTTTTTCCTGGTTGTCTTCAATCTGGGTATCGTTGACTGTTGACGTTGTAACACATTTTAAGGCTTTTTGTTCCTGATTGTGAAATTGTGGTCTTTACTCGAGTACCCAATTCAAAAATCTACGGTAGGTATGTTCGAGCCCTTACAATTGGCAGACTTCTACGTACGGTGCCTCAAGCGCCAGCTTCGTTTGGTGTGCTCCAATTACCAGGGAAACAAGAGATGATGATACGGTCGGTATGCAGGGATCAGTTACCTTAAACCAAACTTGATACCAAGTGTGTGCAGGCTTCAATTGCACCTCTTGTGAATCTGAATACGGAATGCTATATTTCACTGTCAGCTCTGACTCTTTCACTCCACACTACACCTTCTGAAATTTTAAAGAGGTTTAAAAAGGATCACACAATCTCTTCTCCTGCAAATGAATGAAGGTGTCCATTATTTTAGAAATTAACTAACTGGTCAGGGCATCAAGTGCCCTGGTAATGGATCCTCAAAAATATGCTTCGTTACAACATATCGTCATATGGTACTGGCTAGCTGAATCAAAACCTTGAATTCCTGCGACTTTCATGGGCTACTAAACTGTCATTGTCTCAACGAATTTCATATTCATGAATACTATGAGTTCAAATGAAGTTTGCACGTCTGTTTGATAATAACTGTTAGACATTTGGCAAATCTAGTTCTTGATCATGACATTATCGAAATGAATAAATGAATGTAGATAATAATTTTTTTCACCACCTGATATTATATTCTAGCATTTAACTCAAGTCACTGAGAAAGAAGGGTATTGACTCGTAATGTTGATGAAGAACTGAACTAAAATTTTTTCTTGCTGTCAGTTTTTTTTTGGGATTAACTTTATTCAAATCCACGCATGAGCTTTGAAGGAGACGTGAATTCTGCTTATCATCAGCCTTGTCTTGGAGTATTTCCGGACCTGTCACTGTTATCGTGAGAGTAGCCTCATGTGTCTCCCTCTGGACGGGTCGGAGGGCGGCTTGGCATCCATCGGTATTTTGAATTGCATTTAGTTATACTATAGAGAAACATAAGTGAACAGCTCCGAAAAAACTACTATAAATATACTTTGAATTTTTTGCAGAATAAACTTGCATTGTACAAGTATTCTGATAATAAATTATTTTTTTTTTTTGATTTCTTCTTCAATCACTGAAAAAATTCACAAATAACTCGTTATTCTACTGAAAGCCTATCGCAATATATCGCGATTAATCTAAAAAAACTGAATAGAAAAATTATCAACGTCAGAAAATAATCGGAACTCGTTCTTTACTTCCTTTATTCCGCTCATTCATGAGGCAGTCAGTTCCGTAGGTTAATCAAGTATAATTATTTTCCAATCCTTCATCCTGGCACTTTCAAAACGCCCAGCGTTTTATTAGCAGGAAATCAAAGGAGGGAGGAAATACGGGCACGTCAATCAAATCGCTGAAATAGGTCAGGGAAATTTTAATTCAATTACTTTCACTGAGTTAAAAAATTATTAATGCCGAGAGAATTGAAATTATGGCATATTGAAATCGTTTCGAAACACGAATTCATAGGCCAATCATTTTTGCATCAAAAACAAATAATAGGTAAAAATAGCAAAGAATGCAAACCATTCACAATAGTTGTGTTTCAGTGCTAAATGAAACTATAAAAATTTGCGACCTCGTACGAAGCCGGCAAACATAGTTAAAATGAAAATGATACATAATTGTGTTTATTTTGAACAGTAAAAATGAAAGAGTCGCAAAATGGCATAAAAAAAATATCACCATTTATTCATTCATGCTTTTGTTGATAAATCGGACAAACAAATAAAAGAGGGGCGAAGGTGAAAAAACGTTTCTTATTATGCCATAAGATGATGGAATTAATGCAAAAGATTTTTGAGTTGGTCGCAGACGTATGGAGTAATTTCCTAGAAAACGTAAAATTTGCCACCCACCACAGATTTCGGGAACTTCGTAAGATGAAGACAGATGACCAAGTTGGCAACCGAAAATGAAGTGTGTGTGAATGGAAAAGTGTTTACTTTGTTAATAAGCCTATTTCTAACATCAGAAGTATGATAACGAGGATTCTTATCCCATCACGCTTACGTGAAAATTTGTTTGGATACAAATGGGGGACTCGCCAACGAAGAAGTACAAATTTCTTATGTTTTAATGATGCAAATATAAATTCCGCAGTGCAGGCCGCTAACATCTCCAATATAAACTCGTTGGGAGGATAAGTTATGAGACAGAATATCTGCAAAGGCCCTAATAGAGCCACTAAAAACTCGTTAGAAAATGGTCGAGCAAGTTCAGAGAAAATTTGTATAGTGTGTGAGAAAAGAAGCAGTTGTAGAAAAATTGTTATTCCAAAAATAAACGATGCAACAACTGTAACAAACTAGTCCCTTTAGCTGAAGAATGCTAAACTGATATAACAAGTAAACCTAGTTGTGACAGACAATCAGAGATACGATAATTATCAAGAAAATATAAAATTAGATTTGAAATAAAAGGTGATTAGAAAAGATGTCAAAGTGGTGGAATGCATAGATTGAGATAAATTTTTCAGAATAATATCAGTCACCAATGTAGAAATTGATGCATTTATAGACTTTGGGAGTGACTGTTTCATTATAGAGAGATAAATGATTTCGAGGATAAATACGAATATTTTCGACCTAGATGAACCTGTTACCTTTTCGGATTTTGGGGCAAATTGAAGTGTAAATTATTTGTAAAATCCCGAAATCTGGGCGACATTTGTTGCATCAAAAGTAGAAATTATACAGACTCATAAATTCGTTATAATATCTTTATTCTCAATAAATAAATACAATGAATTTGGATGATTACATGTTGGGATAAAGAATTTTGGCAATAAGTGCAAATCACTTGTTTCGCGATTTTTTTTTAAATATGTGTGAAAAAGTAAACTAGGTATATACTAAATATAAAATACAATCTGTAATATGAAATATAATATGTGAGATGTAAAATGTTAAATGTAGGACTTAAAGTGTGAAATGTAAAATGTAGAATGTAATATTTTAAAATACCGGGTGGCTACGGAAGTATTGCCTACGGAATATCTCAGTTATTGTATGAAGTAGGTTTGTGAAATTTGGAGCGTCGATATAATGACATAAGAGCTAGAATTTGAGCATATTGACATGTCGAAGTTAACTTCCGGTCT
The DNA here is from genome assembly GCA_958502065.1 of Chrysolina americana. Lineage (NCBI taxonomy): Eukaryota > Metazoa > Arthropoda > Insecta > Coleoptera > Chrysomelidae > Chrysolina > Chrysolina americana. The sequence continues at coordinate 15,472,010 of OY293418.1, forward strand.
GACTGGAAGTAACATCAATTTTCTTATTTTAAATGGAAACCCTATTTTTTTTTTTCGCTTTTTTCAGCATTCAATTCCCTTTCTAATGACATATCACAAGTTGGTATCTAACCAGAAACTAGATCAGAAAAAAATTATTATTGAAATTCACCGAGTAGGCCGTGGAAGCAAAATGAAAGCCAAAAATTGAAAAGTTGGCTATGGAAACCATACGTCACTTGATAACAGTTGCTACTACTTTGATATTTTATTTTCATTCGTCGGCGTTATAAAAAGCCACCAAAAAAAATAATGGAAAAATTGGGAAAAAAACAATACTCTGTAGGTCCACAACTTAAATAGGAACATGAAACTTTTTCTTGCCTGTACTATTCAGCATAACCATTCCTTTCTAATGATATAATAGAAAGTAAATTTTTGAAATGAAATACCAAAAAATCCAATTATTATTCTTCAAATAACAAAACAGATTATCGCCATACGCAAAAATAACATTAAAAATAATGTGGAATGATAAATTATATCCTGTAGGTTCTAGGTTAAATAGGAACATAAACGTACTTGGTCTGTGCCATCGTCCATAGATATTCTAATATCTACCTATGGACGATGTTTGTGCTATTCAGAATAATCATTCCATTGCAATAATCATTCGAACCAAAATAATAACAAGTAGGCTGATTAAGATGTATTTTGGAATGAACCAAAAAAGAAACGAGAGCTCTCACGAACGCTGCTATCCATATTATTTTGACGTTCGAAGTAGTGTTTTTGATTCTGCCATTTTAAAAGGGTTTGGAAATCGAAATCAGTTAGTGGAATATTGAAAAAATGCCCCGTTATTCAGGAACCGAACAAACTGACATGCTTCTCATTTATGGTGAATGTTTAAAAAATTCTTATGCCGCTGAACGATTGTATTTAGAGCGATATCCAGGGAGGCAGCAACCGTCAAGAAGGTATTTCCAGTGGCTTGAAGAAAAACTAAGAACTGAGCCTGATGTTCACGAAGACCAAGAAGCATTTGTTATTAATGAGGAAACTGAAATTAATGTATTAGCTTTAGTACAATATGATAGCACAATTTCCTCAAGGCAGATTGGCGCCGAATTAGCTATAAGTAAGGACTCTGCTAGGAAAATTTTGAAAAAATATCGATTTAAATTCTTCAAGTATCAGTTGCATCAACATTTGTATGAAAATGACGGTGAAAGGCGCCTGGAATATTGTAATTGGTTTCTTCGACAAAATGCTGAGAATCACCTATTTAACTATTATATCTTGTTTACGGACGAGTCAAGATTTACCAACAATGGATTATTTAACAGGAATAATACAACGTAGGTACTGTACTTTATTTGGATTATTGTCGATAGTCGAAGTGTAAAGTGCTAAAAGTGTGAACGGTCTTTTGTTTCAGGTACTGGGCGATAGAAAACGAGCACCGGTTTCGACAAGGTGGCTTCCAGGAGAGATTTGGTGTGAATGTTTGGGCAGGAATAGTTGGAACTCATATTGTTGGCCCCATTCTTTTTCAAAGCCAACTAACCGGAGAGAGATACTTTAATTTTTTAACGAATGAAATTTCGGAATTCATTAACAACCTACCAGCGGAAATAACTGAGAGAATGTACTTCCAGCAAGATGGCGCCCCTCCGCATAATTCAAGAATAGCAAGAAATTATCTTCAAAATCGCTTTCAAGAGAGACTTATAACAACCCATGGTCCAGTCAGGTGGCCACCAAGGTCACCTGATCTTACTCCGTGCGACTTTTTTCTATGGGGGGCATCTTAAAAATAGGGTGTATTCCACACAGCCTACAACTCTACATGAGCTAGAAGTAAAAATTCGTAGAGCTTTCCAAGATATCACGCCCCAAATGTTGAGAAACGTTTTACATGAAAATATCACCAGAGTCAATAAATGTATTGACGCTGAGGGAATGCATTTTGAACATTTGTTTTGAATTTATTTTATCTTTAATCCTATCAATTTGAATTTTTTTTCGATAAATCTGTTTTTTCGTTATTTGAATAATAATAATTGGATATGGTAATTCATTTCAAAAAATTACTTTCTATTATATCATTAGAAAGGAACGGTTATGCTGAATAGTACAGGCAGGAAAAAGTTGTATTCCTATTTAAGTTATGGACCTACAGAGTATTGTTTTTTTCCCAATTTTTCCAATATTTTTTTGGCGGCTTTTTATAACGCCGACGAATGAAAATAAAATATCACAGTAGTAGCAACTGTTATCAAGTGACGTATGGTTTCCATAGCCAACTTTTCAATTTTTGGCTTTCATTTTGCTTCCACGGCCTACTCGGTGAATTTCAATAATAATTTTTTTCTGATCTAGTTTCTGGTTAGATACCAACTTGTGATATGTCATTAGAAAGGGAATTGAATGCTGAAAAAAAGCGAAAAGAAAAAAAAATAGGGTTTCCATTTAAAATAAGAAAGTTGATGTTACTTCCGGTCAGACCGGAAGTTAACTTCGACATGTCAATATGCTCAAATTCTAGCTCTTATGTCATTATATCGACGCTCCAAATTTCACAAACCTACTTCATACAATAACTGAGATATTCCGTAGGCAATACTTCCGTAGCCACCCGGTATAAAATATAAAGTCTAAAATGTAAAACGATGAATGTAAAATATAGAATGTGAAATGTAAAAATATAAAATATGATAACAATACAATGAACACAATAATACAATACAATGAACAATAAATGTCATGAACGATGATACAGTGTGTATATAGAACAATAAAACAGTATATAATAAAATTTCTAATAAATATAAAATAGGGTACGCATGTAAATGCAACTAAATTGAACAGACACATTTCTAGTTGGACCTAAAAATTTTGAATTACGGATCAACACATTTTTTTAACACTCACTCGAATAATCGTAGCAGCTCAATTCTTTGGCTTTCAAGAATGTGCTTCTTTAATTCTTTTCTAAAACTGTCGATATTTACTATTGTTTTTGTCATTTCGGGAATGCTATTATATAATTTAGGGGCGAAATAAGTATAAGAGCGTTGAGCAACGACTCTGACCATTAGAGGAGTAATAAAGTTATTTCGCTGGCGAGTATTATACTGATGAGAAGGGAGCAATGCTCTATGTTTGCTTGCGTGATATTTAGTACAGGAACATAAAAAATACAATTGTCTTATGTCTAACAGTTGTGTTTCCGTGTAGAGATCATCAGAAGGATATCTATTGTCCTTGGAAAATATCAGTATTAAAAATCGTCTCTGCATAACTGCAATAGCATGAATATGAGTATTTAGAGCTCCACCCCACACGGCTATTCCATAGCGAATGTGACTTTCCAAAGAGAATAGTACAAAGTTTTCAAATACTTCAGCGGTAGGATTTCTTTGAGTTTCCTAAATTTGAATAAAATTGTCCTCAGTTCATTAACGGTATATTTTATATGTAGATCCCATTTTAGATGAAGATCAGTAACTATTCCAAAATATTTTACTTTCTGCTCTTGTTGTATATGAAAAGGTGTATCAGTATTGATCGTTAGATAATCGAAAGGAGGCATTCCAACGGAATTACAACAGAATGGAAGATAACATGTTTTATCAACATTAACAGTTCATAACTTCTTATCAAACCGCCGTTTTATAAGAGGAAATTCTGTTTCAGCTTTAATTTTCAAACAATTCCAGTTATCAGCTTTATAAAAGATGGCTGTGTCATCTGCAAATCCAATTATGTTCCCATCACTGTGTAATGAAAATATTTCGTTGATATATATATTGAATAATGTTGGTCCCAGCACAGAACCTTGAGGTACGCCACAGTCGATCTCCATTTCATTACTCAATACGTCATCAATTCTAACTCTCTGGCTTCTTCCCGTCAAATAACTCTCAAATAATTTCAAAATATTACCCCGCCTGCCAATATCCTCCAAAGACTGTAGAAGAAGATTATGACTGACAGTATCAAATGCTTTCGATAAGTCTATGAATATGCACAGTAACTTTTGATGTCAACGACAGAATAGCGTCTTGAGTTGTAATGTTTTCTCTAAATCCAAATTGGCTATTTGAAATAATTTTATATTTATTGAGGAATAAAACAAGCCTCTTTCTAATGATCATTTCAAATATTTTCGATAGATGCGTAACTAAAGATATTGGACGATAGTTTGTAATGATAGATGTATCACCTTTTTTCATAAGTGGTATAATAATTGATTTTTTGAAGTCGGTACTGTATATCCCTTCTTCTACGCATCGATTCTCACATTGGAAATACACCCAGATTCGATTATGGAAGTGAAACGACTTCTTTACTAAAAATTATCGTCAAAATTTGGGGCATTCCGGAGTTGACAATGAAATACCCAGTGGCAGAAATCCAGGTTCTTTTTTTTTCCATCCATAGACAAGTACGACCATTTCATACGTTACACATTGACCACCTAGGACCATTTGTCGAGACTACAAAATTTCCATTCAAGACTACACAAGAAAATTAATAAATACTGAAAGTAATCGATGTGTTTTCTGAATTCAACTTTGTAACAGCGGTTCCTAGTACAAAAGGTAAGTGAGTCAGCTGTATAAAATAATAGCAATTATTGGTACCCTGAGAAAAATAATTTGTGACTCAGGAAAAGCGTTTAGTTCGACGAGATTCAATAATTTTTGCGGGACGAATGGGATTCGGAGGTATAATGCCTGGAGCTCCAACGTACCTACCTGATAAAGAATGGGATAGTGTACCGAACCAAGTTCAGCTAGCTATGTTACAAAACAAAAAATAATCAAAACTACACCTGGAAAAGTTCTGCTGGAGATTAAGAAAAATAACAAAAAAGAAGGCTGACGAGCCATGTATGCGACGAACAACCTGTAGACATGATCTGGCTCAGAGATAAAAAAACAAAAGGAAAGATTTGACAAAAACAACTTTTAAATCTGACAGTAGTAGAGTTTTCTTAAGAGCTATGACTCATACCGTCGCAGAGAACAAATTCACGTTTTGGCAGTCGTCTACTGAACGTTCAAAAACATCCGCATTCGAGAACTACGAGCGTGTGGTAAAGATCGACGTGGCACCCGTTCATACCGATTAAAGATATAGTAAAGATATATTCAACTTTATAGCTCTTAAGAAAATCCACTACCATTGGCTGATACAAAGTCCTCAACAGTAAGCAAACGGGGTTAACAGAAGTTTTGAAGAAAATATTCTAGTAGGGTTACACATTTTTTTGTATCGTGATTTCACATTTGTCGCATGTAGTCTATTTCTATGAATAACTGATGATACAATATCCAAATCTGTGCATAAAAACTCGACCAGACTGAATCCGAAGAGCGTTCTTTTCGAAATACACTGAAAACGCAGACCGAATATTTTCATGAAGCCACCCCGAGGACTACAGCCAGATAGCAACGACGGATAAATACATCGCGGAAATAACATATATTTTCCGGAGAGCAAGCAGGAGGAAAGCCGCCCTGCAGGGATACGTGGACTGAAATGAGAGAGGGTGAGAAAATCCTCTTATACTTTTTGACAAGTCGCCGATCTGAATGCCAAGTGGATGAAGGTAAAGGCGTTTAGAAGGGTTCGAAAGCCTGTTTATCAACATCGGGGTGCGAATCGGCAGTAGAGGCTAAACCAATAAACGAAACACACCATAAAAGGCGAGAACAGACGGGAATATGGAACGACTGGTTTCTATATGACTTTTGATACGTTGTATCATATAACATAGGGAGTCGATGAACATTTCCAGGGTATGACAGCAAGAAGTTTCATTCCATTGTAATGAGAGACTGCGGTCGAACTAATTGCATTTTATCAATAACACGAGTTAAAAGAAGTTCTGACAGTGAACGGACCATGGGTAATAAAAAAATATTGAACAAATTGACCGGGCGGACACAGGAAAATGTCAGAGGGACGCAAGTTGCATGAGTCATGAAGAGTTTTTTGTAGATACATATGAGGGGCGTGGTGGATATGAAGCATATTTTGTTTGATTTTGAATTGTAAGTTTTTATTATCTACATCATTTCATACAAAGTGAACTAACTATACCGTTTCTCTTCCACATCCAAAACAATAGTGTCGAAAGTTTCATTAATCGTTAAAATATTCAAATTAGCTTTTCTATGGCCATCATAAAACTGAAGGGAAGTTATGAAATGTCAAACTCACACAGGTTTATCCTCTTGGTGTGATGAACTACAGAAAAGTAATAGTGACTAATCGTTTCATATGAGAGAGTTAGAGCACTACTCCAAAAAAAAAATCATAATTAAAAACAAAACCGGTTGGATATGTGGAATTTCACAGAATCACACCTGAGAAAACCGATGAAACACGATTTTTTCAAATGGAAACCATACATTATTCTATTATTTTTGAATACTAGGTACCGAAAAATATATATCAAATTCAAGAAGAATACCCTATACCTCAACTTTAGCAATTCCACTGGCAATTCCACTGTTGTTGATAAATAATTACATATATTTTTCCGAAGATGTCAGATACACAGAAATAGTCACAAATTGGTAAAGTGTAAAAAATATAATTGACTAAATACGTTGTTAAACGAATTTTAAATAGTGATCAGATTCGCTTACGTCTTTTGGGAGTTTATTGAAAATATTTTGTCTTAGAAAGCGAGGAGTTTTAGATGAAAAAACGTATTTACACCGGGAAACATGCAAATCAGTACAATTTCTTGTATTGTGGGAATTCTTTATGTATGATGAACTCATGTCTCATTGTAAATATAGACAAGCACAAAACAAAAACAATTTTTTTCAAACATTTTTTTAAATATATCGAAAATAGGAATACCAATAAATGATAAGATTAGAAGATTCCGAAAAATTAGTCTGCAAGAATTTCTGCTTAATATATTGAGAATAATTCTCAATATTGATTTTTGCACAATGAATACATTAGGTACTCGAGTGGAAGTTCCCCAAAAGCACACTCTGAAGCGTAATCGAATGGTGACTTAAGAATAATATAGAACTAATAATTTTTCATGTTTTAGAATGCGTTTCAAGTTTCTGAACATGTAGCAATTAGAAGATCAAGTTAGCGTAATGTTCCTTCCAATTCAAACCTTCATCCTCTAACACACTTAAGAATATTACAATATCGGTTGGTTCGATACATGTACTTATTATCTACAGGTATATTAGAAGTTGTTACGTTTCGTTTTGATAATAATTATGGGATCGGATTATATTTGTTTTCTCACTATCAACGTATATATAATTTTCAAAGTATATAAGTTTTTTCAATACAAGCACAGTCGTGTTTTCTGCATATCACAGTAAAAAAAGATTTGTTGTACCAACAATTAATTTTTGGTCAAATTATTTTTATTATAAATACTTTTTCGCAAAATTAACAAGATATATGTTTATTTGACAAAAGCAACTTATTCAAATCAACAAAATATTTTGATTGAAGTTTTCGTAGAAATGAACATAATTTCATTTCGCCCAACAAAACTTGTAGTTGATACAAAAAGAAAAATCTTGCTTCAAAGATATTTTTGATGTTGAATAAATAGAATGCACTTCGTTTATTTGACAGAAATAACAATAAATATTAACAAAAAAATTTATTCATTTCCATTAATATATCTTTTGTCATATAAAACCAGTTATTTTGTTCACTGAATCACTTGCATATTAGAAAAAAATTCCATAATTTCTTAATGCAATAATTCCATTTTGTTGCTTTGGAGTGCTTTCTGAGGTTTTCAAGAGGTGGCGCTGTTACTGTTTTCTTACGAGATGCCGCATCCGCCTCAGATAATCATTTCAAGTACCAGTGAATTGCTTGGCATGACCAAGGACGTCGACGACTATAAAAGTTGTCGGACCTACCTTGCACCGAAGAGAGGCCATACCTCGAAACTAGTATGTAAGTGGTCAAGTCCTTGATCATGTCTGGCAGGATTATGCTATTTGATACAGTAAGCATATGCGGCTGTCTCCCGGATTCTAGGAAGAACGCTTTACTGATATCTGTCAGTTTTAATTCAACGTCCGTCGTGGTATTAACCAGGGAAGTTGTTGTTTTCTATCAGATATCTGCCTAAATTTGAGGAGAGAATAAGGGATGTTTTACTGTAACAAATATTTTTGTTCTAACAAAATACTCTTGTTGTGTGTGAGTTAAATCTGACAAATTTTAAATGTATATGACTAAAAATGAATGTATAAGCAATTTCTCTGACCCGTGGTACTGTCATTTCAACAAAGAAACTGGAGTTTATTAAGCAGATATTGTATTATTACAAAAAAAAATATTTTCTTTTAACTAATATATATGAAAATGTTAACAATAGTTGTTTACATTAACAAAATATTTACTTGGGAAATAACAAAAGTAAATTATGTAGTCATAACAAAATATTTTGTCGTGGATATATGACCCTCAGATTTTGTTAAATTCACGAATTTTTTGTTGATTCAAACATTTTTTTTTCTGTGTGACAAAGCAGACAGTTAAGCTAATATCATCAATGTCATTTGCATAAAATTAAAATAAAATCGGTGCCAGAACTGACCTCTGGGGTACACCCATAGTGAAAATTCGGTTATGTGATTTGTCATTAGATATATTCACAAACTTCTGGAAGTTAAGAAACTCCTCAACCAACTGTGAGCAACTCCTCCAAGGCCATATGAGTACAATTTTGACAGAAGCGAATCATGTCATAAAAAGGTGACTCAGAATGAGAATTAATGTGTTGGAATGAAATGAGACCAGAGTGGTGGATTATATCTTTGTTCATTGTTATTCATTACAGTCATTCTTCTTTCCACTCGAGTTAATTTCAACAATTATCGAAGACATTGCCGTTTTGTTCTGAACAAGATTGATTTTTTTAATCGCCCCTATTTGTAGCTTTCTCAAATTATTGATATATATTTAACATTCTCTCCCCTACCCGAACTCAAAAACTAGGGGTACCCCTATTTTCGAACCACCATGTATAAGATAAGAATGTCCAGTTAACTTCAATCAAAATTGGGGGAGTTCATCAAGGCTAAATTGAATCTTTAATTCTCATCAGAGAACACTGGTTGGTTTAACATTATTCGAAATGGACTTTTCTTTGTTCATCCTGTTGTAGAGTACAAAACGAAAAAGTATAAGGGATACGAGATCAAGGTGACATTGTACCATCATTGAGGCATGATAATCCTAGAATAAATATGAGTTTGTTTGTTAAAAATTCTAAGCAGAACGCCTCACTTTTCATCTTTGACACACTGCATCTAGTAAACTATTTGACCGATATTTGTGCCCATATCAAGTTTGAATCAAATTTTTAATCCTGTCCGCTGTTTTGGAGCCGCCATTTTATTTTTTCCTTAGATACATTCCCTAATGCATTTTCACCGAATTTATGTCAAATTAGGTTGCAAATGAAGTATCATTATTTGGAATACAGATCAGTTGTGTTTTCCGCAAGAGGGCGCCAAAATAGAAAGATAGGTAGCGAAAATTGACATGGCTGAATTCTTTATGAAATTACCTTTTCAATGATGTGACACACTTACTACTCTCCCTATTCAAATTGTTTGAGTTATACTGACCAAGGGGTGGGGGGAGAGGTATGACAGTTGAGGTTATGATAGGAAGATGTCCCCCTTGGATTAAAAATCGACGTGTTTTTTGCATTTTCTTCACAACACATGTGTTTTGAAGATATTCGATCTGTTTCGTTTTCGGTGCACCACCCTGTATGTTTTCAACGAACTCTCGTCGTGTATATACTGGAATGAATCATTTCGACTCCAGATGAATTTTTTTTTCGAACAAAATAATGAATTTCCACATAAAGATTAATCAAATCCCAAATCAGACAATTTGGCAAAATGATTTATCCAGTTGAAACAGATTTTCAGAGAGATTATTAGTAATGCGATTAAAGAAAATGATAATTTTTTTTAGTTCAGGAACCTTTCTTTTCATTCTGAATTTCGGTTCAAAAACAATTTTTTTTCTTCTTGTCTTTACTTGTTCTTGATGGCCAATGGTTCAGTCGGTTCCACGTCATGCAGAACAACATTCATGACAACAAGTTTGAAAGGTCGTAATATTTTTTCCAACGAAGAGGTTATAGAAAGTATAGAGGTCTGATTCATAACAAAAAAGTAATTGAATTACAGAATAGTTTGAATAATGAAATATTTGGACTTTCGAATTTTCTCTGCTTCTATAGTAAGTAGGCTACGAATTTCCCAATACATCCAGTATGGACAAAATTATAACAGAACCAGATGAAATACGACCTCGTGAAAAAAAAGGCCAGTGAAAGGCACATATTTATAATAATAATACTCCCTCATAAACACTCACAGAGTGTACCCAAAGGCATAGCCTGTGCGGGAAGAGGACGGCTATTATTATTATTTGCCGTGGCGCTCCGGGGCGACTCAATGACGTTTTTGTTGGTGTATTCACCTTTCAGCTGTAGGAAAACCCGGAAAACCTACAGCACCACCCCGGTTGGTTGGTGCGCAATTCAAGCTAACACCAGACATCGGGATTAGCATCTAGGCATGTGACCACCTAAGAGAACGTCTGTCTGATGCGAGCTAAAAGTTCCACTGCTAGAAACCTTAGCCACTGAGCTACCGACCACCGTTATGTGAATTGTGCAGTTTTTAAATCCATATTCTTGTGAGTAGCACATGCTTCAAAAACCCTGCAAGCGCGCCCATGCAGGGTTGTGGCCTTTCCAGTAACTAATCGCACTTCTCACTCAGATCACACGAGTGGAAAGAGTTAGGAAATAACTTCAAACTGTCATCGAAATTACAAATCAAACCTAAAATAAATTCATCAACACCCGATATGGATTCATCCTGCTGATGAAATTTACTATAAAAACAGAATGAATACACTACGTGAAGAGTAAAAAGGGGGATGATCAAATCAACAACCTATTGACCTTTAATGGAAAAGACAGAGTCAAAACACAAAGAACTGTGGTACTCATACCACTGTGGCATAGTTTAAATGAAACTGACTTTAAAATCCATTACCCAAAGTGGGCTCATTCGAAATAATCCAATTTCAGACCACAAATACTGGGATCTGAATGGCAGGGTTGTCATTATTTCCAACATTTCATCTTCTTCTCGCGGACCGCTAGATAGAAGGAATCCGTTTGAAGTTGGTCGGAAACGAGAGTGACTGGATTCGATTTAGCCATATAATTAATGAACGTTAATTAGGAGGCTTTTGAGGAGGGTTTGCCAAGATATTGCTAGTTACTTTGAACTTCGTTATAATGGCCACGATTTCATTCATTCCTTCGTCTTGACATACTCCATTAATGAGTATCTACCGACCGTTCTGATACATTTTGAACTGATTCAACTCCTAATTGAAGAGAACCCACCGTCCCGGATCAAATTACATGAAATGCGAGAAGGGAAAAATGGAAAAAGAGATAGATATGAAGGAGAGGAAGAGAGATGGAAGCCTGATTTGAGACAAAAGGAGGGAGATGATATCAGTTTGGGAAAGAATATTAGACAGAGAAATATCGTACAAAAGGAACGTAAAATATCAAATTATGCCTATAGTAATGGAATTAAAAACAATTAACACCTACAAAGGCAACCGATTTTATCCATTCATAAAATTTCTGGAAAAACTTTTTGTAGTATTCATTGATCATAAGTACTCCTACTCTCCAGAATTATTAAAAAATTGCTTCTAGCTTTCATTGCCTTGTTACTTGTTTAGAATTTATTTAGAATTGTATTGTTTCATATTATACGATGAATTTCTTGTAGGTAACAGAATATTGGAGAATAGACTATGAAAATAGACAGAAAGTAGACGCAAGATATATTTGATGAGGTTGAATCTCAGGAAGAAGTAGGAAGCTTTTATCGGGTATTAGATTATTGGGTCATCTTAAGCAGTAGACTGAGGTCTTCATATTCGCGACCACATAATGTATGAAGAAAAAATGGTCTAGGGGTATAGAAGCGTTCAGAGTAACAATGCCTCCGGAGGATTTTGAACTTTGATTGAGATGTTTACGATTTGACGATGTAAATGGTCGCCAGTAAAGAATGGACTATGATGAAGGTTGCGAATTGAAAGATTTTTGATAATTGTGCTAAGGGAACTCAGTTAAATCAAGAATAATATATAACAATCGACGAAATATTGAATTTGATAGGTATGACAGAGGAAATCTACGTAGGAAAAGAGCCAAAAGATTTGCAAAGGCGTTTGAACACTTCAGATAATCTGGAAATGTGTTCATTAATTGTCGGAGAATAGACGATGATGTCGTCCATATAGACGAGATATCTTTCGTTCTTAATGCCAACGAGAAGGTTTTTCATGATGCGTTGAAAGGTGAAAGAGGCGTTTTTCAACCCGAATGGCATATGAATGGTAAGAAACATGAAATCAGAAAAACACTACACTACCTACACTAGTCAGAGTGAAAAATTTAAGTAAATACAATAAGACAAAATAATTGTATTATGGAAATAAATATGTACATTTATTTTTCAATAAAGGAAATGAAAATGATTACGAGTTTTTACGTAGCTTGAGTCCATTTCCCTACTCCAAAAAAGTAGAGTAGAATCGGCACGGCAAGCATATTAGTGGCTAGCCATATGTACTCCAGGAAGCAGAAATGTGTTTTTTTTTTTCAATTGGGAAGTATAGAAAGACTTCAAGCTCTAGCCAATTAAACATCCAATTAAAAATACATTTGATAACGGAGTTGTAAAAAAAATACTTCTGTGGGGAAATGACCTACAGCCACCGATCACGAAAAGATAGAGGGCTCGAACAATCAAGGGTTAAATGTGAAAATTTATACTGGTAAAAATCCTTTTCATTCGTTGTACGGAAAATCAACAACTGAAATCCTGCCTGTATCGCCGCACCAATAACAAACCGAAGGTTGAGCTCTATAGTATTATGGTAATGATTCGGCATCATTATGTGTTTTGAAACGATTTACGATTCAGATTAAGAGTATAGGGACAATATGTCACATGCAAGTGTTCCATTGGGACATATTAAACCGAAACGTACTAACGATATGAATTACTGAATTTAAACTCGAGAACATTATTTCAGAATGATGTTCCTGATAGGCCAACGAGAATTATTTTATGAGTAAGATTATTTTGCGTAGGCTCGCTCTTTAATTGAATCAATTTAATTTTCCTCGAAAGAACGGCCTCTTTTTTATGGTTATGAAAGTTCTGATTGTGTTCACGAATTAGTGTAATATTTATGTAAAACAGTTTTATCAGAAATCAGAATATGTGTGATAAGATTATTTGCAGTGGTAGGTAATCTTAGACCGACAGCTAGCGACACTCAGGACAGGCTGAAAATAGCCCTGTTGATGTACGATATCAAAAAAAGTTTTTTTCAATTTATAGACTTGGAGACAATATTTTTCAAAAAATACAAAATGAGAGCTATTTCGAGTTATAAAAGGCGTACTTCAATTGTGAATATGGTAAACATTTTGCAATTGATGAACGTCAAACAAAGAAAATACAATGATTTTTATTATTTAACTGAGAATTAACATGTTCACATCTTATTTATCAGGTGAGCTGAATTATGTTCTAAATGTGCATTTTCACAGTACAAGATGGCAAGCAGCAAATGATTTATAAATCAATTCTGAAAATGTGTTCTGTGATAACTTATTTACAAAAGGTCTAGTCATATTCAACAATCTGACATGTGAAATGAAAAAGTGTGTGTCTTCGGATAGTTCTAAAAATATTTGTGTTTCATTCATAAAGGAAAATTATTAGTTTGAGATGAGGCCAAATTATAAATAACTAAGTAAGAGAAATATATTATTAATTCATGTATTAACATATTGTGACGTTGAACTATACAGTGCGCCAATTTAAAAATTTACAATGGGCTATGTCTCACAAACGAAAGATGATATCAAAAAATGCTCAAAACATTTTCTAGGATCGGAGGCAGGAACTGAAATGACATAAAAAAGAACTCGCCCCCACCAACCCCCTAGGCCCCACCTACCCCAACTAAAGAAGTTTAAATTGCAGACCCCTACTTGTGACACATTATTGAAAATCCTATAAAAAAGCTATTCAATGGTATGAATAATAATTGTACAGGGTGTATCAATAATGCGTGACAATTTAAAAACGTACAATAGGCTATATGTCACGAACGAAAGATGATATCAAAAAATTCTCAAAACCATTTCTTGGATCGAAAGGGGAAACTGAAATGACATAAAAGAGAACTCGCCCCACATACCCCAACTAAAAAAGTTTAAATGGCAGACCCTACTAGTGATACATCATTGAAAAGCCTATAAAAAAGGCTATCCAATGGTATGGATAATGATTGTACAGGGTGTATCACTAATGTGTGACAATTTTAAAAACTTACAATGAGCTATATCTCACAAACGGAAGATGATATCAAAAAATGCTCGAAAGTTTTCTAGGATCGAAAAGGGGGACTAAAAAAGTTTAAATGGCAGACCCCTACTTGTGATACATTATTAAAAAGCCCATAAAAAATGCCATCCAATGGTATGAATGATAATTGTACAGGGTGTATCAATAATTATCGAATTGATATCTAACAATTTTATAAACAAATATAGTAAGCCTACTTGTGATACAATGTTAAAAAGCTCTAAAGGCCAATAAAACCATATTTTCAATGATAAGTGTCCGAGGGTCATTAGTGTCATCATTTGTACGATTAGTACTGTCATTCAGCTGTAGTTGTCATGACGGTTTACGGTATATCTGAACGTGTGGAGATAATTTTCATATTTGGCTCCCAGAACCAGTGTTATTTACGAACAGCTCAAATACTTAATGAGAGGCATCCGGAAAAACATGTAAGCCACGTGTACATCGGCGATTTAGTTGAAAAATTCAGAGAAACAGGATCAGTGCAAAATAAAAAAAAGGTGCCCCAAGATTACTGAATGAAGCACGCCAAGTTGAGATCCTTGGGTGATTTGCAATAGAGCCTACTGCATCAACACGTCAAGTATCTACAATGACTATTACGTCGGTCAGGAAGGTGTTGAAATTACATAAGTTTCACCCGTACAAAACGCAAATTCTTCAAGAACTAGGCGATGATGACCCAGACCGACGAATTGAAAGAATTCGCGTTGAACCTAGACAATTGAAAAATATTTGTTTTAGTGATAAATGTACTTTTATGCTGAATGGTAATGTGAATAAACAAAACTGTCGGTACTGGAGTAATACGAACCCGAATCGATTCAGAGGTCATACTCAATATCCTGAAAAACATAATGTTTGAGCAGGGATATTAGGCGATTCTTTAATTGGCCCCTTGTTTATACCAGGCAATTTGAGTGATGACATTTATCTGGATATGCTGGAAAACACCATCCAACCTTTAATTGTGCATGAATTAGAGAACCAAAGGGACGACCAAGGCAATTTAGCTGCACTACCAACAAGATGGAACACCTCCTCACTATACAGCTGCAGTTAGGAACTGGTTGGATACTAATTTTCCAAACGAATGGATTGGAAGGAGAGGTGCTATTGAGTGGCCACCGAGGTCACCAGACTCAACGCCACCTGATTTTATTTATGGGGTTATCTCAAGTCACTTGTGTATAAAAGTCAACCTGCGTCACTTGGGGACTTGCGAGAAAAACTGACTCAAGCATGTCGCGCTATTACCTACTAGAACAACATTTGTCAAAGTTCGTGCAGAATTTGAAAATAGGCTGCATTATTGATTAAAAAACAACGGAACCCACTTTGAACATTTACTTTATTGACATTTTTAACAAATTTGTAGTTCAACAAAAACTTCATTAAATTTTCCTTTCAAGGCAAAGTTTTACAATTATTTATTCACCCTGTACGATTATCATTTATACCATAGGATAGCATTTTTTGTAGGCTTATCAATGATGTATCACAAGTAGGAGTTTGCTATTTAAACTTTTCTAGTTGGGGTAGGTGGGGCCTAGGGAGTTGATGGGGGCGAGTTCTCTTTTATGTCATTTTAGTTCCCCCTTTCTATCCTAGAAACGTTTTTGAGCATTTTTTGATATCGTCTTTCGTTTGTGTGATATAGCACATGGTAAGTTTTTAAATTGTCACACTGTATACATTATGTATGTATGTATGAAATTTAGATAAAATGAATGAAACAACCGTTGGTATTTTAAGAAGACATTGTACCAAATATTTTCAATGTACGGAGTATATAAACCACGATGAGTTTGAGTTGATATGTGATGAAAACCTACGGGAAATGTTTTTCTGAAAATTTGTTTACGGGAGTTTTCTGAAGAGCTTGTTTCAGTTATTTACTTTCAGTTGTCTATGACACCCGGTTATGTTGGAAGATGGCCCCACCTGTTTTTAAAAAGGAACTCCCTGTTTTTCATTAAATTTTTAGAGTCAATAATGAATTTCAATAACACTTTATTTGAAACTTCATATATCTATAGGGCTCCAGTTTTCAGTCATTTAAATTTTTTTACAGATGGGCTGCACGAAACAATTGAATTATTCTCATTTCGAGCAATGAAAGTATCTGATTTGTAGTCGTGGTTATTACTTAAAACCTAAATATTGAATATTATCGGTTTGATCAATTATATCACAGGAATAATTCTTGTTACATTCATCCTCCAGGATATAATTGATTATTTTTCCTAGAACTGGCATGCTTCTTATGCTGAAAATAGTGTTGCCATATAATCGACAATGAAACTCCCGCTGTAAAAGACTTGGATTTTATATCTATTCATTCATTATTTAGTTGATTGCATTTCGTCAAGTATCATCAGTACTCCCTCATGAATAAATGAATTTTATCACACAACGGATTGTTTCAACCAAAATATATTACCAATTTTGTATTTTGATATATGGCTATGACTGTGTCAACTCAAAACATTTGTTAAAAAAATCTGTACAATGCAATTAGTTGTATTTGTTTTCGGAATAACAGTTCTCATTACTGCAAATTATAATTCAACAAATAGGGACTATTTGAGCTAGAATTCGTATGATATATTTGATGGATCATAATGAAATGAAAGCGGATAAATTTCTAGCTACTCGTTAATCAGAAAACATACAATGAGGAACAATTCATTAAAACACGCGGGAAGCAATTAATTTGGAAAGCATGCAAGTAGAAAACATCGTGAAAAGAATTGAAAATTTGTTGTTAGTTGTTTACACTTACAAAACCTACCAAATTTGAGCATATTATTCACGTTTTCCATTTGATCAAAAATCAAGAATTGTAATGAAAAAGAATTTTCTCAATTGATAATGTGTAAAATTATTATCGACCTGTTAGTTGTTAATGTCTTAGCAGGAAATAGTTGCCACGTAAATTATCCCGTTATTTGTCTATTTTCAAAATCATGAATAACAGTGACAGCAATTTCACTAGTCACTACAAATGACATTTAATCTGACGTAGTTTCTAATATTTCCAGAAATAACTGGATGGTGATGAGAGATATATTGAAATTTTCAATGTATCTTCACATCTACCCTCTCTCTTATGAACTAGCAGAAATACTTTCACTAATTATTTATTACCTTGAATGTAACTTAATTGATAGTATTATTCAATCAAACATAGTGGGCCATTGAAAACGAAACAGCAGCTCTGTAGGTTGGAAGAACCGAACTATATAAAAACGCTCGGACACGTCAACTATATTTTTGAGGTGGACATCGTTTCCGATGAAATTCACCCGAAATACATTTAATCCCTCACAGCTGTTACCTCCACCCCTGAATTTTTAAATGCCAACATATGGCGAATAATATCTCATTTGAAAGGTATTTTCCTTCTCAATATTGTAGGAGCCTACCTTAAGGGAATGAGGTCCCGACTAGCCGGCGGACTAGACAGAACCTTAGTGAGTGAGAGAGGGAGCGCGCGGAGGGGGGACAGTTGAAGACAGGTGGCGAAGGTCAACAAGTTGTGCTAGAAAGTGTATGTGAATAAAGGGGATGATATTATTTGATTTATTATTGAGAATAAACCCCAACGACCCCTAACATTTGTCAGAAGTGGGATCAATAATGAATTTGCAAGTTAGGCGATAAAAATTTCAATGTTTTGGAGTGTGAAGTGAAATTCCAACAAAGGAATTTTCCGTGGCGTCCGTTCACCGGTTTCGGTTGTTTTTGAAAAAGTACCGTGTAATAGGTATCAACGACTGAAAGAAACAATAAGAGTTTGTTTTCGGGCCAGTGCATGGAATTGATTTTTCATTGTGAATAATACAATACGAGGTTGTGTTACAATGGCAGATCATTCGACGGGAGTAGGAATGTCACCGTCATTTTCAAATAGCGGACGAATGCCAAGATTGCCAAGTAGCACTACGCCCCCTCTAACCTTAGAGCAACAGGTAAAAGTGCTGCAAAATGAATTGACAGCCATAAAAGACAAACTTGAGGTAAGCGAAAAGTCATTTTCATGGGAGAACATTCCCGATTTTGATCCCATAGAGAAAGGAATTTCTGTTAATAAGTGGGTTAGGTTGATTGAAGAAAAAGCTTATTTTTGTCGTTGGGACGATGTGACACCTACACAGTTTGCCGTAAATAAATTGAAAGGAAAGGCACGTGACTGGTTTATTAATACGGAACATATGTGCTAAAATTGGACAGTTTTTGAAAAAGTCGTTGCGAGATACTTTCGATGTAGATCCAAAGACTATTGGGGAGTTATTCAAAGATGCAGCAAATTATAGTTCGGCTAAAGAACTATCATACGTGAAATATTTTACAAATAAAATAAATAAACTTGAAAAGTTAACATGGACTATCACCGACTCGGACAAAATAAATATTGTTATCAGCGGTATTGATAATATAACGTTCAAACAAAAGGCGAAAACTAATAGTTTCAAAGATTTGAGTGAATTATTGACATTTTTCAGGGGTTGTGATCAGGCGAAACAAGCAGAAAAACTGTTAACTAACTTTCGCTGTTATCGCTGTAATTCAATCGGCCATAAAGAATATCAGTGTACGATGGGACGGAATAAAAGATTTAATGTGATTGGGCTTCGCCAGACTTCAAATAAACTATGCAACATTTGCAAGAAACCTGGACATTTCCAGAATTCATGTTTTTATAAAAATAAAGCTGAAGTGAAATCGAAATCAGTGAATACAGTGGGTAACCATTTCAGAAACTTGTATTTCAAAGACGTTTACATGAAAAATATGAAATTTACGGGTTTTATTGATACCGACAGTGAACGCACAATTATAAAACAAAGTGTTGCTAAAAAGTTAAACTTACTAGAGTCATCAAAAGTGTGTTTCATTAAAACTTTTTCACAAAATCTAATCGAAGTTCAGAAGATTCCAAAATGCGAAATCGTTATTGATAATGTGGCTGCAAACGTGGAGGTTATAATAGTTCCAGACTTTTATTGTTTAACTGATGTGTTGATTGGACATTCATTCACAAACCAACCTCACATAATGTTCGTTAAAAATGGAAGTGATATAATTTTTTCTTTCGCGTCTGATATAATGGTGAATAATAAAATTGATAATTTGAAAAACATTTCGAAAGATATGATTGAATGTAGAGGTGACTCAAGTGAATTATTAGAACTCTTGAACACTTATAGAGATTGCATAGCTTTAAATATTTCTGAAATAGGAAAAACCACGTGCATTGAAATGAATATTAAAATTTTATCCCCGACACCAATAAGTTATAATCCCTATAGACTTTCAGAAGATCATCGTCAAAAAGTAAGGAAGATTATTGAAGAATTATTACAAAATGATATAATTTGTGAGTCGAACTCATCGTATGCAAGTCCAATCATATTGGTACCAAAATCAAATGGGGGATACAGGCTGTGTGTTGATTATCGCAAGTTAAATGGTATTACTGTGAAAGAAAAATTTCCCATTCCACTTATTGATGATCAAATCGATAAACTTAAAGGTTTTCGAGTATTCACTAGCCTCGATCTTTTCTCGGGGTATTATCAAGTCCCAATGGCGAAAGATTCTATCGACAAAACGGCGTTTATAACACCTGATGGTAAATATGAATACCTCCGTATGAGTTTTGGACTCTGTAATGCGCCGTTTTTTTTTCAAAAAATGATGTCAAAAATTTGAGCAGAAATCAAAAATGCAAGTATCTTTCCTTATATTGACGACATCATTATACCAACAAAAACAATTCCAGAAAACATAAATCTGTAAAAAGAAGTTTTTAAAATTTTGAGAAAATATAAATTGACCCTACAGATCTCAAAATGCAAATTTTTCCAGAAAAACATTACATATTTAGGAAGAGAAATCTCGGCAGAAGGCATTAAACCAATAGAAAGTAAAGCAGCTGCAGTATTGAATATAAACACCCCTCAAAATAAAAAACAATTGATGCAATTTTTGGGCTTGTCTGGTTATTTTCGGAAATTTATAACTATGCAATGTTGGCTAAACCATTGACATCATTATTAAAAAAAGCGTACAATTTGGAGTTGGGGCTCGGAACAGGATGAAGCGATGGAAAACATTAAACAACACTTGGTGAATTGACCAACCTTAAAATTTTTTTATCCGTCTCTAGAAATAGAATTACATACGGATGCAAGTTCTGCTGGTATCGGAGCAATAATGCTTCAAAAACACAAAGATGGATGGCACCCAGTTGCGTATTATAGTAAGCAATGTACATATGAGGAAAGCAAATACCACTCATATGAGCTGGAAACGATGGCCGTTGTATTTGCTTTGAGACATTTCAGAATTTATTTATTGGGTGTGTTCTTCACTGTTTATACTGATTGTGAAGCAATCAGGAGCGCTTCAATAAAACGAGATTTAGTTCCGAGAATAGCCCGTTGGTGGTTAGAAATACAAGACTTCAATTTTGAAGTTAAATACAGAAAAGGTACCAAAATGGCACATGTAGACTTTTTGAGTCGAAATCCAATAATTGACAGTGAGTCAGTACATAAAATTATTAACATTGATGAAGGGGAATGGATCAGAGCAGTTCAAATACAAGATGATGAAATAAGTAAAATTAAAACTACGTTACAGAAAAATCCAGAAAACAAAAACTATCATGATAACTATTGTTTGGAAAATGAAATTTTATACAGAAAAACAAATGGGGGAAATCGGTGGTTAGTACCAAAAAGTTGTAGATGGCTAAACAACAAATTAATTCTATCGATTCATTTTCGAAATATAGGAACTCTTCACTTTTTATTCACTCAGTCAATAAAAATAAGATCTAACAATGCAACTGTTCAAATATAATTAACATTGTCAAGGAATTAAATGATCTAACTGTTCACGAACAAATAACATTCAATTCCATTTCCAACTTTCAATTCATCCTAATTCCCTCACTTCATCGAAAATTTTCAAGGTTTTCAAGGATCGATAAAAAGACATTTTTTCGAATTCGACTCAAATGCGAGTACAACAAAAACATGTATGAGATAATTTTTTTCATCGAATCGCAACTCTGGACGTCTATCAGTGTCAAATTGATATTTGATTGGACGACATTAGAATGAATTACTTAACTGAAACTGCTAAATATCCGCAATAATGGTGTATGGATACGATCGTGGAAAGAGTTGAAATAATAACAATTTATTTTGAGAATGATGAGTGCGTCAAACTGAATCAGTAGCCAACAAGAAACGAGACCCAGAACATGAGTTTCCTTTGAGAAATTAACCTGTTGAGGTTGAGGTTCATGCAGACCCAACATTGAGAACAGGGAAATTGGCTGATGGTGTTACCAATATCAGTGGAACCAGTATCCGCCGAATCCCGAAACATCATGAATTCCACCCCTACAAAATACATTTGTTACACCAATTGAATGAAGATGATTTTGATGGGCGACAGGAATTTCGTGAAATTATGACTACGAGAATAGATGCTGATGAGAATTTCCCTTTCAACATCTGCTTTTCTGGTGAGTCTACATTCTTTCTGAATCCTACTGAAATCGTCATAATTGTCGTTATTGGTTAGATATCAATCCACATGTTTTACCCGAAGTCCAATACTCAAACTCCCCAAAAACTCAATGTCTGGGCCGGTATTTTTCTGATTGAACCAGTATTCTCGACGGTAACCTGACAGGAGAAACTGATTTGGAATTATTGAATGAATTTGTTTATCAACAATTAGTAGACATCATTGAAAATGACGATCGTTACCATGAAGACCACTTGATATTTCAACAAGACGGGGCACACATTATGCACAGCCTGTTAGGGCGTTTTTGGATATAATGTTTCCTGGAAATTGGATTGGATCTCCAGATTTAACACCACTCAACTTTTTCTTGTGGGGTCACTTGGAAAAAAAATGTACGCAACCGAACCAAAATCTCATGAAGATTTACGAAGTGGAATTATTGAAGAATGTGAGGCCACATTTTGAACAGAACTTGTACTATTGTATGGAAATGGGTAGTAGCCAGTTTGAACATTGAGTTCATTGACGATTATAATTATTGCGACAGTTGCTTTATCAGATGAATGTTTTTATTGATTGAGTGAATAAAAAGTGATTTCCCAACTTCAAGTTCTTTTATCTCGAAAACGAATCGATAGAATTAATTAATTTTTGTCGTTTGATATTAAGAAGGAAAATACCTTTCAAATGAGGTATCACTTGTCATATGTAACCATTCAAAAATTCAGAGGTGGTGGTCACAGCTCCGAAGAATGCAATGTATTTCGGGTGAATTTCATCACAAATGATGTCCCCCTCGAAAATGTTGTTGACGTGTCCGAGCGTTTTTATATAATTCGGTTCTGCCGAACTACAGAGATGCTGTTTCGTTTTCAATGGCCCACTATGTTTAATTGAATAATACTATTAATTAAGTTACATTCACAGTAATATGATTTTTTTGTTAATACTTTCATGCATTCCAATCGAAAACATGTGAATAACAAAAAATATTAGTTAATATTGAAGCAATAATACTGACTCATTTGAAATTCTCAAACATTTGTTTGTCGTCAAATGGCAAAAAGTTTGAGAAAAAATCTAGAGGATTATTTTCTACTTTATCGAACTCTCGTGTGGTATTCGATAGATTATTTTTTGATGCCCCAATCATATACCTATTCTCTATACATATAACATTTTCATTTCAACAATTTACTTGAATCACTATAAACAGAACGAAGTTTGGAATTTGAAGTTCTCATCACGAAAT
The DNA here is from genome assembly GCA_958502065.1 of Chrysolina americana. Lineage (NCBI taxonomy): Eukaryota > Metazoa > Arthropoda > Insecta > Coleoptera > Chrysomelidae > Chrysolina > Chrysolina americana. The sequence continues at coordinate 15,495,335 of OY293418.1, forward strand.
ATATAATAATATATAATACGCTTCCTCAGTTCATCAATAATGCACCATAATTTCTGCACGAATTTTAGGAATACATCAACGTCTCTTGATATTAGTAATTTGAATAATGCACCCGTGAAATCGTAACGCTTGAATTTAATAAACATGAATCACGCTAATCGCCGTAACGTTGATCTCAAGGACAGCAGGCGATAATTTTCAATTTTCGATTTTCGTTCTGTAACAAATCGGTTTGATCGGCTGGCTCAACTGAATGGGAAATGGAATCAGATGTATCGTGATTTATCGCAGCAGCGAATGAATTCCAGTGAACTGACTTATGGATATTCATCGAATCGACAATTTTAATCGTTTGTGAAGGTTCATATCATTGCATTAGAAATGCGACATTTGATTTTGTCGAGGGGAAAACATCTACTCTAAATTTTGTTCAACTATAAATATTGAGTCATTTGAGTAAGTTTTCAGTCCTTAAATCTTCGCTTCGGTCTTTCGGTCATCGGCTGAGTCTTTCAGTCTCAGATTTCATGGGGTCTTTGAGTTACTTGGATTTGACTTTCGAGTCTTTTCAGTCCCAATCTTGAGTCTCGAGTCTTTTAAAAATTTTGGGTCTTGTACATATTTTAGCTAGATGTTTCCTCCTTGGATTTTGTATCAGGATTACTTACCTAATTAGATTTTCTTATACCTATATAACAAAACAATGACCAAACCAAGAAAACGTTTTGGTTTTAGCAGTTTCAACTCTTTGACGAATACATTAATATTCAGACTAACCATTCCCAAGAAGCTAAACTTTTGGAATTAGTCCATTGCTTACATTTATTTATATTCAGTTGTTTGTATTATCTTCATTAAATAGTATTCAGTGAACAAATTACACGTTTTTATTCCAATCCGTCAACTTATCAATTCGGTAACAAAATATATTCACATTTTTCAAGAATACAATAAATACAATATAAAAAAATTATGTCAACATGAGCTCATTTGAGCCCTCCTGTTGGTAGAAGATAACGTATGCTATTTCAGTCACGATGGAATTCATAGAATATACAATAGGATATGAATATCAAAATATATAATAATCTTCCCACTCTGAAAATATTCAATATCGGAACTTTTCAGGGGGTTTTCTGGTATGAGCAGAGAAAACTTTTCTTATCAGGATGTAGACTAGATGATAATGATAAAGGTACATTTTCTCCCATAACAATATTGATGAAATTTCTTTGATGCGAATACAATTGCTGTTGCTTAATTCTTTATCGATTTGGGAGTATTAGTCATTATCTTCTTTTGTAATAATCTCAAGGCAGTTGATTTCTCTGAACCGTCAAAAAAATGCGATATAACGTCCCCCAACCCTCTGGGTGATGCATCAGTAGCTAACATCAAAGGTAGGTCAAGTCTAAGTGTTCTCCTGGACAAATTGGGGAGAGATTTTTCGATAATAATTCACCAATCCTGAGAATGTTCTTTAACTGGATAAATCGTGAGGTGACGAACCTACAATTGAGTATGACATCTACTTTATCTTCTATCGGATGTAAACCTTTCGCATTAATAACGTGCCTCAGATATGTGATGGATTTTTGTAAGGATTGACATTTTGATTCATTTAAATGCAAAGAATTTTCAAGTAAACAGTCGAATACTTCTCTCAGAAGTTTCAGTAATTCTCCATATGTGTTTCATCGAACAATTATATCATCAAAAAAAAAACATTAAACTCCTTGTATACGCTGAAGCATCTGGTCTATGAATCTCTATCTAGTGTTAGAGCCACTTTCACGCCGAACATCAATCGTTTCACCATGTATATGCCTTGGTGGGTACTGGTATAGACTTTCAAAAAACTATGATGGTTCGCATACATCGCATCTACATACCGTACTTTTCCTAAGAACTCACACCAAAATAACAAAATTGAATTTTTGGAGCTGATTTGTTTCATACTAAACGAAGCATATTCACAGAAATTCTGAGATGAAGGGGAAGTGTCGAACATAATCGAAAATTGAGTTTTCACTAGGGAGTAGACGAGTTCATTTTAATGTTCAGTATCTCATTGTATTAAAAAAGTTTTACACACTTTTCTTGCCTATTCTAGAAAAGTACAAATTTAAATTCATACCCTAATAGCTATATTGTACTCATTGTGCTATGATCAGGAGGGAAATTTAATTATGGTCTGAATCACCATACATTTGATATATTTTCATTCAAGCCAAGCCATCAAAAATAAGATCCTTCCAAATTTTTTAAACACTAATTTGGAACGACTCACTTCATGGATCCAGGAAAATTCAAATATTTAAAACTTAAAGTAGACAAAACTAAAAAATCATTTTCATTTTCGAATACATTCGACACACATTTGCATAGAAGAGGATTCGAGATAATACAGAATCACTTTCCATCCATTCTTTGATATCAAATTTATCAGGAGAGAAAAAGAGAAATATTGAATTGGAACCGTAAAGGTGTTCTTTGTGTCCAGGGAATTGTCAGCTGTTCTTGAACATGGCGGAGATCTCAGACGCCTATCGCGAAGGGCAGGTGCGGACTACAAAAAAGTTGAGACCTGAACAACTAAATGAACATTTGGAACTGATGATGTGAATCAAATACCCAATAGAAACTACCCAAACACCAAAACTACTATAAAATTTTGTTGACGAATCCCGCATCAAGTGGAATTGACGTTGTTTTGGTGTTTGGGTAGTTTCTATTACCTGAATTGAGATCCATCTTTCGAACCAGTTTTGGTCAGTCAGGAAGACTCCATACATATTCAAAATATACATCGCAATATTTCCTTACTCACACAACTCAGAAGAAATGAGTATATAGGAGGGAATGACTACAAGGGGTTCGTAGTAAAAACAAACATATTTCTTCAGATAGATTGTTCCTAACACTAAATCTGTTTGGGATTGATGAAACTGCTAAAACATGGTACAAAGATGTGCCCATTGGTGTAAACGAATTTTCAAAGTAGACCAGAATATCTGCAGGAGAAACTGATCTAGATCAGAAAAATAAAATTACCAATCACTCATAGAGCTAGCACTATTTCTACTCTTGCACCCATAAAAATAATGCTCGGATCAAAAAAATATGCTACAATCCAAGAAAATGGTTCGTTTATATATACTGGAATGAATATTGTCTCATTACAAGAAATCGATATTGTCAGAATTATTCTCTCAGAATGAGGTAATGATATTCTCAAACTGAGTGAAGGAAGGTATTTTCATTCAAGTTTACTGAAACTCCATTGTAAAAAATTGGAATATTATATTCAATTATGATACTTTCAGAAGAGGACACTAAGTAAGCTTCAATAAAAACTTTGCTATGGTCAATTTGAAATCAGCATTTTCTCATTTCTACATTATGATAATGTAGGGTTGAGAAATTGACTGAACTGAACTGAATATTTTTTGTCAACCAAGAGAAAAGTTGTTTGTAGGAAAACTTTGTTCTTTTTATTCCGAAATCAATATCTTCTTATTCATAGAAAATATTTTGTTATATTATGAAATTTATATCTGTTATGTTTTTATTTTATTCTGAAAATACTGGTTTCTTTCTTCTGATAATTTCCCATGTCCATATATCAGGTAAAAGGACATTCTCAAAATATCTTCTAAAATGCCTTCTGCCAGAAACTTATGGAATATATGTCAATTTTGTTTGAGGAACAAACCCTCAGATTTGGGATATGACTACAACTTCCCTCTTCCTAGTAAAAAAGGTCCTTTTTGAGAAAAAAATCATGTGGTTCAAAAGAATTCTCCATCAAGTATTTCAGAAATATTTGAGATAATTCGTTTTAAATTATTCGCTCATTACTTCTCCTAGGTACACTTGTGCTAACCAAAAATTCATGTAATCTGGTTCAGTGGAGACTTTTCCAACTTTTTTGGTATATATTAATTAACAGGCCTAAAAATAATTACGAAGTCAACCAGGTTTATCATTCTGTGTTTGTTCACTGAGACAAAACAAAATATCTCCATTTCAAAAATAGATTCAATGTTCACAAACATTTACATGGAATAAAAAATAAACAAGCAATTCTTAATGAACTCGAACAAATGAATAATGTATTCACACCCACGAATTTACAACAACTTCTTCCACACACTTACACCTAGTGAGACCGGAAGACTGCGCAATTTCGTATTAGCCGGCAATCGTTGTAGTGTCACATAATAAGGAAAGCAAGGTTACTGTGGCTATAGTGAGGATTCTGAAGTAAAACATGTGGAGTTTTAGTTGAAATATATTCTATTAATATTTTATCAGATTGAGAAAACGTTTCTTGAATCGATTTCTATGTTGAAGCATGAATATTTTTTCACATCAATATAATAATTTTATTACTTCAATGAATGAATGAGATTGTGTATCCAAGAAATACAATATTCTCTTTCCAAAAATATTCCTTTGGAATGAAATAATCTTTATATCCTTCTAGTAATCGAAAAGCAAGTAAATATTTTTTATTGAACTAAGAAATCCAAAGCGTCTCAAAACAACAAATTATCAAGCTGACCGGACAACAATTCTCTGAAGCCGTACCTTCAGGAAGCCTCCATCATTCCACTTTATGACAAATCTGAGAGGGGAAAATAATCTCTACTCCACCTTCGGTCTCGTGATTTCATCATGTTATTTGTTCTCGAAAATTACCAAAGCCATACAGTTTTTGTTCAAAAAATCGCTCAACAGTCCCATATACCCATAGAGTATCACTGTAGAGATAATCATAAAAAAAGGTTTCATTTCGAGATTCTAATAACTTCTATCTGGAACAGCCAATTATCCGTAATTTCTCATGACAGCCCCATAGGTCAGTCCGTCCCCGATACATTACTAAAGAAAAAAACAGAAGCATCTAAAAGCCCAATCCCTTTTATCCCGTGAGACAACGTCGCGGATCGACTGAAAGTCTATAGATACACGTAAACCAGTGTTTACGAAAATATCCGAAAACAAACTCAAGATTTACTTTTCTGAAAGTGTATGTATGCACTGAAATTCTTTTTATTTACAGCGCGAGTATACAAGAATGAACGATAGGTTTTGCCGAAGGGAAAAGCTCCAGCGCGTGTGGCAAAGCCTCAAGATTCATCGCATAGTATTCGTGCAGATTTATTTTTCTGCGGTTGTGGTATTTTTCTAATTAGCAGTGACGTAAAGCAAGATTGGAATACTAATATGCAATATATTGAAACGTGTCTGAAAAAGTATACTTATTGTTAAATTTATATGGAAAGCTTTCATAAATGAAGCTCTTACAAGATCTCATTTTTAACGGGTTTCATTTATTTATCTTGTTATTTTGAGACGGTGGCGCAGCCACATGGGGTGGGAGGGGTCCATGAAAATTAGCAGAAAGCAAAATATCCGAAAGATGAACCTTAATGCTAAACAAACACAGAAACCTGAAAGAAAAGTATTGGATTATGCTGAAACAGTACGTTGGCGACAATACAATTATTGTAAATGTAGAGATAATACAATTATATAACATTCATAGGCAGATTGCATCCTGTAGTAATAGAAAAAACGAACATTAGTAAAAGTATAAACCAGTCATGCAGAGTATTTCAAAATTATCAGAAAATTCCGCATCTAAATGGTTTATTAACAGAAACGGGAATACAGCAGAAGTGTATTACGCAGGTTTGGAATTGATCAAATTCGGATTTCATCAGACTAGACTGTGTTGACCGGAAAACCATCAGACTGCACAATTGATTTTTTCATGAGTTTAGTCCTGTAGTGAACTGGATTTATGATTATATTCAATAATCACATTTAGCAGTAGGCACTCAATAGAATTTTTCAAGAAATGATCAATCCAGTTAGTGCAGTTGATATGAGATGTATAGAATCCATTTTTTTGTCGATACAATCAATGTTCACGAGCGAAAGTTCATTCGAAAAATTTTTGTTGGAACCATTATTATCTTTCGATGGCACATTTATCATTCACATAAATATCTAACAGTCTACATTATTGAATTTTGACAATTCCACAATTTGCTTTTCAATTGCAAGCACCTGCAACCCTTTACAAGGATCATTCTGACGGATTACGTTTGTGCTGCCTTCGCTATCTGATACAATCTGAATACTACCGACTATCATTTGGCTTGATTATTGGTCGACGGATGCCCAATCGCTGATGGTACCGATAGGTGATAGATATTTGTGAGTATTTTGAGATGTTAGTTGAGTAAAATATCAATCTATCCGATGAATTTGAGTATTTGTATTACTTCAAAATGCAATTCTGCTGCTAATCATCTCTTTGAAAATATCAGTCGAATCATTTAAATATATGCCGAAATGAAAATCCTGGACTATACAGTCGATATTTTTCATTCTGCTGATGGTGGAGTTTTACTTTTGGTCATGTTCACTCAATTTTCTGAGAAAGAAGCTGTTTGATGGAGTAATGTCTAACAGTTTCTTCATTTGATTTAGTTTGATTTGACAATACCATGTGTGTCTCCGTATGGAAAGAGGGACCTGAACATAAAATTATCTAGAATTACTTTCTTTTTTCTTCTTCCTGTTCACCTGCTGCACACCTGATAGTCCTCAAGCTATTTGTGCGGTCTAGGAGGTCTAACCTTTCAACATGCGATCCCAAGTAAAAAACGGATTCTATTAACAAATAGTAACTGGATCAACGGTCAGCTGGGCTAGATGGTTTGGGGGTGGAGAGATACAACCCCGAAAAACCTGTCGGAAGCCGCAATATGTATGGAAATGGAAACTAATACGAAATATGAAACTAATTTGATAATGTAAATACTATTTTTGCAAGAATTCAAGCAAGCACTAAGTGGTGTCACCGATATTTAAATATGACGTTTCGTATTTTCTGAGGTACTCACCACTAGTATCAAGGTCAACTTTTTTAAATTTGGTGTTCATAGTTGCATCAATTGCTGTGGTCATTAGCCACTATGTGTTTTGAGTGGGCTATGTCATACACTCCACACGCCTTCTTAGGATCAGCACTGTCAATTTGAACGCAACAGTGAATCAAGCCACAAAATTTTAATAATTTATTCGGTAAAATTGAAATAAAAAAAATCACAGTTCCGACTTCGGTGTGCATTTCAAAAGAGAATGAATTTTATAATTTTGAGTAGTAAATGAAAGTGTTTTTTCTGGAAAATGGCTCCTCCTAATTCCGTATGAACTTTTCAACTAGAGAATAGAGCAATTCTGCGAAATTCAATCGATTCAGAATGATAAAATTAAAATAATCTGTGAACTTAAAATTAAAATATCAGCAGACAGTATTCATTCAAATGAACACAGAAAACACAGACAATTTTCAACTCTTAACTGCAAAAAGCCTTAAAAATCTCTAATTGACAAGGTATCGAATTCAAATTCAGTTTTCCGAAAAAGATTGAATTTTTGATGAGAGAATAAAAATTCTGAATGTTTTGGGAGGATATTAGTCCTCTTAATTCCATTTTAACTCGAGAATGGTTAAAGATAAAGCAATTCTGCGAACGCCAATCGATTTAGAATGATGAAACTAATATAATCTGTCAATTTGAAATGAAAATATTCCAGACAAAATTTATTCAAACGAACGTAGAACATTTTCAACTCGAAACTGCAGAGGTTCCGTAAAAAGCCTAAAAAAATTCCAATTGACTAGGAATCGAATTCAAATTCAATTTGAATATTCAAAGAAGATTCAATTTAATGATTTTGATTGGAAAATGGAAATATCAATTTTTGGGGGGAAATTACCCTTCTTAATTCCACAATATGAACTTTTCAACTCGAGGGTGGTTGAAGATAAAGTAATTAGCGAGCACCAACCGATTCAGAAAGATAAAATTACTGTTAACTAGAAATGAAAATATCAACATACAAAATGTATTCAAATTAACACAGAAAGTGTTCAACTCGAAACTGCAGAAGTTCTGTAAAAAGCCTAAAAAATCTCCAATTGACTAGGAATCGAATTTAAATTCAGTTTGCATATTCAAAAAAGATTGAATTTTATGATTTTGAGTAGAAAATTAAAATTCCCAATTGTTTGGGGGAGTGGGAAATGATCACTCTTAATTTCACATGAACTTTGCAACGCGAGAATGGTTGAGAGAGCAATTATACAAGCGCCAATTGATTCCGAATGATGATAATAGTATACTTTGTGAATTTCAAGTCAGTCGACGAAAAAAAAAATCTCGAAATAAGTAAGTACAGAAATCATGAAATAACCAAAATTATCAGATCCACCTAAAATTCGTACTATCTATGCCAAATTTCATGACGCTCTCGAAAATACATGATTTGTATTAATTTATTCGCTCATACGGCGGATTATCGAAATAAAAATTTCAACTTGAAATTGCAAAGTTTCCGTAAAAAGCCTATGAAATCTTTAATTGACTCAATCGACTTTCAATTCAGTAACCATTTTCAAAGAAGATGAAAAATGATGAGAATTTGGACGAAGAAGAGCACTTTTCGATCTGATGAAGGTTGGGAAATTTGCCAGGTGCTACCATGGGCTATCTAATATTTGGCGAACGCACTCAATTAGAACATTTGGTGAAGGCGCTATTATAAAAGTCTTGATCACTAGAAAGCCGCCTTCCTGGAGTTTGGAAAATTCGATTAGTCCGTCGGTGGGGCCAAGGGCTTTGGAAATATGTCTTCGAAGAATAGCATCATCTTTGAGCTGAATACCCAGAAGGTGGTTAGTCTCTGAACATAGGGGAACACATTCCAAAAAGACCCAATTACAAGAATGTTGTAAAAAATTTCTGTCAGATTTACTTCAATGCCCGTCGTGGTATTAGCCAGGATGTAAGTATTCATTTTCTGTCAGATGTTTGCCACGTTTCACCACTTTGTGGAAACATGTGGAGGGGAGGGTTTCGACATTGTCGATATAATTCGTTTGATTTTGTTCATACCCTCCAGCACAAATTTTGGAAATTTGTTCGAATTATTAGAGTTAAATTTCCAGAGGAGTGTTTGTTCTTGTTTTTCCACTTAGTTGTTCATTTGTGAGAAAATAATAGTTGAACTTGATTTTAATTCATTGGCAGGTACAGGCTTTCATGTGAGTTTTTCGACTAAAATGAATTACTGATTAAAAAGTTTGTTTCGTTGAAAAAAGCTCTCGTGTTTTACTGTTGATAATTCAGACAGGTAATTCGCTTCATAAAAAAGCGGTCCACTTGATGCTTATGATGGTTCAATATCAGGCGTTTGACTAAGTAATGAACAATTTTAAGCAACAAGTGTACTACTTTTATATCATGCGAAGCGTTCTTGATTTCATACTTATCCTTCTACTAGGTTGACTATATCGATTTACTAATTTTGCAAGATTTTTTCAGTGAACAATGTCACTAATTGAATCAGAATACTTCGCTCAAACAGCTACAATTACGTTAAAGAACTTGGCAGAGGTCATCCACATTGGAGTTTTCCTTGAGCCCTGCATCAAAAACGAGTTTTCCTTGAGCCCTGCATCAAAAACGGAAATTAATACTTCATAAGTCAAGAAAGCAATATTTGCTTAGTTGTTAAGATTTACAAACCCAAAACTTCTGAGTTTAGTTAATTATGAAACAGCTCTCCACTTTGAATTCAAAGTTTCCGAAGAATTCTCAATTGCAGCTTTATACTTTGGTTGCATACGTTTGATGAGCACATAAGATGAAATTATTCATAGAAATTGAAAAACAATCCAACAATTCGGGTAGACTTCTGAAGATTGTCCGTGAGAGTGCAGGCCAATGGTGTTACAACAAATTTGACTATTGCAATTAAAGAGAGAAAAATAAAATGGGAGACATAAGCAGTGGATTTTAATTTCGAAAACTTTTACTAGCCTACCCCATTGAAAGTCAAACGGGAATTTGGAATTTTATGACGGTTTTGGACTCGAAAAATTACGGCAAAAAAAAACGTCGATCTAAGGGCACAAACTCTTTCATTCTTGAAAAAAGTTGCAACAACTTGTAAAAATTAAATCGAATGGATCCGTAAAAATAGTGAAAAACACCGGCACTGGCATAACCAATTGCAGACAATTTTTATTTCCTGCAACAAAGATAGGTTTCATTTACTTTAAATTTATTTTCTTCTTTTTAGAGCATGAGACCAAATTTTTTTCAAGTTTTCTCGTGCATTAATTATCTACAGTTATACTTTTGTAATTATTCATTTAAATACAGAATACATATTGATATAATCACGCACAAGTATTAGATATATTCTATGTATTGATATATCAACCAATTTATACAGTGTCCGTTATGGTATTGGCATCATCTAGGAAAAATCTTTTATAACTATCTATTTTGAAATTCAACTTGAGTTGGTCTCTAAAAAAGATTGATGAGGTCACATCAAATTCGTTTCCGAGTTATATACCTACATGAATGGAATAATTGTTTCAATATTTACAGAATTTCTGATGAATTAAAAAAATGTAACTTCACAAAAGCTGTTCAATACCACTAGATTTAGGTATAATGCTACTTACTTCTAATTACTGATTTATTTCAATCGATTTTTATCGATATCTACCAAAAAGAAGCTAAACTAATTGATCAATAGATAATCAATCATATTTGAACATTTCTAAGGTATGTTTACATAAAAATTTTCAACCATCACTAAAATGAAAATGAACTACGAATAATACAACTTTTCGCTAGTTTCTTATACTATAGTTTTGTCGGCTAATGTCGAACAAAAAATAATCTAATATACGACTGTCGAAGTTTATGATTTTTCGTATTACACCCAATTCCACTTAAACATTTTTCATGATGAAATGATATACCAAGTATTCCGTATTTTTTACATGTACCTTTGACAGGTAGTGAAAGTAAAGTGATTCCGTCCAGGTAGGTCATTTTTCAATCTTTCTTTTTAAGTAAAACTTAAAGTCGAATTCAAAAATAATATTCCACTGAATGTTTTTTCCTGTGATGCCAAATTGTTGAAGACTGTGTATACAGACACACTGTACTAGTTGACTCAGTCGACTGTATATTGAGTTAATTACATTTAGAAAAATGTCATCATTATTTTATCTTCACTGCAGAGGGAATGTGTGTATCACGAATCTTGTTCTGGAATGGGCGGTTAATAATTTTTAGAATGGAAAATCTAAAACAGTATTTCTTCTTTCAATTTTTGACCAAATAAGCCTTCAATATCTACTTAGTTAATGCATTCATATTTGCTAACTACCGTTCACATATTCACAAAACTCTCCACCGATTATCGATATTTATAACTCCATTGTAATGATGATTACAGAATGCAGCAAAATTTCATTGCAGTAACGATAGGCGACTACATTTGGAGCATTTGTTTGAAACGTGGTGATACCCACCACCTCTGTTATAACTGGTATTCAATATGTATTGGTGAATTATCAAATCATATACGATTTGTTCGATAGTGATTCACCCATATTGAAACCAGGTGCATACAATTAAACCAAATGAACGTGATAACTCATTGCTTTTGAATGAACAAGAGGAAACAGAACTCATAACGACCAGATATTATTCATCGAGAATTCGCTCAGAATTTGATTTGTGGAATCCTTTGAGAATATGCGTCAATCAGCATTAACAATACTCAGAGGGAAATCAGCAATACATTTTTTCCGCACTCGCTTACCAAGTAGGTAAGTATCCTTCGACAATTTCATAACAAACTTGACGTTTTCTGGGAAATGTCATAATGTGACAGCATCATCGCTTTAGAGCGAGTATTTTGAAAAGATGCTCACTCTACACTGCTTTTGATAAAGACATTCCTGCATGACGGTAAATAATTCCTAGCATTCTAAGTAGCCACAATAGTGTATTGGCATGACTTGAAGCATTTACATCAATTGCAGAAAAAGCCCAAGGCTAACGCACTGATCCAGAAGCAGCCCCAGCAGACCTCCCAATAACCTCCAAATCATTTCCCTACCACTTTCGCTACCACTCAATCAAGACCAGGCACTGGTAACAATAATTCTTTACTCAGTGAGAATTTCGCGGTGTTCAGACAATCCTGTAACATTGCGGGCTTGATAAAGGCCCAGGATGACCTGATTGCCAAGACAAGCAATACGTGGGACGGAAATGTTGAGTTTCTGGCCGTCGGCATCGTGGCATTCATGGAAAACATTGGAACATTTGCTCCGGCCGGACCATATCAGGGGATTCTCGGTCATCAGTGCGGACAGGCCTGAGGCGTTGAGAAGCGGGGGGCTAGCATGTCCATCCGGAGAGGTATACCGCACGTACATTGAGCATGTTGGAATTGAGCTGAAGGACAGCACCCGAATGTTTGCGATATAGAACCATCCAAAATGGAGGTTCACTGCTAAGGAGTTGGATAATCTATGCATTGTTGGAAACAAGATCCTGCTGGGGGAATTCAATGCCAGGAGACTGAAATGGAACTGCCACAGCCCACCCAACCCTACTGCTGGGACTCTCTGGGAGTACTCCGCAAATAACGATGTGAACATCGATTTCTCGAACGATTCCACCCACTACCCGTGGGTTGGCACAACCCCTAACACATTCGACCTGATCGGCAACAAAAACATCACGTACCTATCAGAACTACATAAAATACATAGGCTTTACTCGGATCATACTCCCGTATCCTTAAAGCTAAAACAGCTACCAAACCACAGACAGACTGAGACGACTTAGAATTATGCGAAGTAGTAATAGTAGTAGATGCGGGGTGACCACTACTGCAGCCAGGCAACTAGGCCCACATGGGCCCTTTTTGCCAAACCCTTGTCTCCTCATCCGTGACAATCTCTTAAAACCACCTCCTCCTCAAAATATATTATATATGTGTGTGTGGGGGTGCTTGTCAAGGCAGTGAGTTCTTTCAATCTGCCTATCCGGGAAGTCGTGGAAGGGATGGCTTTTATTTGGGCGGTGCGGCGGCTGCGGGTGATTCTATCACCAGCTACCAGTCCCACAGCACCCGATTCAAGGCCCCTTCTCGGCTCCCACCGGAGAACATAATATCCAGTTTCCGCAGCGAGTTCCTTCGATCCTCCTTCTCGTGAAAACCGCGGTGGGGCATGGTTCTCAACCTGGCGAAGTGGCAGCCGCGGGTGATTTTTCACCGGCTACCAGTTCCGCAACACCCAATCCGAGGCCCCTCCTTAGCTCCCAGTGAAGGCAGATTTTCAAATTATCGCATACCTCATTAATGAGTGAGGGGGTATGTTTTAAGTGTCGGGGGAACATGTATGTTTTTGACAACGGTGTACGGTATGCTAGGGGGCCCACGGGTCGCTACTTCCATTGGATGCAACGCCTCAGCCAACCTTGGGGTATTACGTGACTGAAGAAAAAGATACAGGAAAATTGACGACTGACTGCTCTGACAAAAGACAATATCGATGTCGAAACAAGAAGACTCGAAGAAGACTTTTCTGGGATATCCCCCAAACCACATCGTGGAACTGAGGAGCCCAAAATATTCCTTGAGGAGAAGATGACAATCTACGAGGACCTCATCAGAGAAAGGGTGCGTTCTACCAGCCACTCACAACGCTGAAAACGCTCGTTACTCATAAAGATCACGATCGTGATGGGCTTACTGAGTGTTTTTGGATTGGACATATTGGTGATGCCTTTTGATAAAAATTTTTCATGAAGAAGGATATCGCCCTTAAAATTCGATAGAATGAGATCCATTCCACTGGTAGGACAACCAAAATACTCACGAGCTAGTCGTACACGCTAGTGAAATGGGATTGGCAGTAATCGTAATCGTAAAGATGTGATCTGGACTAGGAAATAACGAAGTCTCAAAGTGGATAAAGGTTCGGTGCGAATAATCCGAAAGAGATTCAACGACATCCCATGCCTGGAAGACGGTCTTACAACGGCAGTCACCGACGTTCACCGATGTTATTTGGTGAAAGTTAACAAAGAGCGTTCCAGACTAGTGAATTTTTCCACAGACAGACTACGGCCCAGGCCGAACTCATCAAGGCAGAGGATAATGTTGTCCAAACAGTCATATCCTACCGAAGTTGTCAACTAACTTCGAGGAGATCAGAGAAAGTGTAAGGTTACCTAGCAACAAGGCTTCAGGCGAGGATGGTATTGACGCAGTTCTGCTCAATACCAGGAAGGGATTATTTCAATTCTGAAGCAGGCTAGGCCTTCACATGAGGTAGGGATCTACTGGCCTACCTCGCTCTTCAGCTCGGTAGCTAAGGCGGTCGATAGGATCCTCCTGAAACGTTTCGTGAAGATGGAGGATAAGCTGAAGCTGAACCGGTGTGAAGTTAACCACATCCACATGAAAAAAGTTAGGACAATAATTTTCAATTTTTTAGAAAGTAATAAAGCGAAAGAAATATATACCAACCAAGCATATCTATCATTATAATATTATCTCTTACTTTATAACAACCCTCTTACCAAGTATAAGGCCTTTAGAGGGTGGTAGAGAAGGTAGTTTCTAGATAATAATTATATAACCTTCCTACATGAATCAGTACCACATTCTGCTCTTAGTATGTGGTTCAAGAAGGAAAAATTAATCGAATGACATCTCCCATATAGTTTTTCCGGCCTCAAAAGAGTGGTGGAGAAGGTACTTTATAAAAAATGATTTAATAACTTTCCCAAATGAAACAGTACTGCATTCTGCTCTTAGTATGTGTTTCAAGAAGAAAAATTAATCAAATGGCACCGCTCATTTAAATTTTCAGGCCTCAGGAAGTTAGTAGCCAGGGTAGTTTCTAGGATATAATTAAATAACTTGCTCAAATGGAACAGTACCGCATTCTGCTTCCAGCATGTGGTTCATGAAGAAAGAATTAATCAAAAGCCATTTCCAATTCAGTTTGTCAGGCCTCAAAACGGTGGTGGATGTGGTAGTTTTTAGAAAATAATTCAATAACTTTCCTAACAGTTTCCTTCATAAAACACATACTTTCATTTGGGAAAGTTACAGAATTATTTACTAGAAACTACCCCTCCTACCACTACCTTGAGGCCTGACAAACTATATGGGGAATGTCATTTAATTGATTTTTCCTTCACGAAACAGACTGAAAGCGGAATGTATTACTGTTCCATTTGGGAAAGTTTTTGAAGTATTATCTAGAAACCTCCACCACCCTCTTGAAGCCTGACAAACTATATGGGGAATGTCATTTGATTCTTTTTTCCTTCATGAAACACATACTGAAAGCAAAATGCGGTACTATTTCATTCAGGAAAATTACAGAATTATTATGCAAAAATTACATTCTCTACCACCCTCTGAAGACCTGATAATTGGTAAGAGGGGTTTATTAATTAAGTGAGAAATGATGTTATCGTGATAGAGATGCTCTATTTGTATTTTTTTCTTGCAATTTTTTTCAAAAAAATTTAAATTATTATCCTCACTATTTTCTTGAAGTATATCTGTGTGGATGTGGCTATCTGTGGATGTGGCTAACTTCACACTGGTTGAAGCTGAAGGAATGTGATGGATGTCTTGTTTACAGGTAGTAAGTAAGAGTGATCTACTCGTGTTCTACTTTGAATTTGGTTATGTTTACCATATACTTATTATTATTTGTTTCTTAGTGGCCTGCAATTGAAAAGTGAGGTGTTCCATTACGATAAGACTAAGTTTTTCGTCTTTTCACAACTGTTATCAGAGTATTGTTCAATTTATTTTACGAGATTGAAAATGATACGCTTTGCTTGTGTGGGTTTTAGTTCAAATACACATTCATGCTGAGTTCTGAAACATCATTGATGGGACTGAAGCTGGACACATGAAAAGTAGAAATAAATCTTGGTGTCAAATGAAATTTTCGTGTACGCACCCACAACATTCTTCCGACTACGAATTACGTATCAATGGCTCTTGAACGATCGATAAATAAACACCAGACTGTCTGAAAAATTTCAGACTGTGATCACGGTCCTACTGTGCATGAAACCACGAACAGTCGTAGAAACTTGAACATCGATCATCATTAAATTTTCAATTCGGAGACAGATAGGCGTTTGCTTCCATGGTGCATCTTTGGAGGTTAGCGAACAAAAACTATTTCTAATATAATTCCTCACGGATTAATCTATATTTATACAGATCTTTTCCCACGCGATGAGGCTAGTTAATCATTTCATTTTTGGTATAATTCCATATTTCGATCTGTATCTCAAAGACTAATTGATTCCATCGAAGAAATGTTCGATATGAAGTATTGATAGTGAATACAGAACTCACCAGCTGAATAAAGAAATTTGCAAAATATAAACCAATAATCTTAAAACACTCACCTGTCCACGATTGATGAACCCGTGTTTCTGCGCAACCATTTCGGCGGCTGCATCTCCCTCAGGAATGAAGACTGCGAACTCATTCGAATAAACGCGCGGTTGACTAGATTTTCCGTGAACGGCACTCGCGACTAGAAACCAAAACACTAACGGGAGAAAGACCATATTCAAATTTCAGTTCGAGTGGATGTGGCTCAGGAAAAACCGTGGCTTGTTGTCGTTTCTGGTAGAAGAAGCAAAGCAAAGCATATGTTGGAATACTGGCAGATTATCTGGAATGAAGAAAAATATATCAGAATTGTCGCCACGATAGTTAAGCAGAATATAAAATCAGCTGAATCATTTTCAGAACAATTGTCGTATACTTATGTATTTTCTGTAAAAAAACGAGAAGTGCTCATACATGATTCTACATATAAATTTAATGGTAGTTTGCTTCATAAACTATGGACCACAAATAATATCCCGTTAGGAAAATACGTTAAAGTTTAATGAAAATGACAGAAATTCATTATCACTTTCGAAACTGCTTGGGATAATTCAATCAGATTCAGTAGGTAGTGACATTCAATGATGGCGAAGTTTTTCCATATTGTTTTGAGATTGATAAAAATCCCCTAGCTACGCCGACTATAAAACGTAAGTCATTTGCATAACAAATGAGCCGACCTCAGTTATTTCCTCTTCTCGGAACTGTTTATTTGGATGGTAGTGAATGATCTGGAGAGCGGAAGAATCCCGAAAGGTCTGGTCTGGACAAATTGAGTATATAAGGCGATACATTTCACTCGGGAGGGAAGTTTTTAGAAAGTTATAAGGAAGTGAAGGAGTTTTAAGAAGTTTTGAAGTTTTTTTGAAGAAGTTGTTAGGTGTTTGGGATATTTAGCTAGTTGAAAAGGTCATACAGCCAGTTCCATAATCAACACCATAAAGACTCCTTTATTCAAAGTCGGCTTTACGGTAAAGTTCATTAGGGGTCCTTTTTCAAATAAAGGGGACTTTAATTTTGATTATGGAACTGGCTGTTAGTGTTTCATCAGTCAGTGAAGTAGTTGTATTTTTATAGAGAAGGTAATAAAAACAGTTTAGTAGTATGCTCGGCGTATTATTAAGTAATATCGTAACAATATAAACATGATTTTCACCTTCAACAGTGGCTTGCGTACAATGATATTTTTTCAAAAATGAAAATTATTTTTGAATTTCCTATTCAACTTGAAAGATAACTGCTCTCGAGTTTTTTCCAAAATGCGAAGTTTATGATAAAAAAAAATATTGTCCCAGCAAATTAATATATGGAATAACAACAAAGAAACTTAACATAATATTACAACTACTAACATGGAATTGAGCACTCGTTCAAATATTCTCGGAGTAATTTGTACTTTATCATACGCTGTAACTAGTTTTTCTTCCAAGTCATCAACAGTCTTAATGGGACCTGGGTACACCAGCGACTTAAGATAGCATTATGGAAAGAAATCCAAGCTATTGAGGTCGGGAGACCTTGGTGGCCATTTTTGGGGTCCACCAAGGCGAATTCAGCGATGTGGAAAAAAGTTTGTGAGTAATTGCAAACCATTACACTGAAATGTGGTGGTGCACCATCGTGCATGTACCACATTTGGTTCCTTATTTCTAATGGAACATTCTTAAATCGCAGAGGCAATTGTCCTTGAAGGAGATTGCGGTAAGATTGTCCATAAAGTCGTTCTGGCAGGAAGAACCTGAAATAAAGTGATTAGAAATGATTTCGGACCATAAGTCAACCAAAAATTGGTATTTGATATGGGTTTCGGTTACAGCATGGTAGATTTTGATCCGCCAACAAATGATAGTTGTGGAAATTTCAAATGACATTTCTCGAAAAATTTACTACGTCCGTGAACAGAATATGTGATTCAAATTGCGGATTTTGCGCAATATTATGAAGATACCACTGACAAAAGGTCACACGCTTTGGAAAGTCTCTCTCTTTGGGAAGTAATGTCGGTACTCTAGACATGTGGTACAGATATAACAAAGAATCCGAAACAATTCGGTAGTAAATTTCCAAGTCTCTAGTGATTTTCCTCGTACACGTTTCAGGATGTTCATCGACTTCGTGCAGCACTGATTCCCCAATTGCAGATGTATCTTTCCGGACACTACAACAAGAAACGATGAGTATTAGAAAATGTGCGACTATCTGGCAAAACACGATTGGGACATCTCTGGTGATAAATACTTACGGCTCTCCCTGCATCACCTTCGGCGAGTCCATACTGCACACTTTCTTCAATAACGTCACTAGTCAAAAATGAAAACTTTTCAGAGAGAGAAAAAACAAATTCCGTACAATTGTGAAAATTACTAAAATTTGGAGTTTAGCGGTGAAATGAATAATATGAAACTTCCAGTATTATCATGCATACATTGCTCTTCAAGATTCATATGGCTAATAAAGATATTGTGTCAGGTATGGTATTATCTCATAATCGGCTTATTTTGAGTTGTGACGTTATTGAGGACAGTGTGCGATTACACGTAATGCATTTCCGCTATTTTAGTCGACGTAAATTAGATATGATAATTGCATCTAGGAGAAAAAATTATAAAGTTTAAAAATTTGGGTACATAGTCTTAATAGTCATCCAAATATGGATTAAAAGAGTTCCTACCTCTCAGAAGAGTGCTTCATCTTCTTTTGCTTCAAAAACCACCCTCTAATGATATCTCCTGCCAGTTTTTTAAATTTTCTTCAAAATCGTTACCCTTACATGAAAAATGTATGGAACTTAATTTATTTTATTTCTTCTTCTTCATCTTTCATGTCCCATACATTTTTTCTTACAGCTAGCCCTAATTGCAGAAATAACGTTTGAAGTTGGTTAACGATAGTGAGTAAAGAGAAGACAAATTCACTAAAATTTTTCAGTCGACCGTTTATTTACGATGTATTTTAACGCACTCAAAATCGTTGATTAATGACCCCTGTTAATGAATGATTTTCTATTAATCAACGATTTACTTATATGCAACCCAACGTACATTGCTCCAATACATATTATATTTATATAGTGACCTGTGGCGTATGAAACCAAACATATTTATACTTACCTGCTAAAACATTTATTTTGAAATCAAGTAGCTGTGTTAGTACTATCTGTTATTTATTTCATTGTTAAAATTTCTTAAAATACTACGTTTATTTTGAAATCAAAAGATGGATACTGACGAAGTTCTGTAAAAAAAAAAAATCAGAAAACATCAAATATATCAGTAAAGTTGTCAGTAGCATTAATAGCTAGATAGTCACGCAGCCGGCTGGTAAAATGCTGGTTTGAGTCCTGAGGTGATAGCAAGGTCGAGGGTTCAATCCCCAAGTGCATTTTTTTTTAAATTACGGTCAACAGAAAAGTTTTGTAACGAACTCGTGAATTAAAATGGCGATTAACAATCTCAATTGTTATTAATACACTTGTTCGTTAAATAACCATTAATCGCAAGAATCGGCTCGCTGTTCTTTACCTTATATATTATTTGTTCACGTATTCAGTGGATGTGATACTACTGATACTACATGGGCATTTTTTGGCAAAAGAAAAGCACAAACTGTAAAGTTGATAAATACTAGAAGGGACTTGGACGATGCTTTGAATATATTTAACAATCCATCTTCGATGAAACCTGACGTTGTTCGAGCTGGAGAAGAAATTACCCTTGGCACCTCGTACTGTTACATACCAATATAGATTAATTTCATTTAACAAAGTCGGTCAATCTAATCAGGCGGTGCTGTTATCAAAACTACCACCGACATCTGCTGCTTTAGAACAATATTTGTATCGCGTTTTCCAACAAATTCACTCCTGGCGTGGAAAAATTTTGAAGCCTAATGATTGGGGTTGGAATTCAGTGAGAGACCTGCTCCTACTTATTGCAAGGTTTGTAAACAACATCTGCTTTTTATATTATATTTTTCTGTGGTCAAGGTATTTTAAGTTATCACTTGTTTTTGCGTAACTTCAGTATTTTATCTAATTTTGTGAGGTTAGGATGCCATATAGCGAAAAATTTGTATGAGACATACATGATGTAGAATTTTATAGCGAATAAGTTCCATCCTCTTCATTTTTCACGTCAAGATAACTGTTTTCGAGATGAATGTAAAACACTAGCAAGAGGTACGGGAGGTTTCTTAAGCTAAAGGGGATGAAGTACCCTCGTTAGAGGTGGGAACTTTCTTGATCCATATTAATTTGCCTTCAGAGAGTTCATACCCAAATTTTTAAAACTTATTATTTTTCTTGAAAACCCTTATTTTCGTCGACTATTTCCACATAAGAATAATTCACCATCATAAGTAAGATTGTAAAAATAAAATAACCCCAATGAATAGATTCAAACGAAATAAACTTACTCTGATATGTCAGATTATGTGATATCTCCTGGCCGACTAGCTACAAAATTGTATACTTCATTTATATTAATTTTCTCTGGGAGAGTTCAACGTTTTTTATTCACCTATTTTTTTCTGAAAAACGGTACATCGCGAGAGAAAAACTCAAGAAAACACTTATATTTAAAAATTAAACCAGGAATTCACAATTAATTTTTATTTTGAAAAAACCATTGGCGTACTAAATTTGACTTCAACAATATCTGAGTCAGTGCTCGTAAGCAGCCCACTGTTGAAGATGAAAATTATGTTAATTCTGGAGAACATGCACCTTCAGTGACAGTCACTATCCACTCAATATCACTTGAATATCTCATGTGGTTTCGGTAATATTAAATAATTTCTCTATTTTGATTTCAACTTCAACATCCCGTTTTCTCCTAAGGGGGCATTTTTGTAAAAATGCGGATCACCTGGGGTTTGACTAGAATAAAGATTAAGAGAAGCGGGTTCAATTCCCGACTGGTGAACATTTCCGATTCTCTTGCAGCAGAAACGTTCCCAAAGTCGCTGCATATCTTTTGTCAAAAAAAATACAATACAAATCTTAGAAATGAATGCTGTACTATGAACGAGTTGATTCTTTCTAATTAATTAATAAAATCGTATGAAACTATTATACTGACATAGCTTCTCTCATCGGAATGTTATATCACTTGCAAACACATTGAAACACCTGAATATAATTTCCCTAGACTACTCGCAGTTTCCCAAAGGAAACCAGTTTCCATTGTCTACATATCGTTGTTTATGTGAATACTCACCACTGTACATTCACAGAACTTTGCTTTCAATTTGAAATAGTTGTTTCAAAACCGTACCATACATAGAGCGTTGGGATAATGTAACAGTTGTATTTCCAATAAATGGTACGTAACTTGAAATAAAGAAAATAAGTTTATTGCAACATATGTTCTAAACCATTTAACACTCACAAAATTGAAATGATAAGATCGAACGTCAAGTCTGAAATTATGTCAGTGACTGAAAAATATGACAAAATTTAACGGCGCGAAAACCACAAACAAAGATAGCAGACCAAAACTGCGGATATTCACGACTACCGGTACCAGTGGCGCACACATGGAATTGAAAAAAATACATAATAGAGGAATACGTTATGAAACAAGAAGATTAAGGGATTATATACTGACTATTTGATTAGTTTCCGTAACTTTTTTGAATTCAGACCTACGGTAATGACTGGATTGGAAATCGGTTGGAATTTAACCCTTACATCCGAAAAATCTATTTTAAATAGAGAATCGTTTTTGAATTAGATTTCAACCAACATATTTAGCATGCCTGTTCATGGTTCAGTAACCAGAGACATGGTGCAAAAACTGAAGAATGAATTGCAGCACAATGAAACTTGGCACGTGACTTCTTGCCGTCATGTTCAGTTGGAAATAAAACTGTTTACCCGAAAATCAGGGGTGGAACACAAAAAAATGTTGACTTCGATAGAATAAATGGAATTACAAAAGTTAATGCTTCATATTTGAAACAAAGCCGTCTTTTTGAACTCTGGGAACGGTGCTAATCGTACTAAAATTGCGATAAGGAATATCTGTCATCGTAGACATGAGGTGAGAACACTTTTTGAGGTTGTGGTTAAGCCTAACATCTCATTTATGAATATTAGGAAAATATTATTGTGTTATAGCTGTCACAGAGAGAACGAACAACTTTGCATGACAGTAGGGTTTGACATGTCTATAATGAGCCGGAACCGGCACTCTTAGATACTACGCTCGCAGTTCATGATCTGAACTGGCCGCATACTGAGAAAACTGCTACAAAAGAGGGTCAATTGGTGGCTTAGATACTATGATCAGATGATCCTGGACTATGTTGTTTATATAAAATAATAGATACATTCTTCTTTTTTTCGTTTCGGGTAGTTAGGGGTTCCTGAAAATTCCGTGGTTCGACAAAATTATTCATCGTTTGAAAAAAAATTGTTTTAGGACGGATTCTCAGTTTTTTAAATTACAACACAATTTAGAATGATTTTTGTTTGTTCAACAACAGAAATATAAATGAAGTGCAAACCTCCAGCCTGAAATTGCATACTTCAAATTTTATGCAAGATGTGTATGAGTGATTATTTTCAACAATTACCACAGAAAATGCAGGGATTATAGGGGAATTGAAAATGAGGCAGGAGTAAAACACAGTTTTTCTTTGCGTATGTAGGTGAATCATTGCATATTTTCCAAAGAGGGTAATGGGATATTTGGATCCTCTGTAAACAACGCTGTAGGATTATGTAACGTGGTAACAAAAACATTTTAGGTACTCAGATATCCACAAGTTATATTTACATGAAAAAGTAGAAGTCTTCAGGACCAAAATGCACTTTTAGTTTTCCTTCTTCGATAATCTATATCTAAATTATGACAAATTTAATTTTCGGTCCCGCCAGAACTGGAAGTAGCTGGTACACGCTAGCCTGAAATTTTATGTCGCGCTGAATCACTTTTTCTGAGAAAACTGGCGTATTTCGTAACGGATAACTGAGGATCATTATTGTAGGGAATTAAATGATCTTCAAGCCTATTCAAATAATTTTTTAATAAACTTCATTATTTTCAAGATTTCAGTAAATTCTTTTTTGGCATCGTTCCAACTAGAAGCATGTCAAATTTGGTGGTGCTACAACCGATCCTAGTCTCAAAAACTAACTGGACTGGATTATCACTCATTCGATCAATGTTTTGTTAGTAATTAACTATTTTAATTTTGTATTTTCCTTTGTGTATAAAATGTACTTTTTATACATTGTGAACGTATTATTACTTTTATTATTATTTTTGTAAAATTGATCGAGTTCTTCGAATGTGCTAATTTCGACGTTTACGTTGTAAAATCGAATCCTAAAAGAAAGCTTTAATCCCAACACGAAAAAATGTATAATGTTTTAGCAATAAAGTGCCGATTATGATTGATGCTATTATCTACACCAAAAGTAAACAAACTTTCCTACAGGCAGACCTGGATCGCTTCTATCATTTCTGCGAAATAAATTGGCGGAAGCTGAATGTGAAAACATGTTTTGCAATTAAATTTTATAGGAAAACAAACATTATAAAATCTAATTACACTTTGAACAGAGAATTATTACCCGTTCCGGATCCAGTAAAAGACGTAGGCGTAATCATCGACTCAAAATAAATGTTTGATGCTCACATTAATGGCGTTATTATGAGAGCTTTGGAGAATCTAGGTTTCATTTTGAGCATCACTAGAGAATTCACTTTCAACAAATCGTGTATGGTCTTCAGGATGTTCCAGAATAAAGGGGAGAAAATACGATGGCAGAATTCTCACTTTATTCTACGGCTAAAAGTTTCTATAAACATGTCGTCTAGATGAGTATTGGTTGAGTTACAGAGGCTATTTTATTAGTTAATAGAAATTTGTAGGTGGACATTTCTATCAGAAATTGGAAGATTGTATACCATTTTGAGTAAACCTCTCTCTGCTGTACTCTTTTTTTTTTTAATTCCAGATATCAAAAAATCAAAAATAAGAAATCAAATGAAAATTTTGTAAAAATTATACTGTTACCGGATTGATAAAAATCCCTTAGTTGACACCGCAAGTATTTATTTAATCGATATCAGTTCCAAGAAGAGATTATTTGGGTGAAATTCTATCTTGAGTATTCTCGGGAATATCGCCAAAGATCTGGTCTGGACAAATGGAGTATATAAGGCGACATTTCAGAAAATTATTAAGAAGATTATTGAGAAGTTTTTATGATGAAGTGATAAGCAGTTTTTGAAGAAGTACTTATGTAGTGTTTGTAATATTCAGCTGGTTGTATAGATCTAAGTGTTTTATTAGTCAGTGAAGTAGTTGTATGTTCATATTGAAAATAGAAATAAATAGTTTAGTAGGGTCATGAAAGAGGGGCGACACCACTTGACGGAAGACCATAAAACTAATAATGAAATATGGTGGATTACATAATCCAATCTTCCGCAATAAAACCTATACAATAGGTAAAGTCGTCGGCAAGTATTCAACAAAAAACAACTACTGCCCCCTACAACCACTGAATTACATTTGTTTAATACTTGGCAAAGTTTTCTACAAGAACCACTTTGCAATGCATTTCAAATATCAAAGCTGAAATTATTTTTCGATTTAATTGTACCGGTTTCATGGTCATTGCCAATCATCAGCGAAGGCTAGTTCGACCCAATTGAATCGAAAAATCCTTTCATCTTAATTGGAAATCCCTGAGACAAACACTGAGGTATGAATGGTCGTAGGCGGCAGTAGTTGTTTTTTGTTGAATACTTGCCGACGACTTTACCTATTGTATAGGTTTTATTGCGGAAGATTGGATTATGTAATCCACCATATTTCATTATTAGTTTTATGGTCTTCCGTCAAGTGGTGTCGCCCCTCTTTCATGATGTTTCTGGCTTCATGTTGAAGTCGACACGTAGTCGGAGTGCATTTTAAACTGGAACCCAGAGATGGCGCTGAATTCATACCTCAGTGTTTGTCTCAGGGATTTCCAATTAGGATGAAAGGATTTTTCGATTCAATTGGGTCGAACTAGCCTTCGCTGATGATTGGCAATGACCATGAAACCGGTACGGATGTGTTCCCCCAATTAAATCGAAAAATAATTTCAGCTTTGATATTTGAAATGCATTGCAAAGTGGTTCTTGTAGAAAACTTTGCCAAGTATTAAACAAATATAATTCAATGGTCGTAGGGGGCAGTAGTTGTTTTTTGTTGAATACTTGCCGACGACTTTACCTATTGTATAGGTTTTATTGCGGAAGATTGGATTATGTAATCCACCATATTTCATTATTAGTTTAGTAGGGTGTTCGGCTTATTATTCAGTAATACTGTAACAGTGCTCAAGTCATTTTATTATTGTTTTCATTTTCCGAATTAATTTAATGAGCATACAAAATACTTCAATAATTCATCAGATGTTGGTTTAAAAACAAAAACAAGGATGCCAAATTGTTATTCGGGAGTAACGCTTTGATTCTTCTCCACTATTATTGATAATTCAACGAGAAGTACAAATTGAAATGATAAGTCGGATAGTAGGAAAATTGCCAAATTTGTGAAATGTCGTATATACCTTATATTCAAGCAGATACTTATATTGGTTTTAATCGCAACAGCAATCTATCGCGTATTCAGCACGCTAGTTTCTCCATATTCAAGAAACATAACCGCCCTCTTGCGCTTATTTTGTGAGTTGCATCAGCCTTCGTTTAGCTGGCGGTATACAGGTTTTACTATGTATCATTGATAAACTTGTAATGGACATAATTTTTGAAATATCAAATTTAATTTAAACTGAAATTATCTACTTTTGAAAAAGCGCCATTCAACGTAGGCACCTGTCCGTTAAACATCATTTGTTTTTTTGAGTGTCATATTCGGAACAATTTACTTACAGTGAAGCATAAATGGCTTATCTTCTTAGATGCATCCAAAACGATTAGGATGATGTCAAAACTATCGAGATCGTTGAAAATTTGTCTGATGATAATGAAAAACATCAACATTTTCCAGAAACTATTGGAAGATACCAGCGAAAAGAAACAGTCTGTTGAAGGGCTAGGTAGAAGATATCATTATTGAAGAAAGAGGTTCTTATTATAGTGAAGTCAATGTTTCCGTTACTACCTTACCTGATACAAATAACACAAAGTAAAACAAAGATTCGTACTGATTGGGACGAAACTTACTTGAGGGTCACTGGCCAAAGTATCTTATTCCTCGCTTCCACTCGAAATAAGTAAATAAATCTTCAAAATTAGTGCATTCATTTAGAGTACTTTTCCATATACTTCAAGCGATTTGCAATGAATATGGTTCAACTCAATTCTTTGGTTTTATTTTCAGATTCGCACTTTGTGCCAAATTTGGCACATTTCACAAATGTTAAGTTTCATCATAGGGGCCATAGCCCCCCTTGAGATCTGAATAAGTTGTTGATATTGATTCAACAACCAGTTAGAATATGCAACTAAACCTTGATTGATTTTCATTCATTCATATTTTTCCTATTGAATTTTTTCTCAAAACACATATCAAATAAAAATAAAAGAGACTGAATTATTTTTATTATTTGGAAATATCGTAACAATATTCATCTTTTCTTCAAAAAATGTAAAATAACCATGGCAAAGAAATACAAAAATTCACGCTCAGTGGGTTACCATTAATGATGTTATTTTCATTTTATTTAATATCAAATTAAAATTATCCTGTTAAAATACATAAATTATAAAAAAAAGATATACAAAATAAGTGTTCATAAGTACCTGTCTTAACATATTTTGAATTAATTGTGTTACAATAGGGAAATATTGAACAGTTCATAATAACGACAGGTAGTAATGAAGTTGTCATTATTTTGACAGGTAATACGCACGCGCACTGTGAATTTGGAATAACGAAAACATTATTATGATATACGGTCCTGCCTTTATTAGTGGAAGGTTAAGGCCAGAATTAAAGTTCATTAATTTTCACTTCGGGCAAGATCGTGGATACGATATACCTAATTCATGCTAGATAATTATCTGATATATTCAACACAAATCGATATCGAAGCCCCCTCTGGCCATTCCGTCATCACAATAATTGTATCTTAGTCTAAAATGAATTAAGTAGAAAGAAAAATCTAATATACTAGTTTTGATTTATAGGTTATGGATAACAAACGCCTATATACATAAGGAACGAACAGACAAAACTGCAATATCTACACACCTACGTGCATTGTTTCATTACAATGCAAAACATGGATTTAAAATTAGAATAAGGCAGGTTTGTATTTTACATAAGTAATGTTATTTATAACCACTTTATTATGTAAAACCTTGAACATATTTCCAAAACTGGCAATGAAACATTTAAAGAGAATATTTCTTTGTATACAGTGCTGAAAGTGAGTGATGAACTGAACAGTTCAGTACAGACTATTTTCAAGCAATTGTTCTATACTAAGTATTCTCGCAGCGTGTAATTGCCGTAGTCGAACCACAATGAAACATTACTTACTGCTACGTGAAAAACAAATATCTATGGCGTGCTAGATCGCAGATAATCATTGCCACGCCATATTTTCAAACAAATGAGTTTGTTAGAGTTATTTATCGTGTTTTTTCCTCTATTGTACGAGTGATACGATGTCAGTTGAAAAAATAATGATTGCCATTTATTTTATACTCGAGCTTTGAACTGTCAATCAGATAGTTGGATGGTATGAAAAACAAACTTCCAACTTTTTCAACGTTTATGAGTAGTAATGAATAATATATGAGGTCAAACTCAGGTGTCGCTCAATTTCCGAGTTTCTACAGGAAATGTATGCAGTGAGCACGTAAAGTTAGCAACAAATTCGTTCAAAATTTGATATGGCCAATGGGAAAAGAAGCTTAGACACGTCAATTTTCTTTTTCAGTTACGCATTTTTTGTCCTATTCCTATTTCCGATGACGTCATCACTGTTCGAGTTATGACGATATCATAATTTTTCTGAAATGGCAATACTTATCCTAATATTGATGAAACCTTCTGTATATTCTCTCGGATGATTCTGAAATTTTTGTCCTCGAGAATAATAGTTATCGTCATACGCTCGTTATGGAATATATTATTTTACATTTTTTCCAGAGTGTTTTTGATCTATAAACGATTAGAATATGCCTAGTTAGTCGAGAAAAAACCCCAATCAACAACAATACTTATAAACTGTTATGATTCTAGAACTTAGAAAGTTTGGGACCCTTAAATTATCCAAAATTAGGTGGATTCCAAAAGAAACTGACACAAAATCTTTTCCCGCTGCCGACACTGTAAATAGTCCAAACTTGCTTAGCAAAAAACTGGTAAATGGCCTATATCATTCATTTACTAATTCATCTTGACAACGGAATGTAAATAGTGTCATTTACATGCCTGGGGTAATAATGACTTTGACTTTGACAAGTTTCATTTATATCAATTTTTATGTTATGAGACTTTTTGAATATTATTGTTGTCTGTTTATTCTGTAACTTAGTTACGCGCACAAGCAACTTAGAATGAAATAGCGGAACGAATGATCATGAAGAAAGGTTAAGAAAACGAACAAACTTCAATCCAGGCAAAATTTGAGAAATGTCAACAAGCAGCGGGAAAACGTAATAAGTAACACGGAATGTAACGACTGTTAATATCCTCGGCTTTGCCCAGGCTCGAACTCGCTCACCTCGAACATTAACACGTCTTTACATTATTAAGTACCCTGTACTATTGGAAGAAGGCAAAGTTAAAATTTGACATGACAGATGTCATCACTAAAATAGAGAAAATTATTTCAAAGAAAAAAGTAATATGGCAACAAATATTATGCAAAGCAAATATGCAATACTCAATTATATGATGAAGCTGCAATAACAAACAATAATATGGAATGAAATCAAATAGGTTACAAATAGAAATGAATAACAAAAGGATGTAGGAGACCGATCTTCTCATATTCATGTAATGAAATGATGCTAAGGGAAATTATAGATAGAAAAAATAGTTGAACTGAATATTGGATAAGAAAATAAGAATCTTGAAATTCAAAGCTTTCCATACATGTAAATAAAGTCTATGTTCTTACTCATTGTAATTAGTTAGCAATGAATTTTCAAAATGTGAAAAATCTACATGTTGTTGCTATGAAATGAAGGTATAGTCAATTTCTCAACAAACAAAAAGATTCTTGGAGAAAGCAGGGTGTAGATGATTTTTTCATGTCCGGCACCACAAGAAGTGTTAAAATGTAGGATTTTACAACAACCGAGTCCAAATAGGTATTATTAGTGAGATAGAATGTGCATATAAAATATGACCTGCAAAGAACTGTTAAAATCCCAGTTGAATAACAATAAAGTGTAAATGTTCCTGAAGGACAGACCCAAGTGTCTGCAGTACAGAATCCCAGAGTTTCAGGAGGAATGCATTGTAAGCATTTGTAAATTCCAGCAGTAGTCGATGAACAAGACATAGGTATTTTTCTGAAATCGTTCAAGAATGCCCACTTTCTCGGAGCAACTTCAGGCCTCAAAATACGCTAATCTAGTATTTTAGTCCGTTGCTAAGCAACGAACTTTCCCGGACCGTTTTCGGCAATAAACTGTACGGGAATAGTTATTATCCTAACAAGTACGGAAAGAGTACTATTCCCGCATGAGACTGCCGTTACCCGAACGACGCAAAGCGGAGTTCGGGTAAGCAGTCGAGTGCGGGATAGTACCTTTCCGTATGAGTAAGGATCAAGATTTTTTCTACAAGAGCATTGAAACATCTTATGTGATGCTCTTGAACAAACTTTCACGTGCGGGAAAAATTATTACCGTACTAGTGCGGGAAAAACTCACTTGAAGTGACATTAGCGTGCGGGAAAATTTTTCCCGCACTAGTGCGGGAATATGACACCTCTCAAACTAAATTGCGTGCGGGAATAGGGCGGAACACGCATGCTTGTAGAAAAAATACTTTCCCGTATCGTAAACGATCCGTGAAAATTTTTGACGGCTTGTATACATTTTAGACAGTAAATGAATGCACGCAAACAATAAGTATAATTCCTTAATTTATGATAATGCTGATTGCGATTTCAGAAAAAATAGTATTTGTACCTAGTAGTAAAAGCACATTCCCAGACTTCAATGCTTGTTAGCCTCGGCTTATCGCCTCGGTTAACAATTTACATTGTCGTCCGGGAATGTATTGCTTTTACTACTAGATACACAATATACTATTCTTTCACAAAGGCCTTGAAACTCTGTTGCAACACATGAAAGCTTTCGAACCAATATATGCATATATTTTCATGAACTTGAGTTTCACAAACTATTTGAATCGATGGAGAACTCAAACAGGGGGTTACACAATATGGGTACTAGTGCTCTAGAACATTCGTTATGAACATTATTTTATTGATATTAGTCGCGCACAAACTTTCACGTCCATTTTGTATGGAAAAAGTAAGGTTAGAATTGTATGTGCATGATCCAAGCGATATGGCTAGGAATTTCAAAGCCAAGTGTTAGTTTCAGTATTTTAGGGAATGCTTGGGATGCGAATTTAAGAGTATGTTGCGTTTCGACATTTTCGACAGACCGAACTTTATTAAATCAGAAGAAATTTGATGACATGTTTGCTTTTTGACAGAGCGCAAAAATATATTGATATTTTATGTAAATATCAAATTATCGGATATATTTCATATACAGTGTGTTGCAATTTACTAAGCCCCACCCCCGTATTTCTGTGGATTTTGGAAATTAATTTAATTTTTTTTTTCAATATGCACTTCTCGAAATGTTCTATCATGTCAGGTAAAAAAGTTTCATCAATCACCTTTTCAAGACCTACTACAACCACAGAATGCATGCCAAAAATTGGGTAAAGGTATTAGGCATTTTTTTAGCAAAATTTTGGTTAGAGCATTCGATTCCAACCATTGTCAAATACCCCCATGTAAAATTTCAAGATGATATCTTTTACGGGATGTTTTCTATACCTGTTGCAATTTTCGAAAAAGGAAATCTTTAAAGTCACTCTGTATAAAAAAATCCGTGTAAATTGGAATGAATTAAGGCAAGGGGTCGGATTTAGACGATCTGTTTACTGATTGTTAATGAAAACACATTATTTCCACACAAATTATCAATTTTTAAATACTAACAAATTATGGAAACAAACATGAAAAAATGGAATAAGTATCAAACAAGCAGATGAAAAACAGAGACACCAACATTTCTAAATCTTTGTATGTTCTATATACCCCCCTTCATTTTCTGTACATTTTTCGTACCTTCTGCACAAGTTCTATCCAACTCTTCGCAGTTCTCCTGGTGATATCTCACTGCAAACTTTCACAATTCTTCATCGCAACCCTTCTTTAGTCCTTAGCCTACTTTAATAAACCTTCTGTTTGATACTTCCTCAGAAGTAAAAATCCAGAGGGGTGAGATCAGGCGAATGCGGCGGCCAATAAATTAACGGACTATTGCGACCAATCCATTCAGAGGAAATTTTTGGTTCAACCAGCTTCGTACATTACCAGCATTATGGATAGAAGCACCATCCAATTGAAAAATGTCTCAATTCATTCTAGTTTACACGAAATTTTTTATACAGAGTGATTCGAAAGATTTCCTTTTTCGAAAATTGTAACAGGTATAGAAAATACCCCGTAAAAAGTATCATATTGAAATTTCACATGAAGGTATTTGAGAATGGTTCAAATCAAATGCCCTAACCAAAATTTTGCTAAAAAAATGCCTTATACTTTTTCTCGATTTTTGGCATGCATTCTGTGGTCGTAACAAGGTGATTGATGAAACTTTTTTATCTGACAAGATAGAGCATTTCGAGAAGTAAGTACATATTGAAAAAAAAAATAAATAAATTTCCAAAATCCACAGAAATACAGGGGTGGGGCTTATTAAATTGCAACACACTGTATATCTGATATTAAAGTGAATCGAGTATTTTCGTTTCGATTCCGAGAGCTCACGATCCGTGGACAGCGCTGTTTCGTTGTTACGAACTCATCAGCACGGCTTTATGAGGTCTCTCGAAATTGAAACGAATGTACTCTACTTAATATTTATATGATATTTTCGAAAAAACTTATAAAATGGAAACCAAAAAGCAGAAATAGCAAGTTTATTCAAAACTTAATACATAAAAAAACATGTAAAACTGAATAATAAATTTATTATGCTGGTTGAATGCGAAATGATATTATATTGAAGCGAAAAACCATACAATGATAATAGATAAATGAATAACGAATAAAAAATAACCTTTCTCACAAAAACATAAATTCCTTCTGAAATAAATTAATATACTCTTCAGTCTTCAATATTTCAACATAAAAATAGGAAAGCAATAACGTTATTATTATAAAATAACATTTAAAAAAATTGTCAATGTCAATAGAAGAGAGTGTAGACTCTTCAATTTTTTTAGTTGGGGATTCCCAATTAATCCATTTTAAATCATCATGTTTTCGTTTGGAATCGTTATTTAAATAAGTATTTAAATAGCTGTAGAGGCTATTGCTGTGAATAATTGATCACAAAGGCCAAGAAAAAGGTTTTTTGTGAGTCGAAAATTAAGGAAATACAGTAAGTATCGATCTTGATATTTATTTGATAAATATCTGGATATATGATATATATCAAGATATATATCATGGTTTATACCAGTGGATATATATCTTTGCGCCCTGCTTTTTTATACCGAAAGAATTTTCATCGTTTAAATGGGTAAGTATTGGTTGAAAATTTTCAATTTGTGTTATGATTTATTAGCATTGAGGTTTACAATTATTGTTTCTGTGACTTCCAGGAGATTTACAATTGAATATGTAAGTGTAACCAGAGGGTTACAAAAAAAATCCAATATTTCATCAAAAATAGTTAATACTATAATAAATAAAACATTTTTAGGATCAACTGTGAAAAAAATTCAGTTTGGAATTATTGTTTACTGATATGAATCATGTGATATTTTGTATCGACTAGAGATGATGTCTGGTGGTAATATTCAAAAAACGAATTGAATGAATATACACAGTTCGAGAATTCCACATTCCACACCTGTCACTAGGCAAAGAGCAGACATTCCAACGTCAAGTAAAATTTGAGAAGCGAAATTTTCTCCGTTTATTGTAGAGCCAAATTCTTCCAAGAAACAGCCATTCACGTGGAGAGCTCAAACGCGATTCCGATATATTGGATACTTTATAAACATGACACTCGCACAAAGCAATCTGCACGCAAACTGGATTTTCTACGAAACAGCTTATCCTTTCGATGAGAAAATAGAGCTTCAAAGGACTATCTTGATTATTGTATGCTACAAGAACACTAAAACTTTGTTCTATTCGGTTCATCCAAGTTAATCCTGTGAGAGTTTGTCTAGATTTGGTTCATTAACGAAAACCTCAACATAATGCAGTTACTAACAAACATCCACATGGAAAGCCGTTAGAAGGGTGGCACGTCAACAGCGGCATCGTTCGGTCATGTAGAAAACAACGATGACGAAGTATGAACAACTGAAACCACCATTGCTTTGAGAGAATTATGGATACCTATACAAATAAAAACATTTTTCAATGATCAAAATGTATTACCTGTGAAGCAATCAGGTTTCGGAAGGGGATACAGCTGTGCTACAGCCCTTGCTGATGTTGTTGATGACATAATTAGTGCTATGGATTGTGAAAAAATATCAATATTGATACTGCTAGATTACTCATTTTGATTTCGGTGCATGCTCACTTATTGCATCATACTTAAGAAAGAGAACCCTTTAGTTATTGGTACTGACACATCTGCATCGTTGGAAATCCTTTCTGGGGTACCACCTACTACCTTGTGGTACCCCATTCCTATATTATTTTTTCTATGCACAGCAGATTTTCCAAACTCGTCCAAAGTTTGTGATTATCACCTATATGCGATACACAGTTGTATTTTTCTATTCAATATTCCAATATATCTGAAGTAATCAATGGCATTAATACTGATCTTGACGAGATTTCCAATATTTCAATAAATCATTCTTTGAAAATTATTCCCAAAAAATCATCAGCTTTAATATTTTGTAATGATAAAATTCGAAATCATATGACATTTCGCTTGAAATTGGTCGCACCGAAATACCTTATGAAACACAATGCAGAAACTTAGGTCTCATAATTAATACCAAATTAAGATTTAAAAAACATATATCATCTAAACTGAGATGATGTATACTCAAAGACAATCCATTTCAACCGATGTAAGAAAACTATTATGTGACTCGCTTGTGTTGTCACACCTAAATCATTGTGCTACTTTATATGGACCATGTAAAGATGGTATTGAGAGCAGACGAATTCTGAAACATCATAACTCATGTATAAGGCTTATTTACCGAATTAGAAAATAACATCATATTTCACATAAATTCAAAGAATTGAATTGACTGAATATTTACAATGGTAGATGCTTACATATATGGCATGTTTGGCTCATAAAATATACTGTACAAAAACACCTCCTTTTTTACATCAGAAACTTAGATATAGAACTGATGTTCATAATCTAAATATACGTCAAAAAACTCCACTTCTTGTCCCTAGACACACTAAATCAGTCTTCAAACGATCATTTTCCCACAGCATGGCAGTCTGTATCAAGTTTTTTCAAGTTTCCTTCATCTATTTCCTCCATTATCTTTTTCTATCTTCGCACTCTATTCGCATCTGAATATTCATTTCACCGTTATTTCTTAAATTATCTCATTTTAACATAATGTTTCAGTCACCATCATTGTTACTTCTTTATTTTAATCTTACCGGCATTGGTGAAACTTAACCAATTATAGCCAATTATCCATTCTTATTTGTTATAATATGAAAACTGTATAGAAAAAGAAGGTGATAATAAATGTATTATTACTCCCATTATATGACAAGTTGTTCCGAGATCTAAAATCAGCAGATATATTGGCGCTAGAAATAATATTTTTATTTCATTGAGGGGAATGACTTTTTAGTCGAATCTACTGTGGGGCTTGTTTTTCGGTTTCATTTACCATCCAATGATTTATTGTTGCGTATTTCAAGAAACGGGATATTGAGAAATTGTTCTTTTTTCAACCCTGCTCAATGGCTTCTGCAAAACTCTGTTCAGAGGGGGCTATACTGGCTATAATTCGACAACCCTGATTGAGTCCCTAAAGGCTATGAAATTTTGACTTTTTCACAGTTAAACTACCACGCATACAGATGTCCAATAAAGGCTCTAATTGGTGTGTTTGCATTTCATTTTTCCATCTACTCCTTTTTCATAAATATTTCTGAATAAAACAGTTTCATTTGATTACTGGCTGCAAAAGCTTGGAATTAGTGTATCTTTCACCCCATTGTTTTTCTTCTCCTTTGGCCGATTTCTTTTTATTCTTATTCGATATTCGAACACAGCATCACCACGTACAATCTCACTTAAGTTTCCTATCCATTCAATTGAATATTCTGGTGCATGACTTTTAACCACCGACGAGTCGTGTAAATGGATATTCAAAAACCTTCAATACGTCAGCGTAGGAAATCGTAAATTTTTTCTGTAGAAATAGTCACCCGGCAACAGGAAGATATTTTTTGTGCTACGACCTGGACATTTTCAAGAAAATATTTTATAAGGCTCAATAAATCTAGTGCTATAACACACAAGTGTTAATAAAAGTATGTGATTTCAAACAAGGTGAAAGGTCAAATTTTGGATTATTTATTTAATTATTGAAGACGTATTCGAAAAAAAAAAAAAAAAAACTCGGCGCGCATTTCGAGTGATTCATAGAGGATTAGCTGTTGAAATGAAGACATCAAAGGGTAAGAGATACTGTATTTTTGTTGACCAACTCATGCATGAACTTTCGACTCGATGGCTATAGTTTCTTCTGAAACGAAAATTTATTTTATTTGTATATTGTGGTCTCCCAAATTCTTAAGCCTCCTAAAAACGTTCACACCTATTTGGAAATAACCTGTATATGCAGCTAGGACTCAAGGAAAAATGTGTTATATCGTATAGAAAAAAAAAAAAAAACAAGCAATTTTTATGATTTTCAAAAATTGTTATCTCCGAAACTAATTTGAACTTGCATGGGTAACTTCTAGTGACTTGTACTACAATATCCCAAAAAATTATCAAAATTGGCTGAACGCCATTTTCCCATGTATTTGGTGCGGGGTCCTTTCTATAATTCCAGATTTCCTTCTTAGAAGAAACTGTCATTACCATTATCAATCTGAGGCCCCACAGACAATCTTTTTGGTTAAATTCAAGCTGTATTTTTCAATACTGTTTTGCATCTTGGTTTACTTCTGAATCTGATATCCTAAATCGCAAATTCTGATTCATATTATGGAAGATTTATTTCCATGTGTCCATTGTGAGGATTAAAACATTATTAGAAGAAGTAAACAAGTATTTCCAACATTCAGAACGAGTGATATCTAACACAAAAACAAAAATAACTTACTTACCTGGATAAAAATATATTATCCAAAAACATAAACCCAGCTGCAGACACTACACCACAAAAAGCACTGTTGGTATCTGAACTTTCCCCGTATAAATGAAATCATATTTCCAAAGTGAACAAGTATAGTTTTCATGAACGATAGTCACTTAACCTCAAAAATAACAGTATATAGAATCAAGTAATCCAACTCGAACATTTAAAAACCATAGTGCATAAACTTAGAAATTCAAATGATCAGAAATAAGATTTCATATATTTGTGTTGTGCTGAGTTGGTTTTTTCTAGAACAGGTAAGTAATAATATTACGTATTCGAATTGAAATTTGTTTCTTTGGTTCTATTTATTGACATTTACCTAACACCTAATTTTTGATAGTTGCATAAAATGTCATTATAAACTGATGTTATATGAGTGACGAAATTTCGTCCACTGCATAACCGTACAGGGCGAGTAATAAGGACTAACCTAACAGAATAGAATAATTTATATTTTCGAAACTACCACGAATTAGAGAACCAAATTGTTAAAAAGGTAAATAGTCTAGTCAACAAGTACCATTTAGACCAACTTTTTTCAGCAGTCTCCGAAAATTATGATTGAGGTGTCATTCGATTCGGAATGACATCCAGATGATTTTTGAAAAAAATTAAGTTCCGCATGAAAAATTTGTAAAAGTTATTAACAATTAACTAAAAAAAAAAGATGGCTTTAGTATTTTGTAAATATCTCAAAAACTAATTAAAATTTTTTAAATCTAAAAAAAGATTCAAAAAGAGGAGGAAATTTCCTAAAAAAAAGCTCAATTCCCGGAATTGTAGCATCAATATTTATAATTTTCCCAGAGGGATGAAAATACGGCCGAAAACTCTGGCTCGGGCAAGCCACACCCACTTTGGACACTTTAACAATAAAAATTATTTTAAAATACTAAATATGAAAATAAAAAATTGGAAAAATTCAGGCACTA
Organism: Chrysolina americana; assembly: GCA_958502065.1. Lineage (NCBI taxonomy): Eukaryota > Metazoa > Arthropoda > Insecta > Coleoptera > Chrysomelidae > Chrysolina > Chrysolina americana. The sequence continues at coordinate 15,533,194 of OY293418.1, forward strand.
ACTGAATAGATTAATGAAGAATAATCCGCTTGAAAAAAATTTTTATCACAATTTTTCAATCAATAGTTAATTAATAATTTTTTTCTGCTTGAACATGAATATTGCAAGTGTGATAATTGTTAAACTATAAATTTAAGATTTTTTTCCTCTTTTGGAGCAATTCTTGAAAGGCTTCAGAATAGAACCCCGTTGGAAAAATTAAAAAGTTTTTATTTTTCAGTTTTTTATTAACAATTTTCGTTGTTGCAAAATTAAATACTTGAATTAATCATTGAAAAAATTTTTTTTTTTTAAATATTATCAATAATCCGTTTTTATGTTATCAGGAACTACATAGAAATAATTTTTTTAAATTTTTATCTCTAATTGTTTAAAAAATTGTTATAAACAAATGCGTTGTTTATAAGATAATTGAAATTTTTTTTATGGAATTTCAATCTTTGATACAAATAATGATTTTTAAAAGAAAAATTGTTCCTTAAAAAAATTTTTTTATTGCTTGAAAACGCATTTGTTAATTAACAATTATTTTCTCCCGCTTCTAATTAATATTAAGGAACCATTTTTTTTTTAAATCATTATTTGTCTTTCTTTCTGATATAAAAAAAAAATTCCATTTTATTTAATTTTTCATTGTTTATGCAATAAACAATTTGTTATAAACAAATAAATTTTTACCTTATATTTTTTTTCTATTCTAATTTCTGTCACAAAAACAGACATGATATTTTTTCTTTTTTAAATTTTTTTTATTATTTTTTATTTAATTTTTAAATATAAGTTCTCTCTAACTTCGTCATTCTTACCTGGTCTTCATCCTTAAAATTATTATAATTTACAAACTAATGGAGATACGATGAAAATACTTAAGACTTATTTATTCTCCATTACATAAAAAACAAATTTAGCAGAAAAGTTTAGTTGTTACTTATTTATTTATTGAATTTATAGCAATTGTTGAAAAATACTTAGGGAAATTTTTTTTTTGTTTTAATGCTTAAAAATCTTATCAACTATTAAAAATATGACTACTTCATTCAAGTATCTTATCAATTATTGTTCATTACTCAACATTTTTACAACAATTGCTATAAATTCAATAAATAAAAAAGTAACAACTAAACTTTTCTGCTAAATTTGTTTTTTATGTAATGGAGAATAAATAAGTCTTAAGTATTTTCATCGTATCTCCATTAGTTTGTAAATTATAATAATTTTAAGGATGAAGACCAGGTAAGAATGACGAAGTTAGAGAGAACTTATATTTAAAAATTAAAAAAAAAATAATAAAAAAAATTTTAAAAAAGAAAAAAAATCATGTCTGTTTTTGTGACAGAAATTAGAATAGAAAAAAAAATATAAGGTAAAAATTTATTTGTTTATAACAAATTGTTTATTGCATAAACAATGAAAAATTAAATAAAATGGAATTTTTTTTTATATCAGAAAGAAAGACAAATAATGATTTAAAAAAAAAATGGTTCCTTAATATTAATTAGAAGCGGGAGAAAATAATTGTTAATTAACAAATGCGTTTTCAAGCAATAAAAAATTTTTTTTAAGGAACAATTTTTCTTTTAAAAATCATTATTTGTATCAAAGATTGAAATTCCATAAAAAAAATTTCAATTATCTTATAAACAACGTATTTGTTTATAACAATTTTTTAAACAATTAGAGATAAAAATTTAAAAAAATTATTTCTATGTAGTTCCTGATAACATAAAAACGGATTATTGATAATATTTAAAAAAAATTTTTTTTTCAATGATTAATTTAAGTATTTAATTTTGCAACAACGAAAATTGTTAATAAAAAACTGAAAAATAAAAACTTTTTGATTTTTCTAACGGGGTTCTATTCTGAAGCCTTTCAAGAATTGCTCTAAAAGAGGAAAAAATCTTAAATTTATAGTTTAACAATTATCACACTTGCAATGTTCATGTTCAAGCAGAAAAAAATTATTAATTAACTATTGATGATAAAAATTTTTTTCAAGCGGATTATTGTTCATTAATCTATTCAGTTAGTGCCTGAATTTTTCCAATTTTTTATTTTCATATTTAGTATTTTAAAATAATTTTTATTGTTAAAGTGTCCAAAGTGGGTGTGGCTTGCCCGAGCCAGAGTTTTCGGCCGTATTTTCATCCCTCTGGGAAAATTATAAATATTGATGCTACAATTCCGGGAATTGAGCTTTTTTTAGGAAATTTCCTCCTCTTTTTGAATCTTTTTTTAGATTTAAAAAATTTTAATTAGTTTTTGAGATATTTACAAAATACTAAAGCCATCTTTTTTTTTTAGTTAATTGTTAATAACTTTTACAATTTTTTCATGCGGAACTTAATTTTTTTCAAAAATCATCTGGATGTCATTCCGAATCGAATGACACCTCAATCATAATTTTCGGAGACTGCTGAAAAAAGTTGGTCTAAAGGCACTTGTTGACTAGACTAAAAGGGTTATCATACAGTGTGTTAAAATTGCAAAATGGTGGTCATTTCGAATTTGTATTCTGTATTAGAACAGGAATAGTTATGATTGAATTCTTATAATTGTCTTTCGATTGCATAGCATACTTCAAAAAGCAAGGAATGTAGTGGCACCAGCAATTGTCACCTCACACTATTTTATTCAAAAATAAGAGACTTATAATTTATTTCGTATTTTAGCGACATCCTTATGTTCCCATATGTACCAACAACCCTTGTGGATGAAAACCTCTAACATAAATGTCAGCGCAATCGCTATTTTGTAACCAAACGGTTAAACATTCTTAAGTTACAAGATATTTTCAAATTAATAATATTTGTTTTGACTTTTGAGAAAGTGGTCCTTTCAAGTATAACAGGTGAGTAGTGAAGTGATATCTTGGAACGAAGTCAATTTGGAGTGTTTGGAATGAATACGTTATGAGAAATCCAGTGGTGACAAATACTGGTTTAGAAAAACCGTCACGGAATGACAATTACTGTGCTGGAGAAAATATCGTGAAAAAATGTAATTTATATGAAAATCGTGTCCACTGATAATCACAAATGTTTGGCAATGAAAAATTTTGAAATTTATTCAAGTAAGCCCTTAGTTGTCAACACATACATGATAATGACCATTAATGGATTTGGAAGTGATAATTATTGGTTTCAGAATTCTAAGGAACATGAACCACGGCCAAGTTAGGAAAAATGCTTTTTTCAACTACTATTCAGAAGAAGCAATGTTAGCTGCAGTAGAAGCTTGCAAAAATGGTATGTCATTTTTAACTGCAAGCAAACAGTGTGGGGTTCCCACCAGCAAGTAAAATTCGAGTGTTGGAATTCCCTTCAAGAAGGAATGGTTCTGGCCAGATTGTGAAAATGGAAAAAGCAAAAGATGTAGAGAAAAATTACGTTTGGTTGTAACATCTAAGGAATGAAAACATTACTTCAACAAAAAGAGAAGACAAAAAAAAGAGAAAAAAGATGAGGGAAGACAACAAGCTTTGGAGGTTGAAACAAATAGGAGAGAAGCAGAAGTCGAAACAGCAGATCAAAAAGAGAAAAATTGAAGAAAGTTCAGAGTTTGAGCTCTGAGATTTCTTCTGCAGAAACGTCTGATGAAGAAGAGACTTTTTCAGACATTGAAGCCACTCCTCCAGAATTGATTCCAGTTTTAGAACATTACTATGTAGTTTATTACGAAGAACAATTCTACATAGGCCGTGTTATAAAAACTAACAAGAAAGTTTTTCTGAAATTTTTTACATAGAACTATTTTGTCTGGCCTAAACATCAAGATGATGATTGGGTGGAAAACGAACGTCTCTTCTATCCGAATATTTTGTAACGAGCCTTTCCATGTGGATAACATGGAATTAAAGAAGAAAAGTCAGCTTATCATCAGAACAAATTACAAGTAACATGTAACTGATTTTGTTTTTTCATTGTTGTAATTTTTTTTTGATGCTGACATTTATTGAAAAATTTGATGACAACCAATAGGTAGGCCAAAATTCTTGTGTGACAACCACTGGTGAAATGACATTTATGTAAGGCTTTGTACTAGAATTTTTCAATTTTCAAAAGAAAAATCCTTTGCTATATGAGACATAGATGTATCAACTCTCAACTCATATTTTGGACTGTGGCAAGTCTCCTTGGAAGTGACTAGTTATGAAAAAGTTAGTCTAATAATGACAACTACTGGTACCTTATTCCGACATTTCTTGATTTCTATCGAATAACAAGGTAGAGGTTCAAGTTAGGCATGAAAAAATCTCAAGTAACTCATCCTAATAGTCAATTTTTTTGAATGGTGTCAAAAAATTGAGTTTTTTTACAATTTTTCAATGCTACATTAGGAAATCGCCTGAGCTCATATGGTAGATCAGGTGTTAGCCTGGACTAGTTGCATTGAAGCCCTAGAACAGACTGACTCTAGTCTGGGTACTAGCACACAAATCTTGGATTCAACAGAAATCTCAAGTATGGTGGAAAATGTCACCAGGAATAAGACAGGCCAAAGAGTTCATCAAACAACCGCAGCCAACATTCACAGAATATCTACTAAGCCAGAAGAGAAGCACTACTAGAATATTAGTAGTTCTCAACAAACATAAGTATGAGTATGAGTACAAATGGTTTGGCAGGAGTAGTGCTATGCAGGTTCTGTCAGTGAGAAGAGGAAACCCCAGTACACATACCATGCCACTACGAAGGCTTGTCAAGGCTAAGGTTTCTAACGCTGGGAGAACAATCAAGAGCTCCCAGATACATGGGAGTTCTAAAAACTAGCCTATGGAGTCTCGTAATGAAGATAGGGCTGGATGGAGCACTCTAAACGATTTCGAGGGCACACACAATAGATCTGAAAAGGTCGTGCTGTAGAGGCTTGTATCACGAAAGCCCCAATATAATCTAATCTAGCCAGGACTACCGAGCTAACTTCTCCACAAGTGGTTTTTTAGTTTAGAACGGTTTGCGAGCTGTACATTTTTTCCAAACTGCTACGGAGGTAGTTTGTTTTTCAGAGAAATGTAAATATATCAAAAACACTAAAAGATAAGGGACATAACTCAGGTTGCATAAGCTCATTATCAGAAGGCAATTCGAACCATGTTCAAAAATGTAGATTTCATTTAAAATGAGAAAGTTGGTACCGATTTTTGGCATACCCAGTATAGCTGTAGGACAGAAAATATTTTAGGTAGAACGGATAAAATCGACTATGACAGCATACCAAATTCAAAGTTGGGAAACGTATAATATTATAATATATATATATATATATATATATATATATATATATATATATATATCTTGGAAAATATTTGGGTAGCAGTCAGTTGACAGTAAAAGTTATTTAATCTTCGTTTTTAAGCCGAGCTTTCGAAAATCTTTATTTTCTTTATCAAGACTATAACTAGAATATAATGTATATGAGTATATATGTTAATTCAACAGTTAAGTAATACTTACTAACGTGAAATTGAAAGAAATTTACATCAATGATAAACATAAAGAATATTGAAAACTTCAAAAATACAGACAGAGACAGGAAGATAATGACAGAAAGATGAATGGTATATATAGGATGAGAAAAACATAAAAAATTGTAAAGAAGAATAGAATTACAAAAATAATATATTCAAGAAGGACGACTGTTGGAAAATATCTGTTTATTTCTGTGTAAAATGTATGTATATATAGAGCTTCATTCTTTTATGTCAGTTCTTTTGTTGACTGTATTGGTTGCGTAATTGATGTGAACCATTTCCAAAAAGAGTCTTTTCCGTAAATTACTTTCTACATCAAGAACTTTCGCATTTTCATAATCAATCCGATGGTCTTTATCAATGGTATGTTCAGATAATGCACAAGATCTTATATTTCTCCTTGAATCACTCTTATGTGAGGTAATGCGATCTTTTAGCATTCTTTTTGATTGGCCAATATATACTTGATCACAGTCTTTGCATGGAATTTCATAGATAATATTAGATTTGAACATGGTAGGTACTGGAGTTTTCAATTTAGAATGTAAATTCGAGATAGTGGTGACATTTGTTTTTGCAAATTTTATTTTTTCATTTCTGAGAACATTGATTAATTTTGGAGTCAAGTCATGGACATGTGGTAAGCTCTTATAATAGGTCATGTTATTGGTATCGTGGGTTCTTGTGTCCTGAATATGAGAGGAAATGTTTTGTGAAGGTGTACTGAAAATAATTTTGTTTACTAAAGAATATGGATACGAATTCTCAAGTAAAATGACTTTGAGTTCATTCAAACATTCAAGTCGAAAAGAAGGGTGAGTCAGTTTCTCAACCCTACTTTTCTGATTGTTGATCATATTGATTTTAATTTTGGTGGTATGATAAGAGTGATAATTTATTAAACGATTACTATTAATAGATTTTCTATACCATTTAGTTCTTATTTTATTATCGTCCATTCTGATCAACATCATATCTAGAAAAGGTACTGAATTATTAATCTCCTCCTCCACTGTGAATTGAATATTTTCATCATATCCATTGAACACAGAAAGAACTTCTTGAATTTTTTGTTTTGGAACAGCAAGAATTAGGTCATCAACATATCTTTTAATGAAGGGAAATTCAAAATCAAAATTTCCAATACATTGATCTAAAAGATCATCTAAAACATAGCTGGATAATATTGGAGATATGCTAGAGCCCATTGGAGTACCAAAAATCTGTTTATAGATCTTGCCCTCAAATACCAAATACGATGAATCAAAAATGAATTCAATCACACTAATGAATGACTTTTCATCAAAAAGACAATGATTAGAAATGACACTCCATTTACTCTCAATACTCTTTTTTATTAATTCCAATGGCAAATTTGTGAAAAGAGATTTAACGTCCAAACTTATGATTACGTAATTATCTGGTAAAGACATGTCATTTATGAACTCAATGAATTTGAATGAATCCTCTACGTGATATGGATTATTATCGTCATAAGCATTGGTCAAAATTTTTTTATTTTTGAGTTGAGAAATTATTTTATTAGCTTTCTGTTGAAATGTAGATGTTGGATCTCTTTTCAGTGCTTTGTAATATTTTTGGTCATCCAGTAATATTTGACTCTTTTCCTTATATTCATTATTGTACATAACAACTGTAACATTACCTTTATCACTATTAACCAAACAAATTTCTGGATGTACTTTAAGGAAAGATTTACATTTTTCAAAAACTCTAGTAAGTTGTCCTTTTGTTCCTTTGTTTTTATGTAAATAATTGGTGATTATATTAGTGAACTGTGCTCTATATACATTTTTCTTTTCGTCATTAAAATCATAAATAATGTCCTCTAAACTAGCCAAAAGAGAATCTAACCTGATATCTTTAGAAGTAGGGCAAATACTGAATTTAGGGCCAAGAGATAAAAATTGTTGAATTTCTAGAGGAATTTGGACATTAGTTAAGTTTTTGAACCACTTTTTTTTAAATTTGATTCTATTCATCTGATTCAACTTTAGTTCTTCAAATTTGCTGATGTTACGGTTTTTTATTTCATATATATTTTTGAAGGAGGTTAGCTCGACTGGCTAAGTTAAGGAACGACAAAGGGAGTTGTCAGGTATTGCAGTCGGAGACACTGCTTCGTTACAACCTCACTTTTCGTAAGTACTTGGAAATCCTTTTTTCCCTTCACTGATTGTTATAGTCAATTCTTCTTTTGTTCACCAGTGTTCCTGATGAAGAGAAAAATAATTCTCGAAAGCTTGAAATGAAATAAAGAGTTCACACAATTAAAGTGTCTCCGACTGCAATACCAACTAAAAGTTCGGGTTGAACCGCGTCTAGAATTTGTTGAAATTCGACGTTTCGGCTCCGATTTTGGAGCCATTTTCAAGAACTGAAAAAGAACGAAAATTAATAAATGGTTGAAACGTAATTCTACGCTGAGGTCTCAATCTGCCTACTCCTCAGGTATAATTACGTTCGGTGTTTGTGACTTGACGTCGGGGTCTCAATCTGCCTACTCCCCATGTCTCGTCACTGGTTCTCTCTAAGGTCTCAATCTGCCTACTCCTTCGAGAGAACTGAGGAATTGTGGGTTGAGGAACTGTATTTATAGTGGACGTGGCTGTAATGGCCGTGTGCAATGTATTGGCGCGAGGTGAACTATGGGCGGGAACTGAGTTGGCGCTAGATGAGCTGTGTGCGGGAACTTGGTTGGCGCTAAGTGAGCTATGTGCGGGAACTGGGTTGGTGGGAAATGAGTTGATGCGTGCAATGAGAGGCTTCCAGGTATTGGGAAGTCTACGTCCGTCGTCGCGAGTGTTGAGGCAATTGGGGCGCTTATCTATCTCGAGGGCTTCTCGAATAATCCTGGTTTGCAGAGTTTTCTCGGTGGAAATTGTTTTTGTGTTTTTGAAGTCTATTTTGTGACCTGTGTCTTCTCGATGTTTATAAAGTGCGGAAGTGGAAGATGCCTGACGCACAGCAAGTTTGTGTTCGTAGACTCTGGAAGTTACTCGTCTGTTAGTCTGGCCAATATAACTTCTCGGGCAGTCTGAACATGGTATTTCATATATACCTTGAGAATCGTTTGGTATTGTGTCCTTGGGAGATCGGAGAAATTTGGATATTTGGTTGTTGGCCGTGAATATTGTTTTTATCTCGTGTTTTCTCAAGATATTACTGATTTTGTCTGTCACACCTTTGATGTATGGTAGGAAAGCTTTGTGTGGCTGGATACTCTCTAGTGGATCATTTGTTTTTGGAGGACGGGTCAGTTGAATTTCAACAAATTCTAGACGCGGTTCAACCCGAACTTTTAGTTTTATATATATTTTATATATATATATATATATTATATATATATATATATATATATATGTTCAGATGGGTTTCCGCGGTCAGATATTTGAAAACTAAAAGTTATCTATCTCGAGGGCTTCTCGAATAATCCTGGTTTGCAGAGTTTTCTCGGTGGAAATTGTTTTTGTGTTTTTGAAGTCTATTTTGTGACCTGTGTCTTCTCGATGTTTATAAAGTGCGGAAGTGGAAGATGCCTGACGCACAGCAAGTTCGTGTTCGTAGACTCTGGAAGTTACTCGTCTGTTAGTCTGGCCAATATAAGTTCTCGGGCAGTCTGAACATGGTATTTCATATATACCTTGAGAATCGTTTGGTATTGTGTCCTTGGGAGATCTGAGGAATTTGGATATTTGGTTGTTGGCCGTGAATATTGTTTTTATCTCGTGTTTTCTCAAGATATTACTGATTTTGTCTGTCACACCTTTGATGTATGGTAGGAAAGCTTTGTGTGGCTGAATACTCTCTAGTGGATCGTTCGTTTTTGGAGGACGGGTCAGTTGATGGCGGATAGACTTGTCGATTAGCGAATTGTTGTAACCATTTTGGAGTAAGGCTGATTTCAGTTTGTCCAGCTCTTGTGGTCTATTCTGGTTGTCGGTAAGCTGAATTGATCTGTATATCAGGGAGTTCAATACGGAGTTTGTTTGTGCTGGATGGTGATGAGAGTTTGCGTGTAGGTATCGGTTGGTGTGGGTCTGTTTCCTGTGTACTGTGTGGGTGAAAGAGTTGTTGGATTTCGTGATGAGAACGTCCAGGAAAGCTAGAGAGTTGTTCATTTCGGTCTCCATTGTGAATTTCATGTTGGGATGGATATCGTTTAGGTGATCTAAGAACGTGTTTAAGATTTCGTAACCATGAGGCCATATGACGAAAATGTCGTCAACGTATCTGAACCAGCAAGTAGGCTTGTGGCCAAATGCTTCTACAGCCCTGGTTTCGAAGTCTTCCATGAAAAGGTTTGCAAGGACTGGAGAAAGGGGGGAACCCATGGGAGCACCTTTCACTTGTTTGTAGTAAGTTCCTTGGAAGAGAAAGTACGTGTTGTTCATACAGTGATTGATGAGGTCCAGGGTGTCTTTTGGAATTCTGTGTTTAGTTTTGAGGATTTGTAGCGTGTCCGTTAGGGGAATGTTTGTGAAGAGGGAGACAACATCGAAGCTCACTAGGATATCGGTGTTCTGGATTCTATAGGATTTGAGAAGGTCTAAGAAGTGGAATGAATTTTTCACGTAGGATGAAGCTTCTTCTGCTCGTGGCTGAAGAGTACTCGCCAGATACTTGGCCAGGTTCTGGGTTGGTGATCCAAAGGCACTGACAATAGGTCGGAGTGGGATATCAGGCTTGTGTATTTTTGGAAGTCCGTAGATACGAGGGGTGCGTGATGACTTCTCTCTAGGGATAGTGGCTTTCTTGGTTTCGGCTGGTAGTTTAGAATTATTGATCAGATTCTTGGTCTTCTTTTCGAGGTAGGTTGTCGGGTCTCGTTGGGTGATCTGACACTCGGATGAGTTCAACAGTGTGCTCATTTTGTCTACATAATCTGAGGTATTCAGAACTACCGTGGCGTTGCCTTTGTCTGCTGGGAGAATGATTATGTCAGGGTTGTTGTGGAGGTTTCTGAGGCAATGTTTTTCGGCAGGTGTTATGTTGGATGGAGGGAGTTTTGCTCTCCTAAGTGTGGTGGCAATATCTTGTCTGGTTTCTTCAGCTGTGTTTTCTGGTAGATGGGTTATAGCGCTTTCTATTTGTGTAATGATGGTTTCTGTTGGGATTCTGTTTGGTGTGATGGAATAATTGAATCCTCTTGATAGTAGTGCACGGCTAGTTTGATCTAGTGGTGTGTCGGAGAAGTTGTGTACTAATACAGGTGATGCGGCTGGAACCAAGGGTGTGATGGTATTCGTTAACAATGCACAAAGTTTGATTTTCTGTGTTTCTGTTTTCTTATTGCTGATGTGATCTGCTTTGTCTTGAGATATCCTGGTCAAAGTGTCCCAGATGACTGGATGGATATCTACGGTGGATAATTTGCCAAAACATTTGTAGAGTGAGGTGTTGGTGATGTCCAAATTACGTCTGATGTCGTGAAGTGTTTTTCGAATGAGTGCTTGGCTGGCTTTATTGAGAATACGCTGGGCTGACGATGAGGTATCATGATGTTTCAACCGGAAGGCTTTGGGAATGACTCTGTGGTCTCTGCATGATTTGAGGAACGTGAGGTCGCACAGGAGTTTGGATCTTCGGATAAGGAGTGATGAATAGTTTTTCGTGAGATGGAGAATATCCTCCCCGTAGAGGCGTGAAATGTGTTCAGATAGGTTTCCGCGGTCAGATATTTGAAAACTAAAAGTTCGGGTTGAACCGCGTCTAGAATTTGTTGAAATTCGACGTTTCGGCTCCGATTTTGGAGCCATTTTCAAGAACTGAAATAGAAAGAAAATTAATGAAAGGATAATACGTAATTCTACGCTGAGGTCTCAATCTGCCTACTCCTCAGGTATAATTACGTTAGGTTTTTGTGATTTGACGTCGGGGTCTCAATCTGCCTACTCCCCATGTCTCGTCACTGGTTCTCTCTAAGGTCTCAATCTGCCTACTCCTTCGAGAGAACTGAGGAATTTTGGGTTGAGGAACTGTATTTATAGTGGACGTGGCTGTAATGGCCGTGTGCAATGTATTGGCGCGAGGTGAACTATGGGCGGGAACTGAATTGGCCGCCATCAACTGACCCGTCCTCCAAAAACGAACGATCCACTAGAGAGTATTCAGCCACACAAAGCTTTCCTACCATACATCAAAGGTGTGACAGACAAAATCAGTAATATCTTGAGAAAACACGAGATAAAAACAATATTCACGGCCAACAACCAAATATCCAAATTCCTCAGATCTCCCAAGGACACAATACCAAACGATTCTCAAGGTATATATGAAATACCATGTTCAGACTGCCCGAGAACTTATATTGGCCAGACTAACAGACGAGTAACTTCCAGAGTCTACGAACACGAACTTGCTGTGCGTCAGGCATCTTCCACTTCCGCACTTTATAAACATCGAGAAGACACAGGTCACAAAATAGACTTCAAAAACACAAAAACAATTTCCACCGAGAAAACTCTGCAAACCAGGATCATCCGAGAAGCCCTTGAGATAGAGAAGCGCCCCAATTGCCTCAACACTCGCGACGACGGACGTAGACTTCCCAATACCTGGAAGCCTCTCATTGCACGCATAAACTCATTTCCCACCAACCCAGTTCCCGCACACAGCTCACTTAGTGCCAACCAAGTTCCCGCACACAGCTCATCTAGCGCCAATTCAGTTCCCGCCCATAGTTCACCTCGCGCCAATACATTGCACACGGCCATTACAGCCACGTCCACTATAAATACAGTTCCTCAACCCACAATTCCTCAGTTCTCCCGAAGGAGTACGCAGATTGAGACCTTAGAGAGAACCAGTGACGAGACATGGGGAGTAGGCAGATTGAGACCCCGACGTCAAATCACAAAAACCTAACGTAATTATACCTGAGGAGTAGGCAGATTGAGACCTCAGCGTAGAATTACGTTTCAACCATTTATTAATTTTCGTTCTTTTTCAGTTCTTGAAAATGGCTCCAAAATCGGAGCCGAAACATCGAATTTCAACAAATTCTAGACGCGGTTCAACCCGAACTTTTAGTTTTCAAATATCTGACCGCGGAAACCTATCTGAACATATATATATATATATATATATATATATATATATATATATATATATATATATATATATATATATATACATAAACAATTGTAAACAATTATTTTCACCTATGATTTCTGCCAATGTCCGGAGCAGAAACGAGTTTTTATCACAAAAGTCGTTACCGCTAGAGCCAGCCACTTTTCCATTTTTTCGACATCACCAATTGAAAGCCATACACCCAGGTTAAATTCAGTTAACAAGCTAATTAAATTCGAAATGACTGCGTGAAAGCCCTAGAATTACTGGAAAATGAATAAATTCATCCGGGCTTTTCACGAACAGACGGCTCTGCCGGCCGATCCATTCTTTTTCAACTGATTTGAATGACCGAAAGAAATATCCAACCGAAGCACGTTCGTTCACATCATGGCCAGGTTTAAATAAAATTCTGTTTGTGACTAGAGACATATTGGCCTATCAGATGTTATTGGATGTCACTGTCTTTTTCTGGAGTGGTAGTAGACAGGCGACCTGGATATTTCTGTCGGATGTGAGGTATCTACTGGAGGAGAAATGATGGTGAGATTTCGTCGTCGAGCTACCCCGATTCATATATTATTCACTTGAAAAGATTTATCAAAGGCAGTAGTGGGTGGTGAAGTGGAAAGGTAAGGAAATTGCATCGTTCTGTCTTGTTAGGATTATCATGAAAATCATGCTCAATACAAAGAAATAAAACGAAAAACTCTTAGAATGGTTATGTTCTCAAATACGTAATTGTTCTCGAGCTAAAGCCATAGTTAGATTGCTGTAGAGCAAATCCACCTGTGCAACAGATTTTCCACAAGGATCCTACTTGGGACCGTTGCTGTTTAATCATTATGTAAGTAACATTTGCAATTGTTTCACAAATATTCAATTCAACATTGAACGCTGAATAATGTAATCATCACTAGACATCTGAACAAATCTGGTCATTTTGTTATTTGAAATTGCTAAAAAAATTATTATTTTCAAATTGCTATATCCGTCAACCGGCTGCACCTTTATGCGCAACCTTCAGAAGTCAGAGATTTTGCGAGCTAGAAAATACGTAGCCCTTATTTTCGAACACGTGTGATGCCATCCTGATTCGAACCCATGCACCAAGGATTGAGAAGCCCGCACGCTACCACCACTAAACAAAAGTGAAGATTCAGATGGCGGTCTGTCATAACGCGTTAAAATGTCATATTTAGCAATAGAGCAACTTTTGGAACTAGGATAAAATCATTTCAGAGCCATCACTTGAATATTGGAGCCCTTATTTTATTATACCTATAAATGATGTAAGCCAAGCATATAAATAAGTTTGTACCACTGCAGCTAGTGGTGTGGATTCTCTGAAACTATTCTGTATTTTCCATCATCCCGCTGTATTGACTGGACTGTAACAGACATCTCTGGTCAAGAGCCCTGTATTTATAACCGCAGGGATCTTTTTTTGGAACAATCCAGATGTTTTGAGAAACGACAAGAGGAGTAGCCGTTATATATATAACAGTTCGGAAGATTCAGTGTATCGCCTAGATCAATTCTCGAAGTTCCAAGAGCCATTCTAGAGTGATAATGTCATGCATTGTTTACGAGTCTAGCGCAATACTGTACACGTTCGGCTCGAGTTCGTTATATTTCCCTCTCTTTGGAGATATTCCGTCCCCAGTGTAAATATTTTGCTGAACCACCTTCGCTCTACCCCATTTTCTTTGTCCGGTATCAAAGATGTCTTGGTACTTTTCGAATAGATGACTTTCAATTCCGAGGACAAGTTGTTGACATAGCCAACAGAACTGCGTACACTCCTAAAATTATTGTTCCATGCTTCAAAGTAACTGGGTTATAATTAGCTTCCATTATTACATTGCCTTTGATAGCTTCGAAGTGAATGGTTGAATTCTTACCGGTGTTTTAGCAAAGATTAAGCAAGAATGTCTGTACCGCTGACATGGCTAGATGTGCAAGACAAATCAAGCGTGAACGCATTGGCTTCGAATTCCTGTATGAATTCGACTGATTTTGCCCATTTTTACCTCGATTCCGTCATTGACTTCTTCAGTGATTGCTTCTTTCATCTTGTTAATTTCTGCCTCCATTTAATCTTTGTTTTTATCCATATCTGTCTCGACTGTTTCCATTCTTTCTTTTATCCGTGTTGCCATACCAGAATTTTCCAGAAGCTGAAAATGTAGGCTTTCACGGCTGGCGTCAACGATTTGGTTGTTTTCCAGGTTTTGTCGTCATTGGTTTGAATCTCCAAACGTTTCGACTGCAACTGCGGCGAGTACTTCGATCACGCCACTGAAGATGATTGCCCTAGTTGCAGTCGAAACGTTTGGAGATTTAAACCAATGACGACCACGGCAAAACCCGTTGAACAACCAAAATATTTCCAGAAGCTTTTCTCTCAATCTCGAAGTTCTTCTTTCAAACTCTTCGAATTGTATAAAGCTTTTTCCAGAGATTTCGAAACTTTGTGTGAAATTATTCTTTTAAACTTCTCGAATTTGTCTTCCAGACTCTTAGAATATGGTTGGAGTTCTTCTTTGAAGCTCACCGAATTTTCTAAAAGTTCATCTTCAAAAGATTTGGTAGATTCATCGAGTTCATTCATTATCGAAGTCAATAAATTCCAAAAAACTTCGAATTAAAAGTTTTCAGGATTTTCTTCTTCTTGAATCAGTTGATATGGAAGTCTTTTGTGGTGGAATTTAATAGACCTATTCCGAAATATTTCCCAACCGATACCACACAAACTGGTCTGTAGTGTTTGTATTCTTTGGATGATGAAGTGAAATCTATGATGAGCTGAAGTGTATTATCACGCTTTAATGAGAAGAATTTCCCTCATACTTAGGCCGGTCTCTTCCATACCCGACTGCTTACATGGGCTCGGCCGTTTTCAGTCATGTTTGCAAGCATATTTCACCTATTTTATGATTTAGTTAATTATTATTTGAAAAAATTCAGGTTTCCAGTTTTTCTCTGTTACTAATGATTCGATCGTGTCGTAAAACATCTCATTTTGTACGTGTTTCAATTTTCTCCAATATTTCTCATTAGAGCAACCAGATTGCTGTATGAGTTTTCATTTCATGAGCAAATTAAAAAAAAAACAAGTATTTTTGTTTTCAAATGTTTACAACCAATTAATAAATTACAGATGTGAGTTCAAATTATTACAGAATATAAGTACGGACTGTTTTTCATGTCATGGCACATTTAGTTTCCTACTAGCATTTTTGTTATGAAGAATAATTCCTGTATTGATTGGTCCCCTTCTACGACCACATTAGCACAACATTTTTGAGATGATATTCAGTTATAAAAATATTCATCCACAGTTCATTCGATTGGAAATTGTTATCGATAATGGTTCAATATTCAATTCTTGCTAAAAGTTTCTCCCTTTGTATCGTTTGAAACAGATATGAAAATGAATACAGTCCTCTGAATGGGATTAAATAAAATGCGGTTCCAGGAGAATTATCAATGTGAAAATCTCAATTTAACAGCCAGATTGCGCCGCACATCATTAAGAGTTGAAAGCGGATTTTATGTTTCACGTATCACCGAAATACTAAGCTAGAGAGAAATTAACGAGTGCAATAAACTCCCCTTGGCAAAGCGCTAATAGGCGAAAAATTCGTCCAATACAACAAAAAGAGTAGTTTTTTCATGTATCATACAATGCTTTTCACTGAATAGAGACAGTTTTGAGGGATTTCGTTTAACAGGTAGCCAATAATTTGTGAAATGATCAACCGATTCTGGACTAAAAATATGAAGACTACTTATATCTTTTCAATAATACACAACTGAACCTTTCCCTTGATTACTTAGGTTTCGAACGTCCACAGAATTACTTAATAGGTTGAAAGATGTTTGACAACTATCACTTTTTCACAATGTTTCAATTTGCTTGCATCCGCAATCCTCTTCAGGTGACTACTTACAAGTTTAATTGCTACGAGGTAATAATCAAAGATGGTCTTATAGGTGTAGGTAGTGTAAACCAGGTGTGATTGTGCCTGTAATGTAACACGTATATTTTCGCGCTTTTTCTCCTCTCTAAAGCAGTCTATGACGGGTCTCCATTCGTTTTAAGTTCACACGCTCGGCTGAAAGCGCGATTGGCTTCGATACAGGCGGTTGTTATGAATTTTTTCACTAGCCTCTTTCCAAAGAATTCGATGGTGCTCATTCCAGACATGGGCAGCAATTCGCGATTTTTGTGTTCAGTTATTCTTACGGATCTCTTACATGATCTCACCGATGTTAGAATCTCCACATTCATAGATTTTTGATGAATTCTGCTGTACCTTTCTGGTTTCGTCTCTGTTTCCATCATATGGATAACTTGGAAGCAGAAACTTAAATTTTAGTGACAGAATATATAGCTGAATCCATTGCAACAGAGTAATTGAAACTGGGCGGTTTCCATCTTATCTAAAATCATCAAGTCGTTCCTATATTCGAAAAAGGCAGCTGAGACGTAGAATTAGATCATCGACCTGTATCTCTGATAACAAGTTCAGGTAAGATCTTGGAATTTTTTTTGAAAAATGAACAAACCTTCGTTAAAAAAAAATATTTGATCTATATTTCACAATTCGGATTCCAAGATGGAAAAAGTACAGCAAGCTGCAATAATCGAATTTACCAAACATATTTATAAAGCCCTTGACACCAGTAAACCCACAATAGGTGTATTTATAGACTTGTCGAAGGCATTTGACACGCCTCACTGTGCCCCCTGTATTATTATCCACGCTGAAAATGATGGAATACGAGAAAATGCACTGAAATTGATTTCATGTTATCTCAGTAACAAAGAACAAGTGGTCAGGATTAGAAATGTCACAAGCAGTCCTAAAGAAATATAATGTGGAGTACCACAATGGACGGTTCTGGGCCAATTTTATTCTGTTTTCATGTGAATTGTCTATTATCAGTCGAATGCTCTGGCAGAGTTATCAGCTTTACCGATTATACTGCCGTATTTCATAAAGAAGAGAGCACACAGAGAAAAGGAATTTTGTAAAATTACCACGAAAATCGTTGGTTACATGTAACCAACGATTATCGTGTTAAATTTTCCAACGGTTATGTAAATTTTACATTTTCACTGTAGAGGTTTCAATCAATTTGTTGTAATTCTACACACGTTATTTTACGGATGTAATTTCCGGATTATTTTGTGTTTTCACAAAAGTAATGTAATTTATCCAATTCCTGTATTATGGCAGTTGACATCTTTTTGTATTTTCACAAATGTACTTCAACATATTTTCTGTATTTTGGCAAATGTGATTTCACAAATATTTTCACTGTTGCATATGTTATTTTATGATTTTTTTTTGTGTTTTCACCATCGTAGTTCAACAGATTTTCAGTATTTTCACAAATGTAATTTCATGAATGTTCTGCATTTTCATGAATGGTATTAAACCAATAATATGTACTTTGACAACTGTAATTTCAGAATAATTTGTATTTTTACAGAACTCATTGCATGAAAGATCTTTAGTTTTGCAAATGTGATTTTATAAAAATTCTGTACTTTCACAGAATTATGTCTTGGATGTTCTGTATTTTCATAAGATTTTAAAAATAAATACTGTTAATGACAATACGATTACGGGGATAGAAAAAGGCAATGATTGAATGAAACGAAAAAAAATATTGAAACAAATAATGTTATGGTCAGTAATATCAAAATTGTTACACGAAAACAAAAAAGGTTATTCAAAGTATAATTTTAATGATTGATTACGGCGTGATGAGTCATTTGAGTCATGAATCAGAAATTGAATCGTTTAAACTGAAAATTTGTGCTCACTCAAATTAATGCTATATTTCGTCGCATTCAGTAACTCTCACACTGCGGAAAATGAATGACCAAACAAAAAAATTGCCTTATAGACTTATAATAAAATAAAAAAACACTGTCGACAAACAACATAAAAACTTAAAGATAATTCGAGTGGTCTTTGTCACATTTTAACAAACACGGTTTGGCAGTTAACCAATTAAACATCTAAAAAAAATATGAAAACAAAAATTCAACTCAAGAAAATTCGAAACTTTTCTGAAAAGTTCCAGAGTAGATATTGACAGTATTATGATATTATTCACTCATAAATACAGAAAAAAATATACAAAGCAATATACGTTTGATCCAAGAATATTATTAATTATTTTCAATTGAATTTTCCTACAAACAAATTTTAATACTTTTCAATAATAATAACATAAAAAAATAGTGATGAAAGAGTATGAGCACTCCAGAATTTTTTTTAGTGGAATTTATGGTTCACAAGATATTTACCTCTTTTTTTGATGGATTTTTTCTCCCCACTATAATATGACTATTCACCAAAGGACAGTATCAATTTGGCTACAATAAATTGATAACATTACGGGTCTTCAACTTTGAAAATAAGTAATAGTTGCAAGTCCCAAGTTTTCACTTCATTTTCAGTTCTTTTGGATTTCCCTCCACTAGCCAGTTGAATTTTTATATGGTATGGTTGTATCACTTCCAGTGCAGCTCCAATTTTATTGACGAACATCAATGACTTGTCTCCTTAAATTTGTTAGACTTCAATATTTCTTTTCTATTGTCGAATACTTTGAATATTGATCATCTAAAAAAGAAAGGATATGAGAAATAATTACCTGTAAATTATTCAAAATTAGTAACTTTGCTTTTTAATTCAAATGCAAATCGTGCCCAATTTTCTTGTGAGTTCAAAAACAGAATTAGATTTACCTGGATATGAATTAACATTCTTTTTCCTCACAAGAGAAAATAGAAACAGCTTTTTACATCAACTTACTACTAGGTATACTGAATTAGGTACGGTACTGATCCATAAACAAATCTATCGAAACAGTCCTGAAAAATAAAGACATATAACAATGATGTCACTTGAAAATATTGCGATCTTTACCTAATTTCAATTTTTGAAATGTTTAGTATTGTATTAAAGATCTATTGATATCTTCCAAAGACTCTCCCCATTCAATACTTTTTTATCTATTGCATATTTAACAATTTTCTCAGCTTTAGATTCAAAGCTTTTTTGTAATCTGATCTGACGTAGGTCACTTTGTTTAAACGTCATATGATCGTCAATTCCTGTAAGACAACTGTCCACTTATTTTGTCTTTTTTTTACAGAGTTTCCTTCATCCGGTGGATTCCAGAGCTAAATCGATTATGAGATCTTTTATAACAGTATGTTTTTCATACATTTCGGAGACTAGGTACTTGCAATCCAACCCCAAGCACTTAAAACTAACAGAACATGCATTTCAGCGGTACCATAGATGCAACTCATACTTCTTCATAATTTTCAATAACGAATTACATCATGAATTAGGACTCACCAGTGATAAGATAATCAATTATCTAAAATGTAACGAACTTAAACACTTCTAATCCACTCTTCTAATGGCACAATCCGTACAATTTTGTGTTGTTTGTTCGCTTATTAGAAGAAAAAGAAACATCCCGCTTTGCCTGCACATGCCACTTGTCATGGTACTTGACGTCAGAGTCACGCCATCAAAGGGGGAGGTATACATTTCATCAGTCCTGTAAATCTTTACCATTGTCTTTGTATTTTCACATATGTATGAAAATAATTCACCCTTTACCATATTTACAACAGTGTTTCTGTAAATTAACTGAATATATGTACAGATACTTACATATCCTTATTGAAAACACAGAAATTTTGTATATATTAACATAATTCTTGTGAATAAATTCAGTGTTTCTGTAATATTCATGAAGCATTTTTTTAAGTGAAATATCGATGTTACTACCCAAAATTTCCATGCGAACTGAAAGTAGTGATATTACAATAGTTATGTGAAACTACATAACTTATTTGAAATAGAAGGAATTGACAAATAATGAATAACTGTATTTGTGTTATCACATCTCTTTTTGGTAATCATTCACATATTATTTACACATGTTTTGCGAGAATGTAACGAAGATTTGTACTCTTCCGTTGGTACTGTAGA
This sequence comes from Chrysolina americana, assembly GCA_958502065.1. Classification (NCBI taxonomy): domain Eukaryota; kingdom Metazoa; phylum Arthropoda; class Insecta; order Coleoptera; family Chrysomelidae; genus Chrysolina; species Chrysolina americana. Next base: position 15,553,801 of record OY293418.1, read on the forward strand.
TATATTACAAACATTTTGTGAAATTACGCTATAACCATTAAAGTTTCAAGTTGTCTTGTTTTTAACAGAAATATTTTGTATTTTAGAGGCAAACGTCGCTGTGAAATTATTTCCCATGTTGAATGGAGTAATTTTTACATCGTTTTCGAAGTAATTTAACCATTGTTACTCGTCTATTTTTCTCTGTGCAGATTCATAGTAAAACAAAAAGCAGTTGAAGATACAGAAATAATAAAAAACTGGGTTGATCACAAAAAATCAATCAACGTAGGAAAACGTTCTTAATGCTTTTCTGTAACTATCAATCCTCTCTTCCAGTCTACAACTACTTAAAGATACTAAACCAGATGCAAATAAAACCAATAACACGTAAAATATCTCGTAGTCATGACTGATTCCTATTTGTGATGAAGATACCATATTTATTTTAAGGTGTGTTTTATACAAGTTTCGACAATTTCGACACATTTTAAAACTGAGACAAAGTAAAATAATGCATTGTATTATCAGATGGGGTAGGGATCAAAAATTAACCACTTGATGTGATGCAAAGGTGGTTTTTGAAACTCATATCAACGAAAAAATATGCGATATACCTAAAACTGAAAAACTTGACAAAGAAGGAAATATTCTCGACTCAAGACAACTCCATTTCAACGCTCTGATTATGAAAGAACATAAGAAACAGCTTTAAAACAAAACCACACTTATTCAACAGTAATGAGAACCAATCTGTAGAACAGAAATTACACGAATTCTTAGGACTAAAAGCATTCAACAAGAATTAAAAACATGCAACACATCTTTAACATAAAGAAAAAATTTCATAAACCGATTGACAATATTTGAAATGAAATTGCAGAGTCAACTCCATGTGAATTTTTATGTATTGATCTTTTATTAAACTGCATTATTTTATTATAAACAGGGGTTTATGTATGTTTGTATGGGAATTTATGTATGTGACTGCATGTATGTAAATGGTATATGTGTGGATTTTGTTTAATTATATGTAGCTTTGTTATATTCCTTCGGAAAAATATGGATGCAATTTGAAATTAGGATAAAATCCACTGTCAACAAAAGTCAGAAAAAGAGAGGTTGACGGTGATCTTTTCTTGAAGTGGATTCTTCTGGAACCATTTTATCGAGCAGTTGAGTAAACTGGACTGTATGCAGGGTTGGTTCTTGGCTTATATTAGTTGGAATTGGGAATTTGCTGTCAATCACTAATAGGTATCTGGGATATCACAGTAGAAAAATCGAGGGTATCAGAGCGCACAACTCTTCCACATTTTTAGTGTTCGAACTGTCGCTTTTTCTCTCAAGCCGTCTACCGACCAGCTTTGACAGTAATTTATTCATTTATTCGAAATTTGAGATAAAAACAGGTTATAATCCTTACAAGCATCCACTAATACAATCAGTTACGTAGCTCTAATACTATTGTCTCAACAAGTACAGAAATTCACCTAATTACATCGAAAGTATGAAAATGAAATAAATGAATTACGAGAAAAATAGTAAGCATTCTCATTCATGGTTTATTATCGTGACATTAGGAAATAAAAACGTTTTTTTCATCTTGAGCAAACAATCAATATTGAAGGTGTCCTCGACGACACACATCGAGAGAATAATAGTGAAAGGAGGGAACTGAATATTATTTGAAAAAAAAAAGTTGTGGAAATATAACATAATTACATTAAAAATGTAATGAACTAATATCTGTGATGATTGTGGGGCATAAACAAGCTATATTTTAAGTATTTCAAGTATTCACAAGTGTTTAAGTGAAATGACTTGGAACCACGTACAAGGGAACTCTCCTTCTGTAGTATTTCTGATTCATTCAGGTTCTTGAAATCAGAATAAATTATTATTGTCATTATAAATCGAAATTCACGATAATATTAAAGGTGAGCCATTGAAAAAGAAAATAATTTCAGTGTATTTTCAAAAAGCGACGGTGAGTACAGTTTTGTTTCATTCTCAGCATCGCCATGACCATAAAAAATTACACTACAGTTTGTTGTTTTAACGAGTTATACAATAACAACGGAATTGGCAATGGTAGAGACTTAATTTAGAATAACTTTATGAAGTTATATTGCAATTTCGCGTATATTCCAAAACCACAATGAAAACAACAGAAACCCTACTTTCTGATGTTTGCCACATATAGAATCAGCTGGTTATGAAAGACGCTTTCATTAGATGTGGAACATACCGCATAATTCAGAAAGTGAACTTTCAGGGAGTTAACTGCTACTGATTCGATTAAATCTGAGAGAGTTACAAAAGCGCGACGATGCGGAAAATCTCAATGATGAATGCTCGATTCCGACAACAGAGAATCGAACGCGCATACTTCAGTCGAGGAGAAATGGGAAAACGAAATGTTGAAGGAGAAAGATTTTTTGGGGAAGTTTCGGATTACTTATTTTGTTTTATTTATGTCCCTCCTGAGGAATCGCCGGGGTATAAAATCGGGTGCTCGTTAACGTTCGACAACTTTTTTTGGTTAAGGTTTATCATCGGAACTCATACTGAACGTAAGTAACGAGGAGCAAAAAACGAACAATACGCTGAGAGGTTAGATAAAATTTCCAACGGAGTATATCAAAAATTTGAAGAGGAGTTACATTACATAATCAAGACTATGTGAGGAAATAGTTGAACAGACTGCATTAGAAGGTTTCAGAATGAAGAAGATAAATAAACTCGAAGAATACACAGTGATGAAATAGTATATTATATTACCAATGCGGAAAGTGACATTTTTCACACGAGTGGGAAATATTTTGGAACGAGGCGTAAGCCGAGTGCGGTAATCACACGAGTGTGAAAAATCACTTTTGCACGAGTAATGCACACTATTTTTCCTATGACCACATTAGAATTTTACCAAATAATGTTTAAAAATATTTTGACGTTTCACACAAATTTTTCAAAGCGTGCTTCTTATACACAATAAATCACCAACAAGACGATTACAAGATTGCCTGACTAAAGTAGAGATTTGATATATGAAACTATTTAACGAAAATAAAAATGAATTTTGAAAATTCCGTGCATTATTGAGATGATTCAGAATGCTTATGAATGGATATTTGGTAAATCAAACTTGAAGAAATATAGATGATATTGACATGTGGATAATTTAATGAATAGTCCGACTGAGAACCATTCTGACTACATTTATTTTTAATGATTACTTTTAAATAAAAAATATTTGAAGCAATCTATTTGAAAAGTGTAATTTTTTTTCAAAATCATAATGAAAAAAAGTATTCGCGGGCGAGGATCGAACCGGCGTACTCTTAAGTCAATAGGTCCCGCTGCTTTACGAACTGAGCCAACGGAGCGTGCGAAAAGTTTATTTCTCTACAAGCGTGCGTGTTCCGCCCTATTCCCGCACGCAATTTAGTTTGAGAGGTGTCATATTCCCGCACTAGTGCGGGAAAAATTTTCCCGCGCGCAAATGTCACTTCAAGTGAGTTTTTCCCGCACTAGTGCGGTAATAATTTTTCCCGCACTAGTGCGGTAATAATTTTTCCCGCACGTGAAAGTTTGTTCAAGAGCATCACATAAGATGTTTCAATGCTCTTGTAGAAAAAATCTTGATCCTTACTCATACGGAAAGGTACTATCCCGCACTCGACTGCTTACCCGAACTCTGCTTCGCGTCGTTCGGGTAACGGCAGTCTCATGCGGGAATAGTACTCTTTCCGTACTTGTTAGGATAATAACTATTTCGCGTATGTTCGGAAAATATTTCGCACGCTTGCGATATAAGCCTCTTTCCGTGTAACTATACAGTGCGATATACGTTATTTTCCCGTCGTAGGAAAATAAAATATCTCTAGGAGGATGGTGGATAAGCAATAAGAAGCGAACTGATAATAGGATGGTAAATTTAGTTAACAAGAGACAGATGGAGGGTTAGAGCCTTGTGACCATCTCTTTATATTGAGTAGCTATACGGATACAGGAGATGACTTTTTGCCAAGAAATTGTCAATATACAATTATGAACTTAGGTATTTAGTCAAAAAATATACCCATTTTCTATACCTAAGATCCTCCAGGTTTCCGGAGAAACTCCTCAGTAGCTTATCTGAGAGCTTGTGCAAGCAAGGGAGATTCACTTACATGAGAGTGGATTCCGAACCACTTTAGCTTCATGGTAGACTGTGGGTTTGAGCTATGAGAATTGAAGAAAGGTTTTAATCAATGCCAAGACAAGAAGTGTGTGATTCTCATCCCCTTTACGTCCTCCATAGATGCGAAACGGTAGATGATTTCCGTTTTCCTCTTTTGTTCTACATGTCATGTAGAAATAGATGATGGTTCTTCTAAATATTCAATCGGTTTATCGTTCACTAGTTCATTTGAATTTTAGTTTTATCTATTCCAGGCATATGTTTTTTGATATTTCCTTTGTTTCGTTATCTGTAAGGTTGTAATCATTACAAATGATTTTGCCTTATTATTCTATAATATTCCTTCTAAATCTTTATGAGTTCGCAACATTTTTGTATATATGTACTTAGAACATTTTGCAAGTTGTAATTCTGATAAATATAAGAAGTTAAAATCGTTAGCAACGCAAAACGTTTCACTTGTAAGTGAAAAATAACGATACACACATTCATGAACATATACATATCCAGAAAAACACAGCTCAAAATCCTTCCATACAGGGAGGTGTTACAGTCGCTTTGAAGGAGTTCAGTTCTGCACTTCGTTTTCAGTGGCAGACAAACCATCCAGCACATTTGTCCGTGGACAGACCCCACGGTGTTGTGGGCCATATACTCGAGGCTTATTCTCAACTTGGGTCCTTTTCCTGCCCCCTACAAGTTATGCTAGGGGGATATATTGTTTGGTGTATTTGTTAGTATCAGTTCATTGGGATAACATGGGTGGTAATCATCTATTGAATCCCGGAAAAACTATGGCAAAAATCAGGTTTAAAACTTTGTTACTTCCCTCTCACTCGTTCTCTAGTTGCTCAAGGAAAATATCCAGTACCTAGTATATCAAACCCTGATGTCTTCTTAGGCATTGTGAAGGCTCCTAATTCTCGTAATGTCTCTGGTGAATGGATTTATGTAACAGTTTCTTAATTTTCTCTTCAATGCTCTATGCAGGCCAAATCTTGCAATGCCGTGGACCGACTGTAGCTGCACTATTCATGACTATTCGTAGTATCTTGTTTTATATCCTCCCCGGTGGCACCATTTGGTACCTGGCAAAGCTGCAGAACCCTGGAAAAAGGTAGGTCATAGCTGGTCTGATAACCTGTTTGTAAATTATTACTTCTTTATCACGCGCCAGCTTGAGTCTCCTGACTATCAACGAGTATGACCGTTTTATTGCTGCTGCAGCTCTTTGAGTTGCAAAGTTAATGTGCTTGATGAATAGTGACTGCCTGTTCATTTATATCCGAAGGTACCGCTCGGGAGTCAATGCGGGTGCCCAGAGCTTTGAACCCTTCCGCTCTTCTTTTTTGTGCAGTTGATGAGCTCCGTTTTCACCAGATTTTGCGCTATTGTGTACGGCACGACTTGCCATCTAGGTGTGTTGCCACCCGGGCCGCGACAGCATTGCTCCTGGGCTTCTGGCTGAAGATCGCCGTATCATCGACGTATACTGCCGTGACCGTATCAGTGGACATCGGAATGTCGTGCGTAAATGGCGAAAATAAAAGTGGCGACAGGCAGAATACCTGCGGCACTCCTGCTTTTGCCGGAATCCCTGCAGAGCTGATGTTGTTGAAAGTTATAGACACCCAGTACGAATCGAGCATTTTGGCCATATGTATTGGCATGCCTACTCTAAACATCTTCTTGAAAAAACCCTCCGTCCAGTCGGTGTCGAAGGCTTTCTGTATATCAAATGGCTGTATTGAGACCTTGCTGGGAGCCTTCCTCCAACCCGTGGACAAGCCTGAGACGTTGTAGAGTGACCTCTCCGGAAAGTTCCTACGGAACGAGTTGAAGTTTCTCCTCAAGGTCTCCGAATCTCTTCACCAACTTGGCGACCACACCCAACGGTGAGTTTGGGCGGTAGCTCCCGATCCAAGTTACCGGCTCACCTGTCTTCTGTATTGGGACAATCTCTGCACGCTTGAGGCATTGCGGGTAGTGCTACCACTTGATTATACTGTTTATAATGTTTCAATACTGTTAATAATGTTTATCATTCAGACCAGGACCTTCCGTGGAAGGTTCCTGAGCCGGACCACGTCTATCTTGTCCCTACCAGCTGTTTAATTGTGGGGGAGCCTTTTAATTGATTCCTGCACCTCTTCGAGCCGGAAAAACAGCTCGAATTCCAAGGCCTCTGCCGTCTTTACCCTGTAGTGTTCGGTGGCATCAGCACCTGCCTGGAAAGCGCTCTGAACGTACTGACATTTCAGCATTCCCTGTTTTGTCATCGTCTGCGCTTGGTCATTCCCCACAGCCAGAATATACTTGCACTTCTTTTGGAGTCACCTGAACATCCACCAAAGAAAGCCGTCACCCACAAGAAGGTTTCCCAGTATTCTCTTCCAGACCTCATCCCTATGGATGTTTATGAGCTTGCTGATTTTTGAAGCATTTCCATTTTTACCGATGTCTGAGGTGACTCATCCACTGCCACTTCTCCGCTCTCTGTGGTTGAGCTTAAGTAGCTCTGTGATGAAGTCTGGAAGTTGTTCCTGATCTTCTTTCACAATCCTCTTCCTAGTGGTGACATCTCTGGCTGTTTGTATGTCTTAGATAACTTTCAGAGGAGGTATTTTGATTCACCCTTGAGCGGGTTGGCCCTTGTTTTATCGTAAATTTTGAGATAACACATGTTGGATTCAATATTTCGTAGAAATGTATCAATTTGATCGATTTCTGATTACATAACTATACTAATTCATTGACTCGATGGTTTCCATTTTGTTTACAAGCATTTATACTAGTTTCAGATTTTGATTATGTTTGTGCCTAGGTAAGTAATGTTACGTATCTATCTCTATTTGTCGAGCGGCATTTCGCGCCCAAAATACTCGAATAGCTATTATATGTTTGTACCTATATATCGACGATAAATTATGATTTCTTTCACTACAAGATTGAATTGTTCATATTTTATGTCAGACAAAAAAATATTCAACTGGTTTTCCTTACTTTCGTTCTATCATTTCACAAATTCCAGACCAACTCTCGAAGTCGAATAAAATGCTTGCATTCTTTGTTCATATATTGAATATGTATTGCATAAACAATAAAAATTTACATATACTCTCGTCGACGTATTTTTCTCCTCACGAATGTATGTCCATGGCTTGCATGCCTGTTTGCCACAGGGAATTAGATTCCATCAACTGCACTTCACCAACGGAATATTATTTATTTCATGTTGCATAGAAGGAATTCGTAAATATTACCTCGCTTCTATGCAGCCGATATGAATTTTTTCCAGCACGATCCCATTTTATTACTTGTTCCATGCAGAAAAATTCACAAAGAATTTGAGGTTTTTCCACTTCAGTTGCTACTTATTCATTTGAGACAGACAGATAATTTTTGCCATACAATGACACAAGCGAACTGGTTCAATAAAATTTCTAATCATTGAAGTTGAGTAGTACTTGTAGTATTTGTCTTATGATAGATAGCACGAGTTATATAATGTAGGTCCGATTTCATAATGGACGTAATGGGTCATTTAGCTTAAATAATTGTCAGACTGTGACAAGCTGTCAGTTGTAACTCAATTTTGGTAGTCACAGTCTAACAGCTATTGAAATAAAAAAAAAATTAATTCATTATGAAATCGGAACTTAACTGCTTACGACTATATTATGTGACAAAGATGACTGCCGAACTTGTCTTAAAAATAAATCTGATAAATAAAAGCCAAAAATGACTCGTAGGTACCCTAGCCCCATGTATCCCGAATAGAGTTCGAAAATTTTCCTGATAGACGCTTAACTATAGATATTTCCAAAAGGGAAAAAATACATATTTATTACACAAAAATGTAGTAGGTATACCGTTAACTGCAAATTTACAATCCATAGGGTCATGAAATCAAAAGTGTTTCCACCCTTATGGCAAGAATTTTACATAAACACCACCGTCTTCATTCCATCTAAAGTAATTGAGGCATCAAGAAGTGCTGTTTGCACAAACGTGAATACCGACATGGGACTGAAAAAGTTAAAAGTCAACCATGCTTCGAAGAAAATGATAATTTCTCAATCTAAATTGAATTAATTGTCCTTTACACCTACACATACTCCTAACATTTGGAAACTTGTAGCAGAACTTGAAAAACTACAGTGTAGTATACAGAACAATAGCGTCCTGTCTGAATCCGTTGTTATGGCAGATGTTATATATTATTTCAAAAGGTAGTGTCGAGATTTTCTATTCTTTGGTGTCAGATATATTTAACAGCCTTTTGGAGTAATTGATATACAGATATAAGAACATTGCTGCGTAGCTCAGTTGGATTCGGTTTTAGTTAAAACAATATTTTTAAAATAACGAACATCACATTGAGCTATATCATTCTTGTTAGATAGTTTTGTATTAATTCATATAAAACCTTTTTGCATTCTAATTTCACTATGGAAGTAACTATATTTTTTACAAACTTGTGTTGAATCTGCAATATTTCATTGGAAGGAATTGAGAGAATTTCTCACTCTTGACGGTTTATATACAGTGTGTCCCAGCTAAAACTTGTCACCCCCCTAATATCCGAACTCATGAAAAAAATTGAAAATCGCTCAGACCCGTCGATTTTTATTTCAAGGAGGAACACTTTCACCAAATACACCATCATTGTGTTGTCAACCCCCTCAACCCCAGCACCCCCTACTTCAGAATTTTCAATGGGACTACTATACTTGTGATACATCATTTTGAAGGGAATTCAATCCCAAATACATCGGTGTACTGAAATTGAGGATCGATCAAGTGTTGTTGAAGTTTTCATGAAAACTAAGTTTTATCCAGATATTTTAATTTTTCATCACCTCAAATGTTAGCGTCGTAAGAAAGGTTCACTGTGGGTACGCCACTGTATTGAAAAATAATATGCTGTCAGAAATAATAGTTTCGAAGGTGAGACAGACGTTTTTATGAAAAAAAAATTGCCCTCATGTGTTTTTGTATACGCATATCTTTGTTTACGCCTTGGTAATTGATGTATTCGAGTCATTGCATTCAACAATTTGAAAACATTCGAAAATGGTTTATACTGTACAAGAGAGAATATCCATTGTAGCTGCGTATTTTGAAAATGGACGATGTGCTAGAGCTACGGCTCGAAGTTTCAATGAAAGTCATCCAGAAAACACCACATCATATCAGTACGTGCTTCAATTGATGAATAAGTTCTTGGAGTCGGGATCAGTGCTGAATAAAAATCATGAACGAGAGAAGCCTATGAGAAATGAAGGGGTCGCTGTTGCAGTTGTAGGACATGCAGTGATGGACAACATTCAATCGTTAAGACAACTTGAGACTATTTCTGGAGTTTCGAAAAGCAGCGTACATCGAATTCTGAAAGACGCAAAATTCCATCCTTATAAAATGCAGAATGTACAAGAATTAAATGAAGATGATCCTGACAGACGTACAGAGTTTTGTGAAATCATGAGTCAATTATTGATTGGTGATAATAATTACCTCTACAATGTGTGCTTTTCTGATGAATCTTCTTTTTATTTAAATGGACATGTGAACAGGCACAACTGCAGATACTGGAGTGACGTAAATCCCCATTGGTACAGGGAAACTCATTCACAAACTCCCCAGTAATTGAATGTTTGGGCTGGTATTCTGGGAGACCATATTGTAGGTCCATATTTTATTGATGGTAACCTCAACGGACATACGTATCTTGAACTTCTTGATACAACTGTGAACCCCAGAATCACTCAGTTACTTGAAGACGATGATAGGTTACTTGACGGTCAGCTCACCTTTCAACAAGATGGAGCTCCTCCACATTTTGTTGCACCTGTACGTCAATTTTTAGATGACAATTTCAGAGGGCGATGGATTGGAAGGCGAGGACCAATAGAATGGCCGGCTAGATCTCCTGATTTATCACCATTAGACTTCTTTTTATGGGGTCATTTGAAATCCAAAGTTTATATTACCCAGCCAACTTCTCTTGATGATCTACGCAGGAGAATTGTTGTGGAGTGTCGTGCAGTGACTCCAGAAATGTTGAGCAATGTGCGAAGAAATTTCGAAGATCGCTTATACTTCTGTATGGAACTGCATGGTTCACATTTTGAACCTTTCATACGATGATAACATGTTAGGTGATGAAAAATAAAAATATCTGGAAAAAATTAGTTTTCATGAAAACTTCAACAAAACTTGATCGATCCTCAATTTCAGTACACCGATGTATTTGGGATTGAATTCCCTTCAAAATGATGTATCACAAGTATAGTAGTCCCATTGAAATTTCTGAAGTAAGGGGTGCTGGGGTTGAGGGTGTTGACAACACAATGATGGTGTATTTGGTGAAAGTGTTCCCCCTTGAAATACAATCGACGGGTCTGAGCGATTTTCCATTTTTTTCATGAGTTCGGATATTAGGGGGGTGACAAGTTTTAGCTGGGACACACTGTATAGTTCTCACCTAAGCTGAGATGGTACTAAACTTAGATTATAGAACAAACAAGATGAAGAGAGTAGAAGATAGACATGGATACTGCGAGTAATCGCGTACGCACTATTGTAAATATTGCTTCATTCAGAGCAAAAATAAAGCTGGAATGCACAATAAACGAGAGAAGAAATTATACATTTCCATGTTATAACCACAGAGCATTGAAGTTGTGACCAAGAGTATGATTAGAAAGGAACATAAGGTTATCACGTAAAATTAGTTCGCTGATTTGGGAAGCACCTCATCCGATGGCTTTTCCATAATCGAGTCTTGCCCTCCGCGCAATCTAACGATCACTGACTTGGCTTCGCCTGTAGAAGCCTTATAGAAGCAAGGCTTCTGAAGCGGCCGTTGGAGCAGTCCTAATGGCTTCAGTGGCCACTAAGCAGCATTTATTCCGAATGCCTTCCGAGTCTTTGGCCACCGATGCATATGCTATCAGGGGCTTGATGACCTTGTTATATAGCCATAGGATCATTATTGGTTGTAGCCCCGAATAATTTTTTTTTTTGATATCTTCTGTAGGTGTATATGTTCAGTTGTGGTCAAAAATTACTCCCAAGTATTTTGCCTCTCCTGCAATTGGAATAGGGGTGGCTGAGGCGCCGCAGCCAACATGAATAGCTCACCATACACCGGCGCCAAGAACATACATGATCCTTTGATACTCGAAACATACACAATCATACATAACAAGGGGAACCGAGAACTGAAAAACCTGTCTCCGATGGAAGTCAAGGAGGGGCCTCGGATCGGGAGCTGCGGGACTGGTATTCGATGAACGAATCGCCCGCGGCTGTTGCACCGTCCGGCTGGGAACCAGCCCTACCAGGACTTCCTTGAAGGAGGTGGATTGGAGGAACTCGCAACGAGAACTGGAAAAATCTGTTTTCGATGGTTACCGAGGAGGGGCCTCAGATAGGACGCTGCAGGAATAGTAGCCAGTGAACGAATCACCCGCGGCCGCTGTAGCGTCCAGCTGAGAACCAGACCTACCAGGATTTTCACGAGAGGGCGGTTCGAAGGAACTCGCTGCGAGAACTGGAAAAAATGTCTCAAGAGGGACCCAAGGTGGAGGTCCGGATCGGATACTGCAGGACTGGTAGACGATGATTGTACCACTACCACAGAGCTTTCACGAGAATGGGGATTGAAGGAACTCGCTCTTCATAAAAGCACCAACACACACTCAAAAGCGCTACATTCTGAGGAAACACCATGAGACGGCGAAACCAAGAAGTTTTGATAGACCATGCAAAGGATGAGAAGACCAGGGAAAGGTAAGAAGGGTCCATATACTTGCCTGGCTGCCAACTACTACTATTTTTACGTTCACATTTTGTGCTTGCCCCGAGATTGTTCCTGCAAATGTTCCTTTTGCAATGATTGCAAGATCATCGGCATGTCCTGAGCAATTCATGTCTTTAGATCTCATCATTTATAGCAGTTCGTCCATCAAGATAACCCATAGAAGAGGAGATAGAACTCCTTCCTATGGGTTGCATACATCATTGGAACTCGAACAATTTTTATGTTTGAACGACTGGATGGTACTACACCTTTTCCAGTAGTATTTCAGAAAGCGTCATTTGATTTTCAGATTAGTCAATTGCATTTCAGATAGAATCATATGGATTTCGGAAAGTGTTATTTGTATTTCAGAGAACGTGAAAATACTTTCAGAAAGCATGACTTCTAAGATACAGAAATCACAAAGTTGAATTTGTGTGGTTCGATTTTGTAATTATTTGAAGGTACAAAAATTAATTTTCAATTTCAGAAAAAGTAAGAAAAGTGATAGATGTTGATGAATTCTGAAATACATTTGATATTTTCTGAAATACAATTGACTATTCTGAAATTCAAATGTTGATTTCTGAAATCAAATTGATTATTCTCGAATACAATTGATGCTTTCTGAAATCAAACTGACTTTTCTGAAATTCAACTCACTATTCTGAAAATCAATTAACGCTTTCTGAAATTCAAGTCACTACTCTGATACTTTCTGAAATATAAGTAACTATTCTGAAATTCAATTGATGCTTTCTGAAATGAAGTTGACGCTTTCTGAAATACAACTGGAAAAGGTGTAGTTACTTTCTATATTAGGTCACTACATGCATGCTCGAATTAGTAGAGCCAAGGTGTCTCCATGAACTAACATTCATATTAGAACAATGGAATGAACAGTAAGGAGCCTTTTTCAATCATCACATTGCAAAATGAACACATCCATCCTCACAAATTCATCAAACACCCATTAAGGAAACATACATATCTACTATCATCATCAAACATACATCATTACACAATATATGCTGAGTAGGTTGAATAAAAAATCTCGGGATACCGAACAGGTGTATGTATGAAAACGCATACTCGCGATCGTATCGTATCCGATGTATCGGTGCTAGTTGTACATTACATAGTTGACATTTATTCACGTCACATTGGTTTCATACCACTGACCGCTGACATCCAATAAACGTGTCTTTTCGGTGTCCGTACTATCTTTTGAGCCTGGAGAATTTTATTTGTACTGACAGCAGTCATTTTGTGATGCTATATTATTCCGTACGTTTGCGGAAAGGAATTTTTTGCCCAGCTTCTATTTCGCTGTCGAGTTAAAATCGAAGTAGACGTGTGGAGTTTTTACAACTCGATCGTGTCAATCAGAACATTGCTGTTTCATTCCGACATCCTTCGTTTTGTTTCTTCGTGATAGGTTCATTTGTATCATGTTTCATGTATGTCTGTCTGAAGTATCACTTTTTTCCCTGTACATCAAACTGTGGCGGAATTATATTGAAATAGAAAATACAGAATAGGTGGTAATTAGAACTTTCTGTCCCCCAGTGACTAGCTCAGTTCTCATTTCCAAATTCTGAAATAAAATAGTGCTAGCTTTCTTGAGGATATCATCTGAGTAAACGATTATCTGCATTTTCATCTGCAAGAAAGCGCATGACACATTCTTTGGTCAGTAAGTACTCTAACTGTAATTTTATCTATGCCAGGAGCAGAATAGATCCAGATTTTCAAGCACTCCAAGAAAGGCGAAGGTCAAGTTCTTCGATAAGCCGAGGTCTTCGTACTGCTTGTAGAAGACTTCATACAACGGCTCATTCCTGTGCAGTGCATTTTCGGTGACAGAGGTCGATTCAAGCATTCAAGCCGGTTGGTGTCAAAAATGGTGTATTATTTTCAAAAGAGGATTGTTTTCTCAATGAACCATACAGGTTGAAAAAAATATATATTAAGATGCATTCGAGATTTGTTATCCATTAGAAACTGTCAGAAACACAAAAATATAAAATTGTTGAAGTGTTTATGACATTACAGGAAACGTGTCTCTTTGACCTTAATACAAATACTTTTTGAGACCTAGAGATGACGCCGTCTGAATAGTTCAGTGTTTATCTTCTGAGTAGAGATCAAATGGTTTTTTGAATCAGTGGGTTGAGCTGGACTGCGCTGATGATTGGTAATAATCATGCAACCATTACATAAGTGTTCTCTAGAAAGTATGTGATGATATTGCCTAGGCAAATCTTAGTCTTGGTCTCGAAAAATTAATTAAGTCTTGGTCTTGATAGTCTTGGATCAAAATTTGTCTAGAAATTTCAATTATTCAATTTAATTTCCAACAGTTTATGTGCATATAATAGTTATTTCGTATTCCTCAGTTTATATCAATTATCAATTTATACGGATAAAGTAAGCAAAATAAAAATTTCTCATTTCACCATCATGAAATAATTTTTAAGAAATCCTGAATAAATATAAATTAGACCCACACAGCACACAGGTCGACGCCCGACAAACCAGAAATAAGGTTCAAAGTAGTTGGAATGTTAATAAGGTTTTTATTGGCCATTTTACAATGGATTATTTTGTGACGAGCAGTAAGATGCGGTTGCACAGAGTGATGGAATCGGAATCCCGAGGAAATTGCATTACTTATCAACCACTGCGACTTAATATCATACACCTATTTGTTGTTAACTGAATAACTGCAATACAGATTTTGAAAAATGTATTTTCGATTTTGAATGAACAACATTTTAAAGCCTACCATATGAAAAATAATTAATTTAAATGAAATTCCATGAATTTTCCATCAGAATTTTCCTAATATTAAGTAGATTTCAGTTCACTACTTTTCTTTCGAGACCAAGACCAAGACCAATACTCTTGGGGGAGAGTCTTGATCTTGGTCTTGGTCTCGAAAGTCAAGTCTTGGTCTTAGACTTTAGAAGATTTATTGAGTCTTGATCTTGGTCTTGGTCTCGAAAGTCAAATCTTGGTCTTGGACTTGGAAAGATTTATTAAGTCTTGATCTTGGTCTTGTTCTTGTATCAAGACCAAGACTAATCTCTTGGTCTCGCGAAGTCCTAATATCGCCAACTGGCATTTTGCTCTAACCATAGACAGATCAGGTGTGATATAGTTACTCCTACTCGAATCTCAGTCACGTATCAACATCCCAGAGAGATAAGTATTAGTAGTAGTAGAAATTTATGGGAGACCGCTATCGCAGCCAGGCAAGTAGGCCCACATGGACCCTTTTTACCATCTCCAGTCTTCCACAAATCTACATTCTTTCTTATTGGCTTCCTTCTCGAACCTTCGTGACCTCCTAATGGAGGTCAGTATGTCCGTCCATTTCGGGTGGATAATAATAATAATACTTCCTCAGAAACACTCGTTGAGTGTAACCAAAGGCATAGCCTTCTCGGGTAGAAGTTATTATTATTATTTGCCGTGGCGCTCCGGGGCGACTTATTGATTTTTGGAGGCGTATTCACTTTTCAGCTGTAGGAAAACCCGGAAAACCTACAGCACCACCTCGGGTGGTCGGTGTGCACTACAAGCTAGCACCAGACGAGATTGGGATGTAGACAACTCACAATACACTTGCTGTTCAACAAGGCAGGCGATCGCCTATCGATCCGATATAAGGTAGATGGGAAAAATTATCTTGTACCTACATCGGGCTCGAACCGACTATCGCTATGCTGGAGTTTCGAACGGCCTGTGCATTAGACCGCTGATCCACCGACCACTCGGTCGGTGGATCCAAGTTCCTCTTGTTGGAGTTTTTCAACTCCAAAGATTACAAATCTCAGTCTCCCGTACTCCTCGCACTCGCCGAGTGTCAATTTTGAAACGCTTCGATAAAAATGCATTTTCCGTCGACCTCGTATCAACATGTCTATTCAATGTTCTTCAGTGCAAACGGAATCGACAATTAATAACCTCTGTCAATGGCTGTTTTGTCATTAATGCATGATTTTTCGGAATCGCCCAATAATGAGACATATCAATGTTCGATTTCGTAGCAGTCGTAAAATGATAATGTACTGATGGACTTTCTCTGTACCTTGTCTCAGTTTCTCTTATTTTCCTATTATAAATTACAAAATATCACAGATGTATTCAAATGATGAAAGATGATCATCAATGTTCAACAGAGGTAATAGATCAACTGTTTTTTTGTTTGGTTTCCGTTTTTTTTTTGTTTTTTCCGTTAACCAGCTGTCGTCCCCCTACGAACGACAGCGCTCAGAAGTCGAAACTTATAATTCCTATTCCTGTTGATTTCTTTGATCAAATATCCTTTCAAGAATTCTTTTATCTCAACAAAAGTGTGGTCGACGAAAAAATATTGTAATCAACTCTTATACTAAAATGCCATTAATGATCTCGATCATTTATAGCCTTCATCAATACAATAGTTGATGAAATAACTATTTCTGTCGACCTCTTATCAACATGTCTGTTTAATATTCTTCAATGCAACGGAAATCGACCAATAATGACCCCTATTAATGGTCGATTTGTCATTAATGCATGATTTTTCGAAATCGACCATTTTTGATACCTATTTATGTTCGATTTCTTAGCGCAACCGTAACATGCGAGAGTACAGATGAACTTTTTCTTTACCAGTTTTCTCTCAGTTTCTTTGAATTTATCATTATGAATGTTGGTATACATTCATTGAAGTAATTAAAAGATGTTCAAAATAATTTATATCTTTCGTTCATTTCGTTGAATATTCTGAGAATTCCTTTATTTTGCCGAGAGTGAGGTCGAAGGAAAACTATTGTAATCATAACGAATATTAAAATGCGATTATTGATCTCAAAAATTAACACTCTCGCTTCACTCACGCGTTAAAACATCTTGATCATCAATTGCTCTCATTAATAGGTACACTAAGTAGTCGATTAAATTACCTATTACATTACGATAGTATTTGTGGACATCTGTACGAGGTGAAAACCTGATAGCAGCGAATATGACTATTTATTTCTTCGGATACCAACCAGAAAGTCTTTTTATCGAAGTCAAGTGATAAAAGTTGAATGAAACGTCTTAACTCTCAGATCTCCATATTATGTAGAATCCATCTATCTCGAAGAGAGTGCCATCAACGTGTGATTTTTTTGAGCGGAAAAGAAATCGCTCTAGAGTCACACATCTGCTGACAATGATTAAATATGGGCCTTTCCCTCCGAGACTGAGAAATGGATATGAACATATTAAATCTATAAGGATTTTTTGCATGTCTTTCGAATATTCGTCCTCGAAACTCGAAAGTATGTTTGGGAGCTTGTTGAAATTGCTGAATATTTAACTGAGAAATACTTCTGAGAGATTGATGCGAATCCAAGCGAGGAGACACTTATCCACAAAGCTTGTTCGTGAGTGATTGATACATTATTCAATTCGTCATTTTACACTGAATCTGTCTTTAAACGATTTTGCGAAGGTGTTTTGATCTAGTTACAGTAAGAGGATTTTTTATTTCGTCCTTTGAAACGAAAAAAGAAAACTTAAAGGTGAATATTATATAATATTGTATATCGCTCGATTTTCGTACTTTTCTCGGAATTTCATGGCACACAAACATAGGGGACTTTTTGTGAATAGCGTAAAATGTTAATATTCCAATAAACCCGTCGATTTTGATATCATATCGACGGAAATACCTTTAACAGGAATTGAAATTCTGAATAAGTCAATTTCCTCGTCTGGGTAGGTTCTCAACATGAATCCTTATGGACAGTAGTAATAATAAAAAATATTTTCACTTAATCTTCGTAGAGCCATTAAATTGAGAATGAAGACATTTTGGTTATAAAATATACGAACAGAAAGTTTGACAAAATATTTTCAACTAAAAATTAATAAAATAAATAGGATAGTCGTTTAAAGTTATCATCATGAATAAAGTTTTGGGTGATGAAACAGGTGCATTATATTTAATTATATATTTCCAGGTATTAAAAATATAACTAAATAAAGAAGGATAAAAAACTTCCACCTATTTCAGTTCAATAAAACTAACATAAATTGTTGTTGTTTTGTTTCACAGTTATAACCTTCATTATGTTCACAGGTATAGGTATAGGTATTTTTTACAATAAATATCCTTCTAGTGTTATAACTTCACCTATTTTCATTTTTAAAGCAAGATCTCAAATTCGTTCTGTCATTACTTTGACATATAAATTTCCACTTATTATATCGCTCAAGGTATCCTAGAGGGAAAATATTTCAGGAAATATTTTGGGTTTCCATTGGCCTAATGATGTAAGTGTGAAATTTTCATTTAAAAAATCTAACAGATGCATGAATGAATTCGTTATATTGTCGAATTCTCTGAAACTTCATTAATTGGCGAATGCGACAAGTTGGGTAATTATCTGACTGGTTCAATTATTTCCGGTGAACGACACAGAATTGAATAATTTTTTATACACACCTTTTCAAACGATGATTCACCATGTATATGAAAAAATAATAATAATAACATATTTACCAGTTCAAGTTACTTACATCTCAAAAATTAATTTACATTACTTACATCTATAATCATTTCTGCTGTTTGATAAATGTTCCTGATCGAACCGAGTAAAATAAGTTTGAAACAATTTGTTTTGCAGGGGTTTCATCCGGTTCATTAATAACAAATAGATGCCGAATGCATGCTATATTTAATATGAACATTTTTTTTGCAGAACTAACTGTTGTTTGAGGGGCAAAAATCAATATGTGTTAGATATCTGACTTGATTGAGAGTTTTGAGACTTTCAATTGTCAGGAGCTATTATTTAATTTTTTTACAATATAATATCATTAATGATATTATTTCCATTTGTAAAACATATTGGAAGTGTCGAATTTCGAATTTCTTATCAATATGCATGTACAAAAAGCCCTTTTCTTCTTCATAAGAAAAATCATTTTTGAATAATCCCAATGACAAAAACATTATTGTGAAAATTATGCTAATAAAATAAATACAACAAATAAATCGTTCAATAACCTGGCGTCCAGAACAATATTCTGAAATATGGAGAAGAAAACGAAACGAAATTATATCACCAAAAGTAAGCCATGAGATTTGAAAGATAAAGACAGTTGTTACCATAAAAACCGAATATTTTAAACTAAATGGCGAATTGGAGAAACTCAAAGAAATATTGAATTGAATTATGTAATAGTATATGGTATAAAAGACGACTATTAGAAAGAAACAACAGCAAAATGCTGAAAATTAAAATTAATCGAAAGTAATCCAGCCTTCGCTCATTTCCTAAACAATAGGATAATCGGAAAACGTCAAACAGAAAATGATTCAACAACCCCATATGACAAAGATTTTCTACAAGGATATACTTTGCAATTGATACTTTCTGTAACAACTACCTTAAGATAATCGAAAACAGGTGTGACTGTCTATACACCAGTTCTACAGTTCACCCGATCATCACTGCAGACCCGGTCACAACATGCAAACGATTTCCAATTGTTTTTGTCAACTGGCCCTACGATAACTCCAGTACCCTCGAAGATAGTAAGCATCAGATCGACCTATAGGAACCATAGAAAGAAATTCGACTGGTATACCGACTTGGTTTGAAACTAGTACAGATTTCCGAAATTGTAGAACTGATATCCCTCCTCTGTGTGTACAGATCAAAAAAAGTACGCAGACGGTGATTCTACCTCGACTGATTGCGACTTGATTGTTCACATTTGTCACCGGAATTTCAATATCAGCTATTCAAATATTTAATATCATTCCACACCAACAAATAAAATAGTTCGATACGTGATAGATTTCCGGTTTGGTGTCATTTCATCGCTCCACTGATCACACAGTGGCATATCTAATATGCCCCAATCTATAAATAAATTGCTTTTTTTGTAATTTCGTATCACTGAAAGGTCAAAATGTTATTTCGTTTCTGTGGTTTTTAGTTTGGATATGACCTTTATGCAAGACGTTTCTGGGAAATGGTTAGAATTTATATTTATTTTTGTTTCACTTGAAGTCTCTGAGAGATTCCACACATTTTGACGAAAAGATCAAAGAGATGACTATCGACCCAAATGACAAACTAGTCAGTTTTGATGTAGTCCTTTTCATAAAGGTCCCGTTAGATGATGCCATGAGACTTTTCTCAAGCATATATCCAATCTTTTCAAAATTTGCTTGAAATCATCATATTTCATTTTTAACAACTAAATATATGGAAAACACACTCATTGCAAATTTCTCATGGAAAAACTAGAAGAAGAAGAAGCTACTGAAACTGCAAATTGCAAACCCAAGGTAGGTATGGTTAAGATATGTAGATGATACATTTATAATTTGGAGTCATGGATCATATCATATCAATCAATAATATACACCAGAATATTTAATTTACCATACGGTTTATAGAAAACCAGCACACCCTGATCAATATTTCCACAATACATCAAACCATATAGATACTCAAGCTGAACGGTTGATTGCAAAACATACTGTATGAAGTAGAAATTGAGTGTGAATAGTACTTTATAGTATACAGTGTCTTTCGAAAGTATCGGAACGGTCTCATATTTCAGAAACGGCACTGAGAAAATTTTCAAAAATTTCGACAGGGTGGTTTTTGATGATGCCCGATTCATCGATGATATTGGCAATGATGCTAAATCAACAATTTTCCAGATTATGAGGGTAACTGTTTTCATTGCAATCAATTCAGCGACGCCTCATTACTTATTTCTCCAAATATCAGATTTTAAATTAATGCAGTTTTCGGAATATGACAACATGGCTTTTTCGTTCAAAAGTCTGGGAACGTTGCAATATTTTCAATATGGTTCTAGAAACAGAAACAACGAGGGTGTTCCATTTCAACTCGGAGTCCGTGCGGTACCTGGGAGTACACCTGGACAAAAGATTAACACTTGGTAAGCATGTCATCTTGGCAATTCAACGAGCTGCGGCTGCAGTAAGAAAGACATACCCGTTAATAGCCAGGAATTCCAAGCTATCCATGGAGAACAAGGTGTTAATCTACGAGCAGATCATCAGACCAACGATGACCTACGCCTGCCTAGTGTTTTGCAGCCTCCCCAAAACCCATATCGGGAGACTGGTGAGGATGCAAAACAAAGTACTCCGTATCGTCACAAACAATGACAGATACATTTTGCTAGACGCGTTGAGGGAGCTGGCCGATATTCCATCCATCGAGGAATTTATTAAACGACAGTCTGATAAATTCTACAGATACCATGTCCTTGGAAGCGCGCTGACCAGGGATCTAACAGGGGTTCGAGCCCACAACAACAGGCCACGGAGGCATGGAGGGCTCATCTACCAGGCACTGGACATTTTCCACGAGAACCCAGAAGACGAGTGATAAACCATGAATGTTACAACCCGTTTTTTTCGACGTTTTTCCGGGGGCCCACTGAAAACTCAATAATACATGAATCCAATAGCCTGATGTCTTACATATAAGCTAATAATACCCCCCGCATAACTTGGAGGAGGCGGGGAAGTATTGCTAATGAAACAGACATAAACTAAAGATTTGTTGTGCTATACCTCGAATAAATCTATATTTCTAAAAACGTAATTAAAAACATTAAGTTCTGTCCCCGGAATCACCACTTTCCTTCCACTTTTCATCATTTTCAGATGAACTTCCAGAACCTCTTTTTCTTGGTAATCTTTTAAATTTTCATAGCTTTTTTGTCTATAGCTTTTTCTAACAGTTTTTCCAATGCTTTTTTCTCTTTTGTCCTTTTCCTTTCTTCTCGTAGCTTTTGATTATAAGTTACACACTGTCTACTATCTGTTCTTTGTTAACTTGATGGTGAACTTTAGCTAGAGCTAGTGTCCACTGCTCCAGGAGGTTTTCTTCGTTAGTTGGGAGAAAAGTGCTTAGTTCCATTCGGCAATTACAGGTAGCTTCCCGAATTATATATAATAATAATAATACTCAAAACACTCAGAGTGTACACAAAGGCATAGCCTGTGCGGGTAGAAGACGGCTATCATTATTATTTGCCGTGGCGCTCCGGAGCGACTTCTGATTTTTGGTGGCGTATTCACTTTTCATCTAAAGGAAAACCCGGAAAACCTACAGCACCACCCCGGGTGTTCGGGGCGAACTCCAAGCTAGACAACTTACATTGCCTATCGACTCCTATGAAAATGAGAAATTTTTTCTCGTTTTTCCAGGATTCGAACCGGGCCAAATGCGAGCAGAAGTTTAGAAGGCCGGCATCTAACCGCCTCGCTACCGAGACCCTGGTTCTAGGAATGGGGTATATTCTAGAAGCTCTAGCTATGGTCATCCTTTTTGATATATCAACAATGGCAACATAGGTACAACTACTCTTTGGTATAATTTTTCTTCGAGGCCTCATCTGTACAGAATGATTCTCCAGTAATTGACGGTTGATGTACCAATGATCGACACCCCTGTCAATGACTGGTACCGGAAATTTGCTTGAAATTAGAAGGGAGACCATTTGTGTTTATTGAAATAGTTCGGCGTAATCGAATTATCATCAACTGATGTACCAATCATTGTCTGGTATGTCAGTTACTGATGGAACAAACAGGTTTTTCTTGATAAATATTAGGTTAGAAAATATAACCCTCTGGTAAGTTATCAGAAACGAATCAACGGTGTTAAAAAAACAATACCAAAATATATGAGATGAATAAACATTAAGACAACAAAATAAAAAAATATTAACTAGTGATGCACTTTGCCTTTTTTATCAGAAAATTGCATAGGCTGATCACTACGAAATCTGCTAGAGAGTTGTCGGATACTCTGTTCTTGAGGGTTTCTCAGAAATATTGGTAATATTATTATATAGCATATTTATTATTCAGAACAAAGTGAGCAAGTGTCAATCACTAGAACACTATTAATAATTGGGGCTCTTACCTTACATTATTTACGAATATACGTCACCAATGAAAGTAGTTAACTTATGTTTATTTTCTCAATACAAATTTCATCAGTTCACTTCGATATAAGTACAACAATCCATTGAAGATGCCAGAAGAAAATCTGTTCCTCGTCGTATGGAAATTATGGATGTTTATCAAGGAGCACTAAAAATACCTTCACGAAAAATATTTCCCGGTCTTGTTTCGGCAAAAAGGAACATCTGAGCTGTTTGCCATCTGTCTCCATAAAAAATTCAGTTATGAAATCCAAAGCATAAAGCACTCCTATCTCCTAGATACATAAATATTCCACGGGGGAGCGCACCCTCCGAAATCAGAATCAAAGATCTCCCATTCCTGCGGCGTTCTGCAACGCGATTTCCACCGATTTAAAAACCAAACAAATTCCGAGAAAATTTACTGCCAGCCAAGTAATTTTATTGGCTAAGCAAACTCTTCGCGTTCAACGTTTTATTCATAGCAGTGTAAATGGGAATCCGAAAGATTAATATTATGAGGAAACGTATTTCTATAAAAAAATATAAAATAGATAAAATTCAACTATCGGAACGATATAATCGTTACATCTATTTCATTGAAATTTATCTAAAATTTCAGTTCATTACAAGTCATTATAATTGATTACCGTTTCAATCTATCATGTCTGTGAATACCGTTAGCGAAATATACGAAGGAATAGCTTAAGAATCGCCTCAAAATTGTACAGGGTGAGTTAGAATAAGACCGACAAAATCCGACTACAGATTCCTCACCTCATTTCGAGGTGAAAAGTTCCTATCAAGGTATGACCTAAAATGCATCCCCTCTGAGGTACAGGGTGTGGAAAGTACGAAAAAAAAATAGATTTCTCCAAAATTGCTGAAGCAAAATATACCAAACTCGGTACACTAATCAAGGTTTATCAACGTGATAGTTGGAAGTTATAATTTTTAATTTTCGTGAACCAGTGGCGTAGTTACGTTGGTATGTGGGAAAATTTTCCTTCATATTTTCTTTGGACAAGTGAATGGACAAGTGAGCGTTTCACATCAGTTAAGCTCATCAATACTCAACTTAAAAGTCCATGTACCTAAAAGTAAAGGTTTCTGAGAAAATTGAGAAAATCTGAAGATATGTCCTAGTGTGCGTTGGCGAGCCGTCCATAGCACACCTACAACTCGCGTCCTGGGAGAAAAATATTTTTCCCAGTATCGAAAAGTTTTTGTATCGGGAGAGTGGGTGCTCGCTACTAGACCCGCCACCCCAGGGACCCATAGAAAAGGGGCATCAGCCCCCAAGAAATCAATGAGCCAACAAGGCTACAAGAAAATTCCTACTGCAGAATCCACTGCGCCGGCGCAGAAATGACCTGCGCCAGGAGCGTCGACCAGCTTAGTGGAGAGTGCCCATAAACGGAAAAAAGAAGGAGGACCTCCTCTCGAAGATGACTTCGCGAGCGCATACGCCAGGGAGGAACGGGAGACGGGTAAATCAAAACCCACCCGCCCTGAGGAAGTAAGTTCGCAAGAGAGGAGGAAATTCT
This sequence comes from Chrysolina americana, assembly GCA_958502065.1. Taxonomy (NCBI): domain Eukaryota; kingdom Metazoa; phylum Arthropoda; class Insecta; order Coleoptera; family Chrysomelidae; genus Chrysolina; species Chrysolina americana. Next base: position 15,578,294 of record OY293418.1, read on the forward strand.
TCAAGAACATCATGAATAAGCAGACCGGGATCGAGAATAGACCCGAGCTACAGACACCCTTAAAAAAGGTGAGGACAAAAATCTTTGCTGTCCAGTTCGATAGCGAAGGCAACCGAACGCTAGAGAACTGGGACCTGGAAGACCAGGTGAAAAGCAGCAGGAAGAGCTCGCTCGATCCCGGAAAGAAAGCCGTTTCAAGGAGTGAGTCTAAAGAGTCGAACGACTCCATCGAATTCCAGGACTCCCGCTCCAGGGAGAGTGAGGCAGAGGAGACCAGCCCCCAGGAAAGAGCGAGGATGGATATAAGGAAGGAGCTGGAAGAATACAGCGACACACTCTCAGACTCACTAACGGCTGAGGCACTCCTGCAGCAGGAAATCCAGGCTGGGCTAGATGCCCTGAACTAGGGAGGCCAGGAGAACCGGGAGACGGGTAACCACATACCCCCTCCAGAGGAAGACAAAAACGAGGAGCAAATGGAGATCGATCCCCCGAGGGAGAGTCCCAAAGGATTGTCAAAAATCGGGAATGAGATCAGGGAGCAGCAAATCCAGGACAAGCTAGCGCTTGGAAACGATGCAGAACAAGATACTCCGTATCGTCACGAACAGTGATAGATACATTCGGCTAGACGCATTGAGAGAGCTAGATGATGTTCCAAAAATCGAAGAATTTATCAAACAACAGTCTGATAAATTCTTTCGACACTTCATCCTTGGAAGTAAACTGACCAGGGGTATGACGACAATAAGAACCCGCGACAACTTAAGGTTGAAGCACGGGCTCATTTACAAAGCGCTGGATATTTTCCATGAGTCTCTGGAAGAGGAGTGAATAATCACACGTGCACCATGCTCAAACCCGGTTTTTTCGTCATTTTTCCGGGAGTGTATGGAAACCTCGACAATACATGGTCCCGATAACCCTATGTCTAACAGGTAACAAAATAAGACCCCCTGTATAACAATACAAAAGCACAAGATTTTTTTCTAAAACATTTTCAATGAAAAAACGTTTACGGTAACAGATAGAAAAAAAAATACTCCCTCATAAGTGTACCCAAAGGCATAGCCTGTAAGGGTAGAGGAATTATTATTTGCCGTGGATTCAATAATAAAATAGCACTCTCGAAATTGACATCATAGAAAAGGAAAGAAAAAGCATAAAAGAATGGATTCTATGGCCTATTTCATAGGAACCCTTAGAGATTCTACATGAGAAGGTAATGAAGGTTGAAAAGGGTGAGTTGGGAGAACGCGTAGAAATGTGGAGGAAAGAGGTCGACATAAGGGCCCATGGAGGCTCACTTGCCTGGCATCAGCCTTCCCATAAGTACTACTACTCTACTACTAGTTATACCAACTGACATTTCATGCGAGTTGCTTTTTTTCTTTCTATAACCACTCACATCAACGATTGTTTAAGACCAAGAACATACATTTCATGTAGAGAACGTATAACAAGCTGCCCACTACCAAATTTGACAATGAAATATTCGTTAGTATACATTCTAAATGTCGAAATTCTACTTTGAACAACCACCAGTAGATTGCAAGAGTATCAGAATTAACAACTAGGTTCTTATTACTCAGTCAATGAAAAAAAGATTGTCGTTACCTCATTTTCGAGTTGTCAATTAAATGTTTGGTATGTTCATGTCATGTTGATTGATTTAGTACGTTGAAACTATTCAGTCAGTGGAATTGCAATAAAGTCCATTCAACCACGATCTTGAGTCTTTCAGTCAATCGGATTTGGCTTTCAGTCAATCGGATTTGGCTTTCAGTCATTTTATTCCCAATCGTGTGTCATTCAGTCACTGAGATTTGATTTTTATTCTCTTCAGTCATAATCTTGAGTCTTTCAGTAACTGAGATTTGATTTTGAGTATTTTCATTCACAATATTGAGTCTTTCAGTCAATCGGATTTGGCATTTACTCATTTTAGTCCCAATCCCGAGTCTCGAATCTTTCAAATAGCTAGATGTTTCCTCCTCGAAATTAACCGAGGATCATTTTGGATGGGAAATCTTTAGAAAGCCTGAACAAAGCGATTCCAACATATCAGATAGCAATATGATTAAAAAACAATTTCATATTCAGTTGTCATCTGGTAAATTTTGACCATTTGTGTTTGTGTGCACTACCCACATAGAATATCATTTTATTCATAAACACGACTTCAGTTATCAATTCCTACCCTGTCATGTAATTAGTTGAGGCGCATGATTCTTGCGTAGGCGTAGGTCAGACGAATTCATGAATCCCGTTAATGAGACTACATAAATCAAACCTAATGAATATTCATTACATATACCGAACAAATGAAGAGTTGCTCCATTCGACGAACACTATACAACGTTTCCAGAATACTGAAAATGCTAGGAAACGAAATTTTAATTGCGAAAATAAACAAACACAAAGGTCGGCATGAAAAGTTCACTTCTTAGAAATTCGCCATCTGTGCAATGGTACAAAGGGGATTCGAAAAATTATGAATTCAAATTCGGAGTCGAAATGCCCGCCATAACTCTTTGTGTTTGTCTGTTGGGAGAAGTAAAATCTCTGCGTGAATTATGAATGTAATTAGAGTTGTTTTCTGCAAATTGTTTCTTCCATTCATAACTGTGCTCCGTCCTCTCTGCGTTCGGAAAATTTTACGCATTAATGACTCCACAAAGTTGTTTTCTATATGAAACGGCCAGTATGATAATGGAAATGAATTGTTGCATGTAACCTAGTTTTATTACATATAAGGGCCAATTCATGCAACTTTGTCATTATCATAGACCTAATCACAGTCACATTCTTAATCATTGAATAAAACTGAAACTATACATTTCAGAAGGAGCATTTCCGCAATTTCCTCAACAACAAGAATTGAGACTGACTGTGATAATGATTGTGCCTATGATAATGACCAGTTGCATACATTGGCCCTAAGTGTGTATCAGTTCAGTTTCCTAGGAGGAAATAAACAAGACAAATGCGAATCATTTTTAATAACACGAATAATATCAACTTACGGAACGTTAGCAACGTCATGAAATGTTGAATTAGTAAATAACTCTTAAAAACTTTGCACCCTAATAATTGAAAATACCCATCATTCCCTAAACTTCAAGAACTAAATTTAGGCTCCACAAGAAATTGAATATAACAGTTATAATACTATTTTAAATACAGTACCGTGTAGTTCAAAGTATGAAAAACGACATGAAGAATATTGAATAAAAACTCTGTCGGTCTGTAGGTTTCTTTCTTTGATGAAAGAAACAATTGTGGATTCTTGTGGGTTGATTTAGAGGTTGGGTTTGTGAAGGAAAATTTCATCAGAAAAAAGACTAAATCTTCGGAAATAATCGAATGCTGAAACCAGTGGTGAACTAAGGTTACTTGAAAAAATTATTTAATACTCTGAAGCGAAATATAATTTTAGGTGTGATTAGTCAATCAGCATTCTTGTAAAATCTTTGCCAAGAATCCACCAGATACTTACCTATAATTCAACAGTTACTGCAGGAGAAATTGTTTACAATCAGACCATTAGGATTCCAGGAGCATTTCTCAAAGCTAAAAACCCTCAATCGTAAGACTGCGCTGCCAAATATGCCTTGAAAATATGTGGGAACAAACATATCTAGTACACAGCCACGGTCCCACAAAAATAGTTATTTCAAGAAATCTCGCTGCATTAGAATTCGTATTCTTACGACACGGTGAACCCAACGCGCCTCTTCGGTCACCATTCACGTCACGGTCTCAATAGAGTGTCTCAAGCTAGCTTTCATGTTATCGAAGGATCTTGAAGACGAAGTGGACTCGCCTCGACACCCAGAGCAAAAATGGTTCATCATTCACCAACTATGCCGCCCCGACATTGAATGTACCTAGCCAACAGGCCCCAGGAGCCATTACCGCAGAGCCCGGACCCATATTCGGACCCGGGACCACCACATGAGTAAGAAGAGTAAGATTTCCCGATTGGTTTCAGACCGGTTCCTCAGACAGGGAGGTTGCTCAAACGTTCGCTGAAAACCCAATTCAACATCAACGACGCGAGAACACACGGAACGGAGGTCGTGGAGTCAACATTGAGACGAGTAGAAGTCTGTCGGGTTTATTTCTGCTTACAATCTCCCAGCATAGACAAGGGTTTGTCTAGAGGTTAGCAAAACTATTAATACATTATGACGTGAATGACTACCACATTGCGGCACCAGCGGAACACACGCACTATAGAGCAGTGGGTGCGCCAGATATCCTAGACAATAAACATAGACATAGCGCTGATAGAAATGTATCGTGGAACTGAGATATTTTTCTCCTATCCGGGCTATTATCGGATCAAAACCAAGTAGTACTGATTCTGAGGGACGACCCGACACCACATGATAGTCTCCTAGGGAAGAAGACGGATTGAACCACCTTCCAGAAAATGCTGACGCCAACAAATCCCAGCAAGAAATGAAAGTCCCGCTGATATAGATGAGGCAGTAGCACACGAGTGCTTTCAGAAGAACACACTTGAGCCTGCCAACGCCAGAGGCCGATGAAGTTATATAAGAATTGAAAACGTTATAGGGGTTGAAACCAATTGGAACGAAGATACTAAAGAAACTTGTTCTTTGGCAACAAGATAAGAGCCGGCCAAGAGGCAAAAGAAGTCACGACGTGAAATCAGCGATCAAAAGTGGGCTGAAACCTTCGAAGAATTGGAACTCAGATACACGGAGCCTTGGCGAATGGTCTAAGGGAGGAAGAACAAGAGGAAGGAGCCTTTCCCAAGGGCTTAGTGAAATAGATAGGCTCCTTTCTAGCGGAAAGAACCTTCCAAGTATAAGTAGACGTATCCCTTCCAGACACAAGAGAAATACACGCAGACGTCCCCCAAGGAGCAGTACTCTCTCCGACTCAGCATTCCGCCCCCACTAACGAGAGTTTTCTGGAGCGGGTCAAGAACAAATACCTCCGAATAATAGTGAACGCACCCTGGGTTGCTCGCAATACTGAAATCCAGAATTATTTGAAGATTCGTTCTATAAATCGTATGCGCGGCACACACCAGAATATCTCTATAGCCCCACCGTGTTAAAAAAAACAAGACGGCAGGAACCTCACCCCAGGACTCCATATCCAAGACCCTGTGACCAGAGAACACACCGCTAACATTAACGCGCCAATCCTAGCCAAGAGGCACGATCCTATGATCCGAATTATCATTTAGAAACAATAATTCGAGACGAGTGATTTGACACGGAAATCTAGAACTTTAGCCGAGAAGTTATTCGAAATATCAAGTTAGTTTAACATGGGGACAACAGGTCCATTCTATCTCTCTAGCATACCTAGAGACAACTTCAAATGCGACTGAGTGCTATCATTCTACCTCAACTGGGATTACCGGTAACTGAATAAACACGTCAATCAAAATCAATAGGAGAGTTCAACTGTGCCTCTGAAGAATAGTTTTTCTACGATTAATACACGCCTATTCTAACAGTCAATGAAATTAGTTCAATTTCTTAGAATCGGTCAATCAATGCTTGATTACAGTGATAAAAACTTACCTAGCTTTCCCAATAAGTGATAAATATGCATTTTGCTCACGTAATCAGGCACGCCGTGAATGGTAGTGTTAAAATTTCTATCTTGACAACTATAACTGTCAGATTATTTTCGAGTTGTTAGAATATAATAAAATGGCAAGATTTGGTGAAGAATCATTGGATGCATTGAAAAAACTGTACTCAGTGTTGTTCCAAGAAACACAGTGAATAACCATAAGTCTATATGGAAGCAGTTCGAAACATTTCTAAAGGAGAAGAATTATGAACTTCGAGAAACGACTGCAAACGAAGAGCTTTGGCTAATAATGAAAGATTGGTCTTTCAATATGAAGAGAGTTGATGGTGAAGATTATAAAGAATGTGTCATAAAGACCATGTGAAACGTTACTGCAAAGTACCTTCAAGAAAAATACTATAAAGAGTACAGCCGAACATTCAATCCATTCGCAGATATTGAATTCAAAGGAGCGAGGGATGCGAAAAATGCGAAATGAAAGCAGCTTCAGCCTGTTCCCGAGAATAGAAAACAAAGTTCGAATGTTTTATGTAAGGAAGATTTATATAAAATAATAAATCTGTGGAATGAAGATTGTCCAGAAGGACTTCAAAAAAAGTTATTTCATATAATAGCTTTTGAACTAGCCTGGAGAGGGGAAGAGGCAGCTAGATGCAAAATGCAAGGAGGAGAAAAAGTTAAACGGTGAACTAACCGGACGAATTGAATACAACCCGATATTTTCCAAAATAAGCCAAGGAGGAGCTCAAAAATTATTCGATAGTAAGTGGTTAATGCATAATCGAAATAATCTCGATGTGTGCCCGGTAAGGATATTCAAAATACTTGCATCAAAACGCAGTGATAAAATTACGTCAGATCGTCTATTTTTGACTGTTAATCCCTAATGGAATAAAAACTCTTCTGGATGGTACAAAAATATGCCTGTGGTGTAAATGAGATTGGGAAATGGATGAAACAATCAGGTGAAAAAATAGGGGTTGATACTTTGACAAACAAGATCACGAATCATTCAAATCGATCAAGTACTGTTTCAAATTTTGACAAATCGGGTGTCCCGGAAGAACAGCTCATCAAAATGACTGGACATGCAAATGCTAAGTCATTAGGACCTTATTTACAGTTAGACGAGGAACATCATGCTAGTTTAATCAACAACGAGACCAGGACCTTCTGGAATAGAAACATCAGGCGATGTAAACAATATACAAGAAAATTTGACTACAGGACACGTAAATAACATGCAGAAAAAATCTGGTTGTATTATAACATATAACCATTGCATATTCAATGTTCAGAATATATATGTTAATGAGTTTCAGTCGAATTCTTCATAATATTTATTGAAATGTTTCAATATTTAATATCTTCTCAATATATTTAAAATATTATTGAGTACTTACCAGTTGTAACTTTTTATTGAAATTTATATCAAAATAAATTTTCTGTATCATGTATTTGTGTTTTAATCTCCCTAAAATACATTCGAGATCATATTTTTATGTCTAAATACATTTCAAATTGCATTCAAGTTTTATTGTCTTTTGACAAAACATCTCACTCCCTTGATTCTCGATTTTTTTGTCATAATAAAATTTTCATGCAACTAAAAATGTATTTATCGATAAAAATATGATCTCTTATGTATTCACGATTCATAACAATAAGGGGGTAAACGTGTACTCCGATGGGTGGTGTTTACTATTAGTACAATATTCACCTCTACATAATGTAATGGAGAAAGAGACGAACGAGATGGTGAAACTGCGCTCATTGCACTTACAAGCAAAGGAAAACTTCAGCCCAGTGCAAATCAGTTTATTTGTTATTCCTTTATGAACCCTTCCGTAACTCATCAGCCAACGTATAGAACAGATAATTATTCATTTCACATACATGGTTCATTTACTGGTATTCATTCATACCAATTCATCAAATATTAAAATTTTCCCGATGCGTGACACAAAAGAATAGGAGTTGTCCCGCCGGTTTGTCAAGAGAAATCCCCAGTGGTTTTCTACCGAGCTCTTGGTTTTGCCTATTGCATGCTACTGTATCTGTTCCATTAGTATTCACTCGAAACAGTATTCGAGATCATTATTTTCCTCCGTTTCATTTTACGGCACCGACTGGTTGAAATAAATGATGGATTTGTGTCTGAAAACTAAAATATATCCCAACAGATTTTTCAGCTTTGCATGCACACACCAAATGCCTCTACGCCACAGTGTCTATATACGTTTGAGGAGAAAACATTGACTGACAGTTTTTATGTTCAAATTTATTCCCGAAGCCTCATATCCGAGCTCGGTATTGTTTCGCCCAATTCGTCAGTAGAATGGATTTTCATTATGTTATCGTGCTCGTATCAGAACAGAACATTGGCAAACGAAACATTCTCATATAATTGGAATACCAGGAAACGGAAAAAATACACTGAAAAATTAAATACATAATGAAATTGTCAATGATCAAATCGTGACTGCGATGCCTTCAATAAATCCATCGAAATGGAAAGGAACCCATGCCAAAGAGGTCTTGGGAAAAGCTATCAACACAGACCTCACGAATCATCTGGAATACGTGGGCATTGTGAACTATCGATGAGATGGTTTCTATATCATGAGAGATTAATTGCTGTCCTGTTTGTACTCATGTCTCGCATATACAGTGAAACTAATGAATGTAGCAGAACTCCACCTCTTCCTTATTTCGGAAGTCTAATAGATTCCTCAAACTTTAAAATTATTTTAGAGCATACATGCTATTTTAATTCGAAAAATTTTCGTTATCATACTGTTCTGTTCACAGGAGGAAGTTTGAATTTTTTTTCCCTATGTGTTTATAGTGGCATCGATTGCTAAGGTCATTAGCCACTATGGGTTCTGGGTAGGCTGTGTTACTAACTCCATATGCCACTTTAGGAACAGCACTGTTAATTTGAACGCAACATTGAATCGTGCAGGACTCGCCACAGTCAAGCCACGAGATTTAAACAATTGAATTGGTGAAATTAAATTGAAAAAATCCCAGCTCCTACTGCGACTTGAACTCGGGACCTTTAGCCCCAAACTCAGACGCCATACCACTTGCGCCACGCCCCGACGTGGAAGTGTCTATTATTTATCATCTTATATCAATCAAGTACCTTTCAGTTGAAATGAAAAATTATGGCATGTAGCCAATCGAACACTAAATTTCGATAACGTTTTTGCTTGCCACATGAATAAACGCGAACCTCCAAGATAGTCCAAAGAACTCACACTCAGTGGCGCAGCCAGGGGGGGGCTTCGGAGCTGCAGCCCCCCCCCCAAGCAAGTCACCATTATCGTTAAAAATCTATTGACCCGTTGCTTCTTTCCAGAATGTGAAAGCAAAACAATCAAACAACCTCGAAGCATTTACCATCTGAAATAGACCTATATATAAAAAAAATATTTCAAGGACCATTCAAATCTAATTTCCACATTCGCATTCAATAAAACTATTACTGTTTTCGTATTCCTTTTATTGCTGGCGCTGACGGCTGCAGCTGTCGGCTATCGCCTTAGAGCTTTTGATGAGTAGAATATTTGCCGCTTACCGCCAACATGAGTAACGCCGATACCGTGTTCTTTCTCTCAAAATGTTTTTAATAGTAAGCGGTTAGCGGTTGAAGAGTACCGGAGCTCAAACGAGACAGTAGTATTTTATGAATAGATTTGACACAGACGTATTTTCTAGTATTTTATAAGTATTTTTAGAATCACTTTTTGTGTTGCTTGTCCTGTTTTTGTAGGAACGTAAAGCCAGCTACTCACACACCTGCCGCAGGAGCAATCTAGGGTGTAAAAGTGTAATTGCCTCCTAGATTGTAACGTGGACGTGGAAGTGTCTATTATTTATCATCTTATATCAATCAAGTACCTTTCAGTTGAAATGAAAAATTATGGCATGTAGCCAATCGAACACTAAATTTCGATAACGTTTTTGCTTGCCACATGAATAAACGCGAACCTCCAAGATAGTCCAAAGAACTCACACTCAGTGGCGCAGCCAGGGGGGGGGCTTCGGAGCTGCAGCCCCCCCCCCCAAGCAAGTCACCATTATCGTTAAAAATCTATTGACCCGTTGCTTCTTTCCAGAATGTGAAAGCAAAACAATCAAACAACCTCGAAGCATTTACCATCTGAAATAGACCTATATATAAAAAAAATATTTCAAGGACCATTCAAATCTAATTTCCACATTCGCATTCAATAAAACTATTACTGTTTTCGTATTCCTTTTATTGCTGGCGCTGACGGCTGCAGCTGTCGGCTATCGCCTTAGAGCTTTTGATGAGTAGAATATTTGCCGCTTACCGCCAACATGAGTAACGCCGATACCGTGTTCTTTCTCTCAAAATGTTTTTAATAGTAAGCGGTTAGCGGTTGAAGAGTACCGGAGCTCAAACGAGACAGTAGTATTTTATGAATAGATTTGACACAGACGTATTTTCTAGTATTTTATAAGTATTTTTAGAATCACTTTTTGTGTTGCTTGTCCTGTTTTTGTAGGAACGTAAAGCCAGCTACTCACACACCTGCCGCAGGAGCAATCTAGGGTGTAAAAGTGTAATTGCCTCCTAGATTGTAACGTGTGTCGGCAAGCAGGACCAATTTCCTAGATCGCCTCCTTTGCAGGCCGGCAGGCGCGCCGGACCTTCCTTGCTTCCTAGATCGGCTCCAGTTCTGTAGAGAAAGCCGTATGAAGTGTTTGTTTTTATTCTGCAGCTCGCTGAGGTGGATTGCCAAGGATTTCTTTAAAATATTCTAAATCCACTCGTAAAAAATTTTTAATATCATCAACGTCCAATTCTTGCAAATCTTTCATGTAACACAATTCTATTCGTTTCTGTAACCAATTCTTCATCCAGTACTTCCTTTTTCTTCTGTGGCATCACGGAAGCAGCCAAGGCAATGCCTATCTTTTGATTTTTTGAAAGTGTTGACACCATCTTCACGACTCAAGTGATAGTCCTAGATTGCCCCTGCGGCAGGCGTGTGAGTAGCCGGCTTAAGTTAATATTATATTATAATTTATATTATATATTTTCGAAAAACATGTGTTACTTTATTGCATATTACTGAACTACCTCTGACTTAGAAATGAATAATGAAATTATGAAAGTGAGAGTTGTTATTATATGATCCATGTCTTGTTCAGCGGGCAGCCCCTCCCCCAAACTGAAATCCTGGCTGCGCCACTGCATTCTCTAGTAACTAGCCCGGGTAGTAGAAGTAGCGCTGACTACGTGTGGGAGGATTGTTGCTGTAGTTTCTAGGTTTGCAGTTCCTTCGGGAATTTGAAGTACAGGCTAGTCAATGGTTTACAGCATTATCCAGATTTGCAGTGACTGCGGTATTTTGTTTGGTGAATGCCGTAAGAGTCTCGTTATTTGGTACCAGTGGCCTCTGCTGAGTATTATCTGTTGATTTCGTATGATTTGCAGTGCCTCCAATTTTTTGTTTAGTTGAGATAACGAGAATTTCGTTATTCGTAAAGTCTGTGAATTTGGTGGAAGTTGAAGTTTTTTTTTGGAGACCCCGCGAAAATTGTTATTTGAGGTCAGTGGCCTCTGCTTACTGCCTGTGAATTTTATGGATTATACAATGCCTCCACTGTTTCCTTGGGAGCCTTGGGAACCTTATTTTGTTTTCTACAAATTTCATAAGATTTGCCGCGTCTCCTTATTTTTTTTATATAAAGACCTCGGGAATCTCTTCCCTTTCACAAACATCGGCCATGCCCGATAAATAAGGGAATTAGGCTGCGTTAACAAATATTGAATTTTTGCGTGACTACAACACTCGCGCCAACGATGCTAATGAATCAACGCAGCCGATATAAACAATGAGTGAGAAGCAGTGAGCGACTATATGATAATTTCTTCATTCTGATTATTTTTCTGAAATTAGATCTGACCGTCATCCGGCTCCACTCCTATGAGCAACCTTCAGAAGAATTGGGCGAATTGTTAATGACGAAAGTCAACCCATCTAACGTGCTATCCCATACGAGACTTAGACTTCGAAGTCATGGCATGTACGGTTCATATTTCATATGAAGCAGGTCAAACAAAAAATAGAATAGAAATAAGCTAGGTACTTTGACTTCAAACCAAGTTTTAGTTTTCCATTTTCGTTCAACCCCTCCGCACTTCAAATCCCGTAAAAACCAGAAAATGTACGATGAGTCACTATCTACAATTTAGGAACTAGACAATAGAGAGCTCATTGAGCTAACAGAAACATGTTATAAATATAAAACACATACTCACAGGTCCTATATATCACGGTGAAGTTATCGAAATGTTATCTAGACTCACCTGAAAAAAAAAATGATGTTAGCAATTGAATGAATAAATTCATTAATGAAAATCTGGATGGGGGAAGAGGGGAGGAGATAAGGAAAGGAGATGAGATCAGGAGATAATCAGATGAAGAAGAGGAGGAGAGGAGATAATGAGAGAAGAAGATAGGAGGAGAGAATGAGAGGATGAAAGGAGGGAGGAGGATAGGAGGAGGATAGGAGAGGATGAGATGAGGAGAGTAGAAGAGGAGGAGATGAGAAGAGGAGGAGACGAGGAGAGGAGGAGGGGTGGTGAGGGGTAGAGGGGTAGAGGAGGAGAGGAGTAGAGGAGGATAGGAGGAGAGGAGAGGAGGAAAAAAGGAGAGGAGAAGAGAGATTGAGAGAGTTACGAAAAGAAGGAAATATATGAAGATAATAGAGAAAGAAGCATTTCAACACCCACTACTCTCCGCACTTGTTTATTCAGGAAATTATATTTGATGTAGAGCCAGTACTTTTTCATTTCCTCAAACAATTATTGGACAAGCAGCTGCCACAGCTTATCTTAAAATGAAATTTTACATTGTTTTCAAACAGAAATTTTCGAAAACATTTAGTCTTCTTGAACCCCAGTGGCAATACTGGTTTCTTGGTCGCTCTCATTTCTTTACTAGTACGTGTTTTTTTATCTTCTCCTCGAATAGAATAAAAAAGAAACTTTATTTTCATACCCTTACCAAGAATTTGTAATTCGCATACTTTCAAGTTTTGAGGCGAATTCGAACCATTAATAACTAATTCCGTACACCACCTGGAAGCCGCCATTTTTAAACACAATTATTTAACTCTGACAGAGACATGGTCTTTCAAACCAGTCGATGACTATTAATAAAGTAAACTGCAAAACGACCAAATTGAATTGAAATCCATCAATTCCCTTATTATTCATCTCCCTTCGTTCTCGCTATGTTCGTCGAACATTACAGGATCTTTATTTTTTTGTGTAAACCGAAAGATGTAAAAAAAATTATGATCATTATTAATATGTAGGAAGATTGGACCCACCCAGAGTTAATGATACATCAGGCGAGATTGAAATGTTCGTACCGAATTAAAAAAGCTCAAATCCGCCGACTTCTCCAAGCCTTCCGGAACAATGCCCATTACATTAAACCGGGTTCAACTAATATTCCCAACACCGAAACTGTGAATGTTCCTGAATTATGATCCGAGGAGGCGAGAACGCACTTGCTTTTGTTATCATATTACAGAAAAGGTGAATTATGACTCGACGTCTCATTTCCACAACATTATTCACATTCAGATTTCGCAGCTTTTTCCGCGAAGAGGAAAAATACCGCCGATAAATCTCAATTAGAAAATCTGACACACGGAGTAATTGGATTTTCGTTGAAAGTCGCCTCTTTTGTTGACAAGGAACGATCTCAATTCTGCCGTCCTAGTTGCAGTTCTCTTGAGAAGATATGAATGAATGTTTCGCAGGTCTGCTCGGAGTCGTCTGAAACGTGTAGCGTAAACGAGAGAGAATGTTCACAGCTTGGAATCATTTGCAGTTCAAAGTTTTAATTGGAGATTTCTGTTTAAGACCAAAAAAACCAAGAGTACATTCAACTCAATTCCAATTGAAATGTATGGAAACTTGATTACTTATATTACTCATTTACAAGCTGACTCAACTTCTGTTCGTATGATATTCGTTTCAAAATTTGTAAATCACCGATTGGACTGAAATTTTGTATACCTATTGAGAACCGATGGCAAAACAATAGGTACCTAATATCATTAAATTTCACCTTCCCCCAGATCCAACATAAGGTTAATTAGGAACGCAAATAAATTTGAAGAAAATTCCATGGGTTTTAGACGTGGAAAATTACGAAGAAAAAACATAACAGAGGGGGGCTCTGACTCCTCTTCTCCTCAAATAAACTGAGAAAACTCGCGAAAACAAATTGTGAAAATTCATAAAAATGGTAAAAAACATCGGCAGTCCAATAATGTTCGTAGATTGACATGAAATATACAGATATGATAAAATATTATCGGCATATACTTAGCTTTCCCAATACGTTTGGCTGATTGTTGTAGCCAGTCGACCAGTACAAAACAAAACAAATAAACGCGATGGAGAGTCGAATATTCAACTGGGCTACTGTTCTCTTCCCTACAAACTGTTTGCCTCGAGCACAGTTCACGTGACAGTGTCAGTATATCAACCGCAGTTGCGGCAGTATTGGGAATGCTATGCCGGGTGACCACGAGGTGAAGTATGCCTCCCAATTTTTCTATAGTTAGGAATAAAAATACAGGTTTCAAATTTGGTACGTCAATATACAGGCTGATTCACGGTGGATGGCACATTAGACGTTTCTGGTGAACCAGACAACGGATCACTTTGAAAATTTAATGGAGGGCATATTCGGACATTCTCTAGCCAACTAAAATATTTTCGACAATGCGGTGTTGCCGCTTCTATTAGAAAGCAGTCGCAACTTTGATTTTTCAAATGGAACACTCTGTATATAATATTATTTTTGGAATCTCCATCAATTGCCCGACAACTTTTCTTGATATTTCCCTATACCTATCTGTTACTGTTTTCGAAATAAAAATTAATTTCAAGTTTTTTCTTCGAAAATCATGACTTCTAAAAATGCCGATATCTTTTAGTTAAGAAGTACTATGATATCGAAATTTGGTTTGGAGTTAGGTGATACTTGGACACTTCCCACACGTCAGCCTAATCTCCGTTACTTCAATACAGGGTGGTAAAAAAATACAGTTTTTTCGTTTGCTTGAAAAAGTTGCTGAAATTTGATTATTTTAAATGGAATACCCTGTATATTATTGAAAATTCGGAAAGCTGCTGAAATTTGCTTTCTTTCTATGTATATCATACCTATACCTAACTAGTCAAGTTTCGGACTTATGAGCATTTATTTGTGAAAATGTCCCTTCAGAATGGTATTTCCATTCGGTATTTGGTAAGCAGACCATGATTACTATTTGACAGTAGCGTTGTGACATTCTCCTAATAATATCGACATTTTCGTCACTTCAGAAGTTGCAAATACCTTCAAAACGATGGAACAAAACTATTCAAACGAAGTTCTTATGAATTTGTTTATTATTTTTGGACAGTGTGACAAAATTATCAGCAGAACATGTAGAAACTTCAATGAAATGTATCTGAATCTACCGCCAATGAACCTCAAGAAATTTATACGAATTCAGAACAATTTCAATATGTTTGGATACACTTCAAAAAAGCACCAAGAAACTTGAAATTGGAAATATTGATATGAATAATTATAAAAAAGTAAAACAATCATGTGGAATATTTCAAAGAATGTTCGAATCGCTGGCCGTTCACTTCCAAGCACTTTGAAATGCGGGTGTTGACTGCTTTCGTGGTGGCAGATCTGATTTCATTGGGATCCAAATCTTCAAATGTTTGGGCAATCCTTTCTAACAATTCATCTCTCGAACGCACGGGTACTTTGTAAACTTTTTCTTTAAACATTCCCCACAAATAAAAATCTAATGTATTAAGAAGATCGGGTGATCTCGCTGGCCAATTCCATGGTCCCAAGCGCCTTATCCACCGATCGTCAAAAAGTCTTTCCAGTTCTGCGCTCACTTCTCTTGTGCAATGTGCAGGAGCTCCGTCTAGTTGGTACCAACAGTTTCGATATTCTTCGAGTGGCAGATTATCCACGAAACTCTCTACAGTATTCTCCAAAATATTCAGGTAGCTTCTGGATGTTAATGACTCCTCGTATATCACGTACCTCAATTTGTTGTCCATCAACATGAAGAAGACATTAAAACAAAATTTTTCTTGAAATCCGGCTTCTTTTGTGACGTGAGGATTTTCACTGGACCAATAGTGACGATTTTTTCTATTGAAAATCCCTTCTCTCGAAAATTTCGATCAGTCCAAATAATTTTATTTAAAAAAAGTGGATCTTCTTGAATGCGTGTCAACAA
Source organism: Chrysolina americana (assembly GCA_958502065.1). Lineage (NCBI taxonomy): Eukaryota > Metazoa > Arthropoda > Insecta > Coleoptera > Chrysomelidae > Chrysolina > Chrysolina americana. The sequence goes on from OY293418.1 coordinate 15,594,203, forward strand.
CATTTCACAAAATTCTACTCTCTGTTGAGGGTATTGAGGCTTCATTGCTCGAATTTTGGTGAATTTATAATCATGCATTTTATGTCTTCGCAAGATTCTTTGAACCGATGAATATTTTATACCCAAATCTTCTTCAGCACTTCTTATCGATGACTCAGGAAATGCGTGAAAATATGCTAAGACATTAATCTGGTTGTCTTCAGAAGTTACGGGTCGAGGCAAGTTTCTTGGTGCTTTTAAAGTTGATTAAAGTTGAATGCATTGATATTGTTCTGAATTCGTATAAATTTCTTAAGGTTCATTGGCGGTAGATTCGGATACATTTCATTGAACTTTCTACATGTTCTGCTGATAATTTTATCACACTGTCCAAAAATAATAAACAAATTCATAAGAACTTCGTTTGAATAGTTTTGTTCCATCGTTTTGAAGGTATTTGCAACTTCTGAAGTGACGAAAATGTCGATATTATTAGGAGAATGTCACAACGCTACTGTCAAATAGTAATCATGGTCTGCTTACCAAATACCGAATGGAAATACCATTCTGAAGGGACATTTTCACAAATAAATGCTCATAAGTCCGAAACTTGACTAGTTAGGTATAGGTATAATATACATAGAAAGAAAGCAAATTTCAGCAGCTTTCCGAATTTTCAATAATATACAGGGTGTTCCATTTAAAATAATCAAATTTCAGCAACTTTTTCAAGCAAGCGAAAAAACTGTATTTTTTTACCACCCTGTATTGAAGTAACGGAGATTAGGCTGACGTGTGGGAAGTGTCCAAGTATCACCTAACTCCAAACCAAATTTCGATATCATAGTATTTCTTAACTAAAAGATATCGGCATTTTTAGAAGTCATGATTTTCGAAGAAAAAAATTGAAATTAATTTTTATTTCGAAAACGGTAACAGATAGGTATAGGGAAATATCAAGAAAAGTTGTCGGGCAATTGCTGGAGATTCCAAAAATAATATTATATACAGAGTGTTCCATTTGAAAAATCAAAGTTGCTACTGCTTTCTAATAGAAGCGGCAACACCGCATTGTCGAAAATATTTTAGTTGGCTAGAGAATGTCCGAATATGCCCTCCATTAAATTTTCAAAGTGATCCGTTGTCTAGTTCACCAGAAACGTCTTATGTGCCATCCACCGTGAATCAGCCTGTATTACTCAAATACGCATATTTTGACTCCCTTACCGAAAATTTACTGAAAATAGAGTAGTACCCATAAAGAAATGTTCACAACTGCCATTTTTGAAATGGCAATATACTCTTTTCACATTGTCGTATTGAAAAATGATGAATTATCAAATTAGTCGAATGAAAAGATTTGATTTTTTGATTAGCTTTCGTATGTTCAAGCCGCCTCTGTTCAAGAATAATCAATTTTGAGAATACTCGTAATGAAACATCCCGTATCTTCGATTCCTTTCAGAATTCTCCGAAACTTTTAACACGATTATTTAGATAATTCATTACCTTTCAATACAATATGAAAAAAGTATGTTGCCATTTGAGAAATGAGTTAGTATTTTCGTTTTGAGGAAATTCTTGCTATTTTCTGGAAAATATGGTTGCTGCAATTACATGAGAAGCCAATTTTCAGCTGTATCTTACTTCGAACCTTCCTCTCGTAAATGTTGACGCCGTTCGTCAGTTGTGATGATTTGAGTTTGATTCATGGCCAACTTTGTTCGATTGAACAATCAACTGTATCTCCGTAATTTTTTAACCGATTTTCAATTTTGAAGGATAGTGTTATCACAAATTGCGTGTTCTTCCGGATAATGAAAAATTGTACAGGGTGTCAATTGAAAAAAAAAGTTTGGGGTCACTTCCGGTTTGACCGGATAGCAAGCTGGATAGCAAGAGGTAACAAACATAAACATTGCATTAACGTAACAATCTCAAGACAGACAGATAATTAAACAAATTCTCACACAAGATATACAAAATAAAATACACCTAAAAATATGGTGAAACCAATTTTTCTTTCATGAACTATTGAATTGAAAAATGAATGAGGATATTCAGTAAATGAAGAACATAACGCTTGAGGCTTCTTAAATCGTCATTACACTTTCTTGGAATAAAGTCTTTCAAAGGAATATTAAAACTTCTTAAAGTTCCATGTTCTTCATGACATTATTAAATTCATCAGAGAGCATTTATATCAGTTTAAATGAAATGATTCGGACACATTTCGAAACTGTAAAACATTAAATTTCGGAGGGGCGATGATTAATTTCATTTGGGATAGATGATAATGCAATAATCAAAACAGGTAAGTATACGAAGCTGAATTTGATTGGATAACCTTGATTTCGATATACAGAGTGATACAGATTCAGCTGTAGTTTCAGTAGTAGTTTATTCGGTATGAAGAAATACTACCAACCACCGACGATTATCAGTACGTCAATGAAAATACTGGAGTTGTATACCTACACAAGACTGCTTCGACATGTGACTGAACCAAGTGATCATCTTCTGGAAGAAAGATTAAAGAGACAACTTGAGTTGAACTTGATCTGATACCCCGGAAAGGACGAGTATTGTTAATTATTGTTAATACAAAAATTGGATGGAATGTAGCAAGATCACTGAAAACGTAATTATTTTATTTGAATAAATATTGGGTCAATGAAGTTCTCAGTATTGGGAAGGTTTGGCAGAACCTTGATATACTTAAAAAGTGAAATACGGCATTCACAGAGAGTTGGTCCACTGGCTTGAGAATTCCTGTTGGAAAAGAACGGTGGTTGATTTCTACAAAAAAATTGTTTTCAGGTTCAATAAAGTTCATGCTTGAAACAACAAATATTTTCAAACATATATGAATTATTATATCCAAAAATCTATATTCGGTACGTTAAGAACAAATTTACATCGATTGACTTGAATGTAGGTCTGGAATGGAAGTGGAAAATCTCATAGTTCATTTTTACAGAGTAAAAGCTCCTTTTCGACACCAATTTATGTATTTTTCTGCTAAAAATGTCCTCCAGTAACGTTCAGTCTGTATTCTGTGGAATGCTTACCGTTGTACACAGACGAATTTCCAAGAAACTATAGAAAAACTATACTTTATTATATTCAGAGGGAAATTTTCTCATTTTTGTTAGAGGAAAAGTGGTAATTGCATAAGTCTACTCGTTTTAAAATTTCAGTATTCCTTCAATTATTATAATAAAAATATATTCATTCATCACAATCAACTGAACATAGTGAAGTGTCATCTTGAGCTGTTCAACTTTGCCAAGTTAAGGACAAATCCTTATACGATCCAGCAAATTTTGCAAAAACCAAATTTTCAGGATACCACTTTTTCTAGCCACTGGAATACATTCGTGGTTGGGATTAATATCACTGTTGTTATCTTTGGTTGCATTTTCAGTGATATTGTAATAAAATTTTGTCAAATTTGTTTTAAACACTTTCGATAATGATCGGGAGAATTCAATAAAGGTGAGGTTGATTTTGTCGTAGGATTCTTTATATTTTGTAACACGGTTGGGTTGTAGAAAATAATGTCTTTCATAACAGCAACAGAATCTACTTTTTCTTCTGCTTGAAGTTGAATTTGGACCGCGTTGCTCATTTCTTGACGACTATTGAATTGTGAACGCAGGTCCGCAGTTTTTCTTCTTCTTACTTCTGCCAGAAAAAACAGCTAGTGGTGTTTCACTTCCCCTGCAAATCGCGAATGGTTCAAGGTTACAGGGAACTTCAATCCTGATCTCTCACCACGATTGTTTTTATACTGAAAGTTCTGGAATTTCTGGATGACGCATTCCATTTGCTTTTGTAATGCGAACAAAAGTTTGCCGATTTTTGTATCATTTCCGCTGACATTTGTCATCATTACAACAAAGGCAAGAGAGTGTACACCTGCTAACTGTGTTAACAGTCAAAGCGCTATCTCTGCCTTTTGTCAGTGTTATGACCAATACTAATGTACTGAGCTTATATAAGACTGCCAATAAAATATTATTATACTATTATCATTATTATTATTTCTCTTTTCAAAGGCGCCATATAAAATTCAGAAATATAACTAAGATTTCGAAGTTCAAAAAAATACATTATTAATTTTCAACTTCAAATATTAGTCGGTTTGAATTCCATTCACAGGTTGGAAATATCGAATTAGCTCATGTGCACCGAGTGACAAGTTTGAATCAATTGATATACCGCAAAATGTCTATTCCTCAAATAATTGCATGCTAAGTTTACTCGAATTTATGTGATCAAGGTTAATGAAGCTGTTCCCAGATGAAACGAGAATGTATAATGTTTCTTAGTAAAGGTAGAGGAATATGATGGTACTATTGATTTTTATCTCAATCTGGATCAATTGGTATAACTATGAGATCCTCTTTGGAATACAGGCACATTTACCTAATGAAATATTTCGATATCTAGTCGTTTTGACCATTTTTTCTGCACCAGATTTATTTTTTTTAATTTCTGCAACTAATTTCCCAATTGTCGGATATGCAGAAACGAACCGCCATTGAAGTTTTTCAGATATTTCAATAGCAAATTTTTTCCCCATTTGTACCCAACTTTATGGCAGAAACAGTATATGCAGTAATGTGATGACATACATTTCAATATAATTGAAAACTTGAGAAATGTCTTAAAAAATCTGTGGGGGTTAATTAGTTGTGCAGCATTTAAATGATTTTTGGATCTACACCAATACAGAAATAACATGAAATCATTAAGTTCAAGTTAAAGATATTTATTAACATACATTTACAACATATGAAAAGATTATCACTGGAAAAATATGATCAAAGGTTCCAATATGGTCAAGAGTATCTTCAGTTGATATCATTATTCCGCAATTAGTTAATCACTGATAATTTCAATTTAATCTTTTAGAGCTTTGAAGACTCACCTGTAAAAGTGACAGCCCTGTGAAACAAGATATTTAATATACCTATTATTAAAAAGGAGTCGAAAAAAACCTACAGAATCAACTCGCAATCGAAATTATACTTCAATACATATACTTAAGTAGGTGTTTCTAACTCTGGGATGAATATTCAAAAATCTATTCGTATAAAAATTCCATTCATTTGTGTTGCGTATCCCTCTAAACCAGACAACACTGGTTATCCTCAGTGTCTGCCACGGTGCTAGATTAGTTCAGAATCTTTTCTTACGTTATCTGTACGGCCCAGATTTTTCTTGCTTGCACGTGCTCTCAGATGAGTATCTGAGGGCGTTAAACATTAATAAAAGAAATTAAATAAAATTATCTTACAAACAAATTGAATATGAATGAAAAAAACAATTTCACAACGCACTACCCACGTGCCATCTGCAACTTTGAAGCGAAGAATAGTGGAGGGAAGTTAAGGGGTGTCACGATTAATTTTATGCGAGGAGCAGTATTTGTCAAAAAAATTATATACCCACTTATGTTGAGGATGAAACCTCCCTAATCAAAAACACATCATGAACTTACATTCAACTGTTAATAAAATCATTGTTTCTGAAGTTTTCACAGAATTACGCTCCAGAGAAAAACTATGAAAGGGAATGACAACTTTTGCTGAAAGTAACAAACTTTTATGGAAGAATAATTCAATCGGACTTGGAATTACTTCCACTATGAAGAGATACACAATGCGACGATCCAGTCGAGAAACACTGATGAAATTTTAAGGTCGGTTGAGGAGAATCGCTAAGATTCCAAGAACATAGGCGAGGAAGACTGTTATCACAAGAACAAATTCAGTGGAGAATGAAACATAGCGCACGATGCACGTGGAATATTCAAAGCAGATGGTGTTGCACGTTAACCTTCTGAAATTCATGAAGTGCATAGTGAACAAAGTCCGGAAGAAAGCCTTCTACTCTGGCACGCGCCTAGTCGACATGACAGGAAAGATGTCAATGAATGATGCTGGAATACAACCAGAGCAGTGAGTGTAAGATTCCTTCGATCCGATAAATAAATGAATACCTATGTTAACGTTAATAGGCTCACACGTCATTTCATTAGTATTGTTTCGAATGTGAAAGTGAAACGTCATATAATAGATATTTTTTAAAGGGTGACGAAAAGGAAGGGTGTTAATGGTCAACAAGTCTAAATTTACTTGGAGCTGTCATGTCTCAGATCAAAGATAAGCAGGAAAAAGTCATCGGTTACTTTAGCAAGACCCTCAGTAAACCGCAGAGCAATTACTTTGTCACCATATGGAAGCTGGTGGCTGTTGTCTACAAATACGTACATGGGAGATTGAAAACTGACCATTCAGCTCTTGAATGGCTTTCACAGGTCAAAAATCCTGAAGAATAAGGGACACGTTGGGTAGAGAGACTCCAAAGAATTTGACTTCGAGATCGAACATTGAGCAAGGACCGCATGCAGATGCCCTGTCACGGAAACCATGCCCAGATGACTATTCACATTGACAAGCAGAGGAGGAGGATTCAGCAATTTGTAGAACCACGGTAGTAGATGATTACTAGTACGACAACAAAATCCAGAAAGACCAAGAGAAAGATCCAGATATTTTTCTATCGTGGTGGCATCTAGTACGTGTGAATTCATCACGACTGATAAATATAGAGGAAATAGAAGCTTTCAATTTACACTAAGAATATATACTTGTAAAGTCACGCTTACAATTGTTTAGACACACAGTGTCTTCATCTGAGCTGAGTTATAAACAGCTGAGTTATAAACAGCTCAGATAATGACACTGTGTGCCGAAACAATTGTAAGCGTGACTTTACAAGTATATATTCTTAGTGTAAATTGGAAGCTTCTATTTCTTCTATATTTATCATCCATCAGATATTGGTTTAGTCATCGGCTGGAAGAACAATCATCACCGTCGTGGCAGGATATTTGTTGAAATGATGAATTGGTTTTTGATATTTCAATCTTGAAGAACTCTTCGGATTCTTAGCAACTCTTCTGGCTGCTTGATCGTCTTCAAATATTATCACAGGATCCTGACTTGTTTGGTTAATATATCCTTAGACATTCTGTATTCAACAGGCCTCACTTGTTGAAAGGCAGAGAGAAACACATTCTGCCTCTGTGGAAGAAATAGCGACGGTCTGCTGTTTTCTTGAACCTCCGAATACTTTGAAGATGTACCCTGAAATTGATTTCCGATCGTTTGAATCACCGTCCCAATCGGCATTTCCTTAAAGCAAATCAGCGGTTTCGTCTCTTTTTTTAATAAGCTCCATTTGCAGTATCTCCTTTATGTACCCAGAACTCGTTTTAGGGCTTTCCAAAGATCCTCATTAGCTCTACTTCGGAATCTACTGAGGAAGTTCACTTCTGTGCAAAGATCAGGTCAAGTTTCTTGTTCTGCATACATGACACAGCCCTTCAACTCTCTGCATTCGGTTTCAAGATTTTTATCTTCACTTGCTTCAGAACAGATGTTTGTGTTGGGATCCAAATGTGTCGAAACTTCTTTACAGTTTTTCATTCCAAAACGTTCCAAAATATTTTTGAGATAACTAGTTTGATTCAGCTCTATTCTATCTGATTTTTGTTCAGCATCATTTCAAGGTTATTGGATACTTTCTCCAAATTTTTCATTTCAATGAACCTTTTTCAATTTTTCTTCAATTTGCTGATAAGGTTCACATCACTTGAAAAAATCACTACATCGTCTACATATAACAAGAGATATAATTTTTGTTCACCTTTGGAATAGAAATAAGTAATCACATTCATGATGATCGTTGAAAATCGTGTTTTTCTATCAAATCATCGAATTTTTTGTTCCAATGTTTCGACAATTTCTTCAACCCATTTACATATTTATTGAGTTTTAGCCTTTTCCAATCATGATCCATTCCTTATATCTTTGATATCACCATACAAAAATGCGCTTCTGAGCCCATAACCTTTTGAAATGGTATTAAATAATTATGGATGAATAGTCTTGTTCCATTTTGTTTATCATACAATTGAATTACTTATTAATCTTTTTCTTACTACTGACGTTTACATCATGTAAGATATATTTCAGCATACAGAATGTTATAAGTAATGTTCATAATCATTGCATATCAAAAATATTCCAAATTCTTTGCCAGCCGCTAAATCCAACTGAACCCAATGGACAATGGAGTCCTGAGGCGTGTGTTAAAGTCCGAATATGATGGGTGGGGGGGAAACGATTAAAGAATAGTAGAAATGGTGTTCTTCAAGAACAAGAAGAGATCACCGGTAAATTGCCAAGCCGATTTTGAGGAGTTGCGCTGAAAGTGTGCAGTATGTGCCAGCAGTGGATTCGATCATGGCCTAAGGCCTTGATGCGCCAATACAATGTGAGCAGCCCATTTGAGAGGATTGCGGTTGATATCATTGACCCGTTCCCAGAATCTGACCACATAAATAAATGAGTAAGTACTTCCTTGTGCCAATGGACTACTTCAGAAAGTGCGTCGAAGCCTATGCTCTGCCCAACCAGGAAGCCACCACCATCGCCGATGTCTTGGTATAAGAGTGGATATGTCGATTTGGTGTTCCTTTGGAGCTGGATTCAGACCAAGCCAGAAATATCGAATTTAACATGTTCCAAGAAGTGAGTCGAAAGCTGAACATCCGAAAGACGAGAACCATGGCCCGACATCCACAGTCCGATGAAATGGTGAAGCGGATGAACACGACGTCACTTATGCAAGGTAGTCTCTGACCACCAAAAATAATGGGAACACCAGACTTTCACGAGACCCTCGAAATTCGAGATTTCTCGTCTCGTCTCGATATTGGTTTTTTTCTAGAACGAGATCGAGAAAAATACTTCAAGATTTTTTGAGATCGAGAACTTATTTCGAGATTTCTCGATTTCGAAAAAATATAAACTTTATGTCTGTTGTATTCTATGAATATGTTAGTCCAAGCTTATTACTATATATTACTTCTGATGATATTCTTATGGCATTATTTGCATCAATTTCACTATGCAGTACTGCGACCCCTACTATTGAGATAAAATAATTTGAGTAATATCGATAATTTTTTTTCAAGAGATGATTCTTTCGATTATACAAAATTAGTTTGTTGCTGGTGCTGGTACATTCTTCTCTTCACGAACGAAGAAACAATTTTAAACTTTCACCTTTCGTACCTAGGTGAATTTTAAATGTATGGATAAAGGATTAAATTAAAACATCAAGGATTCGTTTAATTTTCAGTTTTTGGAACAATATTGTTTGTGCTGATACTCGGCGGTTTCTTTTGATATAGGGTTGCGTGGGGGAATTGCAATAACGGGGTAAATATAATAGGATGAGTTTATAGATGGATTTATTGAAAAACTGGTGCTGCCATCTCTGGTATGTGTTAGGTACTTTTTGAACTATGCGCCGACCAATTTGCGAGACAGTTCGGTGGACGGATGAGCGACTGAAACAATATCAGTTGAGTGACGTAAGTATTGCGTGGTGTGCAAATTGATAACCTAAATTTCAATCGGTGGTCATCTCGGAAAGAATCGTAAGTTTTTCATTTTATTTGCATTAGTGTCATAACAATTAATGTTGCATGTTTTTGCTGAATATCTACGGAATATTATATGATGATGTTTATTGCATTTACCCCTTGAATTTTAGGTAAAGGGGAAAATGTGATAACATATCAAGGGGAAATTGTAATATTTTATTACATTTACCCCTTTTTTCAGATGGTGCGAAATTATGTCAAAAAGAGAGGATCGGAGCCCAAATACTCTGAAGAAAAATTACAAAGAGCTCTTGGTGAGATAAGAGCTGGTACTATTACCACACACAAGGCGTCTTTTCTTTACGGAATTCCATTTGCCACGTTGTATTGCCGAAATAAGGGAACTCGAGGTGCTATTAAAAAATGTAAAGGACGTAGAACTGCACTTCGCGAAAATGTTGAAAACGTTTTGGCAACTTCTGTTAAAACCCTGGCTCAATGGGGCTTTGGTTTTAGTCGCAAGGAAATTCTGGAGCTAGTAGGCCAGTACGTTAGAGTAAATAAAATCGAAACTCCATTTAAAGGTGGCATACCAGGGGAAGACTGGTTCCTCAACTTCAAAAAGAGACATCATTTATCAATTCGGAAGCCAGAACCGTTAGAGTATGCTAGAAAAAAAGCTGCCACAGATCCATTCATCATCTATGGATATTTTGATCTCTTGAAAAAAGTTCTGACTGAGTTAAACTTGGAAGACAAGCCCAAACAGATCTGGAATTTGGATGAAAGCAGCCTTAGTATAGATCCGTCAAAATCGAGAATTGTTGGAGAACAAGGTAAAAGCTCATCCAGAGTTGTCAGCACATCTGGAAGAGAGAATACAACGTTCGTGCTGGCTGCTAATGCTGCTGGTGGTCGAGCTCCACCTTTAATCATTTTCAAGGCCAAAAATATGTGGGACCAGTGGAAGGCACAACCAGACAAGGAATATCCCGGTACGGCCTACGCTGCCACTCCGAATGGTTGGATGGAAACAGAGGTGTTCAATAATTATTTTGAAAAAGTCCTCGTTCCAGCTTTGGGTGATGAACGGCCAGTCTTGGTCATATACGACGGCCACTCCACACATGTTTCTCTCAAGCTCGTAGAAACTGCTGTGGCCAATAACATAACAATTCTCAAATTGCCAGCCCACACAAGTGATATACTTCAGCCATTAGACGTTGCTGTGTTCAAGTCATTCAAACAAAAATGGGACCAAACTGTTGCAACTTGGCAGCGACAACACATTGGTCAAAAGCTACCGAAAGCACTGTTCTCACAATTTTTGGGAGAAACTTGAATCAACACCAGTGAAGATGTTATCGTGAGTGGATTCAGAAAACCAGGGATATTTCCATTCAGTTCTGATGTCGTTCCAAGAGAAAATTTCTGCAAGAATGCTTTAGAGCGATGGGTGAAGCACCTTGCGGGGGATCTTAAGCCAGGAGTGAGACAAAATGAAGCGGGTCCTGATATTAATTGTCCAATTAACTCGTCATCATCAATTAAAAATTCACTTGCTCCACAAGTGCAAGAGGAGGCCATTCCCACAACATCTGAGTCGTCAATTGCCAACGAAGCAGATTTACAAATATCCGTAGCACCAATTCCTCATTCAAATGAAATACAAGCCCAAAACGCTGCGCCAACAATATCATTGGAAGAGATTAATCTTTCAAATATACAGCAGAAACATCTGCCGGCAAATAAACAAAAGAAACGCAAGGTTGCCCCAGGTGCTGAAGTTGTTACATCTGCTAAGATGCTTGAATTATTAAAGGAAAAAGAAAATGAAAGTGCTAACAAGAAAAAAACAAAGGAAACAAGAAAGCACAAAAGAAAGGCAAAGTTAAGAAAAAGACTGAAGATTCAGAAGAGGACAGTACGGATGTAGGTTCAGATAATGAAGTGCAATATGCAAACAAAAGTGACTGGGTAGAAGAAGAAGCTGAAGAGCTCATAGAAGAATCTGCAATGAATGACACAGAAAATATGGTAGAGGAAGAGAAAAATATCTGTATTAATAAGTGGGTGATTGTTAAATATACATTGGCAAAACGACAAAAATATTATGTGGGCATCGTGCAAAACAAAACTGACACTCATTGGGTGGTAAAGTTTGTACGAAGCAAAGGTGCAAACTTTGCTTGGCCTACAGTAGAGGATATTGATGTAGTCACCGCTGATGCCATAGTAAAAATATTACCAGATCCAGAAATAACAAAGCGTGGTATAACATACTTTAATTTTAGGTTCAGAAATATGATTATTTCGTAAGCCTTTCTTTCACTGTTTCAAGAATAATTGTGTAGTCTGTAAGAAAAAGTTCATATCTCTGTTAGTTTTCACGGGATCTCTTTGAAATAAAAACCAAAAATAAACTCGATATTCCTGTTTTATTGCATTTACCTCTGATTTGAAACTATTTACAGCAGTACGAAATTGAACAAGATTATTACATTTGCCCCCGTACACGAGGTAAATGTAACAAGCTAGCCCATTTTTTCAAACTTTGATAAATATCCAAAATCTAGTTACTTTCAATTCGACACATTACTTTAAATGTTAGCCATTTAGTTGCTTAATTACACACGGCATTTGAAATTTTTATAGTTATATTAACTAAAAAGTTATCTTTGGTTGAATATGTTATTCCAGTTATGGTACTCGCATTTACCCCATTTAACCCTACATGGCTTTTACTTCGTAGCACATTCTATATTTCAACGTATTATTTTTATAGAAAAAATTTAATACCCTTTATTTTGGTGCAGCCTTGGCCTTGTTGTACGTAATAACCTACACAAAGCATTTTTTAATTACTTTCAGTTTTTGTTTTCGAGACTCTCGTAATTTCGAGAGTCTCGAATCGAGATTGAGAAATTGTCTTCGAGAAAAACATCGAGACGAGACGAGAAAGTGCCTTCGAGACGCGATTTCTAGTCTCAATGAAACCCTGCCAATGCCTCCATTCACTTATGACCAGCCAAATCCCTGCGAATATTAATATAGGCAAGGAGTTGCGACTTTCCTGTGACCAAATTTTGGGACGCCACGAGGACAAGACTATGTGGTAAAAGACTACCTCTGCAAACTACGGCAGATGATGGATAACATTTATTAACGAGTTCGTTTGAACAACCAGAGTTCGCCAGCAACAGAATTATTGAGACCAAGTCCAAGTCCAATGCTGAAGGATTCCAGGCTGGTGATCCGATTTGACTTTACAACCCTAAACCCCTAAACGACGCTGTGGATGGTCATCAAAGTTGCGGAACTCGTGGAAAGGCCCGTAAGAAATAATGAAGAGGATAAACAACCTCGTCTATCGATTCTTCAAACCACCCCGAGAAAATACTAGAGTTGTTCTTCACCACTGGAGAATGAGATGACGTTCAAGAAGTTTATGTACTTGAACTAAAACGGACTGAAAGTTCCACACAAGGTAACTCGAGAGAAGTCACGAAACATTTTCATGGTGCCTGCCAAATACGCTCATTGTGTGGCCGGAGATCTTCAATTGTTGATGGAGTGCTACAACTGAAAAAGAGACAGAAAAAGCCTCGTCAAGCTAAAGGATACGATGGTGGACCAGGATATTGTAGACCTGCCAATTCCAAAATTGTCCTCTGGAATTGATGGACTGAATTTAAAAAGATATGAATATTATGTTGGAAAAAATATTCATATCTAGCGGCGGCAAGATTTTGGTGTATAGTTCATGGTGCGGATATGGAGAATCTTGCAGATGTCGACTCACTTCAAGGATAACATTTTGGGACGAAACGTCTTAAAAGAGAGGGCAATGTAACGATCGTAAAGCCGGACCTAACCGCTTCCGTTTTGTTGTTGTTCGTTGTAAACAATTTGAGTCACTGTCGCAGTCTGCAGAACCGACGATTCCAATTACTCCTTGATGCGATGGTATCGACGTGACTGAAAAAGTTCTGAAATGTCTAGACTGGTCTGACTGGCGGTTTGCGGGGATACATCCGAACAGCCGAACAACAGATGTTGTAGTAAACAATACATAGTTGTTTCAGCTATACATACCTACCATAATGGCTGTATTTTTGATGAATCATAAGTCATATTTCACAAGTCTGAATGAATTGGTGGAACAAAGTAAAGTGTATTTTCATAACAATATTTCCAAAATGTGTCTTATATTAAAATATTGCAATATAATAGCTCTCAATACCTTTTCTTTGGTAGATGATTAAACCAAATTTTTTTCACATAGTAGTGGGACGTAAAAGACCGTATTGGTCGCAGTAAAGGGTCTGAATTGACCAACTCGGAATAAACCCGACATAGTTTCCAAATTAATTTCAGTTGGAAATTTCTAGATTGACAAGCACTATCCAAACAACTTCCAAGCTCCCCTTCCATGCAAGGAACCCTTCTAATAAAATTGTTCAAAATTTAGAACAAGCCTGATTTTCCTTTACACTCCGGTGGTGTGTGCCGCTTTGATCTTGAGGAAATCCGACGCTAAGTGACCGGAACTAGTACGGACAGGAACTCTGAAATATGAAACTAACCACAACACACGCTCGAATAACGGGTTGCGGCACGATCAACATTGCCGCAACATCACGTTGTTTCAGACACATTATTTCCGTTAATAAAGGACTGCGATCGCCTATAAATTTCCGATATTCGAAAGCTCCAAATTTCGAACAAATTCTTCATTCCGGGAGCAATTGAATGTAAAATTAAATTATCAGTTGCTGCACCGTAATCAGTAAATACGGAAGATGACGCCTTCGTTTTTCTTATCATGAGTTGTGTGAAAGTGTAGTTAGTCAATCGGCAATCGCTTCGATTTTCAAGTAGGTATTGAAAAATAGAGCATGAAAACCACAGGTTAACGTGTCATGCCCATATAATTCTCCATCGTCCAAAGCAAAATCGTCGCGAAGAATTATTTAGTAATAGGTAGGTATAGGCGGAGGAACGACTAGATGATAATCTGGGGCAATTACAATGCTGGCTGACGGTTGTTTTCATGTAAATAATTATTAAACATGAAAACAACCACCAGGAAAGTGTTTATGCAAAAGGACCTCACTACCTCATAAAATCTGGTTGAGTGAGGAACCAAATTTTGGAGGTAATCTTTCCAAGGGGCGTGTTTCAGGAAGACTCTCTCAACTCTATTATTTTCTGCATCCCTCTAATGCATTGTCCGTTGATACAGTTGCGGCAACCCTAGCAAACATTTTACATGGATGACTTCGAACTGTATACCTGGAAAGAGAAAGATCTACATTCGTGTTTAAAGGGTGGCGGTGGAGTAAACGCATGGCATTGAAATGGAATTCGGGATAGACCAATGTGTCACGGTTCATGTTGAAAGAAGACGATGTGAGAAATACTGACAGGATCCTGCATCATTTTGATCTTCGACAAAAGTGTACTTACCTAAAGGTGGAACGAACCTGCTCCCAACAAAAAACTACAGTGAAAAACCAACTGTCAGCATATACTTAGACAGATCTCTAGTGATCAGAACTGTCAGGGAAGAACAAAGTAGCTGCATCTAATATTCTTAACGTTCCGTTCCTACTCTTAGTACTCCTTTAGAGTGACGAAACTCGGGCATATCTGCGACAACTCGATGTAAAAACTCGTAAAATGATGCATCTTCATAGAAGCTTACATCCTAATTTGTCCGTTCCACATAACATTTGAACTAAATGGAGCCTGTAAAGTCATCATGAATTCAGATCTTTTCTGCATTGTCCGCAAACATGAAACGAGGTAAGCTAAACTCTGTTACAAATTAGAACCCGTTCAAAGCTCACTATAAACCTGCAGAGACTGAGGCACTCCTGTAGCTACATGAGGATAGGCTTATCTAAGAAAATGACCTTCTTATAGCTCAGGTCTGAAATCGAATACCGGAGGATTCGTAATCGGGAAGGAGGGGAAACATCTACTACAAATCTTAAAATAGAAATTTTGAGTAATTTGAGTCATTTTTCTGTTATCAAATCTTCGCCTCAGTCATCGACTAAGTCTTTCAGTCCTCGGCTTGAGGCTTTCAGTCTTCGGCTTAAATCTTTGAATTTTTGGGTCTTATGTTTGAATCTTCTGATAGCATTGGGATTTTTCAATTCACGAGTTCTTTCCAATACCTTTTGCCATAATTTGTGTGCACACTAGATTGTTACTGAGCGATAGCGGTATTGGTACCGGTTGACGTGTAGGGCAGAGGGCAGATACTTAAATTAAGTTCATGTGATATGTTAGTTCCTTTAATAGCTATAATGCAAATCGAGGTGCAAATAAAGATTTCTAGACAACTGAAGATAAAAAAAACGTATGATATGGCGAATGGTGGGGAGAAAGGAAAATTTCAATACATATTTCTATTGATTTACAATCATTATTTTCACACATATAGTAGATGTTTCCCGCAAATATCAAGATTTAGATTTTGTCTCGGGTTCAGTAAGAGGATATTTATAACATCGTTTGCAATTCTCTGCGTAAGTAATCATCAAAGGGTGAAATAGAACAATAGAGCGAGATGAGTATAAGATAGATAGAAATATAAAATGGATTCAAAGATAATATAGCACTCCCTAAATTGACCAGAGAAGATCCCACCGAAGTTGAGGATTTTGCAAAAGAAGTACTACTTACCTGACGTAAACAAAGATGAAAAATAAAAGAATAAATCCTATAGCCTATTTTAGAGGAATCCTAAGAAGTTATGCATTCCTTGAGGATATAATATATATAATAATAATAATAATTTATTGTAGAGCGTAAATAAAAGTAAGATTTCAATACAATAATTAGGAAAATCCCATAAGAATCTGATAGATTCTTGTGCGGGAGATCGAAACAATGAAAAATATTTAAAACTAGTCCTAAATGCAGTATATCCATAAAGTACAAACATATATACATATCTATATATCACATAAACACAGCATAAAAATCGAGTAATAGCGAAACAGTAGGGGCTGATAATAATAACAATACAATTCATCCAGAAGTAAAACCTTTCATATATATACATGCATATAAATCCCAAATACATAAATGAACTCATATACATATATACACATAATTTTATATCAGCTCTCAATCTGAAGCATTTGTTTAAAGAGTGTTGCGGCTGTTCTATCATCTCATGAATAAGTTCTCGTGGTAGTGACCTAATGAAGTGTTTCAAGTGTGTTTTGAATCTCTGTCTGCCAGTCATATTTTGAAGTTGTTGCGGTAAATGATTATATAATTTTTGACCAAGAAAAGAATAATTTCTTTGACCATTCACTTTAGAAGTGGAGGGGGGTAGATATATAATGTTTCTATTTCCGGTCTCGTGAGTGTGGTTATTTAGTTTTAATTCAGTTTTATTTTTGTGTTGATGTATATTACACCACAAAAAAAATGTTGGCGCGGGTCTAGCATACATAATTCTCGGAATAAGCAATCTGAAGAATAATTTCTATCTTTACGAAACAGTATAAACTTTTTTTGGGCTATACAAAGATTGTTGATTATTGATTTTCCAGCTGCATCCCAGGCAACTATGCCATATGAAATGTGAGACTCGACAAGTGCATGGTATATGGTTTTTTTCTGAGTGCTGGATAAAATATTTCTCAAATTTTTGAATTTGTATAGCAGGAAATGCAGTTTTTTTATGAGGAATTCGATATGTTTGTTCCATTTCATATGTGAGCCGATGATCACCCCCCAGGTACTTGGTTTCTGTAGAGACTTGTAGAGTTTGTATATAATTAGATTTTTTCTACTTACATTACAACTCAAACTACTGATATTAAAATTGAGTAGATTTGTGACATCACAATTATCATAAGTGCAGTTTTTTTTTAAATTGACTTTTGCAAAATGTTAAATTGACAGACTAGATGAAATAATCTTGTTTGCGAATATAATTTCAAAAGTAAGGACCGTAATAATACAGGGTACATCATCAATACATAATGGTGTACACTGTTATACAGTATCGTGATAGAACAAAGATACCAACGTTGGCTCATGCTCCGGGGGATATTGGGTTTTTTCTTAGAGTTTTTGCGAGAGAAGAAAAGGTGTCACTGTTGGTTCAACTGGCACACCTTCAAAATTGAAAATAAAATGTAAACCCTTTTCAAATACAAGCCGGTACGACCAACGTATCCGAAGTCCCACCATTAAATCAGACACAGATGAGAAAACAGCAATCTTTCGAAACATCAGTGATTTGACGATTTATTTTTCAAGAAAAACCGAGCTATCGGCCACAATATATTGTTATATAGACTATATCCAGTAATCTCCTTTGAATAGTGCGAAACAAAAATTTATCCGAAATCATTTGCGTTTAAATTATAGCAAGAAAACAATACAATTTATCTCGAAGTGACTCTTCCAACGTTGATAAGAAATTCCAATTTTCCTTGAATTCAAAAATCAATTTTGGGTAGAGGGTAATAAAGTTTTGATACGAACTGAAACTAATTTGAATTGCTCAGAGATCGTATGACGGGATCAGTCAAATTTTAGGCGACGAAAATCCATCTGAAAGCTGCTGTAATGGAAAAGATGGCGGGTGAATGATCAACTCCAAAGGGAACTGGCAGAAATGGATATACTTACTCGAAAATTGAAATCGGGACACTTCATCCAGATATTCCATAACTTCGGTGGATACAGAAATGGAAATAATTATGCTATCCATAGGGAAATAACGCGTGCATGTGAAATAAGTTCGCACAAATATGTTGAAAGATACTCGTAGGAGGATACCATGAGCCTTTTGAATGTTATCGTTCGTTTTGTGGATTATCGTCTCACGTATCCCAGTACTGATGAGAGGAAAAAACTTCGAAACATGCATAAAAGCAGGTGATAATTACCAACCATATGAAGGATAATATTCAATGACTTCATTAAAATCCGGTTTAACTGGAAGTGATATGCACACAAGTTTAGACTTCTGACGGCTGTCGTTCGTAGGGTCGTTCGTAGGGGGATGACAGCTGGTTAACGAAAAAAAAAGAGAAACAAACCTAAATGCTCCTTTGTTAATATGTCCAATTGTTTAATTTTTCCATTTTGTATGAACATAACAGCATTGTTCTTTTCGTCAGAACCATAACATAAAAGAACAATTCTACTCTCACCTAGCAGAATTTTTCACAAGGCTTACTGAAATTCACTCGCTCCACTTCCATATTACGATGGCAATGTTCAATAATAAGGATCACAATAACAGTCAGCGACCCATAATCATATCGATTTCAAATGAACGGAAAGTGATATATCCTACGTAACTTTCATATTGGAAACGAAATACGACACTGTTTTCAAAACAAAGTGAACCGTGATCAAAAGATAAATTCAGTGAATTAAGCAGGAAGTTTTCTTCCTCAAAATTCGTTCGCGCCCTATCCATAATTCATTTTTCGTCCTTTAGAGGCTTTCAATGAAATTTAATGAAATTGGAAATTCATTGAAAGTTCAATGCGGTATCGAAGACGGAAAGGAAAACCAGATGAGTGGAAGATTCGTAGAATATAATACTCACCTCGCTAGCTGACTTCACAAGATATGAGCTGAAGTTTGAGGCCGAGTGTGTTCGTGAAAAGTTCATCGATACATTTATAGTGAACCACCTAACAGTTTATAAATTCTAAAATTATTCTATTTTTCAACGACCGTGCATTTTTGCATTCATTGAAATGAAATGAAAATTGAGATGTTTTATATATCTACTTTATACATTTCTCAAAATAAATCCACATAACAATAAAACTAAGCTGAGAGAAGTGGTTTGGTGTGATAAGAATCGCAAAAGGTGAGACCTCGTTAATCCTTGGCTCGCAAAAGTACTTCTGGCTGAAAAAAAAACCAAACAGATAAACAATATTTGCTATGACAACCAAGTTGTCACCAAGATTTCAAAGTTTCAATAAGTCAAAGCGTTGTCGAAGTGACAGTTTCTGCATTTTTTTCAACTATTTTCAATAAATGTATTATTTTAAAAAACTAGTCAGGTGAAGAGCTCCCAGAAGGAATTTGAGAGGTCGCAGATGAGGTAAATTTAGACCTATTACATTGTAACTCACGAGAAAGATACCTACAGTAATACAACCAATTTTAAACTGGTGTAAGGAAAAAGGAGTGAATACCTTCGGATAATTTTTTTGGCATATTTTTCCGAGCTGAATAATGTACTGAAATCCAATACCCTATGGTCGCGTTACTCGATGGTGAAATATTTCGTTAAAATAAAACAAAAACTAGATACAAGCAAGTTTCATAAGTTGACATCGTTCCTAAAAAAGCAAAATATTGGTTTCCGAGCACATAAAGCGCAGATTTTCACCAATGGAATATACAAGTTAATGCTAGCCCCTGATTCAATATATTTTATGTGCTCTAGCCGGTGATTTTCCCAAAGCGGATATTCGCAATAAAGGAAACCTAATTATTGCGAAAATTTCCGATTCGAAACACCTTACTTCAAGATCATTCGTTATATCTGAAGACATAAATAATGGAACCTTTTTGAAGCTCTATAGAAAGTAAGCAAATTTACGGCCTCCTACCCCCACGCATGCACCGTCGTTTTTTAATCAATCATAAAAAAGGCAAATGCTCTGTTTAGTGCATAGAGGTAAACACTTTGATGAAATGCCGGCAGAGATCGCTTGCCCGAATTCCGCTTCGCGTCGTTCGGATCAACGGCAGTCGAACGCAGGAAAGGAACCCTTTCCACACTTCCTTCTTCCTTCCTTCCTCCTCCTTCCTCCCTCCTTCCTCCCTCCTTCCTCCCTCCTCCCTCCCTCCTCCCTCCCTCCTTCCTCTTTCCTCCTTCCTCTTTCTTTCCTCCTTCCTCTTGCCTCTTGCCTCTTTCCTCTTTCCTCTTTCCTCTTTCCTCTTTCCTCTCTCCTCTTGCCTCTTTCTTGCATCTTTCCTCTTTCCTCTTGCATCTTGCATCTTGCATCTTGCATCTTGCACCTCCTTCCTTCTTCCTTCTTTCATTTCCCCATATTTTCTCGATTTGCTTTGCTTTTATATCGATGCAAAACTTCACCATTCCCTACGGGCTCTCCTCCGTTGGCACATCTATTTCCATTTTGTTTCCACTTGAAGAGGTTGTTCTCATTTTCCTTCACTTTTTTTCGATGGTTCGCATCTTACAGGTTATTGTTGAGCAAAACCTCATCGGTCTCAAACTCTTTCCTGATATCCTTAGTTTTGTTCAGCAGATACCGGCCCTTCCCACTGAGTGTGCCGTCGGTTCTATGTAAGTTTTGTTCTTCCTTCTCTCAATTCCTGGTTGATCAGTTCCTCACTAGTGAGAGAGCTAGGAATAGATGCTGTATAACCAGCTAGCGTTTCCGCTATCTGCACGCTAGATTTGAAGGACCTCTTTTGCTCAGCAACTCTGGATCCCTCGCTGCTGTCGCTATCTACCCTGCTCGTTGATCAAAGATGTCAGGACTTTCTGGGAACTTACGAGGGCATTTTCTCCTCCTCCTTTAACCTCGATAATTCGGGGGGTTCTTCTGCGTTCGAGGATTATCGGTACTCTTTCAGCCCCCGAGTTTCGCTTTATAGATGTTGATAAAAAACGTTGTCTTTTGTTGGACATTTTACTGGGACATGTGTGGTCGTTTTCTTTTTGGGGGTGCTTTCCCCCTGGTAGGGGTTGTTTTCTGAGGGTAAAGGGGTGGCTCGCCCTCGAGCTCGCTAACATCCTCTGTTACTACTTACAGTCGACCTGTCCAGTCAACTGCTAAGATTAAGAAGGATTAAGAAGGTAAGATTAAGAGAAAGAGCTTATCTGCTCTCTACAGATTTTCCCTGTCTCTTACCTGTGTTTTCGATAGCACCCCTCACTTGTAGATGCGACTGTGCAGTTCGCCTGCGCTGGATGTACTCATTGATGAAAAGAGGTAAAAAGAGAACTAACGAATTGAATAGTACAACTTTTATAAAGTCTAAGTACTATTTCTGCAGTGTTATGATTTTTACATTAAAACGGTCTTTGTGCCATCCTCAATATTTCTATAAACACGCTAAGTGTCAAGGCGATATTTCAGAGATCTCTTTCGCCCCCCAGATGGTACAATCGAATTTGTTTTGATATCAGGAGAAGAAGTTTTCATTAAATATTTTCCGAGATATTTTCGTTCTTTATTTTTGGCACTTAGACCGAATAGAAATTATACTCTTCAATTATTAAACGTAATTATAAACAAAATTAAATATGAAAGAAAACATACAAAATTGACATCATCGTCCACCTTATGAGCTAATGATTATCCTGATACCTAATTATTTTTTCTTCTACATACAAATCAATGGATTGATTTATCATATTAATTATAATAATGGCAATAATAAGCAGGGAGGGAGAACCATCATCCAAGGCCTTAATGGTAAGGAAGTTCGGAATTGGCAAATGTGCTACTGTTCTTCTCAAAAGAGGACAATGACAGGGCATACGGAGCTCGTAGAAAAAAGCACCCTTATTGTCTATGGTTGGAACAACGCAACTCTCAAGAGGTAACCGCACTTAAAAAATCCGGTCATCAGAACAGTTGGGGAATAATAAAGTTGCTGCAACTAATATATTTGCCGTTCCGATCTTTGAAAATATTTTAATATTTTTTTGTTCTCAATCAATCAAATTATTACCGAGATTATTACATTCAAAATGAAAGCGCATATCTGAAACAAACTTGATTTTGTTGCAACAGCATTGCATTTTTGTTTGATGATCACGTTAGTTTGAAAAGATGTACTCAATGAGTAAGTTGAATTTGGGCTTCACTCAGCAACCATTACACTACTTATTTTGAACTGAAACGTATGCATCTAGTCGGATCAGTACCTCAATTATTATCATGGCGGCAATATACACCAAAACATCATTTTGAATATATTCGCGTACGAGCATAAAATGAGTGCGGAGACTGATAAAGGGATACAAAGACGATACTGGAGGCAATAATCTAACTGGTAAACAGATGCGCAACTAAGGAAAGAACGGATGTAGTTACACAAGGCAGGAATCCATCATACACATACGAAATGTGCAGAAATGAATAATGGATGCACTATTGCAATAGTCTCGACAAACATGAAATATTCCTTCTTTCAAGATGAACGTTGAGAGTAAACCTCGATGGAATTTTAATGTTTTCAAATAAAGAGAATATAATAGAAAGAGGAGGTCAATATGTCCCAATAATTGAATTTTTTTGTAATTCCCACACATTTACGAATTAAGGATGACAAAGATTTCGGCACATTTTTCGGTTCTTCCTAAGGCTCAGTAAAAAGTAAGGATATCGAAGATGTGAGCACCTCCGATGAAGCTATGAAAAAATTAATATAGTTTGAATAAACTTAAAAACGAAAGCATGTTTTCAACATGTTGAACCAAAATGTGAAAAATAATTTTTTATATAGGCGTGGGGCGCTTTATTTCATATTTTTGTATATCGAACAACCCACGCTTTTTTCATAGTGATATTAATATTTTTCATTTATCACTGTTTTCTGCCCATATAAACAATTAATTTTTACATTTTAGTTCACTGTGTTGAAAAAGCGTGTTTGGTAGTTTTTTCAAACTAATCAAACCTGTAATCACTGGTCTAGGTATTTACATTATTTTATCTTTGCAGTACTGGCTTTAGTACCTTTCTTGAATAGAAGGTCCAACATCCTTTTTCCGTGTTTACTATCATTAACTGTAGTAATTGTTTCAGTAATATTCACTGCTATGTCAACAGTTTTGGACTTAGATTTGAAAGACAGTCACAAATTTCTATGCTGCTACTGTAAACAGCGAAGTTTAATTGACTCATTGTTTATTGGATGAATTGTTTCAAAATGTGTACTTGGAGGAAACTCAGATTTTCAGTGTAATAGGTAATGAGAAATTAGTGTTCGATTCCGGAGAGAAAGCCTAAACAATAGCGACCCTATCCAAGGAAGGCATAGATAGCAGGCTACCCCATCCACTACGCGGATTATTTAAAATTCTGGCGAAGGCTCTCACAAGAGTATATGATAGGCAAATTATTTAATTCTGGCGATCCTGATCATGATAATAGAACAAAGTCATCAAATTATCGTTTACAAAGTTTCAATTAAATCTGTTCGTGAGCCAAAATCGAGTCTAAAGGAGTCAATATATGGCGGCCACTATAAATCTATTTAGAACACTGCCCGAACACCCCACACTTTTTCATCACCCTCTTCTTTCCTCCGTAACAACATAGAACCATAGTTCCGCGTACTGAAACGCGCGACACAAAACGCCGTACATAGAACCATCCTAAGGCCTACTCATTCAAAGCAGTATATTGTGAATATTTCTAAAAAATATTAAACGTGCTATATGAGTAGAATGGTAATTTTAAGCCGTATTGAAAGATTTATTACTACGTATAGTATTATGGAAATGCTTTCTTCGAAACAGATATTTCTGCACGAAAATAGTGAGTACTTAATAGCAACTGCACATTTTCGAAAAAGAGTCTATAAATCTGAACCAGTATTCGGTTTTCACCATTGAGATTTTTTTCGTGAAACTGCCATTTTTCCCATCTGTACATCCCGGTTTAGAAAATATAATAACTACGGCAAAACTGGAATAATCAATGAACATTACTGCTTCACAGCAATAGAGCGACCAATTAATCTTCTATTAGAATTGATTAGGAAGTGATTGTAATCAAGGTACAGATGGAGGAGGTGATTTAACACGATTGAGATTG
Source organism: Chrysolina americana (assembly GCA_958502065.1). Taxonomy (NCBI): domain Eukaryota; kingdom Metazoa; phylum Arthropoda; class Insecta; order Coleoptera; family Chrysomelidae; genus Chrysolina; species Chrysolina americana. The sequence goes on from OY293418.1 coordinate 15,618,464, forward strand.
GTTTTAAACAATGCCGCATTCGAAATATCATCTGGATAGATTTGCGCTGATAATTGATTAACATATTTCCATACTAATGATCATACTACCCTGTTGTTGTCTCTAGGTCAACAGGATAAGAAAATAACAATATATGAAAAAAAGTATTTTAAATTACTGAGTAAGAATATCCTCATAACTTCTTCACAAACCATTAAGTAACCGGTAAAATTGCATGGTGTTTTTTTTTTACATTTGGGCGAGATTCAACTTACCCTATAATTTGAGTAACTTTCCCGCCCTAGTGAAGAGAAAAGTTCTGGGTTACAGACACCCCAAGAAAAAGGAAAAAAAACGCATGTCATACAAAACAAAGTAAGTAGCCAGGCTGTGACTATAAATTGCGAAGATTTTCCAACCGCTGTATCAGTTTTACGTCGCTCACCGCAGTTGTGAGAGAAACGTCCAAAGGAACCGCCTCCACGGAGGTGAACCGACCACGGCCTCAAAGCCTGGAAACCATACTTCTTCATTCTACTTCCGGCCATGAAAGCCTTCATTCTATGCTCAAATGAAGATAGATTATAGATAATCCATCTCCTGGCAAACTTTGCCTGCATTAACAGACTCTGCATAGCTTCTAATAACAAAAAGCAAGTATTAATGGAAACAGGAATCCGAATAACACTGATGACATCACTGTACCCTCAATCAAAACGCCATGTATTCAATTAAGACAACCAAATTACTTGGAGAACTGCCCAGATCATGTTTCTGCACTTTTGAGTAGATTGAGTTAATCAATGTTTGCTCTTCGCAGTATTTGTGACAATGATATCAGTTTCTCCGTATACTTCCCTCGTATTGGTATAGTACATAATCACATCTATAGACAGTATATATCACTTCTCGTGAAAAAACAATCGTAATTTTTGACGTGGAATTATACTTTTTGGAGTATTTATTGATGCCGGGTTCCATTAAATTCCATACTAATACAGCACTCAAAATAGAAGCAGAGGTCGGGACTGTGTCTATCATGATCAACAATGGATAACTATTACACAGTGGACTACATTTATCATAACGCCGTGTGTTTTTTTATATTTAATGGTATATCATACATCCATACCTTTCTCCTCAAACTTCATTTCTATCAGTTAGTAAGTAGCTGGTAGTCACGACGAATTGATATGAGAGGTGAGTGAAATAGAGTCGGTGAAAGTCGCAAAAAAAGTAATACAGTCCTCAAAAATAAAAAGGAGACAACTAGAAATTTCGTTCGAACTTGAGCAGTTGGTACTTTTGATTGCCTGAACTGATTTGAACGTTCTTTGCAAATAATGAGAGTGCGTTTCATTGGCTTTTGACTATTTGGGCCGAATTTTGCCTATTGTCACCCTCGCAAAAATTACAGGGTGATATATTGGTTTGTGCAAATTCGACTAAGGATCATTCAACTCCCGTTCACGCCAAACATTTATTTCCTATTTTCAACTTATCGAACATGAAATCTCATGCATATGAATGATATTCTGAGAAAAAAAAATTACTTAATAGGTGCACTGGAATTAGAAATATCGATGTTTTAAGAAAACATAGCATTTTACACCTTACCAATTACAAACAATTTCAGCTCTTTTTTTTCTGAACCGATTTGAACAAACTTCATATATCCTGGAGACTTTTCTGATTGGTGTTTATTTTATCAATATTCTGAAAAAACCTACAGGGTTATAACAACAAAAAATCATCCAATCTCTTTGAATCTCAAGAAATACGCATATTCTCACTTATTTTGCGAATATTATTTTGGGTGATTGATTTTCATTTGCAGATTACTATTATTATCATTTAATTGGTTTCCAAACATAAAAATAAGATATGCATTCAACATTAATCAATATTTTGTGGGTCCTCCACGAACCCGCATCACTTCTGCAAGTCTTCTGGGTATGCTCATTATTAGATCATTAATAAAATCCTGGGGAATAGCGTCCCATTCACCAATTCGTAAACATTCAAAAACTCACCTTTTCTTACTTTCAAGCTGAGTTTTATTTGGATCCAAACATGTTCGATGAGATTCATATCTGGAGACACCGCAGGCCAATGAATTCTATCAATATTGTGCTCCCTCAAAGCGTCATTTACGATTCCGGCACGATGGGGTCGAGCGTTGTCATCAACTAATAGAAAATTGGGACCGACATTTTGAGCATGACGAACCACAATATCTCTCACACACCTATCTCTTCAATAAACCTTTCATTCCTACCTCTCCACACCAATATTCTTCCATCTGACCTGTACACATCAAACTTACTTTCATCCGTGAAATTACATCTACCCCACTCTGCTATTCCCCAGTAATAATGAATTTCTGTCCATCGTCGTCTTGATATTGATAGAATTTATTGGTCCAAGGTGTCTCCAGACATGAATCCCATCAATTATGTTTGGAGCAGAATGAAACTGAGAGAGAAGCTGAGTTTCAAAATGTAGAGGAACTACTGAGGTTTGTTTCAATTTCAATGAATGGTGACATCTAATCCTTCTCTTTGGAAACCAATAAAATGATAATAATAATAATCTGCAAATGAAAATCAATCAAACGAAAAAATATTCACAAAATAAGTGAGAATATGTGTATTTCTTGAGAGATTGGATGATTTTTTGTGAAATTTACATTTGTTATAACACCCTGTAGGTTTTTCAGAATATCGATAAAATAAACACCAATCAGAAAAGTCTCCAGGATATATGAAGTATGTTCAAATCGGTTCAGAAATGAGAGGGCTGAAATTGTTTGTAATTAGTATAGGTCTCGGTATAGGCACAGTTTATAGCTGAAAGAATCAGTTCGCTCACTCGCCGCCATCTTGTGTACAAGATATAATAAGCGCAGGGGAAACAAATTCGGGTTGAGCAATATACCGGGTGGCTACGGAAGTATTGCCTACGGAATATCTCAGTTATTGTATGAAGTAGATTTGTGAAATTTGGAGCGTCGATATAATATCATAAGAGCTAGAATTTGAGCATATTGACATGTCGAAGTTAACTTCCGGTCTGACCGGAAGTAACATCAACTTTCTTATTTTAAATGGAAATCCTATTTTTTTTTCTTTTCGCTTTATTCAGCATTCAATTCCCTTTTTAATGACATATCACAAGTTGGTATCTAACCAGAAACTAGATCAGAAAAAAATTATTATTGAAATTCACCGAGTAGGCCGTGGAAGCAAAATGAAAGCCAAAAATTGAAAAGTTGGCTATGGAAACCATACGTCACTTGATACCAGTTGCTACTACTGTGATATTTTATTTTCATTCGTCGGCGTTATAAAAAGCCGCCAAAAAAAATATTGGAAAAATTGGGAAAAAAACAATACCCTGTAGGTCCATAACTTAAATAGGAACATACAACTTTTTCTTGCCTGTACTATTCAGCATAACCATTCCTTTCTAATGATATAATAGAAAGTAATTTTTTGAAATGAAATACCAAAAAATCCAATTATTATTATTCAAATAACAAAAAAACAGATTTATCGAAAAAAAAAATTCAAATTGATAGGATTAAAGATAAAATAAATTCAAAACAAATGTTCGAAATGCATTCCCTCAGCGTCAATACATTTATTGTGATATTCTCATGTAAAACGTTTCTCAACATTTGGGGCGTGATATCTTGGACAGCTCTACGAATTTTTACTTCTAGCTCATGTAGAGTTGTAGGCTGTGTGGAATACACCCTATTTTTAAGATGCCCCCATAGAAAATAGTCGCACGGAGTAAGATCAGGTGACCTTGGTGGCCACCTGACTGGACCATGGGTTGTTATAAGTCTCTCTTGAAAGCGATTTTGAAGATAATTTCTCGCTATTCTTGAATTAAGCGGAGGGGCGCCATCTTGCTGGAAGTACATTCTCTCAGTTATTTCCGCTGGTAGGTTGTTAATGAATTCCGAAATTTCATTCGTTAAAAAATTAAAGTATCTCTCTCCGGTTAGTTGGCCTTGAAAAAGAATGGGGCCAACAATATGAGTTCCAACTATTCCTGCCCAAACATTCACACCAAATCTCTCCTGGAAGCCACCTTGTCGAAACCGGTGCTCGTTTTCTATTGCCCAGTACCTGAAACAAAAGACCGTTCACACTTCGACTATCGACAATAATCCAAATAAAGTACAGTACCTACCTTGTATTATTCCTGTTAAATGATCCATTGTTGGTAAATCTTGACTCGTCCGTAAACAAGTTATAATAGGTAAATAGGTGATACTCAGCATTTTGTCGAAGAAACCAATTACAATATTCCAGGCGCCTTTCACCGTCATTTTCATACAAATGTTGATGCAACTGATACTTGAAGGATTTAAATCGATCTTTTTTCAAAATTTTCCTAGCAGAGTCCTTACTTATAGCTAATTTGGCGCCAATCTGCCTTGAGGAAATTGTGCTATCATATTGTACTAAAGCTAATACATTAATTTCAGTTTCCTCATTATTAACAAATGCTTCTTGGTCTTCGTGAACATCAGGCTCAGTTCTTAATTTTTCTTCAAGCCACTGGAAATACCTTCTTGACGGTTACTGCCTCCCTGGATATCGCTCTAAATACAATCGTTCAGCGGCATAAGAATTTTTTAAACATTCACCATGAATGAGAAGCATGTCAATTTGTTCGGTTCGTGAATAACGGGGCATTTTTTGAATATTCCACTAACTGATTTCGATATCCAAACCCTTTTAAAATGGCAGAATCAAAAACACTACTTCGAACGTCAAAATAATATGGGTAGCAGCGTTCGTGAGAACTCTCGTTTCTTTTTTGTTTCATTCCAAAATACATCTTTATCAGCCTACTTGTTAATATTTTGGTTCGAATGATTATTGCAATGGAATCATTATTCTGAATATCACAAACATCGTCCATAGGTAGATATTAGAATATCTATGGACGATGGCACAGACCAAGTACGTTTATGTTCCTATTTAACCTAGAACCTACAGGATATAATTTATCATTCCACATTATTTTTAATGTTATTTTTGCGTATGGCGATAATCTGTTTTGTTATTTGAAGAATAATAATTGGATTTTTTGGTATTTCATTTCAAAAAATTACTTTCTATTATATCATTAGAAAGGAATGGTTATGCTGAATAGTACAGGCAAGAAAAAGTTGTATGTTCCTATTTAAGTTATGGACCTACAGGGTATTGTTTTTTTCCCAATTTTTCCAATATTTTTTTTGGCGGCTTTTTATAACGCCGACGAATGAAAATAAAATATCACAGTAGTAGCAACTGGTATCAAGTGACGTATGGTTTCCATAGCCAACTTTTCAATTTTTGGCTTTCATTTTGCTTCCACGGCCTACTCGGTGAATTTCAATAATAATTTTTTTCTGATCTAGTTTCTGGTTAGATACCAACTTGTGATATGTCATTAAAAAGGGAATTGAATGCTGAATAAAGCGAAAAGAAAAAAAAATAGGATTTCCATTTAAAATAAGAAAGTTGATGTTACTTCCGGTCAGACCGGAAGTTAACTTCGACATGTCAATATTCTCAAATTCTAGCTCTTATGATATTATATCGACGCTCCAAATTTCACAAACCTACTTCATACAATAACTGAGATATTCCGTAGGCAATACTTCCGTAGCCACCCGGTATTTGCACACAAACTTACATAGTTGTCAAGTGTACTAAAAGTATTCAGTTTCCAGAAGTATATATTGAAATTAACGTGTCTCGGCATGGCCACTGACACGGGATCTGTGATACATTTCATAACAAATTATATATCTGGGATAACATAGTAAAAATCAAATTAACTTGAACAGTCGACAGTCTTTGAGGAACTCTATTACAGTTTTAAACTGGTTTGGTAGACCGCGAATGTTTTCAAGGGTTCCACTGAGTTTATGTTTGCAGCGAGTCGGGCTGAGTGTCTGCAATTTAAAAGTATGTGCTCGATTGTAAGTCTCACGCCGTCACAGAATTCACAGGTAGGGGGATTGTGTGAAGACATAAGGTAACCGTGGGTGAGCCGGGAGTGACCTATTCTGAGTCTTCTTATAGCACTTTTGTATTTTCTTGTCATTGAAGGCATCTTCTGCAGGGACACTGTGGGTTGAATTGTACGCAGTTTAGTGTTGCTTGTGGGAGTCAGTACATATGGCGACTTTACTGTTATCCTGTATTGGAGTCCTCAAGGCTTGTAGTATTCCATAAAGTTCGGCTGTATGTATGCTACATAGGTCGGGAAGTTTGTGGGTTGCTATTGTTGTATCTGGTGTGGTAACAGCACATCCGGTACCATTAACTGCTTTGGAGGCGTCAGTGTAAAGGATTTTGTCAAACTGCTGGTTGCTTATCATTTCTCTGAATTTTTGTAAGAAGACTTTGTTAGGCGTATCGCGCTTGTTGTAGTTATTTAGACTTATGTTCAGTATCGGCGGTGTTTTGTTTCATGGAGGAGTTTTTGAAAGTTGTATCGGAGTTGTGACTGTGAGATTAATGTTTCTTGAAATGGGGTATAATAACTGTGGAATGAAAGTGGCGTTCTGGGTCTGTTATCGGGAGTTGGTTGTATGGAATCAATTAATTTGAATACTGGGTTTTGTGGGTGGGCAGATATCCTGGAAAAATAGGATAGCAGTAGATATTCACGTCGTAAGAAAAGAGGTGGTTCAGAAGATTCAATATAAATGCTTTCCGCCGGGCTGGATCTAAAAGCACCTAGGCATCTACGTAATGCTGTGGTTTGAATAGTATCAAGACATTTGAGGTGCGTTTTGCAGGCACTCATGTAAAGTATACTTCCATAGTCCAGTTTGGAGCGGACTAATGATCTGTAGGTCCTTACTAGTATTTCCTCTTCTGCTCCCCATTGGTGATGTGCCAAGGATTTCAAAATATTAATCCGGTTTAAACAATTAGCTTTTGTCTCCTGGATATGGTGTCTCCATGTGAACTCTTTATCAAAGATTACTCCCAAGAATTTATGGTGTTCAACCACTTGTAGCTGATCTCCGTTGAGAGCTAGTTGTGGGGGAAAAGGATTGAGTTTTCTGCTGAACTGGATTACTTTGGATTTGGTTGTTGAAAAGTTAAAACCAGATAAGAGAGACCAGTTGTGGATGCTATCCAGAGCCTTCTGAAGTAAGGTGCAGGTACTGGTTGTAACTTTGCCTTGGCAGTAGAGGATGAGGTCGTCAGCGTATATTGCATATTTGACAGGTGGAATTATTGAGGAACATACGTCATTAATACTCATCAGGAATAAGGTAGTGCTAAGTACCGAGCCTTGTGGTACTCCATTTTCTGGGAAATGTTGTATAGATGACTGCCCATTTGTAGTAACTTTGAAGGATCTGCTCGTTAGGAAGTTTCGTAAAAAGGAGAGGATGTTTCCACTTAGGTTAAAGGCTATGAGTTTTTCGAAGATAGTAGTTTTACAAATCGTATCGAAGGCGCTATCAATATCAAGGCTTACGGCAATTATGTCATTTTTACTTCCAATAGCTTGTGAGATATCTGCGTGTAGGGTAACAAGCATATCCAGTGTGCTTCTGTTTGAACGAAAGCCTGCCTGTGCTGTCGTTAAGAGGTTGTGCGATTTTAAGTACCATTGTAAGCGCCTATTGACCATTTTCTCTAGGATTTTGCACAGTGTGCATCTTAGCGATATTGGCCTATAGGAATTTGGAAGATTGGTATTCGAGTTATTCCTTTTGATTGGTATTATGATGGATTCTCTCCAAAAAGTCGGAAATTGTTTGCTACACCAAATTTTGTTGTAAAGTTCGAGAAGTTTAATTCTTGTTTCTAACTGTAAATGTTTTAGGAAGATCATTGGTATATCGTCAGGTCCTGCAGCTGTGTTCTTCAGAGAGAGTAGGACTGAATTTATTTCGGAAAGACTGAAAGGGACGTTGAGAGAGTGGCAAATGTGAGGAGTTTGTTTAGGCTGTTGATTGCAAACATGTTTGAGTACTTCTTTATTCATGAAATACCATTATTTTTCCAGGCAATCTTCAAAAAATGAGAGCAACATATGCAGCTCAAGTGTTCAGTGCCTCAGTTTCTGCAGAAACAAATGTTTATATATCTTTCAAAAAACTCCCATTAGCAGACTTCAAGACAGTTGAATTTATAGAAAAAATTGATAATTTCTTTGATCTATTCAATTAATCAAAAGTCCACAAGGCATAATCATTCAATAGGACTTTCATGGGGACAGATACACAAATTCAATTTCTTAAAGATATGTTGGCGTGCTATGAATCACTTTGTTGTCTAACGAAACAAAAATATAACCAAAGGGATGAAATTTATTTTTGGGTGGGAATTGTCAATCTCGGCCTTTTTGCAAATGTGAGATGTTATAAAAGGAAAACAAAATTCATACAAGAAGAATGAATCAGGCCTGTTTATAATTTTTTTCTCTAAAATCTGGCAGTAAAGTAGAAATTGTGGGAATTCTGCACCCATACAATTTGAAATGTTTGCAATTAGCTATTTGGATAATTCCGAAGGAACAAACTGCCTTGATTTTGATTCAACAACCACGTCAATTCAATTCTCTCAGAGTAGAAGTAAACGTCTACATCAATATAACGTAAAAATTGATTTCGTTTCGTTTAAAAAAAACACAAGTGAAAAACATATTCGAATCGAAATATGGCATGAACAAGCTGACTCAAACAATTTACAGTTTTCACAGGGCTTATACAAATGCTAATAATGATTCATTTGGCAACTTAAAAAAATGCTTGATACTATTTTTTTTTTGTAATATATACATGCCCTTGAAACTGTTCTTGTGAACTTTTTGGCCACAAAAGAAGGTATTGGATAGAATATTAAAAATTGTCTTTTAAAAATTGATTTCTGTAAGCCTTGTCAAGACTTCTCAAAATATTACTCATTGTCACTGTTAACGAGAGTTCGTATTTCTTGTACTATTAAATTTCTATATTAGAATAAAGTCCACATGTAATAAAAAAACAATCTTAAACTGACTATTTCAAAACATAATTAGTTTATGTATATGAAAACTCATTTATGTACATTCAGTTATTTTTAATGTTGACGAATATTGCATTTACCCCAATATTTACGAACTGCTTGTTTATCTTGCTGGATCCGTAAAAGTACCATTTGGTTTACCACATTCAACAGGACTCTATGGTTTTTATTCAAGATCAAGATCCTGACATTGGAAAAATGTATCTATCTTCTTCAGTGTTTCGAAGAAGTTGAAATAATTGTGAATGAAAAATTGAAAGACTTTCTCCTATAAAATTACAGTTACTAGAGTGTGGTAATCACTAATATTGGAATAAATCGTGTCATGAAATTTCTCATCTTGCTTAAATTCATTAACTTATATATGTTCTCAAAATTAGCTTCTGAATATTCAATTTCGATACGTTACTGATCGCAAAACTTGCACGACATATTCAAATGGTATTTTCATCACAAACTCCTACCCAATTGAAGTCAGTATAATAACCACAAAACTTTGTTGCTCTTCAAAGTTTTTGTCACAAAATTCGTTATCCTCCTCAAGACTTCTAGATTTTCAGCAATTTTTTAATAGGGAGCCCATAATGCATACAGTTTATCAACTGAATGATGTTAAAAAACAATAATCTGCAAATTAAAAAACAGACCTCAACACGGTCAAAATATCCACAGTTTAGGTACCTATTTTTAGTTCCGGCAGTGTATCCATTTTTATGTTGAGCATTGTATGAATTGTAAGCGACTGTATGCGCTAGGGATAAGGTTGTAGGTTGCGCAATGCACAAACGTGCACAAAAAGATCAAAGTGCCGACGCCAAGTGAGCGAACTGATTCTTTCAGCTATAAACTGTGGTATAGGTATGTTTTCTTAAAACATCGATATTTCTAATTCCAGTGAACCTATTGAATTTTTTTCTCAGAATATCATGAAAATACATGAGATTTCATGTTCGAATAGTTGGGAAGGAAAAAAAAATGTTTGGCGTAAACGGGAGTTGAATGATTCTTAGTCGAATTTGCACAAACCAATATATCACCCTGTAACTTTTTCGAGGATGACAATAGGCAAGGTTTGACCCAAACAGTCAAAAGCAAATGAAATGGACTCTCATTATCTGCAAAAAACTTTCAAATCGGTTTATGCAATCAAAAGTAACAACTCCTCAAATTCGAACAAAATTTCTAGGTGTCCCGTTTCTATTTTTGAGCAGTGTATTTGGTCAAATGTTTCACATTGCGTTTCAACTGTGTTCGAAGTCAGAAATGTGGCATACTCATGAACTCTTGGATTAACAATTTTTTTTTCGTACACCCCAACCTCTATCAGATTCATCCACAAAAACCAAATAACTTTTACGATAGTCTTTGTGTAATTCTTCTCGCATGTGTAACCAAACGTAGATATAACATTAATATGGTCTTCGGTCGTAAAAATAATCGTAAATATCATATCTATACCAACCACTTGTAAAGGTGTAAGTACTTTAATAAATAACCACTTGGGTTCTGATCATAGGAGTAATTAGTGGAATGATGGACACGCTGCTCTCGAAACTGAAAATCATACCGGTTTGCCGTGATGCGGCAAAAAACCTAGCCGGAAAAATGCAGAAGGCGGTAATTCTTGGTTCAATCCGTTTACTCAGGGCACATGATTTTCGAACCCAGTAATCACTCACCCCACGGACGTGGGGAGTGTTTGCTGGGGTTAATGACACACCAGCGCGCCCTCCGGTAGTATCGGATCTTCGGAGACAGGGCCCGACTGGGATATTCCTTATAGAAAAAAAAATAACCTTGTACGATTATTTTTTTAGTATTCGATGATAGCATTTTCTAAACAGGTATTAACAGGTATTAAGATATCTTAATAGACCAACCACCCTGTTTTTCCGAAATCCGGGAGTGTTTTGAAAAAATTGTCAGTGTTCGTTTCAACTCGATACCCTTCGGATGTGATTTTTCAGTTGGTTATGTAGAAATCGTTTGTGTAATTCAGCGTTACTTCTGGCTTCAGTTCTGATCCCATTATGAGAAATCACTTAATTATCGTTATAAAGTATTCAGTTTCATGAATAATCTTCTGATTCCTCTGGAAAGTTGATTCTTCCAATCAACTTTCATATCAGTCATGGTTCCTCTATTCAACCTTTGGTAAATTCATTGCAATTTGATTGAAATAGTATTGTTTACATATTTTTAAAAAGTAAGTCAATTTTTATTAAATTTCAATATCAGTTTAGATAGTGATTAATTACAGAATGTCCCTAATTATATAATTGATAATTTATTATTATTTGTTAATTAATTCAATGTGAATATTCAAATGTTGTTGAATAAATTGTGATATTTAAAAAAGTTCATATACTGGCTCGTAAGGCCTTAAGTTAATACTAGTAACCTCAAGAGTTGTATTAAGGTGAGATGAAAATTTTCAATTCTGTGAGGTACAATTCTAATTTATTGATAGTAGATCCCAACGTTTCCTTATATCATTTATGGTTATTTAACGAACAAGTGTATTTACTCGTAATAAGGGCGTTTAACAATTGAGATATTTTAACGCGTGAGCAGAGCGAGCGCGTTAATGTTCGAGATTGTTAATCTCCATTTTAATTCACGAGTTCGTTACAAAACTTTTCCTTTGATCATAATTTTCAAAAAAAAATATGGTACCACTTGGGGATTGAACCCTCGACCTTGCTATCACCTCAGGACTCAAACCAGCATTTTACCAGCCGGCTGCGTGACTATCTAACTATTAATGCTACTGGCAACTTTACTGATATATTTCAAGTTTTCTGTTTTTTTTTTAAAGAACTTCGTCACTATCCATCTTTTGATTTCAAAATGAACGTAGAATTTTAAGAAATTACAACAATGAAATAAATAATGACAGATAGTACTAACACAGCTACTTGATTTCAAAATAAATGTTTTAGCGGGTAAGTATAAATATGTTTGGTTGCATACGCCACAAGTCACTATATAAATATACCTAATATGTATTGGAAAAATGTAAGTTGGGTTGCATATGAGTAAATCGTTGATTAATAGAAAATCATTCAATAACAGTTGTCATCAATCAACGATTTTGAGAGCGTTAAAATACATCCTAAATAAACGGTCGACGGAAAATAACATCAACGTCTCCGCTCGGTCGTATCAACTGTGACATAACACTATTCCATTAAAAAGTATTTTTCTACATGAATCCATAGTCGATACATACCTGATGAAATCATATTTCAAACAAAATTGAATGATTATTTTTATGAATATTGTATTCATTTAGTTTCGTGATGCATTCGACCTTCTATGTACAATACAACGGATATTTTTTCACATGCTCTTATGATTTACATGATAATCGTTAATCAAGCAATCGTCATTAAAAAATTATTCAGACTCAAGGTTCACTCAAGGAGGCGGATTACGAATGTCATCACGGCGTCTATAGTAATCGAACAACAAAAACGAGTTTTCTGAAAAATCTACAATCATTTTCAAGTTTTGTAACATTCACATTTCCTAAAAGTACCTTTGTTCAAAAACATCTATTATTCTACATAGATATAATAGTATTGTTATCATTATTAGTTATTTATTCAACTAGTGTGTTAGTGGAGGCAATTAATGTTCGATATCATTATTCGAATTTTAATATAAGTTGATTACAATATTTTTTCTTTGACCTCGCTCTTGTTGAAATAAAGGAATTATGACTTTATTGTTTTGTTTTCTGAGGTATTGGATTTACAGAAAAGTGTAAAATATTTTTCTCGCAAAGAAGGGGTGGTGATACACTTGGTACATAACGTTTTATCTGCTCTTGCAGCTATCTCTGAGATACGACTGCTAGCAAAATCAATCAGCATTCACCCGGAAGAAAAAACTTACCCGCTTGAAAATAATGTGACAACTAGTATACTTACCTCAGTGGGAGCAGATTAAATATATTGGTCAAGACCAACGGAGCGTTAATTTCGGATGTTGGTTATTCAATAAAATCCCATCGGTGATGAACATTTTCGAATAAAAGCCTTTGGTGATGGATACGTTTGAACAAAACTCACTTTTTTACAATCAACCGAGGGGTGTCTCACTTCGGAAATCTGGTGTACAACATGACCAGAAATCCTTGAAATCCATGTTGAATTCCAGAAATCCAACCTGAAATTCCGAAATCTTTGATGACATTCAGAAATCCAATATGAAATCTTAAAATCCCTATGAAATCCTTATGAAATCCAGAAATCTCCGGTGAAATTCAGAAATCGTACAGGAAATCTTGAAATCCGAATGAAATCATGAAAACCATATGGAATCCAGAAATCTTTAGTGAAATCCAGAAAACCTAAAGGAAATCTTGAAATTTCTTATGAAATCCAGAAATCCGTTCAAAAGTTCTAGAATCCAATCCCTCAAATGAAAATTTGGTGTACAAATTTTAGGGAAGTGAAACACCCCTCGCAATCAACCCTATCGATCTCTGATATTGGTTCATTTCAAATATTTCACTGATGGAGCAAATACTTCGAAAATAATATATGAATTTAATGCAAATTTGTAAATCATCGATGTAGTAGCATTAGTTATTTATTGGGTAATAACTTTCACAATAGTCTTCTAATTCCATTGAAATGTACCTATTGTCATACTGGGTGATACAGACAAGTATTCACTTGTATCTTTCTTATTTGTAGAAAAAACCATAACGCACCTCATATATTTTTTCAATGGTCCATTGAAAGCCATTAAGTGATTTCAATTATCTACATGTTGTCACCTGTCAAAGATTTTCATATAAGTAACCTTTTTTTTCAAATTAATTGACATTTTTTTTTTGAAATTATGATAGAGGTTGTCCTTCCGCGTTCAACAACAAAAAATATTACAGATTTTCATTATAAAAACGTCGAGTAGTGAGTGTTAAAAGGCCTGCTAGGTAGCCAGATATTATCAGACTGGGACTTTTTTATCTGGCTCTATGTCAAATAAAGTGTTTGCATTGAGGTCTTTACAAATATCGAAGTCCTCTAAACATAATAAGTTTAATCGACGGGAGACATTTCCACCCAGAATTGCTGACTGAGCACCATCGAATTATTTGGGCCAAGGCTAGTTTTCTTCATAGAAAGAAACATTGGTTCAAACGGAAATTCATGGGAGCCGCATATATCGAAGCCAATGGCGCCTTCAGTCAGCTGAGCCCGGAAAATCGAAACGTATGAGGGATGAAAAAGCGAACAATGCGTAATAACACGCATCACCGCACTGATAGGCCCATAAAATACTTTGTTGCAGCCAAACTTGTCAGTATTCACCTGGAGATGATTGCAGATGCAAGCAAACGAAACGTTGTGAAGAAGCGAAAAAATTTAAATTTCTCAACTTAGAAAGGTAATGGGACTCGGAAACGTAATCAACATCTCTATTTGCTATTGGGCTCCATGAATAGGTAATTCTATCACAAACCACTGGCGCTGAAAGTATCCCTCAATTTAAATCCCAGCAAATCTCATTAAAGTGAGTACATTCCAGAAGCATTCCAATGACTAATTTGGACACCAAAACTTTGGCAAACTTTTCGCGGATAACCTGTTGAGAGACCTTAAAAAAGAAAAAGTACACGAAACATTGCTGTCTCGCCACGAAGTCGGAAACGTCGAATGAGAGTGCTAGACTTCTAAAACAGATTATGGAGTTGAAGTTTTATGTATGTTCGGCGTAAAGTGGATTACGGACTTATTCTAAACTGAATATTATAAGCTGTATTCCGAAGTAGAGATGAATTCACAATGAATACGGTAAATCGCTCGAACGGAATTTGAAGAGACCCATTGAAAGCGCTCATAATGTTTGATCTGCCGTTGAACAAATAAAAAAAAATACTCATTTCAATAACCATTTTCAATCACGTGACAACAGTGGCTTGAGATGTAGAACAAACGTGTAACTATGTGAGAAGTGATTTTTCAAAAGGCCATATTTCCAATCAGATAATAAGGTTAAAGGCATCATCTATATAACAGCGATGGAACCATTCAACATTCCTAATTTATTATGAAGAGAGCAATATCCAAACAGGAATTGTTTTGTTGTGACAATATGGTCGAGACATATGTACTCTACCAAACTTCTAAATTTACAATATTCACAAATATTCACAATGGAAATGTAAATGAAAAAACACGTAAAAGAGCACAAAGTATAGAAGAAAAATATATCATGAATATTACAAATATGGTAAGTATTTGTCCATAGGATATCTAAATAAACACACATTTCTATACACATATGACCACACCCAATAACATACCTATCCTATCTATTTATAAAAAATACCACAAACATCAAAATTCGTTTATTGGTACAGTGCAGGGCAATGGGAATTGGGCTGAAACATACTGCGACCACGAGTGTCATGATCATGTTTAGGCAAGCACATTTTTATGTTATTCAAATTATTATAGAAATATATAAACAGCTTCAAAATATATACGCTATAATGAAATGGCAGAATTTTTAGTTTTTCACAAATTTCTCTACAGCTAGTCAATAATGCGTAACACGTAATTCTGCAAAATAAAAACTTTGTTCACACTAGCACTATTTCCCCAAGCAAGTATTCAATATCTCATGTGGGACTGAAAATTGGCAACATACAATGAAACAAGAATTTGTTTGCTGAAGTGATTCTTCAAATATTTGATACCGTAGCAAACACTACGAATTTTCTTTCATAATTGACCGGTATGTTCTGTCCATAATATAACTGCCAGTCGAAGGTAACTCCAGTTACCTTTCAGTTTCATAGAAATACTATCATTTTTACATGCTCCCAACAAGCTGCAATGGACGTTTCAAATGCCTTCTTATTGTTATATATTTCATCCAAGACAGTATTTTTGGGTTCCCGTTGCCATGAATATGCCCGACAGAAATCAAAATCTAGCTGACGTGCTTATTGTATCCTTAAAATATTGCGACATGGAAACTACGTCATGATTTGAGGGAATATTATGAAAAGATGTTACCTTCAGTAATATACGAGTATTACTCATCTAGGTTGTGTTACTTGATCGGACACCTCTTCCTTTCAAGTAGATGCCTGCCCTGGAAGCCTATTTGTCAGTCAAACGTGAACCGTCCATATAAGATATTAGGCTTCCTGGGCGAAACGCCCTTTGTTTTCTGCTCGGAATAGGACAATTTTCCTCAGTTGCCATAGGATTGCTATCTACCGACTTCTGAATAATCCTATCTACCTGCGGCGTCCATGAAAGTTTGGAGTCTCCAGGTATTTCATCTGTTTGACTAACTCCAGTTCTTGAGAGCTCATTTATCGGTTCTAATTTACTTCACCTGAATCGTGAGTAAATTCATTCAAGTGTCTTGTTGTCTGACTCAATTCTGTAGATAGAATTATTGCCGGGTTCGGTTAGGACTTTTTGCAGCTGGCCTAAATGATAATTTTCACGCTTTCGTTATGAAAGATAAATTTCAGGCAATACACCGAAGAATTCTAAATAAAAATAGGATTTTTTGAGGATATTGTTACAATTGAAACCCAGCAGTCAGTGTTTATTGTTGAAAACGAACCTCTTGAGGTACCATGCACTTCCGAAAAAAGAAACTGACCCACATCGCTTCAGTAACAGAGCATGACTAGCAGTGAATCACTCACACACCAAAGTCTGAAATATTGAAGGTTCCGAATCAATAACTCAGTTTCTTCGAAAGATTATAGCCATAAAGGGCTAAACTGGGAAATCCGGTTAAACGAATTCCACAAAAGACGACGTAACGAGGGTCGTCTATGCATTCGAACGACGCAAACATAATGTCATATTTTGGGGAAAGGAATCGATTCAATCGCAGAATTTCATCCGCAACAAAATTCGCTCTGACTAAAATCTACATGCTATGCGATATTTGTATTCGCCATCGTCAAACACACTGCACTTACAAAAGAAGAAGAAACTGCCGCATCGGCATCCGATACAAATATATGAAGTTGAAAGTTCGATATTTAAATTTTGCTGAAATACGAGACGAAGTGTAATATCGAATCCCTAAAAGGTGTGTTATACGATGCCTCGAGTAACAATTTTGATGGAATCGAATGTGAAAGAAGTTTTGGTATTGTTTTATGCCTGAACATCTCGATATTACACTCCTATGCAATGACTACCTGGAAAACTCAAAGCGAGAATACTCTGAATGCGAAGTTATTCTCAAAATGGGTCAAGTAAATTTGCAGACAGTCTTGTATACTTCAATATGAAAATTGGAAGACACAAATAGACCAAGTTCGAAAAATCATTTGATTGTTAAAAATATTACATCAAAAGCACACAATTCAAATTCTAAATGTGAATGAGGTACAAAACTACCTCAGTATAATGGATGAGCATGGCTTCCTTGCATATATAAACGAACCCACTAGGGTATTCAATGACTCAAGTAGTATAATAGATCACATTTTTGTTAGCCGAAAAAACTGCTGTAAATACTATAAGATAGCGTCAGCAATTATACAAACAAGTTTATCCGATCACTTCTCTACATCACTCGTAATTCAAGATCCACATGAAACCGAATCGAAAACCACAAAAAATTATTTTTTACTTGAAAAAATAGACTTTAAAAAATTACGCAATTTTCTAGAAGAAGAGTGGCTAGATATTTTTTCTTGTCTTGATGTGCAAATATCTTATAACATATTCATTGAGACATTGAACAAATACATAATATCATCAACTAAAATATATACAATATCAAATAAAAAAAAAATACTTAAACCTTGGATTACGAATGGACTTATAACATCAATACGTAAAAGAAATAAAATGAAGAAAAACTTCACAAAACAAAATAATAACGAACATCAGAAAATGGAATATACTGAATATAGAAATAGACTCAACAACCTAATAAAACAAACTAAAAGCCAATATTACAAAGAAAAACTTGCCGCCGTGAAAGGAAATTCAAAACAGACTTGGAAAATAATCAACGAAATATCAAATAATACCAAAACAAATATTAAAAACACAAATTTTCCCCTAAAGCTGCCAAATGGAGATATAGTTACTGAAAACCATGCAAAGTCAAACACTCTTAATGACTTTTTCACAACGATCGATTCTAAAATGTCCGAAAATATAAAAAATCAGATGTAGAACATAGAGATTGCATGCAGGATACTTGTGTGAACAACAGTCTCTTTCTGAAGCCAGTGGCATGCAACGAATTGATAGATATAATATCCAACTTAAAGAATAATTGTTCTCCTGGACCGGATAGGATCAACACAAATACAATAAAGTACGAACATTTACAAATCATCAAGCCATTAGAACATATTATAAACCTATGTTATACAAATGGAAAATTACCGAAGCAATGGAAACAAGCCACAATTACACCAGTGTACAAATCAGGGGATCGAGGAATACCTAGTAACTACAGACCAATCTCTGTGATAAACGGTTTCGCAAAGGTTTTTGAACACAGTATAAAAAGAAGATGAGTTCTTTGATATAAATAATGTAATAACTGAGAGGCAATATGGCTTCAAAAAATTATTCAAATACAGAAAATTCCGTAAGAGATTTCACAAAAATAAGTGTAGAGGCATTGGACAGATTGGACAAATGCATAGCCATTTTTCTTGCTTTGGCCAAGGCCTTTGACAGTGTTTCACACGATATTCTTCTGAGTAAATTGTATAGGTATGGAATCCGAGGTTTAGCACATAATTTGTTGCGAGACTATCTATCACAGAGAAAGCAGAGGGTCAAGATGTGTGACGATTTGAGTGAATATTCAACAGTTACAGTAGGCGTCCTTCAGGGTACCGTATTGGGGTATATTCTATTTCTAGTCTATATAAACAGCATATGTAAAATTGAACACTTTCAAGGTCACATAATATCGTACGCTGATGATACTGTCGTTATTTTCACAGGTAACTCATGGCAAGAAGTTTACAGAACAGCAGAAAATGAAATGAAAAAGATTAAATTATAGCTCGATTACAACCCTCTTAGCTTGAACATTGAAAAAACAAAATTTATTACTCTTTCATTATCAAATAGCGATCAGCCACAAAATCAACTGTTGAAAATACATAAACTTAACTGCTCTCAAAGTATATGTGTGTGGGAGTTATTGTTGACAAACATTTACGATGGGATGAGCATTCTTTGTACGTTAACAAAAGGCTAAGGCAACTGATCCACACATTTTATTCTCTGAGAGATAAACTAACTCGCAAAAACATGATTACATTATATTATTCACTGGCAGAGTCTGTACTTAAGTATTGTATCACAGCATGAGGTGGAACCTTTGACAATAGTCTGGGATGTATACAAGTAGCGCAAAATACTATACTAAAAATTATCTTTAAAAAGGACCGACTGTTTTCTACCAATAAGCTTTATGAAGAAACAAAATTATTCAATATAAGAAGTCTCTATTCCTATTCATGTTTGAATTGGATAGTCTACAATAAGGCTAACTATCAGAAGACAAAAAATGAAAAATAAACCAGATATGTTGTAAAAAAGTCTGTGCATTTGCCGTTATTCAAAAAGAGTCACTCACAAAGATTTGTACATTACTTCGGACCAAAACTTCTCAACTACTTACCATTAGAGTCCAAAAATATTACAGATATTAGGAAATATAAAACTGCCATAATATCATTTGTGTACCACAATCAACTCACTATTCAAAATTTGTATTGAACATTCGATCATCGAATTCTCCATTTTCCGTAATTATAAAAACCGAAAACAGCAATGAGGATCTAACATTATTTATCTTAAAACTCCTCATATAGGTATGGGTTTCCTGACACAACACAAGCACATTGGTTCTTAGGTGAAAGGTACCGATACAAAATAGGGGATAACCTAAAATAGTACTGCTGTTATTAGAAATAGAAAATGTATATTATTTCTGATTGTAAACCCTCTTACTGAGATATAACCCAATAAATTTTATTTGATTTGAAATACAAAAATTCAAGAAATGAAAACAACCCAAACCAACAAAGTCGGCATACTTACTCAGGAGATAAAAGCTTATTGAACTGATTACTACTGAATGTGAATTCATGAATTAAGGTCTGAAATTGGTTATTCAATTGGTATACTCGAAAAAGATTTGGAGGAACTAGTGATGTCAAAAGTGTCATTCAGAACATGCCAGAAACCTCAAAGAGTTTCGCTCGAAAAGCATGCAAGAATAACATTGTCAAAAATATTAGTTGAGTAAATAATGTCAGCAGGTCGAAAAAAGAAAATCATCAAATTATTTCGGATACAAAACAGGTAGACTTAAAAAGTTTTGTTTTAGAATTGAATACCAATTTCGAACCATATCGTTCACATATGATACTAAAAACAAAAAATAGCTGCCATTTTTAGACGTCTTATTAATTACGAATGACAAAAATTTGATTGAATTCGATATCTACAGAAAGGGCATGAGAACACATAGATATATACCTAAAAGCTCTGCAATTGCACACAGTAAAAAATAGAAAAAATGTATTGGAAAAGTGACTCTTATCGTTCCCACTCAACACGAATACTCCTGACAGATGACAAATGGACGTGCATCATAGCCAGCGCTTATCAAACGTCTGTACCTACTACGATTACTTAGGGTTCTCAATTTAATTATTTAGAGGACACGGGTTTTGCCGTTGGATGATTCTTTTTGTATGTGCGATAGGTGTACAACCAAAACAAACTTGAAAAAAAAACTGTTCAAGGGCCAACATTGACTCTCTTCTATTCTGCACTCGGCGATCGTAAGGTGAGACAATCCTGCAAAAGTGCATGTCTGCGAATGCTGTGTTTATATAACTACATACTTCAGTGTTGTTTTATGAAGGTTGCCGTACAACAAAGAAGTACAAATCATCACGGATAGCTCTTGCCATTTTCAAGTGCCCTTGCACATGACAGACCTGTACCCCATTCAATGTTTGGTAAGTGATGCTAGTTCACCCTGTATATAATGGACGAGTCTATTTCAAACATTCACCTGGAGCGCATTCTCAATATTCATTACTAAGTATTATAACGTTAGCGGTAGAAGATAGTTGATACTGAAAATAACACATTTATGAAAATTTACCATCAAAAAGTATCCAGTTGTGAGATCAGCGAAAACGGATCATCGTCGTTTCTTTCAAAGTTATAGACACTTGAAGGAAAAAATACATCAACAACATATTCCTTCCTATATCATTTATTTCGATTTGAATAACAGACCCACCGTCTCCAATTAACATCAGCAATGTTACAAACTATACAGTTAATTTTTTATATTTATTGAAATACTTGATGAAAATTAAATTATAATGATGATATGAACTGAAAATAATACCTGTATTCATGTGAGAATTTATTTGATATTGAATGAGGACCAGTGCCACTCAAACACTCAAACTAGAGAGAATAAGTCAATTTTCAAAGGTGGTGTTAAATAAGTAAATGTTATTTTCCACACTCGTAGGTTAATTAAATTTTCCATTCAATATACTTTCACTGGATTCTTTGAATAAAACTTATCTGAATTGAGGCACATATATGATAAGAAGTGATCCCTCGACTATCGTGAAAAAATGGAGCATTCGATTTTCACCCCATAAAACGTGGGTTCAAATCCCAGTTCTTGCTACTGGTCGTTGGTTACTGATGTTTCTTGCTCCTATACGCTCTCAGAAGATTCAAAGTTTCTATCGAGAAACTTGTGTGATTCATTACAATCAAAAATATGTTATTATGAAATGCCCTAGTAACTAAAATGTTCATTCATGAGAGTTGTTGAATTTTCTGGCATAGCTGGCATTCATCATTGAATTATTAATCATCAGTACCTCATGAGCAAACATTCAGGAGCAACTAAAATGCGCCTTGAACCTGCAACAAATTTTTGTTAGTATTTCATTTCGTAAACCACTCCCGTATTACATGAAAATTACGAAACTTCCACGGCAAAACGTGTATACCGACACATTCCCAGAGGCATTGTTTATTGCTAGACGGCCGGGTTTTCATTTTCGATTCGTATGCGCTCACAAAAGAACTGCCAAACCATGCACGCTCGATGCAATCTTAATGTTATATACATGCATTTCAAGGAGTTCGCGAAAACAGTTAATGTTGCATCATATCTCAGAGGAATTGATGAATCCCCTTGAGCACGTTTGCCATAGATAATGATAATGCGAGGTGGGATGAAAGAACAAATTGCGACAGATGACAAGTTGTCAAAGTGAAAAGCTTTTTTAGGTCAGTGTTTGAGTTGGTAATGTAGAAATGTTTCTACTGATTGAGTGTTTACTATGTAAGTATATAATGAATGAGATGATAATTTGCTTCTGGTTTTTTAGTTTTTATTTTTTGTTGTCGTTACTAACAATTGAAGAATGCTCGTATCTAATATATTTCAAAATACAATACTGTCATATAGTGCAGGTGAAAAAATAGGACAGGAACTGTGAACTTAACACAATTCCCCCACAAATAGAAGTATTCGAGATAGTAGAGAAGGATATAAATATACAGACTTCAGAGTAATTAGGAGTTTGATCTGCTTGACTTGCTCTGCCTGTAGTTTGGATTTTGAATCTTTCAATTTCTTGGTGGTTATATCCGCTTCAGAAGGACCAAGTGTTTGAGTTGGTAATGTAGAAATATTTCTACTGATTGAGTTTTTATTATGTAAGTATATAATGAATAAGATGATAATTTGCTTCTGGTTTTTTATTTTTTATTTTTTGTTGTCGTTACTAACAATTGAAGAATGCTCGTATCTAATACATTTCAAAATTCAATATCATATAGTGCAGGTGAAAAAATAGGACAGGAACTGTGAACTTAACAGTCAGTTGCACGCAAGAATAGTTCGCAACTGGAAGCCATTCAGTATTATTAATTCTGAAACAGTCCCAGCACTCACATTAGTAGACATTCAAAATCAGGGGAAAACAGCCAATTATTGACATCCTCACAGTTATTGACCCAGTTATTGACATCCACACAGTTATTGACAACTTGTTGTCTCTTCTTCCAAACTAAGAAATATGTCAAATTCCAATTCGAGTTAACCGCTTCATATAATAATTATAATAAAAGTAATAATTATAATTATAATTATATTATAATAATTATAATAATAATTATAATTATGATTATATTATAATAATTATAATTATAATAATTATATGATTTATTCATGGAACCAGTTGGTAACATTTCCTGAGTTCTTGCTTGCTGAAGTTCCGCCATATTTGTAGAATATCTCGATTACTTTCTGGATGTGTGAACTTGGGGTGACAACTGATAGCACTATCCAAGGTGAGTAAAGTAATAAATAATTTGTTTCATCCTGAGTTTTTATACTAAAAAGTTCGTTTGAGTATCAATATGATGGCAGAAAGCTTTAGAATAATTCACCAATATTGATGGAACCCTAAAATAATTTTAAATGCCAAGATAACTGAGTGTCAATTACTTACTGGGTTACCAAAATTCAAGAATTTCATATTATTGACACCTGCCAAAGACTGTCCTTATCACGGCGATGTGGCCAATATATTTTTTTTTTCATGAGAATTGTTCTTTCAGTCTTGGACAGGGATTGTCAATACTGGAATTATTTCATTTCCAGAGTTTCCAGAGTTTGTGAATACTTCGAAGATATTTCAAATGGCTACAAGAAGAAAACATCAAACCAAATGGCTGAAGCGCTGAAAGCGGTTGAGAGAGAAATGTCAGTTGCTACAGCTTCTTGAGAATTTAATATTCCCCGAATAACTTTGTTACACAAAGTCAATGGAAAATATTCTAAAGAATGCACCATGGATCCCTCGCCAACTTTGACAAAAGACAAGAAACAAATTTTGGGGCAAAGGATTATAGAACTTTCACTGTCCTCCTTCGAAGGTTCAGCATTTTAATAGTGTAGAACTTATAATAAAGGAAGAGAAAAGGGAAACGAAACTGAAGGTACTGTCTCTGAAAGTCTCCCATAAGTAACAAAAAACTAATTTTAAAATTGTTGAAGATAATGATGATGATGATTCAAATATCAGTTTTGCATGACCAGTTGATGTATTAAAGATATGAAATAGACTGAAACAACCATGTTTTGGTATATATCAATATCTCATCATCAAGAAATGGCTTCGAGGGATTTGTTTCAGAATTTTTTTAAAGGAATACATATCGAATGAATTCCTATGTCAATAATTCGGCTGCTCCATTCCAAAACCTTTATGTGAAAAAAAAATAGACAGAAAAACGAGTTTTAGAGTTTTTGCTTAGCTTTGAAGGGGTTGCATATTCTAGGTTAGAGGTACAGCTATCAAAAAACTGGTCGGGTTGAAAGATGCGCCTAAACACAGTATATCCAAAAATATTGAAACTTCATTTTCTGAAAAAATGTTGGATACTGTGTTTCGTACATATTATATATTTATAATTTTGGTATCAGATCAGATTTCAAGGCATCAATGAGATGTAATTATTATTCAATTTATTTTACAATCAATATTTCCATGGCACAAGGATTGTAAGTAGGTACGCCACTGAGTGTCCAAGCGCAAAACCTTGTGCAAAAACTGATGTGTTTTTTGCGTGAAAGGCAACGCAAAAGGAAAATGGTCTCGAAGAAACACTCTCTTTCTGATCGCTTTAAAAAACTCTCAAAGTGTCCGTTTCAAGATTGGTGGTGTGAATTTCGCTATTGAAAAAACAAAGTCCTAGCTAGGCAAATATCCTGCTGTCGACAATCAAGATCAAGAAATCCTGTATTCGCACGGTGAGTGGCCTTTTCTTGTGCCAATTTATTTCCTATTTTATTATTTAATACAGTCCATTGCATAAATCTCGCACATACTATGTTTTGGAACGGAGCAGCCGAATTGGCAATCCAATCAACGGAGTTTTACCCTAGTGACCATGTCAATGGTATCAAAAGTAGTTTTTCAAATTTGCAAAAACTGGAACATATAATAAGACTTTTATTTGATCTGTTTGTACAGCAAATCATTCAAAAATGGCCTTGAGTCGGTGTCGTTCTTTCATTTTGTAACAATCGAAGATACCAAATCTCTATGTAAATTTCTCAGATGTCAATAACTGATGGATTTACTTCACCAAACCCACAGTTGTAAGGAAACGTTCCTATAAGAATTATTTGAAATAGTTTGCGAGAGGCACATACAACTAAGTATTCATTCAACATTTGAAAGACATCAAGAATTCTGCCTTCCTGCATTATATTTCGAGGAAGGACAAATTCTAACAACGGTAACCCCCGCTTACATGCAGTCATTGACTGCCCATAAAATTATGAGAAGAAAATTTAATAAGTTTAATTAAATAGTTTGTATCAATCAGTAAGTTTCATTGTAAAAATAATGGCATATGCTCCTCAATACTTTAATCAAATCATAAATAAGTCTTACATAGAGATCCAGTACATACTTTATATAAGTAGGAATAAGAACGATTTATGTAGATATCAAGAGTTTTTGAATTTATAACACGAAATAATGCCCTTGTAGGGTTCTTTTCTCATAAAATTGGCATATTGAATAACAAAAATTAAACTAAATTTGATTAGTTACTTAATTAAGGAACACCATAACCAGGTCTGAAAAGGGATTTGAAAGGAACATATCAGCCAAAAGGCAGTATTGTTTCAAATCTGAAATGAGTAGGTCCATTAGTCCAGATTCCTAGAAGTTCGTTTGAACAGATTTCAATCCAGTAAGTGCTGAAAATAATGATAAATGAAGTAACTTGGCTGAATATAAACAACTGAGTAAGCAAAGAGAAAAGGCCTGAATAGGTAAGAGTGCTACATTTTCAATTTTTTCTGATATGTGTTGCACAGCTCCATATATAAAATAGGTAATGAATGTTTCGCTCGGCCATATGAAACTATCGGGTTTTGATTCATTGTAATTATGTTTATTGTGGTGAAACTCTATTCCGCGGGAATAGCGTTTCATTATACAGTCCTTTGAAATTGGAGACATATTTCCATTGAAACAATTGATTCAAACCATAACTGAATGTAACAGTGAATCAATTGTTTTTTTTTTCATGATGTTTTTCAGTATGTTTTTCCTTTCATAAGTTCAGAAAAAGTTGACAAAGTAGAGACAGAAGTAAAAAATTCTATTCAACACTAATGTTAGAGTCACCAATATAAGTGGCACAAAAACATAGGAAGTTTATTTCTCGAATAATCATCGATCAAGGTCCTCCAACCAAGTGTTCTTGTAGGCTTTGTTACTGACTCCATACACCACCTTAGGAGCAGAATTGTTAATTAGAACCCAACAGTGAATGTTGTTTAATTTTAACGTACGACCTCAAGCACGGTCGAGACTTTTTATTGATACGCTCGACCCGACTCATCGACTTCCGTTGTCTTCCCAATTCTAGGTTTACTCTGTTGAAAACATTTTCAAGAAGACCAAAGTCAAAACCAAAGAGAAATTCTAAAATCCTACAAAGAAGATAAAAAACCAAGTTTAGCCAATGAAACAATATATTCTTTTATATGAATCATAAAAATGGGAAAAATCGAAAACCAAACCCATTGGCTATATTGCACAGTATCCTTACCAATATAGACACCATAGTATTAAAATGCTATGTGATCAAATCCAATAAATCTCATTATTCTTAATGTAGTCAAACGTAGAGATAACATAATAAGACCGGAAATTTCATTTGAAATTACACGAAAAGTGAAATATTGTCTGCGGTCGACAGAAAAATCAAAAAAATTATATTCATAACGACCATTTGTAAATGTATCTAATTACAGGTTTAGATATCAACCCTTTGAAATATGTGTTTCAAAGGATCCTTAAAGAAATAAACCATGCTTGTATGATTCGTTTTGAGTATTGGGGAATATTTTCAAACAGGGAAATTTCATGGTTTTCGGTAGTTGATAATTCTGATGCAAGATATCTCAAGAGGACACCCCGTTTCTGAGAACAGAAGAATAAGGAGAATAGATTGAATCTCCACAATTCAACAGTGCTTTAGAAAAAGGGTCAGTATTTGCTTCAACTAGGGCTTCGCGAGACCAAGACCAAGACAAGACCAAGAATAGTCTAATGGTCTCGCAAAGCCCTAGCTTTAACTGGATACAGTCCTAATGGAATCTCGTTGAGATGTTAGTTAGTTATGTAATCTCATTTATTTTGGTTAATGATAAGTTCCTGTTATAATTTAATATCAGTTTCAATTTCAATTATTTGTTGAACGTTCCTAATTGAATTCTTGGTAATTTTCATTATCCATTTTATTCATTATAAAAATATAAGAATCTTGATTCATCATTAATGAAAGTTCATACTTGGACTTGAAGCCTTGTTAAGTTGAGAATTGGTATCCCAATTATCAGTGTTGAAAAACAAAGCAAGTGTTAACTTCGCGAACCTAGTGAATTTTGCAACGAGTCCAATTCCAGCTAGCGAAGAAAAAGTAACAATGAAGCAGATCTAAGGGAAGAAGAATACAATAAAGAAATTAGGATGAGACAGAAATCTTTAATTCAGTGAGATACTAATTTCTTGATATTACAGCCCAAAGTACCCATATATTTAATATCATTAACAATTCCACTCGGTCGTATCAAATGTGAAAAAAACTTCAACTTTTGTTATAATCATGAGGTGTGGTGTTAATTGGTATGGAAGTCCTTCATGTAGTATAATAACTCCGGGATTGTAGATATACATGCATGTGTTGAAGTTACATTATATTATCAGTCAAATCAGACAGAGAAGACATACACATTTTTCTTTTCTGCTTATGGCATAATAATCGAATAAATGAATATTCGGAACCTTTGGATTGAATGGAATTGGAAGTTCCCGAATAAACCAAAACTACGTGAATTTCATTCAACACAAATACACAACACATAAAAATTAAAAAGATTTAATGAAATTTAGGTTTTCCAAATATCCCCGAAAGTATACAAAATTTTTCAAATTTTGAAAAGGTGTTTTGTTCGGCAACAAATTGCGCAACTTTTCTATGTTTTATCGATGAATACATTTGTTATTCATGTGTTGAGTATTTCATTATACCAAATATATTTCAAGTGATGTATTTTTACTTCTTAGATACTCATTTATTTATCATTATACAGTGTGTCCTTGCATCCATGCACGAATAGGTAATTAAAAAAGTTTGAATATCTAAGTCTAGGAGATTCATTTTCTGAGTTTTAGTCATGTTTGAATGGAAACTCATTTTTTGATATCAAAGTATGTAAAGGCTTTGGAAATATTGCACTACTAGTTTTCTGAAAAACTCTTTTCGTTAACTGTTACATCTATAGAAATTGCATTAATGTGGATAAAATTAGGATTTGATGGATTTGTGTCAAACGGCAGCGGAGGTAAACAGATTCATTTCTTTTCGCTTTCGTTTCTCCAGCAATATTTTTGAAATTTGGAACATTGAATATGCTCACTGGACGGCACATTTTGACATATTTTGAAAATAAAGGAAAAAAGGAAAGGAGAAAATGGGGGTGTACCCATGAGTGTGTGTCACACGGTATTCTGTTGGAACTAAAAAAAATTACCTACACGTTGTAATTTTATCGGGATATTAGCCACGGAATTCTACATTGAATGTTATTTTTACTGAAACGTCTCGACTTATTTCATATGCATAACATTGATGACGCACGGGTAAAGATAAAATAATCCAACTGTAATATCATGATTCACTTCATATAGCCATTGAAATAAGTCATGTTTTCACACTGAAATTAATTTCAAACTTATCGTCGAATGAGAAAATATAATCGGAAATAATTATGGGTTTGAGGAAACGGCACGGTGACGAACATTTTATTTATATTCCATTGAGTGAGTGGCATAATTTGTTTCTCAATGTTTCTGATACTGAACAATGTTGTCACACTAAAATGGCTGTTTACCGAACATATTTAACGATTCGCTCAATTCGTTTTGTTCATAGCCAACTCACCATGTGCGGTGAAAGTTGATGTTAGCTTTATATGAAAATTAAATAAATGGGAATAATTGGCGATCATTCCGTCCAGTTGATTTCGGTTGCGGTCGCGTAACTTTTAATGAATGTGCAATTTGTCGTGATAGCTTCAACGCCACAATAAAATAAATGATACCAGTGCCGTCGATAAATCTACTCAGAAGTAGTCAATGGACGCCACTGACACAGCCTATCATTTGAAAGTCGCTTCTACTCGATTTCAACAGGCGAACAAAAATTATTTTGTTAACCTAAATGGATTGTAGTGAAAATATTTTCAACAGAGCGAGTTACATGGTCCAATTGTCAGAAACTTTACAAGAAGGAAGGTTTTTCCTATTTTCAGAGTGCGGGCCAATGTCTCAAAGCTGTGATCTTTGAAGTCGAATTGCAATTACTCCAAGAAATAATAAACGGCGACACGTCAGAGTTAACCAAAAGGTAATACATTCAAACGCAATAAAATTGTGCAACATTGTACTAGCTAATAGGCGAGCGATGATATCGTCAAAAACATCTGAGATAAACGAGTTTTTGTGGTCGTTTCTCTTTTGAAGTATTCTCAGATGATACCTGTTTTGTAATGGGGCGATCACATAGAGACAATATCATTATGGAAAAATAGCGACAAAAGCGCGCCACTGATACTGTCGCAATAAAGGTTATATGTTGTAAAATTAAATAAAGGATTCGGCAAATGGGAATCGAGAGCTCAAGGTAACCAAACCACTAGTGGTCTTTGCTGAGATATCTCAAAGTATAGGTCGATAGTTTGATTAAGTCAGGGATAAATTCTTTTTTGATTAAGCGAGTCAAGATCGTTGAGTGAAAGACGGTCGGAGCTAAAATGTCTCCGACTTAGTCTTCCTTGTCAATTCAAATTCAATTAATATTCTTAGTTTGCTAAGTGATCTGAAGGGGTTTAACCAGTAAGGCTTATGCATTTTGTTTCAGTATTGTCATGGTTGAAGTAACATATTTGAATTTGCTGTATATTTAATTGTGAAGTGTGACCATTCTAGAGAATTAGAGTATTCATTATTACTATGTATCCAGTCCAGTTTCAATTCAAACACAAGTAAAGATTTAGTCAACAAGTCATTTTTTCTTACAGAAACTTCAATTTTTTTCACGCCAGTAAAATAGAAAACAACCAAACCACCTGAGTTTTTTTTGTGATTCAAGTATTAAATTAGTTAAGACCCTACCTCTGATATTATCAGAGACATCAAGAATACTAGTGACTCCAGTGCGTTGGGAATTTAGCATATGTGAGACGCTTGGGGGAGATCAGCCCTTAGCCAGACGCTGACAGAGATAATATTGTTTTAATCTATGTCACGTAAATTGTTATACAGTCAAGTGAATCTTCATACACAATTTTACAATAGTTATCAGGGTACTGTTGATTAATTAGAATAATTTGTTCAAAATATCTCTCGGGAAACCACAAGGTATCGAGAGATGGTGATTCTGTTTACATTCAATTATAATTGAGGTATTCTATCTAGAACACTATAATTATCCCAACTAGGATTTATGTGTATTTGTCAACCGACTGGGATGCCAGGGTGGGAACAGACTGAATTGGGTTTCTATTAGTGAGTACGTGCAATAGTCAGGACACCAGTATGAAAGGAATATTATGATTTGAATAATAAAGTAACTGAATAGCCGTCTAGGCAATAGCCAATTGGGTAGTAGAAGGTAGACTTTAAGAGGCAATTGTATTTAACCTTTTCTATATTTTTCCGTTAACTGAGTTACCTACTAGGTGGATCAAAGGAAGTGGGAATTGACAGTAAAGTGATGGGAATAGATTTTGTATTAATAACTCGTCTTGGTGTAGATACTATATACGGGGTGATTTACCACCACTTATACAAAATTTGTCAAAGTAATCTCCCGACCTTAATGAGTTGAAAACCAACAAGAATATTACCTGATTAATTGGTAGGAACGCGCCGCCACTGACCGCCAAGACATGCGAATTTTCCTTAGCCCAAACATGATGCGAATTGAGAGCCGAGGAGTGGACTCGGATTGGATACTGCAGGTCTGGTAGCCGGTGACTAAATCACCTGCGGCCGCTACACCGCCCGACCATGAACCAGCCCTACCAGAGCTTGAAGTGGCAGATTGAAACAACTCGCTCCCTTGACACATACAAACAACTACACACCCAGACTTTGAGGAGAGTAGATGGAAACCACAGGCAGGTGGAAACACCATGCATGAGGAAAGCAGGGGATAGCAAAAAGGGCCCATGGGGGCCTACTTGCTTGGCTGTAACAACGGTCTCCCCATAAGTACTACTACTACTACTACTACTACTGCTACTACTACTATTACTACTGCACACTCGACGAAGTCTTTGCGCTGTACCAAAAATTGTTAACAACTCTCACTGTCAAATCATACTGACGAGGTATGAGTGGGACGGGTGACAGATACGTGCACCATTGCCACAAATTCTCACATTTCTACAGTAGCGTATCGATTGTGGTTGCTGTACAAAAAAATTGGTTCAATCATCGCGGGATAGCTCCCAAATTCTACAGGTGCGTTCGCACATGATAGACCAGTGCCCCATTGAAATTTGTGCAGGTGGTGGTAAATCACCCTGTAGTTGGTTGAATGATAGATTGGCGACAGAAAAGTGAAACCACCCGACATAATTGATAAGGCTGAGATCCACTTTACTTGAACCAAATATGCCAGTGCTCCATTTGACAAATCGATATGGAAACTATTTTGATTGCAAAGCTTCATACTGAATATCATTCTGATTTTTTCACTTCTCCTATGCTCTGTCGTGGATTTTGATTTGAGACAATATTCGGAAAACGGTTTGACATACTTTTGTTATCTGAGATTTGAATATGAGAGTATAGTGAATTCAGATAGTTAAACCTTTTCTTGTCGTTAACAGTTTGTCTTAAATATCTCTTAGGAACGACGTGATAGGACTTCAGACAGAGAAGAAAATGATAACCCTTGCTTCTGAGCATGCCAGATGGAATCCCAACCAGAATAATTCTGGGTAACGAGTTGACATGGAATTAATTAGTGCTAGAAAATAACTACTTCTCCCACCCCATACTGTTTTCGAATAAAACGTGTCGATTTCCATGAACTTCGGTGTACCACATAACCTGAATAAAAACACTCCCCAGTGAATCCACGTATTCCGAACAAAACGTTTAATAATGAACATATCTGTATGCGGTCCAGCGACGCTAGATTACGGTGGTCCATCGTTGCAGTGTTTGATACTTGGAAAATCGCTAATAATAAACCAAAAACATATCGCGCCCACGGCAACGTCAAACCGCCAACGTGGGTATCGGAATCAGGCTATTGTTCAGGGCGCTCTTTTGTTTCCGAGAGTTACGTACAAAAATGGATGATCAACCATTCATACGCTGACCAGTATCATTTTAGTGACTTGAGGTTGTATCATGTGCAGAAGAAATTTACAGGGACACTTGAAATTATTAGAGTACACAAAAGTTGGTCCACGAAAGATGTTTTGCCGAAAAAGACTGAAAGATCGATGACTGCCAGTGAAATAATTCTGAAGTGGCTATCCATGGTAAGAGCAGATGTTTGTGAACACCACTTAGCTAGTATTATGTGAATAGTTATGTGAAGTATTTTTGTGTCTTCATACTCAAAGTATCAAAGGCATAAGTAGGGCTGATTTTGGTCACCTTTCCTCAGAAAATGTTGAGAAAACGCTGTATCTGCGATCCTTTGCTGAAATCAAAGCATCTCCATTGCTTTCGTTGAAAACCAATATATTCCTGCATGATTGACAATAGTGTCAATGAATTCAAAACATTCTAAGTAACCATAACGTTGTAGAGTTTTGGGGCGCAGCATATGAGTCTGTTTTAAACATACAGAAGGCCTAGGTTCGTCTCGGCCCACGTTTCTTTCCATTTTATCAGGCATGAGTTATATTTTTTTATTGGAGATTAAAATTATTGGATATTCGGATGGAATACACATTTAGGGTAAGTAGCTGAGTGTTAAATTTCTCATAAAGGAAGGTAATATTATATGTGTTGAATGAAATATCGATGTTTTTTTGTTTAAGAGCTGCGTGTGTAGGAGAAATCTTGAATGTATTTCGACAAAACACCTTACCATACACAATCCAAACATTTAAATATTTTGTGACACAAAAATCATTCTGATTTATCTGATGCAACAAATGCATATGTGTATAAAAGTAGTAATGCAGAGAATTACTGAAATTGTTATAAGTTATAAACAATACCATGCCCAAAACTGAGCTCTGGGTCACAAGAAAATTATGATATTTTCTAACAGAACCATCTGATATCAAATGTATACAGCTTCTCAAGTATGACAGAATAACTTGAACCATCGAATGCCCTACTAAGATGACAGAATGTCTCTACAGGGCACTCACCTTTCTCAATTATTTTGATCATTTTATCACAGTTTTCTTGAACTGTCGATGTGATTGAAGTCTTGCTCATTAGGTTCATTAGGAGGTTGAGTACATGGAAGAGCAATTTCCGTGGTCATTCGTCACTACTGAAATTGAACTCCGCCATTGATTTACTTTCGAAAGGACCCCGCACATTTCTTATGGGAAATGGCTTTCCGTGAATTTGGATGAATTTTTGGTATGTTGCAGTTCGTTATGAGCTGATCAAAAGTGTCCATAGCCACAAAGCACAAAAATGGACAGTTTTCAAGATATGAAGCTTTGAAAATGTCTTTTATCCATTTTTTGGGGTATTTGCTCATCCATGGAATTTCAATATTCGATGCCTAGACCCCGACTGAGAAATGGTCTTCCTCAGTTATATAAGGCAACGTTATTAAAAATTTTTCATACACTGCTCCACAGTGCCTATGGAATGAGATACAAATTCCAAGATCTTTCAAACACCTTTCCATGCTCAGGATGACGATAGAATAATTTATATTTTCGGAAAGTTACATATTTCTGATATTTTTTGACTTATTTATTTTGTAAATAATCATATGAATAAACAGTTATTCATATTTGTGAACTTTAATGTAATATTTCTAAAAAATATAGTGTTTTCAAGAATTTGGGTGTAAATATCGAAAGTTTCATTCATAGTTTGCTTCCAACACCTGAACTATCCCATTCTACCTGGAAAGTACTATCAAGTATCACAGATGCAGACATTTTCACGGATTCATTTGGCTGTGAGGAGCTATTATCCATTTCGAGCCATTCTGAGGAAAATGACTTGGCACCCCATTGTCAGATTATCGAAATTTGTGAGAAATAATTGACATATATGTGAATGACATTAATAGTGATCACAATTGTTATCTCTGAGGATATATAATATTTTTTGTTACTATCTTATTTTATTGTTTGAGCGGAGATGCCTATCTTCTCCTAAATCGCACCTTTCAGATCATATTTAGTTTTTTCTATGTTTAATTTCTATTTTATTATTTTTTATTGTTTATATGTTTCAATGTGATTTTATATATCGATATATTGAGTGTTTTATTAATCATAATCAGAATAAATGTTCAAATTTTATTGTTGGCAACAAAATATTGTCATTTATATGAGTACCAAAATTGGGTGTCTGGACGCTTTGTAAGAAATAAATATTTCCACATAACCATTTTCAACTTTAGAAAGAAACGGTATATGAGCTTTATTATTGAGAATGTTGTTGTTTTGTTGTTTTTTCCGTTAACCAGCTGTCGTCCCCCTACGAACGACAGCCCTCAG
The DNA here is from genome assembly GCA_958502065.1 of Chrysolina americana. Lineage (NCBI taxonomy): Eukaryota > Metazoa > Arthropoda > Insecta > Coleoptera > Chrysomelidae > Chrysolina > Chrysolina americana. The sequence continues at coordinate 15,653,350 of OY293418.1, forward strand.
AAGTGGAAACTTGTGCGAGCCAAGGATTAACGAGGTCTTACCTTTTAACGTGCGATTCCTAGCACTTCCCCAGGCCATCAGATGAATAAATTGAAATCACTGGGATTGAACCAGTGACCGGTGAAACCAGAATAATTGAAAGCATTGACTCTAACCACTCGGCTACCTGTCCCTTTAAATGTAATTACGAATCGAATTGCATGATAAAATAAAGAGTGTTCCATTAAAAAACTATCATTACATGAAATATTTTGAAAAGGTGACTGTCAATTTTTGTCGAAGACGCCTTCCGGAAGATTGCGAAGCTTGAAAACTGGATACTTTGATATGTTTTTCCAGACTAATTCCCGTATTGTTTTCCCAATCATCCTTTACCTTTTTAAATGAAGAAGAAAAACTGTTCATTTAAGGAAACGGGCGTGATTCTCAGTTTCCATCAACAAATAATGCTACGCACGTAACGTTCACTTATTCAACTTTCCGGAGCGATACAGCCGAGCAATCCGCAAATCCTACTGATTTCAATCTACACGGAGAAAGAAAAGAACAACGCATTCGAGTACCAGCATTGTTACCCAAACGTTCAAACTAATTTATTAAACGCGGGTAGGTATGTATGTATGTATGTATACGATAAAAACACGATCTCTCTGAAAGTGGAAATGTGTTCGCCCACCCCGACTAATTTATATGATACTTTATACTCGCGAAAACGTATAATGTTCCAGAGAACAATGTTATCCGACAACGAAAGCAACCCTCTCGGGTAAAAGTCGACGGGCGAGAATTTTTCTTGGCCGCTACACACAAAAAGAACGAGAGCCTAGCTACTAGCTTGTGCGCTCTCGACCAGAAATTACCACCTGGTTTGTTGTTTGTCTACAAATTACCGAGAGTGTCATACAGCCAGGAACGAAATCATTCAAGCTGTCGTGACATGCGGTCACGTTTTGTACCTACTTGATGACTCATACTTATTCATAAGAACGAAGATATGAGTTTTGCGGCAACTGTGACACACGCTTGAACATTATGTTGGGTAAACCAACAAAGTTGTCGTAAAAATTGGGGTCATCAAAGTCAAAGTCAAGGACATAATCCGCATTGCATGATGGTAATACATGGTGTACTGAATCAGTTAACATGATGTTATCTTGTAAAAATTTGAGAATGTTTATTTATTATTTTGATTTTCGTACGAAATCAAGAAGTAACCGTATAGCTCGGCTCCGTTTTGAGGACTTGCTTAAACCAGAAAAATCAACGTGGAAAACTTTGAAGGAGCATTTAATCAAATACTACGAAAGCGTAGAAGAGACACAAATATATTGAAAAAATAATAATTTCGACTTCGCAACTCCTATCAATTTTAAGACATGGTTTCATTTTGTCTAGGTTTTAAAAATGCTTCAATACGTTCTATAATTTTTAATTGTTTTAAATTTTTGTTTTTAACTTGTTTTTTCCGTTAACCGTCATCCCCCTACGAATGACAGCCCTCAGAAGTCGAAACTTGTGCGAGCTAAGGATTAACGAGGTCTTACCTTTTAACGTGCGATTCCTAGCACGAGCACGACATCGAATTTAAAGTAACCCTAAGATAAAGGAAAAGTTCTTAAAGACAACTTATTCTTAAACAAAGAATTTAATGCACAAACAATTCGTTCTGGGAAAAATTGTTGTAATGCTGTTTTGTGGAGTACCTTGATGCATTCTTTGAAACACATTAGGAAAACTACTTTATCCTAATATAATGCCACATTGAATCCAAAATCGTAGTTTTTACCTTTTAATGAGTACATTAAAAGTATTATAAAGTATAAAGCATATTGGTTCAAACAGACTCCTGCGAGAATTATTGGATTTAAAGTGGTAAATAACACGCTGTTTTAAATCTTTTGAGATATAAAATATTTTATTTAAAAATTAGTTCTAATCTAGATCACGGCTTGTTTTACTGCAATAAAGACTTCGCCATTTTGGACATTTTCAATGAGTAGTAAACGAAAATAATATAAGTAATTATTCAAATAATTGGAATCTCTTTGAAAAACTGATAAACGGTGTGTCGAAATATGCCATTCAGTTGAAAAAATGCATTTAGATGCTTAGATACATAATAAAGTTTGATGATATTTTTTTAAATAAGAGAAAAATACATTAAATTAGTAGCGCTCGAGTTATGATGAGGTATTTCATCACATTTTAACAAAAAAGTGCCATTCGTTGGTGAATTTTCCACCAGAATAGTTTGTTTTTGAATATTATTTTATGATGTCATTAGTATTAAGTACACGTATGCGGTTTGAAGTATTACCACTCTGTCGGCATTATACTTACCTAAAAGTTATCGAGTGTTAGTAAACAAAATACCTACAATTCTTTCAGGATCAATTAAGTAATTATTTTTAGGTTAGGTTACTCCACTGTAAATGTGAGAGTTTTAATTTATGTATTTAAAGTTGCCTTGAAGAACTCTTTGAAAATACAGAATTAAAACTTAATGGTTATAATACAGTTTGAAAATTTAGTCTTGAAGGCCTTTTTAGGATAGGCCCATTTTGGCTAGAGCTGGTATTCTAGGTCTCAGGTTATATATACCGTTTGACATCCTCAAGTTTTCATTACCAGGTAGAGTAATTAGATTTTGGTTTCTCAATTCTTAATCGCCTTCATTATTATATACTAGTCATGCAACACGTCTAGCTAAAATGTGTACAAGACTCCGAGTTATATAGACGACTCGAGACTCAAGATTGGGACTGAAAAGACCCAAAGACAAAATCAAGCCTAGCCTAAGACTGAAAGGCTTAGCCGATGACTGAAAGAATGAATTTTTATGGACCAAAAATTTCTAGTCGTACAAGATTAAAAGTAGATGTTTTCCCCTCGTACTGACTATACCGTGGTACCGATCAACAAACTATCAAAATTCAAGGAAATTAAAAAAAAATAAACGGTAGTTTTGGATAATCAAAGAATACAACTTTACCACTAGTATCCAGTCACTCCAATCAAAGTCGGCACCTTGGTTTTGATAAGAAATGACCAACAACCACCATGCAAATGGCCATTAGATCGTATTTTTAGTTAGTTTGCCCTCGTCTAAAGACCAGATTTTCTGTGTAGCAACGATCCAGACAGCATCCAAAAGGACGATTACCCGAACTGTTATACAAATGTGTCCAAATCCACTGGAAGAACTCTTCAAAATAATTTTGCGTGATTAGTAAAAATTTTACATCTCTCATGCATATACATATAGACACTAATTATTATTCATTCTCAACTTTTCTATTTTGCTAATATTGTTCATTACCTTGGAGGTATCATTCAAAGAGGGGTTGTAATATGTCAAACTTCACAATTCACTTCGGTTCATTAATGATTAAATGCATTGTGTGGTATTATCAAGTATTAAGTAACTATTGCAACATCCTAATGATAAAAAAAATCTGAATGCTGTTGCTGTCGACAATGTTTCGAGTCTGTAACAACTAACAATGTAACAATTTAACTTTCTCAAATTAAAAGTCTATCGATCGTATTAGTATTTCAACTACGCCAACATAACTACCATCCCCAAACATACTCTTTCTATCTATAGTGTAACAAAATATGACGGACGATATAGTCTATTGTAGACATCCATATAAAGGTATATGGCATGAGTACAATGATTCTAGAGTGTCGCCAATATCTTCTGAACACCTCATAAAAAAGTTACATATTTGAAAAATAATGATAACATTCATCGTGAAAAAATATTAACACCGGTAGGCTTCGATCACGCGTACTAACAACGATTGCAGGTCACTTCGCTTTACAAACTGAACTAATTGGTCACATCACAGTTCATGTAAAGCTTATAAAGGGATATTTTATATTTGAAATGATTATTGATGGTAAAAGGTGTCTAATTATGATCTTGATCTCTTGGGCATAAAATTGAAAAAATATTTTGCATTTCAAAATAGATGAAGTTAGTTGAAATGGTTTTCACTTAGCCTCTTAGATTTTCTTGCACAATGTGTCAATAACATTGATAATAGTCGGTGACATTATTGCGTGGTCGTAGGAAAACCAGGTTACATGACTTGTGCGAAAGATTTTTTTTTTAAACTCGTTTGAAAAATGTCACTATCCGCACTCGTCATGTGATATACTATTTCATTCGGATTGCTAACCACAATGTAATGAAAATGCACTTTGTTCCACGAATCTATTTATATTCGTAAAATATGAACTAATAATTTATTTCAACTAAATAATTCATATCACCACTAGGAAATTCCATATACTCTAAATCAACTGTGTATTGTAAAAATTCGAACGAGTTCGAATATATTGTGCCAGAGAGGTATCAACAATGTGAAAGAATACGGGGTACTCTTCTCTCTAAGCGTTTCGACCAAGTGGAAAATAAAACGCAAACATGTGTCACAAAACAACTACTTCCCTGGCTAATACCACGACGGACAGATGTTTGCCTTCTATTTTCCTTAGAGAGAATGGTACATTGTTGATACCTCTCTGGCACGATATATTCGAACTCGTTCGAATTTTTACAGATTTTACAGTTTGTGCTACTTGGGATTGTTTTGTCTTGTTCCGTGCGGATGGCGCTGCGATCAACTTAGTCGTAGATCGTATTGTAATCCGTGGGGAAATGTTAGTTAAACAGTTATTATTCATTTGTCAGGGACAGGACAATTATAGTGTTGTCCGACCTACCCTGTCACTGATGAAAGGCAATAAACCTCGAAACATGCATGTCTGCAGGTGGTCATTCCCAGCCAAATGAAGGATAATCTTCTGTTTATTACAAGACAAGCATTTGCAATTGGGTCTTCTTGGAAGAACGTTGCACAAATATCTGTCAGACGTAGTGCAATGTCAGTCGTGGTATTAGCCAGGGCAGTAGTTGTTTTCTGACAGATGTTTGCAATTATTTTCCACTTGATGGAAACGCTTAGAGAGAATGGTACCCCATATTCTTTCACAACTGTGTATTGCCAACTGATTGAGTTGGCCGTCCCGTTCGTGTCCGTCCCGTTTCTAATAAACATATCCAGCAGATTTATTTCTAGATCGTACGCGAATATCTAGAGAAGCCAAAGAGGCTACTCATACCGTTACTTAAAACAGCTCCGACTGGTAATATTCAGGACGTAATGTGCAACCTCTGTCAAGCGACACGAAGCAGGCGAGAGGTAAGGTCTGGCTCTAGGTTCGTCAGAATAAACTTTTGCACGAGTTTATGAATATTTTCTCAAGAAAAATCTTATCAAAATACTTTCTCATTTGGGATTTCATAATATATTCGAAGGAGTCTTCAGATTATATGTCGTTGCATAAACTTGCCCTTTGTACACTACAGTTTTAGAGAAAACAATAACGTTAAGTCCTCGTAATATTATGACCCCATCTATAGACTTCAGAGAAGAGATACTTAAAGACATCCAGGTAGAGTTGTATAGCATTACTGAAAAGGAATATGTTTCTTTCAGAGTTGCAGGCAACATTTATATCAATTCCACTAGTAGAAAGCGTTTCAAGTCCCCCCTTAGGGGAGCGCAGCGCATGTTCATCAAATTCATATTCGATATCCGAAAACAACTTCGATAGACCGAAAGAGTTTCCTGCGTCACACAAAAGGGGATTTTCGGCAAACGGATTGAATTTCCAGCGGTTATATGGAAATATCATGGAGAATGGACGTGTCGAGAAAGGTCTACATATACAATAATGCAATAAACACGACAAGAAACTTTGTCTAGGGTTCGAGGTGGAATATAACATTGCTCAATTTCATCAATACGTTTCGGCATGAGGAAACTCGACAAAAATTCTTGGAAAATATGACAGAAAAATAATATAGAATACGAAATTCCACAGTTTGAATTAAAATTTCATTCATTGCAGTAGAGAAAACAATATGGACTCCCGACTTGGTTAAAACTAAGTAGGAGTTTAAAAAAGAAGGAACCATTGAAATTTTGAAGGTCCCTATTTCTACTCACTACTTAAAGGAACTCTTTCTTCATTTATGTTTATATGATGTTATTACTTGATTTGATATTGGATGTATCTACCCATCATAACGATGAACTGAAAAATTCGTAGTAAAAAAAACAATTGAAGTCAAAATATTTTATTATTGGACATATTCCCCTCTTGATTTGAAACATTTATTACAACGCCATGCCTCTACAGCTTCTATAAACTCTTCGTGGAAAAATTATTTGAGACCTTTCGAGTGTTTTTTTTATTTGAATATTCGAAGGAAGAAATGATTGTCGGACGGAGCCAAATCTGGTGAATGAGGGAGGATGTTCGATTACTTCGAAACCCTAATTACGAGTTGTTTGCTTGGTTATTCCCGAAAACTTGGGAATCCCTGGAAATTTTTTGAGGTTGGTTATTTATTCTTTGCTGAATGGGAATGGGTTATGATGAAAAATTGTTTTGAGTTCAAAAATGATTATTTTAAGTGTGATCACTGAACGGCAGTATTGGTGCTGAATGGAAAATTCTTTGCTGTTGGTGACACTGACAAACCAAATATTGACCTAACTCAACTTTTTTACAGAATACCTGATTGACGAAGAGATATACCACATTCTTAACTTATGATATTTTTTATCAAGAAAATATGCCCCTAACATTCACAAACTGAATTAAACATAACATTGAGACCCACGATGAAACTACTGTTTACTTGAAATTCTATAGAAATCATTTCATTTCCTAAACAGGAATTAGAGAGTCAAATACAGAAAATTTTAGACCAGGACATCCTAAGAAGTAACTCACCGTGTTCGTCTCCCATTTGAGTTGCATCCGGAAAACAAAAGTGGATGGAAGTAGTGGATTAAACGAAAAGACCATGGACAACAAATAACCTCTTCCAAACATCACTGACCTCCTTGACAAATTAGGAAAATAATGTCAGTATTTCATGAGTGTAGATCTTGCCAGCAGTTTTCGTCAAATCGAAATGGATGAACAAGACATTGAAAAAAAAGGCCTTCAATACTGAGAACGGACACTTTGAATACCTTAGAATGCCATTCGGCCTGAAAAATGCTCCAGCTAGTTCCAACGCGTTATGGACATTATTCGACGAGGTAGGTATCAAAGGTAACACAGAACGGTTGAAATCCGTATTTCAACGATTAGTAGAATTAAATTTCATAATACAGTTGGACAAATCGGAAAGAGGTAGCCTACTTGTGCCAAATTATTACTCCCAATGGTGTAAAACCGAACTTCGACAAAATAACTGCAATCAAAAATTCGGATTTCTCGTTTATTATCAGAGATTCATTAACAATTTCTCTGAAATTACAATTCGCAAAAATCTCTTGATGAACGAGCCAATCTTACAATACCCCGACTTCTCTAAATCCTTCAACTCAACCACAGACGCTTCGAATTATGTTTTAGAAGTAATTTTGTCCCAAGGGCCTATAGGTAGCGATGTGCCTGTAGCCTACGCCCCATGGACACTGAATGATTCAGAACTGAATTATTCGGTGATAGAACATAGCTATTAGTAATTGTCTGGGCCACTAAATACTTCTGTCCGTATTCGTTCGGACGAAGTTTCAATATTTTGACTGATTCATGAGCACAGCAAATTAATCAAATTTTCTCGAGATTGACCTGATAGGAAACTCAATTTTCTCGCGCATTGAGCACTGATTTTTCTGATATTTTTTTATAGGAAAGCCTTAATTGATAATGAAAATATCACAGATCGTGTAAGTCACCACTCGTACACAACATACGTCTTCATCTGTCAGAGAGATAAATAAATTAAACGGTTTATTTAGTCAAGTATGGAGATGATGACATTGAAGGTAATCACGTCGCCATCAACAAAACATCAATACGGAGAGTCAACAAACAATTACTTTTTCATTTTGCAAAATGCATGTGGTAGAAGACCATTCTTATGATCTATAATAATAAATGTGTCGATAACCATAAAACTAGTAATTTTCCATCTTCCATCACAAATTCGAAAAAAACTATTTATTCCCTCACATAATGTTTAGACAACGTAATTTTTTCCTCCTATGCGCTTTTTTCTACTTCTACTGTTGTAATCCACCCTATACTTTGCCTTTTAAACCAACCTATATTTTTGTTTTGTTGTAGTTCCAAACTGTATATTGCTTCTAGAATAATTATTGCGTTTTATTCTAATTAGTCAATGCAAGGTTATATTATTAATACTTGTTTTTCTCAGTAGACATATGAAACTCCTTTTCTTATCAACCACGAAACTAATAAAGCTCACGAATCTTCATTCGATACGTAGGAAATATTAATCCAGTAGCTTGTTTTATGCACATACAGCAAATTTCTTGTTCTTTGTTCAGAATAGGATACAAGTATAGAGCACTCTATTATATTGTTCATATGTAATGCATGTTATCATTTTATTCCCATGCTAGTTTAATATTAAACCTTTTTTTCATAAATTGTGCTCTTTTAGCAAAAACTTACTTTAGTTAGTAAGAAAACTTCGACTTTATAACAACGTATTTTCTGTAACGACCTGTTGAAAACTTTTGGAAATGTTTAATAAATGCCTACGGGGAAACGCATTTTCCATCTATCATTTTGGTAACCACTATAAATATTGAACATCTGAGTAACGTTCTATGACCACTCACAGATCTCCCGATTTCCAAATAAGGAGAAGGTTACAACAGAAAATTTTGTGGTGGCAGCGGTGCAGATTTTTTCAAACTGATTTTGAGTTTGACGAACTCAAGTGGTTACCCAAAAGCGAATTCCATTGGTGTGAGCATTGTCTGCGGACATCAGTTTCTACGGAAAGTGAGCCAGTCTTCTTCGAGTTTTCAACCTACTACCAACATCTTAGCACGAAATCAAGTTTCCGAAAACCCCAAGTATATCCAGTTCCAGAGAAAGTAGCGTTCCTGAATCCACTCAACTGTAACAAGACGAAGCTGAAGCAAATTCAAGATCTTCAAGCAGAAATCAAGAAATCAAGATCATCGATACCAGAAAACAAGAAATCAAGATCGTCAAGTCAAGAAATCAAGAAAACTGGGTACAGTGAAGAGCATTCCCTACTGAGAAAATTTTTGGGCTTCTACTATGCTTTTGATTTGGATGTAAGTAATATATGTTTTTGTTTACAAATTAATAGCCAAAATTTGTGATTTTTATTATTGTTTTCTCTTCAAATATCATATATATTTTTATCAGTCATGCAAAACCAAAACCCTAAATCTACTCAAACTGTTACTCAAACTAACACGTTTGTATCTTTAATAACAGGAGTAAAATTACTTCGAGAATATGATGGTAGTACTCAGGGCGACAAAGTCCATGATTTCATAGATACTTGTAAATTAGCAATTAAGTCTGCTGATCCAAATTGCAAAACAACTCTTTCCAATATAATAAAAACAAAATTGGTAGGTCGAGCTAGACCTTTGACTAAATATCGGAATTTTTCAACTTGGGACGAATTGAAAACATATCTTGAGGATGTGTTTTCAGAAAAACGATCCATAGGTTTCTGGCAGTTAGAAATGAATCAGTGTAAACAGTCTGCGAATGAAAGTATTGCTAATTATAGTAATAAGATAGAAAAATGTTTATCCAATCTAGTAGATGCATCCACCGTCGGCAAACCTCAAAATATCGCCGTCGAAATTTCAAACCTATTAAGAACACAAGCTTTGAATGTTTTTATACAAGGTTTAGTTAAACCAATCAATAGTTAAAAGCAAGAAATCCAGTCAATTTAGAAGATGCAATCGAATTAGCTCGTGAGGAAGAAAGGCAAATATTTTGCAATAAAAACAAATCTTTCACTAGATTGCCTACTAATTCCAATAAGTCACATCTTTTGTGCAATAACTGTAAAAAACCTAACCATCTTGAAAAATATTGTTTTTTCAAGAAACCTAATTATAACAAAAACCAAAATTTCATTCCATCTGTAAATTTACTATTTGATTGTTGTGAAACAGACGGAACCAAACAAGTTAATTATTCGAAAATACGTTTAGATCCAAATTTTGAAGTTGTTATAGCATGCATTTAGATGATTTGAACTTAGCCAGCAAAAAACTCTCTGAAATCGACGAAGAGTTAGAAAATGCATTCTGGATGCCACACTCGTTAACTTCAAGTAGCAGTTTACTATCTATTTTATTTATTATTTCACTTTTTATATTTTGTTGTTTTTGTTGCAAGAAATGTAAAATAGGAAGGAGATGATGTGAAGCAAGTCCCGGTATTTGCATAAGAATAAATAATACTACAGCCAATCCAAGATTCAATGAGCCGGTGGTTCATTTTTCTCATACCCCGGAAACTGCTTCTACATCAGCACATTCTGTAGAATATTTAGACAATCCATTTACAGAAAAAGCACGACAAATCGTAGGTCGTAGAAGTACAAAAGATTTCACGTCTACATAGGCGTTCAATCTTTTTTTTCAAGAAGGAAGGTGTTGTAATCCACCCTATATTTTTGCCTTTTAAACCAACCTATATTTTTGTTTTGTTGTAGTTCTAAACTGTATATTGCTTGTATATAGTCAATGCAAGGTTATATTATTAATACTTGTTTTTCTCAGTGGACATATGAAACTCCTTTTCTTATCAACCACTAAACTAATAAAGCTCACGAATCTTCATTCGATACGTAGGAAATATTAATCCAGTAGCTTGTTTTATGCACATACAGCAAATTTCTTGTTCTTTGTTCAGAATAGGAAACAAGTATATAAGTATTTTCTGTAACGACCTGTTGAAAACTTTTGGAAGTGTTTAATAAATGCCTACGGGAAAACGCATTTTCCATCTATCATTTTGGTAACCACTATAAATATTCAACATCTGAGTAACGTTCTGTGACCACTTACAGATCTCCCAATTTCCAAATAAGGAGAAGGTTACAACACTACCTGAAGTCACGAGGCTTCTTTGGCAATAACTATGAAGTCAAACTTGCTACCTCTCGTATTTGGGTAACTCTTCAGAGTTGAACTGCAATCAATTCCATTCAAGATTATTTATGTTTATGTTTCTTCACTTCACTGTTGGCTTCTTTTACTCGAATAGAATTTGTAGACAAACATTTTATAATATTCAACATACTCACTGCGACACTGAGTTGAATTCAATAACAAATTTACCATCATTAGATTCTAAAGCAAAATAAAAGATGTAGAAAAATCCATGTTTTCAGCTCTGGAGAAAATGCATTCCTCATTACAGGGTTTTCCTTATTGTAAATTCCAGGGAAAAAAACAACTGACTATTATGATGAAGATAGAACCAGAGAATCATCAACGCAACAACGTGACATAGCATTTTACACTATTGAACTAAAAAAATATATATATATATATTGAATACATTTTCTGTGCTAAAAACCCATGTTAGAGACATGTCTTTTCCATATATTGATTGGGCTATAAGTATTACGGAGGGATGTATCTGGAGATATTACGTTTTTCTTTCAGTCCAGTATTATTGATAATATACAAATATATGCTGGATATGGGCCGCGGTGGTGTGCGGGTTGAGTCCTCGCCTCATAAGCCAGAGAGCGTGAGTTCGAATCTCAGCATTGCCACCGGTCTCGTGCATGGAATCACACGTATTAAAAGGTAAAGGCTACGTCTTCCCCTAGCTCGCACAAGTCTCTGACTTTTGAGGGTGCAACCGGGTGACGGATTTAACAACAATATAACAAAAAAGTGTATTGATTATTTCAGTCAAAGTTGGTCTTGAGGCATACTTCTGGGATAATTTCACTCACTATATGAAACTCGCATCTCCTGCGATATGAGAACCAATAAAAACGGTGCTTCACTGATACAACACAGTTCCTTCCTTTTGAGCCGGTAATACCACGTCGTCATGGGCAATCACGCATGCAATCAACAATGAAGGATATATCTTGCTAGCAAAAGGATGACATTATAAATGTCAGTCTAACAGCTTTTATTCATTCAAATAAAATTTACAAGAATATACGTTTTCCTAACTTTGTTGGCTCTTGAAATTATCTCAATAAATACAACTCGTGCTCACAATACTATCGTTAATTCTGTCAGAAATCTTAAACTGGATCAAATTGCTTTGGGGTAACACCACTCGTTCTAGCGGACTCGTGGTGTTACCAAGCAATTTGATCTTGTTGATTGACACAATTACTATCGATAGTATTGCGAGCACTCGTGGTATTACTACCGAGAGTACCTGCTATATTTAATATAATGCTTATCATTCATCCAATATCTTTCTGTGCAGTAATAACAGTACCACATAAGTACAGCAAGAATATCAGCTAATAATTTCAGAGTCGAAATATTTCTGACTAAAAACGACTACACCCGACTGTGGCACATGTACATCTGACAGATACATGTGCAATATTCGTTTAAACACGATAATATTGTCATGAGCAAAGCAAGAAGTACTCTTTCGCAATAAATACCCCTAATAAAGAAATGAAAGGGTTTTATTTCGCAGAAAAGTAGCAAAAGGAAATCGGAAAATCACCAATAGAAGTGGTTGCTTCAATATATCAAGTGCTAATTAATCAATTCGAATGTTCTCCCCAAACTATGCAAGGTATAGACATCGTCAATTCTCATTACTCTCACATCGGTTCTCATTAATAATTTCAAGATACAAATTCACATCATATCCTAATTAGAATAGATATACCAACTTCCAGAGCAGTTTCCGCAAACATTCAATTCCAAATATATTGTATATATCTATTGATGACAATTTCCCAGCGATAGATCCATATGTTACAGAGAAGTTGTTAATTACACACAACTTCGATATTGTCTGTGTTGCGGAGTTCATAATCTTGTTCTAGCCGAGTCATCATCTATCAAAAAGTTTTAGGGAATATGCAAGTGGCACAACACTGATTAATCCGACAAAATGCATGCGTAGTGAGTTTCTCTATGAGTTAGGATTAGGAGATATGATAATTATTGAAATGAGTCAGCACATTTTGCAAGGATTCACCTGGAGCGATCTGCCCGGTTGGGGAATATATTTCATATCCTCTAGCAGATCTCGCTTCTGGGTAAGATGACCGTAAAGAGGGATTCATTATGAGTTCTCAAGAATCAATGAAAAAAAACTCCAGAACACGACGCTTCGGCTTTGCCTCTAGTACCCTGGTGAACGACTTCCGCTGAAGGTGGAGAGGGCTCAGCTCATCTCTGGATACAAGATCCGACATGGCTCATGCAAGGGGCTACCCGTATTGATGTGACTAGTCAGGAACTCTAGTAACTAGCATAACATGAGTAAGAAGTCAGTGAAGGGATATCCATCGGAAATTTATTGAGAACCAGGGAACGAAGAGATTTGAAAAATGTTCCTGACACCTAGTAGGGCAGTTATTACTCCAAAGTTACTAGATGCCATGCCATGCCAAATATGAGACATTGGTGAATGGCTCCCGTTTATGGTGAAGCGAGCTCCGTATATCTCTGGACTAAAGGTCGGCAACTGAGAGATACCATACCTCCTCTTATCATGCCGTTCTTTGCAAGGACGTCCCGAAACCAAATTAAAATAGGTAAGGCCAAATTGACATCGGCAAGTGGAAACTACTGCCATCGATCATCCGACCTACATGTTTCATCCTGGTTTCGAACTCAATCATCAAATCAGATTCGAAGGTGGTGTTTGTTTTTACTCCAAGGCTAACTTATCGTGTCAACGCGAATCCAGCTGATACTAAGCAGACCAAGTTCCTCTGCTGCTTTAACTTATCTCCAAATGAACACTATAGCGACTATAGCGACGAGTTTTCCAATATCAATCAAATTGGAATTCATCCAGCAAAACCATCCAACAGATGCAGTTGCCATGATGAGAGCTTTTGATGTTTCTTGCCAATACAGTTGATCTTTTTATCACCACCAATCCTGATCCATAGTAAAGAAGTTTGTGCTCCACTTGAAAACTCCGACAACAACCTCATCTCTACTTTTGGCTCCTTTTTAAACCATTGAACATCACAACGCTGCCCCGCCTCATACGGAACTACGATTCAGCCAACTGGTATAGTTTTTTCAAGTTGCGCAGAGACGAATTCGAACATGATGCTGGGGATGCACACATATATACTAAAAACGTCAAGAAAATGTACCCTAGTTTAGCAGGAACCATTCCAAAATTGGCGCCTTCAAGCAGGCAGAAGGCTCATAACGCAAAGACATGATCAAAACTTGATGAGTGTCCAAACGATTTTCGCTCGTTTTGGTCATTTGGCAAAGCTGTGGGAGGAAAGATGACTTCCATCTCATTTCCCCCAATAACGACGGAAAATAGAATACTAGCAACGAACGCTCAGGAAAAAGTCATTATTTTTGGCAACGTGTTAGCTGCAAACTCTGAACTGGGTTCACTGGAAAAATATCCCCAGAACATCACTTTCCTGAGACTACCTTTCTACAACAAATCATCAAACGTATCTTGCCACGCCTTAACACCAACAGAGCTAATAATCGATCTGATGGAGTTCCACCTGATTCTCGAAAAATATGCTCCCAAACTAACCCAATTTATTTGCAAGTTATTGAACTGGTTAATTGCAAGAGTACAACCAATTTCCAAAAAATGAAAACTCTATCTAGCAACTTCAGATCTATCGCATTGCTACCTGTAATAGCGTAGATCTTGGAAAGAGCCAACAACATCTACATCATGGAATATTTAGAACGCTCAGGAATTGTGAATGATCGGCAATATGATTTCAATTACCAGAGATCGACTGGTGACCTGATCGCTTATGTTTTACATACAAGGCAGCAATCAATCAAAAATAAATACAAGCTTCATCATCGATAGTCTTTCTGACATACAGCTAACTAGGTTCATCTAAGTTACATGCTCCATCATCAACAGTCTTTCTGGCTTGTAGCTCACTACTAGATCATCTGCTCAACTAACGATAGTTTCACTAGCTTCATCCAGCTCATCTGCTTTATTTTCAATAGTCTTACTGGCTTATATTTCACTAGATTTATCTAGATCACATGCTTCATTTTCAATCGTTTTATTAGCTTATAGCTTACTTCCTAGTTTCATCTAGCTCATTTGCCCTATTGTTTACAGCTTCACCAGCTAATGATCTGACCAGTATATAGTTTGCTGGTTTTATTCTGTTTTTTTACTGTGGGGACAACGTGACTACAGAAGGAATTGTTTTATAACATTATTAGTGTTTTGTTCTAAACCATTTGTTAAATGGAAAATGGGAATTCAACATCTTGGCAGAACTAACTACAAACAACAGTTACGCAGTCACTTTTCTAGAGAAGCTGATCGCACAAGTCGCCAACATAATTACGTCAGGAGTGTCCATACCAATGTCCTCCATTTCGATGCTCCGTATTACCACCAGCAGTACCCTTTTATAGAAAAGCCATTTGTATAGTCGTTGATACTTCGCGTCCAAGCTCGGTCACTGCTCTGGAACACCGCAAAAAGGTTGGCGATCTATCCCTGTTCTATTGTTATTTTCAAGAAGATGGCTCTTTACAAATATAATCAGTCGTTTCACCATTAGCAGTTCCATTGAACGGCAAAGCTTACGATCTCACTACCTCAAGAGGTGCTCCCTGAGGCATATAGTAAGTATGCAGAAATTCACGAAAAAAACATCAATAATAATAATACTCCCTCATAAACAATCGTTGAGTGTACCCAAAGTCATAGCCTGTGCGGGTAGAGGACGGCTATTATTATTATTTGCCGTGGCGCTCCGGGGCGACTTACTGATGTTTCAGGTGATGTATTCACTTTTTAGCTGTAGGAAATCCCGGAAAACCTACAGCACCACCTCGGGTGGTCGGTGTGCACTCCAAGCTAACACTAGACGAGATTGGCATCTAGACAACTCACAATACACTTGATTTTCAATAAGGCATGCGGTCGCCTATCGCTATGCTGGAGTTTCGAACGGCCTGTGGCTTAGACCGCTGATCCACCGACACACTAACTGCTCTTCTTCAGCTCACACGATGTTTTTCCAACATTATATGATGTTCCTCATAGTGGAATAACAGAACATCGAATTGAAAAAAAAAAACATCAAGTGATCTATTAACGATTGAAATGATAATTTCTCTACATCCCAATTATTGAAGTTAAATTGGCTTATATTTCTTAAATAGAAGACCCTGTAAATTGCTTCATCATAGTTTTCGATATGCCGTGACTCAAATCACAAGTCTGATGACCAAAAACACTGGTTGAGAAAATTTATCAAAAACCACTGATAACATCCTCTCGAAAATTTGAAAATATCTTTCATCTCGCTCCAAATTCTATGCTCAGTATGGTTGAAAAGGTCCTTGAACTATTTTCATGCTCTCTATGTAGCTGCTGTCCTATAAACATCCAGTTCCCTTTATGAAAATGCATGCATGTAAAATCGAGAATTTCTCTCCCGATCAACTTACTTGGAAACATTAAATCCAATTGATTACGTACCCTACGTGGAAAACGGATTGATGCCCCATCTAACTGGCGCCTGTTCTCGAATCATGGTGTATGATCATATGAGTGCCTACGAAGGAGATTACCATTATTTTCAGGATGAGAACCAGGAACTGAAGGACCGATAATATCCAAATATTCTGAATCGTTAAATATTTGGTAAGCGTTTACTTAAAATCCTCTGAGAACCCTCCAGAATTGTTCTGTATTGATTATGTATCTATCTCGGGATCTTACAGATGCTGTGAGTAAAATTGCTTCATTTGCGGCAAGTTTCTTTAACAGCATCAAATGAAGGTTTTTTAATGCGCTTGTAGAAAAAATCTTGATACGCCTCGGCCAACAATTTACTTTGTTGCATGGGAATTTATTGCATTCAATACTAGATACAACATGTTTTATTCCCGTACTCGACTGCTTACGTTTTGCGTCATTCAGGTAACGGCAGTCGCATCCGTATTTGTTGGTACAATAATTATAACCTACTTCCAATATGTGATATCAAACATTATGATAATGATATGAGTATCATGATGAGATATTCGCTTTAAACTAATTTCTAATATCATCAATTTCAGACATATCAAATACATTTGAGAAAATAATAAATGCATGTTTCAAATGCTTATATGGAAATGAGCTTATGAGTTCGACTACTAGTTGTATTTTGGAATAAACACTCAACATAGCTGTCGAGCTGCAAAGAATTAGGTTACATGGCGCCATCTAGGAGTAGAACTCGTTTCCATGTATGCAGTGTTAACAATTAATGTATGTCGAAATTTATTTTATGTATGAATGCACGTTTGAATTAAAATATTCGTTCAGTTTCAATATAATCGGTGCCAACTACTAAATATATCTACTTGAGCAAATATATTTTTGAAAAAATAAAATATATAAGAGTAGCTATTTTTTATAGTAACGGATCCCTATAGAAATAAGGCCTCTATGTACTAGTATGGTTGAAAAATGGATCCTCGATGATGAAATAAAGAGTGAGGTTTGGAACACTTCGAAGGACCCTGTACGAAAATAACTAATTTTACCATAGCACTTCGATTGAATATATATGGTGTAATTAATCAGCATTTTTAGAAGTGCTCACAGTAATAATCACAGAAATGGGCATAAATATATTCAGTGTTTGCATCCTTACCCATTTCTATAAAATATAAAAATAAACTTAGCAACCGTGAGGCAATTATACAAAACAAATTATCTATCAGAGCCTAACGCAACGTCCTGTTTATTCGGACCTACTTATTTTCAAGATGTGCATTCTTTGGTATTTCGTGATGCATCCATACACATCGTTCACTTCCAGATACCCTGACACCGAGATAATAAAACATTTGAAAAAACTCCTACCTTTTGGTAATAGACGACTAGTTTCCATTCATCACTTAGTATATTCGCTTACCTGAAACAAAAAAAACAATTGAAAAAAATATTATTCTACGTTGTTAGATGTTAGCTTTGAATGAGAATGTAGTGTTTTCCTGATTTATTCAAAAATGGGCTATTACGGATGTCAGTCATTAGAAAAAACATGCGTTTTATGAGAAAATCCGTACATTTTTCTAAAATCAAGGAACGAGAACATAATCAGAAATATTTTTCGTAATCGCTGAACTGATTTAGACGATAATCATATAATAAAATGACATATTGTATTTTGCAAATTATAGGTGTACATAACCAAGACAATTGTTTCGACATGCAATAGCACCTTGGTATATACCCTTATACTGTAAATATAAGATTTCAGTTATATATATATGCATATGGTTCATTACCTGAAAGCAAATTAAAGAATGGTATTTCATTCATTTATCTCTGATTAATAATTAACTTCTAAGTTTTTAATTTATTGACCTCTAAGAAACTTTCATAATATTCATTTTCATGCCCTTGTTTTCAACATAAGATTTCAAGACATTTTTAAAAATTGTTTTTCTATTATTGAGTAGGAAGCAGAAGTTGAATTAAATTTTCAATTCGCTTACAAAACTATATTTCTATGTTCAATTGATCTCTTTATGAAGGTCCCACCTGTTTATCCTATGTTATATCTAGGACACGCACCACAAGTTGAATCATCTACTCCACTCTTTTATTGTTTTTCTAGATCTTCCTTGTGCTTTCTAATATGTCCATTCAGGGAGTTATTTATTTTAAAAGCAATATTAAAACCTTGCTGTTTCTATAAACTATCTATGTTATTACTGGGTTCATATATGTCGGTAATGAACCTTTCGGGATATTCAAGATGAGGTGTTTGAATTTATTAGATTGTTTTTTATACAGCTTTCAAGACAAAGGCTATTAGGCATCTCCTCTGATGAATAATCATTGCGCCTCTTCCAGCCAACAAATGAACTACATAAATGATTCTCACCCCAGCATTCGAATCATCTCTATCTAATACTTAATTTCTCGGTAGGTACATCAAATAATGATATTTGAAATTTGTTTTTTTTTGATCCAATCTCTATATCACCATCAATTTCCTCGAGATTGACCCATCCGGCCCAGTTGTCACATATTGGAGTCTTGCTGATCATCCATATATCTTGTTTTCTTTTAAACGAATTGCAAAGCATTCGAACTCGTTGCCTAAGGGAGTATAGTATTACTTTCTTCTCATCCTTTGTTATCATTATGTTCTGTGAACTTTACAGGATTTACTTTTCCTTAAGGAGCAGAAGACAAAATAAATAAAATGCCGTTTTGAACATCAGAGAATAATTAATTTCTTCATTCTCTACTCACACCTCGTTATTTGCATATTCTCTGATAGCACCAGCTTACGGTTATGAATCTTAACACTAGCAACTATTGTGAGAAACAAACGACAAAAAGTATTTTTCCCATATGTGGGCTATAGAAAGGTCGAACATATTTCATTTATTCATAGTACGACAAATCCCCGAAACAAAATAACAAGAAAAGTTTGCAGAAGTTTACAATCTCCATATTTAATATATCTAATGAACAAATCTGAAAAAATTTGCTCCCTTCTCACGATCGTCCTCTTAGGGCAAATCCGAATGAAAAAAATTCAGATCACTTTTTCAAATTGGCAACCTTGTATCGATTCGAAACTATCTCGAATCACTGGCTTTTCACAAACTTATAAAAAATATTCCTTTTCGAAAGAGCACAACTTCATAACTACCACAATAATGACCATTTTCATCTAACTGAAAATATATCAAAGATTCAGTATGAACAATGAATCAACTTTGAGGCTACCATTTCAAGTTATCCTTTTATATAAAATATATCCAATTATAATGAACTCTCCTGAAAGTTCTGAAGCGATACTCCACAAAGTTCTAGGGCAGAATTATCTCCACTTTAAATAAGCTCAAACCATAATAACCAGACTGTAACTCTAAATAACCCCTAAATGCATTTTAACGTTATGAAAACTACAAAGTTGGCTGTGAATTCAGCCATTAAAATTTGATTATTTACAACGTCGTTGTTCCTACGCCTCCCATACCGGAATTAATCGCTTTTGAATGTTTCAGAGTCTACCAGTTTCAGCAATATGACGTTCCGATTTTCGAACCAATTAAAATAAATTAATGCCAAAGTGCAATATCGATGGTATTGCTTTCGGTGTGATCACATCTAATAGCTTTTACTAAAAACGAAAAGATTTTTAGATAATTTTTCGTTTGTTTCTTGAATATGCCACTGCAGATATACAGAAAGGATGTCCCACAAATAATTCATGAATATGAATCAAAATCTATTTGAAATTCTTAAAAATGATTTTTATATTGTGATATCTAACATTGAATAATACTTCTTGAAGCAGAATTTTCATTGAAAACTTCCAAATTAGGTACCATGGAATTTGAAAAATTTACGAAGGAATTGAGTTCTTATTTCCATTTATTTAAACAATACGCGACTTTTCTATCCTACTTATCCAACCAGGCATACTTGCGTGGACATTTTCACTTCGCTATTACATTATACACTTCAACATTACTAATATCAACAAAATTTCTCACACCGTTCCCAAATTTTCGATGTCCACCCTACATATTACCCTTGGAGGTTGTTCACACTTGACGCAGGTTTGTTCGGTTTGCATAAAATTCTGGTCTGGTCGTTCTGGACGTGTTAAATAACAAAAATAAATTGCACTTGCAAAATATCTCGCGCCTATCCACGAAAAAATAACCTCAGGCATATACCTACTCTTACATGCGCTCCAGACCATAACTAATAATATTGACGTACCGGAATTATTTCAATATGGTACGCCTCTGTTCAGGTCAGCTTGAATAAGCTCACACATTGCGCCCAATCTCTAATGTTGTTTGCAATATTCGCTAATATTCTACATTATAATAATAATTATAATAATAATACTCCCTCATAAACACTCATAGAGTGTACCCAAAGGCATAGCATGTGCGGGTAGATGACTCACAATAACTAGCTTGTGGTTCAAAGATGAAGTAATGAAGAAAATCTAGTTCAATTCCTGTCATGTGTGTGTATAGAGATGAATATCTTCTATAAATATTGCATGAAGATAATGTTAACTGAACACTACACTGTAAAAATAGGGTGTAAAATCACAACATAAGTACTTCTTTATTATTGCGTACTATACAATACAATGTTGGTATTATTATATTACAGTTGGTTAATAGTAAATTTACTCAATTTTCCTGCCAATAATGTAATTCACCGTAAAATTGATGAGGTTTACATGCATTTACAATGAAATTACACATCTTTACATAAACTTTACAATGGTTCACATATCACAGAGAATATGTGAATATACATGTTTGCACAAGTAACTTCAAGCGCCATCTTGTTCCACTTCTTGCAAAGGGCAGCAATTGTCATTTGAATTCTTGAGGCTGTCGGGATCGTCACGCTGCAATTGTTTGCATTCTGAATTGTTCTCAAACATTCCAGCTTCTATTCTACCGCCAGGAATAGTATGAACCGTAAAATTGGGTTGTTATAATTTAAAAAACGTATATTTAACTCATTTAATTCGGTTTTCTCTAATGTCTATATTTTGCTACGTTCAAACTGCATAAAAATCAATACGTTTTAATTACTTTTCAGATCCAAAATACCTACCTTACTGGTAATGACGGTGAAATTTAATTGGAGATGGAATTTGGAACAATATGTGTTTAACCTCCGATACCCCATCGCAACAACAATGGAACAAATCTATAGGTATAATTTCAAAATACATCCAGATGGTGGGAGTGAAGGGAAGAGGAAGTTCGTGACAAAGGGAAGAGTAATTGCGCTGATCAAGAGGATATCCAATATTTACTTAGTGTCTGTTCATTTTATGAATTTTTGACCAATTACGTAGGTGATAAATTTTTTATTTTGTTTTTTTTCTGAACCTGACTCCTCATGTTATCTGTTTTGTCTCATTTTCTTATATTTTAACAGAATTTTTTAGATGTTCAGTTTTTTGTGGAATTACTCTTGATTTTTGTGATATAATCATGTTTCTTTATGCATGTACATATACCGGGTGGCTACGGAAGTATTGCCTACGGAATATCTCAGTTATTGTATGAAGTAGGTTTGTGAAATTTGGAGCGTCGATATAATGACATAAGAGCTAGAATTTGAGCATATTGACATGTCGAAGTTAACTTCCGGTCTGACCGGAAGTAACATCAACTTTCTTATCTAGTATGTTTTATTCCTTCACTGAGTCATATTCGGTGAACATACAATAAAAGTATGTAATCATATTTGAAGGGCATGTAAAAATACCTATGACACAAAGTAAACAATACAGGATAAAAACAAAAATTTACATTTACATTTTTTTCTGTAATTTTACTTAATACACCATGAAAACATCATGTAATTTTGTATCAATAATACTAAGTATGATATGTAAAAAAATAGAGGCTAGCTTGTACAATATTTTACATTTCGAAATCGAATATCTCAAATTAAATCATGTATTCTTACATAATCTGTTTTTACAGTGTACGAATACGTCTGTTTCAGTAAATCCAAGAAAAAGAATTTGCTCAAAGTTTGTGCATATATATGCTTAAATTAATTCTTCTTATTGCGAAACCTTAACCAATAAATGGTCGAAAGATTCACGAATATCTAACAGCTATCAATATCGTACTCAAAAATAACCATTGACTTTTTGAAAAATCATTGAACTTTAAAATTGCATATTACTCGGGTTTTGGGTAACTCGCGAATAATCAGAATAGCGAACAAAACTATTTAATTTTGTATCTGAAAGTAGGAACAACAAACAACTTTTAAAACGTTATAATGGAAAAATGCTTATATCTGTTATTATTGCCTTTGGTGCTTCTTTTCCACTGATCTCTTCTTCTCCTTCCTTGATCGAAATTCAACCGGTTCAGGCAACTAACGAATAGTGCATAGGGAACAGGGCTGTAACTTATGGACATTACAAACTAATGTTTATTCAACAATTGCAGACATCAACTGACAGACTTCAAATACTCACTAGCCTGAAATATGAAATAGGAAAAATAGAGGGGTGGTCGGTATAAGGCTAAGGTCTCTGGCTGCGGAGCTTCTGGCTCGCATCGGACAGAGGTTAGAGGCCTCGGTACGCGAGAATATTTTTTCTCCACCCAAGGTTGTGCTGCAGATTTTCCTACTGCTAAAAAGTAAATACACCACCGAATATGAGTAAGTCACCTCGGAGCGCCACGGCAAATAATATTAATAGACGTTCTCTACCCGCACAGGCTATGCATTCAGGTACACTCTATGAGAGTTTCTGAGGGAATATATTATTATATACAGGGTGTCCCGAAACTATGGTGCCAAATTGAAACAGAAGATTCCTCTTGAAAATAAATGGGACTTTTCTAATATTTCTCTTCTCAAATGTCGTCCGTTGCAGATATACAGGGTGTGGAATATGAAAAAATTAAAGTGATTTTTATTCATAACTTCCACAGTTCTAAAAGTTTGTGAAAAAAAATTTAAAGAATATTTGTGTTCAATAGGTGCTTCATTTCGAAAAAGAAAACACATTTTCAGTTGTTACCAGTGGCGTACTAGAAGGGCATCATGGTCCCTTTTCTCCTCTATTTTTACACCACTGGTGAAATCAGTAAAATTAATAAGTTTTTGTATTCCCCTTTCATTTTTGAGTAGAAAATGTATAACAGTTCCATTTCAGAAAAATCAGCCGTTTTCAAGATAATTGCGCTTTTATGAATACAAACATAACTAGTAATGAAAAAAATGTTCGGCTGAAGTGAATTTTACAATCCTAATTACTGGTTAAACTTACAACTACTTAATCTACCAAAAAAATCAATGACATTTCCATATGCATTTTTTCTTGCAGAGGTACAGGGCGTTGAAACTGAAAAATAAAAAGGCAACTTTCATAGTTACAAAAAAAACAACTGAATTTGAAGGTATGCCTTTCTTCAATGGGTGCTCTATTTTTGACAGAAATCAGTTAGATGTTATTTGGACCAGTAATCAGGATTGCAAAATTAATTTGTGCCGAACAAATTTTTCGTTACTAGTATGTTTTCATTCATGAAAGCGCAATTATCTTGAAAACGGTTAGTTTTTCCGGATTCAAACAAGTATAAATTTTTACTGAAAATTGAATGAGAAATGCGAAAGATATATAATTTTCCTGATTTTACCAGTAGCGTAAAAAATAGGGGAGAAAAGGGACCATGATGCCCTTCTTGTACGCCACTGGTAACAACTGAAAATGAGTTTTTTTTCTCGAAATAAAGCACCTATTGAACACAAATACTCTTTAAATTTTTTTTTGAGAAATTTTCAGAACTGTGGAAGTTATGAATAAAAATAACTTTTAATTTTTCATATTCAACGCCCTGTATCTCTGCAACGAACGAAATTTGGGGAAAGAAATATCAGAAAAGTCCTATTTATTTTTCAAGGGGAATCTTCTGTTTCAATTTGGCACCATAGTTTCGGGACACCCTGTATACTCCGCAAAAATTATTGTCGATAATTCGATAATTAGAAGCCAACTCATTACGACGTTCTTGAAAGTAGTCATTGGTATACTGAACTGGATAACTACGAATACATTGCAAGCAACTTATTTTCACTAACATTTTTTGGTATCTGGCATAATGTTACTTTTTTTATTGTGAGTTTGGAATATGGGCCAATTCCCGTTTAACCGCACGTCACTGATAAAAACGGCTATGCGCATAGTCTACTTGAATTCACCAACTTTTATAAGGAATTAAATTTTTTGAGTAAACAATTCTTGAAAAGTTTTCCAATCAAAGTATCTAGAAATATGTTGACATTCTGTGAACAATTTTATTGAAGAGGAGTAACTATTTTCGATTTATAGATAATTAGCAGATTTCGAGACTATTCTTTTTTTTCGCATATTTTGAGTGACAGATGAGCTTCATCACTCATTTTAATTACTTATACTTTCAAGTCGGTTACAAAATCAAAAAGGTATACTTATACCTTCTTTGAAAATAAGTTATAACATTTGAAAAACAGTCATAAAAAACTGATTTATTGAATCGTTTGAAAAAACTAATCACACCATTTATTTATGCGAGTATCATTAAAAAATGTTAGCATCTGTTTGTCACCAAAAGTTAGACGATTCTTCAATACATTTCTGTATAGAATAGAAAGTGATGTTATCAAAACAATTTTCTTTTTCGAGGGAAACAGATGAAAAAAAAAAAATTTTAAACATTTTTTTTTAGTTTTCTTTAATATTAAACTGTTATTTTTAAAAAATGATTTTCAGGATATGCACAAAAGTCATCAGACATCTGTCAAGTTTTCATTTCTCAGAGCTGTTCTAGAGTATTTATTGTACCTATATATAAATGAATTATCTGTTTTCAACATCTTAACATAATTTTTCATCAATTCAAGTTCATTTGTATAACTTACCAGATTCCACCCTCAGTTTCTTTTCTACTTTTCCCTTCATTCAAGCCCATGTGCTTTCAAACGATCCGACTCGTTACGCACTTAACAAGATTACATTTATGCCTTCAATAACCACCCTCATTTGGGTTAGATTAAATAATCCTACAAACTTCATTTTCTAAGAAAACATAATTGATAATGTAAATTCACCTCATGGTGCTGTAATCACGAAATATAACATTTTCAATTCGAGTTGTAGAAAGGAACTATTCCAAATTTCCCATTTGCCATTTATGCATAAACTTATTTTTTGATGCATCCACCATAGTTCAGTCGACAAGTTGAAAAAAGTGGGGTTAGGTGAAAAGGTCGGAAGTTAATGAAACTTCAGGAGGTTCTTCAGGGATGGTCAATCAACATTTTCTCAAGTTTTGGACCTCAAGGACCCTGTGCGAAAAAAGAAGGGGGGGGGGAAACTGCAAAATTTTTGACCTCTCTCCAGTTTTTCCTCGATTACTTTTTTCTCTAACGTCCTACGGAAAAAACATATCGATACTTTTGTAGAGCGTTGAATGTTATACAATTTTGACTGAAGAAACATGTTTGTATGTGAATTCGCTACCGAGATATGGCACGTCAAAAAAAAGGTCATGTTCCAAAATTTGCTAAGAAATGACAAAAAATGCAGAATTACAGCTTATTTCATTTGTTATACCCGAATTATGATGAAATATTGTAGTAATTATGGTTCTTAGTTGAATTTACCAACTTTGGACACCCCACTCCTCCTTCCCCCAACCAACCCCAATTCTCAAAAGCTAACTTTCTGATGAAAGCCAACCATACCTATTAACATCATTTTGGTATTGATATCAGTTACTTTTCGGATCGATATCCCCCCGTTCCCCTACATAATTATCACAGGACAGGAAGAAAAAATGACGTAGTCCTTTCGTGAAAAAAATTAATGCAATCAACAATATTAAGTTATTCTCAAGGCATATATTATATTCAGGAATAAAAATATTATAGCTAATCCTAGTGGGTAGGTACTCATTTGTACTCATTACATTTCCTGCCGAGATTTCTTAGCAGCTGGTTCTGCTCGTAACAGCTCGTCGTCCTCCTGAGCGATAAGGCTGTCAATGATGTTGCTGTTGTCGTTTTCGTCCAATATTTCTGGTGAGTCTTCCTCGATCAAATCAGTTGCGGGGGCGTTTTTGCAGGAGTGGCCTGTGCAGTGCTTGAACATTGCTGAGTATCGGAGACCTGCTTTCTTGCAGCCGCAAGCTCCGCTGCTACAGCCTTTGCTGCACTTGCAGGAAACAATATGGAGGATGTCATCAGGCGCAGCATTTCTGGTTGTGGGGATTGGTAGTACCCCTCGTGTGGTTAGGCTCCAGACCCATACTGATGGGAGGAGATCATTGCCCAACCATGCCTGTACTTGCTGGTAAGTGCGGAGGGAGTGGTTCTTGGTAGCGTCCTTTGTTGGTGGTAGGCGGGCTAGTTGTAATTCAGCCTTCGTCACTGATCGTGTGAATAATTGGTACCTTAGGTCGTCGAGATTGTCTCTGCTACCAGGAACTTTTCTCCAGCGTCGCTGATCTGCTGAGGAGTAGCGTTTGGTGTGAGAAACGGGGCCACTACTGCAGAGAGGGGGGGTATTCTTCATGTAGTTACTGCAAATTTTCTTCTTTACCAATCCAAACGGAGCAGAAGTGGTATCACAACCACTCACTGCGTGAAGGAAAAGTATGTCCTTGGGAGGAAAGGAACTTGGCGAGTAGAGGACACTGGGACCACTGCCTCTTCCACTTTTTAGAAGGTAGATGTTTTTTGTGGACGAAGCTAATGCTGTCAACAGAATGAGTATGTCCACATCTTCAGCAGTAATTATGACGCTGTCGAATTCGCTGGCCTTGGATATGGCTGTGTTGACGATCATCACTTCGATGTTAGCATCCGTCATTCGTGTCATCAACATGGAAATGAATGCGCTCTTATTATGATCGTTTGCCAAGAACTTTGCATTCCGTAGTTCCACAGGAGCAGTGTTCTAACATCTATTGTTTTCCAGCTTTTTACTGCTGTAGCTGATCACAACTTCCCTCGGCCCGACACTCTCTTGTCCTTGGGAGGAACGACTTGACACCTGGTGAGCAAGCAGGGGTGGGGGCTATCTAAAGTTGGTGATTTCAAGTAGGAATTATAAATAAAATAAATAAATAAATAGAGGTTTATTTTACAAAGTAAGCTTTTCTTTCTACACCAGGATTAATAAATTCATAACTCCCGCACACAGCAGCTCAATCTTCGCCCAGAGGGCTCAGGAGAGGAGAGGTTCGGGAGGACGCACTGAGAGCCGCCTCCCGTACTCCGCAGACATTGCTGGCTGCGGGGCGAGGGAGCGCTTGTGCCAAGGGGTACACAGGGTCCCGACAAAGGGGCGCTGGTAGCCTCCCCCGCTGGTGTTGGCGGAGGGTCGAACTTTCCAATGCATAGTGTTGGTGGTGCGTATGATACATGCCTCCTGCAACGCTCATGCATGTCGTTCGAGTTGAATTCAATGTAGATAAATCTTGTGTCTGAGTTTACTCGGAGGTGGTTGTTCGTGTGCTGTCCCGGAAAAGGCTGATGCAAAAAACCGGTTTAAGAGAATTGCGCCTAGAGGCGGCCTACTTCCCTAGGGAAGCGGTTCTTCCCATCTTTCCTGAAAGATGGCCAGCGATTGATAAATCAGCCCACCGTGTTTGCGGGGCTGGTTATCATGAATTCTGAGCCTGGTAAGGTCTCTGGTTAACGAACTCTTGGGGAGGTGAAACCTGTAGAATTTATCTGACAGGTTTTTAACAAGTGTCGGGATGGAGTCGACGCCAGCAAGGGCGCGCAGCGCATCCAGACGAATGTATCTGTCGCTGTTAGTGACTATACGGAGTACTTTGTTCTGCATCCTGTCAAGTCTCATAAACGGAGTCTTGGGCAGGCTGCAGAACGCTGGGCAGGCGTACAACATCACCGGCCGTATGATCTGTTTGTATATCATCATTTTGGCCTCAAGCTTCATATGAGAACCTCTGGCTATCAGAGGGTAGGTGCTTTTTACCGCTGCCGCGGCCCTCTGTATAGCCAAGTTTATGTGCTTGTGCCATGTTGTACGCTTGTCCAGCTGTACCCCCAGGTATCGCACATTGGTCCGTGTATCCAAGACTTTGTCCTTGACCTTCAATTTCTGAAGAACTTTAGAAAATTTAAATTTCTTCGAGAAATTGATTGCCTCGGATTTAGCCGGGTTTACCACAATTTTATTCTCCTCGAGATACGGTAGGATTTCCCTGTCCAGACGCATCTGGACCTGCCTGGCAGCTGCGACGCTGGAGAACGAATGGGCGTATATTGCGGTATCATCCGCTTATATAGCCGTCTTCGTTCTCTCGCACATAGGAAAATCATGCAAGGAGTACAAATGCGGGGATAGGCTGGACCCCTGCGGGACACCTGCTTCGACCGGAAACTCTGCGGATCTTGTGCTGTTAACCCTCACCGCAAAAGTTCGATTAGACAGGTAAGAGTTCACCAACCTTAAGTAGGAATTATAATAGCAACTACATTTCATCATAATTCTTGTATAACAGAAGAAATAGGGTGGAATTCTGCATTTTGTGGCGAAATTTGAAAAATTACCTATTCTTCGAAGCGCCATATCTCGGTAACAAATTGACACACAAACTTGTTTGAGTCAACAAATTCGTAGGGAAAAAAGTAAAACGACGTTTTTGCTATAGAACGTAAGGCAGAAAAGTTATTGAGGAAAAACCACACCAAGGTCGAAAAATTTGCAGTTTTCCCCCCCTACCTTTTTAGCACAGGGTCCTCGAGGTCCAAAACTTGAGAAAATGTTAATCAACCATCCCTGAACAACATCTTAAAGTTTCATTAACTTCCGACCTTTTGCTATCTGAAACTACCTGTCGACTGAACTACTATTCTATTTCTGTGCATGACTCGATGCAGATGCACAATCACCCTTTAAAATTTAAAACCCAACATTTGAAAAATTAATTTGAATACTTTTGGCAGCGAAATTGAAAAACACATGAATGAAACTCAACATTATTTTGTTCAAACTGGCATTTGCTCCAATACCCCAAATCGAGGAGAATTCCCCATTACAGTGTTGTTAGGCAAAGCCCTGTCTTGAAAATATATTTTTCTGAGCTCCATTAGTGGCAATTCATCAACAAGGGAATCAATATTTTGCCTTGAAATTTCTACATACCTCTGAGATGTGAGAATGCCATTAAAAATGAACGGGCCGATAATTCTACCCCTGAAAACACCTGCTCAGACACTAAATTCAAATCTTCCTTGACACTGCTCACATAAGCTTCATCTGTCCAAATAAAATTTAACGAAAAATCACGCTCTCGGTTACAATTATCCAGGAACCACTGGAAAAAATCCATGCGGCGTTCAAAATCTCCTGGTCTGAGTTTATGAACTCTTCTTGTCCTGTATTTCCTGTATTCCTGTATTTGTGTTTTCTCCAAATCCGCCTAACGTTAGTTCTTGGTAGGCCTGTTGATATTTTCAAATTAAGCGTTGATGTTTTAAAATTATTTTCAAAAGCTCCTAAAACGACTATTTCTTCCAACTCCTTATCCCATTTTGATTTATATATTTTTGGCCTTTTCTTTTCAAATTGACCACCATCAAAAAATTTCTCTAAAACGTTGTCTTCTTTCTGAAAACCTCTCGTGATACAAATTGCTTTCTGCTTCTGCATTTTCCCGGTTTGTATAGAACAGACTATCATATCCCATTTTTCACACTTCATTGCGAATGTGTTTGAAAGTTGAACATAAACCACGAAATGAAGAACGTCTTTACCGCTTACATCAAAATTTGACAGCTACCAGCTGGTGATTTTAAATGAAGGTTTAGTAACACTCCCAAATCAATCCATCTATATACAGTGTGTCCCGCTTTTCATGAATACACCCTAATATATCAGTTATCAATAATGCGATTTTCTTCAAATTTTGGTGGTGGTGATGTTAGGTAAATGAAGTATTTTGGCATAGTGAACATTTTCATCGACCATAGGCGTGCGGTGTGGGGGGGGTAAAAAAAAGCTGTTTTTTGGGAAAAGGATATAAGGGCTCATTTTAGATAACTTTTTTTATCAGAATTAGAATCAGCATCCCCAAAAACCCCCCAATACATATTTTTGAAATCTCAAGAGCTGATTTGAGGAGAAAAAAAAATTTAATTAACTTTTTTCGTCAATGCACCCGAATATCTGTTATTAGCGATTTTCTTGAGATTTTGGTGGTGAATTTATGTTAGAAAAATTAAGCATTTGGCATAGTGATCATATTCATTCACCATCGGCGTGCGAAGTTGGGGAGAGAAAAAAGGCATGTTTTGAGAAATGAATATTAATGCTTATTTTAGACAACTTTTCTTATCAGATTCGGAATCAGCATCCCCAAAAACCCTTTAATTCATATTTTCAACATCTCAAGAGCTGATTTGAACAAAAAAAAAAGTTTAAGTCTTTTTTTTAATAAGTTCTTTATTTGTAACAGTGGGAACAAAATTACGAATTACTTTATTTTAGATTCTTGTGTTTTCAACATAACTACCTTCTGAAACAATACACTTTTCAACAATTCTTCTCAAACGTACATTCACTTTTCTTAAAGTTTGGGGAGTTATTTCCTGACACGCTTGCCTAATTGCAAAGCAAAGTTCCTCTCTATTACGCGGCCGAGTAGCATACACTTTATTCTTCAAATGCCCCTACAGAAAAAAGTTACAAGGGATAATATCTGGCGATCTAGGGGGCCATGGTTCCAAAGGAGAATGTCCACCTATCCACTTCATAGGGAAAATTGCATTTAAAAAGTTCCGAACTATCCCAGAATTGTGTGCGGGGGCCCCATCTAATTGAAAGATTAAGTTTTTTCTTTGTGCTAATGGCAATTCCATGAGAAAATCATAGAGACCATTTTGTAAAAAATTTTGAAATCCGTTCGTTGAATATGCCACACCACACGTTAACTTTTTCACTGTATTGGCTTTTACAATGAATTACCCAATTCGGATTTTCAGCTGCCCAAAACCTACAATTTTGACTAGACACCACACCGTTTGTTTTAAACGTTGCCTCGTCAGTAAACACCATGTTCTTCAGAAATAGTCTGTCGCTAAGATAGTTACCCAGTAGTAAAATTCAAACCGTTGTTCAAAGTCACCATTTAACAGAGTATGTAGAAATTTTGGTTTAAATGCCCTAATCCTGTTGCGTTTCAAACATCTCCATACTTTGTTTTTCATTAAATTCATTGTCCTCGCAACTGCCCTTACAGTACCATTTGGGTTGTTTCGAAATTCTGCTAAGATACGTTCGTCGTCTGGATAGTGTCTTTGATTTAAATTGTACCTCCCTGGTCTTATTTTGCTTAAACCGCTCCAGTCCTTGCGAACAATCTGTTGATTTTGGCAATGGTATCGTGAGAAATTGGTTCGCAATCATGATACCTTCCATTGAATATTCCAGCAACTTGGCGCGTAGATCTTTCATTATTACCAAATAAGCGGATAATCTCTACTTTTTCTCTAATTGTAAGAACTACTCTTCGGTTGTGTGCTATCTTATTAACAGTTAAGTAGCACTGCTTGACTTATTGACATTTCGTACTGATTACCGATGTCAAACAAAAACTTTTGTTTCAAAGCACTCTTTCATTAATTTGCATGAAAACTCAAATCGGCAAGCCAACGGTATCAAAGTGTGCGTATCTTCGGAAATACCTAAATTGTAGTATAAGATCAGTTGCAAACGATACAGAATATAAGGAAACGAAGGTGTTTGAAATTTAATATAGGATTAGGGCATTTGAAATAAAAAGTTAGAAATAAACAATCTATTGAAAAAAAGTGAATTTAATTTTGTTTTCTAATCAAATCAGCTCTCGAGATTTCGAAAATATGAATTGAGGGGTTTTTGGGGTCGCTGATTCCAAATCTGATTAAAAAAAATTATCTAAAATGAGCCCCTTATATCCTTGGAGAAGAAGTGGAGATTATCCGATTATTTGGTAATAATGAAAGATCTACTCGTCAGGTTGCTGGAATATTCAATGGAAGGCATCATGATCGAGAACCAATTTCTCACGCCAAAATCAACAGATTGTTCGCAAAGACTAGAGCGGTTTTCAAGACAAGACCAGGGAGGTACAATTTAAATCAAAGACACTATCCGGACGACGAATATTTCGAATTTCAAAACAACCCAATTGGTACTGTAAGGGCAGTTGCGAGGACAATGAATTCAACGAAAAACAAAGTATAGAGATGTTTGAAACGCAACAGGATTGGGGCATTTAAACCAAAATTTCCACATACCGTGTTAAATGGTTATTTTGAAAGACAGTTTGAATTTTGCTTACAAGGACTTATTGAAAAAAGAATTGAATAATTTTTTATTCAAATCAGCTGTTGAGATGTTGAAAATATGAATTAAAGGGTTTTTGGGGATGCTGATTCCGAGACGAAAAAAGTGAATTTATTTTTTTTTCTCCTCAAATCACCTCTTGAGATTTCGAAAATAATATGGATTGGGGGGTTTTTGGAGATGCTGATTCTAATTCTGATAAAAAAGTTATCTAAAATGAGCCCTAATATCCTTTTCCCAAAAAACAGCTTTTTTTACCCCCCACACCGCACGCCTATGGTCGATGAAAATGTTCACTATGCCAAAATACTTCATTTACCTAACATATAATCACCACCAAAATTTCAAGAAAATCGCATTATTAATAACTGAGATATTAGGTTGTATTCATGAAAATCGGGACACACTGTATAAGTAAATCGTCACTGATTGTACTGAAATTCCACAGGAATGTTTTCCAATGAAAAAATAGTACCTACACCATTTCAATTTTCATGATTGGTATCAGTTCACCCTGTATAGATTCTCCTGCCAACCAATCGTATCTGTTCAACACAAAAATATCATTCACCTATCCGATGTCAGGGATATGAAACATCACATTTTCCCAACCAACGAAAATGAATTCCAAAGAAACGTATGAATGTTTTATCGACAAAGAATTGTTCAGCGAAATTAAATTTGAAATTCAATAAACCACCTGAATGCAATCGACATTTATCTCAAGCTCCGGCGATGTTGGTACGGACAAAAACAAACATCTAGCAACTGGAACAATCTATAGACATCCATCATTTTCGATAGAGTATCAACAACCCACACCACCCCCAAGAGAATCACCGCTCGCAGTAATCAAGGCAAAAGCTGTGAAATGCAGCGGTCTGATTGGATTGGATTATCCGGATGGACATTTTCATTTCAGTTCTCCAACAATCCATAATGAATCGTCAAACAAATGCGAAATGGAATGTAAAGTCGGTAAGCTACTCGCCATGAAAAACTTCAATAGGATATTCAACATACCGATCAGTCGTGTCAGTCAAGCACAACTCTCAAAGGGCATTTGGATTGGTGTTCCTGTCAGATGTAGAGGAAAACAGACCTTTAGAGTTTCTGAAATCAAAGCTTCCGATTATAATTTGGATTTAACACCCATCAAGAAGCGTCATTTGCCTCGCTCTTTTTCTATCTCTGTGAAACTTTTCTCAATTCTAAAGTAATCCAAGGGATGAATGTTGTATAAACAAGTTGAAAAATAATAGGGTACCCATTTACAACTGAACATGTCTAAGTGTCATGTTGCATTATTTACTAAAAACAAAAGAGAAAGGATCGAGTTTTGCTACGAAATTAATGATAAAGCTACAGGAGCAACGAAATAAAATGTGAAGTTGTCTCTTCAGCTTACCAAATATTGAATTTCTTAATGAGGAACAATAGGGACCTCTATAACACTGAATACGAGGATTACTACTTAAGTATTGAGATATGGCAAGACTGATGTGAATATGTCAAATCTACCGGTGTGAAGTTAGCAACCATTTTACAGTGGCCGTTTTTACCCAGCGGCCAAACGACCATTGGCATGGGATGAAAAAAAAATTCAACACTCTTCAAAAGATTATCTTTATTGAACGTTTTGATGATGGATACGACACTATATAATACAATTGCTGATTTGTGATGATGAGTGGAGGCCGTCTAGGGGGTAGTACATATTAATCGAAATATGGAAAAATTCACCCTTAAAAATATTTAGCTTACTTGATATTTGGTAAAAATACTTTCAAATGGCTTGATATACCAAAAGACGAATGATTTGGAGGCCGTTAATATATACTACCCTAGATGATACCGTAGAGGAGGATATGAATTTATTCGAAAACGAAATAGTTTTTCAGAAGGATGGTGCACCTCCTTCTGGTTGCTGGATTGGCAGAATGGCCACCAAGGTCTCCGGATCACATTCCTTTAGATTTCTTTCTATGGGGCCATTTGAAGTCTGAAGTGTATGAGATAGAATCAACAACATAGAAGATTTGAGAGAGAATATCATGAGGCATTACAGAGAAATAACTCCCGAAATTCTCAACCATGTGAAGGCAGCAATGGAAGCTCATATTTGCCTCTAGAACGAATATTTCAAATTGTGGTCTCCTGTATAATTGTTGAACTGTTTTTTTTTATTTTTACTACAAATCACTTTTTCAAAAGTTATTCATGGTGGCTCGTTTTCAACTCAAATAATTTGTAGGGAAACTCAGATCAAATGTGAATGTGTCCCCCTGTTTTTTTATATTTTTTCTGAAAATCATAGTACCAACAGTTATTCAGGGTGGCTCGTTTTAAATGGAATGCACTGTATAGTGTCTTCACCATCATCAAAACATTCAATTTAGTTGATCTTCACACCGGTGTCATATCTGTCATTGTGGTCATGAAGTTTGACATTTTTAATGGTGAACGTACCTGTTATACGAGTGCTGTTTGTGATATTTACAGATTCATCTGGGCCACGAAATTCGATTGAATCGTGAACATTTTCGTGCGATCTTTTTCATTTCGACGTGGATCAAACCAACAACAGTGTGACGATCAAGTCGCTTCTGATTATGTACCATCCAAGCGTTTTGCTGGTTTTCCAAATTCAATCATAGTCGCACGTCGCAGGACGAATTTCGTGAAGCTCATCCAAAATCGACTGAACCAGAAAAGATCGCCATGTGACATACCGTGAGATTGAGGCATACTTGGGCATTAGTTCCAATCGCATACATTAAATATTGCATGTAAATCTATGTCCGTCAAAAAGGTCTGTTCGCATTGGATACGGCATCATTTGACAATCGTCCGAAAAAAGCTCGAATCTATTGGCGCAAACAAATTTTGAAAAAATGTAATCGCAGTACTTCAAAAGACGTCTATAAGATCGTGACCTGGGACGAATCATGGATATATGCGTATGAATCAGACACTAAACAACAATCTACTGTAATGGCCTTTCAAGACGAGCCAAATCCAACAAAAGCTGTTCACGCACGAACCACTTCGAAACAAATGGTCGCCTGTTTTTTCGGAATAACTGAACATGTCTCCACGTTTTTATTGAAGCAACGTAGAATAGTCAATTCTGAATGGAACACCAGCATTCGTTTATCGAAAGAGTTCGGAAAAATCTGGAAAAACAATCGCTAGAGACGAAACATTTTCCACCACGACAACGTAGGCTCTCACACATCCGCTCAAACAAAAACCATTTTGAGCAGTCAAAACATCTAACTGATGGGTCATCCACCGTACAGTCCTGTTTGGTATCTAATGATTTTTTTCTCATTCCCGCAGATTAAAAATGAATTGTAAGGTCAATGTCTTTCGGCGTATGAAGAAGCGATAAATGCGTTGAAATGACATATTTTGAAGTGTTTCTAAAATTTGTTCAAAAGCATGCTAAAGTGTATCGATCTTAACGGAAAATATTTTGAAAAACAATAATAGTTATTTTCCTAACGAGTGAGGAAATCGATACTTTCTCGCACGCTACTGCTGCCGTTGACCCGAACGACACGAAACGGAGTTCGGGCAAGCAGTCAAGGGCGGGAATGACACTTCAAGCATGAATTACGAATATTATTTTTTCTACGACTGCATGAAGAATCAAAACGCACATTTGAAATATATATTTTATTTCAATGAAAATCCACTAATTATTAATAATATTGATTTAAAAACACAATTTGTTGCATTCTGCAAATGTGTCAGAATAGCCGGTCCAGAGTAGTTAGTTGGTGGTAACTGGCTTTCAAGAGTAACACTCGAACGAAGATAACGGAGACGGCATCGGTTGCAAGTTGTCAGTACATGAAAGAATTTCATTCGAGATGGTTTACTTCTGTTTTATTGAGTCCTTCAAATAACCATCAGCATCACCAGTTGACTTCTAGCCTCCAAGACGTTTCATGTTATTTATTCCTTGGCCTGAGTCTGCTAGAAACGTTGCACAGGATCGTCTAAAACTGTGACCTGTGTAACGTTCTGGGGTATTATTCTGAACCGTTCGTTACCTATATAAAGTATAGGTAGGTAGGTATAACGTTAAATTGACATACTCAACTTAGCTAGAGCTGATCAGGAATCAAAACGAATGGATCAAGAAAATGTATTATCATATCAAAGACTTGAAAGCAATGATTTAGTTTAAATGAAACAGAATGAATACACTAAAAGATGAATAAGATAATCTTATTGACTGATATGGAAGTTGATTGGAAGAATCAACTTTCCAGAGGAATCAGAATGATTTGTTAATGAAACTAAATAATGTTATGCCTCATATTGAGATCAGAGTGGAAGCTAGAAGTTCAATGAAAAGTTACCCACATTTACACAAACAATACATAGAAAACTGAATATTCGCATCTGGAGTATATCGAGTTAAAACGAAGACTGGACATCATTTCCAAGGCACTGTAGAGTCACTACCCCTCTTTTTGGTCTGGTTCCTATTTAGAAAATTCATTTATCAAGTACCACAAAGTTATTCCCACAAGTGGTTCTTT
Organism: Chrysolina americana; assembly: GCA_958502065.1. Lineage (NCBI taxonomy): Eukaryota > Metazoa > Arthropoda > Insecta > Coleoptera > Chrysomelidae > Chrysolina > Chrysolina americana. Next base: position 15,690,844 of record OY293418.1, read on the forward strand.
ATTGAAGGATCCTTTGTAACTTGTATTTCGAAGGGGTTTAAAATATTGAGTTAAAACTAACAGTAATTATTTATATTCACAAGTGGTTGGGTACAAATATTATATTTACGACCGGAGATTATATTTCACTTTGTGATGATTTTATTATTTTTATTACGCACTTGCCCTATCCACTGTCTTGTTCACGAACTGTTCTAAATCTAACCCATCTAGGACATTTTAATGATGAGTCTCTTCTTCGTCATCATGAATCAACACTTACTATCTACATGTTACAGACAGACGCTTATTTGGGACGCAGCAACAATATAATGTTTTACGATCGCCGATAAAAATACTTGTGGAAGAGCCACAGTAAATAACCGATGTCGCCGTCAAACACTTTAATAAGGGATGAAGTGCGGGTATAGCCGATCGAGATTCACGATAAATAAAAATGTGATGTGGCTTGTTTGATATCGGCAGACACTTTGAAACTGACACCACTGGTCAAAGGACGGAGTTGTTGTTTTTGATAGCCAAGTCTTTGATCATGATTAATTTATAAAAATGTATTAAGTTACAATTGATATTGGCTGAAGTCAATTTCGAATGTTTTGAAGAAAATTCCGATTTTTAAGTATTTGTTGTTTTTAGAGGTAAGCATACATAATGGAAAATCGATATCATTTGGCCTTGTGTAGTTGTTAATGTGGTCAGGTTCTTAACAATTCGAAGGACCTACCCTAGTACCGTGCACGGTCCTTATGAAAAAAGAGCCGAGTCGAATTGGCTGAAAATTTGATGTACTGTAGTAGATGATGTCCTGATCAAATGCCTCCATGGGCACAACGAGATCTAATGGACAGTTTTCGAACAAGGTGTTGAAAATATAACATTTAAAATCAATAATGTGGTGATTATTTTGTTACAAAAAGTTAAAGATAGCGATGACAATCTTGATATTATCGACACAAATTGCAGTGAGGAGTTCCAAAACTGTGTGTACAGGGTGAGTATTTTTCTATTAGTAAATGTTACAGGGTGCTCACCAATTTTATAAAATTGAATTCCCTGACTCTTCCAGGTATGCCAGGTCTAAAGGTACGTTCACATCTGATACTTGTGTTAAGACATAAGTGGCAAACGTTCGACATAAAATATCATTGACTGTTTACATTCGAAATAAATTACTTGATAGTTGTAGCGTATATATGCTTACGACATACGTAGATATCGCTTAAATGTGCAATAAATCTATAATCAGTTTACACTAGTATGTCTGGATATCTGTACATATCGATATTATGAAAGTATCAAAAAAAATATGCAGCTGTTGTGACAATTATGAACAGATTGAACAAAGAAAAAGAAAAGAAGAAAAAAAAAAGATCCGTGTGGGTTCGAGAATGGATTTTAAGACGCGAAGAACACGGTGCATGTGGCCAGTTAATGCGTGAACTTAGTGTTGAAGATCCATCACAATTTTCAAATTTTGTTCGTATGAAATTGTCTGATTTTGAAAATTACGCCTCTTGTGTCAAAACAAGACACCAAATTCGGAAAAGCTATGAGTGTGCGAGAGCGACCTTTATAACCTTTGCTTGTAACATCCCACAATTCGAGTTTATTGTGGTATATATTAATCAAATCATCAGTTTCACTTTTTAGCCATTCTTTTTTTTCACACATTTTGTAATGGGGACATAAATGCGCGACACTTCGAGAAAAGTAGACGACTAATCTATATAGTATAGATATGTAGATACTTATTGCGGGACACTGATACATTTATGTCGGATATATATTCGGTGACCGTTTACATTTCCATATATCACTGTCTGCCATAAATATCATGCAATAAATGATAGATGTAAACGTACCTTTACTTTCAAGTTTGCTATGACCAGTAACGGATATGTTGAAAAAACCTTCACTGGCCAAACAGACTCCGAGCTTAATTATGTGGATAATTATGGTTAGTTATCAGTAAATAATATATAGATTTATTGAGTGATCATAATTCCTCATCATTGAAAAAAAAATTATGGAATAAAAATGAAAGTTATTTCCTCTGTTGAAAAAAATTTCAATTTTCCAATGGGTATGTTTAGGAAGGGAATTTTAGGTTGATTATCGATGATGAAGTCTTCGGGCATTGATGTCAAGATTTATATTCTATTTCCTAAGATGGCCGGAAATAGAATTCCCTGACGTTCCCTGGCATTTTTTTACGTTTTTCCCTGACTTCCAGGACACATAAACCAATTCAGTGACTTTTACAGGTTTTCTATGTTTTCCAGGTTGGTGGGCACCCTGTGTCTTTCAAAATAAACTCAGTCAAAAACTGAAGCCCGTAGATTTGCAAATCGAGTAAATATTGTTTCATTTCAATATTGGGTAATCTAAAGTTACTATTATACAGGGTCCTCAGTATTCTTTTTTTAGTTGTATATATGTAAGTATGTTTTTTAGGGACATACAGTGTGTTTCACTTCTCATGGAAACACCCCCTTATCTTCCGTAATTTCCAACATAGCCATGAAATTTTCATGATCGATAGATACATTAGAATTGAACCCACTGCACAAAAGTTGTCATCCTACGTGATATACACTGCACGCCAACGGCGATGAAACCACCCATTTTCCCGCAAAGTTATATTGGGGGGCAAAATTGGCCCAAAATTCTTTCGGATTTGTGTTCAGAATTCCCAAATTACTACTTATACACCTCTCACCTGAAAAAATATGCAATCCTGAAAAATTCTAATTTGTTTCACTTCTCATGGAAACGCCCCCGTATCTTCCGTGATTTGCGACGTAAAACCATGAAATTTTCAGGATAGATAGATACACTAGAAATGAACTAGGTAACTGCATAAAAATGGTTATTATGTGATATATACATGGAAAGTGAAACAAATTGGAATTTTTCAGAACCAGGATTTTTTCAGAAGACAGCTGTATTAGTAGTAATTTAGGGATCCTGAACACGAATCCGAAGGAATTTCGGACTAATTTTGCTCCCTAATATAACCTTCAGGAAAATGGGCGGTTTTATCACTGCTAGCGTGCAGTGTATATCACTTAGGATAACCCCTTTCGTGCACAGAATTCTTCTCTAGTGTATCTATCGATTCTACAAATTTCATGATTTTTCCTCAAGAATTACAGAAGATACGAGGGTGTTTCTATGAGAAGTGAAACACACTGTATATAAATAAAATTGAAAAACGAAATAAAATATGATCTTTTGTGGCTCTTGTCTATTTATTGCGTGCGGGAAAATGACACCTCTCAAACTAAATTGCGTGCGGGTACCTATAGGGTGAATCACGCAGGCTTGAAGGAAAAATCAAATTGTTTACATGGATAATAAAATGGTGTGATAGTCTATCACACGTAAAAGCACCTGTGATATTTCAGATCCGTGAAGATTTATAAATAACATTTGTGCACTACAATCTTTAAAGATTCGCTTTGGTAAAAACAACAATTCTTCCGCGGAAGAAAGTTATTAGACATTCCTGGAATGTTGCCAGAAGTTATGATATAAAAGTGCGTATAAACGACAAAAAACGATGATGATTGTTCAAGTTTACTAGTGTAATCTTGGTATAACACATTTCCTCTAGATAATTCAGTGAAGAAATTCATGAGAGAAATAAAAAAAATGCCATTTTCTATTATGTGTTAAACCAAGTCTGACCAAGAAATAGAGAAAATGAATCAGCATTGTTTTACATCGACATGTTCACACCCTCGTATTGACACATATGATAGGGTTATTTATTTGGTCCACATTTTTAATTCCTTCCTGCGAGTTCAACGTTTGATGCCATGCACGGGACCGGTGGTCAAGCTGCGTACCTATACTTGCACATGCACATGCACAAACACCACAGCTGGAATAAAAAAGTGTGAGAATATAAAGACTGTTGTATTTCAAAGCGAATCTCGGCGACTTTCAATTCCAGCCAATTCATAATATGGATCGAATGTATTGTAATCTTTGTATCAAAAATTCTGATGATTTGAGGAAGTTAGAGAATCAGAAGGCAAATAGTGGTGGAATTGTAATGTCTCATAACGTTTGTTATTATCCTAACAAGTACGGAAAGAGTACCTTTCCCGCATGCGACTGCCGTTACCCGAACGACGCAAAGCGGAGTTCGTTTGAGTTAGGATGAAGATTTTTTCTACAGGCGCATTAAAAAATGTAAAGAGCGCTCTTGAATAAACTCTTGTGTGCGGAGTGCGGGAATAACTAATTTGAAAATGACACCTCTCAAACTCAATTTTATGCGGGTATGGGGTGAATCACGCACGCTAGTAGAAAAAAAAAATTGCAGTTAATTTATCATGCTGAAATCTGAAATTAATCTATACTCAGGTCCCGAGAAGTACTTTTTTCTGTGGTAACATTTAACATGAGATATGTTGCGTACACGTTGTATTAGCTGCTAATAAAATGTACTCCACATAACAAATTAAAATTGAATATCACTTTTGTGGGAGAAAGGAAGTTGTATACGCACTTGAAAAAATTCTTGTTCTTCGCAGAATAAAGTATTACCCTGACACATTTTCACCCCGTGCATACCGAGTCTGTTGCTACGAAGAAGGGTTTATTGGCTTTGATATTATGACGAGGAAATCCTGGAATATAGTGACTAAATGTCTCTTGTTTCTGATAGAATATCCTGCAATTCGACAAAATTCTTCATCTTGAAAAAAATATTTCTTGGACAGACATGGAATTTTTCAAACATGCAAAACATGGTACTGGTATATAGTTAAATTGAAAGCTGAAACAATCGGAATCTATTTCAGCATACTAAGATTGAAGTCACAATTTATGCAAATAAAGCGTGACAGCCACCTACTACATCTTTTTGATTTCATTCACAGAGATCATCTATGGTCGATATTATATTCAGTTTTTTCATTGAGAAACTATTGCTTTCACGAAAACGATATAGAATTTAAAAAAGTTTTGCAATGAATTTCTGAAAAGTTGTGGTAAAATATTTAATTACGGGTTACGTGTTTCATACCTTTGAAAGATCACAAAATAATTAAAAAGGTACTCATAGGTAGCCTCTCTATTGGTAGAACATCCTAGAAATGCCATTTCTTCAATTATATATATTAATTGAAAAAAAAATAATTTACTCATTTCTGAAAGCTTGTAACTTTTCAAGGATAGGCCTAGGAGCTTTTGTTTACATGAAAGACCCTTAGTTTTTGACAAGGATTCCCCTCCTATAAACTTTCTCAATTATTTAGGAACACCCCGAAAACTTTACATATCCTACAAGGATACGTGCATATTCATATTCGACGCTGTGTATTAATTAACGCCTTCAATCATAATATTTTAAGGTGACAAATCCGTTGATATGAAGTCTACGTACCTACAAGACCTATTTGCAAGTATCCTCGAACAGCATGGGCTTTCATGTTCGCCTCCAACATGAATGAGTGACGCCGTACATTCAGCAGATTCATGTAGAAGCCAATTTGAATTCATTTTGTTTGTAGTCCTTTTAATAGCGATAAAGTGCTTTGGCTGAGCTACTAATTACCTTTGCAAATAGTCATCCGCATGACGGTTCGGTTGTTATAGTTCTACGATTTCTCTTGAGCCCATTCCCAACTGTACTTTGTCAAACGTTCCTTTCATAGATGAAAGGAACGTGAGGGTGATTGCATTGCATTCGTTCCTTATCTGCATGCATATATTCGACGTAATGAACATATTTCCATTTGTAAACTTGTTTCGAGGCGAAACGCTAATTTAAATGCATTGTGTTGCATCTTTACGAGCTTACACGTGCGATTCGTTGCGGTCCTGCTTTCATGTAAAACGGCGTCGGTATTCTTGTACGCCGACTTAGGAGTCCCCAGATTGCTCCAGAAGAATTAGACAGTCTTTCCTTCTATACACAATTGAGAGAATGGGCATAATCAATTAATCAATCAAAAATTCTATATTGTAGAATATTCAACTCTTTAAGTCTCATAGACAAGCATTTTAGAACAAAAAATATACACATAAAATCACAAGTACATTTGGTCATAGGTAATAGATATATTAAACTAAATAGATTTTTGAAAATTTGTAAATATACAGTAACAATTTGATAAATACTATAAATTAAAAATTGTTTTTATGATCATGGGTGATTAATTTTCATATCCTATGCTATCTCATATGTTTTAATTGAATAAAATATAAATTTTACTGTTTTTGAAGTTTCACTTGATATTTCTTCTGTTTATTGTTTCTGGTCACTAGCCAGAAAGAAGGAGGCCAGCTTTGTCTACGGAGGAGAGTTGTGTCAAATATGGAAAACCAACAATAATTAAATAATTCAAATCTATGGAAACAAATGCATAATTTGAAGATCTCTGAACCTAAACTTCGATATTATAAGATCAAAACACTTAGTATTTAAAAAATTCCAAGAGTCATTAGAAGCCTAGTTTGGATATTCTTCAGATTGTACATGTTAAAACCGACAGACATCATGCCGATCAAGTACGACTTCGAAGTGCAGTTTGAAGTGGTCATAAACAACCACCAGATATACATAATGAACGGACTTCAATTGGCAATGGATGCCTCAGTGTGGTACACAGATGGATCCAAGATGGAAGAAGGGGTTGGAGTGGGCGTTACAGGCTTGAATTTCAGGCTCTCAAAACCCCTTGGTAGGACCCGAACTATATTCCAAGCTGAATTTTGGAGATTTGTGCCCAAGAATGCCCAGATAGAGAAGCAGCACCAGAAGCTAGTCTGTAAACAAACCCTGTAAACAAAGCCTATCGCCAAGGAAAGCTAGACAGCTTCTCGAGTTGGGCAAAAAAGACTTGATATTGGTAACGGGACTTCTCGCTGGGTACTGCCCTATGAGGTATAACCCCAAAAAAATGGGCAAGTCAGAGAATGATAGTTGCAGGCTGAAGTGACACCTACGACACCACCAATGCAATTTGAAAACACGGAAGTTCCCTTTAATTTTTTTCAGATTTTCGTAACCCTTTGAGCCCTTTCGGCCGCTGCGGATTGCATGCCATCAATTAGTATTAACGTTTCAATTTGTTTGAACTTCCGTATATTACAACGGCAGGCAGTATAATATCGCGAAAAACACGAAAATTCTCCACAAAAAGAAAAGCTTCTTATGAAGTGCACACGTGGGTGGCCAGAAACCCGTCTATTTTTCATATTTTTGGGTTAATTATCAAGCCTTGAAAAGTCATGCAGTGTAAAATGGGAGAACGTCACCTGTCACCAGCTCCTGGTCAATTAGGTGGCGACATCATTTATTATCTCCTCTTTCGTTCATCTTCTAATATCTGAAAAATTGATAAAATGCCAAAACAGAAAATTGCTTTGGTATCAATGGACAAAGCATGGCAAATCCTATAGGTTTGACCCACATAAATAAATGGCTGGTTTTTGATGTACTTATTCCTTCATCACCTCTGCCTCTCATCAGCAACCAATTTTTTTTATCAACCTCTCATTATTCATCCCAGAATTTACCCCTAATGTGTTTTTGTCTGCAATGCTCTCACTCACCCACACTAACCATTGAAATGCATCTAATTCAAAAATTATTTATTTTAACTTAATGTATTATTTTTTTAATCGTTTTATGTGGGGTAAAATGACAATTTAGTAGAACCATAGCTGAGCAAATTTTTAACGTAGAATTTGATAAAGAATTCTTCTTGGTTCATGTTTTTCTTTAGGAATAAAGGTCGAGAAGAAAATTGTCTGAAAATGGATTGACACAAGATTTTTCTATGAAAAATAAGGGTGCGTCCGCCACAGGTCTGAAGTTTTTTTTTGTACTCACCATCAATTGCCATTTTCCAAAAATTATTTGAAATAAAAATTTAATTTGAAAAGGTAAATTGATTTTATGAACGTTCTGTCATATTTTTACAAAAATCAAAAGTAGTTATAGTTTTTCAACTCTATTTTCTAAATTACTACCTGTATATCGGTTTGAGATTACTAACTATAATAGTGCAGAATTCTTTGGAGAGTTCTGATTCAACATCAATAAGTATTTCAATAAACGTTCCTGATAAATACCCAATTTCACTGCAATACGTATCTTTGGCGGTATCATTCTCTCTGCAGTAACCCTAATGGTTTAGTAGGCATTTGCCACGCGAACCTATTTCGAAGCATTATTATATCAAAGACGAGGGCGGCTCCTTTTTATTCAGTATTATTTCGTTCGTGAAACTATAAATTCAAGTTAAAGCGAAATAAATTCTCAAAAACATTTTTTTCCAATACCTTTCTGAGATTCACGGCGACTGGACATGGTATACCATATGAAAAATGAGATGGAAACTATTTACCAAATATAAAAATCCGTTTACTGAAAATTGTCGTGTATTTATATTTTACCGATATTGGGATATCCTGCTTCCGTTAACGAGAAAGTGATAAATTTTGTTTTCTTTAGATTAATAGTCAGTAAATTCTTGTACATCTGATTATAAATTGTTTTCATTTCCATTTCAGCACGTCTCGTTACGGTCTCCCAGGACTCCCAGGAGTCAACGCTGAACAGGACGACAGTGTCGTCGGCATAAGCGACGATCTTTGTATTCTCACCTAATTGTAGATTCAGGATATCGATGATAAAAATATTGAAAAGTAACTGTCCCAATACATTCCTTTGTGGCACACCGTGAATAGTTATTTTTTCCTTACTAATAGTTTGGTTAACTTTCACTGCTTGGGTGCCATTTGTCAAATAAGATTTGACAAGATCAGCGGCTTTGCCTCTGATACCGTATGCTTCTAATTTTGTCAGTAAAAGCGCATGGGAGACCGTGTCAAAAACGCTTTTTAAATCTACAAAAACGGCGAATACCTTTTCGTTTTTATCAATTGAATTGTACAATGTGTTCGTTACTTCAAAAATAGCATAACTTGTACTAAGGCCCTCTCTAAAGCCATACTGACGTTCCGATATAATATTATGTTTATTGAAAAATTCTGTTAGTCTCGTTTTTATAAATTTTTCATGAATTTTGGCGAAATTGTTAATGACAGATATTGGACGATAATTCCCATCATCATATTTTTGTCCAGATTTAAATATAGGTGAAATAACACTTTTTTTAAATGATGTGGGAAATTGTCCTAATTGAATTGACAGGTTTATAATATATGCTAATGGTTTTGAAATTTGAACAGCAATTTGTTTTATAGTACTTGCTTCAGGGGAGTCAGGGCCTGGCGCTGCATTATTCTTTAGGGTTTTTATTTGATTGATTATTTCTTGTTCTGTCACAGGAGACAAAAATATTGATTTTCTTATAGATCTATTGGTTGTAGTCTTATCAACTGAGAGTGAATTACATTGTAAGTGTTCGGCCATTGATTTTCCAATGTTACAAAAATAAAAGTGGTTTGCAATATCCACTTTTTTGGTTATGTGTAAATTATTATTTGTTATAATTTTGTCTACTGATGTTGTATTTTCAGTCTTCTTACCTGGAACTTCATCGTCAATTTTCCATACTTTCTATATATCTTTGAAGTTTTCATCAATTTGCATTTTGTAATAGTTGTTTTTTGAACTTCAAATTAATGTATTCAATGTATTCCTATATTTCTTCAGTCTCTCTTTTAGTTCTAGATTATTTTCATCTTTTTTATTTTGTTTGTAAAGCTTCTCTTACTTGTATTGACATTATGAGACTATGTGAAATCCAAGAGTTTTATATTTTCTTCTGATGGGTAAATATCTTATATCTGTAGTGTTAGAAATTTGTCTGTTGCATCATCAACTTCTCTATTATTGAGAATGCTACTCCAATTTCTGGAATTTAGTTTTGATAATAAATGTTCCTTCTTTCATAATGAGATTCTTTAATATTTTTTGTTTCTTCTTTATGATAATTATTGTATATTTTCAAAAATATGGGGTTATGATCCGTTATATGATATTCCAAAACCGTGTTATTAATTTTTTCGCAAGTTTTTTCATATTGCCTGACAAAAAAATGATCCAAACATGAGTTTTCTCTAGTTGGGGCAGAAAGGTAATTAATAAAGTCGAATGAATACAGTATATCAAGGTACTTATTTGTATCAGGTGCATGGGAATTGAGGATATCAATATTAATATCTCCTGTAAATATTGTAGTACCATTTTTTCGTACACTCTCGTTCAATACATTTGTTAAAGACTCAAAAAAAAATGTCTATATCTGTCGAAGGTGAACTATATAGTGCCAAAATATCATATGCTAATGAATTTATATCACACGATATCTTTATGAATGTTAGTTGTTGGTCTTTAAATAGTGTTACAGTATGGGAAATGCTTCTTTAAAGAATGCAATACTCCCGTCATTCTGATTGAAATTTGATATACTGTAATATGTTACGTATCTCGCTATACTGAATATTTCCAAAGTCACCACTTCCCAAGTTTCTGTTAGAATGAGAATGTCATGATCAAATTTTAATTGTTCTAGAAATATTAAGAATTCGTTAAAACTTTTGTTGATGCTTCTTATATTAAGTTGGCATACACCTATACAGCAATCAACGTCTGCTTTTTGGTTATTATTTAATTTTTCTACATAATCTAGAGATGACCCCAAACAATATGCCTCCGGAGAAAAGGATCTTCAAGAGTACAAGCATGCTATCGAAATGGAGCTTGGGATCGACAAATGTGCCACGGTTCATCTTAGAAGATGACGATGCGAAAAATACGGAGAGGACGAGCAGCTCGTAGACGGAAGCATCCTACATCATCCAGATGCCGGAAAGGGACCACTACTGAAAACCCCTCTCCACGACGAGAACCGGCATGAATTCCGACAGATCTGGTCATCAGAACAGTCGGGGAAGAACAAAGTTGCTGCAACTAATATGCTTGCCACTCCGATTCAACTTCACTTCTTTGGAGTGATTAAATAGACTCTGGGAGAACTTAAAAACTCGCAAAATGATGCATCTCCATAGGAGCTTGCATCCCAAATCGACTATTCCACGGTTATACTTTTCCAAACGACGGCGAGGCCTTGGACTTTTAAGCTTGGAGTGTCTACATAACAGAATGGTTTTGGATGGAGCATGTAAAGTCATCAAGAGTTCAGATCCCCTCCACCGCATGGTCTGCGACTATGAAGAAGCAGGAATTGAAGCATTTTTTTTCACGGCAGCAACCCGTGCTGTCGACGAACTCGGTCTCATATTCGACTCTAAACGGACGAACCCAAACTCTGACACCGAGTTGGAACCCGTTCAGCAAAAGGCCGAGGTCAAAGCTGCAGAGATTGAGATTCTCCTATAGTTACACAAGGATATGCCAATGCATGGGGCCTTCTTCAAGAACATTGGAGACCTTGGCTCATCCAGAAACCTGACCTTCGCATTTAGGTCAGGTCAAGTGGGCTGAGGTCGGAAACAGAGGGATTCATTATGGCCTGCCAGGATGGTGTCTTCAACACTCTCGTCTACCGTAGACGCGTGATGGGTATAGGGGCCCCTGACACTAAATGCAGAGCGTATCGTACCGAACTGAATGAACCATAGCTTTTGATGTGGGTTGAATGATGTATGTAACAAAACAAGGAAAAAAATTAATTATTGTTAATTATCTGTAATTCACGACTCAATGTCATAAATGGAATAAGTTTGAAAAATTACTTCACAAACTGTGTAACTTTATTACTTTGTCAGGATCGATGCGACAGCACGACTTTTTCATTCGCCATCATCAAATCGAACAAAATCAATACTAGATTCAAACGACTTTGAAAGAGAAGTCTACTAATGCTCAGTTCTCGCCCCCTGACATCATCATTGTAAGTAACCTATTACTTCTCTCAAACTTGTATCGCTAAAATTATCTTTTTGATGACCCTGGTATAATGATCACAACAACTGAGTGCAAACTGATGGTTCCCAAAGTATTTTCTTCAAGCTAGACTGAAGGATGGTAATTGCTGTTTGTTGTATCAATCAATTTATCTACTTTGTTTATTACATAATTTCCATTTATCTTTCCAAAAATGATATCCTTCAAATTTCTTTGTTTACATTTGAATTCCGCTTTTCTAACAAGGTCATATCAGTTTAACAGCTGTCAAAACACTCACAACGTTGCAAAAGAAGAACACTTAGTGTGTACCGACAGTTAACAAGAGTTCGTCGCAACCAACTGAACGTACTACGAACAGACTTCATCCACATCAGCTGTGCTAATGTGAGTTGTGTTTTGTTTCTGTTTACTGTCATTCCATGAAAACATTTCAAATTTGATTCGTTACTGTGAAACGGACTTTTCAACAACGCAAATATTTCTTATTTGTAAACATAAAAAATTATATCGAATAGCAAGCTATGATTTCGCACCGATAGATCGGCCCTTTTGCGATTTGTCTTCCAGGCAAGGTGTACCTATATGCTGGCCATTCCTAAGTTGAAGATAATTTTCATTTCCAAGATATAATTAAATCTTTCAAGTTTTCTATTACAATTTTTAATAAACCTGTTGATCATTTTAGATCTGAAGGCCAAGTAGAGACCCCTAGAACCTACGAAGTTTGATTTTTCATCTAACTGGTATGTGGCCATGATGATATGATGATATGAGAGTAGCGTCGTTACTCACATCACAATTTCTATAGTAGGAATAATGGGAATACCCACAGGATGCCCAAGTTCCTGAGTTGCTGAAGTTTTTTTTTTTGAACATTATAAATAAATATGCACTAGGAAGGAGTTTTTGATATCTACCAACGGAAATTTTGATAAATTGGAAATGTTTTGACAGATCGCAGTACATTCCTCAGTACCTAGTAACCTGCGAGGAAAGTTCAGGTCAGATCCAACCATATTTTTGTAGCAGCCCAATGGTTTTATCTTTTTAAGATTTAATAGTTAAAAACCTAAATTTAACACATACTTGGTGTAAACCATTATAGATCTATAATCGGTACCTTTTACCACTTTTGATTGCAATCAATGTTTCTGATATAACCTAATTTACTTTTTTAAATACCTTTTGCCTCTTCAAGGTCTTATATATTTTCTCATTTTCAATCTTATATTAACAGTAATGTAACTTACATATAAGTGAATTTAATTATCAGTGTTACAACACAGCTTCGAACAATCCCAAATCATTAAATTCATTTCCTATAGTCAAGGGTGTTATTTTCTTAGGTACCGATATACCCTTTTCCTATTTTAGTTACATTTCAAATAAGGTGGCGCTCAACAAAGCCAACCACAACAGTGTCCTTACCTTCGGTCCAGCTCTCCGCTACATGAGTAACCGTGCCTTGTAACCAATAAGACTAAATACTCTTTCTGCTAATGATATAACCGGTACCAATTAGTACGGCCATATCAGTAAAACTATGACTAACGTTTTTACTGAAAAAATTTGATGCTCAATGAATAACTGACTTGCAAATCACCACATCCATTGTGATACGGAAATATCATGCTTTGAGAATTGCTTTAGCAATTGGAAATTGGAAAATAAGGTGCAACGGCATTCAGAGTATTGATATTTTTCAACCGCGATATTTTTAAATATACTTTGCTTTTATTTAAGTTTCTCAAAATTCAAATTTGAGAGAAATGAAACACCTAAAAAATTTGTTTTACATTACTAATTCCTGCTTTGTGGATGGAATGCAGTACTTTACGGTGCGTACGTGTTTTTTATCGCAGCATGTAAACTTCAAAAGTAATTGCGAATGGTATCATTAAATAAATTGTCTCCAGATACAAACCGCGCGCTTCCACTGAACACCAAACTCGTTTACACAGTTAAATTGTTAAATTTATTCTAGAAAAACAGAAATTTTGGATGTTTTTGTAGCGGTCACGTTAACTATTCTGTTTGTGAAATATTCACATTCTCCTCATCCGCTATTTCACTTCATGAATATGCAGTGTTTTAATTACGTTCGGTCGATGAAAGGAAATTTCATCCATTCGCAAGTTGTGAAGATTCAATTACGTGTCTCGCTTGCCTCGGATTACTTTCGAACACAAACCCTAACAAGAATTTCTCAGGAAAATACTTTGCCATTCCAGACATGTTGGCAGCTGCCTTCAGGGAATTTTCAATTTTTTTATTAGATTAATCTGCCATTTTATTTGACCGAAGGAAATTGAAAACACGTCACATCAAAGAAATATATAAATAATACTTCTCAACGTAACATTTGAACCAAACAAGATAGATAATTGACATGAAACGAATTTGAAATGAGGTACATTTATGTGAAAGTTTTTATGTTTGTTACTCAATCGCGCAAAAACAGATGAACGGATTCCGATGAATTTTGGCACTCAAAGAGTTTGTAACTTGATGAAAGAACGTGTGATAAAAAATTTCAAAATACACGTCAATTAGTGTTTCTAGGGGGTCCAATTATGTAGGACTAATTATTGACGGGTTTTTCAGGGATAATAATAATGTTTGAAAATTGTAAAGATTTCCTGGCTAATTAGTTATCCTCGTACACGCTCCCATACTTCATTGGCATTGTAAGGGCACATAGACACATCTTTTTTCATTTTGAAAATATAATACATTATATTGAGTATTTTCCAGTAATAACGAAAATCTTTGGAAAAATAGGGAAAGAAATCCAACCTTGAACTGTATCCTAGAATAACCAAAGGTTGTTTTACCCTGACATTCCCATTTTTCTATCAGTTTTTACCTGATTCACAGCAAGTACGCTAGCTGCTTCTTGTCCAGTTTCTTGTAAACTTTCTTCTAGAATACTAACCAATATAAATATAAACATTTTATTTTGGATGGTTTAACTTGCTTTCAGCATTCAGTTCCAGTGTTTTACTATTTACTAGTCGCCGTATACTTAGCCTGCAAACTTCAAAGTCTCCCAGTAGTCCCAGTGAATCTTTTGACATTCCCAGATAACTTATATTTTCATTTCATCCGTTTCAAGATTTTGGTCACCGGAATTCTGTCAAATACCGTTTCATTGTCTATCAAAAATTTATTAGTTATCTTTCGTTCACATTGCTCTTTCCAGTTATAATTCACCAATTTGCGCCCTCCATATTGGTGTGCAGTTACACAGGGTCAAATCAGCGAATATAATTTTTGTATTTCATTATCTTACCGTCATCAACAAGTCCGCCATAGGACTTCCCAGACATAACTTCAAGGGGTGTTACTTTTGACTTGTGTGACTGTATTCTGTCAAAAACACCACTAGCCATATCTGAAGGGAATCGACCATAGGCCATCGAACATTGCATTTTCTCAGGAAACTGCGTTCGTCAGGCAACGTCACGATTTGCCAGGTCGGTATCGCTCTTGGTTTTATCATAAAGAGGTTAAGAAGTTAGTGAACGTTAGACGACTATTTGATTAAAGAATCGATAAACCACAAGCAATATGTGGAGAATATCGAATCATAGATCCATAAGTGTTGTATTTTCATTGAACTGCGTTCACCAGCTAACGGCTCGATCTGCCAGGTAGGTATTGCTCTTGGCATTACCGAGGAAGTGATTTAAGAGGAAGTGAGTGCACGATAACTCCCGCGTTTGGAAATCTACGCCCACGGAACCCAATATACTTGATTTACCGAATTAACAACCCCACTAGCAATATCTGAAAAAAATCGAGTGGTAGGCCAATGAAAATCAGTAAGTTTTCCTTAGAACTACGTTCACCAGTTGACCGCTCGATCTGCCAAATAATTTCTCAAAAATCCTTGAAACACCGATTATCGAAACGTACCGGTAAACTTTAACAGATAACCCAACCTTTTGAAGTGTCTAATAAATATATCAATTTTTGAGCAGGATTGCATTCAGATCCACCAGGTTTCACCTGGATAGTGTATTCGGGAGAACTGGATAAAACCTTACTTAACCGCTGAGTAGTTGACCAAATCTCCTCATAATGCAATAGGCCTTGCAAAAACTATCAAGCAGGTTTGCAATAGTAATTTTCCGTTACAAAATTGGTACAACTGTCCATTTTCATTGCCTTGAATATTCCGTGTTCGTGTCACCGTGACTTTGACAATACTAGTCGAACCATAAATATAAATACAGAACAAAATGAAGAGTTTTTGTGTTCATTGTTCAAAAAATTGTTTAAAATTGTTTTTTCTGTTAACCAGCTGTCGTCCCCCTACGAACGACAGCCCTCCGAAGTCGAAACTTGTGCGAGACAAGGATTAACGAGGTCTTACCATTTAAACGTGCGATTCCTAGTCTATGCTGCTTGTCATTTCATGTATGGTAAGAAATTAGGATTTTATATTGAATCTGTCAGACGTTCAGTATATTATTGATTACTGTCCAATTATCTATTGATTTGGAGGGGAGACTAACCCCAGTCTATCGCTTTGGCGGAATAAATAACTGAATGGTTTATTTTCTGTTCCAAACCTCTTTAAAATTCCAGGAAGTGTCCTAATGTTGAGTGGAAGATCAGAGCTGACAGTAAAATAGCAACCAGTATTCAGATTCACGAGTGGTGTAATTGAAGCCTGCACTGGTGTTGTAGGTTTTCTGGGTTTTCCTACATCTAAAAAGTGAAAACGATACCAAAAATTAGTGAATCGTCCCGGAGCGCCACGGCAAATAATAATAATAGCCATCCTCTACCAGCACAGGCTATGCTTTTGGGTATACTCTATGAGTATTCATGAAGGAGTATTATTATTATTATTATTACTCACTTGAGATATCAAGTTTTGGTCGAAATAACTGACCTCCGGATACCGACCGCATCTCAAACTGTTGCTACCCTGGAGCCCTATTCTTGAGCTTGTACGTATACAAATTCGATCTACTGTTTCACACCAATACACATGAAATATGAATGTTTGTCTTTTTTATTCGTATACAAAGTGGGAGTCGAATGATTCGAGAATAGCCCGATGCACCGGAAGGACTTAACTCTGCTGAAGTCTTAAGGCCAATTGTAAGCGCTTGACCGTACCTACCGTAGGTTGTTGAATTGGGTATTCGGATAGACACCACAAATTCACAATCCGAAACAAAAAGCCTTGAAAAATATACCTAACCTACCTACTTTTTTTACACAGGCACACATGATTGAAAATTACAGCTCAATGAATATAGCGTTTTACCTAGGTATGTCATTCGTCCGTTGCCGCTAACGTCAGAAAAAAAAGTTTGCTAACTTCCTGTGGCAGCGACAAAAGTTACGGCAGTAGGTGCGAATCTATAAACTCACTTATGTTCAAGCAAATCTTCAATTTCGAACGAAATGAGGGTGCTTTCGGAAATGATAAGTATGAATTCAGGCATTCCTAAAGAAAACCATATAACATCACTCGATGTGGAATAGATTTTTTAACACAATAAGACATAAGACAACTCAAACCTTCATTGATAAAATTATCTCTGAGGGGACATTGAACTGCCGAGTACAACAGGTTAGGAAAATTGTATGCCTCAACAAAATTCAACCATTCTTGTTATTCCTATTCATACCTAGCATTCCCAAAGAAAATACTTATCCCGCTATCTATTATCATATTTGAAGGAGGCGTCCCCTGTCCCCTTTACATAGAGCCAGCGGTTCATTTGAAGAATCTCCATCGACCACAAAACTCCTCAAATGCAAAAATTGTCTTCATAAAGTATTACCAATGTAAAAATTCCAACGAGTTCGAATATATTCTGCCAGAGAGGTATCAACAATGTGAAAGAATACGGGTTACCCTTCTCTCTAAGCGTTTCCGCCAACTGGAAAATAAAAGGCAAACATCTGTCAGAAAACAACTACTTTCCTGGCTAATACCACGACGGACATTGAACTACATCTGACAGATTACCAATGTGTTTTACAACTTTCATTCCTTACAATTCAATAATTCAGAAAGTCCCTCGATACCGAAATATAAATTCCCACAAGTATTATTTTTTTTTGTTATCGTTGAGTATGATTATGTTTCAATCAATTTCAACTATGAGAGGGATCAGTGGCGAAGAAGAAGAATCGAGAAGGGGGATTGAGTAATATTTGAAAAAAATGTGATTTTCAAATGGTTGTTAGCAATCCGGGCCGGCATGTAGTTCAGCATATTATAATGGTATATATTTTCGTTATTAGATGAGCGCGACTTCATATACCCAAGATACAAACCATTGGACCTCCTTATTCCTGCCTATACACAGATTGCTGGATATGATACTTACAAAATAACAAAAATATATCTGCTCATAATATATCGGAAATCTATAATGAAGCCAAGAGTACAAACACGCTGGAAAATTCTATCGTTAACTTGCAAATGCTTTTCTCGGTATCTAATAACGGATTTCTTATTCACCTGTAGCTTTCATGTTCCGAAGGAAGCTTTAAAAACCATCCGGCATCGTTACGGAAGCTTTTACCTTTTCGTAATATCACCGTTTGAAAATAATTGTGAAAGAGAGGGTATTTTCAAGAAAGGAATATAAAGATTGCAGATACTGTTATATTATGTGAATGATATAGTATCCGACACGAAATTGTCCATAATACCTATGGTGGAAATATACATGAATGTAGCAGTTTCGTTAAGAGCCACCATCAGCGCGTCACGCCATACAAACTTAAAAAAAAGTGTAGAGGGTCACCGATACTACGTTTCGAAATAAACACATTTTTTTGTTTCATAGAAGGCGCGTGTGGGGGGGTGCACTTCAACTTAAAAATTCGAAACAGCATGAGGGTTCAAGCGTAACGGAATTTGAAAAAAATCTGATGGTTGAGAAGATAATTAAATTATCTTCCCAATGTTGTGACACTAGACCCATATCATTTAAAATTTTCAATTCGATTTTTTGAGAAATCACAATGTGTTTTATTGCAAAAAGTAGTATCGGTGATACCCTTCAAATGTTTTTTCTTCATTGTTGTAAGTCAAGCCATTCGAAAGCTAACAAGGGGGGGCTATTAAAAGCCGCAATGAAAGAGATATTTTTTGTATGGGCTCGGTGGTCCCACACTGATAAAAGAGTTCTCTTGGAATAAAGTCAAACGAAATTAAATCAAGATTGCCATGATCTTGTATATGTACAAATGAATGTTGTCTCAAATAGAGTCAGTAATTTCCTCAATTGGAGAAACTAGTAATATCTTAGATCAAATAAATAATGCCTTATGGCAAGATATTATAGTTCAAATGTTTACTTGGCATGTTTGATTCAAATTCACAATTATTTCGTGTTATCTTTTGTTGAAGTGCTTTATTTTTGTGTCAATTATTTAATTAGCTTCTGTTCAAAGCCAACATCTTTAGTACAAGTGCGAGTAAATTACCATATCAAAGATTACGTCTTTAACGCAAGATTATTATATCTTGGAATGGCATTTTTTTATTATCTTGTCTCAAAATATGTATATATTTGTTGCAAATATATATTTCCCTGATAAAAGATATTTATGTTCTTGATACAAAAACATATATTATCTTATATAAAGGAAATAATGCTTTGGGTACGGAGTGTTCTAAATTGGAATCTCAGAAACTTTAAAACATACAGCAAAGAATAAATTATGGCAAAGTTGCATAATATGGAACTCAAGGTAATGCCGGTGAGAAATTTAGGAAAATTCCGACTACTTTCGATGAGATCTGAAAATTATATTTTCCGTTTCAAATTTTATGGGACGTTATTCATTAACATAAACGAGAAGCACTTTCTACAATCACTTTTTTACAATGCATTCTAAGATAGTTTATATTTAAATCAAAGAACGTTTTGGATTCCAGATACCATGCATCATCAGATCAATCATTGTATACTCAATTTCTCACCATCATCACCTAACACTTCAAATTATGCAACTTTACTACAATTTAGCCTTTGCTGTATCTTTCATAGTTTCCGATATCCCAATGACAAAAAACGAATTTGGAACACCCTGTACAAATTGCTTGATTATAAACTCTCTGCTAATGGAAAGTGCAGAAAACCACATGAATTAAAAATTCTATGTGAAGTAGGTTGGTCTTTTGCTATTTCTCAGACACAAAGAAAATCATGTAAAAAATCAGTGTTATGCAGTTTTCTATATTTTCCACAGACAATAGTATATTGTGTATCTAGTATTAAAAAAAATACATTCCCGGACGACAATGTAAATTGTTGGCCGAGGCGATAAGCCGAGGCCAACAAGCATTGAAGTCTGGGAATGTGATTTTACTACGAGGTACACATACTATTTTTTAAGAAATCGCAATCAGCATTATCATAAATTAAGGAATTATACTTATTGTTTGCGTGCATTCATTTACTGTCTAAAATGTATACAAGCCGTCAAAAATTTTCCCGGATCGTTTACGATACGGGAAAGTACTTTCCCGTACAGTTTAGTGCCGAAAACGGTCCGGGAAAGTTCGTTGCTTAGCAAAGGACTGATATACAAGATTAGCGTATTTTGAGGTCTGAAGTTGCTCCGAGAAAGTGGGCATTCTTGAACGATTTCAGAAAAAGTATTTTCCCGGACAGTTTAGTGCCGACAACGGTCCGGGAAAGTTCGTTGCTTAGCAACGGACTAAAATATTAGATTAGCGTATTTTGAGGCCTGAAGTTGCTCCGAGAAAGTGGGCATTTTTGAACGATTTCAGAAAAAGAACATTATGAAATATTTTAATGAAATTCTTATAATGGGAATGAAAAAACTAAACTTTTTAAGGTAAAGTAAACAATTTATTTATTACATACAACAGAAATTTAAATATTTCAAACAGAAAAGTATAATTATTGCAACAAGCTCTTTTTGTAAACCCGTATAACCAACAGTGTTAAAAATCTCTAACAACAAAACACATCCGACTAACTACAATAAATATAATAAGGAATTCAATCACCAACCATTAAATAAAGTGAAATTATTATCATTGGTTTTTTGGTACTAAACTTCCAAATTTGAAAATTTTTGTATAGATCTTGCAATGGTGACTTTGGTACATTTCTAGATTTATTTGAAAATGACCTACAATTTCTTAATGTTGAAAAATCTAAGGTGATACTAGCTGGTGATTTCAATTTGAACTTTGCTGTAGCAGAGTCTCCGAATTTATTGACTTTTGAAAACTTACCAGAGTCATTCAATTTACATACCACAATATTTGAATTTACACGTGTGACTCCCACTACTACTACTCGAGTTGATAATGTAGTGACTAATATAGATAAGGCGCTTTATAGTTCTGGGGTCTCAGAGCCGTGCTTATCTGACCATCGGGGACAATACTTTACCGTAAACATGTCATCAAAAATCAATTGTGAGTCCCCTTGGATCCGTCCAATTCATAGTAAAGGTTTAATGAATATGAGATCTCAACTGATAAAATTTGACTGCAGTTTCTTTGGAAATGATATTTGAACTCCTGATGTTAAAATGCAAAGATTTCAAGATCTACTGAATAGTCTAGTAGTAAGTACCTTTCATATGAAGAAAGGCAACAACGTGACTAAAAGGCGACCAGTTCATTGGATGAATGACGAACTGAGAATAATGTAACTTTAAACGCCATAAAAACCGTACATGATGTTCGTAAAGATGTGTATTCCTTGAATGCTTGTAAAAGACTAGTGATTATAAGGCTAAAATAAGAACTTGTAAGACAAAAGCTTTTAATGACTGTTGAAATCTGACAACGTTATGAGGGACAGTTGGAACCTGATAAATCATGAAGGAAACAGAAAAGGCCACTAGAAACAAATATTTCAGTGGAACAATTCAATGACTACTTTGCTACAATTGCTGAGAAGATTATAAGCTTACTACCTAACATACCCC
This sequence comes from Chrysolina americana, assembly GCA_958502065.1. NCBI lineage: Eukaryota > Metazoa > Arthropoda > Insecta > Coleoptera > Chrysomelidae > Chrysolina > Chrysolina americana. The sequence continues at coordinate 15,712,664 of OY293418.1, forward strand.
ATGAAGCTACTTTTTATTTGAAAACCTTAAAAACACCGGTACACTCATTCATGCTAAATTCTGTTACTCCGGATGATATCTATGACGTTATTCTTGGTCTAAAAAATTCTAACGTAACTGATACTTATGAATCAAATAGCAAAATTATCAAATCGCTGGCAGATATTCTTGCTTAACATCTAGCTTCCCTGATAAATGACTGTTTTTGTACAGGAACTTTCCCAAATGCTCTGAAAATTTCTGTTGTTATACCTGTATTGAAGAAAGGAAGCACCAACGATGTCAATAACTTTCGTCCTATTTCTATCATTCCGATAATCGGTAAGATCATTGAAATCATCGTCAAAAAACAGCTCTATAACTTCATGGAAATGAACTGTCTATTATGTCCAGGTCAATATGGTTTTAGAAAAAAGATGTCCACAACGAAAGCTCTTCTACAAGTACCTAGTGTCGGACATAGTCGAGGGCCTTGAAGAAGGTAAACACTCACAACTTGAGTTGTGTGATCTTTCGAAAGCCTTCGATTGTGTATCGCACGACATTCTATTGAAAAAACTACACAGCTATGGCATCAGGAGCTTAGCTTTGAATTTCTTCGAATCTTACCTCAGTGAACGATCTCAATGTATCAGATCAAACGGAGATCTATCGAACAGTAAGGCCGTTAAACACGGTGTTCCCCAAGGCTCGGTTCTGGGTCCGCTTCTCTTCCTAATCTATATAAATGATCTTTATTTTCACATTCTACCAACGAAAAGTATTTTCTTTGCAGATGATACAACATTTATTTGTCAGAGAAATCTGTCTACGTTATCAATGGACTTAGCCAAAACCTGGTTCACTTGTAATTAAACTTAATTTGGAGAAGAATCAGTTTATTCTTATATCTTCCCAATCAAATCTCACTCAAGGCAGCAGTGTAAAATTACTTGCACTGCACATGCACCTAGATGATAGACTCAACTGGTGCACACATATTGCGGTATTAGCAAAGAAACTATCTAGTATTACCTTATTGATTCGACGTTTGAAAAATATCGTCAGTATTTAGGTTCTCAAAACCTGTTATTTTGGTCATTTGTCTTATGGGATTCTTCTTTGGGGAGATTCTTGCCACTCTCATAAAGCATTCATTCTTCAAAAGAGAGTTATCAGAGTAATGGCGGGAGTTCATCATCGTGAACATTGCCGCCCTCTTTTCATTAGTTTTCAAATAATGCCACTTCCTACTTTATTTATATACTCGTGCTTACTTGAAATTCATGGAACAAAGCATAAATACTCGGTTCAATCCGAAGTTCACCATTACTTAACTCGCAATGCTGAACAAATTTCAACTCCTAGGTTTAGACTTCAGATGTCGCAAAAGAATTCTCTGAACCTAAATGTATACAACACACTACCTTCTAGGATAAAGAGTCTGGGTTTCATTCAATTTAAGATGCAAATCAAAACTCTTCTATTGAAACATTGTTTCTATAATGTAAATAAATACCTTAATTTAAACGAGAATGAATTTCAATGCATGTGATGGACCTGAGTTACATTCAATTCAAATTATATATTAATATGTTTATGCTTATATTTACACTGTGTCTTTACATTTATATCAATGTTTTGTATTGTATTCTTGACATTCTTGACGTTCTACTATTACTGTTATATATTGTAGTGAAATAAATAGCTTCTAAACGGCGCAACTTAAAAATTTCTTTCTAATGCAAGAAGAACTGTTTTCCTCCTGAAAAAGATATCAAGTTAATGAGAAAAATAAATAAATTATGTCATACTTACAGCGAGATTTTCCTATGGATTTCCTTCTCTTTCATTCAATGATAATATGGCCCTTTTTAATTTAATTTTACTTCCTATATTCTTTTCTGTGAGGTTATTGATTTCTTCATCCGTTAGGAATTTCAATATATTCAGATCATCAATTTTCTGTTCTGAAAAAAATATTTAGGCATTGGTTTGATTGAGGCAAGTCGTTTTACACAATTGGCAATTTTTGTAGTAATAAGTCTGTTGAGGCCTTTCATAAATTGCCTACACCACTATCAAATTAATTTAGTTACATAAAATCTAAGCTTACTACCTATTAAATAAAATAAAATAATATGAATAAAATATGTGTTGGCATTATGGCACATAAGTAAATGAGTTTTATTTTATTTATCAAAAACCAATCATCGGTCAGAAAAAAGTCAAAAATTTGTTTTACTTATATATTATACGAAAATAATTTTTATTTTGGAAAAAATGCAGTAGCGTACTTATTGAAGCTATTTTTTATATTGAAAGATAAGCTAGAGAGGGCGCGACTAATGGCTTAAAAAAATTGGCTAAAAATGTATTTTATACATGCTCAACACCTACCAAAATTGAGAGAAATATACAAAAAGATGTTTGAAAAATGAGTAAATTAACACCCTGTATCTTAACAACTGGGCGATTGCAGATATATGCCGATATGAACTTCGTTTCTTATAATCATTCAAGGATTATCGCCCTCAAGTATCGGTTTTCAATTAAGAAACACCCTATATACTTCTCAAAGTGGAGTGTTGTGGAGATGACTGGAGTTTTTCTGCATCGTAAAAATAAAAATAGGTCCGGGTCTGGAACTGTTTTCTGCAGGTGTGGAAAGTTGCAGCAGGTAGAAAAAACTGTTTATGGGAATCTGTTAAGTAGTTGAGTTTTTCAGGAAAACATGTTATGAAACTTACACGTACTTTATTATTGTAAATTGTTTTCCTCGAAATAATTTCTATAATTCAAAGTCTCATTTTCACAAACTTCCTTTAATAAAAACAGTTGCTTTAGTACGAAAATCGATAATCCTGATTTTTTTTGAAAACTATCAAACTTTGATAAGGACAGTTGCCTTGTACAAAAATCAAAAATCCTTTAAGATCACCTGCTTTTCTCTGAAAATCATTACTGGCTTATGTCGAATACATATTCTTTGCACCTACCTACTTATATGTTCACTGGTCAGCTTACAGACAAAAGGCGGCCATTTTCGATACAAAAGAAAAGCAGATCGGTGCTAATATAGGTACGTGCCTTACCTACTGGATTTTTATGAAAATGGAATGTATATTATATATATGTCAATATTGCCAAATGAAAGTAATTTATTCGTTGATGATTCTCTGAATACTTACCTTCAAATTGGGTGAGAAGATGGCCAATTTTGAATTTATCGAGAAGCTCTTTAACTTCTTCCCCCATTTTTCAAAAATAGCTAAGGATGAATAGGAGTATCTATAATGTTACGTAATAACTTTATTCACTTTGTAACTGAATAAAAATATAATTCAACGGCTTTGGTCAAAACTGTACACTGCACATGAAGCACGAAATTATCCACCACGCTTACATTACCACTGGACGCTGGGCTACTACTGAACTGAAACAAGAAACAACTTGGGCCAATTTGTCTAGCCGCACGTGCTACGTGGCAGCAGAGGAAAACCGTTAAACTAAAGGCGTTAAACGAAGATTTGATGTTTTTTGGAAAAAGACAGATCTCTTCTTAAAAAATCACCACTTTATATGAAAGGCGCGGTCTTTGCTGTAAAATAATTTATAATCAAGATATTCGAGGATTTCATCCAAACTCATGAATATTCTTCATCTAAGATAGTATTTCTTTTGTTGGAGATTATGTCTTTCTCAGAAGACAATTTTTGGTCAAGATAATGTATTTCCTTGCTACCAAGCCGAACGTTTCTTTTGTGCATAAAAATTCGGGATTCTTTATATTTTTCAATATATTATATAATAAATTTTTTTTTTATTATTATGAGTGACCAAAAAATCAATGAAGTTCCCAAATTTCTTTTAACGAATCTTTTTTCTAGCGATTGTTCCTCGTAAAGTCCTATTTTTTCATTGATTAATTATCGAGAAGCAATTGGAATTTTTTTTTAACTGTTTCTTCAACAGGCTCAGTTGAAATGGTTACATGGTTACTCACACCTCAGGGAAGAACGGTGACTCATTGATACCGGACACCCTATGTATCAAGATCATCATACAAAATGTTTTATACTACTCGCTATGCTCGTAACTACGAGAAAATGGTCATTTCATGCTCACTGTGCACTATAGTTCATCTACGACTGAGTAATTGCATCATCATTCATAATATAAATATTAAAAAACAAACAAAACTTCAATCGATTTCATAAAAACAAATAAACATGAACAGGATTTGAACTATAATCTTCCGCGTGACAAGCCCTCATTACCCGTTTGAGCTAATCGGCTGAAATGTTGAATATCACTATACACATTTTTATAATATCTTCATTATTTCAATCATTGATATCATTATTATATCGGAGTCAAATATTTATTACTAGGCAGACGTTACTAGACCATTCGATTTTCTGTCATTCATCATCAAATTCTTCAATATAATGAAACTAGTAGCCCATTCAAGTCGTAGAAAATGAATATTTTGATACAGCTAGCTTATAGGAAATGAAATCCTGTATCAGAACGCTGTTTTTTCATTTGAACATGCACAAATGTAAATTTTTCTTTATAGTCGTAGAAAAATTAATTTATTTCAAGACAGTCTTGTGAACGCATTAACTCATCGAAGCAGATTGATTCCTCATTTGCCTTTCTTGTTGTATATATATCTTTGAATTGAGATAAGTTCACAAAAAAAGAAAGGTAAAGAAAAAGCATACTCCACAAGTAATAAATAATAAACTCTCACCTTCAGTCTTACAAATCATATTTTGTCATGCCCCTCATTGAAAGATTCAACCGCTTACCTGAAAAATAAAAAAACAAATGTGAGTTAAGTACGAGTATCATTTGTGAACTTAATCGATAAAAGAATAATTTTTGAAGACAGCAATGTTCAAGTCAGTTAATGATCATCAAAAATATTATTAAGGGCGAGTTGTACAAGAAAAGTTCACCAACAGTTCAGGTGAAACAAGATCAGTTGCTAGGGATTTAGCCAATGAAATTTCTAGTTCCTTAGAAACTGAACTCAGTTTGGTTGAACTGTTGGTGAACTTGTTATGTACAGCGCCTTGAGTCATCTAGCTAATTGACGCAATTGTTCGTGAGTATCAGCATCAGTGGAATGCCAAACCAAACAGAGGTTGAAAAATATCTATTGAATGCGAATAAAATATGGAAATAATACGAAAGACCTGCTACAGATCTGAGATGGGTTGTATCAGTTCCATATTTTGATCGCATTTCATATTTGAAAGTATTGTTATTCGCGCATATTATTTCAGCTGCTCCAATGTCGTTTTGTTTTTTCCCACAAAAAATTTGAACATGATATATTTCTGTATATCTACATCGATCTCTTCAATTTCATCATGTGTCAGCACTGATTTTAAATCTGAAAACATTGTTATTTCCACTAATATTATTAATTGTGTTGCATCCATGAAATCCCAGTGGGCCTAATCTACAAGTACGTGGTTGCGTGCAGGTTAAGCGCTCGTTTCTCAATCCAATCATCTATAGATGCATGGGGTCGAACCGCAGCACGGTCCCTGGTCTCGTGCATGGCATCACACGTTTGAAATGGTGAGGGCTTCCCTGGCTCGCACAAGTCTATGACTTCTGAAAGTTGCTCGTAAAGGTGCATCTGGTTGACGGATATGATAATTTAAGAACTAAATGGGTGAAAAACAAAACTGCACTCAAGCCACTCGTCACGGCAGCTTGCAGTTGAAGTTTCAGTGAAATGACTGATGTATTTTACGAATCCCACTTCAGTTTATTGTTGTTCGCAACACATGTGAGTTAAACTATGTGTTTTAGGAGCCGTTCAATCAAAATCCATTTCGTATTCATCAGCACCAATATTCATATAATTTTATATTGCAATCGAGGTATAGTAACATCATACACATCGGAATCGGAAATATCATCACTTCCATTGTCTCAGCGCGATGCTCATTAGAATATTTGTATTTCATTAGGTCTTTATCATATCGAAGATGTTTGGGTAACTTTTTCCAAACTCTAGCAATATCATGTGCTGCATACCCAAGCCTCACTTCCTTAGGCAAATTTGAGAGCATCACTCGATCCATTTGCATTGAGGTGCGATATTTTGGATACATCATTAGAAAAAATTCCATCCTTTTAATAGTCACTCCATCTACTTCAGGTGTAATATTCTAAAAAAACTGTGCTGAACCATTTCCTTTGGTGGGGCTAGATCACCAAAACTTTCAAAATATGTTACTTCTCGACGACATTTGCTGTTCCTGTTCCCGGACCACTTATTTCATCTGAATTTACAACAGCGGTCTTGCGATTGCGTGGACCCCAAGATGGCAATCTATCACGCATGAAAATACTGCGAAAATATTCCATTTACTCATTATGACGATTTGCTCCCATCGAAGCAACTTCGCTTCATAGCTTTGGTGATAAATGAAACGGCTGTTGCTTACTTAAGAGGTTAGACAATCCAGCAAAAATCAGAATCAACAGTAGAATTTCTCCGGCCTTAGGAATCAGAATTATGCGATTTTTTCCACCTGCAGCTTTCAGATATTTACGTGATGCTTGCAATGCCACTGTAGTAGATTTTCCCCTATTAATCGTTACGAACTGATCATTTCCAGCGTTTCTTAATACATTTTGCTCTGTTTGAACCATATCAACACCAAAATTTTCTTATTTCATTTTTTATTTACTTGGGATGACTTTTCCTTTTATCCTTACTGGCATCCACACTACATCCCAAGTCAAAACGTCTCTTTGTTTTCATAATGTTCGTATTGGTAGAGCTGCTGCCCTTTCTCCTATTCTTGCGTCTTTCGATTTAACCCTATCTCGAGCTGCGTATTCCAGTTCTTTGTCCGCTATATGCCTAGATATGAGATCGGATAGTTGTTTTGAATATTGAATATCGTAACGTTCACATGCAATATCCAATTTTTGTCATTACCAAGATCGTTGCAAGATAAAAACCCTTTTAATGTTGTACCAGGTCCACAGTATTGATAACTTCCAGGCATCAGCGTCGATAAGGAGGGGTACTGGGTAACAATATCCCTTCAGGAGAATAATTGAAAGCAGAATATTGTGAAACATGTAGGAAAAACTTATAATAATACAAATAATTCCTATTCCCCACTACTAAGAACCCTCTCTAGAAAAAAAAAACTAATCCAGGCGCCTGCTTTCAGGTAAATGTAGCTCGAACGGTAGTAATTTATCAACAAAATCACGACCTTATTTTTCCCCTTTCACAATTAATACGTCCATATTGTTTGGTGGTACCCATTTAAATGAACTGTTCATTACTTGTCTCCAACTAGTGGTGCGTTGCGCATTGTAAAGCCGAAAGAAAAGTTCACCATAGGCAATATAGATGTAAAATTCGGGTGTGGATTAGATGGTGAGAAATCAATCAAACCTGGTCCACTACTTCCATCATCTATTCGAGGACACATAAATGGACTGTCAAATTGTGGAAAACTGATTGACACGACCCCAAAGACTGCGATTCGCAAATATTTTTCCTTCAAAACGTATTGGAATCTATAAAGGGGTTAGGTTTCCATAGATTCAGTAATAACAATAATTGTACTTTCCGATGGTCAATCAAACTCTGTCCTCATTTTCGACGACTCAATAAGGTAAGAGGGCCAAAAGCTGAAGTGTTAAAATCTTTAGTAAAACCCCTTACTTTGTTATTGTGTATAAAAAAACATACTGTGTATAATATGTCTAGTTCTCATCCATGTCTTAATTTTTATTATATGTATGTTTTGAAATCTGTATAAAAATGTTTTGTTATATTCTCTAATCTGACCAATAAATACATGACACCTTTAAAATGGACCGAACCAGTAGATGACATACTTTTTTGCGCATACATGACACCGTGACCATGTTATTTACATATATACAACGATATACAAATAAATGAGTGATTGAAAGAAAATTAGACAATGATTATACTTAGTACTAGTACTAATTATTTTTCTTGCGGCTAATTAAAATTCTTTTCCGTCGACCGTTTATTTACGATGTATTCTAACGTACTCAAAATCGTTGATTAATAACCCCTGTTAATGAATGATTTTCTAGTAATCAACGATTAACTTATATGCAACCCAACGTACATTGCTCCAATACATATTATATTTATATAGTGACCTGTGGCGTATGCAACCAAACATATTTATACTCACCCGATAAAACATTTATTTTGAAATCAAGTAGCTGTGTTAGTACTATCTGTCATTATTTATTTCATTGTTGTTATTTTTTAAAATTCTACATTTATTTTGAAATCAAAAGATGGATAGTGACGAAGTTCTGTAAAAAAAAGTCAGAAAACATCAAATATATCAGTGCAGTTGTCAGTAGCATTAATAGCTTGATAGTCATGCAGCCGGCTGCTAAAATGCTGGTTTGAGTCCTGAGGTGATAGCAAGGTCGAGGGTTCAATCCCCAAGTGGTACCATTTTGATTTTTTTTGAAAATTACGGTCAACGTAAAAGTTTTGCAACGAACTCGTGAATTAAAATGGCGATTTTCAATCTCGAACATTAAAGCGCTCGCTCCGCTCACGCGTTAAAATATCTCAATTGTTAATCGCCCTTATTAACCCATTTGAACCTATAGACCTTTTAAAAGGTCGATGAAAGTAATCCAATTTATCGACGTTTGGAGAAGTTTCAGCTTCTAGCTCTTAGATGTCGGAACTTGATTTATAAAATTAAATGTATTTCACTAATTTTGTCATGAACTGGAGTGATATTTCCCGTGTTAACATATCTTGAGACACCATTAGATCTGAGTATCAACTTTGTGTAGTGAATATGAGTGATAATCATCAAAAAAGGTGAGTTTAGCCATTATTTATCACATTCTTTTTGTATTCTACATTGAAAGTAAACGTCGTTTGTCCCTCATAACTCGAAAATAATGCATATATATATATATATATATAATCACGAGTTAGAATATACGTCCGCTAACTGTTCGTTCCTTTTAAAAGGACGATAGGTTTATGGGATACTACATATTGCGTATTTTTGATTTCATCAGTTTACAGTCCAGTTTGAGAAATGTACCAAATTGTTTCAGGTATTGGAATAAAAATCTTACGTTGAATGAACTTCTTGAAGAAATTGAACATTTGGATGATGTTGCTGATATTCCTGATGAAATAATTTTATTTCCTCCGTTGAATGCCAATGAATATAACACGAATGAAGATTCTGAAGATGATGATAATGTTATCCCAAATAACCTACCAGGATCTCAATTACTAGGTGATGTGGAAGTTTCCATGAGCAGATATCAAGTAGATATATCTGATGAAAATTTAGTAGATGCGACGGTAGAATGGGACAGCGAAGACGACTTGCCATTATCTACTTTCAGAAAAATTAAAAAAAAAAACTAAAGAATTCAATTATTCTCTTGGAAAAGACTTGTTGGAAACTTTCCCTTTATGGAATTCTGTTTCTCACATAAGAAACAATAGCTCTCCTCTGAGCAGATTCAAATATTTTTTCGACAAAGAACTGATCGACGGAGTTGTTCAGTATACGAATCTATATGCTAGTCAAAGAAATCGACCAGCTGATGCAACATCTAATGATATATATTCATTGGAGTACTCCTTGTAAGTGGCTACTGCTCTGTGTCAAGAAAGAAAATGTACTGGCAAAATTCTTCAGATAGCAATAACATGCTCATTTTATCTTCAATTTCCAGACATCGTTTTCAATATCTGATGAGCAATTTTCACTGCGCCAGTAACAATAATTTGGAAAAAAATGACCGGTTTGCCAAAATACGACCAATGTTCGAAGTATTGAACAAAAAGTTTTTGGAATTTGCTCCAACAGAAGAAAACCATTCCGTTGATAAAGCAATGGTGCCGTATTTCGGGCGCCATGGCTGCAAACAATTTATAAAAGGAAAGCCCATAAGATGGGGGTATAAATTTTGGGTTGGAACTACTCGTTTGGGCTATATTCTATATTTTGAACCTTTCCAGGGCTCAAATACCATTTTGTGTGAAAAATACAAAGAGTTGGGTCTCGGTGCATCTGTAGTTTTGCAATATATAGACATCTTAGAATCAACAAAATTCACCAACTTCCACATCTTCTTTGACAATTTCTTCACATCATTGTCACTTATGAAAGAACTAACACGTCGAGGAGTGAGAGCTACAGGAACCATCAGGGATAATAGGCTACCAAAGTGTCCATTGACTAATGTGAAAGATTTCAAGAAGAGAAACAGGGGTGATTTTCAATATGCACTGATAGACAACGAGTTAGTTATTTGCCGGTGGAATGACAATAATGTTATAACTATTGCTTCTAATTCTACTTCCGTGTTACCCACAAGTAAAGTGAAGAGGTTTTCTCAAAAAGAAAAACATCATATTCTCATTGAGCAGCCTAAACCTATAAAAGGATATAATAATAATATGGGAGGAGTCGATCGAAGCGATCAAACATTGGACAATATCGCATTTCGACTAGGGGAAAGAAATGGTATTTTCCATTAGTGAGCCATTGCATCGATATGTCTATTCAAAATGCTTGGTATGTGCATAGATTCGAAGGAGGTAAACTTGATCAACTTGCCTTCAGGAGAGCCGTAGCTGTGGAATTGTTAGAGACTCATAAGGTTTTGATTAGGAAAGGTACTTCAAGAAGATCAGGCAATTATAGAGAGCATTCCCGATATGATCGAATTGATCACATTGTGATATACCAGAATAACCAAACAAAGTGTGCAGTGTGTCATAAAAAAGCAAATTTCCGTTGTGAAAAATGTGACGTCATTTTCATACCAGTTGAGTTTTTTCATGCTTATATCCTTGTAATAGTACCGTTACGTGTAATAAATAAGTTTTATTTATAGTCGGATATGATCCTACAGTCCTTTCAAAAGGACATCATATATCTCAAAAAGTAAAACCAGAATATTTTTTTTATATTTTTTTCTGACTTTTGACTCGATAATTAGCCCACAAAAAAAGTTGTAGCTTTATTAATACTCCTGATTGTTAAATAACCATTAACAGACAAAGAATGAGTAAATACATAACCAATTATTTCTCCTCTGCAAATCAATTGAGGTTGCCTTACTTTTCCAATAATTTGGCCAAAGTTAATGATAGAATAGTTATTTGTTTTACTAGGCATAAAAGCACAAGATTTAATGCCAAGGCATTAAATCTGCTTTTCTGCCATGTGAAACATATAATTTTTTCTTCAAATTTTTTCCAATTCCACGCAAAATCGAATTTTTCATATTTAAATTGCGTTTCATTATCAATATCCAAATAACTAAATTATTTCATCAAAGGTAACTGGGCCCTGCGTTACTATGTTTACCCTCTGATGACGTTTGTTGAATTTGTTTGTTTACTATTTACTTTGTCATTGTCAATTTTAATAACCAGTTTGATTTAAATTATTACTTGGAAGATTGCCTAGCAACGAACTTTTTCTGCCTAGGCAGTAAAAGTGGACTTTTTCTGCCTAGGCATTAAAAGTACAACTTCTAAGCCTGCCAAGTGTCATTGAATGGCCGCTTTTAATGTCATTTGGAGAAAAAGATCATTTTTTTTTGATATGAACTCTTTTAGAGCTTTGCGTGCTGCTTGGCTACCTGTGAGTCTATAAATTTCTGCCCTTCTATGGCCCCTTTCTGCTTAAAAGATGGTTGGGGTCCTACCAAGGGGTTAAAGTCTGAAATTTGACCCTGTAACCCAGGCAATCTAGTCGCTGCACATTCTGCAGCTTGACTTATGCCGAAATGTGTTGCAATTTTGGCCATCAGGCCAGTGAGACGTAGGTGACAATAGGTTTGATGGTCGTTTTATGACCAATAAATCATTTTTGGTTTCAGATCCCATGTCTTATCGAAGACTCTGTGGCATGTCTAGCGTGCCGCTATAGCCCTGGAAAGAAAGTGGTTGATTTGGTTGTACCATGTCACTTTTTGGTCAATTATAACGCCGATATATAACTTCTTTGGAAAATGTTAGTTAGGTCCCATTCAGAGTTGCGGCTTCAAGTTCATACTTTTGCTTCCTGATGAATGGGACCAGCACTGCTTTGCTAGGATTGGCATTTTTGCTGTTGCTTTAACAGAGTAACCATTCTTGACCACAAGGTTCTTTGTGTATAATCAATAATTTTTTTTATCTTCGGCATCTGCAAAAAAAGAGTAAAAAATTAACACCAAAGCTTGACACCTTTGAAGCCTGATAGATGGCATATGTGTCAGCTAATGGTTTCAATGGTTACAATGACTCATTCGCCCAGAATCAGTATGAAACGAATACAAAAACTGAATGTAAAATAAGTAAAATCTATGTTATCCAATACCTGACACCGGGTGTTTACTAGAATTATTCAACCCAACAAACTACCACTAATTTCTATGACAAAAAATATAATGCGAATTATTTCTCAACTCACCTTAATACTTTACTTACAAAATGTCGCAAGATTTAGTTGAAACTACAATCTCTGTGAAAAAACGCGCGTAGTCTGACAACAAATACCGATAAATAATTGTCTGTAACCCTTTAGTTGATTTGATAATAAGGGCACTTGTGCTCCGGCAGCTCACTCGTGTTCGGGAGCGGGCGTGGTTTTCGGAAAATAAATATTGATTGAATAATGAATATCTGAGTGGACCTAGGTAATACTGGGCGCCATCTCAGTTGGAAAAAACGAAAGCTAAAAAAAAAAGAATTAATAATTTACTTCCTTCAAACTTTGATTATATAAACGGAGATGAAAAGAGATACTTAGTTCAATTACGTAACGATTTCTATAACAATGTCATATCTTAGACCCACAGCTATATCTGGTTTACACTTTTGAATACACACAGGACTTAAGCTAACTCAATTTGGTGAAAAATTATTATCAGAAGTATTCGCAATCTTGAAAAAAATAGATATAAAATACTGTTGTTGGACTTGACAATTTGACTGGTGGACGATGTTGTTAGAACTTTTGAAGTGCGGTGCGCCATCTTTAATCTTTAATCTTTAGACAGCCTTTTTGTCTATACTCCTCGGTGTGTAGTGGTCTCACCCAAAAAATAAGTTCTGGCTCGCTTATCAACGAAAATTACATGTGAATTGGGGTCGGTTTTCCATTTCCTAGTTGAATGATTCAGATCGATTCATAAGAGCCAGTGGGTATTTGAATAGTACGTCCATGAATCGTTTTTTGGAATGTAATCGATACATGAACGATAGGAAGGCCGTCAAATCTAAAATTGAAAATGTATTTTTCATTCGACCCACTAATAGGTTAATACTTGATATCCCAACGGATATAATTATTACGAAATATAATGTACTGGTATTCTCTCTACCTTCAGTAGCAGAATGGCCTTCTTATTTTTTTACAATAAACATGGATTTACGAAAACATCTGACTTGGTCAACAATCAACATAGAATTCTTCTGAATTTCATATGGTCTCATTCGAATACCGGTATCGGTGCTCCAAAAAACCGTCGACGATTCTCATTCATTCTTTTACGGCGCATTTTGTCGAGTTCAAAGTAAACGAGTACTTCTGTCTACAAACAGGGTGGGTAAAGGAAATGTAGACCCTCATGGTTGAAAGGACTTAAATTTTTTTTGCCCAAATAAATTGTTCAAATTAAGTGAGTGTATTCACTAAGAACTATTGAATAATGTCAACTGGCAAAATGACCGTTACAGTCTGCTTGTAGAGAAGAAACTGAAAATTGTTGCCAAACTCGTCAAACTATAAGATTAATATTTGGATTTTTGTAGAAGGGTGTCATTTAATGGTATTGGTAAATATGGGTGTCATCTATTGGTCCTATTACCTTATAATATTTGGGGATTTATTATATTGGGAATTGAATGACTGATTTGCATGAGCGGAGAAGTTTCCCTTCTTCATCATTCTCAATTGGAGTCAAAAAGGTTAAAAATCCTTAAAAAACCATGATAAGAGACTATCGTTGATAATTCTGGTTACTTATATGGGAGTATTGGTAATAAACGTGTATCTGTTTACTGTTCAGACGGCATTTCAATTGATATCTTGCATCATCAAGTATGAAAATTTCATTAGTTCATCACAGAATCGTGTATCTGAATCATTCCATCACTTATCTATTTGAACCGATCAAAACCGGTGTCCTTCCAGTTCACCTGTTTGCACTCTGTTCAATCTCTTAGCGGATATCTGTCCCTAGAATCACGGATCCACCCCATTCATCGAATGACTTCCTTTTGTAATTTGTCAACGCGAGATCCTAGTTAAGATCTAGGCATAAGGAAGACCCGATTAACAAAGAGCGGTTAAGCGACTCCTTTGGCTGGCTCCGAATTCTACGACTCGACGACCCGAGAGGTCGGCCATCTACGAAAGCGTGCACTGGCTTGCACTCGATTGGAGAATCTCGAACGGTGTCTACATCAATCATTCGCAGAAAGAATGTTATTTCGCATACAACGTGACTAGAAGGTTCTTTCGTTGAGAAGTTGAATCGGGGAAATAGGGGAAATGGCATGTAAATGGTCGTAAATGGAACATCAAAATTGTACAGATTTATCATTAAGGTTGTGTTAGATACCATTTTGACAACAATAAAAGCCCATCTCCAGCACATGAATATAACACAAGACAAAAAACAACACCACCCACACAATATTTACGAATATTGCACTTGAAATGTACAAAATCAAGCTGATAATCAAAGTTATAATTTTGATCTTGTATGCACTAAGTACTTCAAAGAAAATATATTTCAATTCAAATAAATTTTTCAAAATAGATTCAATCGTTGAGATTATTCTCAGTCAGTATTTTCCTTCGATTTTCTTAAATTGCTTGGCAACACCACTCGTCCTAGCGGACTCGTGGTTTTACCTCAAAGCAATTTGATCGAGTTGTATTTATTGAGATAATTTCAAGAGCCAACGAAGTTAGGAAAACGTATATTCTTGTTCATTTTGGTTCAATGAATAAAAACGGGAGTGAAGCTAGCCACATCCACAATGTACACTGAGAAAAATATATAGAAGAATAAGATAAATCATAATCTATGTTAATACGCGTTGTACACGAATTTTGAACACAGGAAATCAATCTAGGGTTCAAAGTTGATAAGGGAGTTATGAACTTATAGTTTGTCAGGCCGTCCAGGGGGTGTAAAAGGGGTGGATATGGAATGAGTATTAACAGAGATAATGATTTATTTTCCATATCCACCCCTTTATAACTATATAACTATAATTTCGTAATAACCTTATCAACTTTGAACCCTAGATTGATTTTTCGTGTTCAAAATTCGTTTACAACTCGTATTTCCATAGATAATGATTTATTTTCTATATCCACCTCTTTTCCACCCCTTTGTATGGCCTGACAAACTATAATTTCGCACCTATCTTATAAACTTTGAACCCTAGATTGATTTTCCTTGTTCAAAATTCGTTTACAACTCGTATTTCCATAGATAATGATTTATTTTTTATATCCACCCCTTCGGACGGCCTGACAAACTATAATTTCGCAACTGCCTTATCAACTTTGAACCCTAGATTGATTTTCCGTGTTCAAAATTCGTTTACAACTCGTATTTCAATAGATAATGATTTATTTTCTATATCCACCCCTATTCCACCCCTTCGGACGGCCTGACAAACTATAATTTCGCAACTATCTTATCAACTTTGAACCCTAGATTGATTTCCTGTGTTCAAAATTCGTGTTCAACGCGTATTACCATAGATAATGATTCATTTTCTATATCCACCCCATTTCCACCTCCTGGACGGCCTGACAAACTATAATTTCACAACTACCTCATCAACTCTGAACCCTACATTGATTTTCCGTGTTCAAAATTCGTTTACAACTCGTATATCCATAGATAATGATTTATTTTCTATATCCACCCCTTCGGACGGCCTGACAAACTATAATTTCGCAACTACCTTATCAACTTTGAACCCTAGATTGATTTACCGAGTTCAAAATTCGTTTACAACTCGTATTTCCATAGATAATGATTTATTTTCTATATCCACCCCTATTTCACCCCTTCGGACGGCCTGACAAACTATAATTTCGCAACTACCTTATCAACCTTGAACCCTAGATTGATTTTCCGTGTTCAAAACTCATGTACAACGCGTATTACCTTACATTTATTTTCTATATCCACCCCATTTTCATCCCCTGGACGGCCTCACAAACTATAATTTCACAACTACCTCATCAACTCTGAACCCTACATTGATTTTCCGTGTTCAAAATTCGTTTACAACTCGTATTACCATAGATAATGATTCATTTTCTATATCCACTCCATTTCCACCCCCTGGACGGCCTGACAAACTATAATTTCACAACTACCTTATCAGTTCTGAACCCTACATTGATTTTCCGTGTTCAAAATTCGATTACAACTCGTATTTCCATAGATAATGATTTATTTTCTATATCCACCCCTTCGGACGGCCCAACAAACTATAATATCACAACTCCCTTATTAAATTTGAACCCTAGAATAATTCCCTGTCATCAAAATACATGTACAACGTGTATTAACATAGATAATGATTCATTTTATTCTTCTATATATTCTTCTCAGTGTATTTTGTGGATGTGGCTAGCTTCACTCCCGTTGAATAAAAGTTGTCAGACTGACATTTATAACGTCATCCTTGCTAGCAAGATATATCCTTCATTGTTGTTTGCAAATGCGTGGTTGCCCATGACGACGTGGTATTACCGGCTCAAAATGAAGGAATTGGCTACTATCAGTGAAGCACCGTTTTTATTGGTTCTCATATCGCAGGAGATGCGAGTTTCATATAACGAGTGAAATTATCACTCTTGGCTGTGCATCGTGCTACAATATTTCCCTTTCGGGTGAAAGATGTACCTTCCCGCAATTGTAATATGAATTTACTATTTTCTACAAGCGTGCTCAATTTACCCTAGAGCCGTAAGCAATTCAGTGTTAGAATTGTCATTTCCTGCACTACTGAAAAGAAAAAATTCCTCACGCAATGGTTTTTCCAAGTGAGGTTTATCCGCACTAGTGCGGAAATAGTAACAAAAAATAACACTTGGGAAATTAGTTTACAATGTTTGCAAGAAAATCGAACACAACGGCTGACAAGCTATTTCAGCAAACTTTATCAATTTTGAGTAATTATTTTCAAATGCAAAATATTTTCTTCATAATACATGTCAAATCAAAATCATAAATAGACACATCAAATCATTACCAATACAAAATATTCTCTTATGAAAATGTATGTCAGAAAGAAATATATTCGACCAATTAGCTCGGATAGAACGCTGGATCTATTTCCAACGGGGTTCATTTTTATAATACTTATAAAAATTAAAAAGAAGCACCTTATACCTATTTGTGCTTCAAGTAAATATTACGTAGGCAAATCTGAACAGAAATTATATATTTGACAGCAGCGGTATATCAAAGTAAAAATTTTGATCTCGCATGCATTATGTCAAAGAAAATATGTTTCAATTCAAAATATTCTCTTTAATTAGTTTAAATTAATTGAAATTGTTCTTAGTCAGCATTTTTCTTCGATTTCCTTGAACACTTTGATTATTATGGATATCAGCTGGGAGAATTATCGCGTGGACGTAGGAAAAATAGTGTACATTACTTGTGCGAAAGTGATTTTTACACTAGTGGGATTGTCACTGTCGGCTGCGACTCGTGTTACGATATTTCCCCATCATGTGAAAAATGTCACTCACGTGTACTTGAGAATGCCTTTTGGATTGAAGAACGCTCCAGCGACATTCCAGAAAGTTATGGACAAGTTCTTGAAGGGCCTACAACGAATTATCCGCAGAGTCTATTTGGTCTTCTTTACATCCCTGCAAGAGCATATGGTTAACCTTCTAACGCCTACGGAAGACTGGTTTCAAAATACAAGTAGACAAGTGCGAATTCCTGAAAAAAAGTCAGCTTTCTAGGACACATCGTCACACCTAATGGAACAAAACCAAATCCAGCAAAAACCAAAGCAATCGTGGACTATCTTATACCTCGAACTGTCAAAGAAGATTTCTTGGTCGCCTACGACTTCACTAGGGCAACCAAACCTGCAAGAACCTGCTTACCAATGAACCACTACTTCAGTACCCGGATTTCACAAAGCCCTTCAATCTGACCACAGATGTGAGTAACTTTACCATAGAGGCTATTCTATCTCAATGCCCCATAGGAAAGGACAAAACAACCGGGATCATAAAATAAATGAAGTACTCTACTATAGAGGAGGAAATGCTAGCCACAGTTTGGGCTTCTAATAAATATTTTCGACCATACCTCTTTGGGAGAAAACTCAAATTTTATCACATCATCGATCCCTCCAGTGGCTCTTTTTTCTGCAAGTTCCAAATTCAATGTTGGTGCGATGGCGTCTGAAGCTAGAAGAACACGACTACGAAGGGGTCTACAAGAAAATCACAAGTAATACCAGCGCTGTTATCATCATACAACCACCCACCATCAGAATGTCCAGATGATGCAGACGACTTGAAGACTGCATTAGTCACTATTTTTGTGAAGACAAAGATCCTGTTTCGCACGAACAGGCCCTCAAAAATAAACCCTCGATGGAAAAAAGAGATAGAACTTTACCCAATAGCTACGCCAGATGAAGATAATAGTGAAATCACTAACCATACAGCCGGAGAAAGACCAATATTGTAAATACGAATATCGGAGAAACATCTTAATGTCAACAATAACCAAGTCATATTCAAATGAGTAGGCTTTTATCCAGCAAGAACCGCGATCGAAGAAATATTTCCGGATAAGAAGAGATACTATGCCTAGTTAGGGAAAAGTCAACAAATTCTGCGAGACCTGTAAAATCAACAAGTACGATCGAAGGCCAGAGAAGCCAAAGTTCATGTTGACAACTACTAACAAAGACTCTTGAAATAATACATATGAATACCTTTCAGGCTGGTGTAGAAAAACTCCTGACAATAAATAGTGGATCCCTATAAAGGAATCGAATGCAATCAATATTCCTTCTTAGAATTCATAAACCACCATCGAATCCCACACTTGATCGTCACAGATAATGGAACCAAATTCAAAAATAGGCCAATCCAGGAATTTGTTGACACGCATAAAGTTAACATAAATTATACCACTCCAGGGAACCCTCAGTCAAATGGAAAAATCAAAAGATTTCACTCTACATTGATTGAGCACCTGAATAACTCCGAGAGAGACAACAGAAAAGGAACATCAAAGAACAAATGCTCTATGCCATTCGAGGATACAATAATTCCATCCAATCTAGAACAAAATAAAAACCTATGGACATTTTCAACAGGTATATCAAGTCAAGATCCATTTGACATCGACATGAGATGGTCCTTACTAAACGACTAAGTATGTCCAACAACATGGAGAAAAACAAAGTAAATATTCAAAAAAATCAACGAGGATATAAAAAAACAAAAGACAAATATCGCCGAAAATAGAAAAGAGAAACTCATATCACCGACAAACCCTGTACGACGATATATACAAGGACAGTGAAAACAAACAAATTACTACTATTTTCCCCAAAATCCATCCATAAAGACCAAACAGTATCTGTAGAGACGGAAAATGCTAACATTCATAAAAAAATATATTAGGCACCTGCACAACAAGATAACTAAATTCGGCCCTTTACTAAAGACCAACCCAGGACTAGTACTCTTCACGCTGGGATAAGTGAAGTTCAAGACTAGTATCCATGATTTCATCCACATTTTGAATCAATCCACTCGTTCAAGAAAACCCTTACAAGACTTCCTCAGGGGATGAAAAAGTTACAGTTCGATAACTCCATGCATCAATCAGCAGGTTATTGTTCGACAACCCGAGATATTTTCGATATAGATACTTAGTAGTACAACAGTAGTTATTGTTGTTACTCTGTTCAAATGGAAACTTTCTAAATACTGTTATCTATGAACGAAAAATAAAATTCGTGTTTCAGTCACCAAGTTCTGGAGGAATAATCAAACTAAACCTAACTACATGGTTTTTATACCATTTAGATACCTCCTAGACACATATGTCTTGAATGAAATCTAGCTTGAATTTATTTTGCACTGATGCCCTATTTGAATACTAGTCATAGAATATTCGAATTGATTGGATATGGTACTTACGTAACGTGGTATCAAATACCAAGTGAATTCTTATAACAAACGTTTCAGTAATCTATCGAAAATGAGATATCGTCGTTTGGGTAACGGCAGTCGAGTGCGGAAAAGGTTATCTTTCCGCACTTGACAACAACTTTTTCCGCTAGAGTGCATGAAAATTTCTCTTGAAATAACTTTAGCGTGCGGGAAATTTTTTTCCGCAGTAGTGCGGAAAAATTACACTTCCCAAATAAAATTGCGTGCGGGTGTAGGGTGAATCACGCATGCTGGTAGAAATATTATAATACCGCATTACTTGTCATCATTAAAAGAGTGACTAATCAATTTCAAGCGCGTTCCTTTGAAGCTCCGCGAACGAATCCTGAGAAAATCCACCCGAAAACGTAAACCAAACTTTCTGCCGATGATCCAGCCAAACAGCTGCATTCCCCGCATCGGTAAATGCCACTCTTTGTCAACGTACGAATGAACAATGGTCCGACAAAAAGACATCTTCGCGGCCGGTCCACGAAGAGGAAAGTTCAAACAAAAGAGAAGCGCGTGAATACGGCAAATTAAACCTAAGAATATGAAGAGCTCGCGAGCATTGTCTCACGACAAGGGATTTATCGCGTTTGATGCTAATTTAATAGAGAGTCGAGACACGAACGGATCAAGTGAATAGCTCGACCTTTCTGTTCCTATTCAAAGAGAGGTTTATTCGGATTCTACTCCAGGGAATGGAATGAATTGGTATATGGGATGAGAGGGGAAATCGTTGGTTGAATTCGTCAGCCGACAGCCGAATACTATGCAATATTCGATTATATTGGAGCAGGCAGAGAATCTTGGATCAAAATTGAAAGCCATCTAGTTTGTTTTTAGATATTTTTATATATTTGCTGAAAAGCACACGTAGGTATCACTATTATTATCGGTTTTTCTATTTCCCATTAACTGAAAATAATCAAAATGTACCTAATGGACTAAAATGATTCTCAGAAATGAGGACCATTATAATATTTTAAATTTACTTCCGGAATGATCACCAACGTCGAATAAGTACTAGCCGTGAATCTACTATCAATACTTGGAAACATGTAGCGTCTTTGCTAAAATTATTATCTACATTTTCAATTCAGGTATAACCCCTATGAACAACCATATTTCAGAAATATCTTTTTTTCTGAGACTACAGTATTTTCGATTTTTAACAAATCTCTAGGGCAGTTGTGTATTATACTGGTTGCTTAGTAAAATTCATCGGTAATTTCCCTACCGTTCAGAAAATATTTAAAAAATTCCTGTGTAATGAATATGTGGGGTGTTTCATGATTGGATGCCGATCCTAATGAAACAATTATTCTTAGGTTATTATTGCTTTATTCATGAAATACAGGGTCTAGAATTTTTTTAATAAAATTCCCTCTCATACCTTTCGTCAATACTTTTTTTCATCATAGAAGTGGTAGCCATACTGACTATTTCTCGTCTGTGGACAAAATAAAGTCAGTAAATGAGCAGCTTTATGAGAAGATGGACGACATAATAGTAATTTATGTATCAAGGGCGTGAAGTAGTCGTTTATGGCCTGCGGCGTGGATAATGGCCCGAAGGCGTTAGCCGAGGGCCATTACACGACGAAGGCCATAAACACATTTTATGCACTAGCGGGTTTATACAGTGTCCACCAAAATCTTGAAACAGCATGGGAAACTAAATTTTATGAAGAATGACATTTTCTGAGAAACTATTAATAAAAAAGTTTTCCATATGGTTCCAAGATTTTGGCGGACACTGTATATATATTTATATCGCAATTATCGTGTCAATAATCATCTCTGTATACTGAAATAGATTCATTTATTCGAATTGTACACAGAATACCCAGTATATACCCACCTATTTATGACGTTGTTAAGCAAGCTGGTTGTTGTCTAGCAACAAATTCAATAAACAAGGTAAACGGTCTCCTTCATGTTTATCTGAAAAAGTACGTGAGTGAACTCAACACGAAAATTATGGAATCATCAGATGAAGAACATAATACATACATACCAATGGAAATTTTGGAATCGGCTGAGAATGCCAAACTTGAACTGCTACCAACAAAGTCAAAGAAACTTTACGAAAAGACGTATAATGAGTTCATAAAATGGCGCAATGAAAATAATGTGAAGGTGATTACAGAAGATTATATTAATGGGATATTTTTTTGAGAAGTCCAAGAATCGAAAACCATCTTCTTTGTGGTCATACTATTCGATGTTAAAGTCTACTTTGAATTTGTATAATAAAATAAACATAAGCAAATTTCCAAAATTGATAGCATTTTTGAAACGGAAGAATGATTGATATAAGCCGAAGAAATCCAAAATATTGAATAGGGATGAAATCGAACTTTTTCTTAAAAAAGCTCCAGATCATGTATATCTGATGATGAAGGTATGTTATACCTACCTATATTTATTGAGTAATTAAAAAACTTATTGATTCTTTTATAGGTTGCATTAATATTTGGGGTACATGATGCTTGTCGTAGAGAAGAATAAACAAATTTCAAGCTTGATGCTTTCAAGACGTAACTTATGCTTTATTGATTACAATTCGAGAGTCAAAAACTAAAATACAACGAACATTTAACATCTGCAGTACTGAAAACCAGTCAGTTAATTATCTGGATATTTATAGAAGATGCTAGTCTACGTCCCGCAAATACTGAACATGGGCGTTTTTTTATATTCTATAAGAACAACAAATGTACAAAACAAGTTGTTGGGAAGAATATCCTCGGTCAAATTCCAAGAAAAATTGCATCATTTTTGAAGCTACCAGGCCGAGAAGAATATACGGGTCATTGTTTCAGGCGTTCTTCAGCCACTTTATTGGCTGATGCTGGGGAAAGTATCACCAATATCAAAAGACACGCTGGTTGGAAATCAACTACAGTAGCAGAGAGCTACATTGAACAATCGATTTCAAATAAATTGAATATTGCCAAAAAAATTGCCGGCGATGGTGATGGACCGATACCAAATAATAATTATTTGGACCTACCATCCACATCTAAAATGAGTGGTGAGGATGTTTCAAAAGGGAATAATTATTATTATTCAAAATTGTAACAATTGCATAGTTAATATAAAATCCTAATTTTCAAGGTTATGGAGCAAAAATGTAGATTATGAATAAAAGTTGTTAAATGATGTATTTCTTTATTGAACTGAATTCATTGTTTCGTGGTAGGTCTTCCGTGAAATGATGTGCGCAGGTATATATGGACAATTTTAGTATATTGTCTACTTTACCGCCCGCGGGCCATGATGCCGGGCGTAAAGTGGCACTTTACCGCCCGCTAGTGCATAAATACTTATAACAATCATTTGAAAAAAAACCGGTAGCGTATCATTTGTTCATTAATATTGCAGGGACGCCCCTAATGAACATTAAAAAAACCTTCTTCCAAGAAAAATGTTTTATGCGCTTCAAATATAAAAAAAATCAGTCATACAGGGTTTATCAAAAAATATGAATTATATTCAAGAATAAGGTACCTTTATTTTTGACATCGGAAATTGTTATGGGAAAATGTTACCTATTTATAATTCAAAACTACGTTGAAAAATTCAATCACATCTACGACCATAAAAAATTAAAATATTTACATAATTTTTTTTGTTTTAGAAAAAATAATGATTAGATATCCATAACAATTTTTTTAATTGTTGAAAATACTTGAATGTGCTTTTGCAGAAAACTGATATTTTTTGAGTAACCTTGTATACGACTGAAAGAATTTAATATCTGATGATTGTGCTTCAGGTTTTGAACCATGCGGTACTTTTCATGGAGGATACATTTTTTTCGTGAAATCACTATTAAAAAAGTTTCCATATGCTGCGAACTTAAATGGACACACTGTATGAAAATACAAAGCGGTTTCAGAGATATACAGGAGAAACTGATATTTTTGATAATTTCCAAATCCCTGTATCTCAGAAGTAAAGCGTTTGCGCACTTATGCTGAGGTGAAACACTTTTCTAGAAGTCTGTACGAATAATAAAATTATATTGCATCACCAAAAAGATAATATGAGAATCACGAACGCAAGCACTAATTTTTATAATCTTCAATACTACAAATCAAACATGAGTCATCGAAACAGACACGTGCCAACAGCAATAAAAATTATTTTGGTAATTTATGCAACAGTGGTGAGCGAATACTGAAATATATTGTTTGAACCAGAAGTACGCTTCATTTGTTCTACAATATTCTATATACCGGGATCAATCTTCGTTCAATTTTATTATCCTTCATTATTCACACATTCTCATGCGGCAATTCGAACTAACTTTTTACATTGACTTGAAAATGAACATATTCAACTGACTCAGAAAAGACTGAAGAATCATCCAATATTTATTGCCTCCTAGGATCCGCATTCGATTATAAAACAGCCTGTATTCAATTTCAGAAATACTTATTTCCATGAAAAATGAGACATGATAATAAGCCTTTTACAAATATTTATTATTTTCACTTGTCATCTGACAACACTGAAGTTGAACGTGGAAATCTTATTACCTACATATATTTATTAATACTGGTAAAGTGGCTTTGGCACTACCTGTACAGCATGTTGTCCAAGCTTGTGAATATGAACTAGTTGGTTGTTCCTCTTTATCAGTAAATATTAAGTAATTAGAGTTGAGGGCATTTTTATTACAATATCTCGCAACATCTTGAGTGCTTGAAAGAATATCGGTATTAATTCCTCTTAAAAACCAACGGGATCAAATTGTTTAGTAGCACCACGAGTTCGCAAGCAAATACCTTTCAGAAATCAACCACTTCCTTGGCTGAAACCCTCACGAGTATTGAATAATATCAAACATTTACTCGTGCAGAGGACACTATTTATTGCGAGTATTTTCTGTAATTCATCAGAGAACCGTGTGAGCAGAGCAAGAAGCACTTCAAGTCTCGGAGTTTAGAGATTCATAGAGTTTTTGGGAGAACGTTAAGCAACGATAATCGTTGCCTACGGATGTTTCACCTTTTAAACAGGGCCTATTCTCCTCCGACACGAAGCAATTCACATAAATGATGGCTGAGAAAGGTCCTAACACAGAGCCTTGCGATTATCCATGTATTATCTACTAAGTAGTGATCGTCATGGTAGAGCGCTTGCCTCTCAATCACAGAGGCGTGGGTTCGATTCCCAGCAACATGGTCACTAGTCTCGTGCCAGGTATCGCAAGTTGAAAGGAAAAACATCGTTAATCCTTGGCTCGCACAAGTTTTGACTTCTGAGAGCTGTCGTTCGTAGGGAGACGACAGCTGGTTTACGGATAAAACAATTTCAAACAATTCAAACAACAACAATAATAATCAGGTGAATTACCAATTAATTCCCACACATTGTTTTCGATACCTCACTCACTAGCGTGAATGCTACCTGGGCTGTAGTTATCATCAATTTTTATTTCAAACTTATTACTAAATGTTTTGAGAAAATGAGGATTGAACACTGAAAAAAAAATGTTCCCACAACAATATTTTTAACCAAACCCATGGTTAATATAAGCACCACAGGTCAGTATTGTAACGGGAACTTTTTCGAAATAGTTATATTCATTTTGGTTGTAATAACAATTTGATTCAAATGTTAGTGCAACAATAAACAGATCGTTTACAGAACCAATGTATAATTGTATGTGGAAAAGAACGAGTTCGGTTAAAGGATCTAAACCATAATAGCCAAGGTAACCATACCAGATGTGTTAGTTGCCAATGATAAAACAATACTAGTCTGGTTACAGAATCATGTTGAAACAGCCAAACTAGTTAGGTTGAAGGACCTAAATGTTGACACAACGAAACCAGGTTTGCAGTACGCCATTATACCTACCTAGAAACTGAAAGCATGACATGCACCGAAACCTGGCATTCATTCTTTCCTGCAGATAAGAATAGACGTATTAATGAACAGCTAAAGGATAATTTCACAAATGCAAAACACTGGTAACAATTATTCCATCGAGGAAATTTAATGTGGTTGTGGATTTGCTCAACTGGCGGCCATTGAAAATAACGACTTGAAATCTAATACTGATACCAAGTGGTCCATTCCCCATGAAACCAAAATTTTGTTCACTTCTTCCATAGTAATAACTACTCTAAAACCGAAGGAACTACCATAAAACTTATCAACTATGCAAAAACTGTGTAATGAAGCGGCGTTGGTTGACATATGAATGATTCATGTGAACCCTGTGGTGACTGGTGAGAGTTTATCGAAATGACGGACGATCGTCCAAGATGAAATGATGCAACTGTTTCGAAGTTGGCATAAGTGGTGCAACCTGCTACCTCGACAGTCGACAAAACTAAATTATATGGTTAGCAGAACAAAAGGGCAGAAAGAATGTTTTTATTAGGGGATTTCGTGATTTATCAGTTTCTTTATTTCATTCGGCAAGGCTTATGTTATGATGCAGGCATAATAAAAACAACGTTTTGCCTACAATCGGAACAGTGGGAACTCATTTTCCATCAAGATTAATAGCTTACTGAACCAGAACAGAAATATAACCAAACTAATTGGTTTCTATGATGACAAACGGTTAATACGAGAAGAAAGTTTTGTTAGATTTACAATTCAGGTTTGGTTAATGAAAATGTGTTCATCTTATCAGATGAATTGTTGCCCTTACCAGATCAATTGTCAATGCAGACACATCTGAACAAAAAGGGGTTGTTGAAAGAACCATATCAAGGTTGTCCAAATAACGAAAATCATTGTTGTAGAAACAAGACCATTATAACAATACCAATTATTGCTCTGCGAACGACTACCGTCTTCTTCAGTATGTTATAGAAACCAGAATTATGGTTCGAGTAATTAAAATTTTTCTAATCGAATGAGTTTGATGGTGACCACCATATTTTTTTTAGTGAAGAAATTACAGGGTAGGTAATTGTTGATTTGAACTTTGCATTTATTGAAGGAATTAAAAAGTAATGTTAGGAGGCCAATTTGAGATATCTGCAGATTTTTTCAACAATTTTGCTGTTGATTCGGCGGAAATTTCAATAACGTCAATCTCAATGAATAGGAGCTAATAATTCACAAGGAGTAGAAGGGATCCCAGGAAAAAGTACATTCTCTTCTTAAGAATTACCTTTTCTATTTATATTCATTCATATACGCAGATATTTTTCCGGGTTCCGGAAGAGAAAGTTGGTGGAAGATGAGGCTCCCCGGACTTATTTTGAGTTCACTAGTGTAATCAAACCTTGAAAAATCAGGTAGAATCATACTCACAGCAGCAACTCAGATGTTTACAAATCGAAGTTAAAAGATTAGTTAATGGTAGAACACAAAATTCTTCTCGATATTTCCATTCGAACCGAATGCCGCCCAACTTCAAACTGTCCTCACAACAGTACGTACAAGCATCATCGAAAACACACTGACCCGAAAACAATTATCCTCAAAGCAAACTCACATTCCTAATAAACGACTTTTAACCTGCCAGAAGCGGCGTTTCATACAGACGCCCCCGTTCACTCAAACAATTGACTCGTAATTTAGCGCAAGTATTCTCGTCTCGATCATTATTCCTAGGCCTTTATGGCACCTCGCCGTGTCGCTGAAAGCGTTATATTTAATGCACGATGGAGGATCAACGAAGTATTTACTAACCGAAACCATTAATAAACGGCCTCATTCTAGTTGTTGTACACTGCTTCGGGGGTAACGGGTAGCGTGATTAATTTCGGAATTTTCATTTTCGTTCGATAGTAATGGCCCTATTGGGAAAATCATTATGGCACTATACCGTATAATAATGATCGAATTTCAACATCTATGAATGATCGCACGGTTTATATAAAGTAGTAATTGAATTTATCGACTGGAGTCGAATGGCCATAGAGCTAGGTCCTTCAGACGAAAGTGTTCTTGTAGGCTTTGTTACTAACTGCATAGAACACCACAGGAGCAGCACTGTTAATTTGAACCCGACGACAGTGAATCATGGACGAATCTTCCTGGTCAGTATTCAAAGTTTTGAATTCAATGTACTGCTAAATTGAATGAAAAATTCTTGCTCCGGCCAGAAATCGATCCACGGACCCTTAGTCCATGAGTCGGATGCACTAACCACAACACCATGCTGCCACATGGTTTTTATGGACTTCTGGTGTTCTAATAATTTCTTTCCAGATCAAGGTATGATCTGCTTTTATTTTTATCTGTCTAGGTTCGGAGAGCAGGATTTGAAATTTGTTCAACCTGTTTTCCATACCTATCTATTAAGATTTTCCTGGATCTAGCTCAGGAAATTAGTCACATGAATGGTTGTTCATTCAGAATAACAAGTAAGTTGTAATGGCACTATTAATGTTTTATCTTCTGGTGTTTATGACAATAATGTTAGGAAAAAGGAGATAGGAATAACTCTGGAAACAAGTCACTAGGCAACGACTTCCAAACCTTTATCGTTCGTTCGAGAGAATAAGCATTATTGTGAAAGAGTTGTTCGGCAAGTGTGCAAAGTGACAACAAATGGGTGTAGGGATCGAGAAGAAAAATGTAACAAAAATGTGTACAAGACTCAAAATATTCAAAAGACTCGATCGAGACTCAAGAGTGGGACTGAAAATCCAGGTGACTTAAAGACCCAATGAAGCCTAAGAATTAAAGATTTAGCCGATGACTGAAAGACCGAAGCGAAGATTTAGGGACTGAAAATTGACTCAAAGTTTTCAGTTGTACTAGATTTGAAGTAAGGAATCAACGATCCAATCTTGAAGAAACTTTCCAAATTTTAATGCTAGATTCCTTGTATATGTTGGGATGGAGTCGATGTCTGCAAACTCTCGCAACGCATTCAATCGAATGAATTCGTAATTTCTCGTAGTAAATGATCCTGCGTTCTATCAGGTCTTGTTGGGGCGCAGGACCTCGCTGTTCGTAGAATCTATTCATAGGTTAGTATTTTGTTCTCGAGTCTCAAGCTTGGTTTCTGTGCTATGAAAAGGCAGATAGCAGCTTTTTACAGAAACAGACCTTTTTGATTTGCGAGACTGATGTGTTAAGCCTCAGCCACAATGAAGGATTCTAAAATTTAGGATATCCGTATTTGAAAATAAAACAGAATGAATAATGGAAAAATTAAACTTGAATTTCACCAACAACATTGTTTGTGATAAGTATTGAGAATAATAATGGCAATGACAGTTTCCTCTTAAAAAGAAATCTGAGATTGTAAAGATTAGAAGTCAAAGCATAAAACTTTCATTGTGTTTCAGCCTTTACTGAAGATTCAGACACCTGCTTAGTTGGACTCATAGGTATTTCACAGACTTGAACTTCTTTATGATATTGTTCATGACACTCTTTCTTGAAGACATTCGTAAAGTTAATCAGTAAACATGATTTTGGTGACATTTACCACGATTTTGGTTTCAGATATGTTGTTTACTTCTTTCCTCAAATATCCCGCCAATCTGTTGAGAGTAGATATGAGCCTTACCATATTTGAAGGTTTTAACGCCTTGATCATATTGTTATATTTATAAACAATACGCTGAGCCTACCAATCTATTTTTCTTAAATTCGCTATAAAAATACACTGACTAATAAAACACTTAGATCTCTTCAAACTGCTCAACTGATATCAAGTAGCTGAATATTTCTTAAAAACTTCTTCAAAACTTCGGCTCCCGAGTGAAACATGTCGCCTTATAAGTACACTCAAACCGAGCAAATTAGATTTTTCGGGATTCCTCCGTTCTCCAGATTAATCAGTACAGGAAATATCAAAATAATTCCCGGTATGAATAAGTGTTTACGACGCCGGTTTGTTATGCAAATGAGTTACGTTTTATGGAAGGCAATCGACAGCGGCGTAGCTAAGGGATTCTTTTTTACTTCGAAACAATATCAAATAGAGTCATCACACAGTACCCAGCTCGGTTTTCACACTGGAGAACATTCAGAAGATGCTACTTTTGCTGAAAAAATAATTCAGAAAAAACAACACAGTTTACGGCTGAAGTATATTCTGGCACGATAAAAATTACAAAACACTCCTTCAATGATTGAACATAAGAGCTATGAAAATACTGTGACTAATCAATTAGCAATGAATATAGCACAAACTAATATGATGTCAGAGGTGAATTCTGGATGTTACGCGGTAAGAGTAACATCAAATGGACTCTTCTCCTAGCTTGTTTACCAATCTTTCAGTGAAAATATACCCGACCCAATAAAATTCATGAATATGTAAACAAAAAAATTTACAAATATTTGTAGTATTTACACACGGCAATGTATTGATCAATCCGGGTGTTAGTTCTTGATGTTATTGGTTTTCTTCGGTGTTAGTTTTTCTCAGATATACCAAAATAATGACACAAAAAGGTTCAGCACTAGAATTCGAATTTTGCAATGTACATTATTGTGTATACAGGCAGCGTAAATTATTGATTTTTCTTGGTAAACTAATTTTTTTACTTTCTTTGTGAATCGAAAAACGAGCTCAAAAATCAAAATCTTATGTTTTGAATCCAATTATCAAGTGCATGAACAGATGTAGTATCGCTTTACTGATAGTAACTAGGAGGGCAGGATAGGATATGCCTTGTATTTGAAATAACAGAATTTAATGAACTCAATACAACAAAATATGTGCAAGAGCTAATGAAAGTGTAACAAAATCAAACATACAAAAATAAAAAAATTACATAATCCAACAAATAAAACAACTAGGGTCACTTGCTGATAGGACAAGAACTATTTCTCTACAAGAATCACTTTAACAGAGAAAGTTAAATAATCCACTTGTCAGAAGCTTTACTAGAAGGCACTTTCCTTCTATTTTCCAGACTGCATGCTTTGAAGCTGTTGCCACTGAGTAATACCACACCGTCATTAAAGACGAATTGCAATCTCTCCAAGAAATAATATATGCGACGCATCCTCAGAATCCAACCAGAAGGGAATATATTCAAACGCGTGATTAAATCAACATGTCATCCAGAAAATTATGTAACATATAATAACGGGCGATGATATCGCTGAAAACATCTGGAATAAAGAGTCTTTGTGATCACTTCTCTCTTTGAGTTTTCTCAGATGAAATCTGTTTTGTAATGGGGCGATCACCCAGATACGATACCAAAACAGAAAAATCAATATTCAGATATATTCAACACAGCCATAGTTCATCAAACTTTTCTACCCATAGCGAATCGTTCTCAGTCCAAGGCTTGCCACTGTTACGGCCATAATATAGGTCAAAATTGATTAAAAATACAGGAAGGGTTTAGCCAATAGGAATCAAGAGCTCTAGGTAACCAAACCACTAGTGGTCTTGAAAAAGCAAGTCCAGATTGCTGAGTAAAAGACGGTCTGAGCTTGAATAGCTTCGACCCAGTCATTCTAATGTCGATTCAAATTCAAATGATATTCTTTGTTTTGCAGGGTTTCGCATTCTGTTCGAAAGGTTTATGGTTAGAGTAACATATTTGAATATCCTGCATACCTATTTTAGTTTTGAAGTGTAAGTAAATATTCTAGAGAATCAGAGTATTCATGATTATTGTCAGATTTTTTACTACCGGGATTCGTTCAGAAGATTTATAGTTGATTTAAATTCTCACTTCAACTAAAATCAATATTTATTGAACATGTAATCTATTCCTATAGAATCTTTGATTTTATTCATTCCATATTCCTACGCTATCAAAATAGAAAACAACCAATCTACTTAAGTTTTTTTTGCAATTTGGGTAATGAATTAGTTAAGTGAAAACTTCTGATGTTATCAGAAACACCAAGAATACTAGTGACTCCCGTGTGTTGAAAATTTCGCGTAAGTATAACCAATTTGAATCTATGTTATATAAATTGTTATAGTAAAGTGGATCTCCATATACAAAATTACGAGAGTTATGGAAACGCCAAAACTTGGAACCATGGAGATATGGTTTCTCTTTCAGTTTTAGGCAATGCAAGTCCAAACAATTAAGTACATTCAAACTGAAATAAGAGTCTTTCGTTAAAATTTCAACCCATCCGAGAACCCATCCTACACTGAGAAACATAGTAGGTAATTTTTACAAAAATTTCTGGTACTATATGTGACAGCAATACAGTATGGTAAAGTTTGAAAAAAATTTATTTTAACCATTTATGGTAATGACTACTACTTACACTAGTATTCTTATCACCATTAAAATATTTGTATTATAGCCCTAACAATGTATAACAATACTCAGACAGTTAGTTGATCGGAATGTGATTTTATCAATAAATATATCTTGTTTATAAATATGAAGATATCTGATTGTTACATTGAGGACCAGTTGCACCACCAACCACATTCATTAAAAACTTCTTTTAACAATACAAGACAATTTACACCGCAACAAAATATTTTTGTGGTTAACTGAACTCTGAACTGATTGAAAGCTGGGAGCTGTTAGTTGTTGTTGCCTGTTGCGTACTGACTACGACTACTGCTACTGCTGCGTAATTTCTCGGTTTCTCCCCCACCCTCAAACGCTTCGACAGACAGACTGTCAATGTGTAGGTAGCAAGTAGCAACCACAAAAAAAAAATACAAAATCAACAATAATATTAAAAAAAAAATTATATCATTACATCATTTCATATAATTTAATAAACCTATGAATAAAAAAAAACAAATAATAAAAAAAAATAAACAAACACTAATAAAAACAACATGTAACAACTAACTTACTCTTTACAGAACTCCTGATCTTTTGCATCCAGGGTCTCTTACTATCCTCCGAGGCAACCTTTCGGGTTTGTGTAAATGCTCCTCCGTTGCCCGGAAGCGAGAATAGTTTCTACCTTTGTTGTAAATATCCCAAACTAACTTTCTACCTCTAGTATATGACAAAGTATATTTTCTACATTCGCTGTCCAATTGAACATTCATGGTGTGGAAGAGGCAACAGTGCCGTCAACCTTCCCATCATAACAGAAGAACGGAATTCTCACATTTTGTCGGATCTGGGAAATAACCAGTGTAGTCGAACCCATGGAAATAAAGAAGAAGAAGAACAACCAATCACAATGCAGGCGACTGAATGTGAAGGTCAAAATATCATCCACGTGATTTATATATATCATTCATCCTGTTTTTTATGCATCACAATATGATGTTTATTTGTATTCCATGTATCATAAAGTTTAGGAAAATTGTATAATAATAATTAGCATATTTTATACCTAACCATTTTACAATAAAATATGGTAATTCTATATAGCGCAATATACTAATATATAACTGTGTGTCTAAGCACCATAATATAAGTAGTAGGTATCCTAAGAACAACAATAATGTCATTGCTATAAAAATATTTTACTGTTTACAGTTCAAATTGTTTGCAATCATAATTTGAAAGAGTACGCCATAAAATATTTTTATTAATATACTAGTATATTCTCCAGATTTATCTCAGTGTATACGAGATCTAAAGTTTGTACTGTAAAATTTCCTTTTCCTCAACCAGAATACTTTTGGTTTATAATGCTTTGAATATGTTATGCAATTTCTACACGAAAATTACTCATAATCATGAGAAAAATCTCAATAGCCGACATTTCTGTCCAATAGTGCTAATTGCTGATAACACCAAAAAAGCATCTGAAATTCATTCCATCAGACGGTCAACAATAAAGTGAAAAAGTGAATTCGAGCCCGCAATGTTCATTTCCAGCGCAATGTGTATTCGACTCGTATATTTCCGCAAACTCTGTTTATGAAATGAATTCAGATTGCAAGCAGAACTCGATGTTGATTCAGTCATCAATTTTATCTCTATTTAAATTTCAAATCTACGCCGCGCTGCATGAGAGCGCTGGAAAATAGCGATGAAACGTTTCATCAATAAATGTTGAGATTCAGCAACCATACTCTTGATTATAATGCAAAATAAACGATGGAATTAGTATTCGAAAAAGATTGAGTAGAACTAAGAATATATTTGA
This sequence comes from Chrysolina americana, assembly GCA_958502065.1. Lineage (NCBI taxonomy): Eukaryota > Metazoa > Arthropoda > Insecta > Coleoptera > Chrysomelidae > Chrysolina > Chrysolina americana. The sequence continues at coordinate 15,746,919 of OY293418.1, forward strand.
TAATATAGCAAAGGATATTCGAACAATAGAGGGTGGTTATAACTCGTTAATTCACAACTAATGGGATCGCATTCATCAACCAATCAATCCTTCACAAATTGTTGACTGATACTTGAAGTAGCTCTGAATCGATGCAATAAAAGAATTGTTGTTTTCGTAAACCGACTGCACCCTTATGAGCAACCCTCGGAGCATAATAACGCATCTGATACTATAAAAGATATAAAAAACGAAGTTTACCAATCATCGATTTTGAGACCTATTTTATAATCGATTTACGCGATTGATTCCAAGACGAAAAAAAACTACGGGGCATTAGTGAATGAAATGGAGGAAGCAGAATCGAACGCTGATAAATGGTCGACAAATAACAAATTGAAACTGAATACGAATGAAAGGCAGCATTACTTCTTACACATAATCAACTGCTGCTATATAAGTTTTCACTTGAATTAGTTTAATTATAAGGCTTATCAATTTGTGAAATGCGTGCATAAAACAAACGCCACTGACCAATATGATTTTGCCTTCCTCCGTAAAAAACTTCAGATGGAAAATGTGAGGATTCGATTTGTCTGCTTCTGTGAAAAATATTCTTTCTTCATATACGCCTCTATTAATTTCACATTATAATTATCATTACTTGTACTGAATCACATAAACCTGATGTTCAATTATCTCACGCTTGTGCTAACGAAGTACTTGCAAAAAATGCACAACTGCCTACTGATCAATAATCTATCAAATTTATTGGGTTTCAACTGAATCCTAAGACATTTATGTTGTAAGAAGTTTAATGGACAATTCATCTTTTGATATTATTTTCACTGCTTGTCATTCACTTCTTACGTCTCATATCTTCTTAGTACTTTGGGGGTACCCGTCTCATGCATAAAAGAGTAATTGGATTGGGAAGGAAAGCTTTGAGAGTTCTCTTCAAACTGGGTAAGTAATCGAGAAGACGTTGAAAATATCTCTATAAATAATAACCATCTATTTTCACCCATTCGAGCGTAAATTATAAAAAAAATCCCACTTGAATCAAATCAAAACGATCTTAAGTGCAATAATACCAAACAATCACAACAAATCAGAATTGAATTTTACAAGACTGCTGCTTTTTGAAAAATCATTACGATGCTATTTGATTCAATAAATATATAGTTCGCTATCATAATATAAAAAAAATATCAGCCTGGAGAACGCTTTTCACAGTTTTACAAGTTTTTAGCATTTCATTTCAATACCAATAATTTTTTCTAATTACAAAACAAAAGACAACAAATAACTAGCATTATGGATATTTTAGTCAAGCTCCTGTGAAAAAATTTCGCTTAAACCGTGATATTTATATTGTAATTGTTTATATTTTAATTGTTTATATTGTTTCAGCTATGTACTTTTGACAAAATCTTATAATCTTCTTGTACTTTTATTTTTAATGAAGGCTATTCTATTTCACACAATGATAGTAATTTCCTGCGAGTATAAAGTTGCAGCATTGCCGTTAACGGTCTTCATACCTGAGAAAGAAGGGAGTCAGAAACGATTTTTTTGTTTGGTTGCTGGAGGGATGTATGAGTGTATGAAGATGAAAATAATAAAAAAAAAATTTTTTCAAGTATTAAATGAATAAACAATATATTTTCACTCATTTTTGGTAATATTTGTTCATTGCCACCATCAAAACGAAACAATATTTTTGTGTGGTTTTATCTCATTATTGAAATCTATCATTTACCTAGTTGAAAAATTATCTCACTTTTTTTTTGAAGCATCAATTTTTGTGCAATGACATGTTCACTCTTTTCAAAAGTTTTTCAGAAAATATGTTGAATATATTTTCTGTCTCTATTTTGTCATATACGTCAGAACAATTTTCATTCATTCATGAGAACAATAAAACATTTGGACATTTGTCAATAAATCTAGGGTTCGATTGAAAACACAAAAGATTTATACATAAAATAGTAAAAAGTGAACAGAGTGTTTTCTATTCAATTCCGAGAGCTGAACATCCGTGGACAGCGCTGTTTCGTAGTTACGTACTCATCAGCCCGGCTCTATGAGGTTTCTAGAAATTGAAACGAATGTACTCTGATTTAATACCCCAAAGCAAAGACAGTATAAATGACTGTAAATGTCACAAGATTCTTTTCATGAAAAAATAAAATACCTTTACTTATTTGAAGATTTGAAAATTGAGTTTTCAGACGTATAATTGACAAAAATATAATAACGAACGATAACATTACCAACTAACATGCACATTCACCTACATATGAAAAATATTCATTTACGGAATAAAAACAGTGACGCAGAACTTTGTATTCATATATGTACTATAAAGGTGTCTATTTACATTTTCTTGAATTCTTGAACAATGCTTTGTCAATAAGATAGTATCTTGGACAATAAAGTATATTTTGATTGATTGATTGATATGCAGGTTCCGTGGCGAGGAGGACGAAACGGCCTCCCACATATTGTTTGGATGCGAACCTCTGGCTCGCATGAGGACGAATATCTTCGGACAATGTAATGCAGAAGTTATCATTACAAGAAAACCTCGTGAGAAATATCCAGAATTTTATCAGACAATCCAGAGAACCTAATAGACCTAATATCAGGGTGCAAAAAGATTAGATGTCGAATTTCCTGTATTTTGCACCGCCGATCGATAATGATAAAAAATTCCACAACAAAATCAATAACTTCTTGCCTCCCTTCTCTACACAATCAGAATCATAACGGAATGGAAAAGTCAACCTAATTTCATTGTTCCTGTTGAAGAAAAACTACATAATTGGATACGAACTATAGAAATTAAATTCAATCTGCATTCAGTAAAGTTCTGAACTACGTGATATGATTGATTTTGAAATTCAATTCGTTTCAGATATACTTCGAATAATCTAACTCCGCAAAATCTTCGGAGAAGTATAACTGGTTTCCGTATTACCCGAATTCCAGGCAAGTTTAGGAATAACTGAACTTATGAAACTAAGGATCGTGCCTTCCCTATTTATAAACAGCGGTTTTTATACCGTTTTGTCACGAATTGGCAGTTTTCATGAATTGTGTGGGGTAGAAGAGATGCGGAATGGGATATACATCCCACTAAAATGAAATATAACATGAATAACATGAAAGAGAGAGTTATCAGAGTTACACATCCTACTCTGGAAGAAGAATATTTGAAAGTACTGAGAGATAGTCTTGTTGAAAAATCATATCTGAAGCACTTATTGAATAAACTCCTCTTTAGTCAAAGAACTATAACCACAATCTATACCTATCAGAGGTTTCTTCTAATGAGGAAAATGCAATAGTGAAGTATCGATCTTTTCCTCATATGAGAGAATTGACACCCAAATTGATCATTGTCCTTAAAGGAACTAATATTAAAATTGCACTAAATAATTTGAAAACTGTAAGTAGGTCGATTCTTTTCGAATTCAAAAACTTATCTCGAAACTGCACAAAACTATAATTTTGTTTATGAAATTCCTTGTCTAGATTGAAATGGAGTGTATATCGGACAGACTTCTAGACTTTTGAAAGGTTGGATAACTTCAACTAAGAGCGATTCTGGAAGGAATGTCAATTCAAGTGCATTGGCATCACCATGTGAATCATTTTAACAATAGAACGAATTAAAATAATGTTAGTATTCTTGAAATTGAAAATAATTTATTCAAAACCACAGTTTCAGAAATTCCAAAAGAAATAGTAATAGCATAAATAAGAAAACCGATCGCAACAACTCAAGTAAAATTTATTCCTACATTTTGAAATTGAATAGAGATAAATCAAAATTTTATAGTGATTCTGATACACCCAGTATAATAACTTGATTTTTAGTTGAAGTGACAGAATTATACTTCATATATTATATCACCGTCAGTCCAATATCAATTTTTTATACATTTCTTTTTGATATTTTTGTTGATGCTAATTCATTTCTCACTCAGATTATGTAAGTAGATTCAGTAATGTTTTTATCAATAATAATTCCTTTTTTGTAGTTGTCCTGAGAAAGGAAATGAAGGATTCCGAAAGCTTGAAAAATAGTGAAGAGTTTTCTCTAAGAGCAAGACAGACTGCAACCTCACGAAAATTAATTTTTATATTTATTGTCAGTCAAAAATCTATCCAGTGTTTATTATGTTCAATGGTACTAGTACACTAGTACAACCTGGGTCAAACTCCTAAGAAACATTTTAGAAGACATTAAAAATTATTAATCATGTGTTATGTTATGGAATAATTCTCTTAAAACTGATGGTTTCCGGTCCTTTCTTGCTGGTAAAAAGTACATAATTCTGTTTTCACTGGTGCAGCTACTGCATTTTCTCAATAATCGTACATAGCCCACACATTTAATTTTCATGCAATGAAATAATAATTGCATTGCTACTAACAAATACATGAGAATTTCAACAGGAGGCGATGCCGAAGTCACTTTTAACAATAATTCTACCATCTGAATAAAATTATATGTATATCTATATATCTACAGTATATGTTTCACTGTTCATGGAAACACCCTCGGATCGATAGATACACTAGAGATGAACTCTCTGCACGAAAGGGGTCATCCTACGTGGTATACACTGCACGCCAGCAACGATGAAACCACCCATTTTTCTGGAAAGTATATTAGAGGACAAAATTGGCCCGAAATTCCTACATAATCGTATTCAGGAATCCCAAATTACTACTTGTAAACTTGTCTCCTGAAAAAAAAAATTCTTAAATATTCTAATTAGTTTCACTTCCCTGTGCATCTATCTATCCTGAAAATAATATGGTTCTACGTAAAAAAACACGAAGATACTGGGGCGTTTCCATGAGAAGTAAAACAAATTATAATTTTTCAGGACTGAAAATTTTTCAGGGGACAGGTGTGTTAGTAGTTTCGGGATCCTAAACACGAATCCGAAGGAATTTCGGGCTAATTTTGCCCCCCAACATAATTTTCCGGTAAAATGGGTGGTACCATCGCTGTTGGCGTACAGTGTATATCACGTGTATGACATCTTTTGTGCGGTGACTTAATTTCTAGTGTATCTATCATTCCTGAAAATTTCATGATTCTACGTTGAAAATTACGGAAGATACGGTGGTGCTCTACGAAATAAAATTACACAGGGTGTTCAGTTTTTTCTGGGCGGGTACCGAATTTGTTTCTTTAAATGACAACCTGTAATTTTACATTTTTAAAAAATTACTGGCTCTTTTTTTTTAATGCACAATTAATGGTGAGGTTTATCTACATTTTTTGATAAACGTTTCACAGTCTACATTAAAGATGCAATGGGTAGATCAAATTGGTACAACCAGACTAAGCTCCACCACATAACCGTCGTCTTAGTGTGTTAACCAGCTTACTCCATAAGAGTAAAATTCACAAAGAAAGGAAAAAACTGCAAATAAAATTTAATACTAAATAGAATAGAATAGTTTTACGTATCAATAGAAATCAAGGAATATCCGTTTACTAATAACTCAGTTGATGTTTAACACAGTCAATGAAGATTTTCTTTCTCTTTCTAATCGTTCAGATGACAATCAATTAATGGTCACAAAGCGGAATTAGCAGGTTAACATACTGAGCCGACGAAACGTATTATTACATATTGTTTAAACGAAGATTTTTCCAACAAGTAGATTGGAAGACTCCGCCTAGATTCCCCGATTTGTCTCCTTTCGATTACTTTTCTTGTGGTTATTTAAAATTAAAAGTGTATTTCAATAGACCACACAATATTGCAAATTAAAAAGTAAGGATAACGGACATAACCCCTGAGGTTCAACAAAATGTTTTACGAGAGGGGGTGGGAAGAAGAGGTCATACTTCCATTCTGTGAATTAACAAATTGAGAATATAAATCGACTTGTTTCAAGTTTTTCAAAACAAATAAATACTTACCTAATAATGAACCACACTGTACATAAAATTTTGTTGAAATTTAGTTAAATAAAAGCCACATGGCTATGACAGTTTTATTTTGAAATTTGGTATCACGTTTCTAAAGCGAAAAAATACACAAAAATCTCAAAATTCTTTTTTCTTATCACTAGCAGAATGTAACAACCGAACTGACCTGTTCTACACTTTTTTTATGAAAAACGGCACTTTTAATGAAATAACTCTAAAATTACCTGAGACTGCCAAAAGTTTTATTTGGATAAAATAAGTTAGTCCAAAAAAGAATTTTTGATAGCGTTAACCTAATGTTACCAACATTTTTATCAATATCATTTAATTTCACTGGAAATCTGTGAATAAAACATCGGGAACGATGTTCGTTGGAGAGAAAGGTATGCTGAGAATAGATACCCTATTAGTCAAAGAATCGTACCAACCTGCTAAATTGATACGTCAATGCAGAAGTTCCGTTCCAGCACTGCTAAATTGTTGCTATTCGTATTTCAGCTGCAGATCGCAAATGTTTGACAAAGGCAAAGATGTTAGAAATGATAAATCCATTACAACATCGAACATAATCATTTTTTAGTTTGCAACACGCTACTGGAACAAACCTGTTGTTGCTCATACCTACGTCGTCGTCTGCATGCGCAGAAGACAGAAATCATTTTTTTTTGTTGGAATTATCCGAGAGAATGTACCTATTCTATATACCTGTTTGGGGATAGAATATCACATTTCATTTTTGTGAATGGACTGATACAATGTTCCTCAACTGCAAACAACTTCCACCTAAATAATATAGCAGAAAAACATTGCAATGCCATTCGTCTAATAAAATTAGCAGGTCATTCGCATTTCTAAACAAACTACAAGTAAGTATATCTAATTTACCTTTGAGTATAGTTTCTCACGCAGGTTTGTCCACACCATTTATCCACTAAGATAAAACACTTTCACTAAATGTTTTAAATGATTTCAACCACATTTTGATTGCATTAAAAATATTTCATTAACACCACGTCCGAACAAGCGTCAAACTAATGGATTGATTGTTTCTCTTCGGTTACTGATTTCCACAGCTATCTATGCAAAGATGATTCATGTCGGAATAGTTTCAATGCACAACATAGGTGAGTATAATAGTGAGGTTCGAAAAACCCAAAGTTTTTAATATTCGAGTCATTTAAGTTGAGAAAATTTTAAAAACTTCGGATTTGAAAGAAAAACTTTGTTAATTCATCGAGTGGGAATTCATCAAAAACTATCGAAGATTCCTAAATTTATTATTGATTGTTAAAAATATATATCAGATGATATAGAACTTTCAACTCATATTTTTTTTGAAAATTTTGAGTGGGCGTTCATTAAAAACAAAGAGTCTCAAATTTATTATTGATTGTTGAAAATATATGTCAGAAATATAGAACTTTCAATTTTTTTTTTTGATTTTGGCATCGTTTATTTCGAATACATAGCTCTGGTTAACTAAGTTTGTTGATTGTCATGACCTGTCACCTTTGACCGATGTGAAGACAGCAGCCAAAGATTGCTTCCAATATTTCCGAAGACACCCGAATGCTGAAAACCTATAGATTTTTTATAATTATACGAAATATCAATTTTTCGATTGAAAATAAGTCTTTTTCAATTATTGAGGGGTGATTTGCCCCCTATCAAAAGTTTTGACGATTTCCTGACGAAGCTAGAAGGTGTATTTTGCAAATGTTCAAAAAATTCTTCAAAATATCAAATCATCGATGAAAAAAATCGACTTCCCGAGAGAGCCAGAGGGTGCATTTAGCAACCCTTATATTAAAAACTGAAATTCTGTATGAATTCGTCGGAGCAAAAACAAATTTTGACAAAATGTAACAAATTACTTCTCCTTCACTCCCCGATAAAAAACATAGACTTTCCGAGTGAGTGAGGCAGGGGATGCATTTAGAAGCCTTCACATTGAAAATTCGAGTTCTATGTGAAATCGTCATCGGAGCAAAAAACAAACTTCGTTCTCCGAGGGAACCAGAGGTGCATTCAGCAACCCTTAGATTGGAAATTAGAATTCTGTGTGAAAACTTCGCCGGAGCATTAACAAATTTTGACAAAATCTTAAATGTACCAATTACTTCTCCTTTACACTCCGATAAAAAAATTTGAATACCTGAGGAATCCTGGGGTTGTATTTTGCAACCCTTATTAGTCTAGTCAACAAGTGCCATTTAGACCAACTTTTTTCAGCAGTCTCCGAAAATTATGATTGAGGTGTCATTCGATTCGGAATGACATCCAGATGATTTTTGAAAAAAATGAAGTTCCGCATAAAAAAATTGTAAAAGTTATTAACAATTAACTAAAAAAAAAAGATGGCTTTAGTATTTTGTAAATATCTCAAAAACTAATTAAAATTTTTTAAATCTAAAAAAAGATTCAAAAAGAGGAGGAAATTTCCTAAAAAAAAGCTCAAATCCCGGAATTGTAGCATCAATATTTATAATTTTCCCAGAGGGATGAAAATACGGCCGAAAACGGGTACTCTGGCTCGGGCAAGCCACACCCACTTTGGACACTTTAACAATAAAAATTATTTTAAAATACTAAATATGAAAATAAAAAATTGGAAAAATTCAGGCACTAACTGAATAGATTAATGAACAATAATCCGCTTGAAAAAAAATTTTATCACAATTTTTCAATTAGTTAATCAATAGTTAATTAATAATTTTTTTCTGCTTGAACATGAACATTGCAAGTGTGATAATTGTTAAACTATAAATTTAAGATTTTTTTCCTCTTTTGGAGCAATTCTTGAAAGGCTTCAGAATAGAACCCCGTTGGAAAAATTAAAAAGTTTTTATTTTTCAGTTTTTTATTAACAATTTTCGTTGTTGCAAAATTAAATACTTAAATTATTCGTTGAAAAAAATTTTTTTTTTTTTATATTATCAATAATCCGTTTTTATGTTATCAGGAACTACATAGAAATAATTTTTTTAAATTTTTATCTCTAATTGTTTAAAAAATTGTTATAAACAAATGCGTTGTTTATAAGATAAATGAAATTTTTTTTATGGAATTTCAATTGTTCCTTAACAAATTTTTTTTATTGCTTGAAAACGCATTTGTTAATTAACAATTATTTTCTCCCGCTTCTAATTAATATTAAGGAACCATTTTTTTTTTTAAATCATTATTTGTCTTTCTTTCTGATATAAAAAAAAAAATCCATTTTATTTAATTTTTCATTGTTTATGCAATAAACAATTTGTTATAAACAAATAAATTTTTACCTTATATTTTTTTTTCTATTCTAATTTCTGTCACAAAAACAGACATGATTTTTTTTCTTTTTTAAAATTTTTTTTATTATTTTTTATTTAATTTTTAAATATAAGTTCTGTCTAACTTCGTCATTCTTACCTGGTCTTCATCCTTAAAATTATTATAATTTACAAACTAATGGAGATACGATGAAAATACTTAAGACTTATTTATTCTCCATTACATAAAAAACAAATTTAGCAGAAAAGCTTAGTTGTTACTTATTTATTTATTGAATTTATAGCAATTGTTGTTGAAAAATACTTAGGGAAAAAATTTTTTTTTTGTTTTAATGCTTAAAAATCTTATCAACTATTAAAAATATGACTACTTCATTCAAGTATCTTATCAATTATTGTTCATTGCTCAACATTTTTACCTTTTATATATTAATATCACTTTATTATACTTCAAATTCTGAATATTACCATGTAAACAAAAAATTTTTGCAGAGTTCATTAGCCTAAGTGTTTTTGAAAGGAAGAATGATCTTTAAATTGATTTTCATTTAACAAAATTTATTAATAAGTAGTTATTAACATTTACAATATTTTTTTTTTTTTCATTTTATTGTACATTCTGTTTATTTTTTGAAACGTTACGAACTTATATTTAAAAATTAAATAAAAAATAATAAAAAAAAATTTAAAAAAGAAAAAAAAATCATGTCTGTTTTTGTGACAGAAATTAGAATAGAAAAAAAAATATAAGGTAAAAATTTATTTGTTTATAACAAATTGTTTATTGCATAAACAATGAAAAATTAAATAAAATGGAATTTTTTTTTATATCAGAAAGAAAGACAAATAATGATTTAAAAAAAAAATGGTTCCTTAATATTAATTAGAAGCGGGAGAAAATAATTGTTAATTAACAAATGCGTTTTCAAGCAATAAAAAAATTTTTTTAAGGAACAATTTTTCTTTTAAAAATCATTATTTGTATCAAAGATTGAAATTCCATAAAAAAATTTCAATTATCTTATAAACAACGCATTTGTTTATAACAATTTTTTAAACAATTAGAGATAAAAATTTAAAAAAATTATATCTATGTAGTTCCTGATAACATAAAAACGGATTATTGATAATATTTAAAAAAAAAATTTTTTTTCAATGATTAATTTAAGTATTTAATTTTGCAACAACGAAAATTGTTAATAAAAAACTGAAAAATAAAAACTTTTTAATTTTTCCAACGGGGTTCTATTCTGAAGCCTTTCAAGAATTGCTCCAAAAGAGGAAAAAAATCTTAAATTTATAGTTTAACAATTATCACACTTGCAATGTTCATGTTCAAGCAGAAAAAAATTATTAATTAACTATTGATTAACTAATTGAAAAATTGTGATAAAAATTTTTTTCAAGCGGATTATTGTTCATTAATCTATTCAGTTAGTGCCTGAATTTTTCCAATTTTTTATTTTCATATTTAGTATTTTAAAATAATTTTTATTGTTAAAGTGTCCAAAGTGGGTGTGGCTTGCCCGAGCCAGAGTACCCGTTTTCGGCCGTATTTTCATCCCTCTGGGAAAATTATAAATATTGATGCTACAATTCCGGGAATTGAGCTTTTTTTTAGGAAATTTCCTCCTCTTTTTGAATCTTTTTTTAGATTTAAAAAATTTTAATTAGTTTTTGAGATATTTACAAAATACTAAAGCCATCTTTTTTTTTTAGTTAATTGTTAATAACTTTTACAATTTTTTCATGCGGAACTTCATTTTTTTCAAAAATCATCTGGATGTCATTCCGAATCGAATGACACCTCAATCATAATTTTCGGAGACTGCTGAAAAAAGTTGGTCTAAATGGCACTTGTTGACTAGACTATATATTAACAATTCGAATTCAATGTGAAATCGTCGTGGAAGCATAAACAAATTTTGACAAAACATTACCAATTATTTCTCCTTTAGTCCCCGATAAAAAAATCTGCTTCTCGAGGAAGCCAGAGGGTGTATTTTGCAACTCTTTTATTGAAAATTCGAACATTTTATGAAATCGTCGTCAAAAAATTTAAAAAAATTGCCATAATGATGCAAATCACTTATCCTTTACTTCCTGATGAAATAATTCGATTTAATGGGAAATCTAGGGGGTGTATTTTGCAACGCTTACAAAAAATTCGAATTCTGTGGGAAATCGTCATATGAGCATGAATAAATGTTTTCAAGAAGTTGCAAATCACTTCCCCTTTACTCAATTTTTGCTTGAATATGGTCATAGGTGACTCTCAAATGATTCATAGAAAACCGACCTGTCATATACTGGGTGCGAAAAAAAGCTTGTCAAACATTGTAAAAAAAAAAATTGCAAAATCTTCATTTTCAATAGAACATCCTGTAGGTATTTTATAGACCCACAAGAAGCACCAAGAAAGGGTCTACATTCTTTTTAAATATTACCTATGGTCAAAATCAATAGTGTTTCTTAAAAAAGCCTTTTTTAAAAATAAAATAGAAATTATTTCTATTATAAGTGAAATAATCGATTTCAACCATAGGGAATATTTAACGAAGTTTGTGGATCCTTTGTTGGTGCTTCTTATGGATCGATGATATACAGGGTGCTTCATTTGAAATGAGGAAGATTTTGAACATTTTCATTTACAATGAGTAGCAAGCTATTTTTTAAACCCTGGACATCACAGGTCGATTTTAGATATATCATTTGACAGACTCACCAACGTACAATATTTGACGAACAACGACTTGGCAATTTTTTTATTTCAAATAATATGAGTAAAGAATTTTGGAAAACCAAGAATATCGGAAACCGTCAATATTTCACAAAAAAGATAAACATAGAGTAAGTTTTATTTCTCTAGTAGAAACCAAAAAACTGATAAAAAATATAAGTTGTCATTTAAAAAACAAAGTTTCGTAGAGCTCAGAAAAATTGTATCATTTTTTAGATTTTCGTTTCTACGTTTTTTCACAATATGCATTTGAAATGTCAGAATAAGTGCGGATCTGGCGGATCTGAATCCCTTACCTTACCTGACAACGATAACTTTTGAATGGTTTGATGTGAATTAACGGGACAGAAAATTTATTGAATGGAACGGAAATTCAAAAAAAGTCAGATGCTTGAAAAGAGAATTGAATTATCTTTTCAACGATGTGACACATGACCCCCATGTCATTTAAATTTTTTTAGTTGATGTGCCCCCCGCGCCATCTATCGAGCAACCACAATGTGTTTTATTTCAAAAAGTAGTATCGGCCCTCCAAACAGTTTTTTTTTATATTTGTTCGTCAAACCGTTCAAAAGTTAACATGGGGAGGCTATTGAAAGCTGCACTGTATATGAAAGGTGCTATGTTCATAAGAATATTACAATGTTTAGTATCAACAGATCGAAGAATAATTACTTTAACAGATTTTAGAACAATTTACTTCCTGCAAATCACTCGATCAAGAAGAAGTGCAAAGTGCGCCAAATATTTTCATTTCTGAAACTAGACTCAAAGACTTCTTGACCCAAACGAATTTTTACACACTCGACGAATTCTTTTCTTAAGATTATGTTGGGACAAAATATACATGTACAATGTGTGTTAAGTGATTCTTTGAAAACATAGGTCAGGTAATGCTTCGTTTTCAAGATACAAGGTGTAAATATTTTTGAAGGAAATCGTTTTTTTCGTAAGTATGTTTTCAACCATTTTACTGAAATTTGGCAACGTTATCAAGGGTCGTAAAGGGCTAACTCTATCAAAAGTATCATGCGTCCAATAGAAGGCTTCGTATTTTTTTGACAGAAAAAATGTGCGTCACTGATTTTTTTTGCAATTTTTGTATTTGTTTCTCAGTTGGTAACTGAAATTACATCTTCTTCAGTTCTAGAAGTTTTTTCGTATCTTGGTTTGTTTTTGAGAAAAAACATTAAAATCACTTTATTGTTAGTCCCTGGGATAAGTTATTGTTGATTAAATATATTATTATTATCAAAACGGAGATATGGAAGACTGCACTCATGTTGCAGGACCCTGTGTTACGGTTTTGAGTTGTAAATTGATTCCTAACCCCTTACAGACCAGGGTGTGGGTAAATTAACAACGAAACTTCAGGTTGTAAGGGGAGTATAATTTCCTTCATCAGCATCAAGCTATAGTGGACAGTAGAAGGCAGTCTATAGAGAGAAAATAGTGATATTCCTGGATAACCTAGTTTCCCGAAGTTCTACTTATTCTTACAACTAAAGCACAAATTCTACCAGCAAGCATCAGTAGCTTTGTCTCAAGGTAAAGCGTTACAAAAGTCACAACCCCCTTTGAGTATAGATACCTAGGTGCACATCTACTTAAAAAATGGTAATCAGCAACTCATTAAATATATCAATGTTTCTACTATATCCCATTTTTTTTAAGACTATAAGCAACAAGCACATGCTTCCTAGAGTCCGCTTCTGGCCGTACAGTGAAGAGTACATACAATCTAAGACAGAAAAGATACAGCTCACTTGTGGTGATCGATGCTCTCATGCGAGATGGTAGGCCGTGGTGTTCATGCAGCGTACTACAGACAATCGTGATGGTGTAGCTAAGGACCAGCATTGTGGTGAAGTGACTGGACACATGAGTTAATCCCTAACCCTAGCGTTATGGAAGTGATACTTATCCTGTATAAGGAAATGGAGTTAACCTAAAAGGCCCTGCAATGTAAATTATATAATTATAGACAGAGTTGAGACGGTAGTTTATCTGAGTTCTGGTATAGGAATCAAACCTACCTCGATGTAAGGTGGTCTAGAGTAGCGACTCCAACAGTTGAGTCGTTTTCTTCGTGAAATGTAGTAACGGGGAACAATCATGTTTGAACTAGTCAGTGGACCATCCACTGACTATAACAAACCCACAATTACTCAGGTTTTCTTTGAAAATCCGCAAAACAGCGAAACACGTTCTCCCAACCTCCGTAAGTCACAAAAAAGAGACGCTTTGATAATACCCTTTTTAAAAAGAGAGAATAAAATAGTTCAATTGTACTCTCAGCTGTCAGACGAATGTGAGGTTATGTTGATTTATTGACAATAGCCATCCAGATTTTCTACTCTCAACCCCAGGAATGCAGGAAGAATGCACAACCCTAAGTTTCAACTACAAAGCAGTCAGAGATTCGGTAAATTCTAGCTTAGGGAATACTTTCAACCACTAATTATCTTTTATTTCAGAAACATCCAAGGCTGGGTTATTGAAGCTGCTGTTGAGAATTGTTATATATCAATTTGAGCTCTGGAAATTATTTTAATAAGCTGACTAATGGAATAGTTCGGTTCTTTTCTGATACATGGTATATCGTATCCTTTCTTGAAATACGTTACATATTATATTATGATAGTATCTGGAAAAACAGACAACCGATCGACGTGCATAGTCTGTAAGCCTCGTCGTAAATTTGAGCCTAATATTCGAAGTACATGCCATACAGAAGGTACTCCACAACTCCGGTAATTAATTCCGGTCGAGATTTAATCGGCACAAGTTCCGTTTCGATTGTGACTAAATTCGTACTCGTCAGATATCGAGCGATCCAAAATTGGATTAAATAGTGTAGGGGGATCATCGACGGGGAACTTGATCAAACGCAAATAAACTGAGATGGAATCTGCATGAGCTCCAGCAACTAGATGTAAAGTGTTCTCATTGCCTACATTATACTGGGTGTCCAACAGATGTAGTAGGTAACACTCTGCTATGTTTGCTTTGCGTACAATTCAGATTTGTTACCTGCGTTATTCGGAATCTCTTGATTGGATATAAATCAATATATGTGATAGACGGTATTTAAGCTATATATAGTGTGTTTCAAATTGGATCCTCACCATTAGGATATTGGAAACTATAAGAGATACGAAGATAATTAAATTGGGGCAGTTCCTCATTCACCTGACTAATAATATGCCGTTGAGAAAGTTCTGAAATTCCGAGTATATTCGGAGATATACGGAAAAAAACAAAAAAAATTAAATTTATTTAATTTTTTTCTGGATTTATTTTTTCGAAGGATTTGAAAGTAAATTGCATATCCACATTGCCACTTTTCCCCTGCTTCAAAATGGTGTTTTCAGATTTGCTATCCGACGATTCGTCTTCTGACCACCATCATCAACTTTATTTTTTCTCATGGGCACTATATTGGATTCTTTCTGTTTTGAATGGAACCAGATATTACCTTTTCAATGATGTGTCATGAGTTATCATTTTTTTTTTGAAAAACCGGAGATATTTGAAAAAAAAACTAATCATAATGGGCATTGACTTTGATATTTTTAAATTTGATTTTCAATTTCTTACACTCAATGACATTTTGTTATTGTAGAATTCATTGTGCAATTTCAAGTGAATCTGATGATTTCGTATTTTCTATTATTTTTAGGGGGCTTACTACTTTTTAGAGTAATTATTTATTTTTGTCGATCGGCGTTCGCAGAATTTTTCTTCAACCGTTCTCGACTTGAAAAGTTCATCTAGAGTTGGAAGAGATGGTTTTTGTAGAATTTTGTTTTCGTAATTTTTCTATTAATTTTCGTGAAATTCGTTATTTTTTATACGCACACGTATGCGCATATGTAATTGCAAGTGAATCTGATGATTTAGTATTCTTTACTCTTTTTAGGGGTCTACTCCTTAGGACTTTTTTCAAGTAATTTTTAATTTTTGTCGTTCGACTTGAAATTCACGAAATATATTAATTACAGCATTCTGAATCAATTGGCGTTCGCATTATTATAAATATATATTTTTGGGGGCGTTGATTTATCATTTAATCCCAATTTATCCTACAAAAAAAAAAGATATCATGTAATCAAAATTAAAAAGCTCTCCCATGTTGTATGGTTTGTCATTCCCATGTACAGTTTGTCATTCCCGTGTAACAGTCTGTCATTCCCGTGTAACAGTTTGTCATTTCCATGCCACCAACTAACAAAAAATATAAAAAAATTAAAACTTAACATTTTCAAGCTGGTTCAACTTCACACAATAACTTCAAAGCTTCTTTTGATCAGATTTTATTAAATGATACTTATAATATTTTCATATTATTTCATTAGATAAAGGACTTGTATTTACTCAGTATTTATACTATCACCCACTTCAAAATATTGAAAAAAAAGCCTCAGTGTGATGTCGCTACTAGATTGTTCTTGACAATTCATGAGGTTATTTGTTCGCCACTTTCATTGGTCATGCATTATTAATATATACCTGAAAAGTGTAATCACCACACAATAATTAGAAATGGACTCAATATACAGGCCGTTTCTTTTATCATGTGGTAACATTGCTATATTCTAAACCGTAATAGATACAAAGACGATTAAGGGGGAAAAAAGGTAACTATTGTGGTGAGCAGTAAATTGGCCATAGAAAATTTACAGGTACTCTCGCCCTTCCCGACTTTTACAGGGAAAACTAAAAATGCAGTTTTCGGTTTTTTACGAATAGAATGGTTATTTCAGAAAATATAAAAAAATGAAAGAGGAAAGTTTTATTGTATTTATTTTTATTTTATCGCTCTATCAATATTTGTGATGATAAGAGACAGGTTCGTATTTGAAAAAAATATTTAATAATTGCGGTGTTGACACGAAACGTTTGATTAAAAATTTATCGTTACGTAGTTCTAGTACATTTTGAATACAATAAAACTTTCCTTTTTAATTTTTTTATATTTTCTGAAATAACAATTCTATTCGGAAAAATTCGAAAACAGCATTTTCAGTTTCCGTGTATAAGTTGGGAAGGGCGAGAATCCCCGTAAATTTTCTATGGCCAAATTACTGCTCACCACAATAGTTACCTTTTTTCCCACTTAATCGTCTTTGTATCTATTACGGTTTAGAATATAGCAATGTTACCACATGATAAAAGAAACGGCATGTATTCAATAGACCGGAAGCTAATAGACCGACCTCTAGACATTGCACCAAATCCCGATAGACCAAACAACCTCAACATTGCTACAGACGACATGGCAAGCCTTGGCCAATGCCAGCTTAGCGAATCGTATGTAAGTACGTGAAACATATGAAGGCGCATCCACATTTGCCGTTGATATTGTTATTGACAGTGTTCTAGTGATTGAAACTTGCCCACTTTCTTTTGAATAATTAGATCAGATGGTACAATATTACCAATATTTCTAAGAAACACTCTACAACAAAGTGCCCGCCAACCCTCTATCGGATTTTATAGTGATCAGCTGAAAAAACGAAGTGCATCACATCAAGATTATCTGTGAATCTAAAGCAAACTGTTAAGTTAGGTCCACCAGATGATATTTTTTTATTTTTGTTGTCCTAATTTTTGTCATTTCAAATATTTTGATGGTGTTTATTCAACACCTTTGATTCGTTTCTGATAACTTACCAGAGGGTTAGATCTTCTAATCAAATATTTGTATGGCTGTAATGATTGGATCAAGAAAAACCTGTTCGTTCCAGTAACTGACATACATGTCAATGATTGGTACTTCAATTGCTGGTCATTCAATTACGCTAAACTGTTTTAATGATTATATAGGAGTTTTATCCCAACATCAAACCACTATTTTCAACACCTCGACACGTGTTTCGGTCACCAAGTGACCATCTTCGAGAGGAAGATCAAACTAAATCTACAAACAAAGTTGTTCTTATTCATACTCGTTAGATATCTCTGCTAGATACCGGCGTCTTCATTATTTAAAAAAAATATAATCTCAAAATGTTGCCTTATCTCATAACAAGGTAAATGTTAACTTACATAATGTGATAAGAAAAATATAATCTCAAAATATTGCCTTATCTTGTAAACAGGTAAATGCAAAATTGAAGGTATATGTTAATTACTTGTATAATACGATAACAAACAAATTATTTCAGCAAGCTATACAATAAACTATTGGGTATTGGCCCCCATCATTATTCATGATTTTATTATGTTTACTTATTTCCAAGCTTTCAGAGGCATCTAGATGCCTGTTGTTGTTAACTTGTCTAATCTTAATGATAAAGTCTATGGAATGGTTTTGTTGCAAAACATGATGGGCGACAGCGGATTTTTCTGTTCTTCCATATTTTAGATGCGCTAAGTGTTCTTTATACCTTAATATATCTTTTTGTCTGTCCATAATATTTTGCATCGCAGTCCTTACATTTGATTTCATAGATTCCAGACTTATCAGAATTCTCAACTTTGTCCATAGGGTTACCCAAAATGCTCTGTAGTGTCTGACTTGTTTTAAATACCACCCTTATACCTAGTTCCTTGAAAATCTTTCCAAAGTTCTTTGTTCTCGTCATTCCTAAAAGTTGAGATTTCGTTCATTCTTAACCTTAATTTTTTCTTCCTTATAATATTATCTACAATACCCCTCGAGAAACCGTTACATTCTGCTATTTCTGCTATGATTTGATGATCACAAATTGGCTTTCCACTAAATATGAGTTCGAGCTGATTTTCGGTACCAGTCATTGACAGGGGTGTCGATTATTGGTACATCAACTGTCAACTAATTGAGCGTCATTCTTTATAGATATGGCGCTCTAAAGAAAAATTGTACCAAAGAACAGTTGTACCTATGCCGCCCTTGCTGATATACCAATAGGGGTGCACGGAGCTATAGCTTCTAGAATATACTCCATTCCTAGGATCACATCATTATACAAATCATACGGAAACTACCTGTAGATTGTCGAATGGGACCAAGCACTTTTCTCATAACCAACGACTGGAGCAGTGGAAGTTCACCATCCAATTCAAAAAGAGAACAGCTATTTAATAGTTTTCGAACTCATAACCAAAAGCGATCAGAAGAGAGAGAAAGAACACAAGAAATAGCTTTAAAAAAAGCTATGGAAGAAAAAGCTATAAAGAAAAAATCTGTGGAGATCTGAAAGAGTACCATCTGGTTGGTCGGATCAAAATATTTAAGGAAGTGGTCTCTAATAGACTGACACCTTATTATACAACACGTGTAAGGCGAGCAAAATACAAGTAGTAGTATTATTTATGGGGAGGCTCTTATTACAGACAAGCAAGTACCTAGGTCTCCATGGGCCCGCTTTGCCATATCTAAAAAAAGCTAAGGAGGAAAACTTGGCGGAGCAGCGGCCACGGGTGATTCAGAGTCAGCTCCGCAGCTCTCAATCCGACGTCCCTCGTTGGCTACCACTGCAGAAATGATTTCAACTTCTCGAGCTAAGATACTGAAAACTTTTCTACTCTCGAATAAATTTCATGATATATAAAAATTTGTGTTGTGTTGTTAGCCCCCCATCAAATTCATTGGATAGTTTTATATCGTTATATAGTTTAGTAATCCTACTGATGAGGTTAACCTTCGTCTTCCCACGTCGGTAAAATTACGTGAAGTCCCATGTGGGGTCCATTTGTACCACAGAGAAACAAATTGGTGTATTTAATTTTAACTATAAGAAAATAATTAACATCTTAAATTTACACAATTTTATTACATTAAAAAGTATATCGAACATAAATATAATGTTTGTCATTGAATTAAACAAAATGAAAAATACATTCTTGGAACGAAAACTAGACATTGGATGCAAATTAATTTCTTGACATAATGTTCTACACATACAAAACTTTTGCATTGCTTGCAAAATTGCCTTGATTTACGATCTTTATTTCGACAACATAAATAGCAATGTCCACTTGAAGGTCTTTCATAGGCTGCTTCTATTTGCATCTTCACCGGCGCCAACTTTGGTACGACATCTTGCATGTACTGCTTCAATGTCTTACTCAATCGTCTTCTCTCATTATATCGTCTGATAATATTTTCTTTTACTAAAGCTTCTATGTTCTATTTTTAGAAATGCCACATGCGCGTAATAACTTTGCAAAGCCACCAATAAAACAGATGGCACAGATTCCTACGCGGGGTACGAATGAACCCCAAGCCGAATATAATTTATTTATTGTTAATTTGACAAATCGTTGCCGATTTCATGAACCGTATACTATTTGCAATACCCCAAACGACACAAAATAAAATTAGTCAAACAGGGCGGGCGCTAATTTTAAAATTATAACAAAAAATATGTATCTGGGGTACAGCTGTACCCCACCCGGGAGGACAAAGG
This sequence comes from Chrysolina americana, assembly GCA_958502065.1. Classification (NCBI taxonomy): domain Eukaryota; kingdom Metazoa; phylum Arthropoda; class Insecta; order Coleoptera; family Chrysomelidae; genus Chrysolina; species Chrysolina americana. Next base: position 15,767,271 of record OY293418.1, read on the forward strand.
TTAAGATTAACGAAATGTGTATCTAAGAATGGAATTACTAGTGTGGTGAAGGGAAAAACTTTTTTTTTCTCATAGTTTTATATATTCATAAAGTTTTCCAAAGTAAAAACAGCAATACGACATCGTCTATCCGAAGAAGAGGCCCCACGAATAGATTATCACCTAGATAATAACCGCAACGACAACAAACGCTTTGAGTGTACCTATGAATTTAGGGGGTCTCAAACAGAGAAGAGGGATATCGCCCTTCTGATGGGAAGGCATCAGCGGCGCGTACACAAGATGACAAGATCAAATCGGCGATACAACACGCGTCTCGTATCCAATATCAAACAATACTGCTTTGAATAGGATGCAGAAAAGTTAATAGTGAGGCGAGCAAAACTCAAAAAACCTGAACCTATACAGTGTGCCCAAGATAAGAATGAACAGCATGGGGATATCGGAAACGGTAAGTGATACGGGGTCGATTAAATTAGAGAAAAGTAGCGCATTTATGTGCCTAATAATATGCCATTTAGAAAGTTTTAATATTCCGAGTAGTTTCGGAGATATCCGAGAAAAACCGAAATTTGAGAATTTCGTTTTTATTTTCTCCTAGCTTTATTTTCAAAGGAAATGTAAAACAAATAGCACTTTGCCATGGCCACTTTTTGAGGACTACACGATAACGTAAGCAGAATTTTTCTGCGACGTTTCGTCTTTTAGAAAACATCATCAACTTTGTATTTTTATATGGGCCGAAACTAAAGTATACCCTGTATACGACTCCATATTTCATTGTGAATACAGCAACGTATCAAACAATATGATTTCGGAACAATTTCTCGCGCAAAATGTAATTTAGTGATTACTTAATATGTTTTTCTTCAATTTTAGATAGTAGGCGCTGGAAAAAATGACACATATTGTTCTGTTGTCATAATAATACTGTAGTTTGGTAGAATTTTTGACACATTTTCGTTCCTACTTTTACATCTCGCTACCTACCTAATTTGTGTTAAAAATGGAAAACGGCAGCTTTTCGAATACTGAAAAATTTGATATGTTGTCATGTTACATTGTGTGCCAAAGAAATTGTGTTGATGCTGAACGTGCGTACTCTAATAAGTATCCAGAGAGGCGACAACCTGGTAAATCAATATTTAGACGGTTAGTTTTTAATTTAAAAGAATACGGATCATTTAAAAAACCTGTGGTTTCCCGACAAAAGCAATCTAATGAAGAAAGTCAGCGTGATGTGTTACAGGCCGTTGTTGAAAATCCTGAGATATCTACTCGCACCATTGAAGATAATACCGGAGTTGCCAAATCCACCGCTCACTTCATTTTAAAAAAAAATAAATATCATCCTTATAAATTTAGGATTTGTCATGGACTCAGGCCAGGTGATGATGCAAGGCGAAGAACCTTTTGTGAATGGTACACTAGAAAATGCCAAGACGATGAAAATTTCCCTTTCAAAATAATTTGGTCTGATGAAAGTATGATCACCAACAATGGCATTTTTAACAGGCGGAATGTTCATTATTGGTCACAACAAAATCCGCGGGTACACAAAGTGTCCAGACACCAACATCGTTTCGGTTTTAACATGTGGGTTGGGATTCTCGGTACGAATGTAATTGGGCCTTTTATCTACCGAAACAATTTAACAAAAGAGCGGTACATAAATTTGTTAGTAAATGATTTGGAAGATGCTCTAGATAATTTGCCTTTAGCGGTTACTCACAGCTGCTGGTTTCAACAAGATGGTGCTCCAGCACATAACGCTATAATTGTTCGTGATTATTTGAACCGTCGCTTCCCAGGACAGTGGATAGGTACTCATAGTGATACACCCTGGCCTGCAAGGGCCCCCGACCTAACCCCACTAGACTTTTTCCTTTGGGGACATATCAAGAATCAAGTGTACTCTAATCATAATTTTCAAAATGAAGAAGATTTGCTAAGATTGGTAACTGCTTCCTTTAACAATATTTGTCCGAATATGTTAACTCAAGTTTTAAATTCGTCTGTGAGACGAGCGTACTTGTGCTTAGAAAATAACGGCGGGTTATTTGAACACTTGTTATAAGTTTCTGTTTGTTTCCTGTAATACATATCAGCTCCTTGTTATTACATTACAATTACATTTATAAAGTAAACTTTTGATTTGGCGACTCATCTTTGTATTCAACAACGCAAAAATTCTGGAAAGTGGTAAGTTTAAATTTAGTATAAATAGGACTAATCAATTTATTTCATGTACCAAAATATGTCATTTTTTCCAGCGCCTACTATCTAAAATTGAAGAAAAACATATTAAGTAATCACTAAATTACATTTTGCGCGAGAAATTGTTCCGAAATCATATTGTTTGATACGTTGCTGTATTCACAATGAAATATGGAGTCGTATACAGGGTATAATTTAGTTTCGGCCCATATAAAAATACAAAGTTGATGATGTTTTCTAAAAGACGAAACGTCGCAGAAAAATTCTGCTTACGTTATCGTGTAGTCCTCAAAAAGTGGCCATGGCAAAGTGCTATTTGTTTTACATTTCCTTTGAAAATAAAGCTAGGAGAAAATAAAAACGAAATTCTCAAATTTCGGTTTTTCTCGGATATCTCCGAAACTACTCGGAATATTAAAACTTTCTAAATGGCATATTATTAGGCACATAAATGCGCTACTTTTCTCTAATTTAATCGACCCCGTATCACTTACCGTTTCCGATATCCCCATGCTGTTCATTCTTATCTTGGGCACACTGTATATTTGTTAAGATTAGGAAGATTTGACATTGACATTGACATTGGTCAGCCATTAAACGCTGACGCAATCCTCAAGAGATTTCAGTTTAGCAACTGTAGTATTCAGGAGAGATTTGTACTCTTCAGTGCTTCTTTTCATGAGTATTAACCCAGTCAACAGTGGGTGGGCAAACATCAACATTTCAAGGATGTAAATATCGTCAAAAATGGGATTTAGATGTCCTTGTGATATCATATCGTTGACATTCCTGCGATATTACACCGCGACACCCCTTATATATCAGAATCAATTATAGCCGGATATAAATGTCTCTGCGATGTCATGCTGTTGTCATTACTGCGATATCACATTGCGACATCCCTGAAATATCTAAATTAGTGATAGCTGGATTTACATGTCCATGCGATGTCAAATTGTTACTTGCCATAGACGTCATACTGCGACATCATTTAGACATCAAAATCTATACTTAGATATCTCTGCTACTATATTTTTATTGAGTTATCTCCAGATCAGGTGGTAATATATGACTTTCACACACATTCACTTGACTGCCGACCACAAGAACGCCATCTGTCTTTCACCACGGTCGAAAGGCGAATCCTCAATTTGCGTCGAATGTTTATTTTGAAGTAACGCGGTAAGTTGGCAAGAAGTTGGCAACACAATGTTGGCAAACCTGAAAGCGGGAGGCGACCGCGTGATCAGCTGTTACCGTATCGTATAACCATATCTAGTTCTAGTTCTTTGTTCTTTGTATCGATGCATCGATGCATTGATCGAAGATCGAAGCTTTGTTGCTTCGAATGCTTTGTATACCGTTCATGTTCTGATATTTCCAACTGGAGCTGATCACATTTGCGAATTTGTCCATAAACTGAAAGTGAAAAGTAAGTATCGTTGTTGAGTACCAACAAAGTGATATCCCATTATTTCTATTTCGCTTTAAAATAATTATGTCCAAACGATCTTTTTTGAGTTCTTCATACCGACATAAAAGGCGTTTGGTAAAGAACGCTTCTGGTATTTCTGGGCCTAAGGGTTAACAACAGGATGGCTGATTTAAACATCGTGAAGATTCTGAAGAGTATGTATTACATATAGTTCTACTCAAAATTATTCTGCTCATCTCAAAATTGATTCAGTTTTCCCACTTCTATGGACAGAATATTTTCAGTTTCAGAAAAACAAGTTTTTATGTCGTTCCACTATTGGCATCTCGAAAACGGTAGTGTGATACAGAGTTGACTATTTTAGTGAACAATGGAATACATTTTCCGAATAGATAATGTCACGAACCGTTTTCAAAATATACGGGAAAACCCGAAATTGTCTATTTTAGTTTCTTTTCATTAGCTCCGTTAATTTCAGAAATATGGAAATGAACCTATTTGGAACTTCCTCATCTGTGACGAATTTGATTCAATGTGCAATGTTTTGTTCTTCTAGGGCCACCCCCTTTCAACTTTATTTTTGATGAATTTTGATAATCCTTCCATATGTCAAAGCAGATTTGTGAAAAAAAGAATCGGAAATTCTTCAAACACAATTCTATATTTCTGAAAATAGAGGCGACAGGACAAAGATAAGTCAATGAGCCATTTCGGATTTCCCCATATATTTTGAAAATGAATCATGAGATCAACCAACTCGGTATCATTTACCAATATCGAGATGCCAAAATACTTACAATAGTGGCAAGACCTAAAATATACAACCTGTATATTGGAAATCAGAAAATTTAGAGCTGTTCAATGGTACCAAATTATAATTATATAAGTATTCCATTACTATCTGTATTATTTCATGTCCCACTACTATCATTGTAGCTTTCAGTGGTCTCATATTGTTTTATTGATTTTCAGATGTGGTGATGAGCCCTCACTGAGAGAACGAAAAAAATGTAAAAGCAGCCTGTTCCAATTGATTCAGTTATGCAAATAAAGGCTCGACAGGAAAAGGAACCAAAGCAATTGATTAAATTTTTCAATAAATTAGTTTTTACTTTTTACCTTGTTAATTTTTAATTTTGTGCATTGCTAATGTATGCCAAAATGTTTGAATTTTTTGAAGAATTTTTTAAATTTATATTTATACTTTTCATATTGAAATATATTTTCTTTTTCTATTTGTTGTTTCTGTCTGGAATATCGCATAGACGTTGACGTTTCTTGAATATAACAGTGAAGAAATCACTGCTGTGTCGCTCTGTTACATCTCTAGTTATTAGGAGGCATCTTTGCGGCATCTCAGAACTACATCACAAAAGAAGTCTCAAAACTACAGCGCAAAGACGTCGCCAGCATGCATCATGAGTGTAACAAAAGTGAGTCGCTGGGACGTCTGTGCGACGTAACGATGCGAGTCGCAGGTCACGAAGTGACATCGCAGCAAAATCTTAGAGATGTATCTGTGTTGGCTGGGAATAGGTGATTCTTCAGGAATATGATTCATTAAAACAATTGGGGTAGGGAAAAAGTGATATTTTACCTTATCTAAGGTGCCTTTATGATTATAATTACCCTATATTTGTTCTTTGATATGAAATTTTCATTATGAAGAAAACTTACTCCATTGGATCATCAATTTCATTTAGATGTTCGAACAGAAACGACAAAAATATGTCTCGCCCTACTGACGAAGTATTTTGAGCAGCCCTGTTCATGCGGAAAAGACCAACGTTAATTTCATTTACGAAATCAGCTCGATCACCCCCTCCCTTCCAATCCGATGCTTCGAAGCGAACGGAGCAAGGCAAACAAAAATTAGAGCGAAAACTTTTCTTTTCCCGGTCCGCTCTTAATCTACATATAGAGGAGATTTCTATCGCCGCTCCGCCGTTTAGTATTCCGGTCCTGATCCCATTCCGGAGTGGCAATTCTTCTGGCATAAGCAAAACAAAGTTAATTTGTTATCTAGCTCCGTGCTTCGGATCTGAATAATTGCTTTATGCACGTCTGTAGACGAATAGGCGACGTGCATTTTTAACTTTAGTGCTTGCCGGCAGCGATGAAGGTGCTCGCCAGCTCGCTCTGGCGGACTGAACGTGAACTGCGATTGCTGTCGTCGGTCGTGTTTTGGGATTCCACAGGAATGATCAATCGACATTATTCGCCCAGCTGTTCTTCCGTAATTGAAATATCTGGAAAGTCCCTCCATTCACAAATTGGTATGTTTGACATTCGACATAGCCTGACGTATTAGTGCACGAAGTGCATTGACCGCAGACAAAGTGGAAAATGAATTAGTTGAAATCACTATGCAAGTCGACTCGCGACTTCTTAACATCATGTAAAGTTACAAAAAAAATTTGGAGTGGAACTTTTGACTTCGAGTTAAAAAAAATGTGTTTGCGGATTTTCTTATAAAGTAATAGGACTATCCAAAAACAAATCTGGTTGAAGAAAAGGCAAAAACATTCTCTACAAAAAAGTCCTGAAATACTTTCAGTAGGTCAGTGATGATATTGCTTCACATTTCGAACAAATCCGCCTTTTTGAATTCTAAAAACCATTGAAATCGTTCTAAAATGTAATGAGGAATATCTACCGTTTAATATACGAAAAATATTTCTATCTCATTCATTTCGAAAATGAGATTGAACTGAAATGATTAGGGTCTGAAATTGGCCTAGAACTAAGAGAACAAGTTAGTTAATTGCCATTAAATTTACCACCTTTAACTTCAAGACAACAATATGAATCTTCTTACAAACATTTTATGGATTGGAAAAAAAAAAGTTAAAATTGAAAGTGATTATGAAAATATCATTATGGTATGCATATTTTGTAGATATATCCAAATGAAAAGCTTCTACTATGTGGTCAATATATTCAATGCTAAAATAGACTATTAATAGAAAAAAGTGCTTTTTTTAAAAAAAATCTGACGGATATTTTGGCAGAAAACACCAATTCTGATATCCGAAGAAATCAAGGTTGCGACAATTTAAATCAAATGATTTAAATCATGATTCAAATCATTGATTTTTACAATTTTAATCGTGATTCAACTCAAATTATAAATTGATGTAAAAACAAGTCGCCGAAACAGATAAATCATCAGGAAATTTAAAAAAATAAGGAGATGGTTTATTTAAAACGTTTACATACATTATGTACCTAAGTGTAAGAACATAACTATAATAGTCATCAGTCCAACGTAAATATTCATAAATTGAATACATGAATAAATATTAACAAATAAAAATTATTAGTCAATACATGAAAGGTATTATAATATGTACAGCATTAATTGTATATGCTTCATATAGGCGTAGTATTTTCATCAGTACTACAAAATATTTTGGAAATATTAAACTATCATAAGTGAAATATCTTTATTTCTTCAATCTGTAACTGTACCAATAATTGGAAGATTTAAACTCGTCATTGGTTCATTTCATATTTTTTTAAATTACAGCGATTATGGAATTTTAAGAATTTTTAAATTTTACTGGTGACAATTCAATATTTTCAAAACACTTTGTATTATTATTATCATTATGCGGCGGGGCTAGCCATCGCCCGAAATGCAGGTAGTTCTGTGTAAAACCTTTCTGCTTCCCGCTCAGGGTATATCTCGTGGATACTCCAGATCTTCTGATGAACTTCTGGAGATTTCTCACGAGGTTTTCCTATGGGATGATATCTTCTGTACCACAGTGATCGAGATATCCACCCTTATGTTTCGCATTCAAACAATATATATGAAGCTGTTTCGTCCTTCTCATCACAGAACCTGCATAGTGTGGAGTCTTGGTGTATCCCCAACAAATGAGTTGAAGATGCCTTGATAGCCGTCAGTTTGCTACATCACCATCATTTTCCCGTGGTTATTTCCCAGAAAGATTGATGATGGTTCTTGACCCATTTCTTCGTGTCCTGCTTAATGAAGAGAGTTGTTGCTGCCTCCGCTCTTGCGAGGGCTTTGCGATTTCATTGCCCTGGATGCCATTTCGACCTAGTACCCAGATAAGTTTTATCCTGTTCTATGCTCCTAGGTCGTTGACGATTTTGTGAGTCTCTCAAACTTATTTGGAAGTAAATCCGCATTATCGCAGAACCTTTATTGCCGCCTGGCTGTTGGAGAGAATAACTAAGTATGGGTTAGTTTCTAGAACTGCTCCTAAGAATATCTATTATGCAGACAAAAATTGCTTTTAGCTCGGCTTGGAATAAGGATGCTCGAGTACCAAGGCTTAGACTGATGTCGTGCCTCGGGCTCTGTCCGTATATGCCAGCCCCTACCCCATTGCTTGTCTTAGAGCCGTCTGTGTACCATATTTGCCTCCTTGACAGCATTGGTAGGGCCCTTGATGTGACTTCCCCGTCTTGAATGATGCTGTTAAATGTTCCATCAACGGATTAGGTTGGGATCAGATCAAGTTGGGATCAATTTGTCCGACGGCATCTCAGATGCGTCGATTCATATGATCTCCATCATGTTGGAATGGCCTAAGATGTTGCCCCTCCATTGGCCCATGCACCATAATGGGCAGATGCAGAGGTTCAGGATTACCTCCAGGCTAATCGTGTGCTGGACTCCGAGCATGGCTAGTCTTTGTAAACACTTTGCAAATCAGATGAAAATTCTACGCCAATGTGAATCATTACTCTTAGCTCTCACAAAACTAGGATAAAACATACTGGTCCCTTTCTGATAATAACAAGTTGAGGGTGACAATTTCTCATTAGCATATTTGGAAAGTCTTTCAAAAGTTTAAAAAAATATTCACAAAATAAAAAGATATAGGCAAAAGAATGATTTCGATGATTTTTCCTGTATGACTCCAAAACAAAAAAATATTAAGATTTTATTTTATTCACATAACCTCTGAACTTTGCCCCCTTTCAACTACCCTTCTATATTTTACGTTTACCAAGATCCAATGCATTGACTCGAATTTGAATAGCCCTGAATATTCTGCAAGTAAGTACTCACAATCGTATTCTCTGCACATGTATACAGTGCAAATAATGAAAAACAAAAGATTGTAAAACAAATTGCTTCATTGGTTTTCGAAGTATTCTCCATTCAAGATCTATAAAGTTATACACACGCTCCAAACATTTCAGAAAGTTTCCTCAGGTGTTGAGAATCGCTCTCCACGCATTTTATTTTTAACCGAGAACAAAAAGAAATCGTTGGTGATAAATACGAACAATGAGAAATTAATTCGATGTTTTTTGCTTTCAAATGATCGATTGTTAGAGTTGCTGTGTAAGAGCCTAATATCGACCTTGAGTTCTGACAAACAAATTGTTGTATATTAATGAATTTTCTTTGGTTAGAGTTGATAACAAAGGAATGACGTTCCGGTAATGAGGAGTCGAAGTGGAGCGCTGGAATACGATGTATTTAGGAAGGAGATTAGCACTTACAGGTATATTCCTGAAAGTTCACATCACTGTGGACAACACAAACGCGCTGGTTAGAATTTTCTGGTGAATCGTCTTTTGACGTTTCCTCTTACACAGGATAGGTTTGACATAGAAAAGGCGACAATAAAAGAAATAGCAGTAAGTAACGGTTTCTCGAGTGGTATGTAGATAATATTATAAGGAAGAAAAAATTTTGGTTCAGAATGAACGAAATCTCAACTTTTAGGAATGACGAGAACCAAGATAGATATATCTCAGTTCCATACCACCATTACACAAAGAATTTTGGAAAGATTTACAAGGAACTATGTATAAGGGTGGTATTTAAAACCATTCCATACACATTAGTTCAATAAGATTAGTTAAACAAGTTAACAACAACAGGCATCCAGATGCCTATGAAAGCTCAGAAACAAGTAAACATAATAAAATCATGAATAATGATGGGGGACCAATACCTAATAGTTTATTGTATAGCTTGCTGAAAAAATTTGTTTGTTATCATATTATGTAAGTAATTAACATATACCTTCAATTTAACATTTACCTGTTTAGGAGATAAGGCAACATTTTGAGATTATAATTTTTTTAAATAATGATGACGCGGGTATCTAGCCGAGATATCTAACGAGTATAAATAAGAACAACTTTGTACGTAGATTTAGTTTAATCTTCCTCTTGAAGATGGTCACTTGGTGACCGAAACACGTGTCGAGGTGTTGAACATAGTGGTTTGGTGTTGAGATAAAACTCCAGTACATATATTCACAACATACTTGGTAGAAGCCAGAGTCTCAAAACTGACAATGATATATCACATCCTCTTGAGTTATCATGTGAAGTCTCACAAGGTTCCATTCTCGGAACATTACTGTTCACATTATACAAAGTATTCCAAATTAAGTCGGCACCATTGCCAACTCCGTTATTATTGATTCTACGAATTCGGTTAAATGGGCAAACTAGTAGCATTTTTAATGGCCTTCTCGATGACGAAAACAAAAAAAAATGACAGTCGCGTTTTCTTGCATTTCTATTCGTAATAACATACAAAGCTCATATCACCTTTCTTCCTAAAGTGGAAAATGAGCAACTTATGTGAAAATATTTACTTCTTTCACTAGTACAAAAATTTCTCTGTTTTGGCGAATAAAACCTCATAATTGTCCAAACACCCAATTTTGGTACTTATAAAAATGACAATATTTTGTTACTAATAGCAAAATAAGACAGTATATGAAAAGAAAAAATTGCGCTGGGATGTGAACTCATGAAACCCGTGATAGTCATGTCGCACCACTCAATTGACACCACTGAGCAATTTTGGTATTAATGTACAAAACGATAATTTTCATCTTGAAGCCATTCCGCTAGCCGCAATTATTTTGTGAATCAAAATATGTCTGCTGTAATGATAACTTTGAAACCGTTTTGTACAGAACAGAAAATACTGGAGGGTCATATGAATGTGGTTGGAAAAAATGTCTTTGATTCGATAAAACATAATTATTATGAGCAATCAAGTTGCCTTGACACTTTGTTGAAATGCTACTTGTCAAATATTCTCAAGTATATCATGACAATGTCATAAATTATTGTAACTGTCAACTACTGTTCGAATATTTTCCGAAATGACGTTTTCCCATCAAGAAAACTCCAACACTACAGCAATTCGTTCCCCGATCGTGAATTACCTAATCGGCGTTTTTTTGCTATGCTTCATCGTCGATTCAGGAACAATAAAAAAGTTTTTGAGAAGAGGAAAACTAAAAAACGTTTTGTAATATCTGAAGATACAGAAATTGACATTTTATCCTACTTTGAGGTATATCCAAATAATTCCATCAGAGATTTATCTAGAGAAATGGCTGTTCCACTGTCTGGCATTCAAAGAATTCTGAAAATACTAGAACCTGGTGATCCTGAGAGACTGGGGTTTTGTCGGTGGTTTATGAATGAATGCAGACAAGTTCCAAACTTCTATAGAAATATTATATGGAGCGATGAGGCTAATTTTTCAAATCGTGGGATGTATATTAGAAAGAATTTCATTATTTCATTATTGGAGTAGACATGATCCATTTCTAGTCCATCCCCACAATCCGCAAAGACGATTTAGTATTAATGTTTGGTGTGGTCTATTTAGAGGAGTCTATTTAACGGACCCCGTTACATTAATTTATTAACAAGAATTTTGAAAGAGTTTTTCGATAATCTTGATCTGGAGGCTCGTCAGATCTATTTTCAGCAGAATGGAGCACCAGCGTAAAGAGAATGCTGCGAGGCTGTTTTGGAAACAGATGGATTGCTACAAATGGTCCTGTTAAGTGGCCCCCTCGTTCACCAGACATGACACCTCTAGATTTTTATTTTTGGGAATTCGAAAAATGATGTATTAAAAATGAAACATAATAATGTAGATGAACTGAAAAACTATATTGAAACTCTAATTAATAGAATTGAAGGCCGAACTGTGTTGAATGCCACACGTAGTGTCAATAGAAGGGCCCAAATATGTGTTCAACAAGAAGGCTTTTTGAACATTTACTCGATATTTTATAGCGCTTTATCAAATCCGTAAGTTATAAATGTGTCCTATTGATTAAACTGTCTTATTTTCACCTTTACGAAAAATAGTCGAATGGGATTTGTTGTCGAGAATGTTATCACGAATCGAAATGCATGAAAAAATATAGGGTGTTCCATTGGAAGAAATATAATTTTATAAAATATTCTGAAAACACGAATGTTATTTTTTTTTTGTTTTCGGCATCGAGAAGGCCATTGAAAATGCTACTAGTTTGCCCATTTAACCGAATTCGTAGCATCAATAATAACGGAGTTGGCAATGGTGCCGAATTACTGATTGTTTGTGGCGTATTCACTTTTTAGCTGTAGGAAAACTCGGGAAACGTACAGCACCACCCCGGGAGGTCGGCACGAACTCCAGGCAAGCACTAGACGTCGGTATTGGCATCTAGACAAATTACATTGCCTATCGACTCCCAGGATTCGAACCTGGCCAAATGCGAGCGGAAGTTTAGAAGGCCGGCATCTAACAGCCTCGCTACCGAGCACCCATGTATCCATGTATCGTCGACAATTTGAATCTGCAGCGTTGGCTAATGGATGGGGCGAAGAAGAAAAAGCTACGGAACTTGTAGTAGCTTTGAGAGGGTCAGCTTTGGGTATGTTGCAGACGATACCTATCAAACAGCAAAATAAATATAAAGACCTGATTACTACATTGGAGTTGCGGTATGGATATCATGTTTTGAAAACAGCTGTATCGGGCTCGAATGATCAAATATCAGGTGAGATTCTGCAGGAATTTGAATCGGATGTGAGACGCCTAATTCAGTTGGCTTACCCAGAAGCACCAAGAAATTTCAAGGAACAGTTAGCGGTGCAGTTATTCATAGATGACTGAGAGACACCGAAATCCAAAGGACTCTGCGACTAACACACTTCAAGAGGAGTAGCGATGCCTTCAACACCTCGAGGCCTTAAGTACAGGCAGTATCAATAGAAGAACCCGAACAACGAGCAAGCGCAGTTACTAGTTCATTCGAGAAGGTTCTGGATGAGATTAAATCTTTGATAAGCGGAATGAGCACTCAGAAGAACAGGGCGTACTATAGATGTGGAAAATGGGGCCTCCAGGGTCATCCCTATCAACAGCCTGAGATTACACTGATTCTTGGGCGAATCACCAGTTCAAATACAGTGTATGTCGCATAGAAGATGAATTTATACTTGGCACAAATTCTATAATCAATTTCTACATTATATACGTTATATTTTTCTGTAAATTTTTTCTCTGTCAATGCTTTTCACCACTTTGACATCTTTTCTTAAAAAACCGTGGTTGATTTTCTCAAATTCATTTCAAAAAACTTTCTGAGAAACCTCCTCCAAGAATATTTGTACTCATCATTAGGACTTTATTCAGCATTTCAGTATCTTGAAATGTAGTGCTTCTACCGTCAACACTAGGTATATATCAGCAAGGAAAGCACTCAAATTTCAATCGGATAACGTTCCTTGAGTAACCAGTATAGTTTTCAACGGAAACTCCCAAGTAACCGAGCGAATTCGAAACCATACTCAGGCGAAAATAAATCGACATACATCAAAAACTCCCGACACTCAGACACGGCACGTAGCGAGTGCCTATCGAAAACGCTCTTCGTTTGCATCGCTGAACTCTCTCCGGAGCTCGAAACTCCCTCAATCGTTTCTTTGAGGCCGGCCGAAACTTTGTGCCGAACAAACGTAATCGGAATTATAAACTGCAACAAATTGCATTTGTCATATGCAACTAACGTTTCATCTGGGAGTTCTTTCGGAGAGTCGCGACGACATCAAAAGTCGTTTATCATGCATTGTGGAATATATTTGCGGGAAGTCAAGTGGAGCATTGCATCGAACGAATTTTTATTGCCCCCATTTTCTCCGGAGATAGAGTTAATTTCCGTTAACGGAGAATTGAAGGTAATAGTACAGTTTGACAAAGGTGATCTATATTGTGGATTCTGGTGCGGGACTCTATACAGAGTTAGTCAAGATATTTCACTCAGTTGATATAGGAGTGAAAAAAAAAATCTCATGAAAGTCAAACGGTATTTCACTTTGTATCTTTTTGTAAACATTTTTTTGATGAGCTATTGGTAGAGTAGTTACGTCATCGGCAATTTTCTCAAATGAAACCAAATGTCATGTTCAGTATCATTAGAAAGCTTGTTTTTTCTCATTTTAGTGGTAATGATCAGCCCTATGCTGTATCACTTCCGTTAAAAATAACGTCACCTTTATTCGCCATTTCCGTTATTTTGCTATTGCTTGGTAATAGAAAAACAACGGAAATGGCGAATAACGGTTACGTTATTTTTAACGGAAGTGATATACAGCATAGGGCTGATTATTATATCTCTTTTGAATAGATACAGTGTGTTTCGTATTTTTGTGTCCACCACTATAATTCAACCTATTGCTCGATTATTTTAAAATTTTTCTCAATCGGTGAAAGTAGCCATTCGAATATTATAAGCGATGAGGTAAGAGCCCCAGTTATTGACAGTGTTCTAATGATTGAAACTTGCTCACTTTCTTCTGAATAATGAGACTATATACCTATTTCTAAAAATCATCAGGAACAAAGTATCTGTCAACCCTGTAGCCGATTTCGTTGTGATAAGATAAGATTTTTTATATTTGTTGTGATAATGTTTAATCATTACTTAATAATATTTTGGGGGCGGCGGGCATTCAACACGTTTGATTCGTTTCTGATATCTTTCCAATGGGTTAGATGGGTTAGATCTTCTCATCTAATTATTTGTCTGGATATCAATGTCTGGATGTAAAAAAATCTGTTTTTTCCAATAACTGACATACTCACATGTCAATGATTGGTACAACAGTTGATGTTAATTCGATAACGCCAAACTATTTTAATTAACACAAATGGGTTTCCCTCTGAATATGAGCTCAAGCTAATTTTAAGTACCAGTTCATTGACCCCAGGGGAGTCGATCATTGGTATATCAACTGTCAAATACAGAAGCATCATTCTTTACAGATATGGCGTCAAAGAAAAATTATACCAAAGAACAGTTCTATGCTGCCCTTGCTAATATATCAAATGGGATGCCTGTAGCTACTAATTCTAGAACATACTCTATTTCTAGAACCACATTATATTACAGATCAACCGAAAAACTGTAGATTGTCAAATAGGACCAAACAACTTTTTCACAACCAACAGAGAAAACCTCCCGGAGTAGTGGATCTAGCTAAAGTTCACCATCCAGTTACCAAAGAACAGCTATTAGACACTGATCAACTCCTAATCAAAAGCGAGCAGGAGAAATGACAAGGAGAAAATTGAAAAAGTTTGGAAGGATGGAGGAAAAAGCTATACAAAAAAAAAGAGTAGAAAGAGAAAAGTATTTGAAAGTTTATTTGAAACTAGAGTGGAAATAATGTGGTGAAAGCCTGGATAATGTTCGTATCATTCTACAGGAAACGAAAAAGAAGATGAAGATGATTTGACAAATGTTTCGGTGATTTCGTATTGGCAAAGTTTTTAGGAAGGAGAAGGAATGTGTTTTTTTATAGGTATGTCTTTTTGGTGCAAAAAAAATAGTCATGTAATGATATTGAAGTTACGTCTCCCAAATCCATTGAAAAATCATCCTTAAAGCTTGTCGAAACTGATTCTAGAAACAAAGATATTATATTCAAAACATAGCATTAAACTAAATATACAGTATATTTCTGTATTGATTGTGTAACAATATATATTGTATTTTATTGTATTTATTTCCTGTCAATCACTGGTACATATAAACAAAATATTGTTGATAACTGGTAACTTGAGCAAAAAATTTTCAAATAAATTTTTTACCCAGAACTAGATTTCAGACTGAATCATCAAAGTATAAACTAAACAGGAAAATAGACAAAAATACAATCAAAATTATGAACACAAATATTTTTCTAGTTTAAGTCTATGTCTACTAGTCTATTAGACGTTATGGCAGTTCGAAACTATAGTGCGGCTTTCAATAGCCCCCCCCCCCTTGTTAACTTTTAAACAGTTTTACTACAAACTTTTGAAAAACGTTTAACCGATACCACGTTTTGAAATAAAACACATTGAAATTGCTTCATTGACAGCGCGGGGGGGGGAACAACCTAAAAATTAAAAAAATCATATAGTGGTCAAGTGTCACGGAATTCTAAAAAACTCAGATGGTGGAAAAAACAATTGAATTATCTTTTCAAAGATGAGACACATGACCCCCCATGCCATTTGAAAATTTTTAGTTGATGTACACCCCCGAGCCATTTATCGAGCAATCACAATCTGTTTTTTTTTAAGTAGTATCGGTGATACCTTCCAAACGTTTTTTTATGTTTGTACGTCAAATCTTCCAAAAGTTAACAGAGAGGGGGAGTATTAAATGCCGCAGTGTATAGTGGCGTACATAGGTATAACTTACCCAGATGATTATTATCGAAGAACAATACTAGTTATTTTTACATTGGAATAATTCAAGTGCACTAATCAGAGAAAACAGAAATAATGATTATTATTTGTTTCATTAGTTCAGAAGATTACATTTTTTATGAAAGAAAAGGTATCCTGGGGACGTATGTATGTTAGAACGGCGATATTGTTTTCATTTGAATACTTGATCTAAAATAAAAAATCGTTACGTCTGGAATGGATAACCATCGAGGGAGATTTTAAAAATATTTCATAACCATTATAGACTAGGAGCCAGCAACGTACTCCAAGTTGTCATTTCATAAGTCGTGAAAATTTTGGTATTGAGTCTCATATAACTGTTGAACAATAAGTTCTTCTAAGGGATGATGTTATTCCTTGATTAGTACGTCTTCATCCCGGCGAAAACGGTCATGTCGACAGAAACGTGTGGTTTCAACAAGACATTATGCTGTGCAAGTAATAGCCCAGGAACGTTAGTATAAAAAAGGGCTCTAGCCTCCAAAAATTTTTCGAACACTGGAAATCGTTTTAATCCCTTTTGGGGGTCCTGAATAACGGATATACAGTGTCACACATACAGCATCTTTGCTTTTTTCATGTGCTACTCTAAATCTGTCAAATTTGAATTTTTTTTCCGAAAATCCTCAAAAAATCAGTTTTTTTTGGAAATTTCGAAAAATGCCAAAAGAAATAGTTGCTCAGTTTCCAATTTTCTACATTTGCTCCAAATTTGGACTCTCTACTGTCACTTCGACCTTTTTCAATTTTTTTAACTTTTCGAATCTTTCGCTCTCTCGATTCGAACGAAACATGATTCAAATTTCATAATTTTGATGAATATGAGACTTCAATGTCATATCTTGCCCAGAAAATACCCACATTGGCCTGTTACCAAAAAATAAAAAAAATGCACCTCCAGAAATTAGTCTTTGTTGTTGCAATCAATGTATGGACGTTAATATATCAGTAATCGAATAAACGAAGTTCTCTTCATTCTTATTACACTCGTATTTCTTTTTTAATAGATTTTTATCCAGTTTAATTATTTTTCGGACCAATAATTCAGTTACAAACAAACCCGAAATATTACACTTTTCAGTAAACTGAACAATGACCTACAGTTTCATAACTATTCAAAAGACTTCTGTTCTAGCGATTTGTACTAAACATGAATAATTTTTCGTTTTTTGAATTAATATCATAAACCTCAGGTATATTCTTTATTTCCACCATTAGATGTGTAAAAAACATTAAACTAAAATAACTACAACCAAATTTACAACAAAACATCGTAACATTCATTGATTCATCCCAGTACTGGAGTGGGTGAATTTCAAATTCTAAAAAGCATCAGGTTATAAATTGACTTTTCTACAACTTTGGTCCCATGATATTTTTCGGAGTAGTCATTTACGACGTACAGGCGTTAGAAGTTGATGGTTGTCAACTTTTTGGCGAAGCAAGGTAAAAATTGCCTATTTTGACGGGCGACTGCGGCAAAAACATAATTTGATGCTCTTTAACAATGGAACGAGTGAAATTTTCTAGATAAATAAAAAAATTAAAGAAGTTTGAAAATTTCGCGGTTTTTAGCTTCCAAATCTGAAGTACAACCTAGAATCCGTCGTAAACTCATATACCGATTATTCGGAACCTCAAAAAGGGATTAAAATGATATCCAGCTCTCGAACTAGAGCACTAATATGCTATGAGGAATTATCCTCGCTGCTACGGAGTAGCTGAAATTTGGCTTGTGTTGACATAAACAAAAGTGTTCCAAGGCTGATATTGCTGACTATTTTCTCTATTTCATTCACTGAAGTACTGCCAGAACGCTCTTTAATTTCCTTCGGTAACAAGATTCTCTATGTTCTGTTTGGATTCATGGTTGTCCATTACGACATGATTTCACCCACTAGAAATGAGATGATGTGAACTAGATATCAAGGAACACCATTTCGAATGTTGCTTCAATTGCAGGAGATAGAGCAAGTGAAATTATCGATATGATATGAATATTTGTACATTCAGACATTTCGAAGTCTTTCTATGATGTTCTGATGCTTGGCATAATCATCCCATTTCTCTTTCATTCTCGAATGGTCTGACATAAATTGAACGTTGTCAAATATTTACATTATAACAGTTTGTTTGAAGATCTCCGACATACTGATTTAAGGACAATCTGAACATCAGATCACCATTATCATTCTCCAACTTGACGTAGGGTTCGGCTTCCTGAAACGCGGAGCACAATAAATCCGCGGGGAAGATCCGTACCCGCACAGTCGGCAGTAGCGGATTCGCGACAAGGAAACTCCGAATAATTTGACTTCCTTCCACCTTTTAGCTCGCGACATGCACCTTTTCCTGGTTGGAGACCGCCAAACCGCAACACATTTGCATCAAGTCGGCAATTACAAGACGGCGGGACACGGGGGGCGGTGGCGGCGCGCCGTGATAAACCGCAGACTTAACCTATGAATCCGACGGTGGCCGACATTTATTGCGACGCTCGCATTAGGCCACTCGGTTAACTTTTCGTTTCATTCGTACATTAAGACGTTTCCGTTGACTCTTTTTTTCAGTGCGTCGCGAAGAGGAAATACGATTCGAGTTCTATTCGGGAGATTTATTACAGAAACAGGATTCTAGATTTACTTTTGAAGGAAAGATTTATGTGCGTGGCCACAATCCTAACACAACTATCACACAGTCGCAGGACATATGACAAATTTCAGCATGATAATCGTCATGAACAATTTTGTTGAAAAGTGACCTTTGTCATTTCTAATGCCAGCTCGCTCAACAGACTCGATACCAAACGATTTGTTAAGTCAGTTGAAGAATCCAGAATATGGAGAATGAACTATTGAGAATTGACGAATAGGTTGCACAAGTAATTGAATTGAACGAAGCAGTAGAATGAAATGGCGAGATAATGAAACAGGTGAATCTTCCACACAGACAATTTTCCCAGAGATTACCTTCCTAGTCAATAAATATATATCATATAAAATGGCACTAAAGTGGTGTACTTGATCTCACGAGTAAAGTTTGTTGTCTGAAGTGCAATAAGCACTTGAGGGATTCAGTCAGTTCTCAGTTCAGTATCAGGTAGGTATACTCAATACTCAACCTAGAAAAAACTAAACTAGTTCATTTTAATGATAGGTACAAATCTCCTGTAGAAGATAACAATTTTCAAATTGATAACACTTATATTACTTCGAGTAATACTATAAGTTTCTTAGGAACCCTCGTACATTCAAAATTATCTTGATCAGGTACCAAATTGAACAAGTCAGTAAAAAACTCAACAAGACGTACTTTGCAATTTTTTCTCTGAAAGCCTACCTCGAACAACACCACTCACTGAATATATACTATGCATTGGGATATTCAGCAATTAGTTCTAACATAATATGTTGGGGAAGAGCAACGGAGAGGACAATACTTTTCATCCTATAAAAAAAGATTGATAAGACTCATCTTTGGTCTCAAATACCAAGAATCTTGTAGAGATACTTTCAAGAAATATACGATCTTAACTTTAACAGGAATTTACCTACATAAGATTCTTGAAGTATTCAGATGTGCATACTCATTATATGCGAAGCCATTCAAACATATACAAATAAAAAATTAACCATATGTCATATAAGAAATCACCAAACTGTGCTGGTACTCATTTATATATCTTGCTGCCGAGAGACTTGAAAACTCTGCCTCTCAAAAAATTCAAATTAAAATTAAAAAATATTCTAGTAAAAAATATTTTCTACACAATTACAGAATTTGAGGTATTTTTAAAAAATTCATTATATCTTTATGATTTTTGATTAACTTGATCTGTTTGGAAAATATTGTTTTTAATGTGTGAACAACAATTGTATTGCTTTTTATTGACGAACCTCACATTTGTAAAAATGGCAAATAAGGTAATAAATATCTATCTATCTAAGGCGCCACCAATAGATAATACTCCCAAGTTGAAACGTTATTTTTCTTCCAATATTGACTATTCAAGGTACTCACTTTCCAAATTTTAATCATATCTATTGTTTGAAACACGTTGTATTTTATTATATATATTCACTATGTAATTTAAAACGTCATAATGACAATAGATTTTTCAAAATACGAAAGTTGAGTTCTTGTCAATGTAAAACTAAAAAACACTTTTAAAACTGGCAAGAAAAGGTTCATCAAAGAAAGTCTAAAGCGAATGAGTCATATTTTGGTCCTTCTAAATACCGGATAGCTAGCGATATCAACCGAGCAAGAAAGAAGAAATCTTTGACCAGAGTGGGTGAGCGTCCTTACTTTTTCTTTCCTTCCCTATCCTATTGTATTGTCTTGGAGTGTGCGAGCACATACATATTCTCATACGCGTAACAATCAGTCTCAATTACATTAAACATGTCTAAGGAGGAAATCAATAGGCTTACTCGGAAGCGAGGTTCGGTTAAAGCGAAATTAACAATATTTTCCAAATTTTTGATTGACATTCAAGATAAATATGTCATTCCTGACACGACCATATTAGATATAGATCGAATTCAGTTAGAAACTCGAACAATTCAATGCGAAGGTTTAATTAACGACTTCAATGAAATTCAGTCTGAAATTGAAATAATGGTAACTGATGACGATCTAGATCATCAATATGGGGAACGCGAATTATTCACTACGTTATTTCATGAGCAAACGGCTTTAGCCAAAAGGTTATTGAATAAGTTTTCCTTACCTGCAAATATTCTAGAAGGTAGTTCCACAACCAAACAAGTGATCAAATCGGATTTGGTTAATGTGAAACTCCCACCAGTTGAAATTCCAAAATTTTGTGGCGATTATGAGTCTTGGCTAGAGTTCCGCGAAACTTACAACTCATTAATCCATACAAATGATACTTTGAAAAATATTCAAAAGTTCCATTATTTAAAGGCTTCACTAGTAGGTGGTGCGGCACAAGTTATTGCATCTCTTGAGTTTTCTGCGCAAAATTATACTTTGGCTTGGGATGTGTTATGCGAAAGATACAATAATGTGCGGCTTCTTGTTCATAATCACGTTAAGGCACTGTTCAATTTGGAAGTTTTAGGAAAAGAATCATCGAAAAGAATACGAAACATAATTGACTCTGTATCCAAACATTTGAGATCTTTGAAACAGTTGAATCAACCAACAGATACATGGGATACATTAGTTATTCATATAATAACTTCCAAATTGGATGCAACTACTGCCAGAGAATGGGAAGAGTACAAAATTGACAAGGATGTTCCTACCATGATTCATTTGAAAACGTTTTTAAAAGCCAAAGCAGATCTTATGGAAACTTTAGAGATTAAGCATAACGATATTCGCCATTTGAAACATAAGGATAATTTTAAATCGAATACGAAATCGTTCATATCTAATAATAATCCCGTGAATGCGAATCCATCACCTCAAGCAAGCAATATGCTTTGTATTTATTGCAGGAAAGGCGATCATTTCATTAGGAATTGTACAGAATTTTTGAATAATTCTGTAGATGACCGAATAGAGCATGCGAAACGTTTGAATCTTTGCTTGAATTGTTTGAGAGTTGGACATCGCAATACAGGGTGTAGACTCAGTAATTGTAGAAAATGTAATGGGCGGCATAATACCCTACTACATAGACCAAAAGCTGAAAAATGCGAAAATCAACAAGTTTCTGAATCTCCAAATGTATCTCTTACAACTTATGTTTCTTGTTCAGAAAATATTGTCTTGGCCACAGTTCTAATCCAAGTTATTGATGAAAATAACAAACCGCATTTGGTACGAGGTATTTTGGATTCTGCTTCACAGTCTAGCTTCATTACCACTGAATTGTGTCGTCGATTGAAGTTGAAATCAGCTGAAGCTACAATGGCAGTAATTGGTTTGAATAATATTTCTCTAAGAATAAATTCCAAATGCGAAGTACATATCCAGGCGCAACACAATGCATATAGAGCACATCTAGCGTGCTATGTCATTGAAGAGATCACTGGTATGCTACCAAACTTACAAATTGATACAAAAAATCTGGGTATTCCGAAAAATATAGTTTTAGCTGATCCATCCTTCGCGACGCCTGGTCCTATAGATATATTGCTAGGTGCAAATATCTTCTGGGAACTAATTTCCATAGGTCAAATTCGATTAGGAGCTAATAAACCTATATTACAAAAAACCACTTTGGGGTGGATTTTGTCAGGTCCTATCGGGGTAAATAATTTGAATCACGTTCACTGTAATTTTTCTAAAAATTCAGATATTCAAACTGAAATAGCGAGATTCTGGGAACTCGAAGAGTTTTCAGGTCCAGCTCCTAGATCATTGGAGGAGAAGTTATGCGAACAGCACTTTATTAATAATACGAAACGTGATCATTCCGGACGCTTCATTGTATCTATTCCTTTTAGAGATTCTCTCGAAAAATTGGGTGATTCGAGAGAACAAGCAAAACGGAGATTTTATAATTTGGAAAAGAGGTTAATGCGCAATGTCAATTTACGTAGACAATATATTGAATTTATGCAGGAATACGAAAAATTGGGACACATGAGCAAAGTATCTGAGTCAGTGGATACGAAAATAGCTTATTATATGCCTCACCATGGTGTGGTGAAGGAAGACAGCTCAACAACTAAACTACGCGTAGTGTTCGATGCTTCTGCTTCAACAACTTCAGGTGTAGCAATAAATGAACTGCAAATGGTTGGTCCAAGAATTCAAAGTGATCTTCTGTCAATTTTGTTGAGATTCAGATCACATGCATATGTTATTGCAAGTGACGTTGCAAAAATGTACCGTCAAGTGCTTGTTGCTCCTGAACAGCACTCCTTGCAACGAATTCTTTGGAGATATGACCCAACAAAACCTCTAGATACTTATGAACTTCATACAGTAACTTACGGCACTAGTAGTGCAGCATTTCTCGCAATTCGATGTTTGGTCCAACTTGCGTTTGACTGTAAGGTTTCACAGCCTAAAATTTCCCAGGTAATCGAGGATGACTTTTACGTCGATGATCTACTAACAGGGGCAGATACGATTCAGGAGGCAACACGTATAGGTATAGGTGTAACTGAAGTTTTACGTCGTGGTTGCTTTGAACTCCGTAAGTGGCATTCAAATGAACCGGAAATAACGAGAATTATAACATCACAATCAGGTTTATATTCTGATAGATCTGATTTCATTCAAATTGGTGTAAACGAAAACACGAAAACGCTTGGGTTAGCTTGGTTTTGCAAAAATGACACTCTACAGTATAATATCAATTGTTCTGCGGAACGTCGAGTTACTAAGAGAATTATACTTTCATGCATTGGTCAAATTTTCGATCCTTTAGGTCTTTTAAGTCCTTGCGTCATTACTGCAAAAATAATCCTACAGAGCTTATGGCGAGAGAACTTAGCATGGGATGAGTCTGTGCCTTTATACTTGCATTCATCTTGGATCAAGTTCAAAAAAGAATTACCTATACTGAATCATTTAGAAATTCCACGATACGTTTTAATGGTTAATTCTCGAGAAGTGCAATTGCATGGTTTCTCGGATGCATCCGAAAGAGTTTATGGAGCGTGCGTTTATTTGCGTAGCACTGATGATAGTGGAAATATCAAGGTGAACATTTTATGTTCAAAAACAAAAGTAGCACCTATCAAAATAATCACGATTCCCAAGCTTGAATTATGCGGGGCCTTGCTCTTGGCACGATTGCTAAAAAAGGTACAAGAATGTCTAAGATTGAAATTAGATAGTTTTACTCTATGGACCGATTCCACAATCGTATTGGGATGGATTAAAATATCTCCGAATCTTCTAAAAACATTCATTGCAAATCGTGTTTCAGAAATACAGGATTTGACCAGTCATTGCGAATGGCGCCACATTTCTTCCAAAGATAATCCTGCAGATATTCTATCGCGGGGTATACACCCAAGCGAAATGAAATCTTGTCAGCTATGGTGGCATGGTCCTGAATGGCTGAGTCAACGTGAATATCATTGGCCAAGATCGAATAACGATATAAGTTCTGATAACTTGCCAGAACTCAAAGCACCAATCAAATCATTAGTTCTGGAAATTATCGGACCTGTAATCAATATCAATAATTTCTCATCTCTAACAAAATTAAAAAGAACAATTGCATACGTCTTGAGATTCAGAAATAAGTTGTTGTATAAAGAAAGTTGTGCAACGGGTATACTGTCGGTTAAAGAACTTCAGAGTGCCTTCAATTTCATCTTGAAACTGTCTCAACAAGATTCATTTCCTGAGGAACTGAATGCACTCAAAAGGAATAAACATATAGATTCCAAAAGTAAGATCTTCAATTTGAATCCTTTCTTAGATAACAGCGGAATCATGCGAGTAGGTGGACGATTACAGTATTCTGAATTCCCATATGACAAGAAGCACCCTATTATTGTATCTTCGAAACATCATTTATGTAAATTAATTTTCAGATATGAACATTTGAGGTTGTTTCACGCGGGTCCTCAATTATTATTGGGAACTATAAGAGATTCATTATGGCCAATTTCTGGTAGAAATCTTGCAAAGGCAACAGTTCGAGAATGTGTAATATGTTTTAGGTTCAACCCCAAAAATGTCACACCGATTATGGGTAATCTACCACAAACTCGATTTGAAACAGGATTTCCTTTCAAGGTTAGTGGAGTAGATTACGCAGGACCTTTTTCCGTGAAGGACAGGAAAGGTAGAGGTTGCAAAATCACTAAGTGTTACATAGCATTGTTCATCTGTTTCGCAAGCAAAGCTATACATCTCGAACTGGTGTCTGATTTAACTTCTGATGCGTTTATGTTAGCTCTCAAAAGGTTCGTGAGTAGACGCGGTAAGCCCTCTCATATCTATTCAGACAACGCAACCAATTTTGTGGGAGCGAATTCTGAAATGAAAGAACTCAAAAATTTTATTCGAGAGCATGGTAATAACATTGAACAATCGTGTGCAGTTGAAAGTATAGAATGGAGTTTCATACCACCTCGTTCGCCTCATTTTGGTGGTTTATGGGAAGCGGGCGTAAAATCATGCAAATATCATTTAAAGCGAGTTATGGGTAATGTCATCCTCACTTTTGAAGAGATGTGTACAGTGCTTGCTCAAATCGAGGCAATACTGAACTCCCGACCCCTTTCTCCACTTACCATCGATCCCAACGACTTGAATCCTCTCACTCCTGCCCACTTTCTGGTCGGAAGACCCTTGACTTCAATCTCGGAACCCGATTTAGCTCACATTTCGATGGGACGTCTTTCACGTTTTCAATTAATAGAGCAAATTAGGCAGAATTACTGGTCCAGATGGGGAAAAGAATATATATCTGAACTTCAGCAAAGAATGAAGTGGAAGAAGTCACAAGGCGATTTAACATTGGGGAAAATAGTCCTCATAAAGGAAGACCACCTTCCACCTATGCGATGGAAATTAGGACGTGTGATCGAGTTGCATCCAGGGAAAGACGGAGTGCCCAGGGTAGCTTCCATTAAAACTTCAAGCGGAGTCATTCGGCGAGGATTTCCGAAAATTTGTCCCTTACCAATCAACGAAGATTGTTGAAAGTGGAATCTTTCAAGGCGGGGGGCATGTTTGAAACACGTTGTATTTTATTATATATATTCACTATGTAATTTAAAACGTCATAATGACAATAGATTTTTCAAAATACGAAAGTTGAGTTATTGTCAATGTAAAACTAAAAAACACTTTTAAAACTGGCAAGAAAAGGTTCATCAAAGAAAGTCTAAAGCGAATGAGTCATCTATTCATGGAGTCCGTAATTATTCGTAACATTTGCTAATTCACAAACACCCGATTCAATAAGACCCATGTACTGATGTTAAAATGTTACTTATTTGAGAGTTGTCTCAGCTGGCAGTCTATTTCCTACCTTTTTTGCATTTTTATTTTATCCCTAATAGCATTTAAATCTATTTTGCATATACCGTCCAAACGTTTTCGTTATATTGTTATCAATATTAAATCATTCCCATCTACACAATACTGTCATCCGAGAATCAGCTGGTTCTTCTTCTCTTTGTTGAACTTTAACTGAGAATCATTCACTTAAGCTAGCTGTCCTTTCTGAAATTTAATCCTTATTTAGAGTCAGTGTGCACTCTGAACGGAATGGCTTTTTAAGCTACGTTCAGATGAGTAAATCCAGCATGTTTTTGGTTATTTTTAATGCCGGAGAGAGTGGAAATTGGTTAGGACAATTCCCGTCGGATGATAGGCCTCCGTAATAATATTTTTCTATCTTGTGAACAATCGTTTGAATCTGTGACACACTTTGGGAGAGTTTACTTGGTAGCAGTGCACAAGGAATTGACATTCGAACTGTAGAATTGTGATCTGTATGTTTTTTTTTATTGATATTCGGTGAAAGCTATCTGATGAAAGATTTAAGATGAGTTGAAAAATTCTGAATTGATTCCATTTGAGTCTATCGTATAGGGATTAAATTTTTCAAGTGGCAAAAGGTGCCAGGTTTCGTTTTATTCGGTCAAATCGCTACGTGATCATATTTCTGGGCCATCCTGTTCAAGGGATTGAAACCACACTTCCATTCAGGTATGCAATCATCACACATTTTATTCTTCAAGCATTTGGTAATCATATGTGTGTTTCAGGTGCTTTTTAGTTAAGCCTATTGGTCCTTGATCTCCATTTTGTAACACTTTACAAATTATACCTCTGTACAGTGTGATGAATATTTAATGGAAACTGTTCCTGTTATATGGGAATCAGTATAAAATCTAGAGGGTGAGCTTGCACTCCCGTCTCCACTAGAGTTCAGTCGTGATCCATCCTGTCCCTCAGACAGCTCATTTGCCAGGTCTAAGAAAAATAGCAAATTTCCAACATCAATAAATGGTATACATTAAAAAATCTTCATTAAAAGCTAGAAGTATTTCTTACTGAAGTTCGAAAGTAACGAACATTGTTTAGACCGGACCTGATCATCTGAAATTATTTTCTCATTTAGGTATGGAACCTACTACCACCAGCAGGTGTTATATAGAATATTAGTCTTCCATAAAATCATTGAATTACGCAGGATGCATTGTCAAGTTTGTTCTATCTGCTGGTGGTTTGCAGTTACACCAAAACTGTGAGGCCTAGAGAAAAAAAATCGTAGTCAAATGTTCTGATGCTATTTGAAAAATGGTAGAGTCGAAGGTATCTTGAAAGTATTGGAAAATTATTTGTAAAAAACTTGAAGAACGAATAAACACTTTTTCTCTCATCCTCGTCAATTTTTTCTGCAAACTACTTTGACACAATTACCAAGAACAGTATAGATTGTTTCGTATTCAGATACACTAACTGTAAGTTTGAGTGTAACTTCTGAAACTCTTTGGTAATCGAAAACCTACAATCTACAGTTGGCAAATTCGGCTGTCAGAATTATCTCTAACCCCAACCAAAACGTGTCTCCATTCGCAGTTAACAACGTTGTCTTTCATCACTGCATATTGATATTCCATACCACAGAATGAGGCGGGTTACAGAAGCGACACTGACCGGTGGTAACTTTGATATTAGTGGTACCAAATTGAATGACCTTGGGTCTCTCTTCAGGAGTATTTAGCCAACTCGTTTGGGGGGGCTACAATTGTAACGTCTCATATTAATTCAATTTGGTATTCCAATGAGAACAAAAGTAGTTTTCATTTGACAAACATTGGTTCATACTATTCGACTAAATCAAAGCATACCTAAATAACAAATACTATAGATAGGTAGATATATGTATGTTTTTTGTGGGTTGACGTTGATTTTATGCGTATTCAAATTTGGAACAGTGAAATAGGGGAAGTGACGCTTCACACATAATAGTCTATGCTGAATGAGACGATACGCCCCGCATCAAATCTGATGAAAGTTTCCCACGATCGATGAAAATTTCCTACGGTGGATACAGTTTTTCCACGGTCGATGAAATTTTTCCATGCCCAACAGCCGCAAACAGGGAAACCCCCCCATAGAATAGCGCAATCCACAGAATAAGTGCTAAGTTAAGAATGACATGTTACGTGTACATGCAAGATAATATTTATGGATCTGCAAAATCCAGGATGGAAATATTGGAATTGTTGATAAAATGCATGCATTTGACTTCATGAGTGATAAGAATGAGGGTATAATTCAGTTCGCTGAGTATATGAAAGAAGGGCCCCAATGTAATTACGAATAGGGTTTTGAGGAATATTTACTAACTTGAACTTCCGTAGTATGCGATTTTGACCTTCAGAATAGTTCTCGGAATATTGGAACAAACTGAAAGTTGTACAAACAGGTTTGGACTTTTTAGTTATATTTTTCTGAACTATTGTAATAAATCAAATGAAGTTGAAATATTATATTTCATTTTGTGCGTGAATCTTTCCCAAACACATTAACTTTTTGAAGACTGATTTCATGGAATCACATAATGAGTACTTACCTATATCTTTTCGGCAATAAAACTTATTAAATACAATTCCAGTTGTATTTTCATTTCGATTTATTTCCCAGATAGCCATCAGTCCTCCAAGTTGAAAATTCTCTATTTCACACCTATCACTGACATCAAGTGTTGATTTTCATGTTTTCTTCAATAATAAAACAAATGTATATAAAATCAGTCGAAAACAAAAAGTTGCAAGCCACGCAAAATGAATATTCAATTAATACTGGTTGAAGACCAACAACAACATTGCGACTTGGTTTTGATAATTTTTCAGTGACTATCTTGAGTCTTTCAGGATTTGGCTTTCAGGCATTTCATTCCTGATATTTAGTCCGTGAGACACTTAGATTAAATTTTTTTGAGTCCTTTCAGTCCCAATCTTGAATCTGAGGATTTCTTAAAATTTTGAGTCTTGTACACATCTCTTACGGAAAAATAACTCTGTTGGCCTAAGTATTCAACCTGTCTAGACAAATTATATTGAACAATTTATTAAAATTTCCACTGAAATAATAGTTTTTGTTTCCTTTCTACTTTACTTTATTCAGAAATTCATCTGGGAATGATTAGCCAACCACATACGTATCTGAGGTGAAAAGCTGTAACCGGCGGATAGTTCATGAATTAGAACAGGACGTCGAAGTCAACCAAATGATAGGAAGTATTCACGGCCATAGCACACTGAAGCCAATCGTGGCAGACAAGAAAATGGAAAAAGCAGGATCTAACAAAGCAGTCACAATATAAATCTCAGGAAAAAAGACACAAACTATACGAGAACAAATAAGTAGAGGAACGAGTGGTAAAAGCGCTCAGCCAGCAATGGCGGTCACCGTCATTATAATGAAACTGGTCGCATCACTTGAGCAGAATGCAGTTATTACTCTTCATTCCTTGCCCATCTATATATCCACCAGAGTCGATTCATTTTCTGTCACAAGTTTACGACGGATGAACGTCTTCCATTTCCAAATGCACGTAAATCCAACATCAACTCATTTCATTCCTGTTCTAGGTCAAAAATCATTCATGATTGGAAGGAAATATCTGGATTGAATATCAGTTACGAATTTAAGAAATAAATTTGGCATTTCGTCTATAAATTTGGCATTCTAAGTAGCTCAAGCTTATCAAACTACAATTCAGAAACCTTAAAAACTAGGCTGAATTCCATTTATCTATCGATAGAAGAAACTGCAAGTTTGTGACGACTCCAGACTAGAAAATTCTTGACAAGAACAAGAGCGCCACACGGTCTAAAGAGTCAAACTTGATAAAACTATTAGTGACTCACTAAGTGTAACTAGAAAACCTCAAAGACAGCAAATTGGTTTTACTGCCATGAAGATAAGGTGGTTCGGAACCCACTCTTATGTAATATCAATTCCGAAGTAAGCACCTTATGGGAAGCTTCTTCATTACGGGTTTTTCAACAAAAACTGCTAGCTCTTTTCTGTAGAATGAAGATTCTTTGATAGACATCAGTATAGTTTCCCCAGTGCCTTATACCATTCTTTAGATTTGAGTGGAAACAACCAAAATAAAGGCTAATAACAATAAGTACTTCTGCTACACTGTTGAGAAGATATGCTGAGTGCATGACACATTTTCGTGGGTTTTGACAAGGAATTAATGTGAGTATTCCATTTCAGATTACTTTGCCCTATAGGTTTAGTAGAAACGGATCATGTAATATTGGTGCTGTTTGGACAACTGTTCCAACGCATCAGTTTCAAGCAATCCTTATATCTAATATGCAACAGGTATGTTGACTACTCATTACTAGATATCTATGGGCCACAGACAGTAGTCGTCTCCGATCGATATTCAGAAAGTAAGAAAGGTGGTACAAGAAGTGCTGAACGGTTGAATTTCCGCTGACATTCTCTTCGATGGGAACATGATATCGACCACAAACAAAGAAACATTCCTGACCAATACGAACAACAGAAGATTGATTTCTATCATCATAGGAAAGTTGAACTTCCGAATCATGACATGGAGACAGGCCACAGAAGATGCCGACACCGTCATTGTGAACGAAGCCCTGAACGTACTGAGATTATGATGGTGTTTGGAGAGGACATCGACCCGCTGGTCATCCTCACAAGTCTTTGTCAACGATGATAATAATAATAATAATTATAATAATAATACTCGCTCATAAACACTCGTTGAGTGTACCCAAAGGCATAGCCTGTGCGTGTAGAGGACGGCTATTATTATTATTTGCCGTGGCGCTCCGGGGCGACTTACTGATGTTTCAGGTGATGTATTCACTTTTCAGCTGTAGGAAAACCCGAAAAACCTACAGCACCACCTCGGGTGGTCGGTGTGCACTCCAAGCTAGCACGTAGAACGTATCCTTCCTGAAACCAGGATAGGGGAACGTTTCTCCAACCACCTACTCTCCTGTGCACGCTCTGCAAAACGAAACTATTGAAGAACAACGTATGTTTCTTTACGCAATGAGTGATTCTAATACGACTTCTGCACCTTACAATCAAAAAAAGTTTTTGTAAACTCTCACTAAAAACCCTAACCTTGCCGATGTCGTATGTTCAAAGACCCTAAGGCAAATCAAGAGATTCCTACGTTTACACAGGAAGGACTGCATCATTGATAAACCGTCTGGGGTATATTAATTTTAAGAAGGGAGCTTTCAAGACCTTATCAAAAATAGCTGCACTACCCCATCAGCTGCTGCAGCCACAAAGCACAGTTTTAGTCTATAACACCAGGGGCAGCAATGGCAAATGGTCTGGAACCATCACCCCTCCTCTCCTTCAAGACCATGACTGGCGGTCAGTGGCACTCCGAGGAAACGGAGGGAGTGTGGTGACAAACCTGATTATAATGTATTTCCGCTAGCCACTAACGAGGAAGATGAGTCACAGGACTGGCACTCCTTCACGCCCATAAAAATGTAATAATTGACGTAGAAGAAGTCATTGACCGTTTCGTCAGGGAAAAGCAAAAAATGGACTTCCTAGTTTGAAAAAATTAATCTTCTGCAAACATTCGACATAAGGTCCCAAAAACAAATTTCAGAATATTTAATGGGTTAGTGTAATATTCAAATCAATTCAGTTTTTTTTGTTCTTTTCAGCATAAATAAAAATCGAAAAGCACTCTGATATTTTCTCTCTATATATGATATATAAAAAATTTATGGTGTCATAAGTAACTCTTTGATGATTTCAAAGCCCGTGACCCCCTCTCTTACGCGAGGGGTGGATCCGCCCTTGCTTACTCTTATGATGACATTGTAGGTATAAGCTCTTGGTACCTAATCGTCCTTGCTCGCAGACGCTCTTAGTTGAACCTATTCAATATTATTGAATAGGTCAAGCCGCAAAAGCTATCTAGATCTAGTTTTTTGGATAGATCACGCCCAATCTAAATTTATGCTTTTGTCTATGTTTCTCAATCTAATTCTGTCTTTGTTTTATTGCCCGTTTGTCACTCCTGCCCTACGTAAGTCCTCTTTCACTTCCTGCATCCATTTTGATCTCGGTCTTCCTATTCTCTTTCCTCCGCCGGGGTCCCATTGTAAAATTGAGTAAGTTACTGCCCCTTTTCCCACCCTCCATACATGCCCCAATCTTATAATTCTGTGTTGTTTCATTTCACATATATTATGTCTTCTTTTAATTCCTATAAAATTTTTAGAATAGTTCTTATTCTGTATTCTTCCTCTGAGATCTTTTTTAGTTCTAATATTACTATCATAATTTTTCTTTCAAATTTCCTTATATTTTCCTCGTATTTTTTTGTTGTCTTCGTCTCCGCTCCGTATAACATAATTGGTGTCTAATTATTATGGTATTAAAAATATTTTTTTTAATATTTTTGTTAACATTTTACTCTTCAATAATGTTTCAGTGGCGAAGTATGTTCAATATTTCTTGTTGTATTTCTGGTCTTCTCTCTGCCGTTTTACTTACCGTTACTCCTAGATATTTGAACTCTGTTACTTCTTCAAACTCTCTCGTTCTTATTTTGATCTTTCCCTGAATTTGCACCATTCCTAATCTCAATATTTTCGTTTCTTCTTGGTTAAGCTAAGCCCCATTATTTCCCCTTCTTCTATAATTTCTTCAAGCATACCTTTCATTACTCTTCTGGTCTTGGTAATTATGGCTATTTCATCAGCGTACGCAATAATTTGTCCTCCTCCTGTCCTAAGGTTCCTTTTGTTGAATCTCCTCACCACATATTCTAAAGTTAGGTTGAATAACGTCGTTGAAAGTGAGTCCCCCTACTTACCCCTTTTGTTTGTGTTCTTATAGTGATCTTAGTTGGTTTCATCGTCATTTCTCAGTTTTTGTAGAATTTTTAACTCTTTCCGTGCTATCTATCATGAGTGGTTTATTTTTATTGAGTCAAATGCGTGCTGAAAATCAACAAAGAGCAGTTTGAGGTTTATCTTGTGTTCATGGGCTTTTTTCTATCACTTGCTTCAGTATATGAATCGCGTCTATGAATGATTTTCCTTGTGTAAATCCGCTTTGATATGATCCTATTATGTTTTCTGTAATACTTGCCAACCTTGATTGTATCACTGATGTCATTATTTTATACGCTGTGTGAAGTAGTGTTATTCCTCGGTAATTCTAACAGGTTTGTTGGTCTCCTTATGGATAGTTGTTAATTTGTCCTGTCTTCACATTCTTTTGGCATTTTTTCCTTTGTCCATATTCTCCTTATTAATGTGAGATCCTCTCCTTTAACTCATGTCCTCTGTATTTTATAAATTCGATGTTAATTTTATCTTTCCAGACACCTTACTATTTCTACATTTCACAATGACTCTTTCTTTCTCCTCTCTGGTGGGCTCATTAAATAGATTATTTTCTTCTTTGCTCATTTCTTCTTCGTATTCCACTACTATTGCTCTCTGATCATCCTTCGCGGCTTCATCCACCAATAATTCTGTGTAGTATTCCATCCAAACTTGTTTGTATTGCTTGTCGTAGTCTAGTTCCTAAATTGTAGATAGTGACTCATCGTTTGTACGGTTCATAATTCATATGAATTCAGAGTAGAACAGAAATAAGCTAGGTACTTTGGCTTCAAATTAAGTTTTACTTTGCGACTTTCGTACATCCCCTCCGCACTTTCAAATCCCGTAAAAAACAGAAAATGTACGATGAGTCACTATCTACAATTTTGGAACTAGACTATAGTATCACTGTTCCTTCTTTATTCCGTTTGTTTTACTCTTGCTTTTTTATTTTGTTGTTTAATTTTTCTATAGAAACTTTTTGTATTACTATTTTTACTTTCCTGTTCAATTTCCTGCACTTTTCTGTCTGTCCATTCTCTTTTACAATGCCTAATCATCTCCTTCGCTTGTTTTCTTAGTGTTTCATATTAGGTACAAGAAAACAATGTTTATAGAAAATAAACAAATGAACTCTCCACACGATACATTTGCGAAATGAAATATTTCGCAGCATCACCCACTTCAATGCGAAAACTCATTAGGTCAATTTATTTTAATGGATATTCGTCTGAGCCGCAAAAACCTCAAATTACTCTAGTCGTAATTCTCCGATATACACCCACTACGGCATTCGTTAAACGTTAGCGCTAAACCGGTGACCACTTATCGCAGATTCGAGTTTGAACTTTTCACTTCCATCGCCCGGCCGAGAGTAAGTCCGTTGCCTACTCAAATGCAATCCTCTTGCTTTTATTGCTTCCCGAGTGAAATGTCTTTTTCCGATCAATGCTGAAATATGCTGCTAGGTAATAAATAGTCAAAGTAAAAGAGAATGCGTTGATTGGAAATGAATTTTTGTTAGATGCCATATCCGGTTTGTGAATTCTGAAAATTGCGAAATGTTCATATTTTCCATTTCGAACCGTGTTATAGGGAGTGACCGAGAAAAATAGAATGACGCGCGTTTGGATAGGGATTCTTATAGTTGACCATGATATTCGAAATTTTGATGCATATATTCTTCAAATCAACCTTTCAGTGATAACTGAATCAAAATTACTTCAGCCAGGTTGGGTTTGCCATTCGGAATATTATATTATTTGATCTATAAAAATTCGTGAAAATTACCATTTGAATTTTTCGGAATAACCATTTAATGATGAGGTCTGAGTCACTTTGATAGTGATGAAAGGAATGCAACCATTTTTACTGTGACAATTCAACTCATGTATAAAAAATCGCAAATCGATGCCTTAATTCGCAGACCCGCTAACTCCACGTATTTTTCATGGAATATGCCACAGTGCAACTGTCACTTAGACAGCGGAAAAAGTTAGCTGCAACTTTTACAGCGACAAAAACTCCCTAGTGGTTTTTAGTGTAAAAACTTTTTACTTCCATTCATTTGTTTTTCAATGATCGCAGTGTTGGTTGACAAAATAACTAGTTTAAAATGTTTGTCAACAACTTATTGAATTTCTAAGCACTAACAATGAGTCGATTCGCTGAGTCTACGAACCCCAAAATTATTCGAATTGTTAATACCCGTGTGCCTATACTAATAGATACAGTTGCGACGCAATCATCAATCTGGCGACAATTTTCTACGTTTTGCGATACAAAAAGATATAAATTTGAGCCAGAATCTTCCATCGAGGAATTGAATGTAATATTGCAAGATTACGCATTCAATATGCGAAAAAGTAAAGGAGAAGAATACAAAGAAGCGGTAGTTGAAACACATTGGAACACCACCGCTAAAATACTACAGAGTAAATACTCAACTCTTTTATCGACATTCAGTTTAATTCATCACGAGCTGCATGTAATGCTTAACGTAAAATCCTACAAGCACAACCCAATAGAAAAAATCTAGAGCGTCAGCTCTTAATAAATCTGAAAGTATTTGCAATGACCAGATCATATGACATATGACGAAATTTCAGTTTGAATTAGCTTGGCGCGGAGGAGAAGCAGCTTACTGCAAAAACCTTATTTCGTATCTGAAACTGGAGGTATCGAGTATAATCCTCCACTTTCGAAAACGAGACAAGGTGGTAACAATGAAGTATGTGACAGCAAATAGATTATGCCAAATTTTTTAGAGGAAGATATTTGCCCAATACGTTCATTTGAGAAGGTAAAGGGAAAACGAGACACTTTTATAACATTGGACAGATTATTTCTTGAACCAAATGGTTTTCGGAAGAAGAAAAAATCTAAAGGTTTGGATTGGAATTAATAATATTTCTAAATGGACTAAAGCACAACGCATTGGTTTAGATGTCAAACGAGTCAAAAGTACAAATCACTCTAATCGAGCGGCAGCAATTAGCAAATTGGGTAAAAGTGGAATTGAAGAACAAGCTCTAATAAAATTAACAGGATGACGCGATTCATCATCAATAAAACCATATTTACAAGTTGACAAAGAAGTCTCATTTGCATTTTTAATAATTGTACATTCAAATAAAAATGTGTTTATTTTCGATGTTTCATAAAGTTTACTTTGATATGCTTCTAAATTTCTCATCCATTAAATTGTCCTGCCGAATTACACTCGATGTTTGTTTTGATATCAGGTAAATTTGGATTGTTCAAATTCCTAACTATTTCCTTCGACACGAAACATTTTTTGAACTAAAAACGCTCCACCTTCGGTGTCGAATTCTGAACAGTTTTGCTCGTCTAATGCTAGGCAACAGTTTCTCAGTAAACGAGCCAAATTTACACCATAAAATACACAACTCTCGTGCGTTTGATTATAGGTGATAAGCTATGATTGTTGAGTATTGTTGACAATATAAATCGTTTTGGAGAAGCTTTGTCTGAACAATTTACAAAAATATCATGATAATTTCGTTTTCAATAACTGCTTCCTCAAATAATCGTTCAAATGAAGGTAATTATTATTGTTGTTGATTTACCTTGATACCTCTCGAACAACAAAAGAACGAATTGAAACGAAGAGAAAAACAGACTTCCAGAATGTTCTAGATCAAGACAAGTTCTTCCAACATGTATTACAGAAAACCGAAGTACAAATTGTTAAAATTGTCATATCCGTAAATGAAGAAACTGGAAGAAAAACTAAAGGAAAATGTCACGAAAATCGACGATGAGAAAGTGCATACAGTGCGAGAGGAGATGAAAGGACTCGAAAATCAGATAGCTCTCCTCAAGAACCAAACTCGTCGAGACTGGGTTGACACCAGGAATTACCGTAAAACCAACGACTTTTGATGGACCTTGGTCCATGTATTGTATCGTTTGCAATTTGAACGTGCGGCAGTAGCTAATGGATGGAGTAAAGAAGAAAAAGCTACGGTACTTATAGTAGCTTTGAGAGGACCAGCTTTGGGTGTGTTGCAGACAATACCCATCGAACAGCAAAATGAATACAAACACCTGATTACTGCGTTAGAGTAACGGTAAGGCGATCAACATCGAGAGCAGGTGTATCGGGCTCAAATGAAAACGCTCACCCAAAAATCAGGCGCGAGTCTGCAAGAATTTGAAGCAGATGTGAGACGCCAAATTCAGCTAGCTTATCCAGAAGCACCGGGAGATTTCAAGGAAAAGCTAGCAGGGCATTTATTTACAGATGGTCTGAGAGACACCAAAATCCAAAGGACTCTGCGACTAACACACTTCAAGAGGAGTAGTGATGCCTTAAGACGTTCTCTAGAAGTGGAGGCGGCCTTCAACACCTCGAGGCCGAAAGTACGGGCGGTATCAATAGATGAACCCGAACAACGATCATGTGCAGTTACTAGTTCATTCGGGAAGGTTCTGGATGGATATAACATGAACTGTAGAATAGTCCAAGGCTCAAAATATCTAAGGGTAGTTACCCACAGTTATCTTACTCAAACACAATAAACCCCTTTAGGGTAGAATATGAAATATAGCCCCTTAAGTTAGACGCACCTTACCTGTAGCGTTTACATAATTTCAGAGTAATTAATTAAAAGGTATATAATATCGAGTGAACTGATTAACCTGCGTGCCACATCGGATTGGTTTCAGCCAGGCATTTACGGTGGAATCTACTAGGTGGAAGGATACCAGCAGTGAAGGTGCGAGGCAGTGGCACCTGAATGAAAGATGAGTTCTCCAGTCCAACGATAAATATGATGAGTTTTCCCTCAGACGGCTAGTGCTCTGGGATGACGATAAGTACACCGAGACAAAAGACCCTGAAATTAAATCATTGACTGTCTGATACCAACTTGACTAGACCTCATACTTTTGTCTAGGAAGGCCTGGTGCTAATTGCGGGAAAGCTCTTGTTAGAAGGCTCCTCTGCAGATGATATTTTCATATCATAGTCCTAGTCAAAGGGTCAACGACGTCAGGCTTGATTTACACGCTTTTCCAAAATTATGCCTACAAAATAAACCAAATTGCCAAAGGCTCAAAGGATAAAGTTAGGGGGTTCTGCTTGCCCAAAGAATATGTGGTTAGAAAGTGACGTTATAATCCCCTATTGGATATGTTTTCCAAAAATTAATCAGCTTTCCATCAAATCACCAACGTGAATAAGTACATTAATTCAGTTGAAAGAATAATCCCATTACCTGGATGATTGCAGAAATCAATAATCAATATTCAACTGAAAATGTCCATCACTTTCACATATGACAGAGACAGAAGAGACTTTCTCTTCTTCTTTATTAAGACCGAAATCAAGAACCTTAGCGGAGTTGCCAAGTAACTTCATTCCTCGAATTGTCCAAATGTCAACAAAGGATTCTAAAATGTTCCTTGCAAAATGTCATTAACAAACATTATCTTATACTCAAACATACGGGAATTAGTCCAGACAGATAACTATATTATAACGATATGGAGTCTTTTCAAATTCATGTCACCGACGGCCTTTGAAGGCCATTTCCATCGATACATCACAGAGGAGTCGTATCTACCTGGAAAAGTGATCTATGCCCCAGCGACGGTCACTGAATTGAACAGCTGTTCTCTGACAATAGACAGCGCTGAAAATACAAATAATTGGAGGAAGTATATATAATGAAAGATGCGAAATGGCTGTAAATATATCCAAGGTAAACAAACTAGGGAAGAAATATTGTTTCAATGACAATTAGATTTTATTAAGGTAGGCAAATTCAAGCATCAGTCTAATAAAAAATATAAATCGAATTCAATTTTATAACTAAAACTCTGAGTAGCTGATAGTGGAAAAATAATAATGTTACTAATTTTGAATCAAATTTATGCAAGGAACTTTGTGAATTGATGGGAATTAGTAAAACCCTCCACCTATAGTGTGATGGCATGGTTGAAAGGTTCAACAAGACTATGGAAGAACATTTTTTCAAAGTAGAAGGAGAACGATTCCACAAAGCTCACCCCAGTCAGCATTATCTTCGGCAGTGAACTTCGTTTGCCCTGTGACTTGGTGTTCGGGTCACCAAGTGCTGAAAAAAAAAGAGATGCAGGATTATGCAGACGAACTGCGAGATAGCTTGACTGGAACCCACGAAGGCTCGATGCAATCTTAATGCTAATGATATGGGATATATAGGAGATCAAGTGTGGCTGTTCAACTCTCGTCGTAAGATAGGATTGTCTCCAAAATTAACGTCATCTTGTGAAGGACCCTATACTTAGAAAGACCTAAACGTTATAAAATGGAAACAACGACAAACTGTTTGATCTGGACGATCAAAATTGAGAAGAAGATAATGTTACCCCTAGCTACGCCACTGTAGAGTGCCGACTATAAAACGTAATTCATTTGCATAACAAATGAGCCGACGCCGTGAACATATCCTCGTTCAGATGTTTAGATGTTTTTCTGTAATGAGTAATCTGGAGAACGGAATAATTCCGAAAAGTCTACTGAACAAATTGAGTATTTAAGGCGACACATTTCACTCGGGAGACGAAGTTTTTAGGAAGATATGAGGAAGTTTTAGGAAGTTTTTGATGAATTTCATAAGTATTTGGAATACTTAGCTAGTTGAAGTAG
This sequence comes from Chrysolina americana, assembly GCA_958502065.1. Classification (NCBI taxonomy): domain Eukaryota; kingdom Metazoa; phylum Arthropoda; class Insecta; order Coleoptera; family Chrysomelidae; genus Chrysolina; species Chrysolina americana. The sequence continues at coordinate 15,806,879 of OY293418.1, forward strand.
ATCTCATTTTTTTTCAGTCAGTGTAGTATGTTTATAGCGAAGTTAATGAAAACAGTTGAGTAGTGTGCTCGGCGTATCATTTAGTAAATATCGTTATAATGTGCTTTACTCTACTGGAACATTTTCGACACATTGATTGATGAATGGTAATTTATAATTATGTTATGTATAATCGAAGAAACACCTGATGAGATTTGATTGAGACCTATTCCTCATGTCTTCTGTCATGAAGTTAAAGCCAGCCATCAATGGAACAAAATCGTGAAACTTTCCATTAAAAATGGTTACAGTTCAATCGAGTCATTGCCAAAAGTAAAAGGTTTTGATGATTATGGAAAAACCATTTGGGTTTTTTACAAATGTTCTCGGGCACAGCTTAATGTGACCGTTGCATGATGGTAAGAAATCGTTTCACGGCGTCATAATGACTTTTTTCATTTATAATTCATTCAGTATCATAGATATGACACTCCTATCAACGATATTACCAAAACCATTAGTCTTATCAGTTCCGGGAACGAAAACTAAATTGTTTTAATCAGCGCATATATAGCTATGTCGTTATGGTATGGATAACCCTGGTTATTACAAGAGAGTTTCCATTTTCCTAATGAAATCCATCAGGATAATCAGAACAAGTGAAATGGTATACACAGTAGGGCAGTATATTCCTCGAGCACAGAATACCTCACTAATTTTGCACAATTCAGTTCCATAAAAATGAAAAAGATAGAGATATGATTTGAAATCTTGAGCGGGTCTTCCAGAATAATAACTCTCAGTACAAATACTTTTATTACAAAGTAATCTCGATTTGATTATTTCAGATATTTTTAATTATTAACTGGTCTATTGCAAGTCGATACAATTTTACAAACTGTGAATGTGATATTATTGACATCTGGCAATGATATTCATAATGATTTTACATTCTTTTGTGAAAATATAAGTATTTTTAATGATGTTGCTCATCCAGAAACGAAAATTATAGAACAAATTTTATAATAATATAGGTATATTGAAAAAATACCGAAGCTTTTCGAATTTTGCACACTGGAATAATACATTCTATATAATGAAAATGATCGCTTGCCTAACTGATATCACCACGGCCCCTCAGTAAACAAACAAACACCTGCCATTGACGATGCTATTATCAGATGCGGTATTTGAACATTTGGACAAATATTCAAAGGTGAAAAACTAAAGTGTACTTTTTTTTCACCAGTCGGAAACGGACTTTTCCGTTATTTAAACTAATAGCAATCATTCGGTACTGATAAAAAGCTCCTTATCAATAATACCCCTTAGTTACATCGAATTATAATAAATGAATACATTTGTGGAACACTTTTTTTTAGGTGTTGATAGTGGCATCGATTACTTAGATCATTAGCCACTGTGTTCTGGGTAGGCTGTGTTACTACCTCCATACGCCACCTTAGGAGCAGCACTGTTATTTTTGAGTGTATTTATATAACGCAAGTGTTTGGGAGTAGGATTTTTAAAATAAATCAGTTTTTGCCTAGCAAACAGTCTCCGTGTTACAAAAAACTGACGCAAAATAGACTAGTGACCCGTGATCACGAAGTGGAAAATTTTACGCATTACAAAAAAAGCACTGATAAACAGGGAGTCGAAAGACTTTTGAGTTTGGAGTATCTACATACCGAAATGGAAGTGGATAGAGCTTGTAAAGTTATCAGTAGTTTTGATCCCATTCTCTGCATGGTCTGCGACCATTGAAAAGCAGGGATTTCAGCAATTATTATAAAGGTAGCTGGTAGCTGCTCGTACAGCCCATGAGCTTGGTCTCGTATTGGCAGTAAAAAAGGTGACCGAAACTCTTTCCACGAGTTAAAAACCGTTCAGTAAAAATCTCACATAAAATCTGTGGAGGCTAAGGCAGCCACATAAGGATGAGCCATGGGGTATTCTTCAAGAACATCGAAGACCTCGGCTTATCCAAAAATTTTACCTTTGCCTTCCTCAGGTCAAGTGGACTGATTGAAGTAGGAGACCAAGAAATCCATGAAGTCCTGCAAGAGTGGATGTAAATTACTTTAAACCCCACCTTTGGACCGTCCACGTTCCCAGAACAGAAACTGAAAGTAATATTCTGTATACGAAAATCTGGCTGTACCGGAAATTGTAGGTTCAGAGAAACCAGGTTAGAGCTGCTTTACAGTTCGCATTTTTTATTGCATGCAATAAATTACACGAGTTTTTTACTAATGGATAAGGCTACTCAGCTGTCAAATACCGTCTTATTGGTTGAAAACTCCCGTGATTAATTGCATGCAATGAAAATTGCGAACTGTAAAGCGACTTTTACGATTGAATGGCAATATTTGCGATAATTGCCTAACACCGATGATCACAGATGCATGACAATGATGACGAAGCAGAAGAGGAAGAAACTGAAGAAAATAATCAAAGATGTTTTTAACTTGTAATTTTCAATAAATAACGATATGAAGAAGTAGATAAAATTTTTTCTTTTTTATTTAATTCGACATCTACACGTTTTCCGTATGCAAGTCATTGTCTTAATGTTAAAATACTCGTTGAGTGAGAAAGTACCCACATTTTCGAAATATTTTACTTTTTTCTAGTTTGAATTTTTTATAGAAATATTTAAAAAATATATTTGTTTCTGAAAATGTTTATTTTTGGCGTATTGAGGAATTTCTACTAGATCGTCAATTTTTAATCTATAAAGGTTGAATCACTTTTGGAGTACTGATATTTATAAAAAATATATCAAAATCGGAGTAATTTTGACAGGTTCCGACTTCCTTTTTCCAAAGTTCCTCCACTACTACCTGAATCATCACCTTAAATTAACCTGATGAGTTAATATTTCTTTGGATTAAGTAAAACTTGGATTGTTCGATTAGATTACATTAGTTGGGGATTTCGTGCTACAAGCCTCTACACCGCGACCTTTACAGATCTATTGTGTGTGCCATCGGAATCGTTCGGAGTTCTATCTAGCCGTCTTCATTGAGACCTCGTAGGCTTGTTTTTAGTACTCCCATTCATTCGGGAGATCATGGTTTTTCTTCTCCCAGCAATACAAACCCACTCTGAGAAGCCCTCGCAGTGCCAAAGTATGTGTACTGTCTGCAATGCCTTGTAAGAAGTACTACTAGTTTTCTAGTTGAGCTCCTCTTCTGGCTTAGTAGAAATTCTGTGAATGTTGGCTGCGGTTGTTTGATAAACTCTATGACATGTCTCATTTCTGATGAATTGTTCCACCATACTTGAGATTTCTGTTGGATCCATGATTTGGTGGTTGTTTTGAGTACAGCTTTTGCCATACCGCAGAACGGTTCTGGGCCATTCAGGGCATTACTTGCCCTTCCACGGGCTAGTGAATTTGCCTTTTAATTGCCTCTATAATCTGTATATGCTGATACCTAGGATAGGTTCAGTCTGTTCTGACTGCCCAGCTCTTTTAGGACCTCAATGCAGTCTCAAACAAGATTGGAGGTAACTTGAATTGAGTTGACTGTTCTCGTCGCAGCTTGGCTATCTGAAATGATTTCTTTTTGAAAACTCATGCCTCATTAGCTCTTGAATGCAATGATGTATTACGACGATTTCCGCTTGAAATATCCTCACGTACCTATATACCTAAGCTCAATGAGATTGTCATCTTCAGCTTGATTCCCTAAATGCCGGCTCCTGAACCTTCTTCAGTTTTTGAACCATCCATGTAGACACCGATTCCTTCATTGATGGGTGGTCTCTCCTTCCACGCATCCCAGTCCGTTATACTCATCTCAAAAGTTTTGTGAAAGCTATATCTGGAAAGTATGCCATTCGATGTCATTCTTATAACAGGGTTGTTCTTCAACTCTTCGTATAGCTTGTTGTAGTCTCTTCCGAGCATGTTGCTTATGGGTGCTTGTCCTCTAAGCAACCTGCTCGTGACCGACCTGGCTTCGCCTTGAATGTATGTGTGTACTGGAGGCAGGTTGAGCAAGACCTCTAGTGCGGCTGTTGGGGTGGTGCTCATTACTCCGGTGGCACTTGGATAGTGCGAAATGACTGCTCAATTCATGTTTTTCGTTGTTCCAATTCGGGAATACCGGTCCATTATGGTGAAAGTGAGAAATTTGAATTTTCTGAATTAGTTTTTTGTATCTGCTTTCAATTTTCCAACCAGGAACATAAAACGCTAAGAGGTTAGAGGGTATTATGAAAAACGCAAGGGCTCTACTTCCCAATCAATAACAATTTTTGAAATATATATTTCAACTGAAAATTATTGCTATTTGTATCCAAAAATTAAGTGGAGTTTGCATAATGTTCAAGGTTTCGGTCACGGATACCATTTCCAAAGGAATTAGAGGTTATAAACCATTGAACACGGAAGAGTCATCCGTCATCGCAAATGAACACATACCATTCGACACGGTATTCATTTCGACGAGGAATAATGAATAAACTATTATTTTCCATTTACATGTCGGACCTGTAAGTATGGCGCATACATGTATGTTCCGTAACGGTGATTTATTGTTTGTTTATCGATCGATACTCCTCATTTGTTCCGCTACAATTCAGAACATGTTATTTACTGCTGACATTTGGCTCACTTCACCGTTCTGAATGTGCATTCTTACTGCAATTCATAATTGGTGTATTTAGTATCGGTAATTATATTAATTGCTCGAAGAGTATTAAACAAATTCGCACATCGTTAGTTATGATTTGAAGAGAAAGTGTCTGAGGTTATGAACTAGGGGTCTGTTAGGAGTTAACATGAGACAGAACGTGTATCAAATTGATCTGAAAAACTAGGTAGTATAAATATTTCAGTATTTGGCATGTATTTTGTCTTCTAGTGTGTTGTTTCGACTATGCACACGGAAGCAAATTAACTCTGGAATCAAAGATGAAACGCTAAATAAATACAAGTGACATTGTTTTCGAAACAACAGGTGAACTTGTGACCGAGGGGCTTTTCTCTTCCGTAAAATGTGTACACCAAATTTTTATTTGAGGGATTTCAATTGGATTTCAGAATTTTTGAACGGATTTCTGGATTTCATAAGAAATTTCAAGATTTCACTCATAGGATTTCTGGATTTCTTGAGAATTTCAAGATTTCTATTGAGATTTCATAAGGATTTCAAGATTTCATTCGAATTTCAAGATTTCATTCGGATTTTAAGATTTCTTGTAGGATTTCTCAATTTCACCTGAGATTTCTGGATTTCATAAGGATTTCATAGGGATTTCAAGATTTCATATTGGATATCTGAATTTTATCAAAGATTTCGGAATTTTAGGTTGGATTTCTGGAATTCAACATGGATTTGTACACCAGATTTCCGAAGTGAGACACCCCCCGCTTGTGACCTTGTACTCAAAGTCAGCCATTTCAAATAGATTCATAAGCCTATAACTTCCAATCGCACTGTAGGTGGTTGAATTAATGGAAAAGGCAGAGACATACCTAAATGTCGACTATATAGAATTCTATGATACAATGAATTACAGATCAAACTGCCTTATTGAGTATAATAAGATGAAACTGGTCTGAGTGTAATTATAACGGCCAACATAAAAATAAAACTTTCAAATAGTGAATTAACATATAAAATTGAAACTCACCGATAGTTTAGTAGAAAACAAGACACGAGTTCTCATTTGGATGTAAGGTACTGGAAACAGGACTCACCTGAAAAAAAAATAAAAAACACCATAAGTCTACATTCTCATATCATTATTACGCGTTTGTATTCAAATGACAATTTCTCTCATATTATATAAACTAATTAAATGCCATAATTTTCTCATTTCAAACCAATTAGAATAGGACTTTTTGAAAACACATCCATCAGCACGTGGTATTTTCAAAACGGTGTGTCGCTTCTATCTTGTGTATACATTTCCATAGTTACGACAATCACGGTAAATATAGAAACGTCAGTTTGACGGTTCAACTTCTCAACTGACATTGATTACACAAGATGAACCGTTCTTGCAATACGCATTTAGTCCATAATATAATGTATTCGTGAAATTTTCTGATCGAATATCCCTTCAAAATGCAGAATTTCAAAAATGCTTTCACCTTGCCAGGCACTCAAACTGTCTTGCTGTACAAAACTCCACTCGAGCAAGCTCTCGTGGTGTTTATAAGCAACACAGTTTACGTGCCAGCAAGGCGAAAGTATTTTTCGAAAATTCTGCATTTTGTCGTGACATTACTACTGATAATATATTAGATCACTGAAAAACAAGATGAAACATGTGTACAAAATAAATGAACCACTGGGTATTACTTTTTCGGTCACTTCTTCGACAATAACTTTCTAGCAGAAGTTATTCCAAACAAATAGTCTCCTGGGTAAAACTTATATATGGTAAACTCTGCATTCATGATTCAAATAAAGGTACTGGACGTAACGCAGTACCCCGCTTTCTCAAATACTGCAGCATTACTTTCTCCCGCCATCTCAATTCAATTTTAAAAATATATGTCATGCAACGACTAGTACCTCTTCTTACAATTGGAAACTCAGATATTTGATACCCGCTACTAGATGTGGTGATTTGTCAGTTATAAAAAATTACCGTCCCATATCCATATTACATAATATTCCAAATACTCTTCGAAAACATAACATAATCATAATTTATCATTTTTTTTAAGAAGCAGTATGGATTAGTGAATTGCATGGACTATACTTGACGGATAGTCTGGAGACAGAGTATCAGGTTGATTCTGTCTACACCGACTTCACGAAAGCATTCGACAATGAATCACACCTCTCAATATAAAAACTGAGTACCTTTGGCATGTAAGGTTCATGAGTGGTAAGCTACTGTGGAATTCTGGTGTACAGTACCTTGGAATTCCGTAGAGTTCCTTGCAATACCTTGGAATTCCCTAGATTTCCGTAATCACGTGGAAGGAACTATTCAAAGCGAACACAATTCTGAATCGATTGGCGTTCGCAGAATTACGGTTCAAGAGTTGAGAAGTTCATCTGGACATGATTCAAAGGATGATTCACACCGACAAAAAAATTATTACTTATATTCGTGATAATGTTTGTTGTTAATCCGTCATCAACAAAACAGAAAACATTTTCTGGTCACTTGCCACTGGGGCCAAAACATGACAGCACAGTCAATAATTATGAAATAGGCGTAAAAGTCCAGGAATATGTTTCCATGAACCAAATCTTTGAAGAAACAGGTTGCTCGGATATCCGCTAGATGACAATAATAATGGTAGACGAATCCTAAAATTACGGTTCACTTTTGATACCACCGTGCACGTGACCGAAATTGATACTGTCAACTTCTGTCCTTCAAAGAGCTGAATAAATATATTTTTGTTTATGAGTTCTTCAGATGGACAAGTTTAAGCTGAAAACACGCATTTTGCAAATGGCCAATTATGAACCAGACACAACCCCACGCTCAAAAGATTTCGACATCAAAAACTCTCTTATTGTAGTCATAGAAAATGAAATATACTGTTATATTCTATGACAATACCAAGTGAATTGGTCGAATCATTGAAAAATGTGAAGTGTTTCTCATAAAATTCCTTGAAGAAATATAAGGACATTTTCACAGTCAAAAAGAAATGATATCGATACCGTCGACCTATTGATATTTTTTTTTATTTTATTTAATTTTTTTTCATTCATACACCATCCGACAGCCGAACAATATATAAAATACAATAAATGATAGTATAAGTCTATACACACACTGAAGAAAAACTTCGAGATCGAAGAAAAAAGAGTTTGCAGCCCTGACATGCCTACTACCTCTGGAATTTCGTGGATTTTCTTGGAATTTCGTGGATTTCTTTGAAATTTCATAGTTGTGGTTGTGGTTGGAGAGCGTTTGCTTCCCACCCAGGCGGTCCGGATTTGATCACCACTGCCTACCACTGAGCTGAAGTGGTTCGGAATCCACTTTTACGTGAGCTGTAGGTCCCGAGTCTCTCTTGCTCTCACAAGCTTTGCTTTTGAGAGATTTTCACGAAAACCGGGGTGATTCGTAAAAAAAAATTACGAACAGTTCTAGATGATATCGTAGGAATGTTTTCAAGTCAAGGGGCAGAATACGATCGAGTTTATCTTTTCATTATTCATTATTTATTTTTTCTTGTGTTCTTAGCACTGTACATAGATTTTTCTCCTACATTTGTTTGATATTTTTATTCAATTTGTGATATTTTTCATATAGTATTTCAGTAGATCAACAAGTGAACACTTTCCATCATAAGACCAAAATTGTCTAACTCATAGATATTCTCCCTGGTTTCTTCGATGATCTCATTTTTTATTTTTTATACTCAATGGCGGTCTCATGATTTTCATAAAAATTTGATTCTGAAGTTTTAAATAACACTAGCACAGTGAAACTGAAAGAGCAACTTATTAGATTTTGACGAGTTGATGGGTTAAGTGTGAAAAATATTTACTGATACTCACACTCTTTTCTCATGAACTGATAAAGCTATCCTTCTTTCATGACAAATACAAAAAGACGCAACTGATCACCTAATACATAGTACATTAGTAATAAAAGAGGATACTGACAGCCAATATTCCGTCGAGAAATTACTCAAAACCATCTACCAAAAAATCGTAAGAGGAATGTCTCGACTTTACTTCGGAAAGGCAAGAAGTAATGAAAGCATGTATGGCCTTGTATATTTCCAATATATCATTCATATGTCGAAGGAGTTCATGCGAGAGTGCTGCCGGACCTTTTGGCGCATCCATCACAGCCCCCATTCACTTTATGATGGAGCATGGAGATGCCATTTCTCATAACGCTGGGTCTTATTTCCAGATGCCGATAGCCTTTATAGTCCGGGAAAATATCTCGATATATCATATCGCGAAGGCAATATTGCCTTCCTTTCAAAGGAAGTGTCTCCTAGATTGTTAAAACGAAGATAATTGACTTTGAAGTCAAGCCAATTTCCCAACTAATGGTTCACAATCAATTATCTTTACTACGCAGACTAAGTGATTGAATTATGCTATGAAAGTGAAAACGTCTTTTGAAGTGTCTTGAAAAATGTATGGTAAATATATCTTCCAAGCAAAATAATTTCACATGCATGTTTGTAGGTGGTATGAGTAGATACCACAATTTGGATGGGTACTTTTTTCACTTTACTTGCATGGCATCACACGCTCAAGTCTCTGACTTCTGACGGTTGCTCGTAGGGGTGCAGTAGGTTGACGGATATAACAATTTTAACAATTTTTTCATCTTTCGATTAAAGCACGTTAAAAAATAAGAAAAAACGACACCGTTCTGGTATTAATATATGTTAAATACATTGAAACCTTAGATCAGGGGAAAAGTTCAAAAATAATGAATAATTGTTTAATATACGAATATAAAATATTTGTTACATCAATAAAACCTATTTGGTTACTTTTATTTGCTGGACCTGTCTAAATATAATTCATCCCAAAACGCAGGTGTATTAACATGATTAAATTTCAGTACAAAATGGATTTCTCAATGCAATACTCACATTTCTTCCATTTGAATTTAGGGTCATACTAAATAAAAATGTGTATCAATACAAATATAATATTTACTTGAATCGTAAAAGGAAGATGAGTCAATTCAAATATTCACATATTGGACGAAGTATTTTATGTCAAGTTGTCGATAATATCAAATCAACTACTTACAATGAATATTTTTGTTACATCAATCAAAGAAATTTGTAGATATGATCATATTTCTCACTTCATTCAACATGACAATTTCATGGTTAAAAAGTATTCTGCAGCATGGATACAAGGAATAACATATTTGTTTCGTGCAATTCAATTTCACTCGATGGAAACTTCAAATTTGATCCGAAACCATGATATAATTTCACTCATTTTCAGACTATATTTTGTCGTGCATTTATAACACTTTCATTTGTTTGATTAAATTAAATTTTATTTGCTTCAACAATTTATTTTTTTCTATGTATATAGGGTGTTGGTTTCAATAAGTATAACGGAAGTCACTAGAATTTCTTTTTGAAGTGTAAGTCTGAAAAACCTCCTTTGGGAATTTTCAAGGGTGTTAAAATAAGTTCGAGTTACTTCTTTCCCATCCAACTATTCCATAATTCAAGTGCGACTCTACTAAACTCTGGCAATCAATAACTTTTCGTTTGTAATCAAGATGTTTTACACTTACTCAAACCTCCACAGAATACATCGTAACTTCTTCACTACATATAATATGGTGGTTCCATCAGGGGTGGGGGTCTAAAAAAATTCCTAGGTATTTCAGTGTTTCCACAGGGATTTAGAAAATAGTTTTCAAAGCTATACTGAATGGTAATAATATTTGTAATAGGGATAAATATACTGCGACCTATATGTTCCTTAAAAAGTTTCATACTAGAATGACTTCCACTGGGGTGGCAGGTATCTTTATTAGCACAGGTGAAATAAAGTCACAAAAAATGTGCAAAAGTTTGTTGCGTTATCTAGCTGGTTAACCTTAAAGCGCCGGACTTGCTGGTTATTACATTATTAATGGGATTGGAGATCAAGAAAAAGATTCCCATCACTAAAATATAATCAGTTGCGGAGCTTACAATGTACCGAAACCCAGGATCAGGGATGTGGAATCTAGCCAAAAAGAATAATAATAGTAATATCTTTTTAGATATCGAAATGTTGAAGGAAAGAGGACTACTATGAGGTGGGGATAATCAGCATCATGAAAGATACTAACTTATTTATTACAAATACAACTGTAGAGTAGAGATAAAGTTTCGATCACAACGCATAAACCAAGAAAAATCAGGAAAATTTTACCTAATTCACCTTATTCACTACAGTAGAAGAATTTTCCTGAACATTTCCTGTTTTGAAATCCCCTACATGTATCTATAATTACCCACTACTGTTTCTCCAATACATATCAACTTGGATGTATGATTGGAGGATGTTTCGAAGTAAATAACCATTTGTGAATGAATTTTTCTACAAATAACGGAACACAAATAAAACAACAATTGTCCTATTATAGAAAGTAATTAGGAATATGGTTGAAGTATTTTGTTCCAAAAAGTACAATCATTTTCAGATTACTCCCTTCCAGTTGCTATTTATACAGGGTGGGGCAATAGTGCATCAGAGTCCGATTGCTTGAGTTCTAAGATAGTTAGGACGATAATTCAAAAACCAAACATAACTGGAGAACTGTGTCTATATCTAGAAATTATTGTCGGATATACAGGGTGAACCAAGGAAAATCTACAGGGTTAATTGCATTTTTTTCAAATGAAATGCTATGTAATTCAATCAATTTTTTCAAGCATTTTAGTGGTCTCAATCCACTCCTCCAATATCCTTTACTATCTCCCAACCACTTGGGAGTTATAATTTTTTTTGTCAAAATAATGCTATCTGCATATGCATACCAAAAAAACCATCGTTCTCAAGATTATGGAATACAGGAGGTCATGATTATAATCCTATTCGACAGACATAAGACGGATATTTCTGAATCATTATCATTCCCAAAAATTATACAGGATGACTGAAAATGATTTTTTAATTCAGAAGTTTTTGACTTAAATTTTCTCGAGTTATTCAAATGGAACACTCCGTATATTTTTCGACCATGTGATATAGGATTGAGAGGCACATATTTTTTGTATGTTCATCCCTGGGGATATTCCTAGCCGTTTTCGAGTTATCCACTCAGACAATTTTTAGTAGCTCATTTTTAATGACACCTCTTTTGAGGATGATGGAAACACATCGTTTCAATTATTTTAACGAATCCCAACTTCTTTTGTCCTTCAAATTTATTTCGTATATGTATAAATAGTTCAGGAGAAACCATCGTCAGTTATTTCTTATGAATTGTTGAATGATGTTTATTTCTTGGTGTGAAATTTTCTTACCGATCCCCCCGCGTGCTTGAATTAATTGCCGAAAGTTTTTTTTTTTAAATTCATGTACTCGAAAAATTTCCGGCAATAATTCAAGCACTTGGGCGATTATAAGTGGTTATTTCCCTCATCTGCAAGAATGTATGTATGTACCCACGATAAATGTTGTTCAATTAATAGCACACAATAGCAAACGAAAATTATTCCAGATCAGGAATCAAACACACGAAATAAAGTTGAAGGACAAAAGAAGCTGGAATTCGTTAAAATAATTGAAACGATGTGGTTCCATCATCCTTATAAGAGGTGTCAGTAAAAATGAGCTACTAAAAATTGTCCGAGTGGATAACTCGAAAACGGCTAGGAATATCCCCAGGGAAGTACATACAAAAAATATTCGCCTCTCAATCCTATATCACATGGTCGAAAAATATACGGAGTGTTCCATTTCAAGAACTCGATAAAATTTAATTCAAAAACTTCCGAATTGAAAAATCATTTTCAGTCATCCTGTATAATTTTTGGGAATGATAATGATTCAGAAATATCACTCATATGTCTGACGAATAGGATTATAATCATGACCTCCTGCATTCCATAATCTTGAGAACGGTGGTTTTTTTCGGTATGCATCTGCAGATAGCATTATTTTGACAAAAAAAATTATAAGTCACAAGTGGTTGGGAGATGGTAAAGGATATTGGAGGTGTGGATGGAGTCCACTAAAATGCTTGAAAAAATGGATTGAAGTAAATAGCATTTCATTTGAAAAAAATGCAATTGACCCTGTAGATTTTCCTTGGTGCACCCTGTATATCCGACAATAATTTCTAGATATATACACAGTTCTCTAGTTATATTTGGTTTCTGAAATATCGTCCTAACTATCTTAGAACTCAAGCAATCGGACTCTGACGCACTATTGCCCCACCCTGTATATGTGATCTAGCAGCAAAGCAGAATGAACATCACTTCGAATCATCCCATACAGCATACGTATATTGGAACAATATTATGAAAAATTTTCAGAATATTAAAACACAATATTGTCGGGGAAATAATTGCACATTCCGCAATATTGGTTAAATGTTACTTGGGTAATATTGACGAAATATTCTCGAAAACAATATTGATATTTTATCGGATATTGATTTTTATTGCCTACGTCATGCAAAAAATTTATTTTTAAAAATTGTTGTTGTTTTTTCCGTTAACCAGCTGTCACCCCCCTACGAACGACAGCTCTCAGAAGTCGAAACTTGTGCGAGCCAAGGATTAACGAGGTCTTACCTTTTAAAGTGCGATTCCTAGCACGAGACCAGTGACCATGTTGGGAATTCCACCCACGCCGCTCTGATTCATAGACAAGCGCTCTACCATCATGACCACTGCGAATCTCTCATTTTCTAACTCCAGCACAATGAATGATAAATGCAAGAAGGAGGTGTTTTCTTCAATTTTTAACCCATGTGATCTGAGCAGAGAGAAAAATGTGTTGAGGAAATATGATTAACAGTGTTTAGAACTTGATGCAACCAAGAGCATAATAATTTGAAATTTTTTTGTCGTCTGATTTCATAACTTCCGCACAGTCATCCAAAATAGTGACACAAGGATGAATTACATGGCAATCGAACCTTCTGAGTTGAATTAAGTGCTGGCGTTAGGAAATGAGAGAATCAAAAGATTGCAATTTTTCAACCATAATCAATTTTTTCTTTATTAAAAATCCAGTCAGTTCAGAAGTATCGAATTTAATGTAATATCACTATTTCGGATGATTGTGCTGGAGATATAGAATCAGAGGGTAAACAAATTGAGAAATTTCTATACTCTCGGTTACATCAAGTTATGTGAATATTTTTTCAGCTGATTTTCATTCCTGCTCAGATCCCGCCAACTAATTCTTGTAACCTTACCAGAACGTTTCATGCCCTCATGCTCCCAGCGAAAAACATAACAAAGGTGACGCGAGAGAAAACAACAGAAGAGTAAATCCAAACATAACCGTAGTATACAAGTTGAGATTTCTCCGTTCTCTCGTAATAATCTCACGACACAACGATGAACATCATCTCTTCTATTGGGCATTAATAGACTGAAACAATTACATTTCTGCGGCAAAAGGCAATAAAATTCATTGAAGCGAAAGTTTGATTAGAGGAGAGCCCTAAGGACCATAAAAAGTAATCTGTCTCCGAGCAAGAACGACAAAAACTTTTCCACGAGGGGAATCTGTTCGATGCCCGGAAAGGAATGCGACAAGCTTGATGGAAACTCAGCAAGAGACTCATTTTTTTCTCCAGTCGACTCATCCTATTCCAGGGAAGCATGCACGAAAATCAATTAAATAACTAAAAGCGCAATGCCGTTCTTTATAGGTGTGCGTACACGAATAATTCCTCTGTACCATTTTGTCGACGCTGATTGCTTGTAAAAGGTTTCCTCTTCTACGACGAAAATAATAATTATACAAGGCAGTTCACCACAAGTTTGATCGATTTCTGTCAATTTCTTGTATTTTCACTTGAATTCAATTGAATCTTGAGTTTTCATTCATTCGAATCCACATAAAATATTATATTAATCCTGGAGTTGGACAAATGTGTGGTGCGCAAGTCGAGAAAAACTTCAGAGACTTTCATACTGTTTAACAATTTGAAAATGTATTCTTTGTCCATTAGATGCTTTCCTTTTTGGGCGACCTATCTGCTTCTTTTGGGACTGAGAAGTTCTTATCAGATTTCACCTATGACCTTGAGCTCTCATTCTGTGATTTAAATTGTATATTCAACACAAAAATCTTCATGAGGTTTCGTTGGTATGCCTCGACATACATCTGATAATTGAAGTATCATTACACTAATTTTTTTCAGTTCTACGTTCTGGTTGCCATATAGACTATGGTCGTGTTCCAGTTTTCGGATCTTCGATCACATTTCATGAATCTTGCATTTTCAATTCGATGTCAAAATTCACTTGTCATTTTCTTCCAATTGTCAATACTACCACTGTCAGTACTGTCACACAATTGCAAATTATATATACCCTTCAATATGGAACCAGATAATAAGATTTCATAATGTAATCCAGTTCATTCCTGTCCAGCGACTTTTAGCACTATAAATCATTTTCTGATACAGCTCTCAAGATCACTATTTTAATTTCACCCTTTCGAAGAAGAGAGTCAAATCGTTGCAAACTGGCGCCCAACGTGGGGCTTGCACCAAGGACTGTGACGAAAGGAGTTTGTGAGCATCACCAACAAGACGAAATGACCATTGGGTAGAATTTGCTCCCTATTCATGGGAGCAACCTTCCAGAGTATGTCGGATCTGTTCTAAATTTGTTTTTTTCGACACCCTAACGAACAACCCTCAGAAGTATACAAGATATATGTGCCAATAGTTAAATAGCTCTTGACATGAAGAAAAAACACAAATTTTAGAAAGGCAATTCTGGATATATGTGTCATACTTGGTAGGCCCAAGAAATCTGGTTTTTCAAACAAACATTTATAGTAACTCGTTTCTGAAGGACTTGTTTTTTTCTGGAACGATTAGTAAAGTTGGTTCAAGGATTTGGTACTTCTCATTGGCATATAAGAACAGAAAAACCCGTTGTTCAACCTTGCCAAATTGTGTTTTTGACTGAGGGTTTCTTCCTTTCGGATATGAGAAATCAGTGGAGTATGACACAATTTTCTAGACATCTTCACCATTTTGTAACTTCGGGGTATGACGAAAAAATAATGCAATAGTTTTTTATCAATACCGATCTAGTTTTATGATGAGTAGAAGCAAAAACTAATATTGTTCGAAAATATAGTTCTTAGTACAATATAGTTTCCAGCTGCTATTCACTGCTAAAAGATGATCGTGAATTATTATAGTAGGTACTTATTGAATCTTTTAACTTAAATTAAAATCTCGGTGGCCTAATAAATTGGCAGTTACATAGAGAGGTCCTAGGTTGGAATTCCTCAATATTATGTCTGAATCAACTTCTAAGTTGTTTTCTTTGAATAGACCCCGCAAGTGGTGACGTCACAAATGTCAAAATACCATTTGATGCGTTCCAAACAAATTAGTTTCAGGTAACAGCATTCGCAAAAACGGTTCCTATGGCAGTGAACCTGATAACGAGCTTGTTTATGGCGATTGCTATTGTTGAAGAGCTCATAAAGATGTAAAAATAAAACTAATTATCGTTCATTTGGACTCACTTTTGGAACCGAAACCTAACGGACCCCAACAAAGATGGTGAAGTGAAGGTCACGCTTGCGGAGTCTATTGATTCTGAAACAACGTCAATATCACTCAACGCGCATTTCACCAACAAAGTTGGTATCTTCAAAAGCTCAAATAAGCATATTACTTATGCTTTTTTAATTTTATTTATAACACCTAGCTGAGTGGCTAATTGCATTCATCGTCTGTATTCTTCTAGATCCTACATTATACCTGCCTACTATGATTATTTACTCCATTCATAGCTTACATTTTTCAAAATTAATGACTATAGAGTTCTTTACTGTACTATGAACTTTATCAAGAAACTCTATGGCATTGGGCCCTTACTCACTTTTAAACTATTTTCACATTTTGCAATTTTCAGTCTCCCGAATGCATCTAGAAGTTTATTGTCATGAACATTTACCAGTCTTAGGAATAAACGTAAGAAAACTGTTTCTGTGTAATAATCATTTAATTTTTTTTAATCCTGTTTCGAAAAAGCTGCTATAGTGTGATTATAAGTAATTGTGAATAATTAGACATCGCCTAACTTTTATAGACCAAACCGACAATAGGGAACGACCCTTTTCAATCTATTTCAGTAGGAACCTTAGCTCCAAGAGGTAGGAAGTTGATTTATCGATTTTGATATCCAGATACCCCTCAAATAGTAATTCAGTTGTTATTTGTTTGATGTCTTTGTTCACTTGCAAAAAGATTCAAGATTCAAGAAAAGTTCCATAAATCGTAACTGTATTGTAACCACTGGATAGAATTCCCTCCTTCTGAGAAGTTTCAAATTTTTTTGTTCGTGTTTATAATAATAATAATAAACAAATCTTTAATGCAAGTCAGTGGTGTTACAATATTATTGTATACACAACAGAAAGTCAATAACGTCACAACAAGATGGTAAGACACAAACATACCTACAGTATTACATTTCTTAGCAGTCAGTCGAATATGGGTTTAGATTAGGTAATAAATAATACAGTGCTTTCTTGAAGGGTTTCAAAGTAAACGATGTTTGGGATAAAAATAGTTGAAAGATCGAGTGTTATAGGTATCTTTGTAATTACAATGATAAATAAATAAATGTTTGTTATTGAATAGAAATGGAATACATTCTTGAATATATATGGCATACATTGTTAACAATTTATTTTCTTTAAATTTGCCTTTACAAGTTTCTGTGAACTTCATTTTTAAGAGACTTCTTATCACAGCCTTTTGGATATCAAAAATTTGCTGTATATTCTTTCTACCATAAAAAATAATGCTATACCTCATCTTCGATTTGAATATTGGATAATAAACTGTTTTTAGAGCGGGCCAGTTTAGATATTTGGCTAGTACTCTCATTCCATAACAAGTGGAATTCAGGGATTTCTCTATATTGAATTTGTTATTTCCATTTTAGTGTACTGTCCAAACAGATTCCTAAAAATTTAGTGGATGTTTTGATCTCAAGTTGATAGTTGTTTAAATTAATATCAATATGATCATTTAGTCCTGTATATGTTGATTTGAATATTACTAACTGTGCTTTTTCATTGTTGAGAATATTTTATTGGCATTAAACCAGTCGATCGCGTCTGCAAATAGTTGACTGAAATTAGTTTTAAGCTCCGTGAAATTTTTATTGCGAATGAAAAGATTTGTCGAGGCCCTTACAGTATGTGTCAAAAACAAATTGTATTTTAATTAAATCTCGGTCTCGTTAAAGGTTGTGTATAATTTTCATATCCTTCAACCCAAGAGAAAAGTTAGAAAAATAAATCAAGAAATTCTACAATAGCTGAGCAAAGTAATAGTAACACTACAGATGAAACCCTAAATTAAACATATTTAAACCATCAAGTCTGACTTCTGCGGGTCAGGCGAATCTAGTCCTTAAGGAGTGGTGACAAAGCAAGCGGCCCTATGTATTGGTCTAGTTCTGCTCTGAGCCTAAAAAGATCCTTTCAAAAGGAAACAAGAAAAAATGGGTCTGGAGACACTCTTTCTCCAGAAACCTGTAAAGTCAGTGAAACTCCAAGGGAGGCCAAGTGAAGCAGAAATAGGATACACAGGTAAAACCAGTTTTTCTATCAATTCCTAATACTCCGACGGATGGGGTCTAACATTTGGTGATAGCCCGTTGGATTCAATTCCAAATTTTATTACATTCAATCCCAGCTAGTGGGAACGTAAAGTAACAACGTCGAGTATTACACAGCAGTAACTTTCTCAAATATGCCAAGGTTTTTGGTATTGACACACTTGTAATAAAGTGCTTACATCAAAAGAGACCAAGATTAATCGTCCTCAGTACGCTTATTTAAGCCCCTGATGATGCCAACATTGTGGCGAAACGTGCGTCGAGTGAAATTGACGTAGTTTTTATTTCTTGACTTTTATTCACACAAAACGTTCAAAATATTCATGTATCTGATTTACATCCGCTAAACTAAAAGTATGTTCTCCTATTTATCTCAACACTGAGCAAAATGCTCAGAGCACGCCTCTGTCCGATGAACAAATTATATGTAGATCGACGACGAGGCGTCCGTTCGAACCGGATTCGACACCGGTACTATCGCAACGCCACTCCGGCCACCGCCGCCGCCCCCATCCCATTGTAACGGGAACGATAGGACACAAATTCTTTATGACCGTTGTCCGAGTCATTGTTGACCCAATCTGGGTGGTTATGTGGCCCCGATTATGACTCGTTTGTGGGCGGCGATTACCGAACGACGCGGGATTAGTGCAGTTCGGTGGGTTACGAGGGCGATTTGAAAGTTTCGTTCACGTTGAAGTACTTATTATTGGCGCCACAGGACCTCTTACTGTAGTTGTCTTCTTGAAAATAATCAAATGAATGAATGAACAAATCCTACATAATTATATTGACGTTCATTTATTTTTTATTGATCAAAAATGAAAATACCTTACATGAATTATTTTGAAAACGATGTCTTCAGCTTATTGAGAAACGAGCAAGTCTATTCAGTGTGGCCATTTAAGTGTGCATCATATGGAATTTTTTTTTTATAATTGCACCACCAATTTAGAAATGTTGCCAAAAGTTGGTGCATGTCCGATAATCCGGTGCTCTTAGAATGGTATCGTGTCAAACAGCTTATAGGGTAGGTCAAAAAATATTTAAAATTGTCGAAGTGTAAAGTTGTACCCTTATTTCAAACATGACCTCCTAGGAAATATTTGCATTTTTCCAAACATAAAATATTTCCGCAAATTTCTTAACTTTTTCATATTCACCCTGAACGCTTACATGAATCAAAAACTATCAAATCAACTGCGCATAATTTTGTTCAAATTGAAGCATATTCATGTAATTAATTTGGATTTTTATTCATTCAGGGAATCACAGATTACATGTTTGTTACAACGATATTATAGTAAAAATTCGAAAGAGGTTCGAATATTGTGCCAGAGAGGTATCAACAATGTGAAAGAATACGGGGCACCCTTGTCTCTAAGCGTTTCCTCCATGTCTGCAGGTGATCATTCCCAGCCAAATTAAGGATAATCTTCGGTTTAATTACAAGACAAGCACTTGCAATTGGGTCTTCTTGGAAGAACGTTGCACAAATATCTGTCAGATGTAGTTCAATGTCCGTCGTGGTATTAGCCAGAGAATTAGTTGTTTTCTGACAGATGTTTGCCTTTAATTTTCCACTTGGTGGAAACGCTTAGAGAGAAGGGTACCCCGTATTCCTTCACAACGATATTAGGTAAACGCAACCTGAAATTTTGCAAACATTATTTTTAACGTTATTTTAAATGTTTAAAAAATTGATCAAGTATAACATCCTACTAAAATAATCGTGGAAATCCATGGAACAAAACAAATGAGGATTGAAAGTGAACATTATGAGTTGGTAACACACATTTTTTAATCTTAAATAATTATTGTTCGATTATTTTGTTTATTTGTTATCAAATTCTCTTCCATGACAGTAGCCAAGAAGGCAGAATTAGGTTAAATATGGACAACTATAGACCAAACACTACGTGGAGCAACACATATTTACAATGAATGTCATCCAGATAAAAAAGATCACTGTCCAACTGTGAGCAGAATTTCAAATAATTTCATAGGCAGGGTTTTCAGACTTAAGAAAAAAGAACGCACCAACTGTTTGTACTGGAGAAAAGCAATAAGAAGTAAGTGACAGTTGTTGAAAACTATAGACGATCCACTCGAGAAATTTCTGATCATTTTTAACAAAAATAAATACCATGCCATAAGCCAATATTTAGTTGCATGTTTCAAGACAAGATTATGACTTGCGGTATAACTTCTACATGTGAATTCAAGAACAAATAGAAGATCAACCTGATTTCCATCAGGATGACATCACGGTCACAACAAATGGCGTAATATCCTCTCAAAATTGTTGGGATTCAAATTTTGTCATTAACAATAAAAATTTATATTAAAAAAATAGTGCGTTATTTTCAAAGACAAATTATCAACTTTTTGGACTAAACGTACTTGGTGATACCTATTAACAGTTTTTGGAATACGAATTATAGTTTGTACATAACGAATATTCTACTCTGCAACAATTTTTTCTGAATGGTCAACTCGGGAATTTAGTGGTAAGGACAAAATACCAATCCATGGTGTGTTTCCCGTTCGCTAAATCTCAAACCATTGGATTTCTCATAGGATTATTTAAATGCAAGGAGTTAACAAGGATAGATCATTCAATGATATTGAGGAGCTTGAAAATTCGAAACGACCGACCGCTGAAATATTCCAGAAAAAGTATTGCGATCTTCTCTTAGTGAAATTCATCAGACAATAATTAGATGCATTGAACGAGAAGGTAGACTTACAGAAACGCGGCGATAATTTTGTTTCTAGATGATCATATATTTTCCTGCATTATCTATATTATAATTTATTTTTATTTGTTAACTGTTGAGTTATAATAGAAATAGGCGGATAATTTTTTTTATAGCTTTTGACCTACCCTAAATGCTATTTGGCTTGCAACCATTCTAAATACACCTGATATGATTATCGAAAATCAATTTTTGGCAATATTTATATTTAGGTTGTTCAATTACAATAAAATAATTCCCATATGTTGCACACTCAAATATAAAAGATATACAGTGAATGAAGGAAAAGTATGGTATATACAGGAATATCCCATTGAAAATACTACACCAATGACATTGCAAAGTACCTATCGATATTGTAAAGAAACATTTCGTTTCGTAAAAAACAAATTTTACGAAATAACAAACAAATTTTACCAAATAACAAACAAATTTTACAAATTTCTCCAAGTACATTCGGTATAATGATAATAATAAGGATAAATTGTGTTTAATTCGGCATAGTTTATTTCAAAACTATTCTTACACCTAATCCGGGATATACGACATACGCATGTTCCTCAAGATATTTGAACACCAATATTATTACAAAAAAAAAAAATGCTGAAAATTCCTTTTCCAAAACCGATTTTGAGGTGTTTTTCATTTATTCATGAAAATTCATTAAATATTTTACATGTGGAATTGGACGTACTTAGCAAAAAGCTATAATTCCATGAAATAAAAATAGATTATAAATGAAAAATAATACAAAAATTACAATATATAAGAATCAACCTAGCCATTCGTATTTACAATCAATTTCACTTTGGTCGCTAGAGTTAACAGCATTTCAGTATTGTTGATTTTTAACTACAAGATGTAATTATCAAGTATAAATGAAGTAATCAATATATATAAGAAAAAATTAACCTACCTGACTTATCTGCAAAAACCTGTATTCAGAAGGCCTCATAATATCTATGGACTAATCTCGGTAGTGCCAAAATTTGGCCCTGGATATTATGAAACCTCTCTCAAATAAGCAGTTTTTTTTCAGCAGAATCAATTATTTACAAACTCCAGGTGAGGACAAACTAAATTCTGTTATCTTCCACGAATTACTAGATTTATATAATAATAAGATTGAATTGTATTTATTCACCTCGCAAGAAATATAAATTCATCCATAAGTAATTACCTATGTTTTGTGACATAGATGAAAGGGCGAAGTGTCAGTAAATGCTGTTTTACAACTGAACCCTTTGAAATAATAATCCACTTTTGAGATGGTAAGCAGTTTGAAACTTTAATTTTTTTTTTTTATTCACCCTTCAACTATGTCTATATATGTGCTCATCCCCAATATCAAAACTGAGTAGTAGCAAAGACAACAGATTATCTCTGTAAATAAACACAAGTGTTTCATTCGAATCTTAGTAAATATGAATTTCCACAAAATAAACAAGTCATCAATCACGTCAGACGAGCTAGGGAGTCTGCTGTAATCCTCTTCGATCTTTAAGTAGGGCGAAACGGATATTGTCCAAAACGAAGAGAAGAATGGAACAAAAATCTAGATTTATTCTCCAAACTACACGGGCTTAGAAAAAAGTTTCTGGGATACTTTTTGCCCTACAAAATTTTTCAGCATAATAACTGAAGAAACGTACTTATATGTCATTGCACGAACTAGACGGAAAACTACTCGATCTTCACAAACTTCATTTCAGATATCACAACATGTATAAATTGAATTTGCAAAGTATTTCGAAATTATCAGAAAGCTATTCCATCCCGATGGTTCATTAACAGAAACGGAATACAAAAGAAGTGTACTTATGCAGATTCTGAATTGATCAAATCCGGATTTCATAAGACTGGATTCTGTGAACCGAGTATCTATTAGATTGTACAATCCAATATCATGCGCCGTCAGACAAAATGGTAGGCAATATATGGAACGCACCTTGTCCAAGGCGCTGAGTCGAAATACTGACACAATTTGAAATAATTGTTATCAATGGATGTTTTGGTTTGATTTCATTATATAACTCTAGTCCTGTGAGGAACTGGAATTGATAATTATATTAATAATAATACTCCCTCATAAACACTCGTTGAGTGTACCCAAAGGCATAGCCTGTGCGGATAGAGGACCGCTATTAGGCTCCAAGGCGACTTACTGATTTTTGGTGGCGTATTCACTTTTCAGCTGTAGGAAAACCCGGAAAACCTACAGCACCACCTCGGGTGTTCGGTGTGCACTCCAAGCTAGCACCAGACGATACACTTGCTTTTCTACAAGGCGTGCGGTCGCCTATCGATCCGATATAAAGTACCTAGTTGAGAAAAATTCTCTTGTACCTACATCGGGCTCGAACCGACTATCGCTATGCTGGAGATTCGAAGGCCTGTGCATCAAACCGCTGATCCACCGACCACTCCACAATTCAATAATCATATTCAGCAGAAGACTCTCAATGGGAATTTTCAAGTAGAGTAGTGATCTGAAAGACCACGAAAAATCATACTGCAAATGAATCCATTTATAAGGTGAAGGCCAATTTATGGAAAGAAGGCATCTTTCAATTAAAAAGCGGCTCATATACAACAGTCTTCCCTAATTTCGAGTTTCAGAAGCAACTTTTTTCATAGGTACTTGATGAGGAATGGAAAATCCTTGGACACCTATGCACTAATTGTTGAAAATAAAATACTTTATATGTACCAAAACTAATGCAATAATTTTCATCTAGGTACCTAATATACCAAATTTTAACAATCACGTACAATAACACTCTTGTTACAGTTCCGTTGTTTGTATGATCCTGAAAACAAGCTAGGCTTTTCGAAAACTAAAACCTTGCTGCTACAGTGACAGTTAACTACGCCGCTGTCGAGTGCCGATCATAAAACGTAACTCATTTGCATAGCAAATAAACCGGCGCCGTGAACATTTCCTCATTCCCGGAATTATTTACATATTTTCTGTACTGGATTATCTGGAAAACGGAAGAATCCCGAAAAATCTACTCTGATCGAAATGAGTATATAAGGCTTCACTCGGAAGAAAAGTTTTTGTTGAAGTTTTGAAGAAGTTCATAAGTGTTTGGGATATTTAGCAAGTTGAAGCAGATCTAAGTGTTTCATCAGTCAGTGTAGTAGTTGTATTTTTATAGCGAAGGTGATGAAAACAGTTTAGTAGTGTGCTCAAAGTATATTTAGTAATATCGTAGCAATCATTGCTGGAAGAGAAACAAAATAGTTAGTCAATGCCTATGGAATTAGGATTGCCGTAGTGGTCGTGATGGTAGAGCACTCGCCTTACAATCACAAGGTCGTGGGTTCAAAGCTCAGCAAGGGCACTGTTCCCAAATCTTTTTCTTGCTTGCACAAGCTCCTAGGATCTTCTGATTGAGTGGATCTTTATCTGGAAACCTGGAAGATTCGTAACCAAAAAAAAGCGAGTTTTAGTGAATATGAAAACTGCAAAAACCTACAAAAAACTGTAGAAAGTTTCCACATAATACAAAACATTTCATAAAGTTTTATTCTTTGCCATACCAACATATTTCACAAACAGACTTGAAGCAGTGAAGAAGGGTCTATTTAAGAATTGTTTTAAGAGGAATAACTACATTATGCACCAAATCGTCGAAAGAAACATCAGAATGAATAAGGTAATACCACCAATAGATGACACTATTAAGGAAATAAAATGAAAAATAACTGAAATTTTCAATATTTTTTATTACATTTGAAAACTGAATACATCATGAAATATCCTAAGGTTTGTTAAAACTTCTTATTATTATTATTTCAATATTTTATTGAAAACCGAACTAGAAAAAATATTTTACTCGCACCTATCACTACTACCTAAAGATGACACCTCTAAAACGAAATAGTCCAAAGGATGACATGTGTAAAACCAATAGATGACTTCATCAATTTTTAAACTTCTTTAACCGGCAATGATCTTGGAAAAGCATAACTGATTCTTTCCCCTCTTCTCAAGATTTCTGGTTGAGATACTTTGCCAATTACTTGGTCAATGGATATAAAAGAGATGTCTTTTTTCATTTTGTCTGTGGATTTTAATCCCATAACTTGAATGTCTGATTTTTTATCTTGCACCACACATAGATAAACAAATTTTGTTTGATTGCGTTTACCACCTAAGAATTCACACAAGACAAAATCCCCCTCCTTGAGAAGTTCAAAATTAACTGGTTGATATGACAAATCATCTTCATTGTTGACATCTTCAAAATCTTCATCCCATGGAGAAGAGTCGGCACTCTCAATAGATAATGATTCTGAAGTCGTTGAATCGCCATCATCCTGTTTTTTAAGTGTGCCCTTTCTTTTTCTGTCTTTGTTTCTTTTCTTCTGTTCTTCTGCAGATTCTTTCTTTTCTTGTAACTCTTTTCGTTTTTGTTCTCTTTCTTCCTTTCTCTTAGCTTGATTTTCAGCTTTCTGTTGCTTATCTTTTTCCTTCTTTCGGTAATACATAATCGTTTGGGGCGATGTGAGTACACAAGGTATTTTTTCCTTTTTCATCCTTTTAGCTGTATGTGGTTTTGTATCAGGCCAAAACAATACTCGCTTGAATGGAGATGGAATTGTGGGATCTGCGATGTTTGTTGACTTCAGGCTGCAATTTGTGTTATTTTCTTTGTTTGGTGTTAACTCATTGACAACTGCTTTTGACCGTAATCCAGATGGCCCTGGTTCTGCTATGAAAATCTCAGGTATCTGTTCTTGCTGTGGGGCGGCTGCGTTATTGTCAGATGCTACTGACTCGGCAACAACATTTTCAGAAGCTGAAATATTATTATTTTTCTGTTGACTGTTGTCTGAAGTTTCCGGAACTTCTTGCAGTGGTAGCTGGAAAAGAAGACGTAAATTAGTGACCATTCTAATAAAATATGATGCTGATTTACCCGTTCTGTTTTACTTTTATTTTGTCTCCAAATGTTGTAGAGAGACCAATCTTCTTTGGGTCCTTTCCAGTCACCCTCATTATTTTTAAACTGTGATATTTTTTCTTCGCCAATTTCGTTCTCTAAATGTAGCAAAAATGTGTTTATTGCATTTATATCCACCTTTGCTCTTGGCGTTGGGTTATTTAGTGGCAAATTTATAATTTGGGGGTTCCAAGGTACCAGTCCGCACTTCTTGAATCCATTTTGTAAAATGGAAGGATCAATTTTTTTTATAACTTCTTTGAGAAGTGGAGGAAAATCTTTTTTCTTGAGTTCTTCTCCTGTTTGAGACATTCTCCAGTCTTGAACCTGCTTTCTCCAGTGTGTTTTCAAGCTATGAAAGACCGCAACGTCCATGGGTTGTATCAGATGAGTTGCATTAGGATATAATGCAATTAGCTCAATACCATTCTTCACGCAAAATTCTGATACATGTAGAGAAATGTGGAAGGAATGTCCATCAAGGAAAAAACAACGGGAAGTTCAATGTTCTCTTTTTGGAGCCACGGATGAAAAATGTTCGCTATATATTCATAGAAAATTTCTTGGGTCATCCACCCGTTTTCAGATCTTCCTATTGCCCAATCCGCAGGGACTGCCTCAGCAATTTGTAACGGTATTCTCTTGTAACGATAAACAATCATTGGAGGAGCTATCTTGCCAGAGGCATTGGCAGTTAATAAGACAGTTATGTTTTCTTTTTCATCATTGGCTCCTGCTAAGTATACCGATTTGCTACCTTTCTCAGCCAATACTTTACCACTTTTGGGGTTCATGTAGAAGGCAGTTTCGTCCGCATTGAAGACTCTAGATGGATTCTTCATTGTATTGACGAGCCCCCTTTCTGAAATATAGGACCATACCTCTTTGAACCATTGAGCTAAATTTTCGCTGGTGACATTTGCTCGTGAACGAGTTAAGGTTTGATAGATCCTGTCTCTAATTATATCATTGCGGGCGCGAAACAATTTATACCACTTTTCTCCTGGTACTCTCTCTAATCCCAGCTCTCTGGCTAGCCTCGCGACAGTTATCATAAAAGTATTCTTTGTTACTGGAAAACCGGCCCTGGACATGGAAAGTATCCACTCTACCAGAATTTTTTCTTGTTCGATAGTAAAAATTCCCTTTGGGCCCATTCTTTTTCCTATTGGCAGCTTCCCATTAGCTTTGTACAAAAGTGTAATTCTGGGTATTCCATATTTTTTAGCCGTTGCCTTAACGGAATTTCCTCTTCGCACTTCATCAATGGCATCTAGCATATTCTGCTGGGAGTATTTCATAATTTTTCTTTGGTGATTCGGCATCTATAAACAAAACCGAAGAATTTTTACTCCAGAGTGGGATTGATGCAATAATATGGAGCCCAATAGCTGACACCTAGTTAACCAATTCTTGACACTACTGTCAACTGTTGGTCCCCAATATCTCTTCACATCCAAATTCATTTGCGTGATCGTGAAGAAGCAAAACTTTAATTTCGTATAAAAAGCTAAAGAAATTGCGAAATCTGATGCCTGACACCGGATGTCAACTATTAGTCTGAAGAGGTTCAGTTAGACCAAAAGCTGACATTACACTAACAAATCTGTTATTTATTCAATCTAAATCTAATGAGTAGAAAACATAACCTAAACAGTAACACTTATTTTATAGCTTCAAAGATTCCGTATGGTTGAAACCATAAGTAATAAAAATTAAAAAATATAAACTTACCTCCCTAATATTCTCATTAAACACGTACTAAAAACTAGCTCACAGTTTGACAATCTCCGAAAGAAAACTTGTTGACGGCAGTAAGTCTCATTACGAAATGAGAAGACGCTTACAGGTAATCAAGTGTGTTCTAAACAATGTTGCCAAACGTCGGACTTCAGTAAGAAAAGTTCCTATGTTTTAATATAGACAGTTATTGAAAGGGTGTCATGTATTGGCGTGGAATTTGGGGATGTTATCTATTGGTGGTTTCACCTTATTTCTTCATTTCTACCATAATTATTCTAATTTCAGTTTCATCTTTGGTGCCACCTACCAATTTTATTAAAAAATTCGTCACGTTCCACTATCTACTTTACGGAAATTCAATCAGAATGCCAAATTACATATTTTGCGAATCAAGAATCGACATGACATGGAGGACAAATTTCTGACGCCATCTACATGTTGCCTCCATTTGAACCCACCATTAATCCCATAAGGTTGGCAAACTATCTTACTTCCATCAGGACAATGACATTACCATTCCATGGCACATTCATTATTCACATGAATATCGAATCAACAGTTTATTGCACTGAAAAAAACTCCAATTTGATTTCAACTGCAAGCGCCGGCAACACTGTACATAACTCATTCTGACGGAATACGTTTCTGCTGCCTTTACTATCTGATACAATGTGAACATTGCCGAATATACATATTTGTGGGTATTTTGAGATGTTGGTTTTGTGAAACTTCAATCAACAAATGTATGAATTTGAACATTTCATAATTCTATTTTGCTGCGAATAATTTCTTTGGAAATCTGAGGCGAATGATTTGAAAATATGCCGAAATGAAATGAAAATCCAGGACTGTACAGTCGATATTTTTCATTCTGCTGGCGGTTAGATATAGTGGAGTTATACTTTTACAGTTGGGAGAAGTATAGGTTTGTTCTTTTAATTTTCTGATCAAGAAGTTATCGGATGGGGTGGAGTTAATCATTTGCTATAGTTTGGTATGACAATATGGGTGTCCCCATCACAACGATCACAATGAGGTTCACTGTTTTCAAATAATATTGATGACTTCGCTGGCTGTCTCCAAACATTGTCATTCACCAGTAAACCATTCTCACCGTTCTTGTAAGTCAATACTACTACTATTGTTCTGATAGCTCGCGAGTATACATGCTGATCCAACCAAGTAAGTATAATGGTCGAAGAAAAAACTACAGGCATGATGCGAATCATTCACCCACTTCCACCTTTCCCTCAGTCATGGCGGGCCAATTCAACCATAAATGATTTATGATGACAGGTCCTAATTCCACAGCAATTTCCATCGTGTTCGACATGCCGAATTTGACCCACCAAGTATTTATAATGATTTCATGAATAGGCTTAACCTCGATGCCAAATAGCCCTTCCGGTTGGAATGTTTTCTCGGGGTCCTTGTTGAATTTATCCTTGGTAGCGGTTTCAATCAAATCCGATTATTATCAGGGTATTGGTGGGGTCGATTGCGGAAGCGAGCAGTGGGGAAGATACGACGAATTATAAATACACTGCAGAGGGAAGACATAAGATTTTGTTTTCCTAAACCAAGAGCGTTTCAGTTCTAAACATTTTCAGGAGGTCAGATTCTATGCTTACAAATTTTCGTATGTAAAATTTCTTTAAGAATTAATTTTCATGATATTTTATGATTACATTACATAACACGCCGGTTTCGATTTAAATGTGTTATTGTGTACGCACACAACATTTCATTTGTAATGAATTCGAGAAAAGTTCGAAAAAAAAGTGACGAAATTACCAAAATAAAAGAAACAAATAATTTTGACGTTAATACCGTTGTCTATACGCATTCCCAAGAAGTGAAAAATATTATAATATTCAGCGTACTATCACATTTTAAAAGATTGACGAGATCGCAAGAATTTTGTTCAGCACTAATAACGGGAACTAAATGTTCTCTGGTGATGTTCTTGTTCTCTGAAAATTTCCTTTGAACCTGAATCTTCTTACCGCTGCACCTTTCGGCCATATATCGGGTTCATAAACATCCTCCGAGTTATCAATTGGAAATGAAATTTTGTAAGTAGATGCTCTTTCAGTTGTATTCCATTCGTCACATATAAAAGGGATATTGGGAGTTATTTCTGCAAGTACTGCCAAAAGATCGGCCGAAGTCATATCAGCCCCATAATGCGTGAAACATGCACATGTCCATTTCTGGAAATAGTTTTGAAATCCGCCCTGTCATTGTTGCAATATATTGGTTTGTATTTGTTATTGTTTTTGTCTGGGGAATTCCTATCCTAGCGTTATTTGATTTTTTTATTCCTTGTCAGTTTTTGTACTGGGTTGCCCTGGGTGCACTATCTTTCAACGCAGTGATGACCCTGGTACAGTTATCACAACTGAGTGCAAACTGATGGTTCCTGAAGTATTTTGTTCAACTTAGACTGAAGGATGGTTATTGCTGTTTGTTTTATTTACACCTAGGGTGCGATTCATCTAAATTGTTTATAATTTAATTTTCCATTTACCTTTCCGAAAATGATAACCTTCAAATTCCTTTGTTTACAATTATTATATTCTGCTTCTCAAATACGGTCATCTCAGTTTAACAGCTGTCAAAACACACACAACCGTACAAAACGAAAATCGAGTGTATCGAACAAGAGTCCGTTAAGAATCATATAATTCGAGCGCAACCAACTAACTGAATGTACTACGAACAGATTTCAGCCACTTCAGAACTTCTGTTTACATTCCGTGAAAACATTTCAAATTTGATGCGTTAAGGCTCAAATACAATGGAAGTTTTATGTTTTTAGTTTAAATTGCAATTATAGATATATACTTCTAGGACGAAACTATCATTTCCAGTACAATTCTGATCACTCCTCACAAACAATCTTGTTTGTAGATTTCAATCTTCATTGTTCAATTCTGTTTCACATCCTGATTTATTTCAACATTTGATATCCAAAATTGCAAATAAAACTTATTACATAAAACTTCCATTGTGTCTAGAGCTTTACTGTGAAACGGACGTTTTCTGAAGGTGTATGTTTTTTATTTTTAAAGATAAAAAATTATATCGTAGGCTATGATTTCACACCGATATATCGGCCCTTTTTCGATTTGTCTTCCAGGTAAGGTGTACCTACATGTTGGTCATTCCTAAGTGCAGGTAATTTTCATTTTTCAAATCATAATTGAATGTTTTTCCATTACAATGTTTGATAGACCTGTTGATCATTTAATACCTGACGGCCAAATAGAAAACCCCTAAAACCTAGGAAGTTTACAGTTTATCGTTGATTTCATCCAACCGGTATGAGGCCATGATCATATGACATTTGGAAAAAATGGAATAAGTACCCAACAGGATGACTACTTCCTGCGTTTGTATACATTCGAAAAATAATTCTTTGACAGATCGCAGTATATTCCCAGTACCTAGTAACCTTGAAGGAAGATTCAGGTCAGATCCAACCATATTGTAGCAGCCCAATAGTTTTATCTTTTCAAGATTTAGTTAAAATCTAAATTTTAAGATATACTTGCTGTAAACCATTATAGATCTATAATACCTTACCCCTTACTACTTTTGATTGCAATCATTGTTGTTGATGTAACCTAATATTATGTAAATTCCGGCTTTCAGCATAGCTGAAGAATCTCTGGTTACATTACCATTCAATATCACTCAATACTTTTTGCCTCTACAATGTCTTATATATCTTCACATTACTTTAAAACTCAACAGTAATGTAACTTAAATCTTAAATATCACAATTATTTAAATTCTTAGTGTTACAAAACATCATCGAGCAACCTTTAGTTATTAAAATCATTTTCTAGTCGATGGTGTTATTTTCTACGGCACCGATATACCCTTTTCCTTTTTTCTTACTTTTGAAACAAGGTGGTGCTCAACAAAGCCAACCACAAGAGTGTCCTTACGGTCCAGCTCTCCGCTACATGAGTAACCGTGCCTTGTGACCAATTGGAAAAATAATTTTTTTTGGTGACCGCAGCACTAAGTTTTTTATTGAATATCTTCTGCCTCTTCAGTTTTGGTAGCTGAAGGTTTTGTGGAAACTGATGTGATCACAATATTGTTAGATGTCGCTAGCGGTTTTGGTTTATTATATTTTCTCAATAAAGAAATCAAGTCTTCTTGTTCTTTGGCTCTTTTTTCTAAATCGAATCCCGATTTGGCAAGAATGATGATTGAGGAATTTTTACTACATGCACCAATCGGAAGATTCTTTCAATAAAATAGTTTTCTGCACATGTTATTCTGAAGTTTCAGCATCCGTAGCAATTGTGGTATTATCAGAGCTTGAATATTTTGGTAAATCATTGATTAATATAAAAGGGAAATCATGGGACCTAACAATGATGCCTAATATTCTCATTAATAAGCCACCTCTTGATGAACTGGACATTCAAGAACTACTATTTCCATTCACTAGCTTCCACTGTTCACGTTGAAACATACGCTCTTGCGATCTAAATTTCGCAACAGAGTTAGTTAATTGTTGCAGTAGGTACGTGCCGCAAACAATCCCGTTTTTTTTCCAACCCAGATTTTTGTTTATCACGAGCTCCGCTCGTTTCGACATTTGTACGTGACGTTGCGTGAAATTGTCGGTATAAATTACTAAATTCATTCTGCGAATATATTTAATCCAACTGTTTGTGTGCGAGTTCTCCATCTCACCCATTGTAAAAGCGAACAAACCTGCCAGATGAACAACAACGATAACGAAAAGTGGTATTTATTCCACATCTACTTCAGCATTATCCAAATAATAAGAAACTTACCAGACACAAACACTAGTTTTCGAAAGATATTCACACCGAAAATTTCCGAAGGAGCCACTCTGCACATCCTTTCATTATATATGGTGAAATTCTGTCGAAACCAGATTTCTTTGCTGTAAGTTTTCAAACTGCTTGTAAATAGTCTGATACCTCGCTAATGAACCGTTCAGTTTCTCCAGAAATTTTGTTTTGAATATTGTATAAATTTCTATCTATATAGACTCACTCATAATATTTCTCACAAAGCAGTAGGTATCTTCCTATTTTTGGTTCCGAGTTCACCAACAGTTCAAGTGAACTGATTCAGTTGCTATAGGTATTAGCCAATGAAATTTCTAGTTCCTTAGTAACTGAAATCAATTCACTTAAACTGTTGATGAACTTGTCTTGTACAACTCGCTATAAGTTTGAAATACAGTTACTATTTTTGTTCATTTTCGTAAATGACCAAAAGTTCTTATACTATCAGATTTGATCCATATGAAAATTATCATTTGTAAGTATTGAAATTTGCGATTGAGGATATCAGTAATAGAAATAAAACAGGATGCAAAACAGAATTGAGGATTGAAGCTTGAATTTTACCAACAAGACTGTTTGTGGGGCGTGATCAGAAAGATATGGCAATGACAGTTTCATGTTAGAAGGATATCTAAAATTAAAGTGAAAAACATAAAACATTCCTTGTGTTTCAGCTTTAACTCTAACGGAAATTTGAAACAATCAGTGCTTTCTCCTAGCAAGTATTGTTGTCGCAGAATCGCTAATTTTATTGTAGAGACCTGATAATTTGCCAGATCTCCTCGCATTCATTATTATCATTTTAATATGTATCTGAACAGAGTACGATAATCATCATAGAAACATGTAATCAAGTATTTATGATTGGTAAATTGTGTTGCACAAATAAATATCCACGTCACTTTATAATCGTTCCTATGAGCATGATGTAACTAGCATTTATTTTTCAAATGGGTCAATAACGCTAAAAGCAGTGCCTACCTAACACAGCAATGAACTATACTCTGAATCAGTAATTATTCCTCTGCGGAACTTTTTCGGGCTTCATTGGTTCGGAAATGTTTCTCCCTTTTGAAGTCTGAGACTCAAATTGGTATTGCGAATTCGCCTCGGTATCTAATTAGTGTTTTGCTCAGAGAAATTTATTCAGTGGTCTCTAGGGTTAAGTCCAGATCGAGAAATGCCATTATTAGCAATACCTTTCTCACAAGGGGGAAATCACAAGCGTTATAGGTCATATTGAAGAAAGGGTGCTGATAGTAATTCCGAGATGATTTCGTTGATAATAGTCTGTGGTATTCATGACATAAATTTTCCCAAGTTATTATATTATATTGGAAGTATTGATTTAATTTTTTTTATGCATTTCAAAATGATCGTGATGATGTGTTGAAAACTTTTTGTACAGGCACGTGCATTTTTATACAGTTCTTGATCGCGTCATGCATGGTCGCTGTTCTATACAGGATGTAACCGAATACGTGCAAAAGATTTTAGGAACTGGTTCCTCGTCGCGAATAAAAGGATGTATGTACTGTTAATTACTGTTAACAACAGCTCTCAGACCTGTTTGTGAGTAGGTGTTGCAGGACTTTGAGCCCTACCCCACCACTTCCAGCAACACCGCATAGGATACACCGATAGGATTGCCGATCACGAAATCGTTAATGTCGGGTTTGAATTAATAGTACGCAGATCTTTATTGTTTAATATTTATAGGAATATTGTAGGGTGATATCACGAAACTTAGGTGACAGTGTTGGCAAATGAAAGATGGCGGTCATGTTGGAGTGCGGTTCAGAAGGCATAGGACGACAGATGGCGGTCATGTTGGAGTGGGATTCAGAAGGCATAGGACGACAGATGGCAAGTCCAGCTTAGGCGGCCATGTTGGACTGAGGATCAAAATCGTGTGATGTTGCTGATTATAAAATTTAGTAGCGGGGCAATATTGGTACAAGATGCCGGCTGGAGGTAGATGACGGACGGAAGATAGTGAAACGACAGGTGAGGGATGATAGACAACAGGAGTTTGGTGACGGACGGCAAGTGACAGTTAAAGGTGGGATATCACGTAACCTTTTGGTGAGCTCTGATTGGAGGGTTCTACCAGCTGAAGACACGTACGATTTTTTTTTCAATTCTGTTGATACCTTTCGAATTGGTGAAACATGGAACCCCTATTTAATTTTTCACCAGAACTTTTAAACAAAACAAATTTTTCCTAATTCAAGAATATGTGTTAAAAAGAACGATTTATTGCCAAACATTTTCTACTTTTGAACTCGTGCGTTGTTCACGTACAACCAATAGTCCCTTAACAAAAAAATAAAATTGTTGAAGAAATCGTCTTTAAATGGAATCGAACAAATGTAGTACGTGGCTGTCATGTCGTTCTGATTATTTTGTGGTAGTTGAAAGTTCAATTGTGCCTTTATATCTTAGATATGAATGGTACCACTAACGCTGAAATGAATTTTTTTTGTATGGTCATGCCAATGGAAATTCTTCGGAAGCTATGCAAAGATGAATCCTGAACGTGAGATACTTCATCACACAATTTTTAGACGTATTCATCAAAGTCCCTATGAAAGAGGGAATTTTCAAAACGAAGAATTGTTGTTGTTTATGGATAATAAGAACGTTGGCACTGGGAAATTTTATATGATAAAAAATCGTCTGAAACGAAATACAAGACAAATTGCTAACACACTGAATGTTAGCAATAGACTAATTAGAGAAATTTTAAAGGATCACCAATTGCATCATTAACATTCTCAACGAGTTCACGCACTTTTGTCGCTCGATTTTTTCTATAGGAAAAACATTATTTACTGACGAATCCAACTTTTCAAGGAAACGAATAATTCAGCACGTCACATCGAACAGTCGAACTGATTTCTCAACCTGCACATAAAAGGTTTGTAGGCATATTTATGAAGCATGTTTGTGAAGATATTGAATTCGTCAAAGCTTATAATATGTAGGGAGCAGCGCTAATCAGGTTTAAAATTCACGACCGTAGAACCGGTTTTTGCAAAAACCATTGATTTCATGAGATATTTTTTGTATGGGCTCGGTGGTTCCATAAGAATTCGAGAATCTCTCAATTTTTTAATTCATCATCATTAATTTATTCATCTTAAAGATTATCATAACCAAAAATAACTGAAGTTCCAGAATTTACACAAAAAGTCATTTGCTGAAGAAATAAAAACTATAACAAAAAGTGTAGTTTTAAAACCGATTCCCGTTTTATCAAGGTAGTGTTTGCTCTTCATATAAATGGTGCATCTTTAAAAAATTCTCTCCAGGAACCAGTTTTCACTTTGCTTGAGTATGTTCCACTAGCTACCTGTGAAACTTTTCAAAGGCAGGCCTAAGCTTTTGTTTACATGACCCCTTTCAATTTTCTACAAGAAATCACCTGCACAAATAACACGACTATAGCTTCGAAATTAGAAAGTTTCGTTTCATGATAAATATTCAATTGGCGGATGGCATGGAATGCCG
Organism: Chrysolina americana; assembly: GCA_958502065.1. NCBI lineage: Eukaryota > Metazoa > Arthropoda > Insecta > Coleoptera > Chrysomelidae > Chrysolina > Chrysolina americana. Next base: position 15,842,949 of record OY293418.1, read on the forward strand.
ACAGCATAATAGAATTTTTTTCAGTGACAGATGTCCATATTTGTAAACATTTGTCGGTAATAATAATTATCCCTCATTATCACTAGTAGAGGTTTATGTACTGGCATGCTTTATTATTGCACTCGGCTGGATCTCATTTAACGAAGTTGACGCTAAAACAAACAAATGTTACTTTACTTACTAGTAACATAAATTATATGAAAAAAGCAACACCATCGCCATGACCGATACGATTCCATCTAAATAAAGTAGGTATATCCGGGCGAGGCAATCGAATCTTCGAGAATTCTATTCACCAACCAAGATTCAGGAATTGAGATAATATGGTCAGACATCTGGTGTTCATATGACAGTTCGAAAAAACTCTATCTAACTTCATAGTCTGCAAGCCCTCGTACAAAATTTTAAGTGATAACCGACAAGTTGTGACTTTGTATACTGTTTGAGTATGCCAAGTCCGACAAGATTTCGCAAGTTTAGGTACTTCTAGTTTGTCCGCCACTCTAAACGTGTCGATTTCACGACTTGTAGGTTGGCGACAGGCAGTAATCTGAGTTTTCTAGGAGCATACAAAAATTAAATGAGAATTTCAATGGCACCATTGCCGACAAAATTAATAGGGATCTTCAGCAGTCTGACGCACCAAAACTTTCGATTTGACGACAACAATGTTTGTGATAACCAGCTGTCGGACAAAAGTGGCCATTGAGAAAAAAACATAATACTCATCGAAAGTATCGATTGTCCGAGAAAAATATAGGACTGCCTGTCCGACAAAAAATTTTTAAATTTTGTAATTTCAATATTTCTCGCGATAGAAGTAAAAATTCAGAATTAAAAAAAAAATAGAATGTCGCTTTACAGTTTATCTCTTAACTTGAATGATAAATGAAAATGAATTTTTATTAAAAAAAAATCATTAATCATCTCCTTCACTAGATTCTTCGCTCGCACTCGAAGAATCACTTTCATCGCTTGTCTCAGATTCTGATTGTGCTGCACTAGCAGAGTGAACATCGTCTAAATCTATACTAAGATCGAAATATTTATACAGTGTGTCCAATTAAGTCGACACCACATGGAAAACTTTTTTATTAATAATTTTAGGAAAAAAAGTTATTCTTCATAAAAAGTTCTGCATGGTCTTGAATCTATAATGCATCTATCAAATATCAAATTTCTTCAGTATTATAAGAGGTTTCTTAAAAAATATGAACTCCATGCTAGAGTAAAAAAATTGTTTTGGGAAAAAGTTTTTGAGAATTAAAAAGTATGTTACAATTACTTGTATCCACCATGGAACCAAAATTTGGTTAGTTTTTACATTTTTCTACTGAACTGCTGAAGATCCCTATTAATTTTGTCGAACAATGGTGCCATTGAAAATCTCATTCAATTATTGTATGCTCCTAGAAAACTAAGTCAGATTGCTGCCTGTCTCCAACCTACAAGTCGTGAAATCGACACGGACAAACTAGAAGTACCCAAACTTTTTGTCGGACAATTTTTGTTTGAATTACTTTCAGTAAATATCTTTCACTTCAATTCGAAAACTAGATGCTGGTCATTACCTTACATATAAATGCGAAGTTTTTCAGAAAGCGAATGGAAAACTTACCACTGTCAAGGTTTCTTCTCTGCGAAATCTTGTTGGACTCTGCATACTTAAACAGTATACGAAGATACACAACTTTCGGGTTATCACTTAAGATTTTGAGTTAGGGACAACACAACGAAATTGTTGAAAATTCAATTGAAATTAGTTCACTAATATCTAGGAGCCTTCTTCAAATTTTTGCTTTGAGTAAATTTATTCACCCTACTTGAATCAAGACGTATTGTATTCTACCTCCCTTGATCACTGGTCATGTTCGTTTTATGACGGAAGTGTAAACGACGCTGCGTCTGACTCTGGCTGCGTGTTCGTTTGTAGAGAGCAATGTTAGGTGAGATTCGGACACTTGTGTAGTTGAAGTTGTTGACAAGGACATGAGACCGTTGGACAGATTCCATACTGGTTGGTATAGCGCGACAACTTATGTTTGCCTAAGGCAATACAGATTCCATACTTGTTGACAGTGCGCTCTGACACATCATTCGATAGAGGCATGACAGCGCTCAGCATCAGCTGATGACTGCCGTCTTGTTTGTGAGCGTAACGCACTCTAACACCCGATGGAATAATGTTTTCACGAATGCTTGTTGGACGTGGAATGAGGTACGTAACTCACGTCAATGCAATTCATCAGCTGATGGTAGCCATCTTGTGGTTTGGAACTCGGATGTATGAAAGTACTCAGTTTCCAAATTGTAAAATACACGTTACAAATTATTTTTACATATTCAAAGGTTACGTGTATAATATGCAATTGAAATAATTATGCAAATGGGAATTTCTTGTCTCATCTATTATAATTGATACACGAATCGAATTTGATAGCATATACATATATAAATTGTCTGAACCGTATATTAGTTATGATAACATACACTTTTGTAGGGCGACATGATCTCAAAAACATACTCCAACAAATATATGAAATATACTCTCTTTAATGCAATAACACAATTCTTACAAGATTGAGATTGAGTTTCTTGCCTATTTCCTAGGTATGTTATTGAAATTAATTTCAAATTACGTTTAAAAACGGAAACAACTTTAACTGTCACTTTTTTATGAATGCAGTCGAAACATACCACCGCACCCTTGCCGGTTGTTCGAAATATGTTATCTAACATAAAGAGGTCGGTGTAATAACTCACGCATCGCTAACTAAATGTAATATCTTTCTATATCTTTTTGCACACTTTTCTATTGTAATTATACTGTAAATGCTCAGACCATCTGTATTTGATCCATTAACAATTCAGAGCAAAAAATTGAGCAGAAACGCTGGTGTTTCGACTTTAAATTTAACTGGCAACTATGTTCCACGAAACAAGCGGCAATAATACATTGTGCTTAGAATGTGCTCTGTAGACATGTAAATAAATGATTCTATTGTTATCGGGTCATTGGAGGTAACAGAAGTTCAAAACTTGACTATTGATATTCTGATTGCATACTTGGTGGCGGGCGTGAAGTTAGCTAGAACTGGCGCTAGGGGCCCAGGTTCAGGTCTGGCCCTAGAGAAATTTTACCCACTCATTCAGAATTCTTCAATGTATTGACAAAAAATTGTTCGATTTTAATGTGATATTTCGAAACAAGTTCGAAAATAATGTGCAAGATTGGTATCAACAAGTGAAATGAATACGGGGTTCCCTTCTCTCTTAGCGTTTCCACCAAGTGGAAAAATAAAGGCAAACATCTGTCAGAAAACAACTACTTTCCTGGCTAATACCACGACGGACATTGAACTTCATCTGACAGATATTTGTGCAACGTTCTTCCAAGAAAACCCAATTGCAATTGCTTGTTTTGTAGTTAAACAGAAGATTATCCTTCATTTGGCTGGGAATGACCACCTGCAGACATGCATTTATTTATTGCCTCTCATCAGTGACAATGTAGGTCGGACAACATTATAATTGTCCTGTCCCTGCCAAATGGTTAATAATCAACCGTTCAACTAATATTATTATTATTCGCTGTTTTTGTTGATTTGCAGAATTTTTTGGCTCTTTTTAGTGAGTAAAAAATTATCAAATTTCTTTCTTTACGTTTAAATAAGGTCAAGTAGTTGCTAGATACCTATCGTAATTAAAGTATTTAAAAATTGTTGACTTTGAAATTTATAATCATTATGGTGTATTCCATTGCAGAAACAGTGAAAATTATTGAGTTTTTTTGCAAAAACGATGAATGTGGAAATCGGGTCGCGGAGTTGTTTAACCAACTCTGGAAAAATAGGAGCGCGAATTGGTGACAAAATTACGCGAAACTGGTTCGTTTTGTAACAAAAATAGGCAGTTTGAAAATCGAGTACGAAATGAACCTACGGCGGAGATTGCAGTATTGGGGCAAGTTGCACTACAACAATTGGCTATTGCGACGGATGTGTTTCGTACTACTAGGGTCCAACAGGAATTACAAAAATACAAATTCTATCCTTATAAAATTCGCTTAGTGCACGAACTAAATGAAAACGACTTTAATCGTCGATTGCAATTTTGCTCCTTCTTTCTGAATGGTTTAGTGAATCGCCACAATTGCCGTTACTAGGCTGACACCAATCAAAGGATTTTCCACAAATCACACACGCAAAAACTCCCAGAAGCTAAATTTGTGGGCTAGTATTATTGGAGAATGAATAAAAGAGAATGGATCGATTTTCAAAAACTACGCAGCACATGTATAGGGAATGACAAGCCCCTTCTAATGAAATATCACTTGACCCCCTTTCTATTTGAAAGAAATTTGGGATGACACCCCTACTTAGGAGATGGAAGGTTTTACTGTGCTTTTTGCACCAAAATGTGTCCCCCTGACAAACAATCTCAACGTATTTTTAGATTTTGCCGAAAAATTCTTTCCCACCCTGTAGTGCCTTGCGGTACCTTTTTATAGGCCACCCTGTATAGAAAGTCGAAAGAACTGTTCTAAAAGATTTATAAGCCTAATTAACACACTTTCTTACATTTATACTCCTCACAATGATTATCAAAAATAAATATCTCCTGTAAAACTTAAATGAGGTCGCTGAAAATCTTGAAAGAGCTGAAAGGGGCCACGAGTCCCAACAGTCAGTAGTAGATTTTCGAGATGAACGGTCTCCTTATCGGGACGACCTTGAATCACGCTTCGATCGCCTGGGATTCCGGCGTCGTGCGATCTACTCCGGTGGATAAACCCGGAATTGATAGCGCTCGCCGTGCGGGGTGGGATCCGTCACTCGGACTCTCATTGTTGTCGCGTCAAATAAACTTAAATTATGGCGGTCGGTGCTTGACATGTCTAATAAACAGGGAGTTTGCGGTCCTGCATATTCCTGTCGCTGATCTTTGTGTATGCGCGCTTGATTTATTAAATTGTTAGGCTATCGCGACAGCTCGCGGCCTTTGATCCAACAAATTGCCGGGGGATACGATCTGTCAAACGCACGCTGGTGACCGGGGAGGCTCGAAATGTTCGACGGTTTTTCTTTGACGTAATCCGTCAATTTCCAATTCTTCACATTTAGTTAGATAGTTTTCAGCTCTAGAACCACATTAACATTAGTTATTGATTACGCTACTTATATCTGCATTTCTCCATTATAAAACTGCAAATGAGAAGAGGTTGCGAACCTGTGCGAAAAGTTGGAATCATGTTCAACATACTGCACCAGCGAAAACTGACGAAATGTGTATTAATGCATTGGCCCATGTGGAGACTCACCCTTATATTTCTATTCTAGAACTAGTTGACGAAGATGAAAAAAGTGAGTCGCCTGTGCATAGAATTATTAAAATACATAGTTATCATCCTTTCAAGATATACCTATATCACGGGCTTCGACCTGATGATTTTGAAAGAAGACAAAACTCCATTGCCACTATGCAAGTGTTGATTGAAAATAATCAAAATTTGTTAGATCAGATCCTGTCGAGTGACGAATCAATTTTTCACAATATTGGAACAATAAACGGACCTAATATGCATTATTGCTCACGTGAAAATCGTCATTGGGTGCAAAAAACAAATTTTCAATCCTCGTGGGGTGTGAATGCATGGTGTGCGCTATTCGATGAATGTTCAATAGATCCTTATTTTAATCAACTAAATCTGACTAGGCGCGTAAATCTGGAATTCGTACAGAATTTACTCCAAGGATTGCTACATGATCGTCTTCAACCCGAAAGACAACTTGTGTGGTGGTAACAAGATGGTGCTTCACTACAGAGGTCCTATTAGGTGGCCTGCACGTCCGCCAGATCTGACACTGTGGGGGTATTTGCAGAAGATCATTTATGAAACTGAACCAATCGAATTGAAGCCACTAATAAGAGGAGATTGTACATGCCTGCACCACAGTAACGGAGGACAGCTCTATCGAACTCAAAAACGCGCACTCAATCATCAAGTGACACTCTGCAAGAATTTAAAGCAATGTGAGACGCTTTATTCAGCTGGCTTACCCAGAAGCTTCGGGAGATATCCAAAGGACTCTGCGACACTTCAAGAGGAGTAGCTATGCCATTTAGGTTCTCTAGAAGTAGAGGCGGCCTTCAACACCTCGAGGCCGAAAGTACGAGCGGTAACGATAGAAGAACCCGAACAACGATCAAGCACAAATACTAGTTCTATCGAGAAGTGTCTGGTTGAGATTAAATCTTGATAAGCGGAATTAGCACTCAAAAGAATAGGAAATGCTATAGATGTGGATAGTCGGGAAATCTTATTAGAAAGTGCAGTGTAAGAATGCCACCTCGTTCGCAATCACCTGTGAGCACAAGGTCTTCCAGCGAGTCTTCGAATGAGCAACAGGAAAGACCAGAATTAGCCGGCATATCGGGGTGCTTGCCTTCTAAGAAGAACAACCAAATTGCACAACAATAAATGCCTTGTCCAGAAGACCTTGCTCGGATGCTTGTGAGCGAATTGACCGCCACGAAGTAATCAACCAAGTGAGACAAGACCGAGAAAGTAATCCAAGCGTTGCAGATACTCTAGGAAGAAAAGCGGAGCAAAAAGACCCACCTGGAAGGAAATCTCCGTTAAATCACCAAATTTTAAGGCATTGTGGACAAAATGAGATTTTCTAATTGTTGAGAATGGTATATTGAAGAAAGCGTAGCAATCAGGAGATGGCAGAAAAGAGATTTCTCAATTGGTTGTGATTAGGTCGAGAATAAGTGATGTCTTGGAGGAGATTCATGGCGGCGAATCAGGTGGACTGTGAATAAGACCTTGGATGAAATACGACAGAGGTTCTACTGGGTTCAATGTCGTGAAGATATTGTCAAGAATGGCGCTAATCCAAAACATTATTTATTTTGTATGGTAACAAAATCCACTGTCATGATTCATATTTCATATTTTGTTGAACTGTTGAATTACTTGAAGTTCAAACATCGGTCATGGTCGAGCTTGGCCTGGTTCGATTCATAACAAAAACAAAACATGTGTTATTGGCACGGCTATGAAGACTTCAACGAACTTTTTCATTGAATGAAAATGCCCGTAGCAATAACACGAAACTGGAATAAATACCAGATGATAGATGGCAATGAGGGGGTGAAGGGTCGACAGTCGACAGGTAAACCCAGGGTGGGTTTGCGACACTGTCGAACCCAGAGCTAGTTCACGGCGGTAAAGCCTTCTTGACGAACCTCTGAGAAAGATGTCCTCAAGCGAGTATTTACAGTGTCCATTTGGTGAGAAACCTTTGTATATAATATTCTATTTATTGATTGTGTGTTGACTTGTCCTGGTTAGGCGGATATATGAATATAGGGCTTTGTTGCGCCCTGAGTATTGTGTCCTTTAATATATATATTTTTGAATACGGTGAATCTGTGACTTGTTTTATTTATCAGTAGTTATACCGAGAAGAAAACTGGTTTTTCTTCCTGACTACGTCCCAAGCGATAGGGCTGGTAGCTTCACTAAGGCCCTAGTCGCGAAAATATATAAAGATGGGGTCGAAGATGTCCGAAGTGTGAAGCAAGCAAAAGCCCCAGGACAAGATCCAGGGGATAGATGAAACAATACATCGCTCATCGATGTAGCTGGACCGTTTCCGATGACAACAAATATCTGTCGTTGTCATGGATTACTTCAGCAAATGGGTTGAAGATTATGCCCTGCTCAATCAAGAAGCATCCACTATTGCAAGAGCTCTGGTGGATAGTATGCCTGATCAAGGAAGGAATTTTGAATCGAACTTGAAGGAAGTTTTTGAATTGATGGGAATTAGCAAGACCAGAAGAACTGCCCTCCACCCACAATCTGATGGCATGGTTGAAAGTTTCAACAGGACTATGGAAGAACATATTTCCAAAGTAATAGAGGAGTACCAAAAGTACTGGGAACGACATCTTCCACTATTCTTGAGGACCTACAGGGAATCTGTGTATGATTCCACAAAACTCATCGAAGCCATCATAATCTTTGGGAGAGATCTTCAGTTGCCCTGTGACTTGGTGTTCGGTGCTGGAGAACTTTGGTGCAGGATTATGCAGAAGAACTGCAAGATAGCTTGACTGGGATCCATCCGTGTTTGGCTGTTTCATCCTCCTTCATGCATAGATGGCACTCTGCATTTTGTGCAAGTCAGATTGTATGCATGTGGTATTTGAGTTTGCAGTGGCCAGTGAGCAAACATACTATAACTCTGAGATGTGCTCCACTGAGTTCTAGCAGTCTGTCGGAGTCCTGTTTTTTCCTTGTGCAACAATAAATGCTTTGAAATGGGCTAGGCCCGGTAGACTAAGCCAATACTCGAGTCTTTTATTGTCTGTCCAGGATGTTATAACATTCTTGGCAGAGCTATGTGCTATACCGATTACCGGTTCTGGCCCAGTGAACGTTATTTCGGCCCCCCTTTTGCTAGGGCGTCCGCTATTTCGTTCCCTTCTAGGCCCGTGTGACCTGGTATCCAGACTAGGTTAACATTATTGCGTTGTGCCAGTCGGTTTAAAGTTTCTCTGCAATTTCATAAAGCAGTTGGAATCAAGCGCTTTCAGTGCTACTTCACTATGATAGGAGAGTATAATTCTTGTGTGAAATCAAATCACCGTTAGGTATCTGATAGTTTAGAATTGAAAAAAAACCAAGATTTTTCTTGGAGTGACACGTATCAAATTTCAAATTGATACATATTCCCATCTCCTTGAACTCTCAAGAAAAATCGCTGTCTCACGCTCTCGTTAACATAACAGCCCTTTCTCGAACCCCTGCACCCGAACTAGTATCCCTTCTTATTCAATAAACCAATCTGAAAGCATAATCACCCGTGACGCGTCAGGAAAATTTACATCGCCTGCTCGCACTCTATGTGCTTCGGCATCTTTAATTTCGAAAGGAATGATTGCCACTTTCGAAAATTGTTCCCCGCAGGATGGGGCAATATCTGCTCCTGCGAGCGACGAGTGATAAATTAGCCAGTTCGGGGTCGGTTATTTTCTGGTACGTTTGAGTTTCGGTATTGCATAATAGGAGTTGGGGGTCTCTGCGTCTTCCTCGTAAACATGTTTTTCGAGTTTATAGCGACAGAGTTTTTTATCGAGTTTTAACGGTTCATTCATATTTTCGCGATGAAGGGTGCAGACGACCGCCCGCGATTTCATCGAGTGAAAAATTGAATGAATAATTGCCATTTCGTGAATATACTAGAATGGTCGAAACGAATGGTGCTACTCGAATGTCTCCAGAAATTCAAGAGAAACACCAGTTATTAACTAGTTTTGCTTGGTGATGATGTTAACTTTGTTACCGAAATGCACGTTGGGTAAATTGAAATACAGTTTTGATGAATAATAATTTGAGACTCTTTGGATGTCATTTAAGAAAAGAGATCAGATATTGAAGTTTGCAAACGACCCCACACCATCCTAATGGAAAATAGCTTTCGGTTGAATTCCCTGAATTTTGGACAAATATCCGATGAAATCTTTGGAAAAATTACGTTATAAGTTTTCGAAAATGAAGCACCAGTTTTTTATCAAAAGTTTTCTTACAACATAATACAGTGCGGTATCCAATCAATCGTAATAAAACCATGTTGCCATTTAACCTAACCTAACTTAACACATGTTGCCAATCAAAAAAAAAAGTAATGAAAATTTCAAAATCAAATTTCACATAGCTGAACCATTTTGACCAAAAAAAGTGGAGTTTTATTATTACAAACATTTCAGGACTGTAATTAGTTATATAGACCTCTAGAAAGGAAAACTAATTTTAAAAAATTAAAAAATTATTACATAAAGTGAAAAATGATACATAGTCGTATTGTACATTTTATAAGCAGACAAAAACTGAAAATGTACCAGGTATCCCATTCAAAAATGGAAAGTTTATAACACTTCCGGTGAATCCGAAATCTGAATGAAGTTGAGTTACTTGTTAAAAAATGCAGTTTCTCCAAATTTCTTTCCGAGCGAAAAAATGATAGGGGCGAGACATCTTCTGTGTATGGTTCACGTCGATGTGGATATGGGAAAAATGCTACAAAATGGATCAACTCTCTGAATGTTAACCAGGAGCGTGCAATCACATCTAAGCTAGGATTGAAAACGATGCTTACCACTCTAATCGTGTTATTATAATACAGGGTGTTTCACATTCTATCCTCACCATTGGGATCTCGGAAACTAGGTATAAGAGATACGAAGATGGTTGAATTGGGGCAGAGGAAAAGTTGACCATTTACCTAACAATATACCATAGAGAAAGTTCTGAAATTACGAGTATATTCGGAGATATCCGGGAAAAACAGAAACTTTGGAAAATGGTTATAATTTTCTTCTGGCTTTATTTTTTGAAGGATTCGAAAATAAATTGCACTTCCACATTGTCACGTGCTACATAATGGTGTTTTCAGATTTCCTATCCGACGTTTTCGGTTAATTATCAGTGAATCTGATATAGATTTATTGAGTGAAGTCATTATCATTTCTTATCATTAAAAAAATTTATGGAATAAAAATTAAAGTTATATCTTCTGATGTAAAAAGAAATTTAATTTCTCAATGAAAATATTTAGGAAGGATATTGTTGGTTAATTATCGATGATGGAGTCTTGGGACATTTATGTCAAGATTTATGTATTTCTCTAGATAGCCGGAAATAGAAGTCCCTGACTTTCCCTGACTATAGGCATTTTTTAACATTTTTCCCTGACTTTCAGGACACATAAATCAATCCCCTGACTTTTCCATGTTTTCCAGGTTGGTGGGCACCCTGATATACCATAAGTTATTATTCTTTTTCGAAAAACCAAAGATATTTAAAAAAATCTTATCATAATAGGCTTTAATTTTGATATTTGTGAATTTGACTTTCAATTTGTTACACTCAATGACATTTTGTAATTGTACAATTCATCGAATTTTTGGCAAAAAATGTCTTTTACGAATGAAGAAAGAAGAGATACGTCCATACCATTGAAGATGACTGCCAATGTGCAGTCAAACCGTTTCAAGATTTCAACCAAAGACAAAAACAAACCAGATAACGCTTCGAAATATCAGTAACAATAATTGAAATCACAGAAGTTTTCGGCCTAAATGCAAATCCAACAATTTCAAAATGTATCTGATTAGATGAGCTAGTTGAAGAATTTTTCCAACAATAAGTAATCTCTGAAAAATAATGCAAATCTAAATCGCCAAAATCTGTTTGTTCCCTGAGGGAATATAAACAAAGTTCCTAACTGAGTAACCGAAAAATATTATTTCCTCTTCATTTTACGGTGAAGAAGAAACTTCAAAAAACCCCATAACAACTCTAGCCGTGCCTCATAATGAACGCAAACACTTTCAGTTTCATTAATTATTATTTTAATTAGGAAGTGTTTTGTCCCAATTCGAGTGAAAGCGCTCGAGGAGGCTAATTTTTATCTTCGCGCTCCCTAACACAGTTCTGTTCTTTTGAAAATTGTCAAAAGGTGGCTGTTCTTTCGCTGGAAAACGCTCATTCGGGAATTACTTCTCTACTGGTTGTACTTTTCGAAGATAATGAAAAAATTTCTATCAACTTGGTATAATATATATAATAAACAATTTTTCGTTAAATGTTCAAATAATAACAATTCTCAAAACAAAGTCGACAATTTTCATTGTAAGTATACCTTGAATATTCAACTATTTTATTACTAACTGGAAGTACTGATGAACTCTCCAACTTCTGTCTAACCTTCACCTTTTCAATATGATGGACTTTCTGAACTTTTGAGCATTTCAAAAGTCCATAAGAGTTTCTGTGAAGGTACTTATCAGTTATAAAAATACTGTTAATATGTGTGTATCTTTACTTAAAGTGTTTTCATAAATTATGTTTTGGTATCCCGAAAAAAAAATAGGATGAAAGTTATTCCAAAATATTGAAGCGTTCAAAATTGAAGCTTTGGTTTGTTTACGATGATTTTGTATTTTGGTGAATGCTCGAACATTTCATATATTGGTGAACGCCCTGGTTTCCAACATATTGCAAACAACTCTGCTACAGAAACTTTTTCTTTTCAATTGTTTAGGTTTCGGATGTCCATCCATCTTTTGCTAGACTTCTTTCAGTTTTTCACAACGTTTCAATTGCTTTTATCCGCAATCGTCTTCAGGTCAATACTGACAAGTTGAGATGCTATAAGTCTGTTGATTTGGTGTAATTGAGGTGTAATTATGGCAGTATTGTGAATTTTGCGATAGGCTGACTGAGAGCACCATTGGCTTTGATATACGTTGTTCCTATGAATTTTCGTTTGTACAGAGTGGGCCAAATTGGAACACTTTAAAGGGAAAGTCCTGTTTTCAAACTAGATAGATGAAAATTGATGGCTGCTTCTGGCGGTCAAATTTTATGACAAACTTAATGGTGGAAACCGCATATCGATATCTATCATCGTTTCTGAGTTACATGTTTTTTGAAAATGCGTGCATATTTCAATAGAGCTCAAAATTACCTTTCCAAAAATGTAGCACACCTGATGTTTTGCTAGTCATCGTTGAAATACAGAACTTTTTTCACGTAGACTCTAAACGCACACTTAGGCACAAGTAGGCTTTGGACGACGCGGCAATAAAACAGAAAAAAAATGTTTACTGGTGGCTGTAAAATTTTGATTTAAGCAATGAATACGCTTTTCAATTCGTGGTTTCTGTTCAATTCGCAAACACATTCGCAATGAAGTGTGCCAATGATGAAAAATGGGATATGATAGTCTGTTCTATACAAACCGGGGAGAATGCAGAAATAGCAAGCAATTTGTATCAAGAGAGGTTTCCAGAAAGACATTCGATGGTGGTCGATTCGGAAAGAAACGGCCCAAATTATATGAATCAAATAGGGATAAGGAGTTGAAAGAATAGTCGCTGTTGAAAAAATCCCAGAACGTCAACGCAAAAGTTGAAAATATCAACAGGCCCAAAAAGAACTTACGTTAGGCTGATTTTGAGAAAACACAAATACCAGCCATACAGGATCAAAAGAGTTCATAACCTCAGACCACGGGATTTTCAACACCGCATGGATTTTTGCCAGTGATTCCTGGAAAATTGTAACCAAGAGTGTGATTTTTCGTTAAATTGTATTTGGAAAGATAAAGCTTATGTCAGCAGTGCCGGCATTTTCAACCGCTACAATTAATATACTTGAGCACAACAAAATTCCCATTCTATTGTGAAGCAGACAATTCAAGGGAGATTTGGCCCAGTCATTTATAACGGCACACTCTCATCTGAGAGGTATGTAGAAATGAAGCTCATAAAAATGAATTTTCAACAAGACGGGACTTTGCCTCACAACACTGCAATTGTCACCAAATTTTTTGTCCATCGGCAAGGTTGTCAGGGTATTCTGTTTTACTCTAGCACTGATGTTTTTTGGGGGTTTTGCTCCTTCTCCAAGACTTCTTTCAAACTACATCCAAATTCTTCTGCCTGGATAGTGTTCATTCTATACTCGTTGACTCTACAGAGCTCACGATGTTCAGGATAGTTATCTCTCTACCACAGTGGTTTGTTAAATTCTCAACTATAAATAAACACATGTATGAAGATTATTCAACTAGAGGGGGTATAGGTGGTGATCTTGGTGGAGACACATTTTAAAAATATTGAAGGGAGAGAGGTTCCTTATAGTTTTGCATGAGTCTGTTGATTCTTCCGTAAAAATCGGGGGTCTGTTCTCGGATATCGTTCGATAGTTTGCTTCAAACAACTCGGGAATACGTAATCAACGATACCATCATCTGCGTCTATCTTGGCAATGCGGGACGAGACATTTTAACGTTAACATGGTGGTTGGCACTCGACAAGTGTAGCGTGAGGATATGTATAGATTATTTAACTGTCAATTGCGAATCAAATTATGGAAGCCTTTAAGTATTCAAATATTGCAACAACAGAAAAAAATCCTTCATCAACACTGCCATTTCTTTCAACTACAACACGAATAACATTCTCACTGAATTCTCGTCTCCGATTACCTTTAGCAATGTTAAAAACTGTACATCTAAATTATTCAATGAGTCTTGGAATTGTCGTTTTTTGTTAATGTACTTATTGAAAAATGAATAGTAACTTGTGACATCTACAGTCACTAGTCGATATATAAACCAAAAGAAATACTTATTATGTGAAACTCCATTTGATTTTTAGGGAGGAAAAGTATCTTTTTCTCCATAAGGGGGAAATTTGCTATTTTCAACCATAAAACTAGGGAGGAAAAGTCAATTTTCGAATGATGTGTTATGAAAACAATTTTTTGTTCGTTTTTGTTTGTTCGTGATTCACCCTATATCCGCACGAGAAATTTTTTTCAGGGGAGTTTTCCCTGCATCGGTGTTGAAAAAGTCTTGATCGTAGCTTATACGGAATAGTTATTTACCCAACAAGTGCGGAAAGTAGTACTTTTCCGCCCGCGACGGCAGTTGCACGAACGACGCGGAACGAAAATTGTTTTGTTGTTTGTTTTGTTTAAAATAGTTTTTTTCCGTTAACCAGCTGTCATCCCCCGTATGAACGACAGCCCTCAGAAGTCGAAACTTGTGCGAGCTAAGGATTAACGAGGTCTTACCTTTCAACGTGCGATTCCTAGCATCATTTAAGTGGTCCTAAATTAGAATACTCATTGTCAACAACAGAAAAATCGTGCGGAAAAGTAATTTTTCAGCAGCACTAGTGCGGAAAAGTAACTTTTCCGCACGATTTTAGAATCGTACGGAAAAGTACAACTTTCAAAACGAAAAATGGTGCGGAAAAGTTACTTTTCCGGACTCTCGTAGGAAAAGGTACTTTCCCACACTCGACTACTTATCTGAACGACGCAAATGATCCTATTTAAAAAACGGGCGACTCACATTTCTAATTTAGTGAGTAGCCAGTTTTGAAAATTATCCAATAGAGTAGCGGTCTAACGCAGTTGGCCGAAAACCAAGACTTCCCGGGTTCAAATCCCGGTTGATCTACATTTTTTCAATTTAGTTCTAATTTTAATTTTTTCATCTGTTATGCAAAAAACACATCAACAATTTGAATTAAACTGAAGACGTAAACGTAAAAGTACTTCATTCTTAGTGTTACTCAAACTCAAGTTCCTTTTGTTGTGGTAGCATAAATATTGAGGAAATGATAAAATAATTGCAACAAATCTTTGTCATGGTTAATATGGCTATTTAAATTGTTCATCAGGAAGAGTTATTCACGAAAAGAATACTTTCGAAGGTATCAATAGATTCTGGATATGAAAGACTATCTGAACGCTTCTAGCAATTGCTTCAAGCCCCTAATCAGTCCAACGTTGACATTAAGTAATACAAATATTAAAGTTTCAGGGTTTATTGAAAAAGCTGTGGAAATATAGATCAGATTAATATAAATGTACATATGTATAAACACACCTGAACTATTCTAAATGATCACCATGGTCCATACGGAAATATTCAACCAGCCAAGTTCTTCGAGTTCATAAGTTCTTCTAACACCAAATTTCAACCACAAGCATAATTTTCCACCTTCCGTATCTTATCTTCATACTGCATGGTGAGATTCTGTCAGTGAAGAATATCCGCATATTGAGAAATTAAAAGCATCAATATGACTCCCAGGTTTTTTCACCAATACGATATCTAAAATAATATCCAGCATGTTTGTTTCATTGACCATTATCTCATTTCATGTATTGAAACATTAATAGAATCAGATATTATCCAAACTTACTTCTTAGGACCAAAAGACATAATGTTTGAATTTGAAGAATGTTTAATTGGGCAATAGTCAGTAGCAACTTCTATAAAAGCGTTCAAAAACCTCTGAATGAGTATTTATGAATTCATAAAAACATATTTTTTTGTTCTACAAAGCTATGAAATAACGTCTTTAGCACATCGCATGAGTTTTGAAGGTAAAAGACGATATCCAGGACGGGAGCTATAAACTGAAACCAACAACGGGCCAAGAATAGAGCCGTGGGGTGACATTAATATAAGAAATCGGAATTACCAGTTTTACCATCAACAAGTTTTGTTGCCCATTTTTCAGATAATCAAATATCATTGATGGTGTATTGTCATCAGTACAAGTGAGAACCGTGCAAAGTTGAAGTCAAACTTTCCAACTTCAATATTGATCACTAGAAATAATTTGCCCTAAATTTCGCTGGATGTCAAAAAGTGCAGTAAATCAAGCTCGAAGCGATCAACGACAGATCAATTATCCTAAAATCGAGCAAGTACAATATACGTTCGGCAATAACAATTAGTCTGGGATAATCGCAGTCAGAGATTGAAGTAGTAAATCCAGATTCTGCGCCGCGTTCCATGGACGCGCGTTCCGCCCGAATAATTCATGTGTCGACGAGTTTACCGAAAAATGTAAATAGCGTCGCCTAGCCGTGAATTCCATTTATCACGGCTGTAAATGATATCAGGGCCTTATTTACCCATTGCATAAATATGATATATTATGGCATTCAGTCGGCGGATCATCTGACAGGATCAGACCGAATTAATGTGCTGGAATTGAGATGTTCGATATAGCGGAAAATTAAGATGGATTTTGCTTTTACGGCATTGCCGGTTTTTTCCCATTTGTCGAGTAGAATCTGCGGTAATTTTCACTTTACACCAATCTTCGCATGGAAACGTAAAAATCGTGACGATACATATGTTATTACAGTAAATTTGATAGAACCGAATGGTGATAATAATAATATGATATCGCGTCTTTGAGTCCCTAATAAGTTACACGCTCCAAAAGCGTAAACTCAGTGCCAATAACAGGGTGGATGATTGAAAACGAAACTGCCATTTTCAAGAACTGCGTCAACATTAAAAAAATGCATTCGTTGATTGTTGATTAGAGGACACTTTCTTCGGTATTTTTGACATCGCCACTTCCACCCACAAGCGTGGGTCAGAATCGAATCAAAATATATTTGAATGGCAGTGTGAATCGGGTGAAATTTCTTTTGAAAGCTTATAATTATAACAAAAGCTGCTTTTTAATCGAAAAGCTTTTTGTCTCATTTGATACAACCGAGCGGAATCGATGATGTTTTCAAATATTTGGGAACGTTGGGGTCTATTGTGAAGAAATTAGAATTATATTCCAAAGAATCTAAGATTTCTATTTCACCTAAATCTATTTATCGTTTCTGCCTTCAATGGAGGCAAAATTTGATAGGTTCGCGAAGTTAACACTTGCTTTGTTTTTCCACTCTGATAATTGAGATCCCTATTCTCAACTTGATAAGGCATGATAAATATCCGCTCGTTGTTTTATGGTCCATAATTATCGCTGGTGATATTCAAACATACCATTTTTGCGGGATTCTTCGATAAAGTGCAAAAATCGCATGCGATATTGCTTCGAGTGAACTCAAACATATAAGGCTCCTGGTCTTACGTTACAGTTCGCTACTATGTGGACTTGTTGTTTGCAGTTGAACCATGTTTGGTTATCATAGGTTATGAATATGCGGTATGTATTATTATCGAAAGTTAAAATGATTGAATCTGTTGTATTCTCGGGTAGGGATATGAAAACTGATCAGCGAAAGCTGAGAATGTGTTTGTATTCAGGATTAGAGGAACCTATTCTCATGAAAGATATTGGTGAAATGGGATTGAGTCCAAAGCGACGTAGCTCCCTTACAAGAAGGGTGTGCGGGATGGTGGAGTACACGTTGGATAAAAGTAATCCTCGACTGGGAGTTACAAGTTTACGGACTCGTATTTGCTGGTTGTCAATTTTTACAATTCTTTTGTGTTAATGAATTCCACGACAATTTCTTTGGTGAAAAGGTGAATGCAGATGCGGTTGTTTGAAATGAAAACAAAATATACCTCAGGAGTATGATGAAAGCAAAGATGACTTCTTCAAATTCCATTCCATCTAGGGAATTGAAGATGGTGGACTGGTGTTTGATGGAAAAAGTTAAAGCCTATTGAGTGCTCACGACATATGACTATGATGCATCATGTTAGAATTATTTGCATTAGGTCCTTGGGCCGATTACTGCCCTGTCAGCAGCTATGCGCTCGCTTCAGGCAGAGCACTGAACGACAATTAGTTTCTGCAGTTCCTAAACAGAACTATATCACATTTAGCACAATTCAATAATTTAATTTGAATTGTGCGTAACTTGAAAGCTATATATTCATTTATAAGTAGGTTAACTGTACCTTTGCCAGGACCGAACTCCGAAAAGATAATTGAATTTTCTACTCAACGATGTGACTGACCCCTTCACGCTATTGGGCAACTGCGACAAAATAATACACTTATTACCTAATTCACTATGTACGTATTATTACGCACAAAATACCTTGCAGGTTGAGGTGCTTGTGAGGCTGTACAGTCTGCACGACCCGTCTGCAATCTACTATAGTGTATTCATATTTCAAATACGCTCGATGTACACAGTGATCAATGCATGCTTGCAGCGTCCACCTCGTGATCGCCAATTCTCGCTAGATAGAACATCAACCTGACACAACACCAAACGAAATATTTTCGCAGAGATTATATTCAGCTTGGCTGCGTTACAATTATTGAAACTGCTATTTGTTCGAAGTTGCAGCGGTGATTTATTTTTGTGTTTTTAATTACATTATTGATTATTTATTTCGAATATATGTTTTGGTGTAAAGTTCTGGGATCGTTTAAGGATGATGTTACATTTTCAAATTCATTTCATCGGGTAAACAAGCTGAATGCGTCTCTGTTCTAGTTTGGTGCTCACGTGCTTTTGTTGACATCGTCCGTATTTGAAATATGAATGCACTATACAGTGCGAGTCTTCATGAAGTGCACATATTGAAATGAGGGAAACTATGCTTAATTTTATCGACGGAAAACGTATTGAAAGAATCGAAAAAATTTTTTTTGTATTTTATATGGAATAAAAAAAAATGTTCGCTACCGTGACCCCTGTGTGAACAAAACGCTATATCTTTTGAACTAATTAACCTATCACGATGAAACAAACTCCGTAATGATTGGAAGTAATTGGGCGTCCTCGCAAAATGAAAATTGTGGAAAAAAAATACCCCCAATTGAAAATAAACATATTTCTTTAGCAAAAATCTATTTGTTTTTCATCAATTTTAACAAAAATCGTATTTTTTTAATGAAATGCCCACATTACTTACTTATATTTTTTATTGCTTTAAGTTATACTTCATCGTATTATCTACTTGGTGGTAAAATTTGCATTTTTATATCTCAATTGTAACATTTTCTAAGGGTATCTACCTGGTAAACAATAATCCGTAGGCGTTTGCTAGGCCGTTCTTGAATAGTTGATAGACAACGTTATGATTAAATTATTAACATGAAATTTTTATCATTCGGTAGATAAAGAATAACTTAAAGCAATAAAAAATGTAAGTGATTTTCCTCATTATACACATACTGAAGGCAGAATGCGGTAGAATTTCATTTGGGGAAGTTATTGAATTATTTTCTAAACACTACTCCCTCCACCCCCCTCTTGAGGCCTGACAAAACTATTTGGGGAGTGTCATTTGATTTATTTTTTCATTATAAACACATACTAAAAGCAAAATGCGGTACTACTTCATTTGGGAAAGTTATTGAATTATTTCTTAGGAACAACCTCATCTTCCACCCTCTGAAGGCCTGATAATTGGTTGAAGAAGTGTAATAAAACGAGAGATAATATTATAATGATAGATAGGCTTGATGAGTATATGTTTCATCGCTTTATTACTTTCAAAAAAATTAAAAAATATTTTCCCAACTGTTCTCTTGGAGTATACCTGTGGATGTGGCTAACTTCACACCGGTGGAAATTTTAAAGATTCAGTGTTGAAACTTCAAGATACGCCTTTTTAAAGATACTCTCAACTCTTAATTCAGCTCTTCATATTAGCAAGCAATGAAAATAGTATGATGATGGTGAAAACATTCACGCATGTACACCGTTGTTAATTCTTATTAGAACCATTAACAATTATTGTTCTTAATTTTTCATGTTTGAAATTCCTTCAACATACTTCATTACATCCTTCAGATTTTCAAAGGAATAAGTACATAGCTGTCCAATAGATAACAACTTTTTTTCCATTTCATAACGAAATCATCATTTAGTATTCCATTATTTTTTGTTCATGTATTATACCCAGTAATCTTCATTAAAATATACTCTCGGTATTTGTATCATAACTACCATATAAAAAATTTTCGGGTGAATTTGTTCATTGGTTGAGACAAAAAAAAATTAAAAAAAGTTTAATTTTTGCATTCGATTGAACTAAAGCTGGGGTTAACTCTTTCAAATATTTCAAATCATAGGTTTCCTTTGAAATCGGAACTCTCCTGATATCATATACAAAAGAACTAGGTCAACGAATAAACATCCAATTTAGTCGAGTATTAAAGCGTACAATTTTTGTTGAAAATAGTCATCGTAACAGACAAACAAAAATTACATGTTTTCACTTTCGTGAATTCACGTAATGATATCGAACAGCAGTAATATTGTGAAACGCATCCGATTGTGATACAATACGGCTGGTATTCAGGAAAGATTCATGACGTTGAGTAGTCTAAGAAAGACTATAAGTTATGAAGTGATAATCCTTACATAAAAATTCGTAAATAGTTATGCCACACCTTTGAAATTTCCTGTGATATTCAGAATGAAATAAGGCACGGAAATAGTTTTTCCTAGAGATTATCTTTTCCTTCTCTGGCCATCAGCAAGTTGTTAACTAACAGAGCTAGCCACTAAGTATGTCTCCACTATATATTTTTCGAGTTGAGTGATCATCACCAAAGACGTCACAGTGTCAATGTGACCTATAACTTTGGAAGGAATCCTAGACAAATGACTCATTATAGAGATTCAAAAAATACATTCCTACTCAACAATATTAAATTCGTTTGGATGTGAGGTAGTTTCCTAGGAATTAATCAATACTAAAATTTCAATTTACTCAAATTGTGCCCTATGTCTACTTCCTGGCATTGAAACATCATACTGCTAAACTCTTGTACAACTCGTTTACCTAATATTTCAGAGGTGAATTGCTCTTCAACAACTGGCTGCTTTGAATCATTAATACTGTCAGATACCGAAGCGTGGACCTTATATTGAAGACATCCCCAAAGCAACAAATATACAGGTGTAATGTCCGGTGACCGAGCTAGTCATTCTATCGGGGCTCGTTATCCAATACATCTACCACCATATTCCTCATTCAATTGACCTCTTATGAGCACTGTTTCGATGCAACATTTCTTCCGGGTTACCAAATTCAAATGGATTTCAGAAATTGACGACTAATATTTTATAATTCGTAACAGTTCTCATTTCTTGACCATTATTATTTATTAAAGGCAAATAATAATAATAGCCGTCCTCTACCCGCTCAGGCTATGCCTTTGGGTACTACTGAGTATTACTATGAGTATATAAACTTTTAATCAACTTGCAAAGTAAGTGGGTTAGTGAGTTCGGTCAATTCTTACCAGGTGAAATAGAACCACTTCCTCTTAGCCTACGGAATTAAAATACTACAGGTTTGTTCAGTTTCAGTGGCAACACAATAATATCAAAAATTATAATCTCTCTGCCATCCGAAGGCTAAATAGAGAACGCCTAGAAATAATAACGGAGTTGGCAATGGTGCCGATCTAATTTGAAACACTCTGTATAGTGGAACATACTATTTTCTGTAACCGAGCAAGCTATACTATTGGGGATAATAATTAAGTGCTTTCTTTCCTTGTTTCAAAGCATTAATTGCCCGACTCTGAAGGAGGAGAGCAATTTTTTGATTAATTTTCAAAGCACGGATGGTATTCGGTAGAAAATTTCAATATAAAAAAATCATATTATTTATGGTCATAGATGTCATAGATGATGTTACAATTATTGTTAGCATGTCCGAAAAAAAACCCCCTTGTACACAAAAAGTTATGAAATTTCAACTGTGTGTCATGTTAAAGAAACTAGACCATATTTGATTCATTTTACAATACTAGTTTTAACCTATCCTGTTCATCGTCGACGACCAAAAAAGACGATTTTTGATATTTTTATGACTCGATTGTTCCTGAACGCACTAACCTGGTGACAGATTCGCCTTTTTGCAAGGCTGGAAAACAGTTATCATTGTTATCGCATATATGGGTATTTTTTCCGTTTTTTTTCCGGGAGGTTTTTTTCCAGGGGTATTTTTTCCGGGGGGTATTTTTTCTTTTTTTTTCCGGGTTTTTCCGGGAGTATTTCTCCCAGAGTTTTTTCCGTTTTTTTTTTCCGTTTACCCGGTAGGTTGGCGGATTTCCGCTGTAGTTTATCGACAATTTCACACCTCTTATGGACATTTTAACACATGAGTGAAAATTTCAAATGAATCCTTCCAGTCTGGATTCAATTTTTTCATGTACTTTTGTTATATCCAATAGAAGTGTTAGAGGTTCACAATTTGAAGTTTTACGACTGTCCCGAGACTTACAAAATATTCGATAATAACTGTTTTAAAAAAATCCAGTTATCATTCAAGTCAGCGGCAATAAATGTAAAAGTAGACATTGTTTTCGAGATTGGCTCCAATGTTGTTCAATTCAGAAACTTGATTTCACTCGAGTTTGTTAATTATTTCACCGTTTTCTTATTCAGGCAATTGAATTCAAATATTTATCTCTTCAACTGAATTTGGAGAAAACTGATTACGTGGCCCCAAATAAATATTAGCCAATGCTCAACAAGTTACATTCAGACCGGTAACAAAAAGAGATCAAATAAGATTTTGGCACGAAATCAAGCCTTGAATTGGACATTCGTATACAGAAGTACCGCCTCGAAAATGAATGGTTTCATATTTCTCCTGACCCATTCGTTAAAACGATGACCAAGCTCCAAACAGCCGGAATCGCTCTGTAAAACACACCCAGATCCCTTGTAAATCAAAGGAAAATGATTTGTTCCAACATGAACTTTCATTCACAGCAACGGAGCTATTAAAAAAATATCTCATTTCCAGAAGACGACAAGAACTGTACGGAAAACTTCTGGGTATCGTGTCTTGTATAACGATTTCTTAAGGGCGAAATTCCATTCCGGAAACCTCAGTTTGCAGTCATCTTCACGAAAGGGAATCGTTTGCCGAGATAAATCATACGAGTAGAAAAAACGACGATGAGAACCGTCTATTCTTCACGTTCTTGTATATTTTAGCATAATTTTCTTTCTCGGGAAGGTAATGGCGTGGTCTTTATCGGATTCTTATAAATCAGTGATGTTGTGTGCGCCGAAGGAACTCCATTGTTATATCTTAAAAGGGGTTTTCTTCCTCGTTGAATCCATGATGAATTTTTTATTACGATTCCCCAGCTCTCGCAGCCGGTATGTGATAAATTCAAAGTTATACAATTGTAGATGGGTATGCCAGGGAAAGAGATTCGGAAGAATGATTGTGGCTGGTAAAACACTTGAATTCCTGATGAATTTCTCTCGAAAATTCCAGTTTTTATAACAAGTACCGAGGAGAACGCTATAAATCTATCATCAGAACGAGCGACTGAATAATAATCATGAGGAGAGTTTAATAATTCTTCAGTATAGTCAGCAGTATCACTGGTATTCTATACGATTATATAATACAATATAGTAGTGGTAGTAATAATATTTATCGACATGTACTGAATGGCCATCGACCTAGGTCCTTGAGCTTACCTGGTTAGTTTTTAGAATTTTAAATGTTTTCAGGCACAAAGACACTCTACTACTTGAACAACAATTGCATTTCCAACAAGACGGAGCTCCCCCTCATTACACCGCACCAGTTCAATTTGGATTGGATTGGAAGAAGAGGTCCTATGGAGTGGCCTGCCCGATCTCCTGACCTGAACCCTCTGGACTCCTTAACATCTTGAGTCCAAGAAGGACTCAGCCTGAAAATTTGGACGAACTACGCCAACGAATTGTAAATGATAGCCGTCAAATAACTCAAATTATGCTAAACCATGTTAGGGACGGTTTTCAGTCAAGATTGTATTGTTGTATGGAAGTAAATGAAGGATAATTTGCACATTTGATTTAACAACGCAGATTTGATTCTTTTGATTGTAAACATGATAAAACAATAAAAAAAAAAATAAGAATATGATTTTTTGAAGATTTTCAAGTTTGTAAAAGGTTCTTAGTAAACATGAGCTTGTAAAAATATCCAAAATATTCAAGGTGGCTCATTCGAGCTACAAAATCAAGTTTTGGCGAAAACGATTCATCAAATCCACGTTTTTCCAACACCGTTGTAAAGAGACTTCCAAGACCTTTCAAATGAAGTATCACTCGACCCCTCTCCCCTATTCAAGGGGAGAGGGGTTGAAGCGCCCCCTAATAGGGGGTTGCTCGTTAAAGCCTCAAATATACATCAAAATATGTCTCCTAAACAAAATCATTCGACGTGTTTCGGAAAATGTTTCCACTCACTATGGGATAAGAAATATCCTACGGGGTGGCTCGTCTGAGATGGAACACCCTGTATAAGTAAATAATAGATGTTGAATAACAAACATATTATAAGTATATTGCTGTGCAGCTTTGAAACCTGAACATCTGAGAGTTTCAATTTTGCTATGCAGTCATTATCGATTGCCTTATCATCTGCACATCTCCATTCCCATTCTACTTTTTTCAAATATACAATGTTCTTCTGACTTTCTTGTCCGGTCTGATCATTTCTGATATGAACGTCGGCGCCTTTCTTACGAGAAACCGCATGAGCAATTGGAACAAATGTTGTTTTCATTGATTGTTTGCTTTCTTCTTCTAGTTCTGTAATTTTGCCCTTTGTTTCTTGTCTGCTTTGCCTTTTTTCCTACTTATTCTTATTTCAATGATTCGTCAGTCTTTACCCAACGGCAATAGTATCTCATTATTCATGATAAATAAACATAAGTCATATACATTACAGTTACTATGACAACATTCAGTTTTTTGGGAGCAACGAAGCATCAAAGCGGTTAAACAACGTCGTCCACAAGGTTCTTCGTTGAGCGTCACCCTCTTCCTGATAGCTATGAATAATATAATTGATGAATTTAAAGTTCCACTGAAAGCCAGACTTCACGCAGATGACCTTGTAGTTTTCGCAGTGGTAAAAAATATCTGGGCTTCAATTCTGTATGGATAAAAACAAGAGTATCCATTTAAAAAATGATCAAAACATAATTCACGAAAATTTAAACTCAATAATGGAATACGTATGCTGAAAGCGTCAAATTCTTGAGGATGGTCATTGATGATCTGCAAGTCTTTACTGTGAATCAGAAGAACAATCACTTATCTTCCGAAGACATCTCTTAACTCTGACATACGCCGCTTCAATTTCATCAGCTCTAAATAATCCGGTTTATCACAATGTTTGTTACGAGAGGAAAAACCCAGAAAATTGAAACTACCTCAACCAGGTACCTCTATTACCCCAAATATTCAAACATCTCCTTCCTGCATCATCCTACAAGTATACCAGCCCCATACTATATGACAAAAATAAATTTAATCAATGGGTTTTATTATTTTTATGCGGTGGGGCTAGCCATCGGTCGGAATGTAGGTAGTTCTGCGTAGAACCTTTCTGCTTCCTTTTGTCAGGTTTTTCTCACTAGTACTTTGGATCTTCTAAAGATTAAATTCAAACGTTTTTAAAGTTAGTATCTTATGATTTTACTAGTATGCGTTACATCATATTCTATTTATTTTAAGTTTGTGAAAATTTGTATCCTTTTTCGTATTGTGCTGTCTTCAATGCGTGGAGAGGGGACAAACGAGCATTTCACGCACAAGGATTAGCAAATCCTTTTGCGAGTACTTATTTCTTTACCTCCTGCATATTTTTAAGAAGAATGAACTGTATTGTGATATTCTGTTATGCTCATGGTAAATAAATCAATCAAAAATAAAATCAATTAATCCCCAACAAAATGTTTTCTCAGATGGCAGTAACGTGTTAGGAAGTTCCGACTCAGTTCAAGAAGATGCCTGTTGGCGTCATCAGGCCATCACCGCAATTTTTCCATGAGTGTTACCTGAGGCGTCTCCCCAGGAAGATTGATGATGGTTCTTGACACATTTCTTCGTGTCCTGCCTAATGTCCCTAAATGGGATTCCACAGGCTGGATCTGGTCCTATGAGAATTGTTGCTGCCCCGGCTGTTGCATTCTTATTACCCTAGATCCCCTTGTGACCTGGTACCCAAACAAGTTCCACTATGATCTGTGCTCCTATTTCGTTGAGGTTTTTGTGAGTCTTCCAAACTAATTTGATACTAAATCTGCTTGATCGCAGAGCCTGGCTAATCAATGAGTAATCGGGGCAGAATTTCAAGAACTTCCATACCACTACCAGGATTCCACTTTGACCTACACCGACGCCTGTGAGACTGCCTATTTCTGCTCCGATTTCAGTGCTTCTTTTAAACTACCCACAGGTAGTACGGTCTTCATATGCTTTATGGAGCGTGATAAAATTTGTGCTATATATTAAATTTTTTTATCATAATTGAGTTCACTCACAGCACTAATGCACACTCTCATCCTCTTTATTAAAGACGTCTTCCCAGAGCTCCACCAGAAACATACTTGTAGATATTTCATGTAAGTGCTATCTCACTTGGGCATCAGTGACAATGAAAAAGCAGACAAACTAAGGAAACCATCCTTTACTCAACTTCGACTGACATCGAGGAGAGGATAATATACTCAGACTTGAAGCTCTTTGATAAACAAATAGTAACCAATACATGGTAAATGAAAATATCGGTGCTTTGGCGAAATACGATGGATAACAGAAAATATCACGTTTCTGGTTTCATAACTCGACTGCAAAATAACATACTTTCAATACAATACTAGTTTATCAAATTAGTTTTCTATAAGCATATCTCTGTGTTGACCTTTTCTAGACCCACTATGCACGTCCCCTCATGTCCAAAGTCGGCACACTTCCACGATTCCACAATTCATGTCATATTAATGGAAAGCTTCTCAGGAGAAGGCGCAACAGTCTGAATTATATAGTACACGCCAGAGTGTATCACGAAGAGAATACTCGGTATTTTTGCTCTTGATTTATAGCCTGGCATGATGTAATATTCAGCGAGGTTCATTCTATAGCCGACCGGATATACACCACCGAATTTATGAGCGTTTGTTTAGTGCACAATGTGAATGAATACTGCATAGAATGACCACGATAACCTTAAAAATTCAAGATTGAAACTCCAGCGACAGATTATATGTTGTTTTTTTGTCTCAACCGATCTGCAACGAGCCACAGGTTGGAATAGACCAATCTCGAAAGGGAATAGATTGGGTGTACCAAAGGTATGCAGATGCATGGGTTCACACAATTTGGACCGATATAAAACTGATTTACATTTTTTTTTTTTCAAGTCCACGAATAGTTTTCTTCGGAGAAAAACCGTAATCCTCACAGTGTGCATCGCAATGATTCTGTGTAATATTTCCCATTCGGTAGTTCAACTTCAACTTTATTTCTGCAAAAGATCTAGGTTGCTCCTTGTAATCATTACACAAAATTTATATTTCTATACCTCACAATGAGAATATTTTGTGTCACTTATTGATGAAGCAATTCAGTCACCACATTTTGATCAAATATAAATTTTTTCAAATTGATCCTGTCTCTAGAACATACATTCTTGATATATCACTTGAGTAATGCACAAAGTCAGTTCAATTGGTAGTTCACCATACCATTTGCTGGTTCCCCTGTTGCTGTGTAGAGCTTTCAATTTGAAGGTTCAACTCTTGCCGATGGAGGCCCATTAATTTTCCTGGTCGCACCTGTATCTAGCAGCATGGTGCAAGAATCGTTTCTGATAAGACGACCGTCTACGAAGATACCTTCGTTTGGTCGTTGAAAAATAGCAACATATATGCATTGTTAACCGGGGCTTACTGGATACATGCCGATGACTGCCCCTCATTATCGACCTTTTTTAGTTTTGCTATGTTATGCTATGCGCATGCCCGCATTACCAGCATCTCATCTGTTTTCACTCAGACAGAACATCCTTTATTATTTTCTCATGACAACTTCGATATTAGCAGACTCTTGGGGATCTTATTCGGACGTAACTATGACTTTTGCAGTGTTGTTTCGCACCCTCATGGAAAGCTCATTCACAATTTCATCCCTTTTTGAACTTCCTCCAAGTTCAAACTCAGCATTGAATTTTTGTTATTTCTGTGGTGTGGGTAGCTTCTACTCCAGACTCTTTTTCTTGAAGTTCTTCTTCCAGAGATTTCGTAGTTTCTTTGAGTTTATTCATTATTGTACTCACACTTCACATAAAAAGGTTTCGAGGTCTTCTCATTCTTGAATAAGTCCTTCCAATAGTATTTTCTGGTGTACGGCCTTCCTACCCGTTTCCAATTCCCGTTCCTCCAGTTCTTGCTTCAATTAACTGACCTTCAGATCAACCAGGCGAAGTTTCCTTGAAAACATTTTGTCTTTTAGTGTCTTTGACCGAGATATCAGTCAGTTCAACACTTCATTTTCCCACAATGAGCAAAATTTCGCAGGTCACTTTAACGGGACACTATTCTCTTTTGGGCGAGTTTTTCAACACGGAGTTCACTACGCAGACACTTATTTATTTTTAGTATCCTATTTCTGACACCAATCTAAATGAAAGTGCACAATTATAATTCGATAATTTATTTCAACTCGTAAGCATAAGTTCTCATTTATCTTATACATAATAACTCTGTCTATTTGGAACTAACTATATCTGCAACTAATATATGGCCTGCTCCAGATTCCTTCATTTACTTTGTCAAGGCTTCTGTTGGAACATTCCTGAGTTGTCGACCAGATGTTTTTAAGAAGGTTCTCGTTCCTTCTTGGATGTAATGAGTCATGCATGCATCGTTAACGAGCAGAGATGATGTCATACATTGTAAACAAGCCGAGGTCGATTATTTGAGCATACGCGGTCAGGTCCGGCTCTAAAATCGTTACAATAGCTTTGGACAAATCGTAAATATGCCACTTTCAACACTTATATCATAAATAAGTATTAGAGGAATTTCAATTTTCTACGAAAGTGAAACGATCCCTTCAATACTTCTCAAGACAATTGTAACGGAAACAAAAAAACGTATTCATTTACGAACTATCCTCTAAAAAGTATAGGTCAATTGCGTCTTTATTAAAGTGGGAAAAAAGCCTCTGCTGGCTGGCTTATTTGCACACGTCGAAAAAATATCTGGCGACGAAACACTATGCACACAGAATATTATTCCCTATGGATAGTCAAAGAATAGACGTATCTTCACATTCAGTATTTCGTCAATAAACTAGGATATCTGGTAGGTAATATGCAACAATTTCAATAAAAAAAGTGCAATTTATCTCTTATGGAATTAATAATATCACAATAGTATTTCGATAACTGGGAAATATTTTATCTGAAATGTCTGGGATTTCCTGAAAGTCTGAGGTTATCATTTCTGAATTACTTATAGGTTAAGAGACAAATAGAATTTTTTTCCACAGATAAGACACGAACAAATGACTTTCAAAAAGTAACGAAAAACCATCTCTCGGCATGGGTCGATATTATTACTTTATTTTGATCTTCAAATAAGTGAAAATGAAGTTAACTTCGAAAAATTTCTTTTCGACGAAAAGGATATCGACAAAAACTCACTTGGCTGCAAACGATCTCTTAATGATATCACAGGCATCCGGTAAACCACATTTCACTGTGAAAAAGGCTTTAGCGCAGAAAATTGAAATTAATATTCTGTTTGAGACGTTCCCGGGAGACATCAGGAAACACGGAAGTTGCAGACGAGAAACGATGGCTCCAAATGTCAGAAACAGAGCCGGATCTGAAAATACCAAATTTAATTATCCTTGGAGGAAGATGATAGTTCAAGACACTTTCACCGGTGAGGGTGTGAATGCTCAGTCGCGGTCCCAAAATTTTCTTATTTTATTCTGAGGTAATTAAAAATAATTGAATAATACGTCAATTACAGATTATATACTTTTAAAGATTTAGAGGTATCTGTCAAACTGAGGCATCTTCACGAAGAACATTTTGAGATGGTCGAGTGTCCTGTCCGTATTTTTTGTGATCTCACTCAATCATGATGTCATATCATCAATTTTACAAAATCATGGAATGCGTGGTGTAGCACTGGACTAAATATCATCTTTTCTCAGTGATCGCAAACAATATGTCATCAATCAATAGAGACCGCGGTTCAGTAAGTACTTTCAATTCCGACTTCGTGACCGAAAACATGTGTGTGCTGTGTACCTCAAGGATCCATACTGGGACATATTTCATTAATATTGTTCACCGATAACATAAATGCTTGTACACAAAATTCTGAAAATTTTGCTGCTAAAAGCGCTCCAATAATTTGAAAGATTTCTAACAATTTGAATATCTTCGAATTATTTTTCAATACTGATATAACAAACTTGGTCGGATTGGTAACTTCTGGGACAGTTCATGATTTCTCTATTGATGATGACAACTTTAATATTGATGTTTAACATGAATGTATTCGACTTTTAGGATTTTTTATTGATGAAAACCTGGACTGGAAATCTCATTGCAGTCAGTTGTTAAGCAAAATTAATTCGTTAATTTTTTTTTATTAATCTCAGATCGATAATAGAAGTTCATCAACTTATCATGGTTTATTTTGCTCAGGTTCATGTTTATGGGAAAATTCGACCAATGCCTCCTAAGTTTTTATTGCACAGAAAAAAGTCCTGCGATGTATAACTGAAATTTCTCAAAGAGAATCATGTAGAAATTATTTCAGGGGATATGGAATTTCACCACCCCCATCATTATTTATATTTGAAATGTGTGTATATACCGGGTGTAACAGGATCATGGTACACCCCCCGTATCTCTGTCAGTTTTAAAGGTAATTTGATTGAAATTTGAGATCTCCCATATACATAATAAGCGGCACTTTTTGACTTTCGATTTTTAAATAAATTTTCAAATAGAACAACCTTTATATTATTACATTTCTGAAATCTGCATGATTTTCTGATTCCAATGATAAAGCATAAATGATATCAAACGCCAAAATGTTTGATATTTTAATTTTAATTTTCCATTTAATTGTGCCATTGACCCACCCGTCTAATGCTAGAAAAATCTAAATTCCGTAAACTACCGTAAATACTGAGTAGCGTTTTCAATGAGCGAATAAATTTCATCGTAATCGATTTTACAATTAATGAGGAATTTATTCATAGGTAATAAAATGTACGATAAATACAATCAAAATTATAGCTGAAAGAAATAAGAAAATACAATTATTTTGTTCAAATTTAGTGTTAAAAAGTTATTAAGGAGGCTTTGGAAACAATGATATTATCAGGTATAAATAAATTCCTTATTAATAGTACTAATAAATGGTACCACGGTTTCAATATGGTTCCATTTTAAAAAATTGAGTTTTACCCCACAATCGATTACTATGAACTTTATTTGCTCATAAAGAACGCAATTTAGATTTTATACGGGATTTCGATTATTCCAGCATTAGACTTGTCAATTGGAATAAATCGGAATCAACATGGCACACTTGAATGGAAAACTAAAAATTAAATTATCAAAAATGTTGACGTTTGACATGGCATTTATGTGGTACAGAAAATTATGCAGATTTTAGAAATATACAGGGGGTTCCGTTTAAAAATCGAAAGTTAATATCAATTCCGGCGAAACCGGTTGTGAAAAAAAAAATTCGTGAGTCAAAAAGTGTCGCTTATTATGTATATGGGATATTCCAACTCTTAATCAATTACATTTAAAACTAACGGAGATTTATGAAGTGTACCATAATTCCGTTACACCCGATAAATACAAAAATAAAAAACAATTTTTTCCGGTGTAAAATATATATTCTTATGTTTAAAACTATTCAATAAATTGCCCAGTGTAGTGAAAGAAACCAATATCAATATTTTTGAAAGAAAGTAGAAGAATTTATTATTGGAATATTAATCTTCGTATTTTTTCTTAAATATAGCCCAGTTTAAACATTTGTAAAATTACATTTTATCCCTATTGTTTTCATATTATTTTTGTACTGTTCCATTTTCATTCATTTGATAATTACAGTATGTTTTTATGTTATATAAAGAAAGTGACAAAACTGGCGAATCCTATATAATTATATTATTAATATTATTATTATTGAGAGTGGGAAGTTTTTATTTGACATTCTGTATGTTGAAGCGGGAGAAGATATTATTTAGTTGAACCAAGTAGTAGTTACAAGATTTCCTCTCGACAACATTTGACACGTTTACATAGGTACTTACTACACGGTTTCAATATTAAAACTGTACCAGAATGTTCATTCTTCACGAGTTCCTCCAAGTGTCTATCCAAGTCTTTCGTTAGCATACCGTGCGTGAATTTATAGGTCGTGTGTTCCTGCGAGATTGAAAAAACCAAACTCCTGCGAGTAATTGAATATTCAGAGTAGAACTCGGAATATGCTTTCACGGTGATTGATTGTGATGTTTTATTCAAATAACCCCTACCGAACAACCGAATTTTCGTGACATTTTCGTTGATTTTATTGATATTCCAATTAATTTGCGCGCCACTGAATGGTTACCCACAACAATAGTTGTGTTTTCGACACGCAACATCATCATGAAACTGTGCTCATGAACTGAATCGATATTAGGATAGGAGACAGCCTGTGTTGGGGAAACTGTGACCAATCGTACAACGAGAAGTTCAAAAATATTATTTAATTGTCTCATACAAAAAGTTGGAAAAATATCAGAACATAAAATCAATCGTCCATCGATAAATCTATGATATCCTTTGCGACCGCTTGTGTGAAAAGTATCGACTTGATTTCAGTCTATGACTCAATCTTTGCATGAACCATCCAGGATACATATTGTAACCAAACGCCTAGATACAATTAATAAGACTAGAAATATTATTTAAAAGTATCACACGCACAGTGAAATATTGTCTCCGGTAGTAAAAAATTATACCCTGAGTGACCACACGATTACTCTAGTTCTCAATACTTCAAACTCCTTCAAATTACATGTTACAAAAGATCCTTCATTAAATATCCACTTGGGCGATTATTTTTAAGTGTTGGAGTGTGACATGAATATTTTCTAGACAGAGATTTCAGTGGAAGAGACCGATATCTTCATAGTTTTCTTTCGTTGATAATTCTGTAAAAGGCGAGACATTTCAATAGGCTTACGCAAACCTAGAGGTAGTTTGAACCTTGGGAAAATCGGATAGTTCCTTGAAATAATGTTTTAACTCGATACACTCAAGATGTGATTTCTCAGTTTGTTATGTATTGTCTGTGTAAATAAAGGGTAACTTCTCATAAGGCTTCTGGTTTCAACTCAGATCTCTATACAGGGTGTCAATTTGAAAACATCCCACCCCTAATATCTTCCTTCCAGTGAATATGAGGAATCGAAAAAACAGTTCAACTTTATTTTCAAGGGAGACACTTTCAAGGAATATTTCGTGGTATAACCCCCTAGGAGGGGTAGATGTTACCCTTAGAATCTTAAATGGAAAGGGGAGTCAAGTGGAACATCATTTTGATTGGCGTTCCATTCTTCTTCCAATTCTAAACTCACACATGTACCTAATTAGAATTTGCCTGTTCTGAGATGCATTGTATGACTCCTTTTAATAAAAATGGTTAGAAGAAAAGGTGGCACCCTTCCATCCCTTGAATGACAGGAATAAATTTGTTACGAGTGGGATGTTTTATTTCTTGGTTATTTTCCTTTTACAAAATAAAAGTTAATTTGCGAGAAAGACATTGCAAACATAAAAAATCTACTTACGCTTATCTTATAAACTGTTCGATAAGTCGTCCATTTTGCTCTAAACAGCAATACAGTCTGTTTTCGACTAACATTTCGGAAAACTTCACTAGAAATTGACTGGCATGCTGCTGTTATTCGAGTTTAAAGTTCTTCAATATCAGAAGGTTGTGTTTTATAAACACCGGATTTGAGATGATCTCATAGAAAAGAATCTAAGAGAGTTGAATCTGGTGATCTCGGAGGCCATTCAACTGGTCCTCTTCTGCCACTGCATCTATCCGGGAAGAAAATAATGAATTACCTTCTGCATCAATTTGAGTTTTCAGCATTTCAAGGTACCTACAGATTGCCAGTCAAGTTTTCTTCCTGAAATAATGGACTAATATTGGCATTTCCAAGAATACCAACCCAAACATTGACTTTTTGTGGGTTTTCGTCACTCCAATAGTGACAATTTTGTCTATCAACATTGCCACTCAGAAAAAAATTAACACTCATCGCTCACACACACACATGTTTAACAGAAGATTAGGGATGGTATTGAATGAGACATGGTTTCACAAAACTCGATTCTTCTATCATAATCATCCTCGTGGGGCTCTTGGGAAATCTGCATTTTATATAGATGAAATTGATGCATTTTCAATGCTTTTCTTACAGTCTCGCGTGACATTCCCGTCTGTTCTGATACTGATCGTAAGGAGCTCTTCAATTTGCGCTTCTTTTTTTAGTTTCAGTTTCGTAAAACTTATTCCCAAATCAACCACATACTGATGACTTACATTAAAATTTTAATGTTTTTCGTTAAAAAGACATGCCGCCCTTCGTGCACACTTTCTAACTTCTCCATAAATTCTTGAAGAATGTAAAACCATTTTTACACTTTTAAATGCTTATTAAAGTAATTACTAAACAGTCCAACAGGTAAAACTGTATTCACAATACTACCACATCGTTCACATTTGCTGAACAATTGACAAATGAGAATTGAAAATTCAGCATTTAATAAACACAACTTTACTACCATCTACGTTTTACTTTTAGACTACTTTTTGATGTAAATTTTTTGTAGCTAATGGCTGATGTTACCCCTTATAAAGGGTTGGAACGGTACCACCTAATATTCTAACCAGTTCTGGTCAAATAATGCATCTCAGTATAGGCAAGTTCTTGTAATTACTTCTGTTAGTTTAGAACGCCATTTTTCGGAAAATGCTCATCAAAAAATAATGAGTTAGGGTACCATTGGAAAAATAATTGAACGCCAATCAAAATAATAAGCCACTTGACCCCCCTTTCCATTCAAAATTATAAGGGTAACATCTACCCCTCCTAGGGGGTTGAACCACAAGGGCTACAAATATTCCTTGAAAGTGTCCCCCTTGAAAATAAAATTTACCTGTTTTTTAGATTCCTCATATTGTTTACTGAAAAGAAAATATTAAGGCTGGAAAGTTTTCAAATTGACACCCGGTATGACGAATTACTTAGTTTTCATTATAAATAATTTAGTTTTCTAAATAATCCTTGCCATCCCTCTGGAAAGTTGATCAATAATAATATTTATTTGGATAAAAAGTGAATATGAAGTAATTATAATAACACATTTTTAAACGATCTCATACTAATTTCAAATAAATATTGGGAAACCCATAAAACCCTAGGGTTGAGCATGGACACACTTCATTATTTATTAGTAGTAGTGTTAGGTAATAGTAATAGAATAAAACTCACTCCAAATATACATAAAATTTATCTTGATAAATTCCTTAAAATTACAGTAATACATTTATAGTATATATAAATTATAAGTTTTAATAATTTTCCGCGATATTTTTCACATCTTTTCTATCTATATATTATATATAATTTTTCAATATTTTTTTCACCACAGTAACTGAGTTTATAGTCATTAAATACATTTTATAGCTTGCATCAAGTATATTATAAATTCGACTTATAAGGAAGTTAAAACAACGCTGATCAATGGTTCTCCTTGAATTGTTGACTTGTACAAATGATTTAGTTTTGTTTCTGGTGGAGTACGAGTGATTCAGCTTTGCAATAAAATTTTTGTTTTTGTATATGTACATAACTATGCTATACATATACAGTTGCCTCAAATCTAGTACTCTTGCCTGTATAAATAGTTCGTTCGATGAGTAAGATAATTTTTTGTTGAACATAATTTTTAGTATCTTTTTCTGTAATATATCCAACTTTTTCAGATGACTGTAATCAACTTCCATATCAATTATCTTACTCAACTTTAGGAATCGCACGTTAAAAGGTTAGACCTCGTTAATCCTTAGATCGCACAAGTTTCGACTTCTGAGGGCTGTCGTTCGTAGGGGGATGAGAGCTGGTTAACGAAAAAAAAAATTAAAAACAATTTTTTTAGTGCATTCATCGTATTTCATTTAAACCAAATTATTGCTTCCATCTCCTTGAGATGTTGATAATTTATTTTGCCTCATACATTGATTCATGATCAATTCCTATTATAATTTAAAATGAGTTACAAGAATGAGTAAGTAATTGCTGAATATCTCTTATTTGATTATTTGTGATTATTTTGTTAAATAATGTAAAATGCTTGCTCATTGAATACATATTGAATTATTATTATATTTCGACGAAAGGACACATTGTATTGAAACAAAATATTGGAGATTCCTATTCTATTTTTTCGAATCGATTATTCATTTAGGATTTAGAAATCAATGAAATTTTTTATATTCAATATTATGACCGACCATTAAGTGATTTACTTAAAATTATTTCTCTTTTAATTATAATTTAGCAATTAATCGGTATCATAAGTCAGGCTATATGAAATCAGTTGTTCAAAATCATAAACCAAAATCATTAAAACAATATCTGTATTAAAGATGGAATGGAGTAATGTTTCCATGTCATCAAAAGAGTGAAACGGGTTGAAAAATTAAATGGGTTGATATCCGGCATGAATGGCATTGTACACCCTTCTGCTTTTGATATGTTGTTCCTGAAAACATGTATGTTGTTGAAACGACTAATGAATTTTCAGGTCGTTTGAAGGGTAATTCACGGGGTGAAAAATTGACGAAATTCGTATCGGGCACGCAAGGCTTGCATTATCAGCATGGGAAGTGTCCACGTCCCTCATGGAGTTATTCAATTTATGTAGATGACAAATATCATTTAATTAGGAATCCGTGATGAACAGCAACGGATACATTGAGTAATTAATAGAGATTCGATGGAGATTTGCCAATCAACATATTCTACTGTTAATGTAACCGAAGAAACCAACAAGGCACTCAGTAGTATCAATCAACTTTTTTCCAGTATACTATTGATATGATAACAGAATAATAATAGATATTTACGATACCAGTGGGAAAGGCAGATGTTTAAAATTCGAGTGTAGCCAGATTTGCCATTCACACCACTGTTCCAAACACACTTTTCACAAGTGTATCTTACAATATTTCTTGACCAGGAAGTGCAATTAAACAAAAAAAGCGAAATTTCAACATGCCTGCTAGGTTACATCAATCGAAATTTACATCGAACTATTCATAGAGTAAGAGACCCTGAGGAATTGATGACAGTTGCTATGGTTGTTTGTTCACAAAACAAATATTGTTGCCTTGTACTTAGTAATTAAAATATCATAAAAAAACACAAGGTGGTAGACAAGGTGGTAGACAAGGTGGTGGGCATCGAGTCCAAGGGTACGTGGCTATTTGTCGCTATCTATCCCTCCAGAAAACCTGGCGACCTTCTGGAGCATTAAGCATTGTCCCATCAAGCGATTCTGCTGCATTAGCACTTCTTGACGTCTGTGTCAAAGACTTGGTGGCCACAAACATGAAGTCTCACTGGATAAAAATAATAAAGGAACTATTAGAAGGTCAATTCCCCCAACTCAACATATCTTCTTCAGAAATCCGAGGACTGGGAGACAAACAGAAGCTCCCTATCAGCTAACCTTAAGTCTGTGAAATTTTCCAAAACAGGGGCTGAAAGAACTGATAAGGTGGCAATCTGTCTTCACCCTAGGCACCTGAACAAAAGGGGTGAAAAAATCAGTGGAGCTAATACAATAAAGCCAAGCCGTCTCTTTGCATAAAAGAGCCAGCACAGAACAAAAAAAAAGGCGTGAAATAATTTCTGCAAAGAAGTCGAAAGCACGGCCATCAGATGCTCACGAAAGAACGAGGTCTTGTCAAAAGATTCGGTGAAATAAACGGTAGAGAACCTTTAGTCCACACAAAATCCAATCTGTATTACTACAGAAAGGAGCAGACTCACTAATTATACAGACTGTTTAGAGCAAGCTTGATTTATAAGTATAAACCTCGCCTAGGTGGTTTCATGGCGAAGGTCATA
Source organism: Chrysolina americana (assembly GCA_958502065.1). NCBI lineage: Eukaryota > Metazoa > Arthropoda > Insecta > Coleoptera > Chrysomelidae > Chrysolina > Chrysolina americana. Next base: position 15,881,287 of record OY293418.1, read on the forward strand.
GGAGGTCTTTTTGTAAAAAATCTTTCAGAAACCCTTCAAGAGCTCCTGAGTGCTAGTGCAAGCAAGAAACAGATCCGAGACCCGTGACCACGCTGCTCCGATCGAATAACATATCCTAGATGAGTAACTCGCCGCACACGCATTAAGATTTGTGTGTAAGGGACATCTACCCCCCCAACGGCAGTGCCGTGCGTTTTTAACAGAAATATTGAGGTTCAATAAAATAAAAATAATGGAAACCCAATATGAAATGGAAACCTGAACCTGAACCTGACCACAGGATTTTGAGAACAGCCGATGCTCTAATTGACATGTTTTTTTTCATAATACATTAATTTTTCTCTTCTCCAATTTGGTTTCCCTTTCTCGATAGTTACGACACTGGTAGCTTCAGATGATTGTTCTGTCAAATATCAAATGCAGCGTTGTCGTACTGACAAGACTATATCGACAACGAAGAATCTCCGTTCGGCGATGGAAATACTATCGTTCTTACATGCTCCCAACAAGCTTCAATGAACGTTTCAATTGCCTTCTTATTGTCATATATTTCATTCAAGACAGTATTTTTGGGTTTTCGTTGCCATGAATATACCCGACAGATATCAAAATCTAGCTGACGTGCTTAATGTATCCTTAAAAAATTGCGACATGGCAATAATGTCATGATTTGAGGGATAACATTATGAAAAGATGTTACTTACCATCAGTTCTATTTGAGTATTACTCATCTAGGTTGTGTTACTTGATCGAAGCCATGCTGGGATTTGAACTCACACTCAAAAAAACATCCTATGTATAGGATAAGACATTCAGACTGAATTTTCTTTCATCGTCCACCCTTGAAATAATCGTAAAACACGCCTATTAACTGAGTAATCTCTCTGGAAATAAAATGATTGTACTCTTATCATTTGCGTCTATTACATCAACCATTGCGAGAAGAAACCTGGCTACTGTCCTGAACCAGTGAATATCTGCCATGCTCAGCTACAGGGCAGATATAATTTGAAATTGATTTTGTGTTCGGGGACCCAATGAAGGTAGAAGCCACGAGAAGGATACTACCAGGGTGTGGTACTATCTCCTCTGTTATGAAAATGTGTGGTAGACACCATCTTTATAGATCTAAACCGGAAAGGGCTAGTTGCCCAGGACTCCGCTGACTAAGGTCATGTACCGATATTCCCGAACAGTACTGACCAGTAAATTCAGACGTTCTCATTTTACTGAAAGTTACCGGTAATAAGGTTTCTCGCCACGCGTTAAGCAACCCTGCCACAGGCTCAACTTTTGCTGGAGATATAGTTTATCCAATCTCAGTTGAATGAGCTGTAAAACCGGATTAACACCTCAAATGATTTCGCCAGGCTTCAGACAGCAATAAAAATATTAAGACGTGATTACGGTTATTTATGCTACAGGCGGTCAGCGCATTACTGATTGCTATCCACGCTTCGAACGGTTAGACGCAAAATTCAAGTCAAGTCAAATTCAACTGAGATTGGATAAACTATACTGTTATATTTCGCTCCGCTTTTAAAGAATCCCTGTTCGAGGCTAAACATTTAATGGATTTACTTTTGCAGAAATGGTCATGCTGCAGTCGTATCCGTTCTCCATATTGAATTAAGTTGTTGTTGAGAGTTGCGATTGTAAATTGAAATTACCAAAACAAAATTTATTATAAGATTAGATTAAAATGCATAACCAATTTCTCTTCTGCAAAAATTTTTCAACTTTAGTTGAAGATTTGATGTTAGAAGTGGATGACACCGCTGCTAATTAGTTCATATAGGCTGAAGAAACCTTTTAGATCTAGATTAAGTTAACGTGATATTTGCAAGCTGTCAGGAGAAAGCTTCAAAATTACAATGAAAAATCCGACTCCACATCAGATTAGGAAAATCGGTAAAGATGAGTTTATCGCGCTTTACTTTGAAATTAGAAAAAAATTGACATCTGTATCTTGAAATTGACACATTTTCAAACACAAATTTTTCGATAAAAAATTACACAAACGAAATGTCTTCTTTTTTTTGATGACACTTTTTTCAGAAGCTTATCTATTTATTTTCACAATTACAAGCACCAATATGCGCGGCCGATTATTTAATTTATAGTATGAGCCAATATTTACTTCCCTTAATTTATGTGTTCAATTGTGTCGAAAACGTGGTAGTTATTTTTAGAATCCGAGCGCAGAGAGCATCTGCTTTGATTTCTCTTTTTCATACTAGTTAGTGATCGGATTACCAGCAGCTTGGATAGCTAGGTTAGTTAGGTTAGGTTAGCTTTATATAGTCCCTTTCTTTAACGTTAAGGAATTAGGTCCATGGCCGAAGTCGTAGGTAACCAGAAGAAAGAGACACACTGAAGTGACCCACTTATCGTGACAATGAAAATAACTGAGAAAAAAGAGGTTATGTTTGTGATTACATATGTTAAAATTTTTGTGTAAAACGATTTTTTTTGTGCTTGTTATTGTGAATTTAGGTAGACTAGGTTCTAAAAAAAGTATTACCAGATAAACTACCTTTACCGAATCTTCCATAGATCCACTAGAGCTAGAGGTGACTTGAGCTACTTGATGAATCAGAATCATTTTCACTTAACAGTTCTATAATATTTGATTAATTTTGAGTTTAAACTCTTGACGATTATACGTCAAATATCGTCATAAAAATAAGATTCTTTTCTGTACTACGTGTTTTTTTGCTCCGCTGCAATGAAACTGACGTTACTATTTGATTGAACCGTTTCGAAAACAAGCCCAACAACTCCAACAAGCCGTTCAAAATTTCTGTTGCTGTGATGCGTTCCTAAATTAGTTACTGTAGCCAGTAACACCAGTAATATCGGAACATGACCAATATTGTCATAGTAGTAAACTGAAAGTATATGGCGATATCAATGGATCTGGTGTAATCAGCACCAACACACCTACGCCGACGTGGTGCCTGAGGAAAAACCTTATACAGATATCGATTATGTGGAATAATAAAGGAAATATCCTTACCGGAAAAAAAGTAAATGATAAAAAAATATATTTGCTAAATTCAAAATATGATTCAGACAAAACCTACTGGAATTCATTATAAATGAACTACAAAAATCAATTATGAGTCAATTATGTGAGCTGCCTAGTAAAATGAAAATATCCGTGGAGCTGCAATTCAGTACTGAAGCTGATGTGATGGAAACTGTCGTCCGTAAAAGGTGATATTTAGCCTATTAATTTCTCTACCCTTTTAATAAAGCCACTTTTTTATTACACCATATGACGTCTGAGATCAGAGGCAGATTTGGAATAATTGAATGAACATGTATTGATAATTGATTCAACATGATCAAGTGATGACAAATTCAGTGCCATCAAATTCATGCAACCGCTCATTCTAACAAGATTAACTTCTGACAACTCTACAATTTTATTTTTTCTTGCCTCTTGCCTTTTTTTCACCTCTGACAACTGTACAATCCTCTTGCCTTTTATTCTCGACACTAACAACTACTATAGAGATTATTAACTATATTATGGTAAATCAAGAAGAAGAAACTATATTATAGTAAATCATCGCTCAAATGTTTGAGATTCTTGACTCTACATCTTCCTCCCAAAATTATTATCGCAATAGGAAAATGGAGGATTCGGTTATTCGGAAGCTTTCACAAAGACTATTTTTGTCCGAGTGTATTCTCCATCGATTAAGTATAAACTTTTTTTCATTAAAGATTGTAATGCAACATGAAAGTTTCCAATGGCACATACGAAGCATTGGCCTGATAAACAGTTCACTGCAATAAAAACAAACGCGATTTCTTAATGAAACGCCAACTTCCGCATCGGTTCGTACTCCATGAGGGAATTCAGATAAGCATTCCATGTCAATATGATAACATTATCTTATATTGTCACAATCATAAAACATTACTTATACACTTTCAATAACAATATAACTAATCAATGCAAACCAATATTTGTGCTTCATTCATAACTTTGTCAATAAGTCGAAGAGAACCTTTGAATCGTCAAAACAAGTTTTACCAGTTCGAGTACTTTTATTTCCGATAAATGAGAGATACATTGTCATCATTTTCGATACTTGGTATCACTATCAGCATTACTCTTTCTTAGGACGATCGCAACAATATCAAATTATTCTAAATGTTCAAATCGATAATCAAATCGATAATCTTCTAAAAACACATTCAATTAAAAGTCATCTTTATTTCTAGCTGATGATGCTGAAATGAATTCTGGTGAACCAAATTTTCTTTTGATTTAAGCAAATATCACTAGTATCTCACAAACATTGCCCTTGATGTAAACAGAACCTATCATTTGAAACGAGCCACCCAGAATAACTTTTGGAACACTAATTTTCAGGAAAAATAAAAACACGTCAACAATTGATATTATTAACCCTATCGCACCCCCAGAGCATGTCACCATTTGCCCTATACAGGGCAGTTCAAATTCGACCCCCACCATTGGCATCTCCTAAACTACAGGAGATACGTCGAAGCTTAAATTGGGGCAAAATTGCGTATTCTGGTGCTGAACAAAATACGGTATTGAAACTTGGAAAATTACGAGTATTTCCGGATATGTCGGGAAAAAACTGAAAATCGGAATTTTCGTTTTTATTTTTTTCTATCGTTATTTGACAGCATAGCTCAAACCCAAAAGTACATTTTCATTGATATTTTTTTTCAGCTGCACCTTTTCATGTTCAGATTTACTATCCGACGTTTCGTCTTCTTGCATTCATCATCAACTTGTTTTCTGTTATGGGCGCCATATTGTTTTTTATACAGAAAAATAGTGATTCTCATTCTGATTTCATTGAAGTATAATTTGTTATGATTTGCACTTCTGAAACCACAGATATTAAAAAAAAAACAACTTCATCTGAGATGGTCATGACTCCATCGAAAAAGTTTGTTTAATAAACACTAGTTGTCAGAACTCATTAAACATCATAAGTTTACACAAATACTTCAGTCGAAATGTCCTCATTCTCAAATGAAGAAAAACGAGAATCGTTGAAACTTTATTATAAATTTGATAGGAATAGTACGAAAACAGCACAAATTTATTTTGAATTATATCCGGAAAGACAACAGCCGGATAGAAAATTATTCGGAATTTTGGACAAACACTTGGCTGATTACGGTGCGTTTCAAAAACCAAGAATGAAATATGGAAGCAGAATGGAACAAAATATTAGACATAACTTATTAGCCGAGGTAAAATAATTGTTCATCCCATATTCGAAGAAGTATAATTATTTTTGGTACTTTTTTAGATAAATGCAGATCCTTCCAAATCAACACATCAAGTCTCGACAGAAATCGATGTGCCACAGACGAGCGTTTGGAGGGAATTCAAAAAAAGTGGTTTGAAATGTTATAAGATACATATTTCACAAAAATTACATCCAGGTAATCCTGAGAGAAGGATGGAATTTTGTGGCTGGCTCTCGAATAGGGAAGACCCTACAAACTTCTTGAAAATCATTATTTGGACCGACGAAAGAACTTTTTCGAACTGTGGTGTTTTTAATAGAAATAATGGAGTGAAAATAATCCACGACACTTCAGAGAAGTCAGACCACAAGTTCGGTCGCACCCCCAGAGCATTTCACCACTGTTTTAATGTTGTTTTACATTATCGGATGTTCTATGATGAACAGATTTCAGCAAAGAAGAATACATTATGGTCTGAAGCTCATAGTTTGGGATCTTAAAATTATTTGAGTTAAAAACGAGCCACCCTGAATGAAGTGTACTTCAAAAAAGTGTCATTTTGCCTAGTTAAGTGAATTTGATATTCTCTTCATTCTGTATTTACCTCATTCTACAATAACGATTATCTACCAGGTGAAGTTACAATCGGTGTTTCTGTGAATACTTGGGCAGCAATGGTTTGTTTATTCGCTTCGAGATCGGATTGAAATAGTGAGTTTGTACTACCAGAATGGAAATAGTGCTAGAGCTGTTGCCCGTATGTTCAATGAAAATCATCCAGGAAGAGATGTACGACACAAATACGTTCCGGAATTATTGAACAAATTTATGGAAACTGGATCTGTCAACAATAAAAAGCATAACCGTTCAGGAGTTGTCAACGATGAAGATATTTCTATTGCAGTTTTAGTGCACGTTGGACTAATGGAAAATACGCAATCTCTTATCTGGGGATCAGGAATCAGTCGTACAAATGTTTTCAAGATCCTTCATAAGTACAAATTTCATCCATATAAGATTAGACTAGTTCAAGAATTCATCGAAGATGATTTCGGTAGAGGTATCGAGTTTTGTGAAAGTCTCACTGAATCGGCAAAATTGTTGATATTGGAGTGATACGAATCCTCATTTATACCGTCAAGTTCATACCCAACGACCTCAAAAACTGAATGATTGGGCAGGAATTTTAGGTGACCACATCATAGGACCTTTTTTTATCTATAATAATTTGACTGGTGAGAAATATTTGAATATGTAAGAGAATCGAATAATACCGTGCATCAATAGGACAATTGAGGAGGATATGAATTTACTCGAAAACGAGGGCGGCAATGGAAGCTCGTTTGTACCAATGTACGGAAGTTAGTGGAAACATTTCTGAACATTCACTATAGAAAATTTGTTTCTTCTCATTGTCAAGTCATCAGAAGTTAAAAAAAAAACAAGTTGGTTGTGTAATATATTTTGGAACATCCTGTATGTAAATCAAAATATTTTCAAAAATAATCAAATCGATATCTTGTATATACAAAAGTTATGGATCATACGTTCACTCCTGGGTTACCCTGTATTTTTTTTTATAAACATACAAATCACACAATATCTAAAATCGCATTTTATGTCAGCTGCAAATGAGAACGCATATTAACTATCATTCATGTATTAGAGGTTATCGGAAGTTAATATAAGAAAAGATTACGTCGGATTAAAAAGTTTATCACAAATTAATAACAGCTTTTATATTAGGGATAGTGATTTTGAGTTATTACAGCTTCTACGTTATACATTATTCTGAGATAAGCGGCTTTCAAGTTTTTCACTACAAGAAATTGAGTAAAGTTGACTTTAACAAGGATTATTATTTAGAATGATGAAGTAATTATTATTCAAGTCTCCAAACTTTTCAATAACTTTCTGGGGTCCTGTACTCTTTAACTGATATTCTATATTGTAGAGTTGTAGAATTTATTTGATCGGATGGCACTAAATAATTTTTTTTCTGAACCTGTCAGATGAATGCTACAAAATTGAATCAACGTATTCGATTCGACACTTCTCTTTTTCAATGTGAAAAAAATACTAACAAGATAATAGTGAAAAAGATAAACATTTAATGCGTTAATTCTAGAATGTCTGAAGGATGTTAAATGAATGCAAAATCAACTTTCACATTCATCGTATTCATCATTTGATTTTTCTTCATTATTCGTTAAAAAAAAACAGCAAGATATCAATTGAAGGCAGGAACATTTTTTTCATAATTTCTAGAAAGGTGGAAGGCGGTCAAATGAATACTACAAAATGAAATTTCACTAGGAATTCAATGGATAATTATTCAGTAGATAAAATTAAATATCTTCATTATTATAAGTGACGCCAAAATCATGATCAACTTTCATCAATTCGAAGATGAGATACGCAGTCTCCTCCATATTTAATCATTATGGGGCATTGAAAATAGAAAGGAATTCATTTCCACAACTCTCAAAAAAATAAACAACTTTATCGAAGCTTAGCGCTTCCCGTCTTTCTGGCAATGTCGTATTGCTGCCTTCACTTCGGAAAAATTTATGAATATATAAAACTATCCGATAAAATTGAAAACAGTCGATGAGACGCTAACAACACAACACTAGAAAACCTTTCAGTTTAGGTGCACTTGAATCGAAACAGATTCGGTTGGTTTTTGAATTCAGACAACTGAATAAATTTATTGCTGCATATTTTCAGATTTTCTATAGTTGTGACTAGTCCTAGTCATCTGAATTCGTTTCTTTTATGAAATAGAGTTACGAGTGTAGGTGTGTACAAAGTTTTTTTTTCAAGGCTTTTGTGTATTCAAACACTTCTTTTAGGACTCCTTTTATTTTCTTTTCAAGACCTTGCAAACTATTCATATTTTCAAAAATATTTCTTCCCAGACTTCGTATTTTCTTGAAGATCCTCTTTCAACTCCTCCAAATTTTCTAGGAGTCTGCCATTATGATAGAGTTTTTTTCATTATCAAACTTAAAACTCCTTCAGAAATGAATAAGTAGTTTCTGGGTCTTTGTCATTTCGATTCAGTCTCTTCTGTAGTACGAATTTCTTACCAGTTGAATCGAGTATCCTTTTATCCTCAAGACGCTTTTCTTGGGAACATTTCGTCTTCTACTAACACTGAATAATGAACAGTTATTTGTTTAAGTAGACAATCTACTCAAAGAAAGAAAGTTTATCTTGAAAATAATTAAAAACAAAACCGGAAAATCATTCACCTAGCAAACCCTTGCTTGTTTCAAGGGTCCCCCACTCTAACTTCCGCGAAAAAAGTAAATAGGTTTTCTTACTTATTTGCAATACGGAAACAAAATCGAACTTTCAACACCAACTGTAATAAAATTTATCTCAATTGCGTTTAACTGATTCAATTTTACGATTGAAATGTCGCTAATTTATATCCGGAACTGATATGACCTAATTTATTTGAACAGTAGTTATCTGCCTTCCTTGCTATCGCTAAATGAACCTTATATAGCCAGAGTACTTAGAGTTCTTCTAGATTTACCTCAAATTTTCATTCTAATTGGCCTCTGCCATTCGTTATTCGGCTGCTGGCTTCTCGAACTGTAGAAAGGCGATGACGCAATGTATTCCTTTTGAGCTGGCGCCAAAGAGACATGAGTAGCAGACAGGTCAGGGTTCCAGCTCGTTAACATCAGTATGTAGAAGCGTCATCTCGCGATTGAATCAGGAAGAAAATGTAAAAGAATGAAAAAGGTGGGGAATAGTGAGTATACGAGTAAGCCGAAAATAGTATAGAGATTACTCTCAATGCGCTTCAGCTAGAAATGACTCAATAGAATAAACACACTTCTTGTCATAACTGAACAAGTAACAAGATGGATATGATGTCGAAAGTATGAAACAGGGCTACAGGTAATGGCTAAAGATATATTTGATTCCGTATCGTTCCATAATACTTTGTGATGATAAATTGATGTATAAAATTGAAACTCACCGATTGTAATTTATTTCTTGGTACACAAGACACGAGTTCTCACTTAGTTGTAGTTACTGGAAACAGGACTCACCTGAAAAAAAGAAAATAATTAGAAACCTCAGAAGTTAAATTACATCTGTATACAATTTTCTTTTTCAGATTATGCGTTCAGCAACATAACCTCGATTGGTATTTAATAATAATCCTTCAAAACAAGGTACATATTTTCAAAATAATTTCTTACTGGGAAAAGATAGCATTTTATTCAACAATTGGTGTAAATGTTCGTTCAGCAACAAGTATTTTAAGCACGAGCGTAGAGTAGCGGAGCGAAAATGGCATACAAAATTATATATTTTTCAATTTCTCTCACAGTTCAGTCGACAGGTAATTTCAGATAGAAAAAGGTTAATGAAACTTTAAGATGTTTTCAGGGATAGTTGATTAACATTTTTTCAAGTTTTGGACCTCGAGGACCCTGTGCTAAAAAAGTAGGGGGGGAGAAACTGCAATTTTTTCGACCTTGATGTGGTTTTTTTCATCAATACATTTTTTGCCTTTCGTTCTACAGCAAAAACGTCGTTTTACTTTTTTGTAGATCGTCAAATTCCCTAAGAATTTGTTGCCTCAAACATGTTTGTGTGTCAATTTGATACCGAGATATGACGCTTCGAAAAATAGGTAATTTTTCAAATTTCACCACAAAATGCAGAATTCCACTCTATTTCTTCTGTTATACAAGAATTATGATGAAATGTAGTTGCTACTATACTTCCTACTTGAAATCACCAACTTTAGATAACCCCCACCCCTGCTTGCCCACCAGGTGTCAAGTCGTTCCTCCCAAGGACAAGAGAGTGTCGGGCCGAGGGGAGTGTGTGATCAGCTACAGCAGTAAAAAGCTGGAACTCAATAGATGTTAGAACACTGCTCCTGTGGAACTGCGGAATGCTAACGATGAGCCAATATTCAACATAGAAGGCTGAAATTTGTCTATTCTACCTGTGCTACCTAGACCTATTTGTTTTCAATTTTTGAGGTCATATTAGATCACTTTTCATTTTATTCTTTCAACATGACTCTATTATTCATTAATTCCAAGAAGAAACCGAAAAATAGTAATCATAGAAGGGTAGAATAGGCAAATTAGGTAATAAGAAAATTAAAATTGGGGATTGGTAAATATGGGACAGAGAGTGTTTAACCACTCAGAGTATATATAAGATTGAGTTAGATAAGTAACATTAGAAACCTTCAGCTCTTGAAGTGAATAACTTTGTAGATGTAGACGCTATCTCAAAAAATTACCCAAAAACCAAAACTGTCACTAACACTCGATGCTCCTTTCGCTGCGATAGCGTCTACATCTCGTGGATCAGACACGAGTTTTATTTGTAAAGAAGGAGTTGAAGCAGGTGAACTAACTGTAGTGAAAGCCAGAGGAGTTGCCAGACTGTTGGAGTCCAATGTAAAAAGGAAACTTTCGGCAGATGAACAGTTTCTGCGTGAGTTGAGTGAAGTAAGAGTGAACAGTGCTTGCCAAACAAGGTACAACAATGAGAAATTGATTGCTGCATTTACACGTCGTAGATGTGACACATCCGAAGCTCCTTCTCCTGCACCTACCCGACGGTCACAAGTTGCGAAATTCGACTTCACCAATGCGTGTTTTCTTTGTGAGGAAGCTATCACTGATGATTTCAGAGCTTAACAAGCAAAGTTGCCCTTGGAAAGGCGCAATGCTACAGTCAAAGTGACTCTACCCGAAATTTCTGATAGAATCATCGAAAAGGCAAGGATGCGTTGGCTTTCATCAGAAAGTTAGCTTTTGAGAATTGAGGTTGGGTGGGGGAAGGAGGAGTGGGTTGTCCAAAGTTGGTGACTTCAACTAAGAACCATAATTACTACAACATTTCATCATAATTCGGGTATAACAGATGAAATAAGCTGTAATTTTGCATTTTTTGTCATTTCCTAGTAAATTTTGAAACATGACCTTTTTTATGACGTGCCGTATCTCGGTAGCGAATTCAAATACAAACATATTTCTTTAGTCAAAATTTCACGCTCTACAAAAAAGTATCAATATGTTTTTTTCGTAGGACGTAAGAGAAAAAAGTAATCGAAGAAAAACCGGAGAGAAGTCAAGAATTTTGCAGTTTCCGCCCCCCCCTACTTTTTTCGCAAAGGGTCCTCGAGGTCCAAAACTTGAGAAAATGTTGATTAACCATCCCTGAAGAACCTCCTGAAGTTTCATTAACTTCCGACTTTTTTCTACGTAACCCCACTGTTTTCAACCTGTCGACTGAACTATCATGTCAGTATAACAGTTTCAGTCAACAGGCCGAAACGTATTCTGTCAGGCAGGTAATAAGTACCAAAAATAAAAAAAATTCCATGTAAGTTGTCATGCTTGGAAAAAAATGGTCCGGTACATAGGTATCTGTACTCTAAATGCTATTAATGAAAATTATAATAATAACAAGATGTAACCACAGTTAAGAAATCTCCCCGCGGCAAGTATTAGCATAAACTCCGACAGATCGGGTCAACAGAATTGTCGGGGAACAACAAAGTTGCTGCAACTGATCTGCTTGCCGTTCTCATTCTAATTTACTCCTTTGAAGTGATGAAATGGACTCAAGAGGAGATGTGACAAGTGGACATAAAAACTAGCAAATTCATGCTTGCATCCTATATCGTCCGTTCCTCCCAAACAACGTGGAAGCCGTGGACTTTTTGAGTTTGGAGTGTCTACGTGACAGAACGGTACTGGATGGAGCATGTATGGATGGTCTTCAAATATGAGAAAGCAGAGATCGTATCATTTCTTTCTGAAGAAGCAACCCTATTAGCGGATGAACTTGGTCTCGTATTCGACACAGAAAAGGCTGATCCAAACTCTATCATCGAGTTAGAACCTGCTCAACAAAAAACTCACGTCAAAGCTGCGGAGACAGTATAAGCGAATCCATCAAACACCTCAGTTACCCAAAACTTTTTTCTTTGCTTCAGGTCAAGTGGGCTCAAGTCGAAGGTCGAGGATTCATAATGGTCTGACAGGATTCAACACCTTGGTCTACTGTAGTCGCGTGATGGGTATAGAGGTCTCAGACACTAGATTAAAACGTGTCGTGGGGTTCAGGAGACCATAATGCATTTGCTGTCAGCTTGTCAGGCTTATGCGATGTCTTCTGTATATCCACAAGCATAACGTGGTGCACGAGAGTTGTACTATCACCTTCGACAATCATACGGTATAGACATGAACTACAGATTCCTCACCCTCAGGCAAATACAAGCCAATAAGCCTCATATACCTAGCCCTCTTCGGCCGTCAAAATAGGATGATTTTCGTTATAAAGTTTTCAGCTCCTGGCGAAACGAACATAGTCTCAAGAAAGGGAAGAAAAGGGAGGTGGGGAGTATTCAGTGGGGTTAATGATACATCAGGCTGCCCTCCGGATAAGTCGGGGCAACAGAGACAAGACCCGATTGGGAAATTCCCAAAGGATTAACAAAATAGTAGATTTAACCCCAAAGGTCTCAGTTATGTCAAGCAGTGGTAATTCACCGGATTTTTCTGATGATTGGCATAAAACTGGATAACACCAATGTACATTTCGATTATCGGCATTCTTGCTCACCAGTGGATTTATTCATTTAAAAATCCACTGATATGGCCATTTACTGGACAGTTCATAATTTTACTCTTTGATGATGAGTGAAAATACCCCCTGAATTATCTCCACCCGGTTTATTGAATATAAATCATGGTTTCGTCGAGGCTCAGCTTGTGCAGCAAAACATGGGCTACGAACTGGCATATTGAACTGTATCAATTCACGTCAAAAGTCAACACAAAATCACTTCACACCCTATTTGAAGATCAACAAACTGACGGATATTTCTGACGGGTGACGCGCACCATAGCCAGTTATCATCAAATGTCTGTACCTAGGACGATTGGAGATCTTACAGGAATCATATGCCATAGGATAGTTTTTTTTGTAGCTTCACACGCAGTTGGTATTCGATTTGCTATGGGTGTACAATCAAAAAAATGTACAGCAACCAAAATTAATTCCCTTCTATTCATCACTTGGCGATCGTAACATGAGACAACACTGCAGGAGCGAATGTGAGCGAGAGCATAGCTATGTTCACACAATTCCCATAATTCAGTGGCGCTTGAAGAATGTCGTACAAAAAAAATTGTTTAAATAATCACGGATGGCTCTCAAATTTTACAGGTGCTTTCGGACCTTTCGGTAAGTACAAACGGTGGACGTGTGGAAAACCATTTGAATAACTTGTTAGAACACTATAATGGAAGAATAGCCGGCTACAATCGTAAGTCAGTTAGGCGGTCATTCGCTCAATTTTGAATCAAGCGAATTGATTCATGAGTTTTCCAAATGTAAATGATATATATTTATTTAATTCGGAGAGATCCACTAATTCAAGGTTTCATAAGAACGATTTATAACTGTTCATAAAAAACGCCTTGGCAACGAACAGAAAAACTTCTTGATTATTCATCGATTTCTGATTCAAAACTTGTATATTTGCTCATTGTTATTCACGTTTTTATATATTTATTAATATACAGTAATTAAGTTGATCTCGCTTTCATTATGTATTTGCACGGAAGAGTGAAAGCTGATCGGCTGCCATGACAGAATAACGGAAGAAACTGATGGTGAGATTCAACTTATGAATATTCAATTCAGATGGAAGTACAGACTGAGTGTATTTCACCGAATCAGCGAACAGAAAAGTAGAAATACATTTTTATCATATCGTCCAAAATTTATATTTTCACAGTGAAAAATAGTATGCACCACCGTATAAATTATTGGAGAAATATTTTGACTCTAAAATAGCAAAGTTTTCTGAATATAACAGAAAATAATGATAATGAGCAGTCTACGGATTTACAAAAACGATTCAATACTATCGATGGAAATACTATCGTTTTTACATTCTCCCAACAAGCTGCAATGAACGTTTCAATTGCCTTCTTGTTGCTATACCGGGTGGCTACGGAAGTATTGCCTACAGAATATCTCAGTTATTGTATGAAGTAGGTTTGTGAAATTTGGAGCGTCGATATAATGACATAAGAGCTAGAATTTGAGCATATTGACATGTTGAAGTTAACTTCCGGCCTGACCGGAAGTAACATCAACTTTCTTATTTTAAATGGAAACCCAATTTTTTTTTCTTTTCGCTTTATTCAGCATTCAATTCCCTTTCTAATGACATATCACAAGTTGGTATCTAACCAGAAACTAGATCAGAAAATAATTATTATTGAAATTCACCGAGTAGGCCGTGGAAGCAAAATGAAAGCCAAAATTTGAAAAGTTGGCTACGGAAACCATACGTCACTTGATAACAGTTGATACTACTGTGATGTTTTATTTTCATTCGTCGGCGTTATAAAAAGCCGCCAAAAAAAATATTGGAAAAATTGAGAAAAAAACCATACCTACTCTGTAGGTCCATAACTTAAATAGGAACATACAACTTTTTCTTGCCTGTACTATTCAGCATAACCATTTCTTTCTAATGATATAATAGAAAGTAATTTTTGGAAATGAAATACCAAAAAATCCAATTATTATTATTCAAATACCAAAAAAAAACAGATTTATCGAAAAAAATAAATTCAAATTTTTTGGTATTTCATTTCAAAAAATTACTTTCTATTATATCATTAGAAAGGAATGGTTATGCTGAATAGTACAGGCAAGAAAAAGTTGTATGTTCCTATTTAAGTTATGGACCTACAGAGTATTGTTTTTTTCCCAATTTTTCCAATATTTTTTTTGGCGGCTTTTTATAACGCCGACGAATGAAAATAAAATATCACAGTAGTAGCAACTGTTATCAAGTGACGTATGGTTTCCATAGCCAACTTTTCAATTTTTGGCTTTCATTTTGCTTCCACGGCCTACTCGGTGAATTTCAATAATAATTTTTTTCTGATCTAGTTTCCGGTTAGATACCAACTTGTGATATGTCATTAGAAAGGGAATTGAATGCTGAATAAAGCGAAAAGAAAAAAAAATTTGGTTTCCATTTAAAATAAGAAAGTTGATGTTACTTCCGGTCAGACCGGAAGTTAACTTCGACATGTCAATATGCTCAAATTCTAGCTCTTATGTCATTATATCGACGCTCCAAATTTCACAAACCTACTTCATACAATAACTGAGATATTCCGTAGGCAATACTTCCGTAGCCACCCGGTATATTTCCTCCAAGAAAGTATTTTTGGTTTTTCGTTGCCATGAATATACCCGGCAGATATCAAAATCTAGCTGACGTGCTTAATGTATCCTTAAAAAATTGCGACATGGCAATAATATCATGATTTGAGGGATAACATTATGAAAAGATTTACCCTCAGTTTTATTTGAGTATTACTCATCTAGGTTGTGTTACTTGATCGAAGACTATTGACCAAAACTGAAATTGTTTATCAGTTCATTCGATTATGACAAGTACTGCGTTATATTCGAAAAACAGCTTGTTCCAGTAAAAAAACAAAATAAGCTTATTTTGTCACCACAAATATCTGCTATCTGCAAACGCAGTTTTAATTACTGTACATGTGTTTTTCGATAAGCCATAAAATGTGGAGAATTCGACTTAGCAGGTTTACACTCTTAGCCAACGTTTTGATTTTCAATTTTTTCTGGAGAGGATGGAGCACACACTGAATAATTTTCCATAAGTATTTCATCCAGCATACGGAGGAGCTTAGTTCAATAAGTAACACAGCTGCAGTAATAGAAACTTCCTTTGTATACTATAACAGACTATCATCTCTTCTATTCGTGTTCGCTTACCTGCACCACTTAGTACAAATTTCAGAGTTGTACTACTGCCGAACATAATTCAGACACTTGGACTCCAATGGTCACGACTGTTCTCCATACCGAACAAGTCCCGAAGTTTCGCACGTAGAGCGATGCTACAGGAACATATCAATGTGGTGCAAACTGAAGTGTGGCAGAATGCGAGATTCCAGACGGAATTCATATTGATACAAATATGCGAATAAGGAAATATCAAATCAAGCTTGCATTCATGTTGGGGAATTTGCGAAAATATTCTAATTGCTTCCAAGATGAACGATGGCGTAACATTCTAGTGCAAGATGCAGTTTGATGAACACACGTTATTATTTTGTTGCGATATTACTAATTAATACTAACAACTACTAAACTATTTTTATCAACGTCGCTATGAAGATACTACTAATAAAACACTTAGATCTTTTTAAACCGCTCAACTAATATAAAGTAGCTATATCTTCCAAAAACTTCTCAAAAACTTCCCCACCGAGTGAAATGTGTTGTCTAATTTTCTCAATTCGAGCACAGTAGATTTTTCGGGAATCATCCGTTCTCTAGATTACTCAGTACTGAAAAGAATGTGAATGATTTCGCGAATGAGAAAATTTTAATGGCACCGGTTTATTTGTTATGCAAGTGAAATACGTTTTATGGTCGGCAATCGACAACGTCGTAGTTGGAGTACTTTTTTTTCAATCTCGTAACATAATGCCCCTCTCAATTTTGATAGTCCCGATCAAGCAATGTCTTTCTAGTTGAACGACCTTCATGTTCACTCTCGCGCTGCGTTGAATCCTATAGACCCTATCGTATAGGGTTTCTTCACAAGATGGTGTTGATTCGGAAGAAACTCCTTTCTTACCCGATCTCCTTCTTTAAATCTACCAGTATTGACCTTAAGATCGTATCGAGTCTTCAGTAATCTTCAAATTTTTTCTTGCAAATTCGTGGATCCAAGTCGAGCTATCATGCAGTTCGTCTGCATAATCCTACAGCTCTTTTTCTCTAGCACTTGGTGACCTGCACACCAAGTCTCAGGGCAAACAAAGTTCTCTACCGAAGATAATGCTGAGCTTTATGGAATCGTGCACATATGCTCTGTAGGCCATCAAGAATAATGGAAGATGTCGATGCCAGTTCTTTTGGTGCACTTCTACTACTTTGGAAATATATTCTTCCATAGTCCTGTTGAACCTTTCAACCATGCCATCAGACTGTGGGTAGAGGGCAGTTGTTCTGGTTTTGCTAATTCCCATCAATTCACAAAATTCCTTGAATAAGTTTGATTCAAAATTCCTTCCTTGATCTGAATGTAGCTCCATTGGCACTCCAAACTTCAAAAATATGTTATCCACCTAAGCTCTTCCAACTGTGGATGCTTCTTGATTAGGCAGGGCATAAGCTCCAACACATTTGCTGAAGATGTATTTGTTGCCATCATTCGACACCGGAAACGGTCCAGCTACATCGATGGCGATTCTTTCGAAGTGGGCACTTACATTGTATTGTTTCATTTCTTCTCTTGCCTTACTTGTCTTGGGGCCTTTGCTTGCTTCACACGTTAGACATCTTCGGCACCATCTTTCTACACCTTCACGACATTGGATCCAGTAAAACCCCTGCTGTATTTCATCCAAGGTCTTGTTAACTCCAAAATGTCCACTTGATTTGCCAACATGAATCTCCTCCAGGACACAACTTATTCTCGACCTAGGCAAAACCAATTGAAAGGGCAAGTGGAAGAAGGAGTTATATTACACATCTGTTTGTGGGAAAAATAGGTTTTAGTAAAGTTAGCGTCCTTGATGTTTAATGTAACATACCCTTTCTACCACTGTTTATCTGCTCAGATATGTAGAATAAATAGAAGCAAATCCTTCTTCTTCCATGACATAACCGAATATTTCAATAAAATGTTTCTTGACCCCTTCTTCCACTTGCCCTTTCAATTGAGAAAACACTTTTCTGTCGTCGGATGATTCCGAAACTATCTTCAATAGACCATTCTCAACAATCAGGGAATCCCATTGTGGTCACAATGCCTTGAAAGTTTGTAATCGAACTGAAATTTCCTTCCAGATGGGTCTTTTCGCTCCGCTTTCCTTCCATCTCAGAATATCTGCAAAGATTTTATCACTTTCTTGGTTTTGTCTCAATTTCGCTGTGGTCCAATTGTCGTCCACTATTGATTGGTTGATTAATTGGCGACGTTCAACAGCATGTGCTATATATGGAAATGGGTTGATTTCCTCTTTCAACTATTTTTTTGATTATGGGATGAAATAATCAACCAAATGCGTTTTATTTTGGTGTTCTCTTGATGACCATGGTCCGATCTGAGAATCACGATGTATTAATAATGAAAAATAAATTCCAAATATAACACCTTATACAATTATACGAACATACACTGTACCATTTATTCTACACCTACAGAGTCGAAAAGTTTCATTTAACTAATTCAAATCATTGAAAGGAATCATTTCAAAGCTGTTAATTTGTTGACTTCATTATAGATATCAAAGTATCAGACATTTTGATTATTCGAAATATTCCATTCATTAAATGTGCAGATTTCCTGGACCAAACACTGCGTAACGAACAAGAACTTTCTCTTTGAAGTGACTGAAAGATCGAAAGCTAATTTTCTTCCCTCTGGCCAGTCATTGCGAACAGGAGACCTTATTTTGACGACAAAGGTTCGCATTATATTCCCCCTCTAAATACTTTCAGGGTCGCAACAGGAATTACGGAATGATTTGTTCTTCGTTCAGATAAACCCAGATTTTTGGGTATCTGATATACAGAGTGGGCTATTGAAAACAAAACTAGCAGTTCAATGGGCCGTGGTGGTCGTGATGGTAGAGCGCTTGCCTCTCAATTACAGGGCCGTGGGTTCGATTCCTAGCATGGTCACTGATCTCGTGCATGGTATCACATATTCAAAGATATGGGCTACGTCTTCCCTAGCTCGCACAAGTCTCTAACTTCTGAGGGTTGCTCGTGAGGGTGCAGCCGGTTGACGGATATAACAATTTTAACAATGTCAACAATTGCTCTCCTCTACACGCGACTATAACCTTCAGAATTTAGAATGACTTTCCGGACATCCATAAGTTACTTCACAAGATGAGTGGCAGGGAGGACGTAAACAAAGTGTAACATCGTGTGATAAGGAGGGGATACCAATAGCAAAGAATATCTACATACTGAACAAGAAGCAACAGTAGCTATGGAGGGGGATAATCGGTTTCTAGTGCGCAGGTTTACAGGCAAAATGGCGTTGTAGCAACAGCTGATTCTTTGTTGACAATGCCAAATCTATAGATATATTATTTACATACAGAAAGCCTTTCATGTATTGATTGTGATTGATGTGTACAACTTGTGAATAATTTATGTATTCAAAAAATGAGAAAACCTGGTCATTCCTGTCTTGAACCACCAAAAACGATGGGAAAAGTAGCTTCTTTCAATTTCCGAAAGATTTGTCATCGTAGGTCAAAATGCTTTCATATTCCAGAAACTATCATGGATGTTGAATCTCTGTAGCCGTCAGAAGTTGTCTAATGCAGTAAAGACGTTAAGTACCTTCATGGTAATTTAGGAGTGTGAGCCAAACACTTTACACAACATACATGTTCCTTAATGACCAACAAAAGAGATTGCAACCTCACACTATGCCAATTCAGTACGTTGCCAATGTTTCAAAAGTCTGTTACCATGAGTAGGTGAAAATTGAAATAACAAATTTTAAACATGAGTTACTAAATATCTTAAAGTTTTAGGTCAGAAATTCATGCGAGTTCTTCGAATATCAATGAAATATGTGAAACCAACCTAGATAATATAGATTCCATGGCTGGAAGGTAGGAAATTAGTGTGGCTGAGTTAGAGTATTATTATTACTGATTTTTATTTTAGTTCGGCACCCCTACCTTCCATAAGTATTGTAGTACCAGATCCAACAAAGACTGAGCACGTGCTAAAACTGGAAAGTTACAGGAAGACGTTAGATCACTCAAAAAACGACAAGTGGAGATGAAATGTGAAGCCACTGTTGAGCACTTCAATGAATTGTGTTTGAACTCAATTCGCTTTCATAACGACCCAAAATAATGCTTGTATAAGAAATTCTGCTCCTTCTTTCATATAAAATTAACTTTTTGCCCATTAGTATTAAAATTATTTGCGAATAATCAGTCAAATAAATTACTAAGTTGGTATGTATTTGTTTTATTTTATCCTTTTATACAGTCGATCCAAGATAAAGATTTTCACAATGAGGATATCAGAAACGGTGATCAATACACTTTCGGAGTATTTTCAAAATATTTTATAAAATGTTCCCATTCAAATTATTTTGAAAACCCGATTTTTTGATATAGTATTTTAAATTTTTCTTGTGTTATTGCTAGAGTTAGCACAAAAAAAAAACACTTCTTATGAGCTTTTCTATTTTTCGATTCGTTATCGATCATAAAACCAAAAATAAAAATTTATCTCAGCAAGTTTAATCGATCAGTAAAAAAAATCTTCAGATAATATATATACTTTCATTTATTTCTATGATAACAGAAATATATCTAACAAATTCTGTGTTTAAAAAAAATCGACTCTTGCTCCTACGATAACGTGATTATTAAATCAAATAATCATTAATAATAATATTTGTTTACATTTTGCAGCGTCTGTCGTTCAATAGAAAGTACTGTCGTTTAATAATGAGTTCTTTCTTCTGTGTCCCCACCTTTAGCACCCTAACAAAATGAAATTACCTGTTGAACATCAAAAGGGCCGACAGAAGTGTCGCTTCTTGTTCAGTGATGTAGATATTCTTTGCCAATAGAATTCCTAACGTATAGATTTGTAGTAGTTACAGTCCAAATTTAAACTTAAACGAAAACCTTTAAAATATTACCAACTCTTTCAATATTATTATAAAGTTTACAATTTTTTTTTTGTATCTCCTTTTGGCATGTGGAAGCCGCGCGCGATGGCCATCTTTGACATACGCCGATACCGATTTGAGCCACAATATGCCTACGCCTGTAGGTACATATGGGAGAAAAAGGGTTTGAGCATTTTTCGTTACTAAACGATCTTCCATGAGAACTATGAGCTTTATGCTCAATATTCTATACTTCATGATGATTCCCACCACTTAGTAATAACTACATTCGTTCTTTGGTCGTTGGAGGTGAAGGCTATTTTATGAGTTTAATTTATTTTTAATTAAATTAACACCATTCAAGAATTTTGTTTCTTAATATTTTCATATATTTTTTTCAAGTTTCGAAGTATTTTTATCACTCTTATAGTTTCAAATCTATAATCAAACTGTATACATCTGGTTTCCGAATAAATACTAATAACCAAATCAATTTTGTTTTTTAGATGTGAGATTTCAAACTCATGGTCTAGTTTTTTTAAACTTCCCTCACGCGAACAGGTGAATAGGTGAATCTATCAACACCCTATTGGGCGAGTGTCACCCTAGTGTGCGTAACAGGCAAGAGGAATTGACGTTTATGTAGTGAGTAAGTATAACATTACTTTGTCAGTTATAATTACCTATTAAATTCATTAAGCTGAACTAATCATCCGAGTGTTATTCTTCTTCTGTTAAATTAATAAGGGTGTGTTGTCCAAACTGCTCGATAAAGCACGGTATACTATACTACCGTGTATATAGTGATTTTCTGAAAACTAGAGACAATCATAAAAATTCAATAACTTTTATTTACTTGTTCTTTATTTTGTGAGAAGTCAAGAGATATAGTAACGACACTGACTCTGACTTGGAGGGCAGGATTGGAAATTTACGTACAAGCTGAATATTTTCTGAATTAGCAGCTGTGAAATTGTCTACTAGAGTAAGACACGAATAGTCTATATTGTTTACCTAAACGGATTGTATTGAACAGCTCAACACAGTATGTTATATGATCCAATTATCAGAAACTTCACTAGAAGGCAGTTTTCTCCTATTTTATGAAAGCACAACAAATTCCAGACTGCAGGCTAGATGCCTTAAAGCTGTTGTCTGTCCACTGAGTAAAACCTAACCGTCATTTGAGTCGAATTGCAATTTCTCCAAGAAATTATATATGGCGATGCCTTCTCAGTTTCAACCAAAAGTGAATACGTATACTCAAACGCGAGATGAAATCAACACGTGATCCAGAAAGTTAGGTAACATATTTGGTAATAGCAGGCAATGACGTCGCTGAAAACATCTGAGATAAAGAGTTTTTGTGATTGTCTCTCTTTTAAATTATTCCCAGTTATTCCCAGATGAAACTTGTTTTATAATGGGACGATCACTCAGATACGATGTCATGATTGAAAAATCAATACTAATTCAGATGTAATTAACTCAGCCATAGTTTCTAAAGCTATTTAGCCCCATAGCGATCTATCTCAGACCAAGGCGACCTTAAATTACGGGAAGAGCCAATAGGAGTCAAGAGCTCTATATAACCAAACCACTAGTGGTCTATGCTGAGAGATATCGAAGAATTAGTCGATAGTTTGTGCTTGAATGAATCGGTCGTAAGTTTTCAGTTGAACAAGCCAGTCAAGATCGTTGGGTAGAAGGGGGTATGAGCTTCAATAGCTCCAGCCTAGTCTTTCTGATGATATGTATTGATGTCGATTCAAAATCAATTGATATTCTTGGTTTGCTATGTAGTCTGAAGGGGTTCAATCAAGCAAGGTTTTGCATTCTGTTCAAGTTTTAATACTTGAATTTTTTGTATATTCAATTGAAAATTTTACTATTCTAGAGAATCAGAGCATTCATTATGAATGTTTCACAATGTTTATAGTCAATGTGGATTATCACTCCAAACTCAGGTGGATATTTAATGAAATTTTATTCATTCGATTTTTCCTATATAAGTATGCCATTGAAATATAAAACAATCGAACCACTTGATTTTCTTTGTAGTTTGGGAATCAAAGGACCCCGCACATTTTTTACGTAAAATGACTTTCGGCAAATTTTTATAAAATATTTATATGTTCTATAGAAGTTCTGACATCCTCATTACGTAGTCCAATTTGAATATCGATCCTTTAACAAACTTTTGAGCTACAGGGTGTCAAATATTCGACTTTTGCTATTTTGAGTGTCATGCATCAATTTTATTTTTGTGCACTAATTCGAAATTTAACTTTCTTAGACATTAACTCATCACATCTTAGTTGAGTCCTTATAGTTGGATAGAAAATAAGGGTGTTACATCACAGAATGGCACGAGAATGTTCATAGAGATAGATAAATATCAGTACCATAATCGTTTTGATTTTCATTCAATCCGTTGAAACTAGAGAACAAACGGCTGAAATTTGCCAATTATTTGCAAAACTATGGGTCTTCATCAACTATATGAGGATTCATATGATTGCATGTCCAACAGTATATAGTTTTTTCAAGTACAGGGTGGCAATTCATATGCGTACAAATGCCATATCTCATGAATAAAAAATCATATAATTATCACGATGGGTCCCATAACTCTCACTAGGATTTGAAGGTTAAACTGAAATGACTCATGAAATAATCCTCCGCATCACCCCTTCTAATTTACAGCCACCCGAATTCAAATAGAAATTTCTACTGGCGTGATATTTCATTGATAAGCTGGTGAAAAATGCTCTCCCCTTTCCTTCCTCATTAAACAAGTAATTAAATGTTATTTTGTTGAATACCTATGCATACAGTATGATTGTTCTATTATAGTCTTATCCACATTGAGAAGTCAGTTAACGTGACATACGTAAATGCATTTCAAATGGGACATTTCACGCCAATGTTGCCTACGTCGCTTACAGGTCCGGCCGAGCAATAAAATGTGTCTCTTACATTTTTGGTTCAACAAGTTGATTTGTTGAAACGTTTTGAGAAGTAATTTTCGTTTTTTTTAAAAAATAGTAATGAATGAAAAATAACAATCAGAAATAGTCAGTAAAGTTTCTAATATGACTGGAGTTTGTCAGCGATCTGTGTATCGATATCGAAACTAATATGTTCATGGTCCCATTCGTAACCCCACAAGGAAAAGAAAAAGATCCAGTTTTTCCAATAGCCATGTGAAAATATATTGTAGTGTGAAAATGGACTAAAACAATTTTGCTAATTCATTTAAAACACTACTTGAACAATTATTCAACTGAAACATCGACTTCACTTTTTATTTCTACTGTGGCTTTTTCTCTGCGGACTCTGGAACTATATCTGCAACTCTCTGCGACTATCTATCTGCCCTCTCCCGTCGAGTGCCTTATATACTCCCAAGCAAATTCTTTTCACAGTTCTCGACTTATCGGGATTATAGAACGACTCACACAAATAGTTCTAGAAGCGGATAGAAGCTAGTTCTCGGCGGTTAGTCATAGTTGTTGATCCGCTAGCCAACACAAGTTGTTCATTTAATAGTCGAGGGTACATAATTAATTAGGCGAACAGGGCCGGCCTCGAAATCGTTCCAATATTATGAGAGTATATATAAATACGGAAAATTTTACATGCATTCTGAAAAACTTACCTCCAACTCTCAACAGAATCTTGAAAGAGGTGAATAAGTAGAACATCCCCCAAGTTTAAGCAAGAGTACCTACTAGGAAGGCTACTATACGATATGGGTTTCATTTACGGAAAACAAAATAGAAATTCCATCGTGATTGAGAAAGCAGAAATAATCTTTGGAGTCATCAATTTCTTCGAGAAATGAGGAGATTCAGGCAGGAAGGAGCCAATATAATTTATATGGACGAATCGTGGGCCAGTATAACTAACGAATATTCCATTTTTCGAAACATATAATCAAAATTTTAACTTTCATATAGAATATACTTTCTTTTCAATTCACTTTCATCATAAAGGCAATAAGAGAATCTCTAGATTATTTACAAAAATAATGCATCTTTTCGTTGTGGCGCAAATTTGAGAATACCGTGTTTAATTTATATTTTGCTAATTTACTTCCTAAAATTGTTCAATGTAAACACTACTGTTATTTCAAAATATTTTCACAATCAGTAACACTCCCACCGTCTAGCGTACCAGCGTACGGCCCTGCCCTTTATATGTCATTAATGCCTCTTTCTGAAGTATGAACTCCGGCAATTGTGTTATACTATCTTACATTACTGACTTCTCAATGAGGATCCGACTATAGTAAATGTGGAACCCGGACATTTGGATCTCGTGCACACGTGGTTAGTTTTATCTATTATATGGGATATCCATCATCCACTTCATTACGAAACTAATGATGCTAATAATTGCAGCATATAGAATAAAAAAATCCACTGTTTTTGCAGGATGGATAAGTTCGTTTGTCGATTATATTTTTCCTTGCGATCTACTTAGAATTTGAAAATACCTATTCAAGTAACTAAAATATTCATGATGCGTTTTTTCATTTCACTTCCATGCAAAAAAATAATATTCCATTTTTATTTTGATGAGGAGGGAGAGGGGAGAGCATTTTTCACCAGCTATTCAAAGAGATGAAACAAGTAGAGATTTCTATTGAAAGTATTTGAATGAGGGTGGGTATATGGTTTTAAATCAGGATTGGTGAGACTGGAAATAAGAGGGGGTGATGGGAAGTATTATTCCATCAGTTATTTCAGTTTAACTTTCATATCCTAGTAACCGTTATCGACAATTCGTGATAATTATATAATTTTGTTCATGAGATACCTGTAGAATTTGTAATATAAATTGTACTCTGTACATGAAAAAATATAAACCTTTGGACAGACAATCATATGAATCCTCATGCATATGGAGACCAATAGTTTTTAAAACAATTGTGAAATTCAAGCCGTTTGTTTTCTAGTTCAACGAATTGAGTGAAACTCAAACCGATTATGTTATTCATATTTATCTATTTTTATGAACATTGTCTTACCATGCTGTAATGCACACCCTTTGTAGGATATTATTTTTTATTCGAATGGATGGACTCATGAGCTACAACTCACATGTCCTAAATTCATCTCTAAGAAATTGGTGCACAAAAATCAAATCGATGCATAATACCCTAAATTGCAATAATCGAATTTTTCATACCCTTTAACTCGAAAACTGGTCATAGTATCGATCTGTAAATTAGAATACGTAATGGGGATGCCAGAATCTACAACATATCAAAATTTAAGCAAAATTAGCCTAAAGCCATTTTAGGTGCGGGGTCAAAACCTCTGATGTTATCAGTAACATCAAGAACTCCATCAGTGTGTTGAGAAATTTGCGTATGGGGATTGCTTGCTGTGCTAACTGTCTAGACAATACCCAAATAGATAGAACAAGATAGACATCGAACGACTATTAGATCAACCAAACCTATGTATTCCCGTTAATTGAGCACCATGCTGCATTTCCTTATGATAGATTTTCATCAAGTTTCGATCAGTCATTTCAAAAACTATTTTACCACTAGTTTACCACCCATCTAAGACTGAGAAAATCAAACTCCATACCAACTGCGAATAACCGAAATCACACTGGTCATATCATAAATTCCAAATTACAGGAGAACGAAACCATCCAGGAACCGAAAGAGAATCCAATAAGAAACGGAGATAGAAACAGTCGAACGGTGCGTGTTCGAAATGGTTTGTGTATTCTCTTGCAATTTACTCGGATATCAATTTCCAGTCAAATAATTTAATATCGTTTCTTCCGAGTCGACCCTCTCCGATAGCTGGAACTTGTTTTTGCGAGAGATCAGAACTGCCGACATAAAGGATATCTTATCCCAAGATTAAAAGGAGTTTCAGTGACTCCCGCACACGAGTTTCCAATCTAATATCCGGTATATATCTCTTTTTGTTCCCGATTCTTATAGAACAGTCGATGGGGACACACTATTCTGCACTACTAACAAATGTTCAACTGACAAGCACTTTTGTAATTGAAGTGATTGGGCTAGAACTTGAATTAACGTTTCGAATAAATTCATGGGATTTTTAGGCCTTTCTGTCGTTTCACTACTGTGACTAATTTGTAAATTTTTGGTTCGAATCGACTTCTAGGATATTTTTTAACGAATTCAATATCTCTTCAATAGTTCGGTGGTGAAAATTACTAAATTATTTTCTTTGTTATTGTTCCGTATTTTCTGGACAGTTTCTTTGAATAATTTATTTTCAGTTAGGAGCTCAACTCTTACCTAGTTTGTTGAGCTGTTTCTAATTAAATATTGATTTCGTTCAACATCTATTGTTCTTCATCAGTTTCTGTATTCAATATTGACAATGATTTTATGACTAATTTCTGCCTTGCCGTAACTCTGTAGATATGGTTGATTTGAATGTTGTGTCTCGATGGTATCTGTTGTTATTCTATTGGAATTCGAAGTAGAATTCTCTTCAAGGAAGTAGTGAATGACAATTCTTATAATTTTTGACCATTATGACGTATCTCCCATGACTCCAAGATAACTAGGAATTCATATACTTCTTACCCAGTTTTCACAGAACCCCTCCAAATATTTACAATCTTTGCTTTTTCCAATTTTTGAAAGTTTCACATAAAACTAACCAATATTTTACAAAACTATTTGAACAAGTAATTTAATAAGTGTGCCATATTGTTTGTCCATTAGATGCATTACCACGATGGAATGATTGTGTAGTTTTTATTATTATGAATACTCAGTTTGTTCAGAACACAACATAATTCAATAAACGTCAAGACATTAGCCAGATAGATAGTTGTTTTATCTTCGAAAATACTATAAAGTCTGTAAGTGTAGACATTAGTGACAGGATTGATTTCCATTGTTTTACAATCACTGGTTCAATATTCAACGTCAAAACTATATTGACATAATAATGTCAATGAATATAGCACCAATCATATTTTGACATATAGTTATTCAGATATATGAACCCTCCTATTTTTCTCAGTTAATATGATAGTTATTGGAACAAATTTGTATGCAAGGTTAACGGCATTTCACTCTGCATCTTTTGGTGAATGTGTTATTGGTGGAGGAGTGACGTCATCGGCAATTTTTTTAAATGTAATCATATGTCGTTAGAAACTTTGATTTTTCTCATTCAAGAAGTAGTAATAATATTTTAACTCTTTCAATTGATAAGTACAGTGTGTTTTGTATTTTTGTGTATACGTTTTTACTTTATTCACTATTACTTGATTTTTTCAAAAATTGACACATTTGAGGAATGTAGGCAGGCCGATATTCTAGCGATATGGCAATTTGAATCGGACAGTGTAAGTTAGTTTTAATAAACGAAGATTTTTTCATACTCATGCTACATCAAAAGTTGTTTCATTAACAAATTTTACTTATCAAAAACTGAAAATAAAGGATAGTTGAAGGAATATTTGATATGAAAAGGAAAAATATTTTATTTCGTCTTCAACAAAAACTCAATGTATTCAATGCTCGAACCGTAGTCAATGAGCTAATCTATGAATAATGCCCTGAACACTTTCAAGCAAAAGGAATTTCCAACTAATGTGAATCTACAAATTTTCTAAATCATTGTGTCTGTCGACATAGACCTTACCTTTGAGATGACCCCCGAATGACCCCATAAAAAAAATTTGATCTGGACTTCTTGCCACTCGATTGTACCACGTCGTCCTATCCATCTGTTCTCAAATGTTTCATCTAGATGATTCCTTACTTGTTGGGAATATATGTTTCTGTGGACATAACCGATTTTGCCGAGATGATGACGTACAAATGATGGAATAACGCCATCTCTCAAACGATTCAAATAGTTCTCAGTACTCATTAATAAAAGGGATCGCCGCTCTACGTACGTCGTCCGGCAACCCTCTTTTTCATTAAAAAAATTATAATTTTCTGAAGTATTAAAGTAAATAATATTATAATACTAATTAAAATTACTATTTTTTTTCTCTGACGTTCTTTTCTCGAAAATTTCAATTGAATTATTCTGGAACAAATTTCATGCACCTACATATTTTGCTTCAGTTGTAGGGACCTGTGGGTGTTCCTCCACCCACAGTTTATGGGCCCTCTAGGGAACTTCCCCTGCATGCAAAATTGTGTTTTGGGCGAACCTTCGGTTCCTCTGGATTCCTTTTTCCGGTTGCCTGGAGTTCCTCTGGTTTCCTTTTTCCCGTTGCCTGGAGTTCCTCTGGTCAGCGCCCTCGGAACGGTTGACTTCTCCCCTCGAATGGGTTCACGAGGTGCCTACTTCGGTTACCCTTATAAGGTAGTTTTGGGAGTATAATAATAATAATAATAATAATAATAATAATATTAATAATAATAATACTCCTTCATGACGCTATATCAGAGCTCCTCCTCAGCCGGTTGACGAAGTGGCAGATATGCTACGTGTCGTTCTGGCTGTAGAGGACGCACGCAACATTCTACCTACGGAAGGCATCAGAACCCGCAGTGCGCTTCATCACAAGCCCCTGAAGCCACAACTGGCACGGGTGGATGCGGAGAATCACGATGTCCTTTCAGAAGAGGCTGACATCTGGCAGATCAACTCTGCCGTGTATGACGCCGCTCAGGCCCTCTCCCAAGCGGAGAGGAGGGATACCACCCCTCTGATTGGGAGGCACGCGTCTCGTATCCAGTGTGTGGTGGACTACGTGGCGGCCAATAGGCCCTTCACGCCCGCAGTGCGGCGAATTGCCGCAAATCTAAGACGGGCTCACCACACACTGAATCAGGGCGTGCTGTTAACCATCAAACAGCTCTGTCTTGATAGGATACGAATGCTGGTGGCTGCAAAAAAGTCACTGGTGAGGCGGGCGAGGAGCATCGCGGAAAACATGAAGTTCCGAGATAAACCCTCTCGCCTATTCCAAGAGCCTCCACGTGTTGTGGATAACCCGCCGGCGGCTGATCGGGTAGAAACCTTCTGGAAGAACATTTATGAGTTTCCGCAAACACTCAACGTAGATACTCCAGGCCTAGCGCAGTTCGAAGCCTTCTGCAGGAGGCTTCGTCAACCAACTGCGCAATCCGATAACCTCGTAAGAAGTTCGACGGGCCATAAAAGGCTCTAAGAACTTTGCTGCTCCAGGCCCCGATGACCTAAATAACTATTGGTGGAAAAAATATCCATGTACCCCCCACCATCTAGCAAGAGTTTTCAACTCATGGTTAGATGGGGAGCAGCACATTCCGGATTGGTTTAAAATTGTTTTTTCCGTTAACCAGCTGTCATCCCCCTACGAACGACAGCCCTCAGAAGTCGAAACTTGTGCGAGCTAAGGATTAACGAGGTCTTACCTTTTAAAGTGCGATTCCTAGCACGAGACCAGTGACCATGCTGGGAATCGAACCCACGTCCCTCGGACTGATAGACTAGCGCTCTACCATCATGACCACTGCGGCTGGTGTGTGATCGGATATATGAGCAAAGAGGATCAAAGAAGGGGGTCGCTGGCTGCAAGGAGAACCTGCTGATCGACAGATGCATCACGCAGGACTCCGTGCAGTATAAGCGTAACCTTTCAATGGCCTGGATCGACTATCGCAAGGCATTTGATACAACATCGCATGAGCTCATCATGCATTTGCTCAGATTCCTTGCGGTACCCGATCAAATAGTGAGATGCATTGAACAGCTGATGTCGCTCTGGAGCACTCGCTTTACCATAACATCTGATCAAGTCAGAGTCCAAACAGAGCAGGTTATCTTTAGAAGGGGCGTGTTTCTCACTACTGCCATTGTCCGTTGCACTACGAAAAACCCGCAGATACAACTGCGGCACCCCCAGCAACCGGAGGCATAAGGTCACCCATCTGTTTTACATGGATGACCTTAAACTTTATGCCTCCGGAGAGAAGGACCTTCATCAGTCCTTAAGGGTGGTGCAAGAGTACACGCATGCTATCGGAATGGAGTTTGGGATCGACAAATGTGCCACGGTTCATCTCAAAAGAGGACGATGCGAGGAATACGGAGAGGACGTTCAGCTCGTAGACGGAAGCATCCTACATCATCTGGATGCCGGAGAGACGTATACCTACCTAGGGGTGGAACAACGCCACACCCAAGAGGTAGGTACTGTCAAAAGCTCTCTCCGCGGCAAGTATCAGCACAAACTCCGACAGATCTGGTCTTCAGAACTGTCGTAGAAGAACAAAGTTGCTGCAACTAATATGCTTGTCGTTCCGATTCTACTTTACTCTTTTGGAGTAATGAAATAGACTCAGGAAGAGCTGCGACAACTCGACGTAAAAACTCGCAAAATTATGCATCTTCATAGAAGCTTGCATCCTAAATCGTCTGTTCCACGGTTATACTTCCCCAGACAACGGGGAGGCCGTGGACTTTTGAGTCTGGAGTGTCTACATAGCAGAATGGTACTGGATGGAGCCTGTAAAGTCATCAGGAGTTCAGATCCCCTTCTCTGCTTGGTATGTGATCATGAAAAAGCAGGAATTGAAGCATTTCCTTTCAAGGCAGCAACCCGTGCAGCCGATGAACTCGGTCTCATATTCGACACTGAACGGACGAACCCAAACTCTGTCACCGAGTTGGAACCCGTTCAGCAAAAAGCCCACGTGAAAGCTGCGGAGTGTGACAGGCTCTTACCGCTACATAGGGATAAGCCAATGCATGGGGTGTTCTTCAAGAACATTGAAGACCTGGGCTTATCCAGAAACCTGACCTTCGCTTTTCTCAGGTCAAGTGGGCTGAAGTCGGAAACCGAGGGATTCATAATGGCCTGCCAGCATGGTGTCTTCAACACCCTCGTCTACCGTAGTCGCGTGATGGGTATAGAGGTCGCTGACACTAGATGCAGAGCGTGTCGTGGGGCAGCTGAGACCATAATACATTTGCTGTCAGCTTGTCCAGCTTATGCGGTCTCAGCCTATTCCACAGGCATAACGCGGCCCTACGAGTGTTGTACTACTATCTACGACACTCGTACGGTGTAGACGAGACACCGGTGTTGCCTTATGCTCCGGGGGATATTGAGTCCGTTGTGGAGAATGAGAAGTGCCGAATCTATTGGAACTACTCATTCCCCACCCTCAGGCAAATACAAGTCAATAAGCCTGATGTAGTCCTCCTCGACCATCAAAGTAGGACGATTGAGTTTTCAGCTCCTGGCGAAACGAACATCGTCCGAAAAGAGGAGGAAAAACGGACTAAATATCGAGATCTTCTATTTGAACTCCGCAGGCTTTATCCAAACCATTCTGTCAAGATGGTGGTTCTGATAATAGGGGTCCTTGGTGGAATGATGGACACGCTGCTCTCAAATCTGAAAATCATACCAGCATGCCGTGATGCGGCAGAAAACCTAGCCGAAAGAATGCAGAAGGCCGTTATTTTTGGTTCACTCTGTTTACTCAGGGCACATGACTCTTGGGGAGTGTTTGCTGGGGTAACTGATACACCAGCGCGCTCTCCGGTAGTATCGGAGCCCCGGAGACAGGGCCTGACTGGTACATTCCGTAGGAAAAAAAATAATAATAATATTCCTTCATAAACACTCATAGAGTGTACCCAAAGGCATAGCCTGTGCGGGTAGAGGACAGCTATTATTATTATTTGCCGTAGCGCTCTGGGGCGACTTACTGATGTTTTCGGTGGTGTATTCATTTTTCAGCTGTAGAAAAACCCGCGAAACCTACAGCACCACCCCGAGTACCTTGGGACTCCCGATAACTTTCAGCGGTCAAATTGTGACGAATGAAAAATTGTCCTATATTTCTGTTCATGAAAATACGACACCAAACATACATTTTGAATTATTATTGGTCACGGGTTTTCACTGTTAAATGTAGATCAGACCGCAATCAAAAATCCAGAGAAGAAAGAAGACAATTTGAATTGAATTTGACTCATCACTGAATGAAATAAATTTTGTGAATGATCCGTTTTCTTCAATTTGTCCCTGCACCCAAAAGGAAAAATCCAAACGGGGACCGTAGCTATCCTTAAGCATGTGGATAAACTTGGGTTCGTAAGGCTAGAATTTGTTTTTTTTTTTGAGAAATCATCGAACAGAAGTTGAAGATAAAACAAATCCTCAGACAATTTGTGAACTGACTTGTATGCAACGAGTTAGGAATTCGTTTGAGAACCTCAGTACCGATTTTATATAGAAAGCGACTATCAAGATGTTATAAATGTCTGCAACATGAAGGGCGTCAATTCAAACATTTACTCACCAAATAAATTTGATATACATCTCGATATCGTTAATTTTGTTGATTGATCTCTTTCATTCAAATTGTTTCATAATTCATTTATCTACATTTCTGTAACAGCGGACCAAATTTTTTTTAAGTTTCCTTTGACAGCGTTTTGTAACGATTTCTGTTTTGACGGTTATCAAATAGCAATGTTCTACATGTACAAGTAATTCAAATGTGCGTACATGATCAATTACAATAACATTTGCATTTCTGTTTATTGTTTTCAACTAAACTGCGAGCACCATGGCCAACTGAGAATATAACTAACCTCACGATTTTCTGGAAACTGTTGAATGCATACATAGATATCCGTTTCAATGCTATAATTTTCGATACTGAATAGAATATCATAAAATTGGGTATTTATTTGAATAAATGGAATTTCAATAGGTTTTTCGGTGGAACGATCTGTATAACTTTTATCAAATTGATATCAGAATTCTGCTGAATGTGATCATCTTCTAAATAATCCTGTGCAGTAATAAAATACATTTTTTTCTCGGTCATAAATCATTTGCCTTTTGTGTGCTGAATATTCAAAAGTGGAGAAGTTTTCTTTCGACTATGTGCGGCTCTCAAGACTGGCCTATAGACACAGTTTCCATTTTCCAGCCCTTGCTCAATCCGGCGTCACTTTTACCGTTTGCAACAGTGCAAGATGCTGGACTTTCATAAAGTGTAATAACTAAGTTGGCGAACTGTGCTCTCGGGTCCATACTGCTCGAAAAATGTGTTATTAGATGATGTGCTTCTCCCTGGAAAATTGTTTATTGGATTTATCCGGATACTTTCTTCATCGTGGGTTAGACGGAAAGAAAGATATGTGGAGCGAGGGCGTACGAACGTGTTGGCGGAACACCAACAGAAAGAACTCTTCCACTCGACAAAAAATAATTGAAACTGAGAAAATGATTATTAGGGATGTGGCTGAGATAAACAAACGAAATCAATTCATTGACAATCTGGTTTGAGAAACCCCTTTTTATATCTTCGACCTTCCAAAAACAGGAAATCTCTTCCTATATACAAATCACGAGTTATTCGGGGATTGAAGATAATCTAAGAATTACCTATTAATATAAAGGCACAATAATGAAATTTGTGTGTACTCCAACAGATCATGGATGATCTCAAAGACGAAATCAAAGATTGACTGAATTCGGGCTTTATGAATTAATTTGCATGTAAGGTGAGAGAGAGCCCTAGCTATCGAAAGTGTTCTAGTGATTGACACTTGCTCACTTTCTTCTGAATAATTAGACTATATGCTACCAATATTTTTAAAAAATCTCCAAGATCAGTTGATGTTAATTCGATAACGCTGAACTATTGTTATAAACACAAATGAGCTTTCCTCTAAATATGGGCCTAAGAATTTTTTTTACCAGTCATCGCAAGTGTGTCGATCATTGGTAGGTACATCAACTGTGAATTACTAGAGCTCAGTTCTTCCCAGATATGGTGATAAAGAAAAATTATACCAAAGAACAGTAGTTGTATACCGCCCTTGCTAATAAATCGAAAAGGATGCCCGTAGCTACAACTTCCAGAAAATAAGCACTTACTACATTCCCAGAATCACATTGGAAGATAAATGAAAAGGAGACAAAGTTTAGGAAAAAAATCTATGGTGGAAAAAGCTATAGGTAGAGAAAAAAGCTATGGAGATCCAACAGATTTGAAAGAGAAAGTGAGAATTATTTGAAAGTTCATTTGAAAATAATGAAGAGTGGAAAGAATGTGGTGATGGCCTGGATAATGTTAGTATCATTGCTTCAGAAGTCGAAAGAGAACATGAAGATGACTTGCCAAATTTTTTTTCACATCTCTCTGATCCATTGAAAAATCATTCTTCAAGCTGGTCGAAACTGATGTTTTCACAATTCAATTTGCAGATATCATTAAAAACCTACCCCAGCCAGAACTATGAAATTCCGGGGACAGCAATAAATATTTATTTCCTGTCAGTTAGTGGTGTTTCAATCACTGGTACATGAAACAAATATTGTCAATAATTGGTACCTTGAGCAAATTTGTTTTAAATAAATATTTTGTGGATTTATTATTTTTCTGTACTCAATACTAGAGTCCAGACTGAATCATCAAAGCATAAACTACACAGGAAAATACACGAAATATGTCTACAATCAAATTAATGCCCACAAATATTTTTTTTGTTCAAGTCGTTGTCTAGTAGTGTTAATTACTGGTGCTCTTATCTTATTGCGGAATGAAGGACTTGGTTCAAATTAGGGCCATGAAAACACATCGAGTAGAGTACATGACCACAGACTGCTTGATGGATTCCACGAAAGTTCCTGTGCTGCAAATCAACTTGACTGAATGCTGAAGACGGTATTAAGTGAATTCAGTTTCAGTTTTCAGTTTATTCAGTTTAGGTATCGTACACATATTTTTACAAAAAAAAAATGGCAATAATATGCTTGTTTCGTGACATGTCTCTCTCCCTGCTAGAGGCTATAATAAATAGTACTAACTACGTTATAATAATACCGAAACAGTACCTAGTGCGTGTTATGTTAAATCAATAAATAAGCTATTCTAGAAAACCCAGAAGGAAAATGTAACAATAAATAAAGATAATGCATATATTATTCTGTGATGTTTTTTTTTTTTTTCAGAAAATACTAAAAATGAGATTTTGATTCTGCATTATGAAATATTTCATGCTTGACTTATATTTACTTGTCTTACTAATGATTTTTAGGTGAAGGGGTATGAAAGGGTATCATATTAAAGAGCTTTGGGCCAAAAAAGAAGACATGTCTTTGGGTGTGGTGTTTTTAATATATCGGTAGGTTTACACCTAAGTTTAGGTTTTCTGCAAATCTAGTAATTGTTCTTTTTTTTTCATCATATCTGTTCTTTCTATGGAATATCCACATCAAACATTGTAGTGAGTATAGAATTCTTACATTAGGAAGGTTAGTTTCTTTATATAGTTGTTCACTCGAGAATAGTTTATATTTTTTGAATATTATTTTTATTATAGTGTTTTGTATAGCCTGAAGGCTCCCCAACACATTATCAAACAGTAATGCAATACAATATAGTATTACCGATTCAATACTTACTGAATATCATTGTCAAACAGGTTTTGCGAGGCTGCATTGTCCCCATTCCATAACCTTCATAATGTGAATTCTTGGTGCATCTCCAGCAGATACAGATCAGCATGAATGCAGCCATGAAGGTGAGTATACTGTTCGAGAATGGGAAAATTCCGACCGTAAGGTTTAGGTTAGGTTAAACACTATCGGTTATAGGACATGTTCGTATTGTTTTTATTGATTTGCCATATGTAAAATCTATAAATGATAGTGAATAAGCTTCATACCACAAAATGTTCAGCCGCGAACGATTTCACTCCTCAACTAGCCCTCAGACAAGTAAAAAAAAATTATAAAATCGCTACTATTGGAGAGTTCTCAAAAAGTTGAATGAGGATTGAATAAAAAAACTATTGATAGACTCTGTAGATATTAGTGAACAATAGCTATACCAAAGAGTATTTTTCGGGCTTGATTTCATTCTAAAACTACCCCTAAAATACGTCGAAAAAATCAAAAAATTACTACCTTTGGAGAATTCTTTACAAGCTGAACTGGGATGTAATCCAAAACTTTCACTATCAATGGTTTTTATACATCCTAGTAAACCTATACCAGGTAGTATTTTGTATAATCACCAACTTTGGAAAGTCTTCTACAAAGTAATTAACAAGACCTATTTTATACTAGAGAGTTTGTAGAACAGGATTTCAGCATCAAATCACCACTAAAACACGCTAAAAAATCGTTAAAACTCGAATTTTAAAAAGTCCTCAATAATGAAATTTGAGAATAGTTTTGAACATCTATACACGAAAGTATCAAGCCGGGCACGATTTAACTTTTTTTAAACCGCCCAAAAAATCAACTAGCTAAATAGGGATAAAATTTGAGTACATTCATTTCGGACTTCCATCGTCTTATAATTTTCATAATCATGCACAACGTTTCAACTGCTTCTATCCGAATACTAGGATAAAATTGATGAGATGTCAATGAAAAACGTGTTTGGGATTCACACACTGATTAACAGTTATAGTAATGTACAGTTCCAAAATGATATAGAAAATACCTATTTCACAGTACCTTTTCATCATATTAATTTCCCCAAAGTTCAAATTCTGAAGTGTCTCTGAGACCAGGTTGCGTATTTTTTGTACCTATTTTTTTGTTTTTGGAACATCAACATATTATTTAGCTGATGATTATTAAAAATCTTCAAAAATTTTCAATGTTTAACTCAGATTATTTTTACTATAAAAAGAAAGGGACTTAATTGAAAAAAATAATTCAAAAATGTAAAATTTTAATAAGAGAACAAAATGAAAATCATAAAGCAGGAAATTTTCCAGTTATTCTGTTTCCATCGAAGTGAATCTTGAACATAATGTAGTTATTAGCTCCAAAACC
This sequence comes from Chrysolina americana, assembly GCA_958502065.1. Taxonomy (NCBI): domain Eukaryota; kingdom Metazoa; phylum Arthropoda; class Insecta; order Coleoptera; family Chrysomelidae; genus Chrysolina; species Chrysolina americana. The sequence goes on from OY293418.1 coordinate 15,919,070, forward strand.
TTGTTTTCAGGCCCGTGTCTGTGGGGGGAATACTCTCGAACCTCTCGCGATTATGATTATGTCATCTCCTTAGTCTAGACACGATATACTGATCTTGGTCAAATTGCAAAGGATTCGATATGCTCCTCATAAGTTGGGACGCTACTCCGTCATTAGGACATCCTTTGCTTGTGCAGTTGGGGATAGCGTCTTGTCTTATTTTAGTCTCTGCTATTCTGGTAGATAGTAATTGCGACATATATCTAGTGGTCGTGTTTTACTGACCGCATCCCAAGAAAGAACTACAACACGATTAGTAGCGCCGCGCCGGTCTTCCACACCGGTTTATTTTATGAAAGAGTATGGAAACAACCCACACTATAGTCCAATTTGTACTATCGATAGGTACCGCCAGTCGTTGCAGCTACTGATAAGGACAGCTTGCTATCTCCATTTCAGATAAAGTTTTGTCCAAGATGGAAAAAACTCTGTCCCATAGAAATATACGCGACCATACTGGTAGGGTAAACGGAGCTGTTGAAAAGCTCGTGGAAATATTTCCGTAAATTCCGCCATTAGATTTCAATCAACAATATTCACTCTCATATGGTTTCTTCGCGATGGAGCTCCACATAAATTTCAGCAACAAGTGCGACAACATCTACTTAGATAGGTACCTAATGTCATTCCCGAAAATACAATATGAATTCGCCGGACTCACTTGTCCGACCTCATAACTCTTGATTTTAATTTTTGAGGAAAGATAAAAACTATTATTTACGTCACGGAAGATTATACCAAGGACCAATTGCGAAATTGGCGCATACATGCTATCACTGCGACAACCAGTGTTAGGCATTCAGCTTTGAACAGTTGATATGAATTATCCAATTCTTCAATAATCGCATTTTTCTCAAGTTTACTGGGTTATCACATTGAATAAAAACCGTTTAGTAAACAATTTTCATTTTCCATCACAAGATATCGAGTTTACTATTTATGCGTTAAGTTAGAGAATTGCCCCGTATAGAACAAGAATGTGTTTTCGTTGTTATCATATTGTATATCAGATAGATTCAATGTGTATATATAGGTGCGTGTTACGTAGAATGACATAAGTTCCAGGATAATGTATAACAGTAATTGTGGTGCAAACATTCATTTATCAGATTAGTAATAAATCTTAATGAAACCGAAATACTTCCCTGTCTACTGCCGTTTCCTTCCACACTCAATTTGCCCTTTTGTCATTTACACATAGAGAGCTGAGCTGAACTACTTAAATGTGACGCACAGATTTTTTTTTTGAAAGAAGTTTTGAACTCTCCTTTGATTCCAATAATTCATTGACATTGACCGAGTCTTATCCAATATGCTCAAAATGCTGGGTGAGCGGTTTATACAAAATGAACTATGACCGATCACAAAAAATTATACAGTGTGCTCTCCCATCATTAGAAATAGAAAACTAAGTGGAACTTGTAGTGCCTTCATACGTCTACGGAAGCTGTCACTGGATGTGTACAGTCAGACTCAATATTCCATCGTTCCTCTTCTTTCATGGAACGTAGGACTGATGATTAAAAATGAAGCTTCAGTAGACACCTGATGAGGAATTGTACATATAAATGATTTTTGAGCATAATGAAACACAGAATTCGTGCATGGCAACACACGTTAAAAGGTAAGGGCTACGTCTTTCCTAGCTCGCACAAGTCTCTGACTTTTGAGGGTTGCTCGTAAGTGTGGAGCCGGTTGACGGATATAACAATTTCAAGAGCGTAAATGAATAGAAAATGATCTGAAAATAGTAGGCAGTGAGTTCATACATTGGCGTTTGATTCAGAAGAGCGTCTAAGGGTAAACGGTGTAGACTACATGGCGTTTACCCTTTAAAGTTGTCGTTGGTGTACATCATCCCAACTGTCTGGGTAACGTACCACCGCGGCTTCAGCAGATATGTAGTAGGCTGACACAGGGAAACCTGGGCCGAACGGCGACCATTCGTGTTGCATGCATGATCCTTGGGTATCGAAGCTGTGACAGCTCCGGCATCATCTTAGAGTTAAAAGTCAGAGTTGTAGTGAAAGCTATGTTAGCGGTGAGCTAAAGAGGTGTGGGATGATCCGGGGACGGCTCGCGGTCCCCGCGGCTACCCCTCCAGTAATGATTTATTCACGGTTCCCACACCAAAATCGTTCGCGATCATAGCTAGGGCGCATAGCTAACACCCAAGGGAGGTCATATTGGGGGGCAAAATTGACCTAAGGGGGTAGGCGAGAAAAATTTTTAATAAATCGTCACGGATTGCTCTGAAATTCAACAGGTGTGTTTCCATATGATAGAATAGTACACTATTTTATAGTCGGTAATTGGTTATAGTCCAGCCTGTATATGAAACTGGAAGAATCCTCTATATCTCACAAAGTTCTGGCTGGCTAACAATGAAACAAAGAGGAGTCCTGATTTATTGTCCTGATTTCGCATGAACCCAATCCACTACACATACCGTTATTACCGTTTATTTTCTTATATTAATATCATCATCATCATATATTCAAAGAGTACCTATGCTGCGGCGATCTGATGTATATGAAAGCAGATTTGATATGTAATAGAATCGTTTGCGCCGGATAGTGAATGAAAATGAAACAAATAAATTTTGAGTTGAACCAGTTTTCTCATTGAATTATTGCGACACCTTCACCTTCACTTCTACCTTTACTTTTACCTTCACACTTCTGTAAATTAACTAGGTTAGTCATATTATTTTTTTGGTTTCTGTTCTATATTTTCATATCTCCATTTTGTCATCACTGTTTTTCTACTAATTATTTTTGTCAAATCATCATGAACATACAAATTCTTTAGTTTTTTTTTTTTTGAGTTGAACTGAATAGCAATTTCCGATATCCTCTGATACAGGCGACTGAATACTGTCAAAAAAATATGGTAGTCTTTTTTTACTATATACGATATATCGATAACTTCATAATAATTACTAAGATAGCGGAACACTTTCGGGAAATCCCATCTCTCCAGAATTTGCCGCTTTATTATAGCAAATTGGTTGTGGAAAGAAAAAATTGTCTCTTTTTTTGTAAAAAAAAATATACATACGATGTTTTGATAACTTCCATAACTAAATAAAAGATTCAGATATGCTTGAGGAATCTACTTGTTACGTTTTGTAGAAATGGATTTATTCTACACAATACTACAACTAACGGGAAAAAGACCGATGTGAAGCTATAGTATCCACTTACTAGCGGTCATTTTTATCTAGCGGCCAAACGACCAGTGGCGTCTAGTGAAATAAAAAATTAAAAAATCCTCAGAATATCAACTCTTTTGAATGTATGATGATGGGAAGACACAATATGATACACTTGCTGATTTGTGATGATAAGCAATGGTGAATGGTGATAAATTGCATATTTATATTGTGAGATTGATAAAATTCCCCTAGAAACGCCGCTGAATGAACCATAAAAATAAACTGCATACAAAGGAGTTGACGCCGCAAGTATTTATTTTATCGATCAGTTATAAGAAGAGATTATTTGGGTAGACTTCTGAGTAATCTAGAGCGGAATTCGGGAGAATCTGGCCTACACGGCTATAAGGCGACAGGAAGAGGAGTTAATGAAGAAGTGATAAGAAGTTTTTGTAGAAGTGACCATTTAGCTGGTTGTATAGATCTAAGAGTTTTATTAGTAAGTGAAGTCGTTGTATGTTTATAGTGAAGGTGATAAAAACGGTGGGCCAAAGAATACTAGAATTTTTTTTCGTAATAACAATAAATGAGAAAACTGTTAATACGTAAAACCAATAAAATGGAGAGTCAATCATTTATCAGAATAACTTTATATAAAACTTAAATATAGCAGAATGAAATGTATAGAACTGATTTTTGATCCGAAAAGAAATCTATCTAATGTGTGTGTATGAGAAATGATAAAGCATCATACGCGAAAACGGCAAGAGCTATTTTTCATAGATCTGAATTCGTTAATAAATGGAAGTGACTGAAATGTATAACTAAGAAGTCGCAAATCTCAATAACCTGAGCTATTCATATCATAAAACCGTCAAATTGAAAAACTAACGAAACATAATATCATCGGAAAATTATTTAATAGTAAGTATCTAAAAACGTAAAACCAACAAATTATCCGAAAAAAAATGTAGTTCCGAAAAATTCAAGAAATCGAAATGTGTCCAGCAGAAATTTTTGCGAATAATATACCAGTCTGCTAGAAACTTGCTCTATTAGCTCTTAGATGGCGCTAACTTATAGTTGAACAAATTCATATTGACCGTTCATTTGTTTGTTCCTTCCTCGATTTATTCGAGATTTCAATTGCTGGGTGGTGATTTTCAAGAATATCGAAGAAAACAGCCAATATTATTCATTGAATTTCACTGAAATCATAATCCCATCATGCTACGATCAACCTAAGTAATATGTCAGATCTCAATTATTACCCATATATCGGCAAAATACCACCTACTACCTACCTACCATATGGAAGCTTTCGGAGGATGTAGCGTGTCAATCCACAAAACATTTGGAGGCGGAATCATATTATTTTCGTGATAAAATCTAATGTGAGACTCAGCATTTTAGTAAAATCAGGTGGTGAGAGAGAAATGAGAAGGAATTTAATGGGGACATGAGAATTTATTTAAGTATATTAACCGCACGCTGCGCCGTCTCTGAGAGAATAGATCAACCGGCGATTCACGCTATAACCTCTCTAATTTCTGAAAATTTTCGGTTCTTTACTCTTCGGTATTAGCATTTATTCGTCTGATGATTTTTGATATGCCAATTTTAGGTCTTGTGGTATACTGATTCGACGATTATAATTCCTTTGACTTCCGAATATTACGCTTAACAGACACAATATATTCTGTTATTATATTTTTATTATATTTTATCATTTTTATGAGATATTGTTTTTGTAATTTGACGGTTTGATCGAGTATCCGTCTTAACATTTGTGTTCATTCTCATTTTATGGTATTACAGATATACCGTCTTGTCATTTTTCATTTCATCAAATTTTGGTCCTTCAAAAGTCTAATGTGATCATTTCTGATTCTGGGATAATTAATTCGTTTTTAATGAAAATTGGTTATTGTAATGTTTTGGTTTTACGAAGTTATTTTCCAATTCTTTTCCATTTCTGTGAAATTATATCCTATCTATTTCGATTGAATCATAGTCTATTTCAGATCTATATTTTACCGTTTTTATGGATTATATGAAATCATTAAAACAGTTTGACTTACCTACACCTTATCACACAGCAACGAGAAGGCATATTGGCAAAAATAAAGTAGAAATTCCATTCAAAAGAAAAATTGATAGGCTTTGAACACACTTTCACTGATGAATCGAACGCTAGATTTTTACCAATATTTCTTAAACCATTTCACATAAATCGTACATTCATTAATCAATTAAGACACAATTATTTCACCCTAGTATGACTACTTCAACAATCGCCATTCCATGGTAGGGCGCTCTCACCGTGTTGTCAAATTTCTTCACTATGACTCGGAGTATTAAGACGGCTGTGTCAGAACTGATGAAAGATAGAAATTGTGGATGTTGATTTGCTAACTTTATATTACGGGCAACATTTCATATTTACAAAAAACGAACTATAATTCCATGGTATGAAGTGAGTGAAACAAAAATTTCAGTTTTAGATGTTATGAAAAATGTTCTTTACCTCATCCCTGACACCACGTATGAGTTTTCCGAAAAAAAAATTATTAATAGCACAAAAGGCTTTGTACAGGTTTCTGTTCGGGATATTTTGGAATGGAAAATGCAATTTTCTTCATCACTGATTCCAGTAGGAGTTTGCCACACTGTCCGAGAGCCGAGAGGGTGCAATGGGGGGGTAAGGTAAATTTTCTCTATTTCAATCTTTTTCATATAAAAAGATTTCAGATGGCAATGTAACGGTCTGTACATTCGTCATTCGATATCATTCTCTAGAGGTATATTTTTTACCAATCCTACCTACACGTCCCGCAGCCATCATCATAATCCCTTGATAACTTTGTTAATTAACAGTTCACCAAAGAGAAACAACCCGTGATCGGATGACTAAAGGAATATATCCCCGGCGTTATTTACCCCGAAGGGAAAACAACTAACCAAATTGAGCATCATCGCCATCGTATACATTATAATTAATTTAGCCGATTGAACATGCAGCCCGCCATATGTATCCAACCACGAACGCAGCATAATAATGGTTGCCTGATCATCTACGACTATAATATGTTAATACAATAGATAGTTTTAGACGGGAAATAATCCTGTTCATCTATTATATAGGTCATTCAACTAATCTTCCGAATATCACCTCATAAAACCACCCATCACCATAATGAGAAAATGCCCGAACGTGCGTACATTCAGAATATGAACTGAACGAAATCGTATACCAAATGTATTGGAGAACAGCGTTGCCAGCTTTCGCAGTTGAACTGAGAATCACAGATACTTTGAGATTGCCTTGAGTAGATTCAAATTTATCTCCTAAAACAAGATATTAAGATGAAAATGTTGATTGAAGTCTTAGGCAGCCAGCACACTGAGCAACCACGACCGGCCGTCCAACTACGACCAAAATTTCCAACTCGTGTATTCTTATCCCACTGAATGTTCGTCCTCGACCGGTTTTCAAAGACCATATTTGGAATTTCAATCTGCTGAAAATTTTGGTCGATTAGCTAGAAATCACCACTATGGACCGTCCGCGACCGTCCGCGACCGTCCAGCAACGACCAAAAATTAAAAGAGATCAATGAAAACTTTCAAACACAGATTGACCAAAATTTTCAGCAGAGTGAAGTTCAAACATGATCTTTAAAAAACGACGATCATTTAGTGTGAGTTATCCGATAAGAATACACGTGATGGAAATTTTGGTCGTTGCTGGACGGTCGCGGACGGTCGGTCTTTGTCGGTCAGTGTATTTTCTAGCTTAGACTTGTAGAATTCATTTATTCAAAAATATATTTAGTATACTTGTTAGATTATAGGTAACCTCAATGAAATTAAGATGAACTCGGTCACAAATATAATCATTTCATATGTACGAAAACCACAAATATTACACATAATACGCAATACAAGTTATGGCAGTACCGCTTGAGAAGGCACGTATTTATTTAATGACAACTTGAATCAATACTTGGACGTGTCTGCGATAGTCAATGGGTGACAAATTGGTTCGCCCAATCAGTGCACAGACGGCTCTCGTCTCATATTTTTGGCCAAAATTGACTCAATGTGAAATGCTTCTATTGCAAGTATATTTAGTGTTAACTTGCAAGAAAAAAAAAAATATCGCTTGACAAGCGTCAACAAGGATTTGTTCTTGTACACAAGAATAATTTTTTCCTTAAATAATATTTTGCGGGAAGATTGGAATTGAGTGGTCTTTACAGACGAAAAGGTTTTTCAGTCAGACAACCGATTCAATGCAATGAACTATAGGAATATTTTAGAAATTTTATGTTACCTAGTGTCTCAGAACATTTTCCTGATTATAATTTCATCTTTCAACATGACAGTTGTCCAGTGCATACTGGGGGTATTGCCAGAGAATGGCTTGAAAATAATAATATAGAGACAATGACAATTTTGTAGAAAATGTGTGGGGTTTGATGAAAAAAAAACTGTATGATATAAACTTCAGACCTGAAAGGAAAGATCACCTCAACAATGCGATAGAAAAGATCTGGAATGAACTAAGTCATGAGCCGGAATTAATAAGGAATCTGTATTCGTCGATACCTCGTAGACTTAATGAAGTATTACAATCGGATGGGGCTATGACAAGATATTGAGATATTTTCGCGAGCAAAATACCTTTTTGTTTTCAAGTGTGATCACAAATAAAATAGTATGTAGTTTCATCAATAACTTCACAAAATATACGAGCATAATCAAAATTTGACATTTCAATGAAGGGACATTAGGAGTTATTGAATAATCAAAACGGTGTACAACACTTTTTTGGACTTTTCAAAATGGAAGGTAAGTACAGCAAAATCGCTGTACAACACTTCATTGAACAGAACTGTACATTTCATTCCATATTTTGATAAAGTTTGACAACGTTTTCCATTTGGTTTATTTTGAACTATGAATTGTGTTTGACATGAATATAAGACAGGAAGGTAAGAACATTCTAGAAAAGGCTATCTAAAAGTAAGTCAGTAAATGACTCAAGGTCAGTAGGAAATTAATTTTCGTAGTGTAAAAACTTAAAAAAGTGCATTGACTTTGATTTCGTCAGAGTAAAACTTTATATTCTCCATGAACCTCCACTAAGAGTTTGATATATTTCAAAACTATTGTTACAATTTGCTAAATAATAACTACTTCACTGACTAATTGAACACTCAGATCTATACAACAATACAACTAACTAAATATTCCCAACACTTCTATACTTCTTCAAAAACTGCTTATCACTTCTTCATAAAAACTTCTTCATCCCAGTCAAATGTCTCGCGTTTATATAGGTTCTCAAGTGTAACCAGAATCTTCGCGATGCGACGGTTCGGTTATCCCGAATATTCATTACCGGCAATTATCTGCCTTTTTCTAGGAAACCATATCGACGATACGCGTGCAAGTCTATCCAGCGGCGTAGCTAGGGGATTTTTATCAATCTCGTAACACTATATACTTCCAGGATTATATCTGTGAAAAAAATGTCTGCATTCAATTGCATTTGTATTACATTTTGCCATTTATTCTTAAATATGCCCTCATAGAACTGGATACATTCCACATCAATGGTATCAATTGCTATGTTTACACAAGACTGACTTCGTTCTGTGTACCGTTTTTTGGATTCATATATTCAAGGTTTTCTTGTCAGAATTAGGATCGATTCGAAACCGATCTGAGAATTTGACAGCTCTTTCGCTTCGTTTTTGCTTAATTTTTTTTATTTTTTATCACCGGCAATTATCGAAAAAAAAAAAAGAATTGACTGTGGGGCATTTTTTATAGGTTATGTTCCATTTTTAAAAACGGTAGAGATATTCTAACCTCCGAAACGGCCGAGCACGTTCATCACGTAATTTGATAAAATCTTGATTCGTTCTTGATATAAACGAACCTAAATTTTGCCGAATAGACTTTGAAGTGAGTACTACAAAAATAAGGGTTTGAGTAATCGGACTCAGTCTTGACTTGAAATACGTATACGTAGTAAATGTTTCTGTTAGAATATTTATTGAAATCCCAAGTTCTGACTATTCCAAACAAACAAAAGATTTAATAGAATGAACTTACTTTGACCTAGCTGTGACTTCTGTCGGCTTGAATGCACGTTCATGTTGGAACTAGTCAGTGTTGCTATTCACTGTTCTACCTTTTTTTTGAAACCGGCTGTACTTTATATTACAATAAATTGTACAAAATTTATTTTGCGACACCGTAACATTTTTTTGTATATTTTTTTAACGTACCTACGTAAGTAATCATGGAATTTGAAATACTACACAGAGCTTTTTTCGAGAAAATCCTCTAGAATCAACACAATTCAATATCTTCTGAATAGATTCTTATCATCTCTTGATGAATGAGAGTGCATGTGTTTTTTTCGAAAGCACTAGATTTTTCCATGGACCTTTTTCTTAATAATGATGCCAATAAATCTTCTAATTTGACTGTTTTTGTAGTTTCAATTATTTTTTATTTTGCTACAGTTTGTGATTCAATATTTGAATATGTAGTAAATTCCTCAACTAAAAACCGTATTAATAAATTGTGAACATTATTTCGTTCAGTTATTATTCTACGGCACTGGCTATTAATTGGGAAATTATGTTTCACTATTGCTTGTAATGTAATTCCGATTTGGTATTCATCATTGGAGCAACGAAACGCATAGGACTTCATAAAACCAGTGTTTATAGAGAAAACAATGATAAAACTATAGCCTTTCCTTATTTTTGAGGATGATTTCTGGAATGACGTACGCCTATGAACTATTAACAATTGAATTAGTATTTTGAAATTGTATCTGTGGGAGGTAAATGAAAAAAAATTGATAAGGAAATGATTTTTGAGCCGTTATTATAAAAACAGGAGTTTTGGCCAAAAAATCGCTTTGTGAGCCCACTGTGGCAGTGACGGAAAACCAAAATGTGCAGTTCAGTTTGATATCTCCTGTAAAATAATAGAATTTCCGTCCTCGTTTCTTTATTATCATTTGTAATAGTAAGAATTCAAAAACATTTCGAACGGCATAAAGTGGTTTTAAATCACACAGTTTTTCAAAAAATTGGCAAGCAACTCATTTTTTTCTTCTTTCATTTTCTGTGCCTGCCTCTACTTACACCACTTTATTGCTGCTGTGAGTAAACAAATTGCTCGTAATAAAGTTGCAGCAAAAAGTCTGTGATGTGAAAAATTGATATATCTGTAACATAAATGCAATATCGACACAAAACGGCTGGATCCCAATATCTCAAAATCACAATTCTGCATTTAATACTATCGAATCATGATGAGTATGTGTTTTTTTCATCTTTCAATCCTAATGCTGAGTAATTTCACTTGATGATGATAATGATGATAATGTTCATTCAGGAAGGAATGAAAGTAAAAAGTACAATAATGAGAAGTAACAATTTGGCTGGAATAGAATAATAGTACAACAATGTACAAAAATTGCATTTCTAGAATTAACAGATGAACCACTAAGGCTAAGAAGCCAGCACGAGGTTGGGAATAGTTTTTATATAATACAATTGAGTGAAAATGCGATAGAAGAGGGGCGTATTGATTTTCAGATAACAATAACATACCTACCATAATATTGATAATAATAATCAAAGAACAATTCATAAAAAGTTTGGAATTCGGTTTTCCATAATAACATAATAGTGTATCAATCAATAAATATTTGCACAGGAAATTTTATTCAGGTCTCTCAAATTGTGTATATTTTTTTTTCGATTTGGTATTTTTTTGTATAATACTGTTGACGTTGAATCTTTGATATTCCTAGAAATATTGTTAGTAATTTTCGTGCTTGAGACAAATTATGAATACTCAGTGACTATTTCTTAAACAATGTTTGTTTTTGTATTGATGTACCCGAGGATTTAACGCTACACGTTCAAATCTCAAGGAATTTTATCTGAAAAATATTTAAAAAAATAGAGTTACTGCTGGCAACACCTCCCCAATCTAATATTCCATAAGACAATCTAGATTCGACTAATGCATGGTAAAGTATTTCCATTTGCTGACTATTCAATATGTTTGTTTTTAAGGTATTGTTACGAGGTTTTGTAAAAAATTCTCTAGCTATGCCGCCGCTGTTGAGTGCCAACCATAAAGGTACCCATTCACATACAGTTTGTCGGCAGATCTAGACTGTACGATCTGAACTGAAGATTTGAACTTTCTCAGGTCACAGACTATTCCGTTTTCTGAAACAATTCAACCTCAGTTTTAAGACTGTCAGTTTTAGAACTGAAGGAAAACTGAGTTGCCGCCACACACACAAGTATTTTGTCAGTGCTGACGGAACAGTCTTGCTGTAGTGAAAAATGTTCTGTACTAACAGAAAAAAAAACTAGCCGCACTTCTTGTGCTGATATTGGCTACAACAAAGGCAAAAAAACGTTTATGGGTAAAAGATTGGCTACTACAACGTGATACTTTATCTCATATGAGACTGGTGCAAAAATTAAGAACTAGTGCAACAGACGACCTTAAAAATTACCTCAGAATGGATGACACATGTTTCAAAAAACTGTATTTTTGCTTGACTTGGCCTTTTCACAAATAACGCAATCACGAAAACTTCCAACTAGTTTAAAGATGGGATCGTACGATTTCAACTGACGATTTTTCTCCATACACTTCAGTCCGTCGTTAGATTCCAGTGAACTGCAGGTTCAGACCTGCCGACGGCCTGTATGTGTATGTACAAATTTTAACTGACGATATGCAAATCGGCAGTTCTGGACTGAAGGCAGACTGTATGTGAATGAGTACCTTAAAACGTAGCTCATTTGCATAACAAATGAAACGATCGATTACAGTAAACATTTCCTCATTCTTGGGCAGTTTTCATGAAGTTTTCAAAAGATTTAGCAGTCAGTTGAGCAGTCTGAAGAAATCCAATTATTTTATTATTCAGTGTAGTAGTTGTTTGTTCATAGAGAAGTTCATAAAAACAGTTCAGTGTATTCGGTGTAATATTTAAAAATATCATAATAATATAAAAAAATTGTACTCCTAAAGTTCCCACCTAATATTTTTTGTGAACATCCCATTTAATGTGTCTGACAACGTAGACACCTAAGTATTTTACAAAAGACTTCAACTGATGATATCATTAGAATTTTTTATTTTCAGGTGATTGAAATCGGGAAGGTGTGATGAGTAACAATGAGTCCCATAAAAAATAAACGTGAAATTAATTCCCTCGCTTTGAAGCCATTTAAGACCATCAAAGCAAAATCTCTAAAAATCATTAGTTCGAAAGTGTGATACAAAGGAAGACTTTCACTGAATGAATGAATTTAATATCTTTATTATATCATAAAATGCATTCGAGCTTATGTAAGCGACACTTTTAATGAATTACATTTTTACATACTTTTGAGTCGGTGATTAATTCTTCATTTCAGTAGTTATCCTTGAAATATGGTGTTGAAACAGAAATAACTTCCAATTCAGAACCACTCAACTAATTTTCATAACTTTTTTGTCTCCCTGATATCACTCGAATTATGGAACAACCTTGTTCTACCAAGATATATGTTTTCTTGGAAAAAACTCGATAGAGTTTAAGAACGCAGCTGCCATGGATTAAGATGTCTCTATAAATATAATTAAAACTTTGTAATTATCCAGGGAATAACTGGACCGATTTTAATGAAACAAGTGCCGTGTACGCCGATAGGCCTCAAAAGATATTATATTGAAGTTGTGATCATTCTCGATGTATCCAAATAATAAAATAAAAATGGAAGACTATCGTTTTTGTCCCTACAATTTGAATCAATCAAGCGCCTGTAAATAATGTTACGATATTTCTGAATAAGTAATAGTCCGAGCACACTGAACTATTTTTTTGACTTTCCTTTCAAAATACAAAGGTAATGGCAACAGTAATTGGCACTGTACCAGTGCATCGCACTTAAACAAAGTCAAATTATAAGCTTATATGTTTGTTTCTGTATAATAAAATAAGCACTAAGCGTCCCTCACACCCTTTAGTTTTTCATGGTTGAGTGATGAAACCATCCGGTTATTCTTTTTAAGATTGTGGATTTATATTTTGTCAACTTTGCTGTGTAAATGTGTTCATTGTTTTTTTGTGGAATTTCTTGAGAAGGTGAGTGGCTATGATGGAATTTTATTTCTTTACCGAATGTTCTTATAATAATATGCTGAAGTTGGCGTTATGATCAAATATTTTATCACCAAATTTAATCTATTTTGTTCCACAACCTAGTATTCTTGAAAAAACCTTAGTGCTAGTGGAACAAAATTTATACCAAGCTCCAGTAGTGCCATCTAGTGGAGAAGATAATTGAAGCACATTAAATTAAGTAGTTGGCTGTGAATATGACCATCAAGTTATTGGGTACTTTAATAAACATTACCCAGTAGATGGCACCCTGCTATTTACTGGAACTGGTGTTTCAGGAGTGAATATACCACTAATAAAGGTGGTTTTGCTATTCTGAGCTACTCAGGATAGCAAAAGGTGGCTCTTTGTAACCTGTTTTGAAGGGCCTACCTACCGCTATAGCAGCAAAATTGCGTGAGTTACATAGATCTCCCCCCAAACAAAAATTACCGGAGAACTCCTCTGAAAAGACAAAGGTTTAGTTTCAACCACAGAGGAGGAAAAAAACCTTGTTCAATGGGTACTTCATGTGGCCAAGGCAGGATTTTCTATTGGGAAAGAACAATTGATTGGAAGTATTTCGGCCAGAAACCGAACCAACAACAGAAAGAAAATTGAATAGGAAAAAAAAAAAGAGCACTTCTGAAAAACGAAAATGGAATGAATCTTCATCAGGAGGAAAGGAGAACGAGAGCCTTCAGGAGACAGTGACTCCTCGCATACGAATAAAGAGAAAATGGTAATACAGAATACAAAGAAAATGATTTCGTATTGGTTCAGTTTCCAGATGAAAAGCGGGTATTGAAATCTGTTGCTGTCATACAAGATGTGTTACCAGGGAGTGAACAAAAAGTTGTAGCACTTATTTGTTCCAACGTTTAAATTAAAAGAAAAGGACGTCAGTGTCGCAACAAATGATCAGATTGCTCAAATGTTAGACTTTCCTTATTCCTTAGATGTTGATGGATAATGTCATACACTGGATCATTTGCATGCTAACTACTGGAAAAACTGAACTTTCACGCTGCCAACTACAGAAGCAAAATATTTGTTTTAATTTTCAGTTTTATTTTATAGATAAATAAACACAAAATGTATTTCAAACACTTCATTTTGTTCTAAAAAGTTTGTTTATAATATACAATAAAAACATTCTTCAGCATTTTAAATTATTGACCACTTTCAATAAATAAAGTGCCAATTACTATGGTCCCTTTACCTAACTACTACACTGGCTAAGAATTCAAAACACTAGAATCTCTTTAAACTGCTCAACTGACTTCAACTAGCTTCAACTAGCTGAATCTTCCAAACAACTTATTTCCAATTCGAGCAGAGTAGATTTTCGGGATTCTTCCATAATCCAGAATGGTCAGTATAGAAAAACATTGAAAGATGATCCAAGAAGAGGTATTGTTTTCAGCGAACGGCCGGTTTATTTTTTATGCAAATGAGTTACGTTTCATGGTCGGCACTCAACATCGGCGGGTCTTTTTTTTTTAATTTCGTAACGCTATGACACTCTTGGCGGTTTGTGCCGTCGCGGCAGATTTGCCGTCGCCGTTGTTTGGACAGTAGTTTCAAAAATTAAATGAAAGCCTTCATTTGGCGGCATAAATGACAAGCGGCATCTATGCCATTGGCGGTCGATGTGCAGTCTTCTGCTGTCACTACTCCGACGGCAATTTTACCGTCATTTTGGTCGTGAAGACTTCTACTTTTTCATGCAAATATATCATGTGGATATCTGAGTACCTGAGTAGTTGTTTTTACCACGTTACATAATCCAACTGCGTTTTTTACGAAGGATGCAGAAATCATAGATATTTCAGTTAATCCGGATTAATTGCACTGAAGCAGGAACCATTACCCTCTTTAGATACTAGGCAATGATTTAAGAGTAGTGAGATAGGTATCACTTACACACGTCAAAATAAAAAACTGGGTTTTACTCCTGCCCCATCTTCAACTCCCTCAAAATTCCGACATCTCAGCCAGTAAATGTTGAGAATAATCGCTTATACACAACCTGTATGAAAAATAAAGTATGCAATTTCAAGCTGGAGGTTTGCACTTCACATTTCTGTTATTGAACTCACCAAAACAACTCCAAAATGTGTTATAATTTTAAAAAATTCAGAGGCTGTCCAAAAACTCATTCTTTTGAAACGATAGATAATTTTGTCGAACCACGGGATGTTCAGAAACCCCTGACCATCCGAAACGAAAGAAGATGAATTTATCTTTTCATTCCATATATACAACATAGTCCAGGATCATCGAGCCATAATATCTAAGCCAACAATAGCCACACATTTGGAGCAGTTTTCTCAGTATGATGTCAGTTCAGCTCATGAGCTGCGAGCGTAGTATCTCGAGTCCGGTTTCCGGCTTATTATAGACATGTCAAACTCTACTGTTATGCAAAGTTTTTTGTTCTTTCTGTGAAAATTTGAGTTTATTATTGAGAAATTTCATGGTAAAAGACACTAATTGAGATTATAATAGATCTAGCTGCGATGTGTACCTCGTAGTAAAAGCACATTCCCAGACTTCAATGCTTGTTGGCCGAGGCGATAAGCCGAGACAATTTACATTGTCGTCCGGGAATGTATTGCTTTTACTACTAGATACACAATATACTATTCCCGTACAGTTTAGTGCCGAAAACGGTACAGGACAGTTCGTTGCTTAGCAATGGACTAAAATACTAGATTAGCGTATTTTGAGGCCTGAAGTTGCTCCGAGAAAGTGGGCATTCTTGAACGATTTTAGAAAAAGTTACTTTTCCGCACTCTCGTAGGAAAATACTTAATAACGTTAAAAATTCATTTATTCTATACACATGGACCGCACTGTAAATAACACATCTGATTGAAGATAAAAAAGAACAAAAGGGAACAACTTTATGGGGAAAGGCAGACTACCAGATGATTCCATGTAACTGGTGTTACACGAAGCCCATGTCAAGTAGTAATATCACGCGCGAAAAAATAAATAAAAAAGTGAATATTTCTGAACCGGAATATCAATTAAAAACAGATTAATAGATACATTCCATAATACATAATAGATAGATTCCAGTTGATACCACAACTTGTTTAGCATCCTTATCGGTGATGACAGGAACATGAAAAACGTGAACAATTCGTCACCAGACATTCTCTTTCCAGTTATCACAGTTATAAGTAACAGTGATATCAAAATTTCTGAATGCTTTTCAAGTACCTATCTCTCCGGTTGCCGTGTTGTGTTGAAATATTTCATGTGTATTGTTGCTGAAATATTAAGTTTACAAGTTTGGTATACAAATTGAACTAAAGATAGCTTTCCATATTTCTACATGTTTCGTAGCACATGGGATAATAAATGACTTTATGCACTTTAATGAATAAAAGGGTACTTTTAATCCCTCTTTCAAGGGACTAACGAGGCACTTTTAATCCTTACGTTCAGATACCCATGCAACATTTTTTATGATCAAGATTAAAAAAAATACTTACGATATAAAGAAAAAATCGTTGTAGATATATGTGATTCAATATCAAAAATTGTTCTACAAGGATTTTTTTTTTATTTTTAAAATTGTTTTGATAAAAAAATCATCGATCATAAAAAACTCCACGTGGATATCTGAACGTAGTTTTCAATTCTAATTAACTTTTTCCTATAAGAAATGATGGTAGATACTTATGATGATATGGAATTCATAGTCAAGAAATCTCGAACACAACTGAAAAAATTTACTTATATCATCTGATGGTTGCATTGTATTTTAAGTTTCAGATCATGCAAAACTTTTTATGAAGAATAACTTTTTCGTAAAATCACTGCAAGTATTATGATCGATGGTTCAAAGCGCAGATATTGTATTTCCAATTCTGCTTGTTTTCCAGAATCACAAAAAATAGGTTTTGATTTGCATTCAAGTAGAGTTCGTAATATTTTCACAAAAGAATTGATATTTTTAAGTTGAGTTTGAATATTTGTAATTAGAATATAATGCAAACTACTGATAATTACTACAATTTTTAATAAAAATCGGTCTAAAATGTAAAGTTAGTTGTATGGACATACAATATTATGAATTTTCTATAGTGGACATACTACATACGGGTGTAATAAAAAACTGTAAATGTACACGTCATTTCGAGTTTTTAATGAATAAAAAAGAACATTTACATACTACAAAGAAACGTAATGTAATTATAAACATTTCGAGTTTTTATTGAAAAAAACATTCACATACGTAAAAACATAATATGAATAATGTATTTATATACACATTCCCAGTGTCTATTGAAGGAAAAAATTAACACAAGATTATATCCAAAGTAGAATCGACATTATTATTATGTTTCTTCAGACTCCTCGTCTGAAAAAACTTCAAGTATAGTGTATGGCACAAGATCTTTTGCTTTCTTTGAGCTTGGTAATGCGTTGAAATAGCTTTTGTAAGGGTCGGAAATAATTTGTTCCCGAAGTAAATAAATTAAATCCTTCTTTTTCGCCTCTGAAATTTATAATCTATTGCCATATTTTTGTGTCAGGGTTTTCAATACTGGAGTTATCTTAAATTTTTTGGTTTGCAAAACATTCAGTTGTAAGAATTCATTATCGGTCAATGAATATTTATATTGAATAATAAATGGTTTAGATTTATCAAATCATAGCCATTTAATGTGAAGCCATTTAACTTGTTCCTTCAAAGTATTCAGTTTAGTATTTTGCATTACAACTGACGCCAGGGCCTGTAGGTCATAGAAATCAGAAAAGCAAAGCTTATGGACCTGATACGGACAGGTTTTTTTTTTCTTGCCATTTCAATTAGTAATCCCCATTCTTCGGTTGTAAAAATTTTTCGGTGTTTACGGGCTCTTTCAATGGTAGCATGAATTGAATCTGCCTCAAGATAGGAATGGCCGGATTCCATAAATTTTAAATCTACAATTTGTGTTTAATTTCACTCACAGCGTACAACATTGCAGCTGCTACAAATTGGTTGCGGTTCTGCCCTCCGCAAGTATCTGAAAAGCAAGACACATGGGAGATAGTCTCAGGTAGGTTTTGCAAATATTTTAACAGGCATGTGCCAATTTCTGAAGATCCCTTGGAGCCGTGAGTCTCATTCCAAAGGAAACAGTGGCCACTCTGATCAAAAGAATCGTATATTGTGAAATTAAAAACAATAAGTTTCCGTTTGAAATAAATTTGACAATCAGCGGTAAAGGGAACAGATAGAATAGCTTCCAGATCAAAGGAAATAGCTCGAAAGCTTGAGTTTTCTAACGCTGCTTTTTTATCCGCATCTTTCATTTCCATTGCTTCATTTTCTCTCTTTTTGTGTAGTTGCCAGCTCTCTTCCAAATCAGTTTTGTCTGTAGAGCTGAAATAGAGATTGCATGAGGAGCATTGATCCTTCTTAGGGACATGGAATGAAAGTTGTGGATCATAACAATTAAATATTTTTCTGTAAACACTAATGGAAACCAGCGATATTTTCTCCTCTGTACAATAGGTCTCAACATAGAAACGATACATAACAGAAATATTTAAATCAGCAGCTAAATATAATTTCTTTGTATCACGTCGGCTGTAGTGGGCTTCCATACGAGGAAAACTATCTATATGTTTTTTGACATGATTTTGCGAATCAATGGGTGTAATGTTAGCAGGAGTTTTTCCATTTCGTCCATCGGTACCTATATAGGCGCCATTAACACCACGTTTTTTCAAAGCTAGGTCAATGACTTGAAAACTTATGCTAAATGTTGCGCAAAAAAATTTTAGGCACACTTGCGTACTTTTACCCTCTTCATCATGTAGTGAATATACGCGTGATTTAGTCTTTGTGACTTGGCTTTCTGGGTTTCGTTTTCTGTGACGGCAAACGCTAGTTTCTGTAACCAATGAACATAAGAGTGCTTTTTTGACGATCACTGTCAGAAAGTCCCCAATATTCTTGATGCAAAATTTGCTGCCTCTCCAATGATACTTTATCAGAACATTTGAATCGGCACTTCGAACAATCAATGTATCGTGGTTTTTTATCTGGCATAACTTTATTTTTCCTGGTTTGTTAACTCTGACCACAAGCTCTTTTAATTTTTCAATCATTCCTTTTCCATGTATTGGTGTCTGCTAGTCTTTTCTGAGTTCTTTTCAGAACTTCAGGCACTAAAGTTTTACTGGATGTTGATGCTACTGGAGGTATTTCTGAAGGATTTTCTTCAATACATTCGTCTAGGTTATTGTTACTTGTTGGTTTTCTTCGTCGTCTGGAACAAACTCCTCCGAAGTCGATAAGCTTTCATCTGCTTTTTCATCAGTGGCTAATAACTCAATATTCTCTTTCTCGAGAGCATTCTGTAACAAACTGCTTTCGTTGATGACAGAATATTCGGTGTTTTCGATAACTTGTATATTGGATGGCTTTTCGTCCAATATAAATGTTTGTTGAATCTCAGGCAACTCACAAAATACTCTGGAATTTCCTCACAATGAACAACAGTAACACCACAGGAAGGATTCGTCTCAATTGAATCTTGAAATGAATCTGTGAAAAATGCAAAATTTGTTAGTCATAGAAGAGCGTATTTAGATATTTTGAAACATACCAAACGGAATAATCAAACGATCTTAAACAGAATTTAGGAGATTAAACGAATCGGTGAACTCCTTGCCGATTTCCGATTCATTAAGCGGCTCTGAAAATAAAATCGGTCAGTAAATTACTTCACGTGCGGCTACATAAATTTACTGGACTGTACGTAAAAAAAACTTAATCAAGAGAAGTTTTTACTTGTTCGACTGTCAGTAGTGCCCAAGTGCCCAAAATGGAACACACTGTACAGTATACTTATCATGAAACTGAGTGTATTATAAATAATAATATGGGCAAATATAAAATTGTAATTTTTCAATTTGGGTATTCTTACCAGTTGCAATTTCTCCAGGAGCTGATGTTGTTTCGATAATGTTTTGCTTTTTTGCGAGTTCGACCATCATTTTACCACGTGCAAACATAGTTGCAACAAAAAGCCCACTTTCATTAGCAATAAACACTATACACTAATTACTTGAACTAAATTCAGCGATAGGAAAGAAATATTTCACTATATGATCTGGATTATGTCGTAAAAAGCAATGCTACTTCGAAGGTGTCTAACATAAAACTTAATAAAAACGAAGAGCATGCAAATATTGCAAGTCCATACAAGTCATAAACAGCTGATTTATAAGTACGCAGCAGTAGAATGCACATTTATGTTATGTCCGGACATACAACTTTTTAGCATGTGTTGATAATCGTATGGAGTTACAAATATTGTATGTCCGGACTTACTATATTTGTGCTTCGAACTATTTTGAACTGCGAAAAATTATGACACACTATAAGTGTGCATTGGCATACCCTACTCACCTATGGATATAGTATATTTTCACTATGTTGATATTACCCTTACTTCTCGTTATTCGGGACATACAATATTTACACAGACTCTAGATCTGTCTTACTACGTTCAAAATATCACTTTACCCTAACATTGGCAAAAAGTGGACATACAATATCTGTGCTTTAAACCATCGAGTGATGGGTATATAAATGATATTTTTGTATATTCAAACTTCTGGATGAAACTTCCTTTTGTTCTAACAATTCCCTCACATTTTCCATGAAAAATAAACAATTTTTATCTGAATTTCATTCGAATAGTTATTTCTCTCCATTTCAATTCTTTTTGAGCCACTTTCGCTGAGAAATGCACAAAGGTACTATTATTAATGAACTAATTGTCAAATTTTCATAATACCATGTACCATCATAACATTTAATAGCCACCTTAGATGAATATTAGAAAAATATTTCGATTTTTTGGAAAATTGCTCTTATTTCAGAATTCTGCATATTTAGGTATACCAGGTGGCTACGGAAGTATTGCCTACGGAATATCTCAATTATTGTATGAAGTAGGTTTGTGAAATTTGGAGCGTCGATATAATGACATAAGAGCTAGAATTTGAGCATATTGACATGTCGAAGTTAACTTCCGGTCTGACCGGAAGTAACATCAACTTTCTTATTTTAAATGGAAACCCTATTTTTTTTTCTTTTCGCTTTATTCAGCATTCAATTCCCTTTCTAATGACATATCACAAGTTGGTATCTAACCAGAAACTAGATCAGAAAAAAATTATTATTGAAATTCACCGAGTAGGCCGTGGAAGCAAAATGAAAGCCAAAAATTGAAAAGTTGGCTATGGAAACCATACGTCACTTGATAACAGTTGCTACTACTGTGATATTTTATTTTCATTCGTCGGCGTTATAAAAAGCCGCCAAAAAAAAAATATTGGAAAAATTGGGTAAAAAACAATACTCTGTAGGTCAATAACTTAAATAGGACCATACAACTTTTTCTTGCCTGTACTATTCAGCATAACCATTCCTTTCTAATGATATAATAGAAAGTAATTTTTTGAAATGAAATACCAAAAAATCCAATAATTATTCTTCAAATAACAAAACAGATTATCGCCATACGCAAAAATAACATTAAAAATAATGTGGAATGATAAATTATATCCTGTAGGTTCTAGGTTAAATAGGAACATAAACGTACTTGGTCTGTGCCATCGTCCATAGATATTCTAATATCTACCTATGGACGATGTTTGTGCTATTCAGAATAATCATTCCATTGCAATAATCATTCGAACCAAAATATTAACAAGTAGGCTGATTAAGATGTATTTTGGAATGAAACAAAAAAGAAACGAGAGCTCTCACGAACGCTGCTATCCATATTATTTTGACGTTCGAAGTAGTGTTTTTGATTCTGCCATTTTAAAAGGGTTTGGAAATCGAAATCAGTTAGTGGAATATTCAAAAAATGCCGCGTTATTCACGAACCGAACAAATTGACATGCTTCTCATTTATGGTGAATGTTTAAAAAATTCTTATGCCGCTGAACGATTGTATTTAGAGCGATATCCAGGGAGGCAGCAACCGTCAAGAAGGTATTTCCAGTGGCTTGAAGAAAAATTAAGAACTGAGCCTGATGTTCACGAAGACCAAGAAGCATTTGTTATTAATGAGGAAACTGAAATTAATGTATTAGCTTTAGTACAATATGATAGCACAATTTCCTCAAGGCAGATTGGCGCCGAATTAGCTATAATTAAGGACTCTGCTAGGAAAATTTTGAAAAAACATCGATTTAAATCCTTTTCAAGATTTACCAACAATGGATTATTTAACAGGAATAATACAAGGTAGGTACTGTACTTTATTTGGATTATTGTCGATAGTCGAAGTGTCGAAGTGCTAAAAGTGTGAACGGTCTTTTGTTACAGGTACTGGGCGATAGAGAACGAGCACCGGTTTCGACAAGGCGGCTTCCAGGAGAGATTTGGTGTGAATGGTTGGGCAGGAATAGTTGGAACTCATATTGTTGGCCCCATTCTTTTTCAAGGCCAACTAACCGGAGAGAGATACTTTAATTTTTTAACGAATGAAATTTCGGAATTCATTAACAACCTACCAGCGGAAATAACTGAGAGAATGTACTTCCAGCAAGATGGCGCCCCTCCGCATAATTCAAGAATAGCGAGATATTATCTTCAAAATCGCTTTCAAGAGAGATTTATAACAACCCATGGTCCAGTCAGGTGGCCACCAAGGTCACCTGATCCTAAATCTTAGATCTAAAAAATAGGGTGTATTCCACACAGCCTACAACTCTACATGAGCTAGAAGTAAAAATTCGTAGAGCTTTTCAAGATATCACGCCCCAAATGTTGAGAAACGTTTTACATGAAAATATCACCTGAGTCAATAAATGTATTGTCGCTGAGGGAATGCATTTGAACATTTGTTTTGAATTTATTTTATCTTTAATCCTATCAATTTGAATTTTTTTTTTTTTCGATAAATCTGTTTTTTTGTTATTTGAATAATAATAATTGGATTTTTTGGTATTTCATTTCAAAAAATTACTTTCTATTATATCATTAGAAACGAATGGTTATGCTGAATAGTACAGGCAAGAAAAAGTTGTATGTTCCTATTTAAGTTATGGACCTACAGAGTATTGTTTTTCCCCAATTTTTCCAATATTTTTTTTGGCGGCTTTTTATAACGCCGACGAATGAAAATAAAATATCACAGTAGTAGCAACTGTTATCAAGTGACGTATGGTTTCCATAGCCAACTTTTCAATTTTTGGCTTTCATTTTGCTTCCACGGCCTACTCGGTGAATTTCAATAATAATTTTTTTCTGATCTAGTTTCTGGTTAGATACCAACTTGTGATATGTCATTAGAAAGGGAATTGAATGCTGGATAAAGCGAAAAGAAAAAAAAATAGGGTTTCCATTTAAAATAAGAAAGTTGATGTTACTTCCGGTCAGACCGGAAGTAAACTTCGACATGTCAATATGCTCAAACTCTAGCTCTTATGTCATTATATCGACGCTCCAAATTTCACAAACCTACTTCATACAATAACTGAGATATTCCGTAGGCAATACTTCCGTAGCCACCCGGTATGTTTATTGTACATGAGCACAATTTCTTGTTGACAAACACAGTTGAATTATGAAATATAATAATAGATTAATAACAAGTAATATCACAGCTACAAAATATTTAAAATTCTAAAGTACTAAATACGAAAATATAGCCGACTAAAAGCAGTGCAGGCGTGTAGGTGTATACATAATGAATAATTGTAGCTAAAAAAGGACATATGTTATCAAATATTTAGTGAATCATTAGAATATGTCGTCATAAAACTCTGCCATGTTTGAATGGAAACTCATTTTTTGATATCCTGGTATGCTAAGGTTTTGAAAATATTGCACTCCAACCTAGTTTTCTGAACAACTTTTTTCGTTAACTATTACCTAGAGAACTTGCATTAATGTGGATAAAATTAAGATGTGATGGATTTGTGTCAAACGGCTGCGGAGGTATGGATAAAACAACTTCCTTATATGAGTACGACTGAAATTAGAGTGCAGTAGGGAGGTCAAAAGTTTCTAGTCAACTCACTGCCTCCATGTTTTATTATCCTATCAAACTATCAAACCTGGTGTCACTGGATTCGTAATAATTGGAATACACCGTGTGCTAGGAATCGCACGTTAAAAGGTAAGATCTTTTTAATTCCTGGCTCGCACAAGTTTCGACTACTGAGGGCTGCCGTTCGTAAGGGGACGACAGCTGGTTAATGAAAAAAACAATTTTAAAGATTCATTCCTTTTTGCCTTTGTATCTCCAGCAATATTTTTTTAATTTGTAACATTGAATATGCTCACTAGACGGCACTTTTTGACATATTTGTAAAATAAAGGAAAAAAGGAAAGGAGAACAAGGGGAGTGTACCCATGAGTGTGTCACACGGTATTCTGTTGGAACTAAAAAAACACTTTCATTGTCGGTGGTTCGCCATTTCCATGAATTTGAAAATGTTAATTCAGTAATTCATTATCCTATCTTCTTACCTACACGTTGTAATTTTATCGGGATATTAGCCACGTCATTCTACATTCAGACGTCATTTGGCTTTTATGCCTCGACTTATTTCATACGCATAACTTTGGTCCAAAACTGTTCAACCAAGTTCCAATGGAAATAAGACTCCTATATAATAAACACAAAATAAAAATCAAAATGAAAGAATTTGTTGTTGAACATGATCAACTTAAAAATTTTTGATACTGACTGAAGTAATTAACATTAAAATAACCTCACGAGATACAAAATAATATAAACGCGTGTTCACAAATCCCACTTCTCAATTCTATTCTCGTATATAAAAACCACAAATGGTTGCCACCACTGGGATCTTTATAATTTTGTAGGTCGCTTTGGATCAATCCCACTTCTCAATTCAATTCTCGTATATAAAAACCGCAACTCAACTTTCGAATACCTACATGTAACCTATCTGTTTTGATAATCAACATTAATGTTTTATGTTTCATTATATGCAATTACCACAGTCATTACCATCCTGATTTCGACCAGTTTACACTCCAAATAATAAAGGAATAAGTACCGGCATACGTTAATGGCCAAGCCACATCAATGATAACTAAACTAAAGAAAACAATAAACACCGTTATGGACAACTTGTTCTCTTTTTTTAGATTGCCGAGGAACGGCACTCACGTTAATGACTGTCCAAAATTCAACTGGATGAAGGTTCAATCATGTAGGAATAGCAAGTCGAACCACATAAAATACCGGTTTTTTCGCGAAATTTTTCAAATCTGCATTCCGCGACCTGTGAAAGACCAGTAGCGTGAATATATTTTCTTTCAAATGTACAGGGTGACCCATCAGAAACGTACCGCAAGGAATCACAGAAAATAATTTTTCGGCCAAATCCAAAGACACGTCAAGATTTTTTGTCATTAGGGAGACACATTTTGACGCAATTAGAATAGTAAAACGTTCAACCCCCTAAGTAGGAGTGACATCCCAATTTTTGTTCAAATGGGATGGGGGTCAAGTGATACTTCATTAGATCTATACAATGCTGAGTAGTTTTTGAAAATCTATCAACTATTTTATGTTGAAACTCCAACAATAATGTATGAAGAAAAATGCAAAGATCAATTCAATTATACTTTAAAACTTATTGTAGGTGTTATTGAAATAAATTCCTTCGAATGAATTCTCTGTTTTAGCCGATTTGCAGATTTTTTGCGCTCATGTTAGGGAGTGAAAAATTATCAGGTTTCTTTCTTCACGTTTGAATTAGGTCAAGTTAAAGTGTTTAATAATTGTTGACTATTTATCATTATGCTGTAAGTATTCAATTGCAGAAAGAGTGTGAATTATTGAGCTTTTATGAATGTGGAAATTGGGTCGCGGAGTTGTTTATTCAACGACATCCTGACAAGCATACCACTGGAAAAATTGTTCCGCGAATTGGTGACAAAATTTCGCGAAACAGGTTCGGTTCATAACAAAAAAAAGGAAGCTTGAAAATCGAGTACTAAATGAACCTACGGAGATAGCAGTATTGGGGCAGGTTGCAGTAGTTAGTACGCCAAGTACAGAACAATTGGCCATTGCGACGGGTGTGTCTCGTACTAGTGTCCAACGAGTGATGAAAAATACAAGTTCCATCTTTATTACCTACTTTGATACTCGCTTGCAATTTTGCGTAGTTTAAGAGTGAGCGAGCCTTGAACAATGGTAATTTCCTTTTTAATGTATGTGAGCTGACACCAATCTAAGAATTTTCCACGAGTCACATACTTACGCAACACCCTCAGAAGTCAAATGTGTGAGCTGGAACTTTTGGAAATTCCATTGTGCGACCTTTTGTCCTTCCTGGAAATTTAACAGGCGATATGTAAGTACTTGGGTTTACTACAAAATGTCATCAACCCAGCTCTAACAAATATCATTGAGAATCCCGCCTACAATGAACAGGAACTGATTTTTCAGCAAGACGGAGCTCCTCCGCAGTATTCCCAAAGTATGCGCAATTGTTTAAATGACGTTTTCAGGACGATGGATAGGACGACGGCGCCCAATAGGGAATTACACTGTAAGAAAAGATAATTTTTTGATTGTTAAAAATTATTTTATCTGTATACATAATACATGTAGAATCACTTCATGAACCTATTCATTTATTACATATCGACTACAATCCACTTCAAAACTGTTCCGGATTGAGAAAGATTCAAACGCCATATTTACGCGGACTGAGTCTGCTGGAAATTATAAATGCTGGAAATTAAGGAGACTTTGACGTTCCTTGTATTTGTCCAATAAAATACCGGTAATAAGTATTTGGCGCGAATTTGAGGTAGTGTTTGAATTCACCTCTAAACCTTTTGTATTCTGGATCAAATATAATCAAAAAGTTATAATTAAAACATCGTTTTTTACCCAGTTTGACTTGTAAACCTTTGAAGAAAAATTCCCTATTGAATGGTCACCTCGAGTTCCATAGGTTTTTTGTGGGGACACATAAAAAGCATTCTTAACAAAACAGCACCAGACACATTAGAAGAGTTGCAAAAAAGAAATACTTATAACGTATGTCGCGAAGTGACACCTCAAATACTCCAGAATGTATGACAACGGTTTGAAAATAACTTGTACCACTGTATGTAGGTTGGCGGACAGCATTTCGAGCATTTACTTGACTAATAAAAAAGTTTTAAAGTGCAATTCAATCTTTTTTTTTTGCATTTTTCGTCACACATTAATGTTGGAGGAGATTTTTTTCAAAATTATGGGATGACACCCCTACTTAGGGGGTTGAAGATTTGACTATGCTTTTTGCGTCAAAATATGTCCCCCCGAACCGATAAACAATCTTGACGTGTTTTCGATTTTGCCGAAAAATTCTTTCCCACCCTGTAGGTAATGCCCAGTGGAAGGTATGTTTTCGATGGGTCATCCTGTATTAAATTTGGTTTCAAGTTTCAACTTCCTTATGGAATATCTATCTCGAGGGATCTTGAATATAACATAAGTCATCCTTGATTGGCTGTGATGTATCAAAGAATGGAAGTTTTTATTAAAGATTTTAATAGAAAATTTCGGTGATGTAGTAAGGTTGAATATTCTGGCGATTTTTCAAAGCAATCAGGTATCGTTATAGGTACTCAAACTTGATTCAGTCCTCTTGAAGATAAGCACCCATTCACCTAGTCGTTATGTACTTATCCTATCATTTAGGTAGGATCTACTCTTTCATCAATAACAATCTCGGTTTCAACAAATGTTGCACTTCTATATACGGCCAAATACAGCATTTATGAAATTCTGAAATCAAACTTTCCTCAAAACTCTTTAGAATACTATGCACCATGCACCTATACATGTTTTCAATGAGCTATGAAGTTACGATATCCAAGCATAAGGTACACAATTTTGGTAAACGACCTACATTAACCAAGAGCAAGCAGAGAATGACTGACAAGTATGTTGTTGGTATTCGCACACTGTCAAACTTTTAGTTCATGAGTAACACTTATGAAAACAAACACAAATAGAGGAAACGGTATATTTTGTCCATTGCTATGAACGTTTTCAGTACGAAAAAGGCAAATGCAGTTTTACTTTTCGATTTGCAATACTGGCCTTGTAACTTTCCCTTGTCTATAATTAAATCAATCGGAGGAATGGATACTAGGTAAGTATTTAATGCTTAATTTCGTGATTATTGCAAACACTAATTGCCTGGTTGAATTGTGGTTTCATGCGCCCAGTTCCAGGAAGTTTTTTCGGCTATGTTGAAAATATAACCTAATAACCACAGATCCAAACTGATTTTGTCTCTATATTGAATGGACACGTTTCAGAAGGTAGACAATCATTCGTTATAAAATGTGAAACGAACTCACCCAATGCTGAAGACTTGCGAAATTGTAAATCACCCAATCCACTTTCTATATGCAACAAGAAAACACCTCCAGCTTCGATTGCACCTACACGATACGAAACACAATACTTTCAGACACTATCAAGAGAACATTATTTGATACAGAAGCAGTCAAGATATAAAAGAGTTCATTATAAAATACGAAAACATCGCACTGGAAAATTGACGAGAGCTCGCGTACTTATTTACCGCTACAAAGCCAGCTGCGAACTGAAACTGACAACCGAATTTCCATCCGCTATCATGAACAGAACGATATTAGTGCTAGAAATGAGATGTAGATGGCGCTAACTGTCAAAAATCGATCAATATATTCTTTGACATGAGTATTGTACGTTGAACAGGTACTTAATAACGTTTTTTAGTGAAGTGAAGGTTGATGTAATACCCCCCGGCGGTTAATGAGTCAGCATGTTATTATTAGCTGTATGGACCCGATGTTTATAAGAAAGAACTAGGTGAACAGTAAGTACCTACCGACCTAACTGAATTGTCAGTGACTCAAATTTCTGCTGAAAGTTATACCGGGTGGTTCATTGGAAACAATCCACCATGAATATTTTCTGGTACCATTGTCTAAGGGCGGGTTGAACCAAACATAATCATCGACAGTTTAAGGGAAATTTGAAGTTCCTTAGCAAATTAACTCAGTTTAGTTGAACTATTGCGGTGAATCCCAAAACGACCTTACACTACAAAGGATGGCCCATTTCCATTATCCGTACATTGAACAAATGTCAGCGCGACATTTGACGTTAGTGACGTCACCAGGCCTGCAGAACTATTTCTCTGTCATGAGAACCTCTGTGTATTTTTATACTTTTTGACAGGGATTTTCTGCTTGTTGGTGAAAATTTTTCTTTAGTTTTGATGAATGAGTTGACTTGTTGAACATGTCTTTGTCGTGAATAAGTGAAAATTGAATCGACTAGTGAAGTGCGTGTTGAATCCAACATGATGAGACATTATTTGTTCATTTGACTATTTTTCGATTTATTGAAAATATTTGAGGTGAAAAATCTCTAGGCAGTGTCACAATTGTGGTACTTCATATTTTTTCACTGCAGATCATGCCTGGAAAAAAAAATTTTTGCTGTAACTTCTTGTGAGAAAAATTAAGAAAATTTCAGAAGAATATGTGTTCAAACATAATATTTCGTAGATTACCAAAAGAAAGAGATTTTATTTGTCTTTGCAAAGAATGGATACATCGCTGCAAAAGAGCAGACAAGTTCAATGTAGAGACTTCTAGAATTTGCCTGATCACTTCACATCATTGGATAGAAGTGGGCCTCATTCGTAGATGGCGCCACTCCGATAGGCCTCAAAAAAAGAGAAACTAGATGTTGATGTGATGTTTGAATGAGATGAATAAAGTTATTGGGAAGGTGAGGCGAGGGCTGCGAGGGGTGAGATTCGAGTAAACATGAAACTTTCTTCTTCTTTGTATTAATGAAAAAAAAATCGAAATATTTTATTGAAGATCAAGAAACGCTAATTTTTTCAGAAGACAATTAGAATACTGTTCTGGGAATACAATTTCAATTTATATCAGCATTAACGAATGAGTAGTGGTGTCGAAGTTATTCAATAGGACATTTTCAGGAAATGTCATTTTGAAAGTGCGATGGAGCCGCGAAATGAACTTTATATACCCCCGAATGAAGAGGTATATATATTTACCTACGTTCAGAACCTCGAAGATGTAACTACAGATATAGAAATAATGGTAATCATTGTAAGGCATGCACCCACAGCACGCTATCCAAAATCATAGAAAAACTAGAGAAGAGTTGTTGTGAACTGTTTGGGTTCCGATCGCAAAGGAGTAAAAGTACCCATGATGCCATATTTGAAGTGACTGCAGTCGTATTTTGTGATTTTTCCAAAGCATTCGGTTGTGTAGATCACGAAATATTACTTCGAAAACTGAAACACTATGGCATCGATGAAATTGCTCATGAATGGTTCATATCATACCTCAACAAGCAGAAGTCAGATTGTAAAAATCAGTGAACCCCTCAGCAAAGGCTTACATCAATAGCGGTGTTCCACAAGGGTCAATACTGGTGCCAACACTTTTTCTGCTCTACATAAATGATTTAGCAACTACATAGATACGAAGGAAAATTTACCCTGTTTGAGGATGATACAATCACATTGTGGATCGAAAAAAGTACAGAAGATCTCCATAAAACCATCAGTTCAGATGTAAAAAAAAAACAGATTCTGTAGCAAAAGCTGCTTAGTTTTCAGTGGTACAATCGCACTTACGATACGGCGATGCGATATTGAATTACATTTGAAAGTACTTGCGATTTCCATTATTGAAATAGTTTGCTTAGTAACTGAAAATAAATCAAAATATTCTTCGGTAAGATTTAATTATACCACCCTTCAAAGCAAGGACCTTAAACTCCCTATGCCTACATCATCTCTGGTTGAAGACTCTACAGGGTGTTCAATAAGTACTGATAAAAACTTTGAATGATGAATCTTTCGGAAAAAATACTTTTTTCACACAAAATTTAGTGAACGGGGTTTTTTGTGGGAATGAATGAAAATTTGGTATTGATTTTCATGTAGCACCTAGAAGGTTTTGCGTAAATTATTTATTTTAATTTGTCCCAATCTTTTTGACAGTAAACTTTTGGGATTCTTCATATTCAAATCTCATATTTACACCATTTCTAAGCAAAAAAGTAACATATGCTCAACATTGCTAGGTGCAACCGTTTTCAAAAAATTTTAAAATTTCTGCATCTATGCAGGTTACGGGGTCAGTTAGGCACCAGATGAAGTTGCTCAGAACTGTACAAAAACTGAATAAGTATGTGATAGATGTCGCTAAAGTAGACAGTTCTTTTACTAAGATGTATCAGGAAATAATTCACTCTCACGATACAAGATATTGAAAAACATGTATATTTTTTTATATTCATCGTGGAAACAAATAATTTTTACATGCATTTCGATAAAAAATATTGGTTTATAATAGCGAGATCATACTATGGGGCGCCGTTAGTGTCAAAAATAGATGTACTCATATATTTCATTTTGACCTGAATATTTTTCCTAATGACCATATATTTATTAGTTGGCACAGTATAATTTGAAACCGAAAGAATATTTCAATTCGGATGTTCACTCACACATAAATATATCGTCGATAGATAGATAGATAGATAGATAGATAGATAGATAGATAGATAGATAGATAGATAGATAGATAGATAGATAGATAGATAGATAGATAGATAGATAGATAGATAGATAGATAGATAGATAGATAGATAGATAGATAGATAGATAGATAGATAGATAGATAGATAGATAGATAGATAGATAGATAGATAGATAGATAGATAGATAGATAGATAGATAGATAGATAGATAGATAGATAGATAGATAGATAGATAGATAGATAGATAGATAGATAGATAGATAGATAGATAGATAGATAGATAGATAGATAGATAGATAGATAGATAGATAGATAGATAGATAGATAGATAGATAGATAGATAGATAGATAGATAGATAGATAGATAGATAGATAGATAGATAGATAGATAGATAGATAGATAGATAGATAGATAGATAGATAGATAGATAGATAGATAGATAGATAGATAGATAGATAGATAGATAGATAGATAGATAGATAGATAGATAGATAGATAGATAGATAGATAGATAGATAGATAGATAGATAGATAGATAGATAGATAGATAGATAGATAGATAGATAGATAGATAGATAGATAGATAGATAGATAGATAGATAGATAGATAGATAGATAGATAGATAGATAGATAGATAGATAGATAGATAGATAGATAGATAGATAGATAGATAGATAGATAGATAGATAGATAGATAGATAGATAGATAGATAGATAGATAGATAGATAGATAGATAGATAGATAGATAGATAGATAGATAGATAGATAGATAGATAGATAGATAGATAGATAGATAGATAGATAGATAGATAGATAGATAGATAGATAGATAGATAGATAGATAGATAGATAGATAGATAGATAGATAGATAGATAGATAGATAGATAGATAGATAGATAGATAGATAGATAGATAGATAGATAGATAGATAGATAGATAGATAGATAGATAGATAGATAGATAGATAGATAGATAGATAGATAGATAGATAGATAGATAGATAGATAGATAGATAGATAGATAGATAGATAGATAGATAGATAGATAGATAGATAGATAGATAGATAGATAGATAGATAGATAGATAGATAGATAGATAGATAGATAGATAGATAGATAGATAGATAGATAGATAGATAGATAGATAGATAGATAGATAGATAGATAGATAGATAGATAGATAGATAGATAGATAGATAGATAGATAGATAGATAGATAGATAGATAGATAGATAGATAGATAGATAGATAGATAGATAGATAGATAGATAGATAGATAGATAGATAGATAGATAGATAGATAGATAGATAGATAGATAGATAGATAGATAGATAGATAGATAGATAGATAGATAGATAGATAGATAGATAGATAGATAGATAGATAGATAGATAGATAGATAGATAGATAGATAGATAGATAGATAGATAGATAGATAGATAGATAGATAGATAGATAGATAGATAGATAGATAGATAGATAGATAGATAGATAGATAGATAGATAGATAGATAGATAGATAGATAGATAGATAGATAGATAGATAGATAGATAGATAGATAGATAGATAGATAGATAGATAGATAGATAGATAGATAGATAGATAGATAGATAGATAGATAGATAGATAGATAGATAGATAGATAGATAGATAGATAGATAGATAGATAGATAGATAGATAGATAGATAGATAGATAGATAGATAGATAGATAGATAGATAGATAGATAGATAGATAGATAGATAGATAGATAGATAGATAGATAGATAGATAGATAGATAGATAGATAGATAGATAGATAGATAGATAGATAGATAGATAGATAGATAGATAGATAGATAGATAGATAGATAGATAGATAGATAGATAGATAGATAGATAGATAGATAGATAGATAGATAGATAGATAGATAGATAGATAGATAGATAGATAGATAGATAGATAGATAGATAGATAGATAGATAGATAGATAGATAGATAGATAGATAGATAGATAGATAGATAGATAGATAGATAGATAGATAGATAGATAGATAGATAGATAGATAGATAGATAGATAGATAGATAGATAGATAGATAGATAGATAGATAGATAGATAGATAGATAGATAGATAGATAGATAGATAGATAGATAGATAGATAGATAGATAGATAGATAGATAGATAGATAGATAGATAGATAGATAGATAGATAGATAGATAGATAGATAGATAGATAGATAGATAGATAGATAGATAGATAGATAGATAGATAGATAGATAGATAGATAGATAGATAGATAGATAGATAGATAGATAGATAGATAGATAGATAGATAGATAGATAGATAGATAGATAGATAGATAGATAGATAGATAGATAGATAGATAGATAGATAGATAGATAGATAGATAGATAGATAGATAGATAGATAGATAGATAGATAGATAGATAGATAGATAGATAGATAGATAGATAGATAGATAGATAGATAGATAGATAGATAGATAGATAGATAGATAGATAGATAGATAGATAGATAGATAGATAGATAGATAGATAGATAGATAGATAGATAGATAGATAGATAGATAGATAGATAGATAGATAGATAGATAGATAGATAGATAGATAGATAGATAGATAGATAGATAGATAGATAGATAGATAGATAGATAGATAGATAGATAGATAGATAGATAGATAGATAGATAGATAGATAGATAGATAGATAGATAGATAGATAGATAGATAGATAGATAGATAGATAGATAGATAGATAGATAGATAGATAGATAGATAGATAGATAGATAGATAGATAGATAGATAGATAGATAGATAGATAGATAGATAGATAGATAGATAGATAGATAGATAGATAGATAGATAGATAGATAGATAGATAGATAGATAGATAGATAGATAGATAGATAGATAGATAGATAGATAGATAGATAGATAGATAGATAGATAGATAGATAGATAGATAGATAGATAGATAGATAGATAGATAGATAGATAGATAGATAGATAGATAGATAGATAGATAGATAGATAGATAGATAGATAGATAGATAGATAGATAGATAGATAGATAGATAGATAGATAGATAGATAGATAGATAGATAGATAGATAGATAGATAGATAGATAGATAGATAGATAGATAGATAGATAGATAGATAGATAGATAGATAGATAGATAGATAGATAGATAGATAGATAGATAGATAGATAGATAGATAGATAGATAGATAGATAGATAGATAGATAGATAGATAGATAGATAGATAGATAGATAGATAGATAGATAGATAGATAGATAGATAGATAGATAGATAGATAGATAGATAGATAGATAGATAGATAGATAGATAGATAGATAGATAGATAGATAGATAGATAGATAGATAGATAGATAGATAGATAGATAGATAGATAGATAGATAGATAGATAGATAGATAGATAGATAGATAGATAGATAGATAGATAGATAGATAGATAGATAGATAGATAGATAGATAGATAGATAGATAGATAGATAGATAGATAGATAGATAGATAGATAGATAGATAGATAGATAGATAGATAGATAGATAGATAGATAGATAGATAGATTTATTTCCATCACATTAAATACAATTCAGTACAATAGTGACAAGTCAAACGGATAGTCGGAACAGACAGTTGTAATAGTTATAACACACTAAACACACCACAACTATTCACACTAAAATGTCTTAGCAGTGAAGGGCAATCAATATATTTATTACTTGTTACCAATGCTTATATTAAAATGAGCTTTTGATTTCTACCACTAGATGGCGCCATGTAACCTATTTCTTTGCAACGCAGCGGTTACGTTGAAAATAATAGGAACAGTTGGGTTTTCATCATACAGATCAACAGTACACGTTTCCAATACAGATTATATTCTAAAACATGATGTTAGCGCAATCTATTAGTGAACTCAAAAGCTCATTTCCAGATATGCATTGTTAACAAGTAATAAATATATTGTTCCTCGCTGCTTATATGACTCTACGATATTTTTTTGAATGAATGAACACTCAAATTGAAATATTCTTTCGGTTTCAAAATATACTGGTGTCAACTAATAAATATATGGTCATCAAGGAATATCTTTAAGTTAAAATTAAATATATGAGAACAACTATTTTTGACACTGACGGCACCTCATATCTATCACATACTCAGTTTTTGTCAAGTTCTGAGCAACTTCATGTGGCGCCTAAGTTACCCCATAAACTGCATTGATGCAGAATTTTGCAATTATCTCAAAAACGGTTGCCCCTAGCTTTATTGAGCAAGTATACCTTTTCTGCTAACAAATGGTGAAGGAATGTGATTTAAATATAATGAATCCGAGAAGTTCAGTGTCAAAAAAGTTAGGGCAAATTAAAATCAATTATGGTAGCGTTGGCAACGCCCTTTAAGTGCTACATGCAAATTAATACCAAATTTTAATTTCTTACTTCAAGGAAAACTCGTTCACCAAATTTTGTGCGAAATATTTATTTTTTTGCAATGTTAAAAAATATAATTTCAATCAAGACCCTGTATCTCCGAAACGTAACATTTGCTGACATATGTTTGTATGAACTTTTCATCAAAATCAGAAAATATTATTTTTCTGATTGTTCTCTATCTTCATATAAAAATTGCCTCTTGACTTCTTTTGGTCTGGCTGGCAGTTTCCGACTCAAAAAATTAAATGCACTAGACAAATAAAAATTGCATTGGTACAAGCAAATGAAGACATTTTATTTTTATTATCGAAAACCGTTCTTCAGACTGAAAAAGTCAAGTAACCATATTTACGGAAAAATAGAGGCAATTATGAAAATAATAGATATGTATTTCCCAAAAAAAAAACAGTTGCATAACAATATTTTGAATAAATTTATAGTGTAACAAATTTTTAATAGGGACGCCACTGATTGAAATTAAAAACCCATCATCATAAAATAAATTTTAATTTATGCGTACTTTGCATGTATCTACCAAATTTGAAGAAAAAGTACAGAACGTTTTTAGAGATATTGGGGCTAAACTGATGTTGTTGTTGAATTTGAACACCCTCTATCTAAGAAATAAAGCGGTTGAGGACGTATGTTTGTATGAAGGATTTTCCTTAAACTCACCCAAGGATAATAGCCTTTTTTAGGATCAGCATTAAATTGGAAAACACACTGTATATGAATTGTAGTAATTTCAAACTACTTCAATTTTGTATAGAATGGTCATTAACAAAAAAAGCATCGATCGTGGGCTATAAGCAGAAAAAACACAAAAACCTCGGTTTTTCGCGACTACTGAAGTAAGCCTTATTCTGATGAGGTATCACAGTTTGAAATCGGATTAATCGACAAAAAATACATAATAAGCAGTTGAGCAAAAAAAAATTGGAATTTTTTCCTAGGAAAAATCCGATTTGATTGGACCGTGATAAGACTGGTGACCTGAGTTTGATAAAAAAGTTTTACTAAAAACTTCACTGAAAAAAAAAATAAATTAGGGTAATTCCATTCTGGAGTGTATATGTAATTAAATTCAACTCTAGGCAATTTTTGTTATATGTAAAGCAAATTGGTAACAATTTTGAAGAACGCTAATTGCAGACCATCAATTTCAATCTTCATTCTGGTGTTTGCACGATCAATAAATATGAAGAAATTCAGTAACTCCTTATTCGATTGGGATTATTTAAAAAAATTCACAATTTATTTTCGATTTCATCATAGTACTTAACTTCCTTTAGGGATAAAAAAACACCAGTAAAAATATACCCTACTATTTTTGAAAGATCCATTGGGCCTATTATTCTACCATATACAATTTTAACCTTAAATATATCATCGCCTTCTAATAAAATCTAAAATCGGTCTGAAGCATGAAACCAAGCTTGTCCAAAATGTCTTTCTTTTTTCTGAAGAGCTGTTCGACCCAGATGGACCATCGAACAATCCCCTTCCATTTCTCTCTTCATCGGAAAGCGAGCTTGAATTGAAAAAGTAAAATCTGTTATCCAAATTCTGGCCTCTGTCGTAATCGTTAATAATTATAGGACCAAAGGGTACCGAATGTTTTCTCTTTATTGGTGAAGACTTTGCCCTGCGTTTTTCTTTTCTGTATGTGAGAAACTGGATGATATTTTGTTTGAGTTGTGGTCCTCGATTGTTGGATATTATTTCCCCATAAAAACTTTCTCCTCCAGCCCTTCCACTGTGATCAAATTGGGGTTTGTTCAGTTCCCTCCCAAAATTAGACTTTCTTGGAGGTGCCTGTCTATTCCTGACACCGAAACGTCTTCTTCGTTTTGTTTCAGCAAGTTTACTCTCCACAATCGTGGTGCTAGTTGTGACCGTATTGTAGCTCTCCACGGAAGCCTCCTCGATGAAATTCAAAGGATATCTTTCAAGTTTTTTAGCCTGGTTTTGTTTCTCTTTACTTTCACCTGAAGCTGCATTAGAAGTTCTTACTGAGGATAAAGATGAAGAATCTGTTCGAACTATCACTGTAGGAAAAAGATTCGCGTTATTCTCACTTTCAGCCTTGGTTGACGACTGTTCCGATCCGGGCACAGAGCACTGTGTGGATTTTGTCACAGTGAATTTATCGTGATAATTCTTAGACATAGAATGGACAGCTGTTTCTTTCGATTCTGGATCATTGGGTTTCTTGAAGATATCTTCATGTAAACTCACTTTGGTGTGGTATGGAATGTTACTCTCAGAAGATGAAGGTAATTTTGGAGTTCTCAATCGGAAACAGGATTTTTTCTTGGGTGGGTTATATTCCAATTCCAAAAAATTATTGATGGATTGTGAATTCATGTTATAACATAAATTGAACGGATGAATGGTTTTTATCTCGAAACTCTCAGATAGTTCACCGCTTGATCCATCGGAAACTTTCTCCTTCTCTGAACTTTTGGGCACATTTGGCGAGTCTTTCAGTATCGCTGGTTCTTCTTCAGGTAGTTCCGTTATCGTACAACGCGCTTGAAACCTGTTAGAATTGTTCTCCCTCTCAGCATTTACTTCTATCAAGTTCAACCTTCTCCTTACGATGTTGAGCTTTTCCAGATAATCGTTCCTCAAGCTATAAAGTTCCTGATTTTGTTCACTGCAATCAGACGGGTTATTGGAATCCTCATTCTGTTGAATCATATATAATAGGCAGTTCTTGTACGCCTGTTCAGTTCGATCTGACGGGGAATCTCCGAAAGGTCCGCCTTCTATATCTGGGAAGAATAAGTGATTACTTGTCTGAATCCGTGAAATAATTATCTACCAACCTTTTCTGTTTTTATACGAGGAAGAGCGAGAACCAGCGTTTGGTAACACTTCTGTAACATTGGAATCAGCATCACCATCACTGCTGAATCTGGCTGTTGAATTTTTTGACATGTTTGTACGTCAGGGGAATAACAATTGGATGTGACTGGAGTAGTCCTCAAATGACGTTTTCGAACGGATAACGGAGATGACAGAAAATACGTTCGTTATGTACAATGCGTCCAAAAAGTACAGACTCTGGCAACGATATGACAAATTCTCAAATTTAATGGCGGATGGTGGAGATGGCTGAAGAATGAGTTTGATCTGTCGAAGACACTAAGAACTTTTTTTTCAAATGACAACCTAATTTTGTTTTTACTGCAATAAAAAAATTAAAGAGTGCTTTTGGTGCAATTTAATGATGAAAATTCGATTGATGAGCCTATTGGAGATCGAAGGGTGATATGAAAAAATATTTTCCGTTCATTTCATGTCAGAAATATCTCGGATTTTTTGGAAATCAGCTATTGTATCAACATGACGGAGCCCCGGCTCATAATATTGCACCTGCGAATATCATTCTAGGCAAATATTTTGAAGATCGTTGAATAGCGAACAATGGACCTCATCGATAGCCTCCTCGTTCGCCCGGCATCACTATTAGAGATGAGTCATGAAATGAAATAGATGAAATCTATTGTACAAATATATAGTAAAACCGTATGTCATAGTTTTCCTATGAACAAACAGAACGTGTAAAGGGGAAATTGATACTATTTTCACGTCAGTGTTGTTCAATCCATTTTCATTTTGATTGATATTGTTTGAATTCCTTGAATTATTTATAGTAACATGTAAAATTCATTATGTACTTCCTCGAAACATTTTGAATATGTTACTTGACTTCAAAGCTGCACTATGGTGAATCCTGTGTCTGCCTCCTTCATATCTGCACATTCAGTTCAGATACAATTCAGTGCATAGCATGGTGAGGAGAACTGCTTGGGGAGCAAACCTCAGGTTGGCTGAAGTCGGACTCATAGGGACAGCACACAACGTAAGGTGCTCAACCCAAACCGAAAGTGCACACCTTGCTGATCTCCCAACTGACGAAATTACCAGAAAATTTAGTTTCGAGAAATTTTTTCGAGCGGAATTAAATACCAAGAGTGGATAGAGCATAGAATTCATTCGAGCACTGGGAAAGAATACCTCAACATGGTACACGAACGGGTCCAAAACTCCCGACGGAACTGAAGCAGGAGTCTTTGGGCCTCGCACCAAATATTCCGAACCTATGGGCCAGTCGCTCAGTATTTTTTAAGCGGAAATTCACGCCATAGAGAGGTGCATTCAATTCAACCTCGACAGGAAATACCGGAACAAGGAAATCGCAATCCTCTCCGACAACAAGGTGATCCTCCTCTGAGTGCCGGGGCACGTCGGAGTGGAGGGCAATGAACAAGCAGATACCCGAAAAGAGGCATCAACGTTACTGATCGAGCCAGAACCATTCTGCGGACTTGGAAATAATAAATAAAACTGAAGAAGCAATGAGAGCAACATACTGGCAAAGACTTCCAGGGCTAAGGCAGGCCAAAGATCTCCTCGGCAACTTCAACCGAGCAAGATCGAAGACACTGATTAACCTCAGCAAAACTAGTCTAAAGACAATCACGGGATTTCTGACGGAGCACTGCAAACTCAAAGAAAACCTAAGGAAGCTAGGCTTAGAGGAGGACAGCACCTGCAGATTCTGTGGGGAACATCCAGAAACATCACACCATATATTGATGGAGTGTTATGCTGTACATCACAAGAGATTGAATACACTGGGATCACACCAGCTGACTGTGGGAGAAATAACACGAATAGACCCCTTCAAATTCCTCAAGGAATTGGGGCTTGAGGGTCTGCTCTAAACAAGAACAAGTTGAAATGGCAGAAGAAGATGAAATAGATCTAATTAGGTCGCAGCGCATCAGTCACCATCCATACCTACCAATACCAATACCTAAGAGAGCCATGGCAAATAATGATGATATCCGTCCTCTACCCGCACAGGCTATGCCTTTGGGTACATTCTATGAGTATTTATTGTTATCATTACAATACCCACTGAATTTGTTTTCAAATCAAAATATTTTATTTTCACACATTCATAGGCCATAACATTCCATCGCATGGCGCTGAGAGGGGTGTTAAGGCCGATTCAGATACATGCGTGCAAAGGCAGGGTTTTTAAAGCACTTGCGATTTACATGCATATGCATTTTTTGCCATTGTGCATGAAAACTGCATGACATTCACATATGTGCCTTTTATTTTATTTGGTTCTGTAATGATTTTGTCTCAACGTAATTTTCATTGTATCTTTTATTATTTAAACATTCCCTAATTCCGTGCGTGCACATCCTACGTTTCACACGCACACCGACAAGCACAGGTGTGAACGTCGATAGGCATGCATTTCTTATGAAGGGTTAGAAATTCAGGGTGGGCACGCATGTATCTGAATCAGCCTCAACTGTGCATTCCCATAAGTGTCCCTTGAGGTACGGTAGGGTTTGTTGTTATATTACAGTATGGGCTTTCTAGTAATAATACTGCCAATCAATCAACATTGGCAATGGAAATGCTCCTCTAACGCAACTTTTGGAAGAAATTCCGAATCACCACGGCTTCAAAAACTGATTTTGTTGTTATTCTGTATCGTTTCTGGTTGAGGATTTTTTGAGAAACAAAAAAGTTATTCAAAAAAGGATAAATTACTTGCCTACTGTTTTCACGTGGTTATGTTGGGTTTGAACG
This sequence comes from Chrysolina americana, assembly GCA_958502065.1. Classification (NCBI taxonomy): domain Eukaryota; kingdom Metazoa; phylum Arthropoda; class Insecta; order Coleoptera; family Chrysomelidae; genus Chrysolina; species Chrysolina americana. Next base: position 15,961,194 of record OY293418.1, read on the forward strand.
TGAGTGGGTCCATATCAGGCCAATGGCCTATTGTGTTTTACATGGACTCATGGAAAATGATTGATCGCATTTTCTCCCAGACTGCTGGAAAAAAGGTCATGATTCTTGCCGAAGAGAGTTACTGCTCTGACTGTTCTATCAACAATTTTTGTCACTTCATTAATCAATTAAATGAGCTTGAAATTAAAATCCTCTACAAAATAACAAAAGAATAACGACATACGGTATGCTTATTTGAACTGAAAAACATGTTTTCTGTCGGTTCAGTTTGAGGATTTTTACTACAACTGTTTATTATTCATCATTTTATTTTTCGACGGTAATTGCATGCTAATTGTTTCTGCTGCGGGTGCTGCGTGATGAAAAAAATATTAACCTGAATTTTGCCGCTCCAACAATACAATTAACTATCAATCAAAGGATACTTTGTGTTTATGAGGAAGGATCCATGTCAAGTAGTTCAACGTATAGAAATCAAATTGGATGACTAGCACATTTCTTTATATCATATTCACGGATTTTTTTTTTTTCATTGTGGGTGAACTGCATGATTGAGGTATTCATATTGATATGCCATGAATGTTCGAAATGATGGACGATGGTGATCACCATTATTTAAATCTTGTCAATTTGTTCATCCACCATGGTCCATTCAGTTTCCGTCAGGAGTTTACGTGGGATGAACGTCTTTAACCATGATGCCACTGATCTAAATTATCGAGTGCACGAATTAATTATAATAATTTTAGAATTAATTCCCTTTTAGTCCAGATAAGCGTGTTGAACTGTTCTCCAGGTGTTAGGAGATAATAATTTTGTAAATTTCTGTATCTTAGTTCATATTTTGAAAAGCAACGTTATAATTTTTGTATATTGTGGTAAATTTGAGTATAGTATAGTACACTTCACTGAAGTTTAAATGGCATCATGTCGGAGACCGATTGTTCGGGTTTCATGATAGATAATAAGACAGAAATCTGCAGGGTCGAGTGCTTTTTTTGGTGGAATCCTTTATATTGGAATCCCATTTTTTTCAATACTGTGACTCCTATCCACTGCACCAATTTTTTTTAACCACTTGCAAGTTATGGATGATTTTAAAATAGAAAGCAAAGACAGTTCATATGTAGAATATTATAACATAAATGCAGAATGCAATAATATTTGATCCATATATCGCCATTAGCTATACTCACAACCCCCATCAGCCTCCGGAATGAATTTTCTAGTATTCTCAGAACTGCAGGTTCTTATTATCCTTTGAATTATACACGATTTCTTTCACGAATCCGCATAGTAAAAATCCATTTCAATAAAATCTGCTGATCTAGCGGGGCTTACATAATTTGTCTAGAAGCCAATCCCGACATCTGGTGCTTGCTTGGCGTGCGCACCGACCAGCTGGGGTGGTGGTGGATTTCCGGGTTGTCCCACAGCTGAAAAGTGAATACGCCACAAAAAATCAGTAACTCGCTCCGGAGCACTATGGCAAATAATAATAATATTCGTTCTCTACCCGCACGGGCTATGCCTATGGGTACACTCTATGAGTGTTTATGAGGGAGTATTATTATTATATCGGAAAAACAGGGTGGATCAGCTGTATAACTCTTCGATCGCCAAATAATAAAAGCATATTTCATGAACTGAAAAATGCTGCAGCGTTCGTGGGGGTTGTTCTTCTGTTGGCCCCACAGCGGATTTGAACTTTCTTACTAATGAATATAGTGGGCACCTTAAAAAATAACTATGAAGTAGATACAGATGATCTTGTGGGTGGTTGACGAGTTTTCTCTATTAACAGTGTGGATCAGTCCTAGGTTATGCTGTTGCTTCTGAAGTTTATGGATCCTTTCCCAAGGGATATCTTCGATGATGCGTTCAGACACGTTTTCCCTGGGTGGACTATGTGGTACAATTTCTGGAAAGAATATTGGTTCTTCATGACTGACGATTTTTTTGTTGATATGCTTGTGTTCGTCGATTTCGAATCAGCAGCTGGTGTGTAGTTCAATCAAATAGTTTGCCCGAATTGTTGTAAAAATCACTTCGTTTGCAAGTGGTTTGGATTTTGTGATAGGTAGTTGTATCTCGATTTTCGGAAATACTTTTTATAACCTATACTAAACCGTCTATGAGTCGTCCTTTTACTCGTCCATTTGGACTCAATGAATTGAATTTTTGTTCTGCTGAATTCATTTGAAACAAAAATACTTGATCAAAGTATACAAATTCGGACATATCAGAGATATTTTGTTCATTGTGAATGGAACGGTTACCATTCACATCGTTCGATAGGTTTTAGGTCGTAATAGTAGATGAAACTATGGGTTTTTATTTTTATTCTGGTCGTTCCTTAGCTTGAACGGCAGAATCCCTTCTTGTTGGGTATCGTTATCTCCTGTGATACCAATAATAATTTTTTTCTGTTTAGCCTCTGGTCTTTTTGATTTTTTTTGTAAAGGATTGATGATCATAGGTAATAAGTGGTTTTTAGTATTGGTTTTTCGTGGCTGGTGTGTATTGTATCTCCGTCGGTTTCTTCGTTTTCTTCGGCGGGTTTCTAGTAGGAGTCTTGTTGTTCCTTCACATCTGTCTGTCTGTAGAGAGGTTGTCTTCTGTCATCAGATATTAATTTCCGATTGCTAATGATTGATGGTATCCATCTACATATTGGAAAAAATCTCTTGTATTTATCTCAATATTCCGCTTCATACTTGAACTGTTTAAGTTTCAGACACCTCACTAGTCTCTAATTTAGTTCTTTGAGTAACATCATCAATTCAAGTGCTTTATGGTCAGTATCTAATTTAAAATTTCGGCCTCACGTAAGTATGACGAAATATTTCGTAGCCCATACTATTGCCAAAAACTCTTTTTCAATTGAGTGTCCTTGAGGCGCACGCCACTATCTTTTCTCTTTTGACGGCCACTGAGATAAAATGGCCCCTATATGGCAACGTTACTTGCATCTGTCTTCAAATTAAAATCTCTGGAAAAACCGTGGCACTGTATAGGTTAGGTATGTTGCTCAATAGGCTTCTACAATATTCTGAACATTTTATGAATTGGGGTGTATGTTCAATTTTGGCGTCTTTCTTCAGGCATAAATAATGGAACCATATGTGAATCCAATGCTGCAGCTGGCAAAATGCTCGCCAATAGTTTCGATACATCTTTCTCGCCAGTTGAGAATACTACTCCAATTAATGTCAAAAATATGCCACAACTCTTCAAATGTCAAAATAGGTATTTCACATGGGCCGGATAACCAGCATTCATTTTGAAAAGGCATACATCCGTTCTCGCAAAACCCCGTAGCCATATTTTCAATTACTCTTGCCTTCCCACTCACTCCAATAAGTAAAAAAGGAGACAAATTCGATTTCTGAAACAACAGACCAATTAGCCTCGTGACCGTGCCAAAATCATGGAGAGAATATCATTGTAGATAACCTCCTACCCCTTTTGCTTGGAAACGATGTGATCACATCTACTCAACATGGTTTTATTCCTGGAAGATCAACAACAATGAATTTACCGCAGATGAATAAGATAACCTTTTCTATTTGGACTTCAACTCGATGAGATGTGAAGCGAGTCCCCTAGAGCGGTATCAGTTGTTCAATGTATCTTGCTATTCCATCGGGTACCGCAAGGCATCTGAGCAAATGCATGATCAGCTCATGCGATGCTGTATCGAATGCCTTGCGATAAACGCCGATGAAGGCCATTGAAAGATCACGCTCATACTGCATGGAGTCCGGTGTGAAACATTTGTCGATGAGCAGGTTATCCTTGCAGCCAGCGATCCCCTACTCTGACCCTCTTTGCTCATATATCTGTTCATATACCGGATAAACGGCAGAGAGTACAACACATGGAGGCTCCTGGAATAGGTGAGAAACCATTTATTATTATTATTATTATGATAAAGGTGACAAAAACAGTTTCTAATTTTGAACAGATGCACCAAGATGTCAAATCTAATGAAAACCGCCTCTATATATCCTAAATAGTGGCATGAAAAATACAATGAAAATCCATTAAACTTCACCTTACCTTTATAGTGGAAATTAAGGCGTTGAAATGTTTTGCGATCTCCGTATATCTTTAAAGTATCTATTAGACTCACAAATGCGCCTTTGATCCCATTCAATCAATAATTTATCCCTTACCTTTTCGATAGTCTTGATGATGAGTTTCTCAGTTATTACCATCGGTATATATCCCAAACAAATTCGTTGTTCGAATCAGGACGCCTCACAACCGCGCTGCACTTCTTCAAAATAAACCACTCCATTAAAATTACCCATATCCGAGCCAACATGATGTTTATTATTCGTTTGCAGTAGCACACACAAAAAAACTGTTGGTTTATGGAATACATAATGAGAATTATTCATTTCTAAATTGCCAAACAAGAGCAATAAAGAAAAGAACGAAGAGTCCCCTGGAGCTTGGAATATTGTTAACAAAATCAATTATGTCAAAAGCATACACCTCTTTCTCAACGGCGGAAAAAGGAATAAAAATTAATATGTTTTTCATGCCATCTTCTTTCTTCCATTGTGCTGTAAGACACTTCTGCGAATGGCAGACCATTTCGTAGTCTTTTCAGAAAACAAAATTAACTACCTATTTATTTTGTTCTGAAGAATGGAATTCGACCAGAGCGTTTAGCGTGTATCAGATTGAATACTGAATACGTATCCAGTTTCTGAATGTGACAAGGTACTTTATGTGGATAATTAAAACGAAAAGAACTGATAATGGGACTCTTTAGGGAATAGTCATGTGTAATTAATGAGTTACTAGAATCTACCAGATTTCGTAGAAGAGGAAACTTTTGGAACCAGTAATTTCATTTAGTGAAACAAGACGAAATGTCCTCCTATCCACACATTCTCACAAAGTGGTAAATATGAGATGAATATCTGACAGAAAATAACTACTTCTCTTTACGGACAATGAATCTGTGCAACATTCCTCACTGACTCAATTGCAAGAGCTAATTGGTGTTATAAATTTCCTTTTTTTACCACCTGTGACATGGTGAATATATGAAGAATTGTGGACGGACGGAACCAAAGACATATAGGCCCCTCAATCGGGTCTATCATGCACTCACCGATGCAAGGAATTGATTTTATTCTGAAGGTAGCCATTTTGCTACCGCTCTCATTCCCTCCTAGTTCAGAAAAATGCTGTCACTGTAGGGCTTTCCATCAGGATGTTAGTGGCTGACTCCTCATCCTACAAGCACGACCTGCATTCAGTATCATCCGTGATACCTATAATGGTGAGGGGCTTGTTAAAATGACAGTGCCCCGTCAGGAGCCTTACCAATATTCTGATTTATTTTGTGCTCATTGGTGCGAGTAGAGTCTTGTTCCTCCTGGAAGAAGAACATTCGATGTGGAGGAGGTGTCTTTCCATGCATCCTGGAATTTAACCACCAGTATTTTCTTCGTGATTGAGACAAACTATTAAGATTGGTTCTGGTCCAATCGTTGAGATATTTGCACCTTCTTCTTGCCAAGTTATAGGCCTATTCATTTCCGGACACTCCGATATGATCAGGAAACGAAAGTACCTTTACCTTTTTGGTGGTCAGATCGTCAATGCATTCATCAAAATTACTCCATCCCAGTAGTTGGAATCAGTCCCAGTCCTCTGTTTCAAGACTGAGTGACTGCGGGCCGTTTAACGTTTGATTATATAATCGAGAATGTCCATACATTCCCTCGTTCCCAAATTGTTTGGAGCGTTCCAAGCGAGTATTGGCTTTGCGTGCCCTACGTTCAATGAAAAGGTACAGGGAGGCAGTCTACAACGCCCCAGTGGGTACCGTCCTCGTTGCACCTTCGCAAGACAACCAGAGTAAGGAGTTGTATTTTTGAATTGCCGCATGCTGTTCTTTGGCACATACGATGCCTCCTTACGTGAAGATCCAGTAAATAATCTTGGAGCTGAGCTCCCTCATACTGCCATATACCCTTCTGCATGCCCAGCTGTAACTTTTCTTTGTGCTCATTCCAGTTTAGCTTGGAATCAAAGATGACTTCCACTTACTTGACTGAGCTTTTGTATTGCATGCACTTCACAGTGAGTTGGATATTTGGAAGGACCACTAGTTTGCGTTTCCCGGTGAAAAGAACCAGCTCTACCTATCCATGGTCCATGCTCAGCCCGTCTGAGTAGTGTTTTTTTCAAAATGGAATAACGGAAATTTCAAGAAGCAAAATATTATGTACAAGCTCTTAAGTGTGACACCCAAATACGGCCACCATCTACACAACACAGTGGGGGAAATTCAGAAACACCATGAGTGAAGCCTACTAGAAATCATTGTTAATGAACCTCCTCAGTCTATGCCCAGTAAAAAGCCTCAACTAGCTCTGTCGAATCCATGGTTGACCTTTGAGAAATATGATGAAAATATTTGTCAGACAGGGGTTATGGTAAGAAGGTCAACGTCTATTCTTTTGTAGCAAATGTATCCCAGAATTCAACCGTGAACAATTAACTTTGATATGGTTGGAAAGTGTCGAATTGAAAGAACTAATAATAACTGAGAGACGTCTAAACTACTTTGTTACAAACCTGGTGATTAGTAAAAGCGTTGCCAAATAGGCTGAAATCGTCTTAGAATATTTGCAAAACTTCAAAGAATTCCACAGAAATTTATACAGTCAATAATTTTTCCCGTTAATAATTTCACTTTTCATTCTGTAGTACAGGATTTTTTAGATGCGTTAGAGCTTACATAATCCGATTTATAGCGTTGGGAACATTGGAAGCATTGTTGGTTCTTCAAGCAACTGAAGTTAGTTGACATTAGTCTAGAGAAAGACTAACAAAAAATCGAGAGAAAAGAAGAACAAAATAAACGAAAAGCAACCAAAAAACAACAACAAGAACTTAACAGGAAACAGAACAAGAAAAGTCAAAGAGGAAGTCCAAGAAATCAAAGGAATATCTGAGACATCAAAAATCAACTGTTCAAGATAGATCAACGAAGAAGTGGATAGGGGCTGAAAATAATGCACCTTTCAAAAAAGCAGGTACTCTCTGAGACAATCTCCATTTTCAGCTTAGAGTAATTTTCACTGGGATTTTCAAGTGAAACTTGAAGCCTCCAGTATTTGTTGAACCAGCTTCGTATGAATTCTCGTTCGTGCATGGCATCACACGTTGAAAGGTAAGGGCCTAGTCTTTTCCAGCTTGCTCTCGAAGACATTGTAGGGTTACTCATAAGGGTCGGCTGACGGACACTACAGATTTCAGAACAACATTTTTAGAGAGAATAGAGTTCAGACCTTCATTGATAGCTTGAGATATTCTGCTGTGTAAGGGACGATGAATTTGACAAAAATTCTTCTATAAGTGAGAAGGACCGTATATCAGCACTAAACAAACAGTTTTTCCTAAAGTTTAAACGAAATAATTGACCATCACCAGAGAAGGATTTGGAAGGTGGCGTGTCAACTCTCATTATTGAAAGCACCAAGTCTACGTGTTTAAGGCCACTCAGGAGATCGAACATGCACCTTAAAACATAGATACAGGAACATCAACATCAGTTTTCACTCATAGGCCATCCTGAGAAGCAGATAAGAAGGAATGTGGTTTCGAAAAATATTGAGGGACAAACCACACCAATTAATGAAGAAATACTTGTACATATCCAGATAGGTCATATTATCATTAAAATTCATATCAATGGTCAAATAATTGATAAATGTGTTTTGGGTCTAGATATCATGGAGAAAAACGAGTTCATTTTTAGAATGAGATAGAAAATGTTGAGGATTGGCAATGGAATGGTTTTCTTGGGCAAATATGATCCAAACAATGGAAATCTATGTTGAGGAAGAAAAGCTGAATGTCGAACTGGGTTTTCAGGAATTCAAACACTGGTCATAGCAAAGCCATAAATGGCGCAAAACGGCTACATTTAATATATTTTCCTAGGAGCAAAATAAGTTTCAGAAACTTATTACTTTTCCACTTCAATACCCTGTATATCGAAAACTAGTCATAAGATTGAGTTTTGTTCGAGAGATCAAACTCAACGATCCAATAACTTGAAAAAATTAACCGGTTACAATTTTTTTATAAGCGCTGCCTGGTTCATTTATGTGTGAAAAGAACTAATAAAACTGCCCAACATCGATTGGAAGAAACTCTAATGGGGTTAGTCTATATGCTAAGGTCATTTCTGGCAACAACCCTTACGAAATGAGTATTTTCGATATCGATACCTCTTCGTTAGGATTGAGGTACTGGCAGTCGTTAGATATGATTCGTTGAAAAACGATATTCTACAGAATAGACGTTAGTACTCATGATTAGGCAAGTGTTCTTGTCAACTTTCGCGTAACAATATCATGAGGCACATTCCGTTAGAGGTCCTATCGGTTTTGTATACATACTACCAACCAAATCCCTGACTAATATCAAAATCCCTCTGGAGAATGGTCAGCCCGGATATACCACGTTGTAGAAACGTGCCGGATTAGGGATGAAATAATTTAATTACACAACTAATGAATTGAAACGGATGAATACGGTTACAAAATGCAGTAGTCCCATTGGTCAACAAAAAGCTCAAGAAAAGTTAAATCCGGCTAGATTTCTATGCCGAATTAAAATTAGTACACTATCACAAATTCTTTTCATTGATTCAGTGATTTTTCTCAACTTTTTAATTAAAAATCGTTCGTGTCAGGACCTTCATCGAGAAGGTAATCAACCTTCCGAATAGTACGTTGGTCTTATGAATTGATAAATATCAGTTTACTCCGTGAAAAGTGTTATACAGTATTTATTCAATGCGCTTTATTCAAGATGGTCGTAAGAAAATTTAAAAAAGTAATATGTCTGCATGAGAAATATTGTAATGAAAATAATACCCTCTACTTGATTTCATGAATTTATTTTTACTCATAAAACATACTGTAACTTATGCCACTGCTTCTGGGCCAAATCTGTATTGTTTATCAAAAACTATCTTATTTACCTGTTTGGTTCCCTTATCAGGATGTAAATTTGAAACCTTTCAATGCGAATATCTCGCGAAATAAAAAAGTTATAAAAACGCCGTTTGCCAAAAATGCTAAAGAGTTAGGGGGAACTAGAACCACCATATTTCAGTGAAGGGATGAGTCTCCCCGTCGGCGCGAAACACCCCAACTTTATAATGTCAAAAGGCACTACGATGTTGTGCGAAGTGCGACGGTGCGACAGTCATTGTTCACAAGGAACGACAAGAAAATGGCTATTGAATCGTTACATTGCCCTTTCTCGAAGTCATTTCTTCCAGATATTTCATTCTTGGAGTGTATCAATATCGAATCTAGGAAAAAAAACGGAAAAAATACCACCGAAAAAAAAACGGAAATAAAAACCCACGGAAAAAATATCCCCCAGAAACAAAACAGAAAAAATAACCAAAAAAAACGGAAAAAATACCCCTTTATGCCATAACAATGGCCAGTACACAAAAAGTAATGAAATTTCAACTGTGTGTCATGTTAAAGAAACTAGACCATATTTGATTCATTTTACAATAACAATAGTAGTTTTAACCTATCCTGTTCATCATCGACTACCAAAAAATACGATTTTTTATATTTTTATGACTGGATTGTTCCTGTGTAACCTGGTGACACATTCGCCTTTTTGCAAGGCTGGAAAATCTGTTGTTCCACCCCTCTGTATTGTGAAATGAATCAAATCTGGTTTAGTTTCTTAAAACATGACGCACAGTTGAAATTTCATAACTTTTTGAGTTCTGGCCATTGTTATCGCATATAGGGGTATTTTTTCCGTTTTTTTTTCAGGGTTTTTTTTTCGTTTTTTTTCGGGAGTATTTTTTCCGTTTTTTATTTCCGTTGTTTTTTTTTTCGTTTACCCTCAATATCTGCAAGATTCTCCATATATGCACCATAGTCACACTCCACAGTCTTCACATCCGGTTGTGAAACATGGTTGTAGCATCTTCAAAGGACGGTTTATCTCGAGATTGCTCCTTGTTGACCAGGTAGAGGTTTCTCTGACCCTTCTTTCACTGTAGCACTCCCCAACTTCTGTTTATGGAGTCGATCGAACTACTCGGATATTTGAAGATTTTTCAACCATACAGTGAGCTGGTGCGAAATCGGCAGTCGAGGTCATTTATTCTCTCCAAACATTCTCACGAGTTCCGCAACTTTTTTGATAGTTCACGATGACGTTCAGGTTTGTACAGCTGAACCAGGTCACCAGCTTTCAATTTCTCTAGCATCGGCATCGATATCATAAGTCCCCTTCATTTTGGCGCTGGCACTTTGGATGTTCATACAGATATGAATATCGTTAATTCTATGCCGGAGTTTGCTGACGTAGTCCGGTCCCACAGTGTCTCCTGCAGGTGGCGTTCCGAACTTCAGATCACAGGAAAGTCGCAGCTCCCGGTCCAAAATAATATTAGCAGGGGTTTAACCGGTTGACTCATGTACTGCAAATATGGTAAAAACGCTCGGTTACAATGATTTCCCAACTATTTTCGTTTTGATGTTTGGTATGGTGACTAAAATGTATAGCAAGTGCATTTCAATGCAACCTTTAAAAAATACATCAGAAATATTTCCAATTTTTGTATTTTGCGTTTCAAAAACTCACTTATTATTGATTAACGTTCTATGGTAACATTGTGGTTAATTGAAATGGTACTTCTTAACATTCAATATTGTGTAAGGATGATTCAGATTTTTCAGCCAATTCAGAGAAATATGCATAAAATGCATTTTTCGAAAATGGCATAAATCGTCTCATAATTTATTCTGGATTAATTTGGTTATGGATTTGAAGATGACATTTTCGCCGCGCCACAAATTTCTGGTGTGGTACACTCGTTTTTACTTTCCGAACCCATGGTTTTCTCCTTGTTGTTCATTAGAAACTAAAATATTTTACAAAACGAATTTTACAAACGAGCTGTCAATTCAGTGATTGTGATGTTTGAAGTTGGCAAACTTTCGAAGCATACTTACGAATAGAAACAATTCAGACACAAGTTTAGTGCACAGTAATAAATATGCTCATCTGTGATTAGTTTCAAAGTGTTGAATAATGTGTCTGGTCCAACAGTGTTGAAAAAACCTAAGCCTACTCAGAAACGAAACTGAAGTTCATCACTTGTCAATGAGGGGTCATATAATTGACGCTTTTTCCAATAGTCACAGAAAAAATATCATATTAAATCCTAGTGATGCAATTCCTCAGATCAAGAAGTAAACCCTAGATAGGCCCGATGCCGAAAATACAAACGAAGTTGTTAACCGAAGATAACTCAAGCGGAGACTGTTATGTTTTGGATTTCTGACGTACGGTCGATCCAAAACAAAACACCTCTTGTACAGTGCCGTGCATTTTTAAGGGGATTAACATTATTTAATTTCGTGAGGAAAGAATTTAAGTACTTATCTTGAGTTTAGTCTGATCGTGCGATGAATGTAAAAATTTCACCAATGCAATGCAAATGTAGTATGTATGCAGCAACAAGTGGATTGACGGTTCTGTCTGAAAATTCAATATCGATATCTAGGAATGTTTGTAGAGCTCAGAAAATTTTCATTGGAATTTTTGATTCAAATAACGATCAAATTCTGTAATCAATATGTAGTTCATTCAAAATTAAGCTCGATTTTTTATAATTTGCGATGCTAATAATAGGTAAACTCCAAAAACAATCGTGTACCCATTTGATGCGATTGATGAAAAAATTATAGAGGACAAGGTTTAATTTTTATAGTCTGATTCAGTTTGAAATAGGCGTGAGGGGATTCTAGGGTAAGAAATGGTTGCTTTTATTCATAATCAAAAGACTCAAAGTGGTGGACAATTTTTTGTGGTAAGGAGTTTTGTGATTTATGATTCTATTCTATTCATAATTGGAATCTAGGGGTGTTCGGAGATCAGAAATAAAGCATTTATGGTCTGAATTAAATAATTCAAACCAGCTAAAAACGAGTTTCTCACTGGGAATTTCATGTTGTGCAGATCACCATTCTTTAATGAATCACGAAAAAGACTTGAATAAATATTAGTTAAGAAACCGTTTTTCAACAGATATTATAAAGTACAGGAAAATATAAAGGGAAAAACATGTTTCTGCCTCAAAACTGAATCACAGCCACAACAACATAACTTGTAAAATAATTCGATGATATCATTCCTGACGAAAAAGTTACTAAAACTCTAGTTTCATATGACAATTTTCATCATGAATCAGAAAAGTTTGCGTGATTTCCTGTATATGCACCAATGAAAAAGTATACTGATACAAACAGTTGAGAAAAAATATATTTATTTACTATACATTGCATCATTACTTGATTAACATTTACAAATTTCCTCATGTAAATTTGTTATTAATATTACTTCATATGTGGCTGTGATTCTATATTTGAGTTCACGTGTTTCACTAATTCAAGTAATTTTATTCCAATATACCTATGTTTTTATGTAGCACTCTTGGGAGCTACAATAAATCCTAACGGAACAGGCAAAGTCACTTTACACCTACACTCTTCAGTGTATTTCATATCCTTGGAATTATCCCTTTCATGAGAACTATTTGGTGAAATTCATTAACTATCACATATCAGGTTTGAACTAAAACAAAAACTTTCTTGAGCAATTAATCTTTCTGAGAAATATTTAATTGACAAGTTTTCAATATCATGAAATGTTCACCTTATTTCTTTGAAGCAAATAAGAAATACCTACCTACAATAAGTTGACGATAACTGAATAATTTTCCTTTACAAGTAAAATTGATAAACAAAGTAACTTTTTGAGGGGAATGAATTTCTTACCCTCCTACACTTTCTGGAGTTTCTGGAGTTGCTTTATTTTTCAGATATAGGGTGGATTCAGGAAGCATCAAGTAACAATTATTAAATAAAAAGTATCAGTTAACAATTATCACTTTAGGTAAGTAAGGAAAAACAAGCATTAATGTATACCAAATAAACTATTCAAAAATTTTCCATTTGATTTTGTGAAAACTGTGTTGGTAAAAGCATGATTCAGCTTGTCTCTGTCTTTGCCATGTTACCAGTTTACTCAGGCCCCAAAAATAATCTTTGGGGTGAAATAATAACACTGTATTTAACTCTTCGCAAAATCACCTCTCAACTGCTTGTAGGAACATCAGGAATGGCTTCTGGTCTCAAAAGTGTTCTTCCTTACGAACATAGTTATATACAAATATTTCTTCAAGGTCAAAGGATCCAATTCGAGAACATTACACCATATTTGCAACTTCTTCTCGTCAGTAGGAAACTTATGTATGAATGAATTATTCATTATTAGTACCTATTCCACTTCAATATTATATCTGAAGAATACCTTTACATTCTTCGTCCGACACGCCACTGTAAGCTCACCTGTGGAATGTTTGTTGACTATCGTTGTTTTGTAAACAAAGCAGTATTTCTGCACTACTATTAAAAGTATCACAAATCTCACGTAAATTTGTTTATGAACGTCAAGAAACCACGAAAACTCTTGAAAACCCAAAGGAAATTTCTAATCAAAACGACAAGAAAATACGTCAACCCAATGGCGATCAATGCAACAAGCGGTGTTGCCAAGAGTGAGATAATTCTTGTAACCGCCTTTGATTATCAGAGTGCCTACTATTTTATCAGTTGAAAACGACATATTATATCTTTTGAGAGAAGATTTTTTCCAATTTTTTGGAAAATATATTTTCTAGAACGCCCAGAGTAATACACCGGAATATAAAATTACGCATTGCTTGATACTTACCGAGCTCAGATTTTTCATTGATCAATTTGACAACAGAGGGTAGATGTTTGCAAACAGCGGAGACTAGAGGTGAATTGTAAATAAACACATTTGTCTTTGCTTCATTGGGTACGGTGTTTACATAGCATTGGGCCTATCTAGAGTTCACTTCTTGATCTGAGTGCTATTCGAACCATGTACCTATCACATTTCACAATTATTGATGTCGCAGTTGCAATTCTCAAAGTTACTCATGGTTTTGTTCAACCATATTCACTTCGCAATTGCTAGCCAAACCACCAATCAAGTGTGAACACGAACGTATTTCATCTGCTGTGGGCACAAGGCGGGCTTTTATAAAAGACACTAGCGAATGTACAAACACAATAGTGAATATTTACTCTGCTTTGCTCATTTGGTGAATGCGCAACTTCAGAAACAATACCTGCACATACTGACCTCTATTCTATTCCAATATTTGTGTTTAGATTTAACAGGATCGTTTGCGAACAGTGTGCTCCGGAGGTTCCTCGCATTTTGTTTATAGTGATACTATTTTAACTTTTAAAAATAACCATCGTGAAAGTAGTAGTAGAATTTGTTTTAATGCCTTCATCCAAAAAGCCCTCGTCATAATTTTATTGTAAATCGACCTATGTAATATCGATGATAAGTTCGAATTATAAAATAAAATACTTCTACAATTCTTATAGCACATTGGCCATTATTTGCATCATAATACTTGTATATATTCCCCTTATCTGACGATGAATATGATGAATTTCTGGAATGATAAGAAAGAACATTCGTGAATTTGAAAACTAAAACTCTGACAAAAGTCGTCCTACTTTTGTTGTCGAGGAGGACAACATCAGGCTTATTGACTTGTATTAGAGGATGGGAAAAGATTATTTTCAATAAATTCGGCACTTCTCATTTTCCACAACGAACTCAACATACCTCTTGGGAGTGGCTATCCTTTACAGTTATCGGTATAATTTTTTTTACTTGGTAGTGGCATCGATTGCTGTGATCATCAGCCAATGTGTGTTCTGAGTTATCCCATACGCCACCTTAGAAGCAGCATTTGAATGCAACGGTGAATCGTGTAGGATTCACCCCAGTCAAGCCACGAGATTTTACCAACTCAATCGGTGAAGCAAATTGAAAAATCCCAGCTTCGACAAGGGACATGGTCTTTAACCCGGGACACTGCCTTGCACTGGTTAGTATCATCATATTATCAATATTGCTATTTTTATTATTACAAACCCTTATGATTCAATAGGAAACATGTCGAAATAGGACTGAGATGTGTATTCTTGTGATTATTGATGTTCAAAAATGTATTGTAGTTCAAGCGATTGTTTTATCTTCCTCGGATTAGGTTTAATTCCGCTTGTTGTAATAATACCTTTTGATAATTCTGCTTTTTAGCATGAATTCGCTTTTATCTAATCGTACTTTCAAATCATGTTTCTCAAACTGCATGAAAACTTCTCTCATATGAATTATATGTGAGTCTAAACTTGGGGAAAAATAATTATATCATCCATGTATACCAAACAGATTTAATTTATTTGATTTTTTATACTTCGTTGATTATCCGGTAAAACATAGACGGGGCACTTTTCAACCAAAGATGCATTCTTAGAAACTCGAAATGATCAGCGTCTACGTTGTAATTTGTTGAAACCCGCTAGCAAGATCTAGGGCTTGGCCTAATTCCTCTAAAAAATCGTCAATTTTGGATACCGTGAAATAGGGTAACTTTGATATCAAAAATTATGCTTTAGTCATAGTTTAAAGAAACAGGAGATAGAACATGGTCCACTGTGCACCCTGCCGATTTCCCCTGATATTCCCACTCCAAAGATTCTCCAATCAAATCGTTTATCCCTACCAACATACCGCTTTGAAGGAGCAAGAATTCCTATCCACAACTTCCCAATAGGCAATCCGCATGGACCAATCAAAAATATATTTTAGTTGAGCCTGCGTGGTGTGCAATGTCACTTTGGGTTACGTTGAGGATCAACTTGGATATCAAGGTCTAGTTTGGTTAGATTAGATCATGTTTTCTTCTTTTATGGCTTAAAAATTAAAAAAGAAGGGAACATGATCTAACCTAACCAAACTAACCTTGCTATCCAAGTTGAATACTTGGGATAACGCCTTAGCATCGATTCAAATATACCGCCTTGGCCAGGATAATTGTGATTGGTTCATGTGGATTGCCTATTGGGAAGTGTTGTGGATAGGAATTTTTGCTTTGAAAGATGTGCATGCTGTCAGATTTCGCAATGTGGAGGTTATATTGAATTAAAAGTGAAATTTTCTTTAAATGGAAAAGTGTTCTTTCATGTGTTTCGTGAACTTCATCGATAAAAAATGCCATGGTGTGTTTTGAAGCAATGCAGATACTACCCCAAAGCAAATTATAAGAAGGATATGTAAACTGCTCATCTATTCCGGTAGTCTGTTATGGTTTTGATGGGAGTGGCCAGAGTACCAGGACCGTAATTGTTTCACAATCAAAGTTAACAACATTTCATCTTTTCTTGCACACCCCGTTTAACCGTGATGGTATTTTAATTTCATTCAAATATTTAGTTTTGATTGCCACAAGCCATCTCGAATAATGCGAACCAATGAAAAAAATTACAAGGGGTTTTATTAGTTTTCAAATCTAGATTGATTCAAAAGTAAACAAAATTTTCGATAGTATCATATTACATTCAGATAAAACGTAATGAGGTCCTTCCTCCATAAATTTGCTCGCAGTTCTTACTCGCTGTCATAATATAAACAAAAACCAATGAAAGTGGATTCTTTACATTTTTTATCATATCCTCAAAATGGGGTTGGAAGTTATCCGAAAACGAATAAACACAAAATCTCCCATACATTTTATAATTTGATAATGCGATATTTTGTTCGTTCTTTATCGAATCTTCCTATAACTGTTCTGCTAGATCAAATAATTTCACTACCATGACTTATTTCAGTTTTCTACGCGATCTTGAAAGAAGAGAATTATGGAGACGTGCTATGGCTGTCGAGATAGAAGATCTGTATGAAAATTCTCGAGTATGCCAATTACACTTCAGTGTAGATTCCTTTGATTTCGAAATGTCTGCGTTTCGACTACATTTAGGAAGAAACTCTGTGTGAGGAGACACGCTGCTTTTGTGTTATTTTCTTAAATCTTGTGAAAATTTTGATATTACTTTGATTAATGGATTTCGAATTTTGTTAACAGATTGCAGTGAAGCGTCTTCACCTCCACAAGTATCACTCCGAGTGCTAGCTATATTTGCTCTTGCAATAGCATAGAGGATTAAAACATATTTTAATGTGTTGAACAATCGTATTGTGCCAATAAATCTTCAGTTGAATGAAAAATTTGCAACCTAAGGTACTTCTTTACAGAAAAAATTATTCGGCCAAAACACACCTGGGGCAATTTTTCAGGTATGCAATTTAAATTTGGTCTGAATTAGTTTTTATTATAAAATTGCACGCCCCAGATTTTGTAAAAAAAATGGAAAAAAACCTTAAAAGCAGAAGATCCGGGACCTACAACTTAAATAAAAGTGGATTCCGAACCACTTTAGCTCAGTCGCAGGCTGTGGGGATCGAACTCACGACGCCTGGGTAGCAAACACTTAACACCACGACGACTTCCACCACCACCACCAATGATTATGGTGATGGTATATCATCCTAAATATAATAGAAATCCGGCACTTAAAATCCCAATTTCACAGTTGCGACAGTCGATCGAGAAACAAACTGTATTTTTCAATTGGTATTGAACTCAACACAATTTGTCTCTGGAACACGCATTATATGAAATTTGAGAAAATCATCTTCATCAATGAAGATACGGTTTGGGACGAAATTATTGAAATTTTTCCTGAATGCGACTCTGTGCAGCTCCCCACTCCTAAGCTTCAACTCTAAATATTTGGCAGGCTTCGCGCACATTAATTTGTATAGTCGTGTTCCATCTCCTGTTTTTTTATCTCAGAGATAAAGTAAGTCTAATTCTATTTTTCTATGCACATATTGATGTCCGAAATAAAAATTTGGTAAAAAAGTGTGTACGTTCAAAAAAATTGATATAATTTTTATTATAGTAGGATTACACAGAAAATCTTCTCGGATCAATGTAATGAAAAGAATAGTAATAGCCGTGAGATCAAAGAGTAAAATGAAAAAATTGATCATATCTTTAGAAGCAGTGTAGCAGAGATGTTGTATTGTATGGAATATTGAAAAATGTTAAAAAAGACGTTTCGTACCTGAAAGAGAAATGAAAATAAGTAGTGTTTTTCTTCTGATCTGAATTTTGATACAGCATTGCCTGCCTTGAATAAAATACGGAATGTTATTCATTGTCAAAACTAGATGAAAAAACTCCTCGTAGCCACCTTTTACCAGCCAAAAGTGCCCAAATTGAATCACCCTGCACGAACAAACAAGATAGGTTGAATATCATCTCATAAAAACCCTGGGATAATGTAGAAATCGGATAACGCTTTCCTGCTTCCCATCCTGGTTCCCTTCCCAACACCTTGCGTACCCTAACAAAAGCCACCCTATTTCATCCACTATGATAATTTCAAACAAGGTATATGAGCGATTATGGACTAGATGACTCTTGACCCCAAATATACAAGTTTCTATGTGGATCGCCATCCCGAATAAATGTCTGTTTCGTTCCCGAGGGACGGATGGACTTCCTCCAGGCCAGAAGTAAATTGCTTCCTCTAAAGGGAAATGGGAAATATTAAAATACGGTCGGCAAAACACTATATGCAAAATATCCCTTTATTTAATAACAGAAGTTTAATAACATTGGTGAACCGTAATGTTTTAGGTTGATGCTGTGTGAGTAAATGATGGTCTTTAACTGAATTAATTATCATGAGCCTTCACTGGCGGCAACGAAACTCTTCAATTGGGGTAGTTAACCCAACTTTGTAAAACTTCATACGGTGTGTTTCACTTCGATTAGGCCCAAGCTTGTTTTCTGAGCTGGACTTATTATCATGAATCGTCGAAAGGATATAGGAGCAAACCGGATCAAAAAGGGAAATTATGCTTATCGACAGATGTATAAACTGATTCCGTGTAAAGTTGGTGGATTTTCTTAAGAGCTATGACCTTGAATACATCTGCGCGTCGCTTACAGGCAACAACTCACGAAATTATTGAAAAGGAAACCAAAAAAATTGACTCAACTACTTCACTATAATAGCCTAGCCTAGCCTATAACAGCCTACGTTCAGTAGACGCCTGTCGAAACGTAAATTTGTTCTCTGCGACGGTATGAGTCATGTCTCTTAAGAAAATCCACTACCTTCTACAGTAGTCTGGATCGATTATTGCCTTAGATTATAGAATAAAAAATGAATTGTCTTTCATAAATCGACAAATGTTGTTATCACAAGTATCACCACTGTGTGGTCGGTGAATCAGAGGTCTAAGGCACAGGCCGTTCGAAACTCCAGCATAGCAATAGTCGGTTCGAGTCCGATGTAGGTACGAGAATTTTTCTCAACTACTTTATATCGGATCGATAGGCGACCGCATGCCTTGTTGAAAAGCAAGCGTATGGTGAGTTGTCTAGATGCCCATCTCGTCTAGTGCTAGCATGGAGTGCACACCGACCACCCGAGGTGGTGCTGTAGGTTTTCCGGGTTTTCCTACGGATGAAAAGTGAATACATCACCTGAAACATCAGTAAGTCGTCCCGGAGCGCCACGGCAAATAATAATAATAGCCGTCCTCTACCCGCACAGGCTATGCCTTTGGGTACACTCAACGAGTGTTTATGTGGAAGTATTATTATCATTATTATTATTATTATTATCACCGATTCATCTAGCAAGTAGGACAGATATAGACATTGACAATGGAAGTAATTGCGTTCGCACTGTTATGAATCCAGCCACGCCCATACTACCATGGGCGTAACATTCTCGAGGGCCGTTAAATATGCATTATATAAATAAATATTCATTTACCACCAAATCGTACATTACAAGTTACAATAGATGTTTACCTATTTCAAAGTTAGGTATATATTATTCAATTGAAATATGTATGCAACACAATACTATATTTTCTTCTTCTATTCTATATAATTTGTTTCACTGAAAAACCGCAAATAAGCTAACATTCAACATACCAAGAAGGCAATTACCGACATCATCACATTTTCGTACTCTGTAACATAAAGTAATAATATTTTTTACTTACCAATAATTATTGTTGACTGAACAAATGTGAATTTCATAAAAACTCGTTAGTAAACTAGTTCATAGTTCTTCCGATGGTAAAGAGTTGGCGATTGGTGAGCTTTGTGGTAACATCAATAATTAAGTTTATGAAAAAGTAAAATCAATTGAGATGTAATAACTGATGGGTGAAAAGTAGCGAGTTGTTTGAACATTGTACACTACAATATGGAAGAATATGAATTGATTCTTTTTTATCGTTATTATGTGTACTCATATATACCTGTATACCCATATACCTACACACCTATAGCTAAGTGGTCGTGGTGTTAGAGCGTTTCCTTTCCACCCAGATAGATCCGGTTCGATTCCTACCGCCTGCCACTGAACTAAAGTGGTTCGGAATCCACTTTTACGTAAACGGTAGGTCTCGGATCTCTCTTGCTCAGACAAGCTCTGCTTTTAAGTGGTTTTCTACGAAAACCTGGGTGATTTATAAAAACAAGTTTTACATAAACATCGTTATTTGATCAGAATTGAAAAAAATCGTGGATATATTGTCTCTGCAAGCTATGTAAATATATTCTGTCGCGCTGTTTTTTGGGGGTGATATAATTTAACAAGATTTCTTTTATCAGGAGGTTGGTCGAATATTTTTTGACATAAGTATGAATACAGGTCATTCGTACTTTCCGATATTTTTTTGTGTTAGCTGTAACGAACAAATCGAATTCCACAGCAAAAAAATTTATAAATTAAGTATATTGAAACCTATGCTTCTGTTGAATGACAAAACCATAAATACTTACCTCAATAAAAATATGAAATATGGCATCTTTAATACTTTAACACAATTCTCACAAGATTTAGATAGAGTATCTTACTTATTTTCGTGAAATTTTGTCGAAATTATTCCAAATTTACCCTATAAAAACGCAAACAACCTCAATTATCACTTTTTATGAATGAATATGTGAAACACCACCACCATTGCTGGTTTTTCGAAATATGTTAGCACGAAGAAGGTCGGTAGAATTAGTTACGAATCGCTAACTTAATATCAAATCTATATTTTTGTATACTCATATCTGTAACAATTATACTGTGTATGCTCAGACCATCAGTACTTGATATTAGGTAATTTATATAGAGCTTGTTTATATGTAAGCAGAGAATTGAGCAGAAACTCAGCTATCCTGACTTTTAGTTCAACTAGCAACCATGTTCTGCAAAATAAGCGGCAATAAACATTGTGTTTAGAATGTGACCCTAGGTTGACCGCACCCGGGAATGTGAATTATTAGATCATTGATTATTTCTCCGCCATTGATACAACATCGCACGAGCTCATAATTGTGGTACTAGATTGAATAGTGAGATGAATTGGAAAGCTTCACCATCTTATCAAGACAGAGCACAAACAACCAGGTCATTTTCAGATGGGGTGTAATTTAGGAAGACTTCTTCAGCCTTCTTATATCCACAAAAAAAACCTGGATACATGAGTGATTTCAGCTTCATGCTTCTAGAGGAAAACATCTATATCACTCCTTAAAAAGACGTAGAAGGTATACACATGCTATTGGCATGGCATTGGGTTTACGACGAATGTGTTACAGTTCGTTCCAAAAGAAGGGAAATACGGAAAGGGCCTACAGCCTGTAGGATGAAGCATCCTATATCAATCATCTCGATGCTAGAGAGAAGTATATTTACCTAGGTGTGGAACAATGTCACTCCCAAGAGGTAACTACAGTTGAAAACTCTCTCCGCGACAAATATCAGCATAAACTCTGACAGATCTTGTCATCAGAACTGTCGAGGAATAACAAAGTTGCTGCAATTAATATACTTGCAATTTTTTTTTGTTTTTAATTGTTTTTTTCGTTAACCAGCTGTCATCCCCCTACGAACGACAGCCCTCAGAAGTCGAAACTTGTGCGAGCTAAGGATTAACGAGGTCTTACCTTTTAACGTGCGATTCCTAGCACGAGACCAGTGACCATGCTGGGAATCGAACCCACGTCCCTCTGATTGATAGACTAGTGCTCTACCATCATGACCACTGCGATCCTACTCTGCTTCTTAGGAGTGATGAAATGAAATCAGGAGGAGCAGCGACCATTCGACGTAAAATCTCGCAAAATGATACATCCTTATAGAATTTGAATATTTAAATTTTTGTTTATACTTTCCTTTACTTTATACTTTCCTAAACAATAAGAAGGCTAAGAGCTGTCGAATTATGAGTATTTCCAGAATAGAACCTGTGAATTCCTCAGAAGTTTAGATCCCTTTCTCTGCAACTTGTTCTCGTATTCGATTCTTAACGGGGTGACCCAACCTTTGTCACTAAACTGAAACCATTCAGAGTAGATTTTTTCTTCAAGATTTTAGATAATTATGATGACTTTTTCAGATTTCTGATTGTTTTGCGCAAAATACCAGACGAAGAGTTATTGAACAGTTACAAGGATGTGATTCAAAACTATAAGGGACGCATTAATACTGTCAGATATAAACGGAAATGATTCATTGGATAAAATGAAGCTTTCATATACATTTTTTTCTCAGCTTTCAAATAAATAGGAACCGGATGATATTTTAAAATATATATTTGAAAACATTTTTATGGAGTCGTATCCGAACATGTATGTTGCGATAAGAATATTAATAATTTAGAAAAAATTTTAAAGTTGAAAATCACCAAAAATCATATGAGTTATATAATAATAATAATGTTTATTTGCATTTCATCAGAATAGTACAGAGTAAGTGGTAACAAGAGTAAAAATGCAAAATGGGGCTGAAAACAATTTAAAAAAGTTCTAGGTCAGCTCCAAGTGGACTTCCAATGAATATCTTTGATATAGCGTTCGCATGATAAACTTTTCTTTTACAGTGGAAAATATAGGTAAGTTGTGGGTGAATTGAGATACTCATCATTTATTTCTTAAACGTTCCTTGATTATCTTCTTAAAAAGCAATGGTTTAATTTTTTGAAGTGTAGGGTGAACATCATTGAATAATTTGTATGTATAATAATTGAAACTTCTTCTAAATAAGGTTGTATTATAGGGCGGTAGCGAAATATGACCTCTAAGGCGCAGGTTGACGTTATGAATATCAGTCCTATACTTTATTTTATCACAAAGATACTGTGGACATTGTTTCATTATAATAGACTGGACTAATACTAGGAAGTGGAGATTTCGACGATCCTCCATTTTCAACCATTTTGTGGGTTTCAGCATATGTGACACAGGTTTAAATTTTCTAATGCCATAAATGAATCTCAGACACGATTTCTGTACTTCTTTTATGCGTCTGATATCACATCGATCTGAGCAAGGACCATAAAGAACATTGCAGAAACTGAAATGACTCAGAACAAGTAGATCAGTTAACAATATTTTGAGTTATTGTGTAAGCAAGTGACGTTGTGGATAAAGCATTTGTATTTGCTCCCAACTGAAGAATATATTGAGGAAAATAGTGATTCTATGGTACTCACATACCAAGAACTGAGCGACTTTTTGGAAAATGTACAGGGATCTAGCGATCCTCTGAGTGTTTCCAAGCAATACACCATCGACACACATGCACTCATCAATATGATAACCGAAGTCTAACCGTACTTCACAGAGAGAAGAATAAAATCGAGATGCACAAAACGGAAAAAACGATTGATGAAACAACTACTCATGAGTCAAAATCCCCCAGTGATCGCTCTCCCGGACACAGACAGTGATATCTCAGCCCAGGATACTTTAAAGAACAGTAGCTAGACCTTACTGTTCACATTTTTCAATATCCTTCCTTTTTTTTTCTCCTCCCCTCTCTCTCGAAGACACGTTCATGTTACAATGGAATCTAAATGGATTCCATACTCAACTGGAGATGTTGAAATTACTTCTGTCAGAGTACCAACCCAATGTACACTTCGAAGGTCATACCACACATAAACTAAATAGATATTTGTATACTAAGGCCGCAAAATGCTTTTTCGCGTTCCGAGAGAGAGATTATCGCCGAGGCCGCTCCGGCCGAGGCAAGATAATCTCGAGGTCGCGAAAACATTTCGCGGCCATAGTATACACAATATTTTTCGTGCAACCGTGAAAATTACATCATTTCAATGAACATTATGTCGATTTAAAAAGACAGCGTTTCAACGCGAATAGAGAAACTTACACCTCAATATCACAATGTTTCTATGGAAATGAATTATTTAGCAATACAAACCAATTTGACATTTTTCGAGAAGTCGTGAAGATGTCCGATAGCGATAGTGATATTTCAGTTACTTGCACTCCTCCTGAGCTGAGAGATCTCATAGACTCGGCACTTTCGGATTTGATACCCGAAAAATCTAAATATGAAATATGAAAAATGTTACAGCAACTTCAAAGATTGGTGTGTCAACCAAAATGTCAAGACGGTGTCAGAAATCATATTATTGGGATATTTGAGCGATCAAAAGTTGTGAAGAGTTCAACTTTATGGAGCATTTATTCCAAGTTAAAGACTATGCTTAACGTCCGAGATGGAATTGACGTAAAGAAGTTTTTAAAATTGGTTCCATTCCTCAAGAAAAAGTCAGTTGGTTATCGAGCAAAGAAATCAAAAGTTTTTACGCATGAACAAATTGATTCATTCCTCAAAGAAGCTAGTGATGCAAATCATCTACTATGAAAGGTATATAAATATGGAAAAATAGTGAAGTATGATGTTTTATTCATAATAATTATCATTATAGGTAGTTTTGGTAATGGGAATATCAGGAGCAATGCGACGAGATGAATTAGTGAGAATGACCCTCGAAGATATTCAGGAAGACAAATCTGTATTGATAGTAACTGTTCCTGATACTATAACTGATCAAAAGCGTGTTTTTGCCATAACAAATCGATATTATATGAGAATATACTATAAATATGTAACTCTTCGACCAAAACATACTGCTATTCGTCGTCTATTTCTGAGATATGAAAATGGAAAGTGCTCGGCACAGGTTGTTGAACTGCATACGATTGGAAAAATACCTAGTATGATAGCAAAGTATCTCGGCTTACCAAATAGTGAGGAATACACAGGCCACAGTTTCAGAAGAAGTTCTGCCACCTTGCTTGCCAATACAGGTGCTGATATATCAGTTCTTAAACGCCACGGTGGATGGAAGTCCACTACTGTAGCGGAAGGATATGTCGAGGATTCCATCCATAATAAGAACAAAATTTCCGATGCAATTTCTGGCACTGTAGCATCTAGTTCAAATGTAGTCAATCGCGAAATGTTAATGTCCATAGAAAATAATACGTTTATGTCTAATGTAAATAATGAATATTCAGGACCAATAGATTTAGTTGCTTCATCTTCAGGGATGAATAACAGTAATAATATAAACAGTACATTCAATGTTAATATACCGGGTGGCTACGGAAGTATTGCCTACAGAATATCTCAGTTATTGTATGAAGTAGGTTTGTGAAATTTGGAGCGTCGATATAATGACATAAGAGCTAGAATTTGAGCATATTGACATGTCGAAGTTAACTTCCGGTCTGACCGGAATTAACATCAACTTTCTTATTTTAAATAGAAACCCTATTTTTTTTTCATTTCGCTTTATTCAGCATTCAATTCCCTTTCTAATGACATATCACAAGTTGGTATCTAACCAGAAACTAGATCAGAAAAAAATTATTATTGAAATTCACCGAGTAGACCGTGGAAGCAAAATGAAAGCCAAAAATTGAAAAGTTGGCTATGGAAACCATACGTCACTTGATAACAGTTGCTACTACTATGATATTTTATTTTCATTCGTCGGCGTTATAAAAAGCCGCCAAAAAAAATATTGGAAAAATTGGGAAAAAAACAATACTCTGTAGGTCCATAACTTAAATAGGAACATACAACTTTTTCTTGCCTGTACTATTCAGCATAACCATTCCTTTCTAATGATATAATAGGAAGTAATTTTTTGAAATGAAATACCAAAAAATCCAATTATTATTATTCAAATAACAAAAAAAACAGATTTATCGAAAAAAAAATCAAATTGATAGGATTAAAGATAAAATAAATTCAAAACAAATGTTCGAAATGCATTCCCTCAGCGTCAATACATTTTTTGACTCTGGTGATATTTTCATGTAAAACGTTTCTCAACATTTGGGGCGTGATATCTTGGAAAGCTCTACGAATTTTTACTTCTAGCTCATGTAGAGGCTGTGTGGAATACACCCTATTTTTAAGATGCCCCCATAGAAAAAAGTCGCACGGAGTAAGATCAGGTGACCTTGGTGGCCACCTGACTGGACCATGGGTTGTTATAAGTCTCTCTTGAAAGCGATTTTGAAGATAATTTCTCGCTATTCTTGAATTATGCGGAGGGGCGCCATCTTGCTGGAAGTACATTCTCTCAGTTATTTCCGCTGGTAGGTTGTTAATGAATTCCGAAGTTTCATTCGTTAAAAAATTAAAGTATCTCTCTCCGGTTAGTTGGCATTGAAAAAGAATGGGGCCAACAATATGAGTTCCAACTATTCCTGTCCAAACATTCACACCTAATCTCTCCTGGAAGCCACCTTGTCGAAACCGGTGCTCGTTTTCTATCGCCCAGTACCTGAAACAAAAGACCGTTCACACTTTTAGCACTTTACACTTCGACTATCGACAATAATCCAAATAAAGTACAGTACCTACCTTGTATTATTCCTGTTAAATAATCCATTGTTGGTAAATCTTGACTCGTCCGTAAACAAGATATAATAGTTAAATAGGTGATTCTCAGCATTTTGTCGAAGAAACCAATTACAGTATTCCAGGCTCCTTTCACCGTCATTTTCATACAAATGTTGATGCAACTGATACTTGAAGGATTTAAATCGATGTTTTTTCAAAATCCTTACTTATAGCTAATTCGGCGCCAATCTGCCTTGAGGAAATTGTGCTATCATATTGTACTAAAGCTAATACATTAATTTCAGTTTCCTCATTAATAACAAATGCTTCTTAGTCTTCGTGAACATCAGGCTCAGTTCTTAATTTTTCTTCAAGCCACTGGAAATACCTTCTTGACGGTTGCTGCCTCCCTGGATATCGCTCTAAATACAATCGTTCAGCGACATAAGAATTTTTTAAACATTCACCATAAATGAGAAGCATGTCAATTTGTTCGGTTCGTGAATAACGGGGCATTTTTTGAATATTCCACTAACTGATTTCGATTTCCAAACCCTTTTAAAATGGAAGAATCAAAAACACTACTTTGAACGTCAAAATAATATGGATAGCAGCGTTCGTGAGAGCTCTCGTTTCTTTTTTGTTTCATTCCAAAATACATCTTAATCAGCCTACTTGTTAATATTTTGGTTCGAATGATTATTGCAATGGAATGATTATTCTGAATAGCACAAACATCGTCCATAGGTAGATATTAGAGTATCTATGGACGATGGCACAGACCAAGTACGTTTATGTTCCTATTTAACCTAGAACCTACAGGATATAATTTATCATTCCACATTATTTTTAATGTTATTTTTGCGTATGGCGATAATAGAGCAAGAGCAACTGTTATCAAGTGACGTATGGTTTCCATAGCCAACTTTTCAATTTTTGGCTTTCATTTTGCTTCCACGGCCTACTCGGTGAATTTCAATAATAATTTTTTTCTGATCTAGTTTCTGGTTAGATACCAACTAGTGATATGTCATTAGAAAGGGAATTGAATGCTGAATAAAGCGAAAAGAAAAAAAAATAGGGTTTCAATTTAAAATAAGAAAGTTGATGTTACTTCCGGTCAGACCGGAAGTTAATTTCGACATGTCAATATGCTCAAATTCTAGCTCTTATGTCATTATATCGACGCTTCAAATTTCATAAACCTACTTCATACAATAACTGAGATATTCCGTAGGCAATACTTCCGTAGCCACCCGGTATATCAAAAATAAAGTATGTTTCTGTTGTGAATTTGGAAATATTTGTTGGTGCAAAATACATTGTTATTGTCATATTTCAGAAATGTCAAATGCTGTAGTGGCGTTCAGTTTGCCGGCCGTTACTCTGGGTAACGGCCGCAAAATATCATTTTGCGGCTGCAAAATGCTTGTTTTGCGTCCGGTTGCACGAAAAAACTACACCGTGTTCCATAAAAACTGGATAGAACAAAACAGGGCCAGTGGAGGCGTTGCCACATATTTACATAAATCTATCTATGCGAAAGAAATTAAAATTTATACAACGCTTGAAGCGATCGCCATAGAAATAAATGTACCGAAGAAAATACACATTTGCAACATTTATATCCCACCAAACCGAGACATCCACTACACTGAGCTAGATGATCTTATTAAACAAATCCCAAAACCCAGAATAATTGTCGGGGATTTGAATAGTCACAATGTAATATGGGGATGCGAGACAACAAATGTAAAGGGTCGAATATCAGATCAAATCCTAGATGACCATCATCTAGTTATCTTGAATGATGGAAAAACAACCCGATTCAACTTCAGAGGAATTTCGAGCGTGATAGATCTGAGTATATGCGACCCATCACTGAAAGAAAGTAGTAATTCTTTCGAAATCCTTGACGATCTTTTTGGAAGCGATCACTACCCAATCAAAATAAATATAGAGAAGATTAGAGAAAGTTCGAAGCATCTTCCAAAGTGGAATCTCAAGAAAGCTAACTGGAATTTGTTTGAAAATTAAATACAATCAAGGGTACTTCAGTTCCAAATATACAATGATGTGAATGAATCAGTAGCACTATTCACAAAAACAATAATTAATGCAGCTGAAGTAGCAATGGAAAAAACAAATTCATTAAGGCGCAAAAATCCTTTACCATGGTGGAATGCAGAGTGTGAGAATACAGTAAGAGCATCCAAGAAAGCATTCAATAAATACAAACGACACGGAACAGCAGAAAATCTTGTTGCATTTAAAGAACTGAGAGCCAAAGCTAGATGGACGATGAAAAATAGCAGAAGAGAGTCTTGGAAGAATTACGTATCCATCATGAATTCGTCAACCCCAGTGAATGAGGTCTGGAAGAAAATTCAACAAATAAAGGGCGAAAATACAGACATTGGTATAAATCGTATTATACACCAAGGCGAAGAAATATCCAACATAGAAAAGATTTCCAACATATTTGCAAAATCTTACCAAGAACACGCAAGCAACCAAAATTATACGCAAGATTTTCAAATGTTGAAAACCACAGAGTAAGCTGTTCCTTTTGAAATAGTCGTGAACGAAAATGATGTACCCATCTCCATAAAAGAATTCAATGATGCTCTTCAAACATTCAAAAATACAAGCCCTGGACCAGATGACGTATTTATCATTTTTATTCAGAACTTGCCACTTGATGCATAGACTCATTTATTACAAATCTTCAATCGAATATACCTAGAGAACCAGTTCCCGATAGCTTGGACACAAAGCGATAATAATACCAATACTGAAGTCACAAAATCCCAAATCGGAATTAGAATCATATAATAATTTCCTTAATTCGTTCGATGTGCTAACTACTAGAGAAAATAATAAATAGAAGGCACATACGGTATCTAGAAAAGAATGAAGGGTTTGCCAATAAACAAACAAGCATTGCTACTTTCTTCGATGTGAGCAAAGCTTATGATACGGTATGGAGACGATATACAGGGCAATTCGAATTCGACCCCCACCATTGGGATCTCCTAAACTACAGGAGATACGTCGAAGCTTGAATTGGGGCAAAGTTGTGTATTCTGGTGCTTAACAAAATACTGTTTTGAAACTTGGAAAATTACGAGTATTTCCGAAAATATCGGGAAAAAACTGAAAATCGGAATTTTCGTTTTTATATTTTTCTATCGTTATTTGACAACATAGCTCAAAACCAAAAGTACATTTTCATTGATACTTTTTTTCAGCCACACGTTTTCATGTTCAGATTTACTATCCGTCGTTTCGTCTTCTGGCATTCATCAACTTTTTTTCTTTTATGGGCGCCATATTGTTTTTTTATACAGAAAAATATTGATTCTCATTCTGATTTCATTGATGTATAATTTGTTATGATTTGCACTTCTGAAACCACAGATATTAAAAAAAAACAACTTCATCTGAGATGGTCATGACTACATCGAAAAATTTTGTTTAATAAACAGTAGTTGTTAGAACTCATTAAACATCATAAGTTTGCACAAATACTTCAGTCGAAATGTCCTCATTCTTAAATGAAGAAAAACGAGATATGTTGAAACTTTATAATAAATTTGATAGGAATTGTACGAAAACAGCACAAATTTATTTTGAATTATATCCGGAAAGACAACAGCCGGATATAAAATTATTCGGAATTTTGGACAAACACTTGGCTGAGTACGGTGCGTTTCAAAAACCAAGAATGAAATATGGAAGCAGAATGGAACAAAATATTAGACGTTACTTATTAGCCGAGGTAAAATAATTGTTCATTCCATATTCGAAGAAGTATAATTATTTTTGGTACTTTTTTAGATAAATGCAGATCCTTCCAAATCAACACATCAAGTCTCGGCAGAAATGGATGTGCCACAGACGAGCGATTGGAGGGAATTCAAACAAAAGTGGTTTGAAATGTTATAAGATACATATTTCACAAAAATTGCATCAATAGGTGATCCTGAGAGAAGGATGGAATTTTGTAGGTGGCTCTCGAATAGGGAACACCCTACAAACTTCTTGAAAAACATTATTTGGACCGACGAAAGTACTTTTTCGAACTGTGGTGTTTTTAATAGAAATAATGAGCACATTTGGAGTGAAAATAATCCACGACACTTCAGAGAAGTCAGACCACAAATTCGGTTTCGTTTGAATGCGTGGGCTGGAATTTATGACGACCGAATACTTGGACTTCATTTCTTCTCTAATACTTTGAACAGGGAAACCTATCTTCGGTTCTTAAGAAACGAATTCGAAGAATATATGGATACGTTTCCCCTTGTTAATTATAACAGCTGCTGGTTTCAGCATGACGGGGCTCCTCCACACAATAAAAGAGCAGTTTGCGAATATTTACACCAAAGATTTCCTAATAGGTGGTTTGGAAATTCTGGACCAGTAAGGTGGCCGGCAAAGTCACCTGACCTTACAGTTTTGGATACTTTCTTGTGGGGCACTTTGAAGAACAAAATCTATGGAGAGCAAGATTATGACACAGTAGATGAACTTAGAGACAATATCATCACGCAATTCAGGTCTATCAGAATAAGGGATATTGTTAGGGCTGTTCTTAATTTGAGACAACGAGCTCGGTTATGTATTCAAGAGGAAGGCCATCATTTCGAACACTTGTTGTAATACTTTTTGTGCATTTTTCACAAGCTCATGATTTCATTCTTGTTTTTTGAAACGCACCGTACTCAGCCAAGTGTTTGCCCAAAATTCCGAATAATGTTCTATCCGGCTGTTGTCTTTCCGGATATAATTCAAAATAAATTTGTGTTGATTTCGTAATATTCCTATCAAATTTATAATAAAGTTTCAACATATCTCGATTTTCTTCATTTGAGAATGAGGATATTTCGACTGAAGTATTTGTGCATACTTATGATGTTTAATGAGTTCTGACAACTAGTGTTTATCAAACAAAATTTTTCGATGGAGTCATGACCATATCAGATGAAGTTGTTTTTTTTTAATATCTGTGTTTTTAGAAGTGCAAATCATAACAAATTATACGTCAATGAAATCAGAATGAGAATCACTATTTTTCTAAATGAAAGATCATTTCAAGTGAGAGCCAATGGAATACTATCAGAAGCATACCGTCGAGAAAATGGAACTCCACAAGGATCAGTTCTTAGCCCTACATTGTTCCTAATAGCAATGAACGACATAATACTCAATATACACCCACCTGTTCAGGCCAGGCTCTATGCAGAGGATCTAGTTATATACACCAGAGGAAAGAACTTCAATACTATGCAGCAAAACTTACAACAATCAGTAAACAACATCGAGAACTGGCTCGAAAACACAGGTTGGAAACTTAATGTACAAAAAACAAAATGTTTTCACTTCTCAAGGAAATTGTATCCACTTGCCCCCGTAATAAAAAATGACAACATACAATCAGTGAAGGAAATCAACTACCTTGGTATGATATAAGACCAGATTGGATTGGAAAATACACATTAAGCAGCTGAGAACTTCTAGCCAAAATGGAATCAACCTCATGAAAGTACTGAGTAACCATCATTGGGGTGCAGATAGCAAGACATTCTTATCATTGTACAAAGCGCTTATCAGATCTCGAATAGATTATGGATCCACAGTTTACGCATCTGCCCACAAGTCAGTACTCAAAACACTAGACTCTGTACACAATTCAACAATAACATTATCTCTAGGTGCATATAGAACAAGTCCGGTAGAAAGCCTGTATAGCGAATCCGGCGAACCTTCACTTTCATTGAGAAGACAATACCTCAGCCTATCTTACGCTATGAATATACTAGCCAATGAAAATAATCCAGTGCATCATAATGTTTATGCTCATCGATTCCAGAACATATATCAAAATGAACAACGAACCACGCCACCTTTTTATGAATGATTCAATAGATTCAAACATGATCTCGAAATTACCTTCCCAAAAGTGTATTCCATGAATAATTCCAATGTCCCACCTTGGTTGATCGAAATACCTCTGATCAATACAGATCTGTCAGTATTCAACATATCCGAAACTCCTTCCAAAATAATGCTCAATAGCTTCAACCAAATATTATTCGAACATCAAGACTACACTTAGATTTACACGGATGCATCTAAATCTGAAACCGGAGTATCAGCAGCTATTGTAACACCCACCTCATGTACTGGCTATAGACTACCGGAGCAGAGTACGGTATTGTTACGAGATTGATAAAAATCCCCTAGCTACGCCGCTGGATAGACTTGCACGCGTATCGTCGATATGGTTTCCGAGAAAAAGGCAGATAACTGCCGGTAATGAATATTCGGGATAACCGAACCGTCGCATCGCGAAGATTCTGGTTACACTTGAGTACCTATATAAACGCGAGACATTTGACTGGGAAAAGGAGTTTTTAAGAAGAAAATTATTTAAGAAGATTAGAAAGTGATAATAAGCAGAAGTGTTTGAAATATTTAGCTAGTTGTATTGTTCTATAGATCTAAGTGTTTTATTAGTCAGTGAAGTGTTGTATGTTTGTTTATAGTGAAGTTAGAAAATAAACAGTTCAGTAGTGTGCTCGGCCTATTATTTAGCAAAACGTAACAGTATATAAAGGAGAGACATACGGCATTTTTCAAGCGGTTCTGTACAGTGAAAGGCAAGCACTAAATATAACCTTAATTATCAGTGACTCTTTGAGTGCCATTTACGTTCGGTATATTCAGATAATCCACTCACTATTATTCTGGAAGAAAGAATCTAAAAACTGACACAGACGAACCAAGTGGTCAAATTATTGTGGGTACCCTCACACATCGGAATTTCAGGTAATGAAAACGCTGACAAGATAGTCCGAGAAGCCCTCATTAACCACAATTCAGAACAAGGAATTTCAACAACACATAGAGACTTGAAAGCTCATGTGAAGAAAGAAATTCGAGCGCATTGGCAATATTTATGGCAACAGAGTAGATCAAAGTTAGCAGAGGTTAAGATGTCGGTTATTCCTTGGAAAATCAGCCGAAACAACGCAGAGAGCAAGTGATCCTTCCACGCCTACGAAAATGACATACCAAGTATACCCATGAACACCTTTTGAAAAGACAGGAAAATAATATATGTGATTTTTGCCAAGCTCAAGTGTCGGTCAAACATATACTAGTGGAATGCCCTAATTTCGTAGCTAAAAGACAGGAACACGGTATGTGTCATACTTTGGAACGAACTCTGGGTGACGACTGTAACGTTAAAAATGTTGTTTTCTTTCTAACAGACATTGGTATTCTTAATGAAATTTAGCTAACAGTGAAATGAAATTTAACAAATTGTATAATTCATACTGCTGTTGCTAATAACCCTGCGTGGTTGATGCAACTAAAATTTGAAAAAAAAAAATTATATTCAAAATGTTTGAGCAATATTACCTGAAAAATTGCAATTTCCCAACTTCAACACCCTGTCACATTGGTTTAGGAAGTCAGACTCTTAAACATACCAAATATTAAAAAAAAAATTACCGGCGACTAGGTTTCCATAAGGTCGCTTGTCTGGTATTTTGTCGTGTTGTTAACAATGTTAGCAGTTTTCTAAAGAGTTGGAACTACAAGAGTTTTCCTTGTCACTCTCAATTACACTCACAGTATAAAACATTCATATTGTTACGTCTGAAGACATGACAGAAAATGCGACAGCCTACAGGATAAAATAGTCTCTCGACATTCCTTCAAGAAGTGTGTCTAACTCGAACCCATTATTCAAATGCACCGAAAAGTAACAAACAATATTTAATAATATCCAACTTCGTAAGTGAAATTAGTGAGTGCTCCGTTCTCGTTTTCTCTGGGGAGTAAGTTCGTTTGGTGCGATATGGAATTCGAATTTCAACTGTTTCATTTTGCGATATTATTTAATGTCTGTGCTTGAAGATAATTAGCAAACTGACAAAGCCTAGAAAATACATGGGTTGAAAGTGTAATTCTATATTTGATGTATCATGGCAGAATTATTTTAATTCTGCAAAATCAACCATTGCGATTATTTACAGTGAATTATCATTATCAATATTTTCTTTATTGTCCGCAATCAGTGCATATTTCAAGTACTAAAAAGTATTCTATAACTATGCGTTACACCCTGTTCATAGTGCGTAAAGAAACATCACCGATACGTTATGTAATTTTTCAAACATTCTTCATTCACTTACGTATTCTCTTACCCCCACCCTAAACATGAAGGAGTATATGAAACTACAATGAATGAAAATTAAATTTTGGAGATTCATGATATTAGCTGTAAGGACTACAAACCGAATATGTAGTTCACACAAGATGCGCCATTGGAGTTCGGTTCAAAGAGCATAAAAAAGAAAGAATGAAAGAAAGCAAGAAAGAAAGAAAGAAAGAAAGAAATAAAGAAAGAAATTTATTCCTCTATAAAAATTTCATACATGTATCAGATACAAACATAAAACCTTATCAGACTAGTCAAGAAATGCAGATAATATAAATATCAGATAAGTATAGATGAAATCACAATAAAATACCAAAAGTTTACATTCACAACACATTAAAATAACTAATAATTGTCAATATTTACAAATAGTCCACATAGAATAAAACATTTTTTGATATCTGGTCAATCAGAACCGCCTTGAGTTTATGATTTCTAATAAGTAATACCTCAATAACTTCTAAGATTGTATGTATACCCTACTACTACATTATTAAGCAGCGATGTATCTACTCTTCTATTGAATAAAATGTATTTTCACATAAATAATTGAATAATGTTGAAAATTTTTAAATTTTTTATTTCACCAAAAATCCTATTGAAACGATTATAACATAGAATTCCTTGATATATTGCAGAATTATGTCCAACACTGAGCCTAGAGAATGGCAAGCGAATGTCATTTTTATAACGCGTATGATGATTATGAACTTCAATACTTTTGATGTAAATAGCTTGCTCTTTTCGGATATTCATAATTAAAAGATATATATAAAGACATGACAAAGTGAGAATTTACAATGACTTGAAGTAGACTGACTCTACATGATACATCGTTTCGAACACCCATCATGCACCTTATAATTTTCTTCTGAGCTATGAATACTTTTCTGTTGAAAAAGCATAAAATATGTTTTGGAAGTATTCAGAATCAATCCATTATTTAGACACCAGTCGAAGAATTCCTCAGCGCAAGCATTACTTATTTGAATGGTCTTTCCTTGATTATCCTGGAATATTATATGATTCGTATCGTCGACTAAATTATTGTTTTTTGAGGCGAACTACACGATAAGATCAGGTCATTAACGAATATGATGAAAAACAGTGGACCAAGTATTGACCCTTGGTGCACGCCCATAGAAACACTGGTGGATTCTGATTTAATTAAATGAATTTATGGTGACAATCTGACTCCTGTTTTGTAAATAAAAAGCAGCCCAGCTATTTGCTATTCCACGAACCCCAATACGATATAATTTTTCAATAAGAAGCTTATGATTTACACTATCGAATGCTCTACTGAAATCAAAATAAAGAGCAATAGGATGTTCATTTTTGTTGAAGCTAGAATAAATTGCATTACATTATTCATTCATAGTCGATTCTGTGGATTTTCCAGATCGAAATCCATGTTGACAGCCATTTAACAATTTATTATTTTCCAAGAAGTTCTTAAGACGGAAATCGAAGCAGTAATGGAATACTGTGGCTAGTTGACTTCGTAAACAAAAATTTCTATAGTTATTAATGGAACCCTTATTTTTATATATTGGTAGATTTTGATATTTTCAGTTTGTCAGGATATTTTCCTGCACTGAATGATTCATTGGTTATGTGTCATAAAGGAAAAGAGACTATATCACTAACAGCTTTTAAGCACTTACTATTTATTTCGTATATTCCAGCAGCTGCTTATGAACACACTTTATATATTGTTTATTTAATCTCAAGTGGAGTTGTGGGGGTCATGAAAAAAGTAATATTTGGGAATTGTTCCAATTTTATCCTATTGAAATTAGGGTTAGGTTATATATTCATGAAAGCTTTCTGGAATTCGTCACATATCACGGATTGATTTGTAATAGTTTGTCCAAAATAATTTTACCCAGCTCATTGCTTGATTCACTGTTTCTCATCTCGTTTATGAATTTCCAACTCTCTGTATATACAGAGAAGAAGCGGAAAGATGAAAAACAAGAACGAGAAGAGCGTGAAAACAAAGGAGAAGAGACTTCTAGAAGGTTTTAGAACATCAAGACAAGTTCTTCCTGAACCTGAAGAGGACTCAGAAAATGTAAAAGTTCTCGGAGACCTTCCAAGGATACTTTTTTCTGTAACTGGTTTCGAGACAATTTAGGAAAACAAAGGATTTCTGTAAAAAGTGGAATGCAGTGTACGATCACCAACAAAGATATTAATAATAGAAAAATTATTATTGGACGTTTCGGTATCCATACGTTTTCTCCACAATAACTCCGTAGAAATTTTGGACAATTTGCCATTAAATTATTCATCAACAATGGAGAATGCCACGTTTGGTAAAAGTTTTTTGGAAATTGAATATATTGAAAGAAAATAATGACACCACTGAATTATTTCATTATATACAATAAACAACTTTTACTGCATGTGACTTCATTTGATCACAAAGTCAATATGGCAACGGTGCCTACTGATTGCGGTTCTGGTTCGTTCGCGCACGCTCATAACATATTCAATCTTTTGATTTGGACAGCTGTCAGAGTGAAGTAACACAGTGTTAGTGTCACTCGTCAGCGACCACGGAGCAAGAATTATGGTGTCAAAACTGATGGAATACAGTTTGCCAAATGTGGTTGTACTACATATGACATCACAATTTTATTTAACGCATTTTTTAACAAAGATCATGAAAAAAATTATAAAATACAAAATACGTATCCCTTATTTGGAAAAGCTATACATTCATGACGAAATCGAAATATAGTGGCATTGCCCATTGGAATGGTTTCAACAAGATCAATGCTATAAAATGTCACATAATATATCAATGGAAGATTTCTCAGAAAATTGATTAATACCATCAAACTTTCTCTCAGACCGATTTTCCTACGTGGTGGTTTATGAAGTTCCATCCGACACTCTATATGTATATGCTGGTGTTCCACAAGGATCCACTCTAACATAAGCATTGTTTCTTCTCATGAATAATATGTTGGGAGCTAGCATTGCTCCAGTGCACAGGATTGCGGATAATTGAACCTATCCGTTTTCTCTTTCAAAGCTCCAATATTAGCAGGTGAAACCGGGAAAGGAACGTGAGCGATTTGAAAATGGGAATTCCACAACTTGTTATAATTTATGTAAGGTCCATTATCAAGTGCTTGTCGTGAATTTCCTTTTCTGTATCGTGCCAAGAACTATTTCACTTCTTGTCAACTGATAAAGATTCGTAAGGCACAGATCTAACCTGTCCTTGAATACTGTTCCCATTTATCAAACAAACGGTGGTCGGTGGATCAGCGATCTCAGGCACAGGCCGTTCGAAACTCCAGCATAGCGATAGTCGGATCGAGTCCGATGTAGGTATGAGAATTTTTCTCAACTACTTTATATCGGATCGATAGGCGACCGCATGCCTTGTTGAAAGAGCAAGTATATGGTGAGTTGTCTAGATGCCAATCTCGTCTAGTGCTAGCTTGGAGTGCACACCGACCACCCGAGGTGGTGCTGTGGGGAAACATCAGTAAGTCGCCCCGGAGCGCCACGGTAAATAATAATAATAGCCGTCCTCTACCCGCACAGGCTATGCATTTGGGTACACTCAACGAGTGTTTATGAAGGAGTATTATTATTATTATTATTATTATTATTATTATTAATA
Source organism: Chrysolina americana (assembly GCA_958502065.1). Classification (NCBI taxonomy): domain Eukaryota; kingdom Metazoa; phylum Arthropoda; class Insecta; order Coleoptera; family Chrysomelidae; genus Chrysolina; species Chrysolina americana. The sequence continues at coordinate 15,999,817 of OY293418.1, forward strand.
TCAAGTACATCGCCAAAACACACTAAAACTTCTAGATTCAGTGCAAAAATGAGCCATGAATATCGTTGTTGATGCTACCTACAACAAATCCAAATGCAACCGACTCTAGCTATTTGACTCATTTGTTTCAAGCTGGTGAAGCGACATTTATCACAAAGAATTTGCCACTTCGACTCACTAGTAGAGCATGAAGCATTCCTTCAATTTTTCGTTAACGCCTTCTGAACCTGGTCAAAGCCTGCTATTCTAGCAACGCTACGTTACATACTGGAATGAAATTTTGTATCGTACACAACTTAGCTCTGTTTTTAAGATATAAATCGAACCACGGAACTCAACGCTTCGGAAAATACTGATACCAAGCGTATTCATTAATTCCATGAAACTTTCTGATACTGTTGCTAGTGGAAAAGTTTGAACAAATACTTAATTTAATGGAACTTTCTATAGAGCTTTAATGAAAAGCAAGAAGTTTCGAAGAATATTCTCATAATTGAACCGGGCTGGTATAATAATTATACAAGGAAAATTATCGGAAAATTAATGAGTAGGTAACTACTGTAATTCACGGAAAATCGTCTAAGCTTTGCGAGATGATGTTTTTTAATTATTCAAAGAGCTTATTACGCGATAAACGAATGAAGTTGTATCTTGAAGAGTTAGTCTTTGACAAGAGCCGCATGCCTAATCAGGATGGGAGTTTAAAGTCTCAAAGTATGGATTCAATTACTACAACATCACCGAAAATTCAGGGGGTACTTCATTTCTAGAAACCATTCAAGGAAAAGTATTTTTTCGTATTTAACCCTGATTAGGGATTTCTGGACAAGGGTATGAGGTCAATGCAAGTTGGTGCACAAAAGTCAAGAAGTTGATTGCAGGGTCTCTCTTTTCCTGGTGAACATTTTTCTTCGTGGCGAACGTATTTTTCATTTGAGGTGACGGGGACTTTATCGTTCAACATCTCGACATCATAAGTTTTCTCCAGTTATACGACACTTTCTGTATATTCATTTTCGTGAAATTGGAATCCGGAACAGACGAATTCTGACCAACATTCTTTGTTTCTGTAATGTCTACCAGTGAATAAAAGACTGGAATCAACAAACTGAACAAACTTAATTTCCATTCTTTAACAAACACTCAAATTCGAAATCAACAAAATTGAAAGCTGTGCCATTTCCCGTTGTTGATTATATCTTCTTTTGTCACGATTTCTCTTGGAACTAGAAATGTGTCGAGATACATATAGGAATTGATTCATACCATGCAGAGTTTGACAAAATAATAAATTGCAACAATAACAAACATCGATAAAGGTACATCGGTGACAATGTAAACTATCATAAACAAGGAATTATGTAGACTTCCAATAACAAAATCTACCAAGAATCTTCATTACACGACCACTTCTGGGTTTTCTAACATTTGATTGATGTCAGCATCATCAATTCGATTACGTGGTTCATCCAATATTGAATCATATGACATTTCTCGATCTAGTTGTGAATATATTTTTTAAGAAATAATCCTCTGAACCGGTTTCAATAAAACTACCTCTAACAAGTTGTCCTTTGAATCAAGTCCCAAATTATAAACATTCTTTCTCAATTTTCTCAATAACTTATCCTTTAAACACAAATACCAAACTAAATCCATACTCATCAATGAACGTCTATTGATCGCAGTTCTAATGAGATCTGTCAGATCTGTCTGCTGTCACAGAATTTCTTGAGAATGACGGAAATATATTGTCAACAATGGTAAACGGAAATACTTTTTTGTTGGCTGGCGAATTTCAAGTGCTACGAATTAGTGGCATAATTGGGTCTGTGAACGAGAAACCATTTTGATAATTGAATAGTTACAAGGTTATCTCGATTTCCGAGCCTTCATATTCTAAAGGGACTAATAAAAGGTTAGTTTGAATGGTCCTTAATTTTTTTATTATTTGCTGATGTATAGAATTCTTTCCAGAGCAAAAACAAGGTTGGTTTTATTATCGAATAAGTTTTTTGTTTGAGATAGCGTCCTACAACGTTCCTGCATTTTCTCTTTACTAAATCCTGCAACCTTCCTGCACTTTTCTTCACTAAATTCGATAGCCTTCTAGCTTATTTAATGCTGTTTTATTGCAGTAATGTTTCATGCATATTTGCTGTTATTTTCACATGCTTTCAGTCGATCACAGAGTTTCTTTTTTTTCATTCAACAAATATATGTATTTAAATTATAATTATGTTCCTTGTCTGTTCCACAGAGCTCGAATCGAATGGAGGTGTGTCGAAGTGGTACATTTTTTAAGGCCTATGAGATTACAGGTCCCTTTTAATCCGGAAGTATATCCTAACCCAAGTAACTGTTTTTCTTGAACATGAAAGTACCTACCTTCTGAATATTGAGGATTCATCACAGTCTTTCCTGAACACATCTAACTGAAGAACCTTCTGAACACTGATAATTTACCGTTCAGATTCACATCACCCATTCAGAAAGTAAGTACTCATTATCGTGTGCTCTCAGTGTTTCATTGCTCATTTCCACTTAATGTGAAATAAATGTCAACAATTTTATGTATTACCTGTTGCTGAGTTTTCTCCAACTATTCATTCTCGGTGGAGGCACCCTTTCAAAAATAAGCATTATAGGTCTCAATAACGGTTTGGCACTACCCACCGATAGTGATTAGTTTCCAGCCTAACCCACCTGAGAAGAGTCTCTGCTATGAGTTAGTTTGGTGTTTACCTACTCTAGGTAACATACTTTGATTTGAGCAAATTAACGTTACATTCCGTGCTATGCAAACAAACGAGAATGAGCCTTACAGCGCTATCCCTATTCTTAGTTGTAATATCACAAGAGAGTGAGAATAAAGTGAAATTAATTTGACAGATTTTTCGAAAACTTGTTGCCAGGTTATAGAAAAGAGAGATTTTGTTCTGTTGGATTAAAAGCTATTGCTTTCTCTGTGTCCCTAGGTTATCAATTGAAACTGTTTCCAAATTGACACGCTACTCAAAATAGTATTCTTACATGCATTTTCATTGATTTTCTTAAAATTTCATAGACTAAACCGTTTTCGTATCATTTTTCACTTTTCATGCAAACTGATGACAGACATCAGATCAAAAGTATCAGTTGTCACATAATAAAAACAAAATACCACAAAAAATTCCCGCGGCAATATAATAATGCTGTGATTGGCCTGAACGTACATGAATGCTTTGAATTGATGGTTTCGATTGGTTGCAATAACTGTCAAAAAATAATCGTAATAAAATTCTAAATCTTGGCTGACAGCCAGTCAATCCTCTCATAATTATCATCTCCCGCCAAAACAATCTCACCAACTTTGAATTGTCTAGAAATCTTACCCTCGTGACGACTTTTCAGTAGTCCCAAGTAGTCAATTCGAAATCTTTTCCCTCAACTCATCGCTGAGTCTCTTTCTTTTATAATTAGCACGTCTAATCAATTCACCAGCTTCAATCATATCGCAATCAGGTACACCTATTTCCCTTACGTCTTGGATAAATATAGCAGCAGTCAAAGGGGGCAGTTTTTCCAGTAAATCAGGAACAAATGTTATTGGCCCACTATTACTAGAAAACTGCTTCGCAATCGCATCCAAAAACCACCCCACCAAGAAGCAGTTTCAAGATTTTTTCTGCAGAACTGTAGTACCACGAAATTTGCATCCAATCCAATTTATTAAATGCGTTGGAGGCATAATTCGTTTTATTGTTTGAATAAAGAAGCTCAGGTCGTCCTCTTTTTGCTATGAAACGTCTGAAACTCTGTAAAAATATTTCTGTGGAAAGTGAGGACAACTCCAAATAAAACCCCTCAATAAAAAGAGCAATCCAGGCTTTCTGACCACACTTTAGAGAGAGAGGGCCAGCGAGATCTATACCAACAACTTCAAATGAAGCAGCATCTGGAACACGGTCGAACGGAAGAGAAGTTACTCAAAAACTTCTGCTAGAAAAACTTTTGCAACGAATACATTACAAAATTGTACGATTTTTACGATAGTTCTACGTCTTCTTATAATCCAGAACTTTCCTCTAATACGACTCCGTGAATACTGAACACCCACATGACAAGCATTTTCATGTTCCTCTAGAATTGAACTCTACACTAAGAGATGCTTTGAAGCAAGAAGTATTGGATAACGGAAATCAAAACTCTCTTCACGATTGACTAATTTTGTTTCACTCTGAGAACACCTAATTCATGTTTGAATTGAATCAGACTGTACAGTTGGGTTCCAACAAATGTTTATGAGGTGAATAATGTTCACAGAAGCCATATTCATTAGGGTGTACCTTCAGCCATCCACTCTCTGAAAACATCACCATTTCAGAATAACATTCATCCAATATCAACTATAGATTCTAATCAGTGGAGAACTTAATTATTATAATTTGTTGTAAGTGGAGGATAACCTTCAATCCATGAAAGATGAACAATGTACCTATCTATACCATAGGAATCAGTATTCTGAAAATACTCCAAGGCTACTTGCTGCGATTGTTTCTTGTTATTCATTTCATATGGATCTTTGATACCTAAAACATCTAGTTCTCATGAATCTTTCATCTTGAAATAATTCACGATCAGTGAAGTTACCATCATGGACGTATCATTATCATCATTAATGATTACATTATACATATCTATTAAAGTACAACCCAAATGAGTTTCTACCACTGACAACTCAGAAAGTAATTGAACAACTTTCTCTGTCAATAACTTACCAGCAACATCGGCCTCGATCAAAATCTCAATTTCGACCGGTGCATGGTCTGTATATGAGTGATACTATGTTTTACTAAAACCTTGTCACATAAACCTCTACTTACTGTCTTGATGTCCTTATTCATTTTACAATTTATGAGAACTTTTAGCAACAAATAGGGAATTGATTATTCTGTCTTGTCCCACAACTGGAAACCGAAATCACCTGACGTTCTTCACACCAACTGACTACAGAATCCTTAACTGACACTCTAATTTGACGTATAATGGATACAAAGAATTTAGTAGTGGATGTTACTAATCCTAACAACTCCCTCACTTACAACTCAGTGAGTAGATCTTCACGTCCAAAACAAATTTTCAATGCATCGATAGCTTTAGGATAGTTTTTCATGTTGGGGGAAGCTTTCTACAATACTCTCCGCTCTGGACTTAAATAAGTTTCTGAATCTCATCTCCATTATTTATAGGGGGATCTTCATCCATTTTCTTGAATAATCCCCAAAAAAGAACAACTATAATAATTTCTCTTTCATAACGTTGAACAATCAGCTTGTAACTCAGCTTCACTGACTGTTCCTTCTACTATAAAGTTGATTACCGAAACTATTTCATCATGTTCATTTTTCAAAACCCGAAAAGCTGCTTTCAACTCATTCTGCTCCATAGAAGATCCTCGATAAACAGTTTATTTCCGTTCTTTAAGAAATACCCATATTCGAAAATTACTAAATTGAATGATGAGACATGTCTCGTTGTCTTCTTGATTGTCTTCTGTTACGATTGTTCTTAGAAGTTACTTATACAAATTGAATCATATCGGAACTGTTTCATATATTATTCTATATTTCGTCGTGAAACTTTTCAACTATACCGTATTATAACTGAAAAAATGGACGGGTAATCTCAAAGAAGACGTTCAATGGAACTGTTTACAAAGATTCTGTAACTCTTTCAACCTTTTTTGGTGGGATGTTTGTCTGTATAATACTAATGAATAACAGTATTCTACAAAAGCATGAGTTCATTCCAGTTGGAGGGAATTTAATTAACAATTCGGTAATTCAATTTATGGGCATAAATTTCCACTCTACGTACCGGGTCACAATAATAAAATAGAAAAAGAAATATTTTTGGGTACATTATCAAGTAAATCAGGCAACCACTGTTTCAGGATTGAAAGTAGCATCCTATCAGATTCCGTATACAGGGTGAATTCTTGAATTATTGAGTAGACATTCCGTTATAATCATTATAGAATTCAGACATTGAGCTCAAAACTCAGAGTATTATTAGGAGAAACAAATACTTATGAATTTTTCCGCTTTGAAAAAGAATCAATTGCAAGTCTCCCTGTAACCAACTAGAAAAACTTTGTTTTGCTTTGGACAGGGTAACCTGCAGACTGTTTTTTGTTTGTTTGTTTTGTTGTTTGTTGCAGACTCTTTTCGAGGTTTTTGCTTCTTATCGATTCTCTGCATATTTTGACGAGGTGGATGTCTCGCGCCACCTCTAGAAAACCTCAGAAAAACTCCAAAGTAACTCGGGGTAGAGTTTGTTTGAAATATCAGACTAAGTCTGATGGCTTCAGGAGAGAGACAGAAATTTAAGTAAAAACCCCTTATTCTCTCCTCTAGAGGTGGCGCTGCGACTGTCTTCTTACGAGACTCCGCATCCACCTCAGAGAATCATTTCAGGTATCAGTGAATTGCATGGCATGTTGTCGGACCCACCTTGCACTGAAGAGAGGCAAACACCTCGAAACCGGTATGTAAGTTGTCAAGTCCTTGATCATGTCAGGCAGGATTCTGCTACAGAAAGCATTTGTGGGTGTTTCCCAGATTCTAGGGAGAACGCTGCACAGATATCTGTGAGATTTAATTCAACGTCCGTCGTGGTATTAGCCAGGGAAGTATTTGTTTTCTGTCAGATATCTGCCTAAATTCTGCAATAAATTTTAATCATCGATTTCCGTTTCATTTATTAATAGTTAATGAGGTTTATAAATATCCAAATGTGATATCGGTTATTTGTCTTATTTTTCAGAAATTTTGAATTGTTGGTACGACTTACCCAAGTGTATTTATAGAAAATTAAATCAGTGTACATGCGTTTGGTTCAAAAATCATCCTATACATTTTTTCTTTGTGATACCCAAACTGACGTGAACAGACTTGCCATTTATCTCGAGCGCAACCCGTTGTATCACGAAGAAGAGAGAAAAGAGAAGTTGCGTTTCCATATCGATTTTCCCTAGTTCGAAAACGGTCCAGGTCAGAATCGCAGGTCCGCCAACTGTCAGACATGTGGGCGTAACAATATTGCTCAAAATTTGTTATTGCAATTATGAATTTGTTGAAATGTGAGTTGTGTGTGTGCTTCCTCGTTATTTTGCTCAATGATGCCTCAGGTAAGTGCTTCGATTGTGAGATGCGTGCATGATTTACAACTAGATATTGCAGTAAAGGTGACAATAAATATTTATCAACTTAGGGCAGTAAATGATGGGTTACGGTAAGTAGTTTAGTTTACGTTCTCGTCACTGATTGAAACTATATCAGTGATTTTGCAACTATATATACGTAGTCTATCAATAGTGCACATTTGTATTACCTCAACTCTATATTTTAGTGACAAAATCATAGCATCAAACGCTATTTGTTTTACAATTATAAGCATAGACCAAGAACGTTAATGAAAAGTCGATTGTTGATTGTTGTATTGAGCACTTTTATTCCCAGAAAAATCCACTGAGGGTTATCAATTGGGAGTGATTTAAACACTTCATGAATTATTATGTGTAGAACTTGAAGACAAACAAATTATTGCCCTATTAATTGTCTGCTGCTTATTATGTCTGATAATTTTTGACAATTTCCCGATACAATAGTTGACTATATTGAATTCAATACAGCTCTGTTGGAATAATGGTTATATACGACTGAATTTGTTCTGATTCTTGTCCTGTATAAAGTAAGAAACTTGGTTTTCTTCAACAAAATATCGTCTATATAAATGAATAAGTTGTAGTCCATAGATCCCATTGGAAGTATACATATTTGGCAAATTCACATATAGTGCGTCTTGGAGCTTAACACGTTTACTACCTACTTGCTGGTCTATGATCCAATAATGAATATTTGAAACCTTTGGTGTTAATGGAATAAAAGAACTAGAAACTTCCCAAAATATCAACACAACGTCAATTGCACTAGATGCGGAATTTGCCAACAGAATTGGCAACCTCAGGAGCTCAAATCGTACTGAACTATACTTATAATATTTCAATCCCATTTATACTACTTATCTGAGTGGGTAATTGCATCCGTTATCCTTAACTGCTTTAATATATATTTTTCTACAAACGTCAAAAAATGACAAGGTTCGAGCATTGACAACAATAAGCGAAGTAACCTTTTTTTTCATTTTCCTTCCATGACACCGTGCGCGAAGTAGTGTGCGAAATACTTACTTCTCACACTGCATGTAAACTATATGGGATTTTTATATTTTAACCTTTAAGTTCCTCAATCAAGCAAAAATCCAATTGTCAACAAATACTATTTTATTTCCATAGTTACATTAATTACTTGATTTGGAAAAACGGTTTAAGCCAGTTCAATACTATTTTTCATATTAAGCTAAGCATATTAGGGAGGGAGACTTGATACACTCAACACTCCATCCAAAATAACTAAAAAACTATTCATCATACAAATTCTCTAAATTGGTACCCACACAACTGAATAACTTGCAGTCAATTTCATATACTTTACAGATGTCAGTTTAGAATGTGCATTGAGTTATTAACTGTTTTACTAAAATATGCAAAGTGTATCAGTCCTCCCATAGTGAGGGTGCTTTGATACAATATATGGGAGCTTTGATACATGACTAGGTTTTTGCAATTATTATAGACAACTTTATTAGAGCGGCTTTTACCTCTGAAAGTTTTGAATTTTGAATAATCTAAATTATCTAGCACTTTAAATTTTTGTGGGTAAGGGTAATTCTAAGTGAACCCGAAAAATTATTTACGAAACATTTTTTACTTTTGAAAACATTATAAATTACTATACAAAACTTTTACAGAACATTATTCTATTTTGAAAAATTAATAGGAAATCTCAACTTTTTGAAAATCTGGCAGTTCCGCCCACAGAACTCGGTGGTGGTAGTTTGATGACATCTTCCTCGGGCACAAAAAATTCGTCTTCTACATCAAGATATACAAAATGGAGAGCAGTTATTTTTGCGACGCATAAATTTTATAAAATATTCATCCTCGACTTTTTGTAAGACTTGGCCAATGTTGTATGCTATTGTCTTTTTTGTGGCAAATCATACTAGCACGTAATTAATTTCATTTACTACTCCTGCAACAAAATTTTCTTTTATTTCTTTCTCAATTTGTTTATCTATATCAGTGAGCTCATCAGATGATCCGTCGAATTTTGGCTCCTCTGATGTGTCAGAATCTTAGTCAACAATATTCTTTTATTTCTTGTTCATTTTACTTTTGATTTTTGTCTTATTTACTGTATCGTCCACAATTTTTCCTTCAAAGTTCTTTTTATATTGCGCTCCCTGTTTCTTTCATTCCAACCTCTTTTCATGCTTACTTTAATTTCCTTCCTGTTAGGTGTGTCAGTTAGAATGTCAGTTATTGTGGGTTTCCTGCTTGAGCTTTACTGTTTCCTTGGCGAGGCCTAAGGAAGTGGTCGTATGCCCTCAAGCGTCTTCTTATGTCTAATCTGTCCAAAATCAGATTACGGGGTATGGTTTGTATGATCTGAAGTTGGTGGTGTGTGTGATGTTCAACAAGTATGCTGCTTCTACTTCTGGTGTACTTTCCCTCTGGATATGCTCTTCAGTAAGTGAAAGAGCTATTTCAGGCGATGTTCTGTTTCTGTTTGTTTTTTTTTTCCATTTGAATGGCATCTGAAGTGATAAGGAATATTAATGTTTAACTGCCACTATTACGGGAGGCATGATGCATGTATCAGGTCTCCCTCACATAACATGTATCAAGCCTCCCTAATGTGGAATATTTTACAAAACATGTTATTAGGAAAACTCTAATTATATTGCGAATCTAAATCATATGATAAATTAAAGCTAAATCTATATATTACCTCATATATATTGAATAAACAGGATATTCTGAAACAGTCGTCTGTAAAAGATTTACACTTACCTTTACAAAATGTACAAAATATGTAACCAATATCGAATTTTTGTAACCAACAAGTTATCTTTGCGTCTAACGAAAAAAAACTGATATTAAGTGTAACGGCAACGTGCAAGGACTCAGCTGTTGTCAAATCTAGTAATAGCAACATATTTTAGGCGGTTAATTTAAATGTGTATCATACCTCCCTCAGTATCAAGCCTCCCTAGTCTCCCCTACTTATTTTAGAACAATATTTTTGACGTTTGTAGAAAAAATTTTGTTTGCATCTCATGCGCGAAATACTTTGGTGATCTCGATCACCAAAGTAGCATTTCGCGCACTAGATACAAAAATAACTAATTACCAACTTTGTTTTGAATTCAGTGACAACATTCTTGAAAATTAATGACCAATGATTTCTTTGTGAAGATTACTGTACTATAAGCATGAACAAGGGGCCTTTGTGGTAATGGGCCCTTCTAGATTTTGAAATTTTCAGAGTCTCAAATGCATCGAGAAGTCTATTGTCATGAAATTTCAAACTTGTGTCCTCAAGTTGGTGTTCGTAATCCAAAGCATGTTTGGTCACATATGTAATTCTGATCTCGAAAAACTGAAACGGATTTCATTTTCAAGAATGGTATCATTGAATCCAAAACAAAGTAGTAGAAGGTAAATTACAGTGGGTTATTCAGAAAATCATGTAAATAATTGAATTTGGTGCACAAATTAATGTAGACAGGTGAAACTAATGAAACTGAATGTTGGTAGATGAGGCAGAGATGTATGGTTTCTTGGATATTGCGTCACCAGTCTTTTGGGAAAAATGCTTAGCCTGAGGCTGATGACGCATTTTTGAAAAATAATTCATTTACAGGTGAAAATGAAAGTTTCAGTAATATAAAAAATATATGAATTGGAATATTGTTTAGTGTTGAAAGCTAAAAACTCATGAATTAACATCAAAGACAAAAATAACGTAACATAAATTACTTACTTATAATAAAAAATAGTTCATCTGACTTCAAAATCTTGGATGAAAAAAAAACAGAAAAAACATGCACTGAAGCAAGGAATAAAAGAGAATAACATGAAATAGGTGAATATTGTATCACAGAAAAAACAAAATAAGTCACAAGTAACTCCATTTCAAAGAAGTCTAACCATGAAACTCAAGAAAACAGCTTTCCATGCACGGGGACCCCGGAAATCTGGACAAAAATATGGCTATATTTGGGAATATTTCTAGTGAAGCATAATTTATATAGCTTTCGTTTTTATTCTTCGTTATAGTTTTTCTACAGGAAATTGTTTTTTTTTTTTCACCAGCATTACCGAAAGTTGGTTGATTTGATTCACAAACGTTTTTTATCATAGCCATACGGATATCATAAAACAAATATTTGTTTCTTCAACACATGTTGAATAAAATGTGCTATTTAGTACCAGGGTGTACAAAATATGTATCCTCAATTTCTTGTACCACCTTAGAGCTTTCTGTTCACTTGAGTTATATGAAAGCATTAGGTTTTGAAGCAAAATTTCTCGCTTGTCATGCCATTTTTTGGCGACTGCAATTCGTTTGCAATATTTATAAGCGATATATTCTACTTTTTGCCAACATGTAAATCAATTAGAAAGCAGTAAATCATGTTTCAGTCCATAAGTTTAGTTAAGCAATCATATTGTTTAATTTATGAGTACTTTATTCAAAGTATCAGAAAAAAACGGATTGCATTGTGAACGTGAATGCCATTGGAAAGCTGTTGCCTTGAAGAGAGAAGTTTGTTGAAGTTGCGGAGGTTCCAGAAGGAAAAGATTGAGAGAAATAAAAATGTATCAATATATACAATTTTGCAAGAAATAAATCAATATAAGAATAAAACTAAAGCAAGAATTACTTACCAGCTACAAATACTATCACTGAAAACCGGGGCAGAAGTTTTGAAGACATTGGCTTTGCAACATTTCTTCGAAGGTATTTATTAAATATTTATGCCCACATCTCCAAGTTCAAGAACACGAAAGCTATCACTCCATTTTGATACAATCAAAATAATTTCACTTTCACTCAACTACGATATTCAAGACAGAGACTTTCAGTCCTGAGCTGAAGTGTTTTCAAATCCACAACAAACTTTTTTTAGCGTATAATTATTAAATAATATTCAAAGAAGATTTTTAGAAAACGAATTTTGAAAGTTATTATGTGTTGAATCACCACAGAACAGTTTAATTCACTGCACCTCAATTCATTTTAATCAGGAATATTAGCCACCAGTCTGTGTTTATTCAACCAGTAAAGTGACTAAAACGGCATTTTTAGTATATTTAAATAATATGGAGAATTTGATAGATTACAATATGAGGAAATACCTAGAATTAATTAATTTTCGCATAACAGGTATCACTAGGATAATTGGAAACAATTTGATATTCATTTTGAATGAATTTTTATACATTCATGAAAGAAGCAACAAATTTGAGTTTAATTTTGCAATTCAATTTTCTGAAACAAAGCATTTTAGTACATTTGGAATTTGATATTATCGACAACCCCTTTCCAAGAACTTTACTTTGGGAAAAAAGAATACTACATGATTTTTTGGCGTAACAATTGAGCTGAGCTTCTAAAAAAGAGTTCTAAAACGTTCGAAAATTTTAAAAGATTTTCATCACCGAAGATCGAGTGGTTATTTGCTTGCTTCCGTCACTTACTATTAGCAGATATTCATAAAAAATATGTTCCGACACATGCCTTGGTCTCAAATAAGTACTTCGAATGGTACACAGGAAAAAAAAATGTTTGAATCAACAAAAAATCATGAATTTAACAAAATCTGAGGGTCATATATCCACGACAAAATATTTTGTTATGACTACAATTTACTTTTGTTATTTCCCAAGTAAATATTTTGTTAATGTAAACAACTATTGTTTACATTTACATATAGATTAGTTAAAAGAATAAAATATATTTTTTTGTAATAATACAATATCTTCTTAATAAACTCCAGTTTCTTTGTTGAAATGACAGTACCACGGGTCAGAGAAATTGCTTATACATTCATTGTTAGTCAAATACATTTAAAATTTGTCAGATTTAACTCACACACAACAACAGTATTTTGTTAGAACAAAAATATTTGTTACAGTAAAACATCCCTTATTCTCTCCTCAAATTTAGGCAGATATCTGATAGAAAACAACAACTTCCCTGGCTAATACCAGATATCAGTAAAGCGTTCTTCCTAGAATCCGGGAGACAGCCGCAAATGCTTACTGTATCAAATAGCATAATCCTGCCAGACATGATCAAGGACTTGACCACTTACATACTAGTTTCGAGGTATGGCCTCTCTTCGGTGCAAGGTAGGTCCGACAACTTTTATAGTCGTCGACGTCTTTGGTCATGCACTGGTTCTTGAAATGATTATCTGAGGCGGATGCGGCATCTCGTAAGAAAACAGTAACAGCGCCACCTCTTGAAAACCTCAGAAAGCACTCCAAAGCAACAAAATGGAATTATTGCATTAAGAAATTATGGAATTTTTTTCTAATATGCAAGTGATTCAGTGAACAAAATAACTGGTTTTATGTGACAAAAGATATATTAATGGAAATGAATAATCTTTTTTGTTATTTTTGTCAAATAAACGAAGTGCATTCTATTTATTCAACATCAAAAATATCTTTGAAGCAAGATTTTTCTTTTTGTATCAACTACAAGTTTTGTTGGGCGAAATGAAATTATGTTCATTTCTACTAAAACTTCAATCAAAATATTTTGTTGATTTGAATAAGTTGCTTTTTTCAAATAAACATATATCTTGTTAATTTTGCGAAAAAGTATTTAAAATAACAAAAATAATATGACCAAAAATTAATTGTTGGTACAACAAATCTTTTTTTACTGTGTAGTATCTATCCTTAAAGAGTTCTTAAACGAGATAATCCAGGTTCAGAAGAATTATTTCATTTTGCACCACATATGTTTAGTTAATATACTCTGTACTTATGAAAAATGTATTTCCTTCTCAAAAAAAACAATCACCGTCGCACTATCCAGTCGAATAGATTAAACAAGAAGCAATATAATCGAAAAGTTAGCTTAGAGATATTAACACCATTAAAGGTGGATTCAGATTTAACCAATAGTGCATCAATATGGCTTTTCAAAAAAATTCAAGGTTTAACTTCCATTACGGGACAAATTCGATCGAATACCCCGGTATTTTATTGCTAGGAGCCAAACTGCTCTCTGATCTTTCCAACCTTGTACGTTATAACCTTCTCGACTTTCCGACTTTTCAACTTTCCCTTCACTTTGGATCGCCTGTTTTATTAACGACATAAAGTTTCCTGATTACCGAAAATGGCCTATCTCTACTTCGTTTGTTGATGCCTACGGGAATATGCCTCGTCTAAATGTTTCCATATGACGTCACCGTTATTCACGTGAGATGTGTTTGTTGTGCCTTAGAGTAGGGGGACGTGAGGTAACGTGTTGTATGTTTCCATTTTGCTTCCAAATATACTCTGATTCCATCCAAAAAAGATATGTATCATTTATTATATCTTTCTGAATATATCAGCTGCCAGAATAAAATTGCGGAAAATGTTAATTAGTAAAGTAAACAATGTTAGCAGGTCAAAGAAAATAAATATCATCAAAAGATTGAAAAAAAGGGCATTTTCTATTTGAAATGAGATGAAAGCAATAAAGTGATGATTCTTGACAAATCCGATTATCAAGGAAGGATATAGAAAACCTCATTGAAACCGGTCCATACTAACAGTTGACCAGAAATCCACTGCCAAATGTGGTTTCAGATGTGAAAACGAATGCAAGACTTTGGTCACATCGAAGTTGGTGAGAACACTACAACTCTCGAACCCGAATTTACCAAATATATATTGTCTTCCCAATATTGACAAACCTGAAAAGTCGGTATGACGATCGTTTCGTCGATAGGGTCATCCACATATATAGTGTGTCCATAAAGTAACCCCCCCCCCTGTTAACTTTTGAAAGGTTTGGAATTTTCGCATGAAATTTTTTTTGGAGGAATGGCAGGTCTACGCTACTTTCTGACGACAAAAAAATTTCTATCTTTCAAAATGGCGGCCCGACGCCTTTCTGAAAGAATTATTTAAATGGCATGGGGGCTTGAGTGATACCTCATTCGAAACGTCTTACCATTCTCTATACCTACGTCCCCAAAATTTCAAACAAAAATATACATCCAAAACAAAATGGCGGTACATAATGTTAGAGCTCTGCCATATGAGGATCTTTTCGATTGCTATTAATGAGCTCTAGTAAAATCATCAAATCTTTTTTGGAATCATTAAAGTTTGCTAAAAATGATAAAAGAGTGCCATCTTCGAATGAAATTTAGTGAGAAGGCAGGTGATTGTTTTATTGAATTTCAGCAAAATTAGGAAACCCATCCAGAATAAAGAACAATGTTTATTTTACATAAATATCTAAAAAATTGAGATAGAAGAATACCTCCGTACTGGTTTCATGGCCCTTGCCAATCATCAACGAAGGCTAGTTCGACCCAATTGAATCGAATTTTTTTTTAAGTATAATTGGAAATCCTTGAGAAAAATATTGAAGTATGAATTCAGCGCCATCTCTGGGTTCTGGAGTTAAAATAAAAATAATTTCAGCTTTCATAATTAAAATGCATTGCAAAGTAGGTATTTTAGAAAACTTTGCCAAGGATTAAACAGATATCATTCAACGGTCGTAGGGGGCAGTAGCTGTTTTCTGTTGAATACTTGCCGACGACAATACCTATTGTATGGGATTTTTTGCGGAAGTTTCGGATTACCTAATCCACCATTTTGCATTATTAGAATTATGGTCTTCTGTCAAGTAGTGTCGCCACTTTTCGTGATGTTTTTGGCTTCATATTGAAGTCGACACGCAGACGGAGTGCATTTTAATTCTGGAACTCAGAGATGGCGCTGAATTCATACTTCAGTATTTGTCTCAGGAATCTCCAGTTAGGCTGAGAGGATTTTTTGATTCAGTTGGGCCGAACTAGCCTTCTCTGATGATAAGCAAGAACCATGAAACCGGTACGGAAGTGTTTCCCCAATAAAATCCAAAAATTATTTCAGCTTTGATATTTAAAATGCATTGCGAAGTAGTTCTTGTAGAAAACTTTGCCAAGTATTAAACAGATACAATTAAACGGTCGTAGGGGGCAGTAGTTGTTTTCTGTTGAATACTTGTCAACGACCATACCTATTGTATAGGATTTTTGCGGAAGATTTGGATTACATAATCCATTTCTCATGATTAAGTTCTACTGCTTTTCGATTATTATTTCAATTATATCCTTCTCAACGTTCGGACATTTGTAAACATAACTTACTGTTCTTTGGATCGAAATCATAGATACCAACAAACACGTTTAATTGGCTAATAAGAGACTCATATAACATATAACCAGATTATTGTCGCTTTTTCTGTTACTCCAATTTGTTTTCAGTAGCCATCAAACATATAGAGGCCAACCCTGACACGAAAAGGCTGTACGATGATCTGCTCAGTAATTACAATAGGCTCATTAGACCAGTCATCAATCATACTGAAACTCTGACTGTTTGGCTCAGTCTCAAATTATCACAGCTCATCGAGATGAATCTCAAGAATCAGATTATGACGACGAATCTTTGGGTGGTTCAGGTAAAACAATTGATAATAATTATTCACTCATTTATAGGTATTATTAGAGATTTGTTCTCGCCATTATAGATTTACACGTGCATTATTTTTTGTTTACAGAAATGGTACGACTATAAGTTACGATGGGACCCAGAAGAATATGGCGGGGTGGAAATGTTATACGTACCATCTGAACATATATGGCTCCCGGATATTGTACTTTTCAACAAGTAAGAATTTTTCTCCTAACTCTTATTCAATGGATCGTATTCAGGAAATACAGTGTCAGTTCATAATTATTTGGAATAGAGGATACAGTTTAGCCCTTTGGTCTATTGAGGGAAGACTGTGAATGTGAGGAAATACCTACAAGTACTTGGCACATCATGACTAAAAGTTCCAAAGCTTTTCAAAGCTTTCATGTTGCAGATATTTGAAAGTATACAGAATGTTTATGGAGATCGGACGTTACTACCGAAAATCGTTAAGTAATAATGTAAAATGGATTGGATAATTCAATATTTCGCCAAAAACCCTGTATAATAGATATTATCTTCGGCAAGTATCCAATAACTACTGCCCCCTCGGGCCGTAGTGATATCTTATTGAAAAACATTTATCAGGCTGAAGATGGATACTGCTGAATCCGAAACATGTACCACCAATGAAAGTGGCGTAAAGAACTTTGTGAAATTTTCCTCATTAATTTATACCTCTTCACTTTGAGCTAAAATAGACTTTCCCCAGAGACACAATCATGAAGTTTAAACAAAAGTAGCTTCAATCAACACAATCTATCCCACCATTAATTTCCAGATATACTTCATATAAAAGACACCATATTGCATCTCATGTATTTTTTTCCGTGGAATCCAAATCGATGGTCGATGAGGACAAAGTATATCACACACACACACACACTTCCCAAAGACAAAAATCATGCTTTTGTACTGACTGAGTTGGACGCAGATGTCAACCAAGAGAACTTTATCAAAATGAGAGAGATGCATGGTCTACGGAGAGAGAGAGAGAGAGAGAGACATAATTTATTTAGCTTAAAGCTAACAAAAACAATAAATACAAGAAAAAGTACAAATAGTACACAGTACAAATAAAAAATTTCAACATTAAAACACAACGATCACTAAAAAAGTCATCATGAATTACGTCAAGTGTTTAAAAATATTAACAAATGCCCTCTCAATCTATTAATGTACGAATGTTTTTTGATGCTGTGATACATTTAGGTAAGTTATAATATTCAGTCATCCTTCATCGTATATTATTATATTCCGGTTGGTTTTCATCAATGAAGTAGGCAATATTTGTACGTGATTTTTTTGTTTGGTATTATAATTGTGAATTTTTTTCAGGAATCGAATATTTTCACTCAAATAAGTTAGAAATAATTTAAAAGCTTATATACATAAAAACAAATGTTCGAAATTCAATGAATTCCTTAACTGGAAGCCAATTTAATGTCCTTTGCATCAATAGAATTTTTGTAAATTTGGAACTTCTCAGAATAAATCTCATACCACGACTTTGTGGTATCTGAAGTTTTTTTAAATCTGTTCTATAGCACATGTGCATAATTGTGGCACAATAACGAAAATGCGTTTTTATGAATGTGTTATATACAACTTGTCTAGCATATCCCTACTTACACGATACGCAAAACTTTTCTTTTCACAAACATAGTCAATGTGTGGTGAAAATTACAACTTTTGATCGAGGATGATTCCCAGTTTCTTCAATTCTACACCTTCAAATTTCAACGTGGAATTATGTTGCTCTACCAGATATTTTTTTCCCTGTAATCATATAAAGCTGATTTATTTGGATTCACAAGCAGCTTGTTCGCTTTCATCCAGTTTTCAATATTTAATAATATATTGTTCAACTTTTCAATTGCAACATCAACACATAAACATACAGTGCTAGTCAAAGTCCCCTCCCCCCCTCGTATCTTTTGAACAGTTATACTTTGAATTATGAAATTTGGAGGGTGGTAATGAACGGATGTAGGCTTCTCAGTCAGTCGTAATAGGTGACGTAATAGTCATAGATGACGTCACAAGACCACTGTGACCAATAATTTCAAATGGGACCCTATGGCAAGTGACATCTCGTCTGAAAGGTATTGAAAATACCTATTCAGTCAATTTTGAGTGATAAATACTAAAATTACAGTTTCGAATTTAATCAATAAATATTTTAAAGTCCTCCTCTGGTTAATTGCCAAAAAAGTTGACGTTTTTCAATTCTCTACTTATCAATTGGTGAATGTAGACACATTTTCCATGCAGCGGAACGTCTCTTTAATGAGAGGTACCCCGATCGCCCTATATCGAGGATTTATTTTAGGAAGCTTCTTCGGAAGTTTGAAGCATCAGGTAGTGTTCAAGATACCAAACGATCTGGTCGACAAACAATTAGTGATGACAAAAAAATTGACATAATTGGAGAAATGGCAGTAAACCCTATACTTCTTCTACGGCCCAAGTTGCATCTATCTGTAAAATTAGTCAATGGACAGTTCATAGGGTGTTGGCTAAAAACAAATTTCATCCATATAAATGAAAATAGTGCACCAACTTTCAGATGATGACCCCGACCGAAGACTAGAATTCAGTGAAACTATGTCCAATAAAATTAACCAACAACTACGCTACATACAAACAATTTGTTTCAGTGACGAAAGTACTTTCTTTCTCAATGGAAATGTTAACACTCAAAATGTGAGGTATTGGAGTGACACAAATCCTCACATACCCAATTTCCAGAAAAAGTACGTGTTTGGGCAGGTATTTTGGGAAACCACATAGTTGGGCCCCTCTTTTTCAATGCAAATTTAACAGGTGAATTGTATCTGGAGAGGTTAGAAAACGTATATAATTCGACAACTTGGAAATTACGGTTCAACAAGATGGTGCTCCTGCACACTATCATGGTGCAGTAAGACGTTACCTAGATGAAGAATATCGTGGTAGATGGCCTGCTCGGTCACCGGACCTCACACCATTAGGTTTTTTTCTATGGGGGTACTTGAAATCTGAGGTTTACGCTACAGCACCTAACAGCATTGCCTTTCTGAAAAAACGAATTGTTGAAGAATGTAGGTCAATTTCCAGTGACACAATGGGGCGAGTACGACAAGAGTTTATCAATAGAATTAATTACTGCCAGGAAGTAGATGGAGCACATTGTGAACACCTATTATGAGATTTGGTTCTCAAATCTTCATTAATTAAATACGACTCTATAATTTTAGAATTTATTCAATTTATCAATCAAAATTAGCGGGAATCCAAACAAAATGAGTATAACTGAATAGGTATTTTCAATACCTTTCGAACGAGATGTCACTTGCCATAGGGTCCCGTTTGAAATTATTGGTAACAGTGGCCCTGTGACGTCATTTATGAATGATACGTCACCTATTACGACTGGTTGAGAACCCTACATACGTTCATTTACACCCTTCAAATTTCATAATTCTAAGATACGAGGGGGGCAAATAGGTGCATTTTGCAGTCACCCAACTCTATCATGAAAATATCATTTATGAACATTATGAAGAGTAGAGGCCCCAATACACTACCTTGAGGTACTCCACTGCTTACCTCCATTTTGAATGAATATTTTTCGCCAATATTTGTCTTTTAGTTTCTATTCCTCAAATACGATTGAAACCACTCGGCCGTTGATTCGTCAAAGCCATAGTAATGTTTCAATTTCAATAGTAAAATGTTTCGATCGACCACTTCAAAGGCTCTTCTTAAGTCTAGAAATACTATTACGGTGACTAAATCTTTATCCACTGAATACTTCAATAAATTTATAATTTTTTGAGATAGATAAATTGATGCTAATGAATACCAAGTAAAAGCCGCTATTTTTAATCACCACGCCATCAGGCCTACTCCAGGAGGAAGTTAAGGTGCTGCAGAAATTTCAGAAAAAATTAAAAAGCGTTAATGCAGTGCCATAGATGTCAGCGGTGGGGGCACGCCAGAGAAGTCAGATGTCTTAAATGCGCTGAGAATCATCTGACTACACCTGTACCGAGACTCGAGATATGACCCCAACATTCATAGTCCACGTCTCAAGGGCTTTTCCACTGCCAGGACCGCTATTAGGTAGGGAGAAGGTGTGACCATCCTCATCAGGAACGGGGTTGCGTACATACAGATTCCTCCTCAACAAAGTTCACGTATACGTTGGTATCAAATTGGCAAATAGAATATATTTGTTTGATGTAGTACAGCTTACAAAGTGTTGCTGATCTGACCTGATGCTAGAAGGCCTGAATGGACCCGTAGTTTCCAACCCAATATAACGTTGACACCCTCTGGGAGTATTTCATCAATAACGAGATGATAATTCCGAGGAGCCAACACATTATCCCTGGAACGGATCCACCCCTACCGTAATTGATTTAGTAGTTAACAAGAATGTTACGGATCTGAGTGACCTCAAGGTAATACCCGAGATGACCTCGAATCACGACACAGTCTTATTTCAACTTGAGAACAAAGGAAAGGATATTCCCCCTAAGTCAAAGTATGATTATAGAAATTCCGTCTAATAATACGTAATATTCAGAAAGCGAGAAAGCTCACTACCAAGAAAATTGAGAAAGGGGAGACCAGAATATTCTTTCATCTGCTGTTGAGAATTTGATCGGTCTAAAGAACTCGACAAGTAAGAGATAGCAGGCTACTAGAAACAGGAAATGCTCCGCCTGAGTTCCGAGAACACTGAACTGATCAGAGAAAATAGCAACAAGAGCTGGAAGAATAAGCTGGAGAAGCTGGACGTTTGTGACAACCCCCTGTGGTGCATGGCCAAATGCATTTCTAGACGTATCGGGCTAGTGCCAGCCAAGGATACGGGTGACGAACGGGCAGTGACGGATGTTAAGAAGGTCAAGCTTCGCCTCTCCCTACTGGCCCTCATAGACTGGCCAAGATATTGTCCAACTATGAAGAGCTAACTGAAGTCATAAAACGACTTACGACGAATAAGGCCCCTTAATGAAAACCTGTTCAGGAAGGTCCTCGCTCAGCTTATCTACCAGGTTGTCTGAAGGAGACTGTTATGATTCCGATTCTGAAACATGGTAAAGATGGCCAGAAACTAGCCAGAGACGGATGTTAAGCCTTGAGGAGAGGCCTAAAATGATCCCCGATGTGCAATTCGGAATCAGGGTGGGTCACAATACGACCTCCCAGGTAATCAGAATTGTGCACAGAATCAAGGAGAAAAATTCTGCCATACTTAGCGGAAAATAAGATCATGGTAAATTCAACCAATACTGAGGTCATCAACTTCACGAGAAAATACAAATCTATCGGAAGTTCTGGGACAGAGTCATTGTGGAGTCGAGCCCCGTGAGACACCTGGACAGACGTCTAGCAAAGAATGTTCACGTAAATCTGGCAATCCAGAGGGTTGCCCTGGCTGTAAAACGGATCCACCCTCTGGTTTCCGAAACATCATTTTTGTTTTTGGAAAACAAGATAATTATGATACGTCCAGGAATGTTATACGCTAGCTCAATCTTCTTCAAGACTCAATTCCAGAGAATTGACAGAATGCAGAACAAGGTACATTATATCATCACTAAGAGTGACAGATACATCCGTTTGGATGCGTTGCGAGAGCGTGTGGGAGTCGACTCCATCCAGACATACGTGAAATACTTGTCGGCCAAGTTTTACAATTACTTCCTCCTCAGAAGACCCCTAGTCCGAGACCTCACCCGGCTCAGAGTATATAAAAATTAACACGCGCAAATACGACAGAGACATTTATCAATCGCTAGACCTTCTCTAAGAGAGAAGGGATACACTGATCCCATAGGGAACCCAGTTATATATATACAACTCCCAGTACCTGAACCTGTTTTTTTCTTGTAGCTTTTCCGGGACTACGACAAAACATTTTTCGATAAAAACTATGAGCTTCCAGTATCGGCATCGAATGTGACAATAATCCACGCTTACGCTTTGCAGGAGACGTGGTCTCTTTCAACGAGTTCTTATTAATAGAGGGAGAAGTAAACAAACTAAAGTGGCCCCTAAACAATGCAATTTTATGCAAAGTTATTCAGATTTTTCCTATGCAAATAACGCAGCCCATTGGCTGATACAAAAATTATGATAATTATTCCTACACAAATAACGGAACCAGTTTGTTTTTCAACAGTGGCGGTTCGTGGAGGTTCTGTTGCCGTAGTTGCGCAGTTCGCAGGAGGGCGAGAAATATTGGGCTTGAGTGATTCGCCGATAAACATCTAGGCGGAAAACACGAAGGGAATGTAAAAACTTCGGTTCGTGGAGGTTCTGTTGCCGTAGTTGCGCAGTTCGCAGGAGGGCGAGAAATATTGGGCTTGAGTGATTCGCCGATAAACATCTAGGCGGAAAACACGAAGGGGATGTAAAACCTTTACGGTTTGTTATCAGATTAGCAGCAGTAGTGCAGTGAATTTTGTGAATAGTGGTTATTGCGTATCATTTCTTTTCAAGTAACCGCCACTGGTGGTGTCATGAGAACACTCTGTGACCATGAGCTAGTGGGCTGGTGTTCCCTAGTTGCGTAGGAAAACTGTCAATTGTTTGCGTTATTATTGAGCCAAACAAAGCATTCACGTTTAGATGGGAATGCTTTATCTAGTATATATGAAATCAGTGGTGTCTTTCAGTTACTTCCATTACCTTTTCGACGTATCCGCTAATATCCGCGGAGGTGAACACCAGCGCCCTCTTGTAGGATCCTGCCTGTCGGCAAGGCTGGCGAAGGCCGAACTGGCGAGTGGTCTGGCTCTCCTCCCTTTCGAACCCATCTAATCCCCCGCCGGAAGAAGCTGAGATTGGAGCAGAAGTTTTGAATATAGCCAAATTGATGATTTCACGTGTAAATTGAGTACTGTCGATTTTATTCAATTTTTACATGTCAGTTATCCAGAATAGATATGATTTCAGCGGCCTCTAGTCCATAGAAAAGATTGTACCCATTGGACTTTTTGTTTGAAATGACGTTTTATTATTGATGATATGAGAATCAATAAAAACGGTGCTTCACTGATAGAACACAGTTCCTTCCTTTTGAGCCGGTAATACCCCATCGTCATGGGCAACCACGCATGCAAACAACAATGAAGGATATATCTTGCTAGCAAGGATGACATTATAAATGTCATTCTGACAGCTTTTATTCGTTCAACTAAAATAAACAAGAATATACGATTTCCTAACTTCGTTGGCTCTTGAAATTATCTCAATAAATACAACTCGTTCTCACAATACTATCGTTAATTCTGTCAGAAATCTTAAACTCGATAGAATTGCTTTGAGGTAACACCACTCGTCCTAGCGGACTCGTGCAATTTGATCTTGTTGATTTCCGACAGAATTACTATCGATAGTAAAACGAGCACTCGTGGTATTACCCCCGATAATTTATCTCGCAGCAATAGAAGTCGTCTTATTTGAATAACTTCTAGTGTCAGATATCCTTCATATAAATAATATGGGAATACCTTCGTATACGTTTCAAAATACAGAGCGTCTTTGTATCGCTCATAGAAAAGGTCGATGCTAATAATAACAACTTGAAGCTATACCTAAAAATATAGCGACATTGCTTGAATTTCCTGACCTCTTCGAATATATTCTACTTCCGCAGGTCGTCAAGCGTCGGCCTAATTACTAGCTGATTTGAGTCTGGAAGATCGTTATTAGCAATTTTTTGCCATTCGCAAATTGGAAAAAACCGCCGCATGGATTTTCATACGGGTGCGTCAAGCGTCCATGTATGAAACTTTGGTATTTCAATTTTATGGGTAAATTGTGCCCATTTTGTGCCAATTTGTGCCGTATGTTATGAATTTTGTGCCCGTTCAGTTTTCGAGATATTTGGAGTTTTTCATATGAGTCACCAATTCGACACTGTGACTCGTATATGGAAATCTCAAAATTTTCTATTTCGAGATATGTGTTTTTCTTGTGGGTCACCAACTTGATACTATGACTCATATACTCTTCTATCTCTTTCCATCAAATTGTACCCATTTTGTGACAATTTGTGCCATATGTTATTAATTTTGTGCCCATGTAGTTTTCGAGATATCTCTTGTTTTTCCTATTAGTTAACCTTTTGGCCCTTTCAACGATCTGTGATTTTGGGAAAACAATATAATAATGCCTGAAAGAAAACATTGTGAAAGAAGCGATGCAAAATTTGAATGTTACTGCAAAAAGTTGATAAATTTACGTGGCAGCGATGTTTATGTATCACCTAGTGCATTGTTTTAGGTATTGTATTCTAAAAGCACAATCATCAGAAATCTATCGGATTGAAAGTGGCATTCATTAAATGAAACTACTTATTCAAAATCTGACTATTTAATAATAGATTAAAGAACTTCCTGAACAATTGAGAAGCAAGCTTGAAAACTATTTCTATTCCTCCCAAAAAATTTGCAATTTCTGTCCCATTCAATTCACTTAAGTGACATTCCATAATTTGAACAGATATATATATTTATTCACTGTCAATTCACTTCAATGTTAGAATATGTACCTATGAAAACCAAAAGGACCGTTTGCTTGTGAATGAGCCTCTCCAGAAAAGTTTATTTTTGTTGAATGATTTATTTGCTTTTCATGCTATTTTTTTAGTGCTTATTTCGTTTCATTCAGAGAGTTATTATCATAAATATATATTCAAATAAATATGTGGGTGTTTTTTAGTGATTGTACTCATTGTGTATACCTTCACAAGAATCATAATTGAATAAAAATATAACAGACATTAATTTTCTCTTCTATATGAAACAATGCGGCAAAACGTTAGAGAATTCAAGCAACAAGAATGATGAATGTACATTCAACAAATCTATAACTGACGTTGTCATTGTTGGTTGTTACAATGATAATCCAATATTCAGTCAATTTAAAAATATTCCCTAGGGACCCCGATGGAAGAAGACATTGTATCAAATGAATAATTGAATCAACAGGGTTTAGGCTGGTGATCAAGAATTGTTACTGATGTATGCTGAAAGAAAATATTTGTTCAGCGATCTACACAAATTATTTGCCGAGTAATATATATAATAATATAATAATTCACAATATTTCATCATATACATTTAGTGAGGACCAGCCATATACTCAAAAGTGAAATATTCCGAAAAAGTCACCCGAATTCATAATATTACTTGACGCACCTTTTTCACACTCATACGGCAAAAACATTGTGGTCAAATGGTTAAGTATTTGTTTTAGTTTCATACTACGAGTATTAAAACGTTATAATACGAAGTCAAAATTCTAAAGACAAAAATCATGACAAAACTAATCCTTCAAAACAAGACCTAATCCAAATATAAAAGTACACTAAGTGAACACAACTGATTTTACAAGTTTAATCTTCCTGATTCCTTTCCTACTTTTGTACTTCTTCGCAAGGGTATAGTTGAATCAATTTCGTCACTCAATTCATATTCTACTCTCTGATCATTTTCAGACATAACCTCTCCGTTTCTTGATGAGTCTGCAATTGAGAATACAGAAGAAACAAATAATGCCATATTTGTCTTTCTTGATCATGTGTACATATATCTTATCAATGGGGAGGTCGTAGAGCGGCAGTATTCTGAGACTTCTACAAAGCTTTTAATTGTGTAAATGATGAACTTCTTCTACAAAAGATGATCTGCTATGGCTTCAAGGGAGTACTTAACAAATGGTATAGGTCTAATATTGGCGAGGGAAAACAACTATTAGTTCAATCAAACGGACAACTATCACACAGCAAGGATATCTTATGGGGTGTTCCACAGGGATCAGTTCTGGGTCCTATCCTATTCCATATCTGTATTAATGACCTTGCCACGATCGATTCACGAAAATTCAACGATGCTTGCTAACGATAAATACTCTCCTCTGGTAACGAAAAATTACCATACTGTTACGAGATTGATGAAAATCCCCTAGCTACGCCGCTGAATCGACTTGCACGCGTATCGTCGATATGGTTTCCTAGAAAAAGGCAGATAATTGCCGGTAATGAATATTCGGGATCACCGAACCGTCGCATCACGAAGATTCTGGTTACACTTGAGTACCTATATAAACGCGAGATTTCACTGGAAAGAGGATTAGGAAGTTTTTGAAGAAGTATAGAAGTGTTTGGAATATATAGCTAGTTGTATTGCTGTATAGATAGATCTTAGTGTTTTATTTGTCAGTGAAGTAGTTGTATGTTTTTAGTGAAGTTAGAAAATAAACAGTTTAGTAGTGTGCTCGGCGTTATTATTTAGCAAAATCGTAAAAGTGGTGTCCGAAGCGGGATATTAATGAAAAACAGAAACTATTTTTAAACTATTTATGGTGAATAATTTATCCAAATTCAATTTGCGGATTTGGAAAGAAGGCGCCAGGAGGAAAAACAAGAGGAAAAGCGGCGCCAGGAGGAAAAACAAAAAGAAGAAACGCGTTGGTTAGAGGAAAAGAAAGAACGAGAGGAGGCACTCCAGAAAATTCTCGTAGAACAGAGAAATGAACGAGAAGATGAAAAACAAAAACGAGAAAAGGAAAAACAGGAAGAGGAAGTGCGACGGTTACATGAAAATAAAGAACGAGAAGAGGCCCTCCAGAAACTTCTCGAACAACAAAAGAATGAATTGGAACGAATAGAGAACCAAAGGACTCCCAGAAGGTTCTAGAACATCAACACAAGTTCTTCCAACATGTAGGAACTGAAAGAAGAACTGAAAGAAGAACTAAAGGAAGATGTCAAAAAATCGACGATGAGCTTAATAAGAAGGTGGATACAGTGCGAGAGGAAGTGAAAGGACTCATCGAAAACCAGATAGCTCTCCTCAAGAATCAAGATCATCGAGACAGGGTTGCCGCATCAGGAATTACCGTAAAACCACCGACTTTTGATGGACAGTCCTCTTGGTCCATGTATCGTCGACAATTTGAAGCTGCAGCAGTGGCTAATGGATGGAGCGAAGAAGAAAAAGCTACGGCACTTATAGTAGCTTTGAGAGGGACAGCTTTGGGTATGTTGCAGACGATACCCATCAAACAGCAAAATAAATATAAAGACCTGATTACTGCATTAGAGTTGCGGTATGGCGATCAACATCGAGAACAGCTGTATCGGGCTCAAATGAAAACGCGCACTCAGAAGTCAGGTGAGAGTCTGCAAGAATTTGAAGCGGATGTGAGACGCCTAATTCAGCTGGCTTACCCAGAAGCACCGGGAGAATTCAAGGAATAGCTAGCGGTGCAGTTATTTATAGATGGACTGAGAGACACCGAAATCCAAAGGAATCTGCGACTAACACACTTCAAGAGGAGTAGCGATGTCTTGGTACGTTCTCTAGAAGTAGAGGCGGCCCTCAACTTTTTCTCAACTGCGCATAATCGTGACGTCCCAGGACTAATAATTTTCAGAACCAGAACAAAGCTAGTGCCCCCTCTATGCCCGTTATGCCCATCATTTACTCACTCGGTGGGCGTATGTGAAACATCTCTGGCATGTTATACGCATAGTCGTTATGTAATATACTAATAAGTTGTCTCCTCATTGATATTTTGAACTCACGTATTCTTGAACTCTCCAATTTTTGGGTCACAAAAATTCAGTTGATGAGTGATACAGAATTTACTTTGAATTAATTGTTTTCTGTACCCTTCAGAGTGACTGATAAGTTCTGTTTGTGACTGGGTGTTTAAATTTTAACTTGTTTCACTTCGTTCCTTCCATAGTATAATAAGATGAAGCTTTTGATATAATATTAAAGAAGTCACGCATTCCTTGCCCAAACACTTTTTCTGGTGAAATATTATATTTCGGTGAAACGGTGTTTACCTTGAGAAACAGATAACAAATACACTCCAAGCGATATTTTTCCTGCTGAAAACTCTCATTTCTTCCTTTCATTTTACGATAACACCGTAACGTAACGTATTGAAAGCTTTTTGTTTGTGTATAGGTATGGGAGAATATTCTTGTTATTCCTGAGGGTAAAATAAAAACTTGATGAAAATGTTTATGTTCTGACAGACGCTCGTTATATTTCCAATTGCAGGCTATTAATTGCTACGCCCTCAATAAAAACAAATCCAGTAAGCGATTCATCGAAGGGAAAACAAAAAGAGAATAGAATCAACACAATCATTAATGTGATATTTCTTTTGTGATTCAATTACCAAACAGCGATATATCGTCGATTTTTTTGGTCTTCTGGTTACCATTGCCACGAAAAAAATTCTAAATTGTACAGAGAACATTGTGAGATTCACGTGTTGCATCTCGAAAGAACTTAACATGAAATGAGAACTCAACATACTTCAATCGACAGGAACGTCAGTGAAACTTTTAGGGCCGGTTGCATAAATAATTTAAAAGTAGATTGAATATTTAGTTTGTTTATTACTATGGCTCAACTGCTAGCAGTGCCTTAGCCCAAGTTATGTTAATAGAACGCTTCATACAACCGGCACTATACCGGGTAGAGGTAGTGGATTTGCTTAAGAGCTAAGACCTTGAATATATCTGCGCATCGCTGACAGGCAACAACTAAGAAAATTATCGAAATGGAAACCGAAAACATTGACTCAACTTCACTATAATAGCCTAGACTATAACAGCCTAAGTACGTTCAGTAGACGACTGCCGAAACGTAAAGGACCCCGCACTTTTCTTATGTAAAGTGGCGACCAGTAAAATTTTCTGAAACTTTGGTATGTTATTGTACTCGACCTAGTAACCAAAAGTGTCAATGGGCCCAACCCAATCCTATGGCTAGTTTTCTAAATACGGGGTATTAGAGTTGAAAATTGCCCTGATTTTCGGATTTATTTTTTATTTATTAAAAGTCACATTGGATTTCTGTTGCATGCAGACGTTTACTACATGTTCTAGTAATGAAATTAGTGGATTTGTATAGTTAAAAATATTTATATTTACAAGGTGATTCAGGAATGTATGACGGTAGTTTTTTGCCAAAATTTCTTTTTTCTACTGTGACGTCAGGGAGGCATGTTTTGAAACGTTCTCTTCGATATAGTATTTTGATGAGAAAATATTAGACGGTACACATTTGTTATACAGGGTGTTTCGTAGAGAAAACCACAATATCAAATAATTTTTTTCATGGATTAATTCAAAACCCTCTACCTATGGATTGATTTGAGGGTAAATTATTACCACTAATATATGAGGGTCTCTAAGTATCAAAATGTACAAGGTGGTTAATTTGCCGAAAGGTATTCTATTCTGAGATAAGTACAAAAACAATGAACACTCTCTATTCTGAAATTTCCCCGGTCAAATGTTACCATTTTCACAGTGTATGATTATTTTAATAACGTCTTGGAAGGTATGATTTCCACATCCGATCCTATGACCAGTTTTATAGATACAGGGCGTTATATAAAGTGAAGAAATACTGATTTCATCAATTTCTTTCCTCAAGTTAAAAAATTGCATTGATTTATATTGCGGATGTAAGTTCAATATGAGTTTTGGTCAGATGTACCTTGAAAGGTACAGCTAAATATTTACTGCTACAGAGTGATTCACAAATGAATCACAATATATTTCAAACACTCAATAATTTAATATTTCCGCAACAGAGAACTTATTTTTTGAAATTTATACAGGTTTACAAAAAAGATTCCGCCATCATTATTAGATGGTTTGTCATATGGCTCACCCTGTACAAAACTAATGATATCGAAATCTCTAAGCCTCGAAATTGTGAACGAATAAGTAAGTATATACTTCCAGAAATAAGTTCTCTGTGGCGCAATCACCCTGTAGCAGTAAATATTTCTAGCTGTAAGTTTCAATGTACCTCCAACCAAAACTTATAATGAAGTAACATATATGCTATATAAGTCATTGCAGTTTTTCAATTTGAGAAAAAAATACTGATGAAATCAGCTTTTCTCCATTTTAACGCCCTGTATGTAGAAAACTGGTCATAGGATCGGATGAAGAATCCAAGACGTTATTGCAATTATTATATACTGAGAAAATGGTTAAAGTTGAGCAGGTAAATTTTAGAATACAGAGTGTTCATGGTTTTTGTACTTGTCTCAGAATAAAATACCTTTCGCCTTATAAACCACCTTTTTTATCTCATATATTAGTGATATTAATTTACTTTCAAATAAATCCAAATATGTATACAAAATAGGTAAAGGATTTTGAATCAATGCATAAAAAAAATTATTTTATTTCTGGATATACCCGGAATTTCTTAACTTTTTTAAGAGTATATTGTTTGTCAAATAGATGAGCAAATTTTTCCCAATTTAACCATCTTTGTATTTCTTATAGTTTCCGAAATTTCAATGGTGGACCTCGAATTTGAATTACCCGGTATAAGAAAAAAATATCAAATACTCCCAATATCATAATATGAAGTCGTGCAATACATACCACAGAAATCGAACGGATAGAGATCACGTATAAGGAGGGGGTCATTTCGACACCAATTTAGGAGCAGTCTCAGTCATATCTCTCCTAATTATAATCTAGAAAAAAAGTTCATTGGATTATATTTTAGTAAGTGGGTTAACAGTTCCTGAATTTGAACATGATACATTTTTTCATTCTAATAATAGATACTCAGTGATTCTTATTTAGGGCATTAGATTCATGTAAAGGCTGAAACACAATGGAAGTTTGTTGTTTTTTTGGTTAAATTCAAACTTTGATTGTCAATTCTGTTTGCACCGTATCGCAAATTTTAAAGCTCATTACTTTAGAGCAAATAATACTACCTTGATAAAACGGGAATCGGTTTTACGCCTACAGTTTTTGATTTATTTTCTTTATTAAATGACCCATGTTTTTGTGTTAATTAGTGAACATAAGTGATTTTTGTTATGATAATTTTTGAGAGAAAAAATTTAAATGAGTTGAGAAAATTTGAGAGATTTCTGAATTATTACGGGACTATCGAGCCCATACAAAAAATATTTCTTTCATGAAATCAGTGGTTTTTGCAAAAAACGAATTTTGTACTTAATTAGCACTAACCCCTACATATTACCTATATTAGCATTGAATTTAGCTTTGACGATTTAAATATCTCCATTATCATGTTTCATAAACATATAAAGTGTAAGTACATCAAAAATTGTATTCCCCTCTCAAAGGTCAATTGTATGAGCGGATAATTTTCATGATATTGATATAATCAGATATAAAATTTCGATCAAATAACAGAATCTAGATGAGTACTCGCCGCTCACGCCTTAAACTTTGTTTGCAAGGACATCTTCTGAGAGAGAGGCCTATTGTAGACGAAGATAACAATAGCCTGTTCCCTCACTGGCAGTGTCGTGCGTTGTTTACAGAAATATTGAGGTTCTATAAAATATAAATAATGAAATACAGAATGGAAATCTGGAATTATGATGGAAGAACAGCCGATGCTCTAATTGACAAGTTTTTCCATAATTCATTCCTTTTACTCTTTCCAATTCGGATTCCCTCTCTCGATAGGTACGACACTGGTATTTTACCTGTGACATATTTTGATTTCCAGCTTCAAATGGTCTTCAACACGTGCTTCATCATTGTTTAATAATAATAACTAACGATACAAATTAACTTAGAATTTGCCTCTTATTCAAGAAAAAACTCTCCTATAAGCCAAAGCCGAAAAAAACAGTAATATTTTGTTGTTTTTCCGTCAAATATCAAATGCAGCGTTGCCGAACTGACCAGACTATATCGATAACGAAGAATCTCCGTTCGGTGATCGAAATACTATCGTTTTTACATGCTCCCGACAAGCTGCAATGAACATTTCAGTTGCCTTCTTATCGTTATATATTTCATCCAAGATAAGTGTTTTCAGGTGACAGAAATGAAAATTCAGCTGACGTACTTATTGTATCCTTAAAAAATTGCTACATGGCAACAATGTCATGACTTGAGGGATAACATTATGAAAAGATCCTTTCCAATTCCTATACCAGAAGGATCAATAAAAAAAAGTTTGTTTAAACGTTTAAAGTTGATAAAAACTATACTAAGTTTCTAGAGCTTTTCCGAATTTACCAAAATATTTTTCGAAATCTGCAACATTATTGTAGTTACCCGAAATATTTAGATGTTCATGATAATTCAGTAGAGAAATCAGATATCTGAAACAAGTTACCCGAGTTTGACTCATCCAGTATTTGTACCTTCTTATAACATATTATTTTCATCAGTCAAAGTTAACATTTTTTTAATGTGAATTTTATGACTTGGAAATACCAAACTTGACAGTCAGAAATTTATTAAATTGCCTTTCCAGTATGTGATGAAAAAAATGAATCAGC
The DNA here is from genome assembly GCA_958502065.1 of Chrysolina americana. Classification (NCBI taxonomy): domain Eukaryota; kingdom Metazoa; phylum Arthropoda; class Insecta; order Coleoptera; family Chrysomelidae; genus Chrysolina; species Chrysolina americana. The sequence goes on from OY293418.1 coordinate 16,032,809, forward strand.
CACATCAATCGACGTTTTTTCTCTACAAATTCATTCTCTCATGTTTATTTTCTAGTTTTCCAAATAAGCCAAGAAATTGACTGTAACGAATAAATGAGTCGGTCGTCAAATTGTACCGTGCGTTTTTGCCGATTTTCTCACCACGGCTGTCACACAATCTTGTAGCAACAGAGTTTAAATTGAATTTGTCCTGTAAGAATTGAGCGACATTACTTTTGTACTGAGAAAAAGTTATAAAAACTTTTTATTAGCGACCAGAAGTTATAATGGAATATATCCTGAAGGTAGAAGGGAAGCAACACACAGAATAATATTTTAAAATGTTCTGCTTTCGTTTACGAGCACTGGAAATGTCTCCTGTATGAAGAAACAGCGAACTAAGACTACGTTGACTCGCGAAAATGAAATGCCTGTCTTCCTAAACGTTGCACAGTATAGATCTTCATATTTTCTCTACTTAATGGAATGTCATAAAATTAACTAAGCGGAGAAGGGGATCTGAACTCCTGATGACTTTACAGGCTTCATCCAGTAACATTCTGTTATGTAGACACTTCAAGCTTAAAAGCCACGGCGTCCCTGTTGTCTGGGGGAGTATATTCCTGGAACAAACGATTTAGGATGCAAGCTCCTATGAAGATGCATCATTTTGCGAGTTTTTATATCAATTTGCCGCAGCTCTTCCTGATTCCATTTCTTCACTTCAAAGGAGTAAAGTAGAATCGGAACGGCAAGCATATCAGTTGCCGTAACTTTGTTCTTCCCCGACAGTTCTGATGATCAGATTAGTAGGAGTTAATACTGATACTTGCCGCAGAGACAGTTCTCAACAGTCGTTACCTTTTGGAAGTGGCGTTGTTCCACCCCTAGGTGAGTATACGTCTCTTCGGCATCCAGAAGATGTAGGATACTTCCGTCTACTGATGGAAGATCCTCTTCTTCCGAGTTTGAGGTCATCCATGTAGAACAGATGGGTGACCCCATGCCTCAGGTTGCTGGGGGAGCCGCAGTTGTAACCCCGGAATTTCCGTAGTGCAACGAACAATGGCAATAGAGCGATGCAGAAGAGAAGAGGGCTGGGTCTTCCTGAATTATGCCCTTTCTAAAGATAACCTGTTCTGTTTGGACTATGACTTGTCCAAGATGGTGTGTTGAAGCGAGTCCTCCAGAGCGGCATCAGCTGTTCAATGCATCTCACTATTTGAAGGGATGATGAGCTCATGTGATGCATCAAATGCCTTGCGATAATCGATACAGGCCATTGAAAGGTTACGCTTCTTATTAACATAATTATTATTTTTAGTTGAGGATCTGGAAATAACACAAATAGTACTCGTAAGACAACACTTTCTGAGTTCGTACATCTTTAGAAATGTTAGATTTGACATAATCACATCAGTGTTGCGATGTCTCAAAACTTGAGTAGCAATACTCGTATTGCAAAAGATATTTGGCTGGGTCCTTGTGGCTTCTTTGGTGTAAGGGCCAAAACGAGTTTAGCCAATAAACTCAAATGAAGGAGACCCACCCTTACGAGAGCAGTTGATGAGTTTGGATCGTATTTTTTCGAAATAGTTCCCATTGAAAAACTGTTGAATATCCTAGATGAGTTTTGATTATATGTGTTAAGTTTAGTGCATAGAATATAATATGTGAGACTGAAAGTGGAAGAACTTCTGCCAATTTCCAGTATAAATCCTATGAACATTTCTATCTACAGTGCGGTCCAAAGGTATGGAATAAATTCATTTTTAGCGTTATTATGTATTTTATGAAAAAATCCTGAAACAGGTCAATTTTTATTGGCAATTTGACAATTTACAGTATGAAAATATTACCTCCTTCTTGCACCCCCTCTGAATTATGAGCACCCCCTCAAAAATTTTAAATGAGAAGGGGGGTCGTGTGGCATCTTGTTCGAAAGGGATTTTCATTATCTGTTCAGCAATACTAAGTGTATCATATTTGGTGCAACCATAACGAAGAAATTTTTTTATTAAAATTTAAAAATATTGACACTGTTAATGATGTATCCGTTGAAACAACCTGAAACAGGTCGATTTCTATTCTCAATTTGACAATTTATAGTATGAAAATATCACCCCCTTCTTGCACCCCTTCTGAATTATGAGCACCCCCTCAAAAAATTTGAATGAGAAAGGGGGTTGTGTTGCACCTTTTTCAAAAGGGATTTTCATTCTCTGTTCAGCAATACTGAGAAAATTTATTCTGAATATGTCAAATGTTGATAGACTGAAGGAAATAATGTAACATAATGTTTAGGAAGTATATTTCAATTTGTTTTACAGTTAAATTAAATGTTCAAAATGACCACCATTCACTTCTTGACAATAAGCAAGGCGATCTTGGAATTCTCGTAGAACATTTTGTAGGACCTCAGGGGTTATGTTGTTAATTTCTTCCGATATCCTAGTTTTTAAATCTGCAATATTGTCTGGTCTATTGAAATATACTTTTGATTTTAAATAACCCCATTAAAAGTAATCGAGAGGAGTCAAATCGGGGGATCTAGGCGGCCATTCAATCGGTCCACGTCTGCCAATCCACCTATTGGGAAAAACTTCTGTCAAATAATCTCGAACAATACGTGTGTAATGCGGTGGAGCTCCGTCTTGTTGATACCAAATTGATCTATCTATTCCATTTGGATCATTAACATCGGGAAAAAGTCGTTTTAATGTAGGCACTAAAAAGTTCATCAAAAAACCTAGATAAACCTCACCATTAATTGTGCCTTCAAAAAAATAGGGGCCAATAATTTTGTTTTTAATGATACCAGCCCAAACGTTCACTTTTTTGGGATATTGTGTGTGAGCCTCACACATCCAATGAGGATTTTCTCTGCTCCAATATCTACAGTTTTGTCTATTAACCGTTCCATTTAAATAAAAAGTAGCTTCATCAGAAAACACAATTTTGTTTATGAACTGCAAATCTGCTTCGATTCTATCCATCATCAGTTCACAGAATTGTTGCCTTCTATCAGGGTCATCCTCATTTAACTCCTGAACCAACTGAACTTTATAAGGATGGTATTTTTCTTTATGTAAAGCTCTCAATATCGATGATTTACTTACATCATTGTCGGCGGCAAGTTGTCTACTTGTCATATGCGGATTTTCCTCAATCGCTAACAGTACATCTAACTTTTTCTCCTCATCCAATGCAGCATTTCGACCTGGTTTTTGACGAGTTTTTACATGTCCAGTTTCACGGTATTTTGTTTCTATTTTGCTAACTGTAGATTGTGATACGTGTTGACCAGGGTATTTATTATTGAACATTTCACAAACTTCCGTTTGAGTTCGTGTTTTATTACCGCATCCAAGCATAATTGAAATGTCTATTCTTTGAGTTTCGGATAAATGAGCCATAGATGAATCGAATACACACAAAAATATTTTTCAATACACTGACGTCTGCCAGCAACTCACAAATATCAAAATAACAGTAGTCTACTAGATTGACATTATATTATTTATGGGTTTTGTGAATAATTTTTTGGTGTCTTCAACGACTTTTTCCTGACTTTTTTAGCAAGACAGATAAGAAAGTATAAATTGTCAAATTGAGAATAGAAATCGACCTGTTTCAGGTTTTTTCAACGGATACATAATTTACAGTGTCAATATTTTTAAATTTTAATAAAAAAATTTCTCAGTTATGGTTGCACCAAATATGAAACACTTAGTATTGCTGAACAGATAATGAAAATCCCTTTCGAACAAGATGCCACACGACCCCCCTTCTCATTTAAAATTTTTGAGGGGGTGCTCATAATTCAGAGGGGGTGCAAGAAGGGGGTAAGATTTTCATACTGTAAATTGTCAAATTGCCAATAAAAATTGACCTGTTTCAGGATTTTTTCATAAAATACATAATAACGCTAAAAATGAATTTATTCCATACCTTTGGACCGCACTGTATATGAGTATCTGGATAAAAGTATGAACTACGTAGCCATTGTGTGTGAGAGCGAATATGGAGAAATCATAAGTGATAATTCAGAATGAAAAACAGCTTCTCTTTATTACAGCGCCGACGGAAACTACGAAGTGACTCTCATGACAAAGGCCACTCTTTCTTATACAGGAGAAGTAATTTGGAAGCCCCCGTCGATATATAAATCTTCTTGCGAAATTAACGTGCAGTATTTCCCGTTTGACGAGCAAAGTTGTCTAATGAAGTTCGGATCTTGGACATACAATGGACTTCAGGTTGGTTTTAGTACTAAGAAGTTTACAATTTATTGACCTATTAAGTTCCTGCCCTAATTGGCAACACTATATACGATACATATATTCACGGAATCCTGTGATCTATTCCAAGAGATTGGTTCCAGGGGCCATGATAATATTGATTGAGATTAAGTTGTTCTTCTAACGAAAAGTGCTGGATGTTCTCATACTACAACTATGCATGATTCTTGAAAAATTTTCAGTGCAACAAAACTGCATCCCAGGATGTGTTAGGAGGCAGACAATCAGCCTCTTGCCTTTCCTGAATGTTCTAGACTCACAATAAACAGTCCTTCGAGCCCGTAGCTCACGGTCACATAGTTTCGTCAAACTGTTTCGAAGTGACGTCATTTGTAGTGGTTTGTCTCAAGTTTCGGGAATCAAACCAATAGAAATTACGTCACTTCAAAGCAGATTTCTTTTTTCATATTATTTTCGAATCAGATGAGTAATATCTCCAGTGATAGAGGTAGTTTTTATATGTCTACTCTAATATTTTCAATATCAACAAGCTTTCATAAAACTTAATTTTGGTATACATAATACCTTTATCCGCTAACATTGGACTCAAACTATAATATGCTGAATTTTGAATGAAGGATCCTTGTAGCATTCAACTCTTTTTGAATGGCAACAGTTGTCATAGAGAATTTCGGCTGCGAGAACGATGGCACCACAAATTAACCTTATGATTTGTCTACCATTATTGCTATCTAGCGAATGTCAAAACAACTTGTCTTTTCGTAGATTTGGTTCATCTCTTCTAATTTTTCGTCTTCTCACGACTGTTTCACCATAAACAACTGTGCCGTCAAGTTTTGGGCTTTGTTCTAGTCCCAAGTTAATAACTAGAACATATTTGCTGTTCTGTGCCATGAATTTTGATGGAAAATTGACGAAATAGCAAAAATTATCACGAATATATACAGGGTCTCCCAAACTGTGGTGCCCAATTGAAACAGAAGATTCCCCTTGAAAAATAAATGGGACTTTTCCCTGATATTTCTTTCCTCAAATGTAGTTCGTTGCAGAGATACAGGGTGTTAAATATGAAAAATTAAAAGTAATTTTTATTTATAACTTCTACAGTTTCCGAAATTGTTCAATAAAATTGGAGAGAATGTTCGTGTTCAATAGGTGCCCCATTTTGAAAGAGAAAGCACATTTTCAGTTGTTACCAGTGGCGTACAAGAAGGGTATCAGGGTCCCTTCTCTCCCCTATTTTTTACGCCACTGATAAAACCAGAAAAATTATGCATTTTTGGCATTCCTCATTCAATTTTCAGTAATAAATGTATACTTGTTTGAATCCGGAAAAACTAACCGTTTTCAAGATAATTGCGCTTTTATGAATACAAACATACTAGTAACGAAAAATTTGTTCGGCAGAAATTAATTTTACAATCCCAATTACTAGTCCAAATAACATCTGGATATTCAACAAAAAAAAAATGACACCTTCAAAATTAATTGTTTTTTGTAATTATGAAAGTGGCGAGAAAAATGCCTCTTTATTTTCCAGTTTCAACACCCTGTACCTCTGCAAGAAAAAATGCATGTGGAAATGTCATTGATTTTTTTGGTAAAATATCCAGTTGTAAGTTCAACCAGTAATTAGGATTGTGAAATTCACTTCAGCCGAACATTATTTTCATTACTAGTTATGTTTGTATTCATAAAAGCGCAATTATCTTGAGAACGATTGATTTTCCTTCCTGAAATCCAACAAGTATACATTTCTTACTCAAAATTGAAATTATTAATTTTTCTGATTTCACCAGTGACGTAAAAAATAGGGGAGAAAAGTGACCACGATGCCCTTCTTGTACGCCACTGGTAACAACTGAAAATGTGGTTTCTTTTTCGAAATGAAGCACCTATTGAACACGAATATTCTTTAAGTTTTTTTTGATAAATGTTCAGAACTGTGGCCGTTATGAATAAAAATTACTTTTAATTTTTCATATTCAACACCCTGTACCTCTACAACTAACGACAGTTGAAAAAAGAAATATAAGGAGAGTCCTATTTATTTTTCAATGGGAATCTTCTGTTTCAATTTGGCACCGTAGCTTCGGGACACCTTGTATATTTTTTTCATTCTTGGAGAGAAATCATCCCTCTCAACTTCAAATAAACTCTTCAACTGGAGAACTGTTAAATATAGATCAATTCTGTGAACACCAATCGATTCAGAATGCAAAAATCAGTATACTCTTTGAAGTCGATTCACAAAAGGAAAAATGAAGGAGCTGCCAACGACTGAGTCGCCATAACATGATATTTTTCAAATAAGGGTCCGGTGATACATTGAGGAGCTCTATGGTTGAGAAATGATCAGGAGCGAGGACTTGAATATCATCGGGATCTGAACTTGCTGAAGATAACGGCCTCGAGTTCAGCACCGCTTCAATCTGCACTAATACTGTATAGAACTCTTCAAACGTTAGGATCTGTTTTTCAACTACCCTATATCAGAGAATGGGATTTCATGGATTTGACTCCGGATTCCCACAGGCCTTCAAAATTAGTTGCATGTGCCGGGTTAAAATGAAATTTTAATTTGCTCTCCTGCAAATATTTGGAAGCACCAATAAAATTGCTTCCACAGTCACTATAAATGTTTGATGGTCATCCAAGAGACAAGTTCAATATGTATTGCTTTCGTAGCCATGCAGCCATAAAATTCTTCTCTTTGCGCCTCAAATTTTATAAAGCATGGGTTCTAACGCAAATTTAGAAACATCAGCCTCATGCTTTCGAAATTCGGGGTATTTTAGGTTATGTATGAACCACAGAACATAACTGTAAATTCTTTGTATCTTCATCAGAGATAAACATCAGCGGTGATGAATGCGGTTGTTCTCTTTTCGTCTTCTGGGGTGGAACAATTTCATTTAGAGACCAACACGAAGAATAGTCTTGAAAAAGGGGGACCAGCTCACCATACTTGGTTATCCAAATTCTCCAAAGGAGTCAAGGCCCTCAAAGTAGGGTCCACAGAATTAGTTTCTGAGGATACGAGATGCCAACAATTCATGAGTTTGACTGACCCTATGGCAGATGAAAATGTTTTATCTATGAGGGGAGACAGTCAACCAAGAAATAAATATGGTACAATTTGTCCAAGCGAATATTCCTGTAAGAGATAATTTTCCCATGACAGTATCCTAAAAAAGTTCAACAACTTTGCCATCAATGATGCGCCACAAAGTATAAGTTGCCTTCATACGATGAAGAAGATATCGATATGATGCAGGATGATGTAGGCAACTTCGACGCATCATTTTCCTGAGCCATCACTGAAACCGTGGAGTTCAACAAGAGATGAAGAGGTTGATGAGACAAATTTTGGATTTCGTAGAGTAAATAGAGGGCCCAGATCTATTTTAATATGAATTCAATTTTGAAGAATGGTGTCTGGAGGTGATTCATCCCAATCTGGATTCAATGCCAAGAGTTGTTGGATGATTATTTTCGAAGCGAATGTCAGAGGAGTTAGGAGTCCTAAAGGATCGAAAACACTTTCTAATTTGGATAGTATTGTGCGTTTTGTACATGAAGTACTTATTGGAATTTTATTAAATTAAAATGAGTAGCTCGATGGATATTATTTCAGGTTCACAATTTTCATAGTTGACTTGAACTCAGAGTCAAAAGTCGAAGGGTTCTTCTGAAGGCTGCCAGGAGAAAGATGTGGCAGGAGAGCAAGGTCACTGCTTGCCAATCTTTGGAGCTTGAAGCCACCTTTCATAAGAAGGCTTGTGAAAGGAAAGAGCATAGGAAAGGCTATTTTCTCCGGTTTCAACGTCATCCATGAATACATCAGTTTCAATAACACAGAAGGCTTGAGGATATAATTACACAATATCTGCGCTTATGAGAGTATGAATGACCTGAAATGGAGATGAGTTAACTTCATAAATGAGGGTCAACTATCTGAAATATATTCCAAAGTTGAAAATTGCCACAGAATCCTCTAGTTCACACGTTCCTTCGAAACCAAGATCTGATGATACATACGATCGATCGATTTATAAAAATGAACACTTTTTCGTTCATATTTCTTTTTTATCGAGTTTTGTACTACAATACGTTGGATTATTCGATAGTACTTTTGTCAAAAATCTATCAGATATTATTCAACCAGAATATAATTTGATAATTGGGTATACAAAATGAAATGGAAAATCGGTCGGCAGCCTGATGATATTTCATTTCACTGAAGTAGAAATTGATATCAATGAAAATTCTACATTTTTACTGCTTGATACTTAGTTGAATATTGTTTAGAATAACTTGTGGCTCCTCTGCGAATTATTTTGTCAATCCTGATCAAACCGCAACCTCAAGAAATAGACAATAAAGAGCTTATGAGCCTGCTTATGATCCAGAAACAAAGCTCCCTTCGCTCGCTTTCTTATAGCTTAAAGAAAAAAATAAGAGGACATAATCCTGTTTCTTGTTCTTTTTTCTTCCCACGATTTACACTGAAAATTAAGTATGGCTTTTTTGTAGCGGGTGTATTTTAGAAACATCCTGATAAAAAATCCATCAACATGTTTCTGAGCGCAATCAAGGGCACGCATCATATACAAATAGAAAACCCAATTTTAGTACTAATGAAAAGTGCAAGAAAGCAATGAAAATTTATTATAATGTGGGTTCCCGCTCACATCGGGATTTAGGTTAATTTGAGAGAGGATATTGCAATCAAAGGAGCAATAAATAACAATACAACAAGAATTATATTCAGAACAATTACCTCGCATTCGAAATTATTCATCAAAAGAAAAGTGACAAAGGAAATGGCAGCACTCGCGTTCAAAACTAACTCCAATAAAACCATTCGAAAAGAATCGTAAAACAAAATTTAGCGAATATCAAACAACTCTCTGTAGCCTACATATGAGTCACACAAAATTATTGCTGGTTTATAGCTTACAGAAAATTCGAGAAATGAATTCAGGATAGAAGGGAAAAACTGTCATATAATGAACGCTTGAGCAAAATTTCATGATTTCAACACATTATACGGATGATTTTTGTTGCAAAACCTGAAAACCACTAAGAGAATCTCAGGAAAGACGATTATTTTTCCCCAGTCACTATAAACAGCTATTGAAACATATAAAAAATATATGAGAGCGTAATAAAGCCATCCCGGAACGCAGTTTGTCGTAAATAAAGCAATATTAGATTTTGCAGGACAATTTTAACTTTATTTTTGTCGTAACAACTATATGATCCCGTAATAATGAGGGAAGTTTTATTTTTTCTCTCGAAATTGCCGGCTTGGGGACAACGTAGAATTTTCTGTGCGACCGCTTGGATCTTTTCACGTTTATTTCATCCCCCAGAGATATAAACGGTGTGATTAACTTATATGGGGACGAAACATTTGCCACAAGTTGTTGGAAAGCTCCCTTAGCCACTTCCATAGCCGCAGAAACTGATGGGAACTCTTAAAGGCGGAAGTCATAAAAACTAAAGGACGGTGTAAATTTGGTACACGTGATTAAGTGTTCCCTAACATAACTATTGTCAAACAACATATCTTCCAACATTTCTGAATCATCTTATCCATAATGCGCCACTGAAAGTGAGCTAGAATCATAAATACGAGAAGAGAAAAAAATTCATACCTTGAATCAAATCTTCCGTGAAAGACAATAGAAAGAAAAAGAGATTATAAGGATCTTCGGTTTCAAGTTGCATTTGCTAAATCCTAGCTTTACTTATGCAGGAAGCCGTTAGCTTTAGTTCATTTTCTGTATTAAAATACTTGATAATCTAATCGTGAAGCTCCGTAAAAAGGTAAGAAGGTTTTGAAAAAAATTTCTCTTTATAAAAGAAATTAATATCAGACATTTGTATCATCTTTTCAAGATTTCATTCATAAACTATACTCATCAAGACTGAACTCAACAATATCGGGTTGTTCATATTATCAATCAATTGATTTCAAAAAGTTCTTTTTATCAAAATGTCCCTTAAAATTATGTTTAATCGATAGTAACAACCCCATATATCGTAATATCGTAAAAAAATGCATATCTCAGAAATGCACGATATGAGTAGAATTAGGTCCAAACGGACCAAACAGTTTTTGAGATATTCAATTAGAACATTAACTAAAAAAATATTTAAGGCACTCTGTATCTAAATGAAAGGTAATATTGAACAACTGAATCCATCACTTCATCTTCTGTTTAATCAACAGTACCAATGAATAATTTTTTTGTAGTCAAAAACAATCTGTCATTATAGAAGTATTTTCCAACTAGAATAGTCCGAATCTATGATGTCTCACCAAAATATGACATGAGTGTTCTGGAATAGCGCTAGGAAAAAAATCCGAAAAACTATCTTTTTGACTGTGCCCCGTATAGACCCTAATGTACTATCATTAAGAAGATTGTAATTGGACATGTAAACGAAGTCCGATGAATACATTTCCATCCTGAATTTGTCATAACAGTTTTTTTTCTATGTCAATCCCAGCCCATTACGATGTTCTCACGAACTTTTACCGCATTGATCTCAGAATCGACACGTACAAAATCTTTTTTCCCTGTATATTATAAGAAAAACTTAAGGAAAATAGAGTTAGAGAAGTTCCGCTATCCCTTTTCCCTCCCTATTTAACCAACAGACATATAATGTGTTGTACTAGATTCCAATAATGTGGCTGACTTTGTAATTATCGAAATTGGGGTTCCTCAAGGCTCCGAACTGATCCTGTATTTTTCTTGTTGAAATTTGTTATTTTCGTCAACCGGCTTTACCCCTACGAGTTATACTCTTAGGGGTCTTTGAGAGACTTGTGCGAACCAAGAAAGACGTAGCCCTTGAATTTTAACGTGTGATGCCATTCATGAGACCGGTGTGCGTGTTGGGATTTGAACCCACGCCTCTCAGTTGATTTGGTTAGGAAGCGAACAGTCTACTATCACGCGACCACCTATGAAAATAGAACATGTTTGTTTTCCTCGAATATTTCAGATGTGTATGCTGATAGATGATAGTATGAAACTGTTAGGTATCAAACAAGACTAACCAGTCAGTTCACACAAAGCAGATCTGTGCGTCAATATCAAAATACATATTTCTACTCCAGAAATTCAAAAGTTTGCATGCCTCATGCGGAATAATCCTGTAGGGAAACAACGTGGATACAAAGGAAGTTTTTATATTACCAAAAAAAAAATAATTTCCGTGCAGGGTAAACTGACCATTGTAAACCGCTTTTCCTTCCCATAAAAATCATGGCGGCATCACCAACAATATTTGAAATACGGTAGAATGGAAACAACTATGGAAGAAATTTAGACTTTCATGATTATGACACTAGAGGGCATCAGTTAATTAGGTTTCTCAATGCATATTACAAAAATTTATTAAAAATTTGAATGTATGCATACGACTAGCCTCTGACATCAAGAACATGAACTTTAATAATTTCAAAAAATATATGCAATCTCACTGGACATATATTAATGAGGAACACACTGTATAGTGTGTCTCACTTCTGGAAACACTTCCGTAATTTGTATGATGAATTGTAAAATTTGTAGAATCGATAGATACATCGAAAATGAACCAAATGACCCAGAAAGGCCTATTCGAAAAATTATATTTGGAAGCCAAACAGGCTGAAAGCATATTCGGATTCGTACGCAGAAGAAACATTTAACAAATAAATCACTTTGTTCCTGGAATAAAATTAGTTCTGAAAAATCCTCATAGAATCACTACCGAAACTTCCGTAATTTTTGACGTATAATACATTTATAGTTTATTTACTGATTTTGAAAATTTCACACAATTCTCCGCCACAATCACGAAAGTAACGGGGGTTGAAGTAAGACAAATTTGGATTTCAGAACTGAATTTATTCCAGAACGTGAATTGACAGTGAAATGGTTCTCTTTACGAATCCGGAAACATTATCATTCTGATTTTATTGAAATTATGAAAATAATTAGCTTAGGTTGTTCTCTTTTTCGAAAAACCAAATCAATTTTCATTTGAGAACATTCCCTTTTTCAACATTCTCATCTTATTTTGCCTCCAACTTGTAAAGTACATGACTGGAAGCGATATCTTTAGATCATTTGATTAACATATCATGTATTTCCTCATTTTGCAAATTTCTCAGTTTTACGCCAATAGTGTAGCGTTCTAGTGTTTTTGGCCTGACTTCAAGAGATCCCGTGTACGAATCCCGATTGATACACAGTTTTAGTTTTCATCTTTCCGTCCAGTTCAAATCTAATTACAGACTTGAAACTATCACTTCATTATAAAGTTTCCATCAGAGTATTTTATAAATCTGTATATATTTTAATTTATTCTTTTTGGCGTTTCCCGTTTGTCTTGCCTGATTTCTCTTGAAAGATAAAATAAACGGCGTTGTAGTAGTTGTAGGAAGGCAGCCGCTGGAGCCAGATCCTTTTTGTAATCCCCTTATCTCCTCATCCATGATAGGATATTCATAATAACTACCTAGTTCTGCATTCATACACACTGCTCTTCTCTTCTCAAAATTCGTGTGTCACCACATACCCTCACACGTAATAAATAATCCCCAGACCCAACTGTAAAAAAAATTATTAACTTACCCTTGATTGAGACCATTGTAACATTATCCGACCAAATTTTGGTGGTATTTTAGTTGTTGGACAGTACCAAAAGTTTTCGGGGACCCTAAGAAACGTCAAACTACCGGGGATTTATCGCAAATAGCATTTTGTCCGATTTTAGGGCCTAGGTCTATACTTTGATAGAAAATGGGGTGTTGGACGCCTGTGGTGTCACTCAATGAGAACAAAAGAAGTTTTTCCCTTCACCACACTAGTAATTTCATTCCTAGATGCGCATTTCGTTAACCAAGTTAACTTCATCAAGTTTTGAATATAATGGATCATTATCGTTATTAAGCAAGGGCCTGCTTGAACCGTTCTTGCATATAGCAATACTTTCATAACAATCCAATTTTCTATAATCATTTTACTAATTTAAAATTTTCAATGTTGATTTTATGATGAGTTTCTAGTAAATGATCAGCGAAAGACAAAATTCCAACTTTAGATAGATCAGGAATGAAATTATTAGTGTAGTGAAGGGGAAAACTTCTTTTGTTCTCTTTAAGCCTAAATTTTATTCTGTCAACCACCTGCACCCTTATGATCAACCCATAGAAGTCTTCGGTATTCTTACGTGTCGAAAGAAACGTGTGTTTTGGAGTCGGTTTATGGTGAGTTAGAGGCCCATGGGTCGCTACTTCCGTTGACTACCTTCGTTAGCCGCCATGATAAGTCATTTTGTTGCCCAGAATCTACCACGAGGAGATGAGAGTAGCGTCGTGTCCAGTCTCCGGATTACCCCTTGAAATTCCTATAAACCATCTGTTTATGTTTATGAGTTAATTCTTTCTGATGTTTCCTCTACATAAGCGGTAGGCAGCTTCGTAGGTGGTGAGGCTATCGAAGGGGGCGTGGCTCCATCTCGTCTTGATTCCGAATGGTTACTGATTTCCGGTACCTGATTTTTGTTGATAGTGTTTTTATCGAAAATACTGCTATCGCAAGGTGGACACATGGTGGTCTCCCGGTCAGTAGACTGGTGAAAAGCCGGCGGATCCTCAACCAGTGAACATGGTGGTGGTTCGTGAGTGGCCATTAACGGTTGCCCTTTAAACCTAAGATAGATCAATTCAGTCTAATATAGGTATGCAGTACCGTTTGAAAGCGACTGCAGACGATAGCCCTTCTAACGGTGTTGAAGAAATCTGACTAACAAGGATACCTAAGGAAAGCAGAGCTGCCCTTCAGGATCATACCTCATTCTTTTCCATTTGGCGTCGGACTCTAGGGGAGAGATACTAGGTGATGAAAGAAAATAGTACGAGGCTATGGTAGAGGTGGTCGGGGTCCTGCATCTGTGGGCGAAGGGCACGGAGATCCTAGTTGTCTCGACAATCAACAGTACTAATTCTTCTCGGGCACTTACACTGATAGGCAGTAATATATGGCAGCATTCAGCCACACCATTGGAGGAAAATAAAATGTCTGCGGACAGATATGTGCTTGACGCGCTGATTTGGTGTACGCCATCTCGAAACATATACATTTTTTATTGTGATCCAAAACAGATTGTAGAGTGACATTTGACAAAAAACAACTTTAAAAAATAGTCTCATCCATTCAAAAATTAACAGGGGACTTTATGGATTGACTGTATTTTTGATAACGTGGACAATATGTTCATATTCAAATTTGCAAAGTATTCATGTCTAATACCTATCTTATTGTCCAACAGGTTGATCTGAAACATATGGACCAAATCTCTGGAAGCAATATAGTCAAAGTAGGAATTGATCTTTCTGAATTTTACTTGTCGGTGGAATGGGATATTCTAGCAGTACCAGCGACCAGAAACGAAGAGTACTACCCGTGTTGCACTGAGCCGTACTCTGGTAAGGTCATGAAATTGCGAACTTTAGTAGTCCAAAAAAATTATTTCTCTACTTGGATACAATTCAATATTTATAAGGTGCCTTAGTCACAAAATACTTAATATTTTGTCATTGTCCATGGTAACTTCAGAGCGCTCTATTGTTTCTAAACTTTTCTCTGCAATGCAATCAACACAATTCAATAACTTTTTCATCAGTTTGCAACATTCGTGGGATTCGCAGATTCTGAAAGTGTTTCTGTTTCAATAAAGGAATGTGTGTTTGGATAAAAATGTTAGTAAATGAATATCTGCTGTCAAATAAGTATCCGTACCGCAAAATTGTTATCTCAGTTCAGTTATTATAACTTTGTCATGGATAAGACGTTCTAGGATATGTAGATCTAAATCGGACTTCTTCAACATGAGAATTAGCTAATGAATGTTACGCAAGTCAATCGACTTCACAGATAATTTTGAAAAAGCATAAGTTTCGCTCGTATAAATACCCGATACATCAAAGCCTTTATGGTAGAGGCGGTATAAGAAGACTGTCAATAGTTTCTTCATAATGTTCGCGAAAATGCTCCAATTTCTTTAAGAATTTTATACTCAGACGAAACAAGATTCACCACTAGAGGACTCTTCAATAGAATACTCGATATTGGGAACAGTCGAATCCAAGACTTATACATCAAGATAATCTCTAAGGAAGGTTAGGATTTAACTGTTGGATGGTATACTTGAAGATCGTTTCATTGGGCCATTTTTTTCTATGAACCCCTCACTTGAGTGAGCTACCTAAGAACCTGAGGTTCCTTCGCTATGCTATCGGGATAATCATTGATAACATTTCTTTGGTTTTAGCAAAATTCATATTTTCAACTGGACACCCTCGTAATTACGTCATGGTTATCAATTACCTGAATAATACTTATAGAAATAAACTAATTTCTACACATGGTCCCATCAGACTTAACCCCCTTGGATCACTTGGATTATTATTTATGTACATACAAGTCATCACAGCTTTCAATAACACCAATGATATGATAATTCTCAATATTGAAAATCGTTATGAGACAACTGAGTAGAAGTGAAATTGAAAAATTTCCATCATTGTCATGTTGTTCAGTCTAGCGACTGCACTATTTTGTGATACATTTTTAATAATAGTAATATCTCTGAAAATAATCGATAGATGTTCAAAATTTTAGTATCATTCGATTCGTCTCTTTCAAAACTTTCTGTCATACACAGTATTGTATTCAAAATGCTAATTCAATTTGCATGAACTATAATGGCATTAATAAGGAAAGTTTCACATGTGAAGAATCCTCATAACATATGTTTTTTATAAAAAAAAAATTATAGAAAATCAGCTTTATATGTTCATAATTTGCTAGATATCAAAAATATGAAAATGTACAAGATGTTTCAATTGAAAAACTAAAACTAGGGCCGTTTTTGGTGAAACCGGAAGTGCTGCAGAATATTTTCAAGAATCACATCTTGTTGTTCAATGGCTAACTGAATTTTCGTGCTTTGAATCGTATTATTTCTCTCAAAAATAGGTGAGCCCTATCCCTCAGACTCATCCGGTATATACCATCTGAAATCGGTCTACTATATATTCGTGGAGAAGAAACGTTATAATGGGAAATAGGTTTGAGCACTTTGAGCACCTGAAGAAGCCAACTTTGTTGACGAAACGTATCTATGTGAGGTAGGTTCTCTCTGGATAGAACAGACAAAAAAATAAGAGATCATTAAATTCATGTGTTTAATTTATTTGCGCTTCTTCTAAATATCATTCTGCTAGAAAGAGAAAAAATTCTATTCGCGAAATTCATGTGTTCAATTTTCTAGCGCCTTAGTGTCTACGTGAGGTCACTTCGTTCTAGGTAGAACAGACTAGAAAATTGCTCGTCCCAAAATACATGTGTATAGATTTCTCGAGCGCTCGTTATATGGAAGTCCAAGTCCATGGTTAGTACGTTCTATGGACGCATACGTTTATTTAAACGCCCATGGTTCGTTTGAACTGGTTAGTGAAGACTGAAAAATAACTAATCATGAAATTATTGGTTTTCGCCACATCCAAAGTATGGCGGTTATCAATCAGAGATGCCCTTAACCATATTAAAAAATAACCTATAATGTGTTGGAAACATGTGGTTGTTTTTGACTATATTATGATTTAAGATACCTGGCTCAGTCGCGGCTATTTTCGTCTATGGATCATGGGTCAGGAGAATTTCGTGGCTATTTTTGGCTATCCTCATGCATCCAAAGATAATTAAACAAATTCTAATAAAAGGTACAAAATGAATTAAACGAAAAAAAATTGCTATTTCTTAATCCTTGAGGTATACCTAATTTTTTTGAAGAGCATATTAATTTTTTTGAGTAATATGACACTATCTTTCATGCCATCTAAGCGAATCACTTCAGCAAACTTTTACGAAAATTGTATTTCAGTGCTCAATGAAGAATGAACGAATTTTTTTCCTTCTTGGAAATGCTTTTTTTTCTCTTTTTTGACAATGTTCCCGAAATCTACGGAGGCAAAAATTTCATATGATTTATAGGAATTTACTTCCAACTTTTGCGGCCAGTTCAAAAAACGTTTGCATTACCATTATCAATTCAGGTTGGCAACCCACTTTTTCGTTTTTTTTTTGTCTTTTAAAAAAGTATTGAAAATTATTTATTTAGTCTGATGCCAAACTTTGAAACGGTCTCAAAATTAGGGAGAGACGAAGACTGTTATTGACTTTGTTCTCACAATTTTGCGACCCTTTTACATTTTTCTCAACAAAATAGCTATAATTAGTTATAATTTATATTTCTAACAATGTTGCTAGTCTTGTACAAAGGCGCAAATTCTTGTAGTTTCATTGAGCCCTGAAATACCATTTCTGTGAAAGATTGCATTTCTATTTTTAATGCTAAAATCGCCGCTGCATCTTTTCCAAATATTTTCAAATTCGAACTGCCCTCGCTCACTGCAAGGAATAATACTAAGAATTTTAAAAAAAAATCCGGGTATCATGCAGGGATCAGCCACTATATTTCTACTTAGGTCGTGCACTCGCTCTACCGAAATATACATTGATGAGAATACTGATTAAACGGTTCCTGAGGAAGCAATGCACGAGGAACATATTCATTTCAGTAGGTTCGTATGTTAATCGAACTCACCAGTTGTCAATTTTACAGAACCGTACGTAATACAGAAATATTACTACAGTGCCTTCGGAGTCGCAATATTGTACAAACCCTGGACAAAAAATTACATATTGAGAAGTTTCCATTTTCCATCACAAGAAAGACCATAAATTAATAATTGAAATGATTTAAGTGTGGAAAACGTGCACAAACATCAGAAAACATTTTGAAATGTAATTCCAGTAATATCACGTGCCATCAAAGGGTTCAAAACAATAAACTTCAGTCATGGTTGCGAACAATGAATTTCAGTTCACAGTTTTTGATTACCTCATTTCATTTTGAAGTACTACCTCGAGCAATTTTGACGGAATGTTTAATAAGAATTCATATGAGGACGAAGCATATAAGGATCTTTCATTTCTGAAGAAGCAATCTAGTCGTCTGGCTGGAGATTTTTCACGACTTTGCGATTTGTCCCGGAGCACTGAACTATGTAACGCTGAATATTTCATGTCTTTGTTAACCTCATCCACCGAGTACACCGGAAAACATAAAGGGGACGAAATAAAAGAAACTGGCATTCTCATATAAATATAATGAAATATGTTTTGAAGTCGTTTTTCTGGAGTGAAGATATACGTAAGAGCTCATTTTTTATCGACAAATACATTTATAATTGTAAAGGTGTATTGTCATGACAAAACTTTTATTGGCAGAAGACAATAACACTTTTATATTAACGAGGATATATTGAATTTATTTTATCAATGTCAAAATATGTTATTACTCAACATATTCTCCTCTTAATTGGATACATTTATTACAGCGAACCTGCAACGTCTCTAGACCTTTCAAAAAAATGTTTCTTCTTGCTCTGCAAACCAGACCTCCACAGCTTTTATTGCCTCGTCGTTGGAAGAAAATTTACGACCTTTCAAACTATTTTTCAGTTGAGGAAAGATATGATAGTCATACGGAGCCAAATCTGGTGAATAAGGGGGGTGTTCTAGTAATTCAAACCCTAAATCACGAATTTTTTGCATGGCAACATGAGATTTGTGTGCAGGGGCGTTGTCCTGTAAAAACAAAACACCTTTGGATAGCTTTCCGCGTCTTTCCTCTTTAATTTTTTCCCGTAGAGTGGTCGGTAATGTCGAATAGTAATCTCCAGTTATTGTTCTACCCTTATCCAAAAAATCAATCATGATAACTCCATGGCAATTCCAAAAAACTGAAGCAAGAACTTTTCCAGCAGATTTTTGGACACTAAACTTAGGTCTTGAAGAACCGGAGTGTCGCCATTCCATCGATTGTTGCTTTGTTTCTGCATCGTAGAAATGTACCCAAGTCTCATCCATAGTAACAATTCGGTTTAAGTAGTCTACATCGAATTGAGCACAGATCGGACGCGATGCTACTAACCCTGCACGCTTTTGATCAACATTCAAACATTTGGGGATCCATTTTGCATAAATTTTTCTAATTTCTAAATTTACGTGAACTATATGATGAACGCGTTCGTATAAAATATTCAGTGCTTCAGATATCCGTTTTAGCTCAATTCGACGGTCTGTTAAAATCATGTCATGAACTGCATCGATATTTTCGGGGACTAACACAGAAACTGGCCTTCCCGATCTGTCATCATCTTCAATGGAAAATTTACCTCTTTTCAAGCTTGCAGTCCAATTTTTCACGGTCGCATACGAAGGACATTGATCACCAAGGGTATTAAGCATATCTTCGTAAATCTGCTTACCTCTTAACACTTTTAAATACAGGTACTTGATGATGGCTCGATACTCCAATTTTTCGATTTTCACAATTTCGGTGGACATATTTTTTCTTTTAATTTATTGCGTAATTTACTTTTTTGACGTCAAACTTTACACTGACACTTCTAATAAGTTATTGGTCGTTGCTATGGTAACGCAATATTTTGTTTATGCAGGGAACTGGTCTAGGCTAACTAGATATCAATACATCCTCGTATTTATAAATGATTTAGACTAATACGCAACTACAGTTTTTTCAATATTCTTTAAATATTATTGATTTGAATACCACGTTGTTGAAAACTGAAAATAATCTGACAGTTCCAGTTGTCAGCATTACCTTTCCCAGCATGATCAAAGTGATCAAGTTCCAATATTATCTAGCTCAAAATGATGATAGCCCGATTAGAATAAATTGAAGGAATCTTATTGGGTGTCAGAATACAATTGTATGCATACCGAGTATTTCACAATGGAAGTATCTGGAGAACGGAAAAACAGATCATTTTGAAAATTTTTAGGCACGGATTATCAAATATGCTCTATCTGTCTAAAATCAGTTGAGTGTTACTACTTGTATCAGAATATATTATTAACTTTGTTATTCTGAATGAAAGATAAAAACTATTTCTTCAAATATTTGTACAAAACCTGACCACTGAAAAAAAAAATTTTCACAATACAAAATAACAAAATATAGCAATTAGGATCATAGCTGCATAGACTATTAAATATTCTGTCGATGAACTGGATCCCAATTTTAGTATATAGGGTCAACTGTGACATTTTTCTCTTCAATTTTGTATGCTTTTCCTATACATGTCTCGATCAGTTTGTTAGTTATGATCATTCAAGTTATGGAATCTTTGAATTATCATGAAATGCAGAAAGTATCGACGTCGAACATATCTGTTAGTAAATGTAGAAAGATATCACGATGCTAAGTCATTACAATGAATGTTCGAAATGTTGACTTTTACTTTCCAAACACTTTCTTATGCGAACATCAACGGCATACATTGTAGCTGTCTGAATTATTATTTGGACAAAATTTCTGAAATAAACGAGTTAATAGATATTCTAATTCTTCCCTCATGTTGATCGGTGTTCTGTAGACCATTTGTTTTATAGTAACAAGTACAAGTCTAGCGATGTTCGATCAGGAGATCTAGGAGGCCAGTCCCATGGACGTCTAATCTATGCGGTTCAATTCCAACTCGATTTCTGCTGTGCAATGAGCAGAAGCTCCATGAAGTTGATTCGAACATAATCTATCAATCAAGAAACGTCGAATCACATTTCTCTTGTGAGACATGGATTTTCGGTTGCCCAGTAAAGAAGATTTCTTTTGTTATAAATACCTTCTCTAGAAAATTTCGAGTCATTGGTCCATATTATCTTCTTGAGAAAATATTCGTCTACTTGATTACACATCACCAACATTATATATAGTTCTATCCTTTCTGGGGCTCAAGAGCTTGAACTTTATGAAATGTGTAGTCATGTATTCCATGTTCCTCCAGAAACCTATGAACTAATGAAAGTTTCACACCTGAATCATGAACTGCACTACGAATTAAAGATTGAGGATTTCCGTGGAAGACGTTGCTTTAAAAATTACCCAAATACTTCAAAATTTCTACTAGATTTAGCGACTTTTCACAAATTCATCCACAGAGTGTCCCATTCAATAGGACAATCTACTGAAGTAAGGTAGGGTAATATATTCATGTCCATAGGTCACACTTCCCCGGAAATTTGGGGCAAGTGAGACTGTCTAAGTTTTAAAATTACCTAATGCAAGTGTGAGTAACCACTAAAGGTGGGGCCGCGTATATTTTTGGATTTCATGATAACGTGCTACTGTGGGCGGGGTTTGAGCTGGCGTTGAGTATATTTTGTAAAATCGCATCCTGGTTGTTGTCGTGGGCGTGTATACAGTGTGTCAATTTGAAAAACGTACCACTCCGAATATTTCAGCCCTCATAGAAAATCTAAAAATATGCAAAACACGTCAACTTTATTTTCATGGGGGACCTTTTGTTGAATGGTTTTCATTCTAATTACGTCAACCCTGAAGTTGGGGTGGAAACAACCCCTAAAATATTAAAAAGAAATACAACATACTTGATATTTCTATCCAGTACCTTTGGAGAAATCAGGTGGAAACTCTAAAAAGGTTTAGGAAACAGTGTTTTACTGTCAAACATAAACAAAATAACCAAGAACTTCATTTCATCAAATGTTAAAAATGTTGTCCATTATTTTGTAAACATTAATACAGTCTGCTCTCAAACTCTTCTCTAACTTTCCGAAAAACTTCTACCTGAATTTCTCTACACGCAACTTTTATCGTTCTCTTCAAATATTCCAAATGCCGAGGTTGTGTTTTGTAAACAACCGATTTCAGATGCCCTCATAAAAAGAAATCTAGAGGCGCCAAGTCGGGTGATCTTGGTGGCCATTCAATTGCTCCTATTCGACTCATCCATCTACCAGGAAATCTATCATTAAGCTACTGTCTAACAGGAAGAAAGTAGTGAAAAGTAGCTGAAAATAAATACGATTTTCTTCCAAAACCATATTACCAGCCGCATCTATTTGTTTTTTCCAAAGTTGATGTTATAAACAGGTCTATTTCTTCAAGCAGGTTCAAGTAGAGCTCACCAGTTAGATTTTCCTGGATAAATGAAGGTCCAATAAAAGCATTTCCCAGAATACCAGCCCCAACGTTTAATTTCTCTGGATACTGTGAGTGCCTTCCTGAAAAAGACGCGGATTTTCGCTCCAGTATTGGCAATTTTGTTTGTTAACATGCCCATTTAAAAAAAATGTACACTCATCAGTAAAGGTGATATTTTGCAAAATATTCTGGATGACATTTACCAGATCCGTCATTGTTTCAGAAAATTCAGTCCTTCTGTCAAAATCGTCGTTAAAAACTTGCTGGACAATCTTCATTTTGTATGGGTGGAATTTATGTAATTTGAGTGCTTTCCTTACTGTTTCGTGAGACATTCCTACTTCGTGTGCCATACTACGAAGTGAAGTGGTCGGTTCTGCAACGAATGAGACCAAAACTTCTTTTTGTGCAGCTTCCTCCAAAATGCATCGATTTCTTCTTTTTTATTAGCAACGGAACCAGTTTCATTAAACTTAGCCACCAATTCCAAGACATATTTATGATTTAAATTATTATTCGGATATCTTTCATTAAACATTCCTACCGTTTTTCTAGCGCATCTTCGACTTTTCCCATAAACGATAATAATTTTAGTTCTTTGTGTGAACACCATTTTAGAAACTAGTTGTGAGACTGTGAACTGAAATGTCATATTTTTCAGTTGTTATGTCAATGTGAAAAACATCATTTCAAAACATCAATGGGAAAAGTTAAAAACCTACTTTTTGTACAACTTGAAGAAACGACCACTTCACTTCGTTTTGTGGCACCTGAAGCAGAAATGTCTTACAAAACAAAATAAATTCAACCCCTATGAAATGTAGGTTCTTCGGCAGCTTTTTAACGATTTCAACAGGATTGAATATTGTGAAACAATGGCGGATCTGAGAAATGCCAACCAGAATAATTTGAAAAATTTTACCTTTACTGATGCGTGTACATTTTTTCAAATGGGCATGTTAACAAATAAAATTGCCCATACTGGAGCGATGAAAATCGGCACCTTCTTCGGGGAAGGTGATACACAGTATCCAGAGAAATTCAAATTCTTGAAAATGGACCTTCATTTATTCAGGAAAACCTATCTGGTGAGCTCTACTCGAAATCTATGGTACCGTTTCAAATGAATTACTAAAATATTAGTGAATTCCTAAAATGATGTAGATTCAGTGCACTTTTTCCTCTGTTGTGAATGAATCTAAACATTCATTGGTTTTCGCAACAAATTGAGGGACAGATCGGTAAATTTCTGTTGCCCTCTACATAGTGAAAGTCTTGTTAGCCAGTGTAGTAGTTCACTATCGTCACTGCCAAGCTTCATAAATGATGACTTCAAACTTGACCAGGGCAGGGTGTCGAAAAAATTCGAATATTTCCTCTAACGCGCTCTCTTTACTCTTGTTGGCCACCACGATCACCCGACTTAGTACTTCTACATTTCTTCCTATAGGTGCATCTAAAATCGGTTGTAAGCAAAATACAACCTCGAAATTTGGAAGATTTGAATAGAGAGAAGAATAAAAGCTGTGAATAGAGAAATTCAGGTAGAAGTTTTTCATAGCGTTAAAGAAGAGTTTGATAGCATACTTTATTACTGATCACAAAGTAATGGTCAAAATTTCGAAAATATCATAAAATAGAATTCTTTTTGTTATTTTGATTGCAAAACACACAAAACACACCTTTTTAAATTTTCCACCTGATTTCTCCAAAAGTACTGGATAGAAATATCAAGTATGTAGTATTTTTGAATAGGTAATTGAACGGTCTTCAAAATGAGGTATCACTCGACCCCCCTTCCTATTTAAGATGTTAGGGGTTGTTTCCACCCCCACTTCAGGGTTGACGTAATTTGAATGAAAACCATTCTATATAAGGTCCCCCATGAAAATAAAGTTGATGTGTTATTGCATATTTTTAGATTTTCATCAAACGAAAGTATCCAGACAGTTTCTTGATAAAAGTTTGTTGGAAGAAATTGTCTTTTTTTTCTCTGTAATTTTACTTCGGTTGTTTTTGGTTTGACTGAATGCACAAATTTCAACGTAGATAATTTCAAAATATCAGATAGTTACGAGGCTAGGAGAACCAGGGTCTCATATAAACAGGCAATTTTTCCGAGTTCCGAGCCAAATCTAAACGTTTTGAAATCTCATTTTCCGTATCGAAAATCACGTATCGCCGACAGGAAGAAGACACGGAATAAATTTTCCGATGCATACCTTTTCTCTCCGGAACGACTTGATTTATATTCAAATTCGTTCCCTGTTTTCATTTCCATCTATTTTTCAGATATCACATTCAAGATCACGATGCGACGCAAGACCTTATTCTACACAGTCAACCTAATCATCCCGTGTGTCGGAATTACATTCCTGACTGTTTTGGTGTTCTACTTGCCTTCAGACTCGGGGGAGAAGGTGACGCTTTGTGTGTCGATCCTCCTCTCCCTCACCGTGTTTTTTCTCCTTCTGGCCGAGATCATTCCGCCGACTTCGCTGGCTGTGCCTTTGTTGGGGAAATATCTGCTCTTCACGATGATTTTAGTCACATCGTCGATTTGGGTGACGGTGTGCGTGCTGAATGTGCATTTCAGGTGAGTGTTAAGAAAAAAATTTGTTCTTGGAAAATTTGCCAAGAATCAAGCAGATATAATTCTACAGTTTCAGGAGGCAGTAGTTTTTTTCTGTTAGATATTTGCCGATGAAAATAACAATGAATTTTACTTTATTCCTTTTAATGATCTTACGTCAAGAAGTGTCGTTAACTCCTTATAGAATGTCCCCATTTAGTTATTCGAAATAAATGATTTCATCTTTTTTTGTTTGTCTACTGGAGTAAAGAAAAATTTGTCAGCACATAAATGCATTTTAAAATGTTCTCAACTCCCAAATATGTGTGTTGCAGATATTGAAACGAAGTGGGCCCAAAACAGAACTTTGTGGCGATCCAGACTTTAAGTCGCCGATTCCTGACAGGATATTTTCAGACAGACCGATATAGTATAAAATATTAGAGTGAAAAATCATAACTCAATGTCTTAAACACCATACTGAAGTCTACCTTACATTATCAATATTATGTTAACCCCTGACAAGATACATTGACTAAAAGGACCAGATTGCGTATTTGGTATCAATGAGTGACGATTCTCAGCTGACTGTCAATAGCTTCCTCTAGAAATTAGATGAATCAATACTACATGAAATTTGTTTTCTTAGGTTACAGTAATCACAGCACTTCTCCGTCAATTCAGACAAACGTTTTGATTCAAAGAAAAATGTATAATGTTGTAAGATATATCACGATATGCAGACACAGCGTTAGAGCCAGTAGCATTACAAATTGTTTTGAAAATAAATGAGTGATTAACTTCATGTTATCAAAAATCATAAGTAATTTTCAGATTTTTCAAATATCTCAGAATTATCCACGTATCTTCAGAGCCAAGTATAAATGAGAACATTAATGAAATAAGTCTTTTTGTTTGGAATAATAATTACTTCATTTACGTAGTTTCGAATATACCTTTGAAATGATAAATGAGCAAGTTCTTTAGTTCTCCTATATCTACTCAACATTTTGATTTTCAACATCTTATCCAAATCGAATGTCAACCAAACTATTCATTATAGAAATTACAAAGTGGGACACTTATTCGTCTATACTACTCCTAGTAAATACATTGGATTAGTTTGGAGCTTTCGTGCTACAAGCCCTACACCGCGACCTTTTCAGATCTATTGTGTGTGCCCTCGAAGTCGTTAAGAGTTTTATATCTAGCCCTGTCCCCATAGGCTTGTTTTTAGAACGCCCATGTATCTGGGAGCTCGTGGTTTTTCTTCTCCCAGCATTAGAAACTGTTTCAAGTTTTCCTCATCATTCTTTGCATTCGAAAAAAAAAAAATGAATTTGTTGATATTGAGCTGTTATGTCAGTTTGTGACAAGTAATATAGGAATTGTTTGCCTTTCATTCCGTATTGCATTATATCTTTAATTTTGCCGAAACAAAGGTCCTTCGAGTATATTGCCAAGGATTATTTGCCAATCCAGCCTAAGCCGAAACATTTTGGTCTATTTGAGCCGTATCTCATGTCGACCAGCAGTAACAAGCAGCCAAGACACCGTAGTGAGAAGTCCAGCGAAGTTTTGAGTCATCAGCATATATCAACCGATTCCAAAATATACAATCAGAAGACTGAATCTATTCGTAAATCTGCAAGCAAAGTATCCACAAAGAAAACAGAAAGACTTTTTGAACTAGAGAAATTAGAATTGAGAAAGAAACTTTAATACGAATTGAAATTAATAGAGATAGAGAAGAAGCATTTGGAAAACGGAAATGACCAATACACGGACACCAACAGTCAACACATATCAGACAAAACCGAACCCCAAAAGGTTGAAGAATGGTTAGAAAACATAAACCTAGTGCAGAGTGAAAAGGAAGAAAACATTCGCCCTCAGAAAGACTCCAACAGTTTGAATTATTATTTAATGAGACACTCCACTTCAAGAGACCTACTAATTTTTGCGGGAGATCCAATTCATCCAAATCACAGTGCAATTTTTTTTCATCAATATTTTTATTTAGTTCCATCAATTATGACCTGCTATTACATAAAACAAAAATATTTAGCCTAAAAACCGGTTGCCGTTCGGCATTTATTACAATATTAGATTCAACCCCCCTAATAGAGGTAATTTTTCATTTTATTTTTTTATTTATTTTCTACACCAAATTTTTTAAGACGGCATAATTTCTGAAAATCATTTTATATGTTGAATAATAATATGAAACCGATGCCGTACATTTTCCAATGATCTTGAAACATACAGGTCTAAGTATGAATTTACGTGCGGGGCTCCCCTGTATCGGCAACTATGTACGGCGTTGCTAAAAAATGAATCTATGTAGTCATACAAATTCAATTGTACAAATGCCGTACATTCATAAGAAAAATTTGCGAAAAATAAAAAAAATTCCTGGATTTCACTACCGTTCTTTTTGTATGGCATTAGGTCCTATTTGATTATTTTTCAGTTATCTATCATCTTGAGAAATGCCGTCCAAGAATCTATTGTCGAAAAATCCCTCCTCTGGCACAGTGCGGAAAGGAGTTGTTTGGTATTGCACTTTAATTCTGAATATAATTCATGCTGGGTCAAATGACCCCCCCAAAATTGACCTGGGCTTGCAGTCTATTATATTTACCTGTTTGACCATACGAGCTGTCCACGTTGAACTCGCCTCCTCACTGGATACCAATTCAGCTATAATGGCCATAAGAGGATTCATGGCAAGAAGAGGAAAGCATCTTCATATATATTCTGATAACGGAACAAATCTACGAGGTGCCGAAAAAGAATTGAAACGAGCCATTGCAGAAATAAATGAAAATAAAATTTCAGAAGAACTGACCAATCGTAATGTAAGTTGGTAATTTATACCTGCAGCATCACCTCATATGGGAGGATCGTGGGAGAGGCTGGTACGATCGATCAAAACAACATTATATATTGTCCTCAAAGAAAGAGCACCTAAAGAAGAAGTGTTGAATACTTTATTGATTGAAGCCGAAAACATAGTAAATGGAAGACCATTGACTCATGTTTCTGTCGATCCAACCATTTTCTAATAGGAATAAATAATAGATCTGACGCACCGGGAAATATTTTTTTTTTCTGTTTGAAAACAATGTAGAATTGCCCAAGCATCATCGGAAATGTTTTGGAAAAGGTGGGTAAAGGAATATCTTCCGACGCTGAGAAAACGTACAAAATGGCATGCTAAGTCAGAACCGTTGAAAATTGGAGATATAGTCATCGTAGTAGACGACAAACAACCTAAGAACTCATGGCCCATTGGATTGATCACGAACATTTTACAATTATGTAGCAAGAAAAGTTTCACACATTCATATTTCAACTGTTTCCAATCAAACTTGGAGTATTTCAATGGGATAGATCCAGACTGGCCCGGCACCGTTCGATGTGTTGTGTCACCAACTATAAAACCCGGGTTTTTAGTGGATTTGATATTATCGTTCTTTTAATTGTGATATACTGATGTATCCAATATAGATGACGTGGTTGGAGGGGGAACTACAAGGCCAAGTTTTAGGCTCTCAAAACCCTTTGGCAACACCCCAACCATATATGTGCCCATGAGTGCATGGAAAGGGGAACCTTGGGAGTAAATATCAAATAACAAAATAGCATTGACAAATAAAAAACTCTCTCAGATGTACGTGCCATGTCACAAAGGACACTGCCCTCTCCAACGAAGACTTCGACGAAACTGCAGACCATTTTCTTTGCAGATGCTCAGCGCTTCTCAGCAAGAGGCTGAAATTCCTAAAAAGGTCCTTTTCTACGACCTCTCAAGTCAGGAATTTAGCCTCCAAGAAACTGATATACGCTGTAAGAAGTTTCGGAATCCCGGGCTTCGAATAAATTAAAAGTCATGTACGAAAGATCTTGTTAGGCTGTATAGCCTTAATGACTTTCCCTATAACTAGCTTCAGGGAACAAATTGTCGTCACCACGGGTCGTATGTCAGTCGCTACGCTTCAACGAAACCGTAAGAAAGCCATAAGAGTAGTACCGTCGATGGTCGCAAGGAAACCAGTGCTTTATGTAACATTTTAGAGTCATTCGTACCGTTATTATCCAGGTTGTTCATTGGAGACTCTTCTAGCTGCTCTGGGTCACTTCGATGACGTCGATCGAGTCATCAGCTCAAAATGGGGCAGAAGCGAATTATAGTCTTGCTGACCTGATCTTTGTGATCTCAACGAACATCAATTCTCCACAAACGACAAAAGCGTAGGTAGTTATTTCACTATTTGAAATGAGAATCTCCATTCTTCACCTAGTAATGAAGACTGAAATTCTGTATACGGTAAGTAAACTGTCCTAAGTCCATTTTGTAGTTTCCCTAGAAGGACCAAGTTTGTCTCTAGTTCTTTAATGTCTACATAGTATTTATACTTACCTATAAATATGTGAATCGAAAAACTGCGAGTAAAACTAAATGTAAGTAAAAATTACCTGAAATGGACTTAGGACAGTGTGCTTCCGGTATGCAGAATTATAAATAAGAACAAAAAAAGAATTGTTGGTCTAAACCAGAGCCTTTGTTTGTTTTGTTTTTTTTTTTTATCCAGCTGTCATCCCCCTACGAACGACAGCCCTCAGAAGTCGAAACTTGTCTGATTTGTAGGTAAGCGCTCTACCCTCAAGACCACTGCGGCCCATGTAATGCCATACAAAATAATCATATGTTTACTTCTGCCTCTTCAGGCCGTATTATTGCCACCAGCCCTTTTTTATTTTTCAGTTCCTCCTGCGTATTCGGGGGTGAATACAGTTCAAGGAATTTTTCAGCATCAGTTCCTAATACAAGTCAACACAAACAACTTTACATGTATTTAATTCGACCATTCTTTCCAAAATTAAAAATGATGAACATATTTTGTATGCAGACACATTTATCTATGGCTCATCTTCCGTACTGACGGTATAATTTTCATCAATGACGTTCATAATTATTGTTTCCGTATCATTTTAGCTTTTGCAATAATTTCAAATTCAAAAGAAACAGGCAATGAGTTCCATCCCAATATTGCTAACATTACATGAAATTTACCATTACCAAACAATCCATCTCACTCTACACTATACTCTTTCTGCTCCTTTCAAATCGGTAGATCACTCAGAGCATGATTTAGTTGATCGGGAGTAAGTTACTCTTGCACAACGAACAACATCGGATCGCTTGATCTACAACATCGAATATGTGATTGTTACTCCGATCAACTGATAGATTTTTGGAATTGGTGGCAAATGTTTATTAAGTTGTCATTCTTTTTCAGTTTTTTTTGAAGTTATGGTGTTTCTGGATTTCAATTGCCTTCTTGAAGAGTCTTGGGTAATATATGGATGTTGCAAAGATGACTTGGGTTTCTTCAAATTTTACCCTGTGATTATCGTTGTTGAGAGTATGCTCTATGACAGCAAAATTTACTATGTGTTCTAATCTACAACTGGCCTTGTGCTCTTTGATTCTTGTTTTAACGGAACGTTCCGTGGTTCCGATATAAACGCTGCCACAGGAACATGTAGTACGGTATACCCCAAAAGAGCTTAGCGCGTTTCGTTTGTCCTTCGTTGATCTCAATTTCTTTGGAGGTTTTCAAATAAATTTTAACCCCTTTTATCGTAGAATACGTCCAGTTCCATCTGTAACTCTAGGAGCATACGGTAGGAATACATTTCTTTTGTTGGTGTTGGTTTGACTACTAGTATATTCACAGTAATTTTTTTTAAATAGACTCTGCAACCTACGGATATAGCAAAATATTTGAAAATTTGCTTGACATCATCGTAATCAAATTAACAACAAAACATACGACCATTTAGCTGGTGTTTCAATGCTAAGACCACTAAGCCCAGTTATTCCAAATTATTTAAAGAAATACATTGTTACCTTGTCGCATTTTTTCAAGGATATAATAAGCATGTTAGCTAGATTTTCATTTCTGCCGGGTATATTCAAGGCAACGAAAACTCAAAAATACTGGTTTGGTGTTTTGGGTAGTTTCTATTTCTTGAATGACATTACTACATCATGTAATCACACCGAATCTCGCCCCACGAAATTTGATGGTTTACGTTTATTGATCTTCGGTATCTTTCGCTTCTAAAAAGGACTCTATTATTACAATTTCCACTTCGAAGTTTGTGTGTGAAATAGCACACCTCGATAAACTTTCGTAAGAAACCTTCCAGTTGTTATTCCAGGTTCCTGCTTATCTGAATTATACAGTACTACATTCTAAGATATTCCCAGTGTAATTTCGATGTCAGAACTTTTACATGATATATTAATTTCAGCATTGGCGTGTTTAAATGCCGAAAAAGTAATTTGACGTGGCGTGTTGAACATGAATAATTCATAACGGCATTAATCCTCCAATCTGAAATTAAAAGAAGTTCAGAAAACAATCGCGTGGCGTATCGGAACAACACTAATGATATTTTGATGAAGGGGTAGCACTCTTTTTGACATACACCACGATTATACAGTTTTTTGTTCTTAATTATCTGGTGGGAGTTTCAGCTCTTCAATCAACACAAATGGGGAGGTCAATATTTGATATACACACTTGTATTAATGGTAGGTTTTCGATTACGAAATAGGGGAGGCTATTGGATTTTTCCATAGTTTATTTTCCATTCCAAAAGAACTTGAAGAAAATTGACTGATGAATAGCACTGAAGTAAGTCAGTGATCTGAAAATTTTATTTATTCTTTATTACTTTTTGCTTTAAGAAAGGAATATACTTTAATCAAAACTGAAAGAAATTGTACTGAATTTGAAAGTTTGTCTGATTATTTAATAGCAGGTAACAAAAAAATATCTATTATCGTAGTATATATACCCCCAAATTGCTCAAATAACGTGTACGAATAATTGGTATTTGACTTTGTACAGAACCAGGTAGGTAATACTGAGAATACATATATTTTCAGAGATTTTAACTTCCACGAAATTAACGGTTCCAATTTTAATTTTAACGCATGTAATCAAAAATTAAAAGTGTTACAAGAGTTTTTAGAATTTATCTCTTTCAAACTTCTTAATAACATTCACAATTTTCAAGGAAAAACTCGTGCGAAGAGAATGTATACCGTTTGTCAAAGAAGACATATTTCATTCAAGCCATAATATAAATATAGAATATCAAAAAAGTAATTAATGTAACAAACAGATGAACAATCAGGACCAATATAACTTAATAAAAGCTAACTTCGAAAATCTAACCTTAATTGTGCGGGATACAAATTGGGCAGGTGTTTCATCAGAAACCGATGTAAACCGGGCTTTAGATGCCTTCTATGAAATATGGAATACAATCATATGACTGTTCCAAAGTTTGAAATATACAAAAACTATAAACCGTTTCCTATCTAGTTTACAAATGAAATAAAGAGTATGTCGAAAGAAAAGGACACTTACAGAAGGTTACAGAAGGTATCTAATTTTTACAAAGAAAAGTATATATTAATGAGAAAGAAATTGAAAGCAATTATAAAAAAAAGAGAGTATTTATCTTAAAGAGTTGCAGGATAATATGTCAGATAATGTGAACTGCTTTTGGAATTATGTTAAAAGTAAAAGGGCAAACTGCACCGATGTTAGAATTATTTTATATAAAAGTAACTTAGTGAAGAAAGAGGACACTGCTGAAGTTTTTGCAGAATTATTTTCTTCCATTTATAATCTGAATAAAGCCTTTTTTGACCTAAAATCAGATATTGTAGGGGACGTTAACGACACATTTTCAATTAAAGCTATATCTGAGGCAGATTTTGAGGAAGCGGTAAAGAAATTGGAACTAAAAAAAGTTGCAGGCACTGATGGTATCCCTCCCTATATCTTAAAAGGTTGTAGTGAATTGTTAAAAACACCACTTGTTCATATTTTCAGGAGTAATACCACGAGTGATTGAATTTTCGCGATAAGTCTGTCGATTTATTTCTGAACGAAACTGAATTGCTTCGTGAATACACCACGAGTCCGCAGGACGAGTGGTGTTTTCTCAAAACAATTCTGTTGAGTTCAGAAATAAAACACAGACTTATGAGATAAATTCAATCACGAGCTGAATTTTATTAGACTATTTCACGAATAAATTTTCTTCATTAATATAAATACGAACAATTTATAACAGTCATAAACAAATTATTAAAATCGTCAATATTATAATGTTTCGTTTCATAATTTCATTTGAATTTGCATCGAAGCGACTCGTTTTGTCACAATCAGGTACAATTAATATTGATAGAACTGCCAAACTGTGTGTTGCTATGGTTACGTCGTTGAAAATACCGAAGCTGATCCTCCAATCAGAATTGAAAGACAGCTGGTGTTATCGCGATAACACGAGTTGTCTTTGATTTGCGATTGGTCAGATTATGTGAGAATTTTAAGATGAGTGAAATAGTCAATAGAATTCTTGAGTCGAAAGTCTTTCCAGAGCAATGGAAAATAGCCATCACTACGCCAATCTATGAATCTGGCGGTAAGGCGAACATTGAAAATTACCGGCCAATTTCAATCATGTGTGCT
This sequence comes from Chrysolina americana, assembly GCA_958502065.1. Taxonomy (NCBI): domain Eukaryota; kingdom Metazoa; phylum Arthropoda; class Insecta; order Coleoptera; family Chrysomelidae; genus Chrysolina; species Chrysolina americana. Next base: position 16,066,297 of record OY293418.1, read on the forward strand.
TCGTCCAAACTGTTCGAACAGATCATAAATATACAGTAAATTATACCAATGTACAGAAAAATACTTAATATCTGAGCAGCATGTCAAATAAGTCGGTCAATACAAATTTGTTTATTTTTGGAAGCCGAGCATTTGAAACATTTGGATGTAGATCCCAAATGGATACGGTATTTACCAATTTCCGCAAAGTATTTGACCGTGTAAATCATGATGTCCTTCTGAAAAAGTTGTCTTTGTTCGGATTAAAGAAGAACTTTGTTAATGAAAAGTTATTTAGAAAATAGGAAATTTATTGTCAGACATAAAGGAAATGTATCTGGGAAATATTATGCAAACTCTGGAGTACCACAAGTTTCCAATTTGGGCCTCTCGTGACATCGTTCACGATGAAATTCACCCGACATATATCGAAAATATAGTTGAATATAGTGTCCGAGCGTTTTCTAATTCCGTTCTGCCGACCAGCCGACCTACAGAGCCGCTGTTTCGTCTTCAATGACTCACTTTGTATATTCCTGCCTACAAAACTGTACTGTTCTGTTCGATTGAGTAGTTCAGGCTCTGTTTGGGATACCCACAGTATAATATTACGAGATCCTCTTCAATTGCGGGATTTTTTACCGTCTTAGAACCAGAAAAATTCTATGAAATATTTTTTCTGTATTTTTAGATATTTTCATTTTTTAATTTTTTAACGATTTTGATAAAAATATATGACGATTCCTGAAGCAGTTCTTGAAAACTTTCAGTTTATTTTTTACTTCAGTTGGTCATATAGAAGCAATATTTTTATGTCGTACCACTATTGGCATCTCGAAGCACCCCTAATTTCAGGAATATGGAAACGTGTTTAAGGAACATTTTTATTTTAAATTTTCTCTGATTTTTGATACGACTCCACGCTTCGTTCTTAAAATACGAATCAGTATTTTTTTAAATTGATTCAAGTTGTTCCCTCAAATAGGTAAATTATCTTCAAATGTGCAAAAGTGATACCTCTCCACAGAAACTGAGTCAAAGAAATCAATAATTACATATCGACATCCATCATAGTTTACTTTTTTATCAGTACGATTATCGCGATAATCTCTATATCACCGATGAAGTTTTCGGGAGTAATTACACAAGTGCTTCAAAATTACCGATAATTTTCCATGAAAGCATGTTGTCTAAAAACTGCATGAGTTTATTTTCATATTTTCGACAAAATATGAAAATAATCGAATGCAGTTTTTTTACTGACAACATGCTTGAATGGAAAATTATCAGTAGCAATACTATAAGTACTTCAAAATAATCAGGTTATACATCGATAACTTGTTGCATAATTATAAAGAGTGTCAGTTTGACAGTTTAAATAATCCGACCGCGAAGCGGAAGAATTATTCTGTCAAACTGACACGATTTGTAATTATGCAGGAAGTTTGAGATGTATAACCGTATTTATTTTGAAGTACGTATTGTATTTGATACGATTATTTTTTTAGTAAATTAAGTAAATATATAAACAATTTATTAATTTAAATACAAATTGGTGCAATGACTTTTTGAAAACACTTCCTACAGCCCGTGGTATTTTCAAAACGGTGTTTCCCTTTTAGCTTGTGTATACATTTTCCATAGTTACGACAATCACGGTAAATATAAAAACGCCAGTTTGACGGTTCAACTCTTCAACTGACATTAATGGAACATTATGAACCGTTCCCGCAATACGCATTTAGTCCATAATAATTTAATGTATTCCTGAAATTGTCTGATCGAATATCCCTTCAAAATGCAGAATTTTCAAAATACTTTTACCTTACCAGTCGCTCAAACTGTGTTGCTGTGCAAAACACCACTCGAGCAAGCTCTCGTGGTGTTTATAAGCAACACAGTTTCCGTGACAGCAAGGTATTAGTTATTTTTTTATCTAGTGCGCGAAATGCTACATTGGTGATCAAGAACTGATTTTTTTTAACGAGGCGCAGCCCAGTTGAAAAAAATAGTCGAGATCACCAAAATATTTCGCGCATGAGATGCAAACAAAATTTTTTCTACAAACGTCAAAAATATTGTTCTAAAATAAGTAATATGCTTAGCTTAATATGAAGAATATTATTGAGCTGGCTTAAACTGTTTTTCCAAATCAATTAATTACTGTAACTATGGAAATAAAACGGTATTTGTCGACAATTGGATTTTTGCTTGATTGAGGAACATAAAGGTTAAAATATGAAAATCCCATACAGTTTACATGCAGTGTGCGAAGTAAGTATTTCGCACACTACTTCGCGCACGGTGTCATGGTAACGAAGGGAAATGAAAAAATGGGTCACTTCGCATATTGTTGTCAATGCGCGAACCTTGTCATTTTTGACGTTTGTAGAAAAAAGTATGTTTTGAAAATTCAGCATTGTGTCGGGATATTAGTACTGAGAATACATTTTCATATAGCTGTCTGATTAACCTGGGTGTTCCACAGGGATCGGTTCTGGGCACGCTTTAGTTTGTCATTATGTTAATGATTTTTACAACTCTATGAAGCCACGTCAGAGTGTATTATTTGCCGATGAAACATCTCTGATATACTTCAAATAAGGTATTGATAAATCTGGTTGGAATTGTTTTGAGAGACACATGTCGTGAATCATCCATTGACTAGAAAATAATGTCGGTACCTTCCACGTACATTCATTCAAGTCTATTGGAGATTCACAAACATTTCATTATACATTATCATAATAAACGTAACGATAATATTATTAGACCTCAACGTGTCAAACTGACGAAATTACAAAAAAATCTCATGATTTCAGATTATTCAATGCTCTAACTGCCGATTTCATAATAATGAATGTGTTTTGTTTCAAACAAGTCATGAAAAATTATTTCAAGAACAGCTTTATTCGATTTCGGAATATTTATGAACACTCTTTTGATGTAATGAATATACTTGCTGTACCTCCATACTTGTGAATGTTTGATTTTAGCTTATATTACGATGGTTGTTTCAATTTTTCGTTCTTTTTCGTCCTTATATTCATTTTCTGATGTCATTTTCGATTCTCAACGCACTAACAGACAGGTGACTGGAATAATTTGACTCTTATACATATTATGTAGAACATAGGTTGATCATTTTATTATAGCGTATGAACTTCATTTTGTTCAACATCAACATTATATAACCGAAGTATTATACAGAAATTCCATTAATTTTCTACTTCGATATTTCAAATTTTAATAATTTCTTTATGACGTTACTGAAATGACTTACAGTTCGTGGATTTATTTCTTTCAGGTCTCCATCAACACACAAAATGTCACCAATGTTCAGGAAAGTATTTCTCCAGTTCATGCCAAAGCTTTTGATAATGAGACGAACAAAATATGCTTTGCCAGAATATGATGACACCCAGCCACCTAGTGGATATACGAATGACATGGAAATACAGTAAGCAACAAAAACTTACTGTCATGGAATGAGTTCAATCATAATACATAGATGAATAGATAGAAAATGCGACTTTACATGATTCTACAAATTATTAATAATTGTTTTGTTCAAGGCTCAACATGGGAGAACCTTTCACGACTGATTTCAAAATAACCACCAGAGAACCAAGTTTTGTTCTCCAAAACGCCGAACAGGATGATGGAAAAATGAAGGCACACTCCTCAAGTAAGTAGATCAATTAGTAAAACAAATTGTGATTCTTAGGTATGAATGCGTGTTGATGTCCTTCCTGGTTTCAATGTGTTTCATAACCATGAGAAGATATTTGAGCAGATTCCGGGGCTTCGTTCATCCGGTCATCAGTGACCTATAAGAGTGCATAAGTGCCATTTTATGCTTATGACCTTGACATGTCTTAAGGGACTTTGAACATTGAAGTTAAAAAAGAAAACCTTGAATGACTAAATGCATTAAAATTCCTCCACAAAATATGAGGTGTCTTCATTATATCAAAAAATATTTTTCGGAAAATGAACATTTTTGGTAATCGGTAATGAACTGAGAGGAAAACGTAACTCATCTCCCGTACAGTATGAATTGACTACTGGAGAACTTGATAAATGTAATTGTTCTATTATAACCAAGAATCTAGCTGAAAAAATATTGCCTGAAGCAAATCCCATTTATTACATGAGTCCCATCTCTATATTGAAATCTTATCGCAAACCAACGTATGCAAGTGGAATATAAATTCTCACTGGAATCAAAAACAAAAACTCTTCTTGTTCAAGTGCCAATTGGCATATAATATTAATACAAAAATGAAGCTCTCAGAACAAATTTCTTAAGAAAGGTCTAATGATTTTTCAAGCTGCAAGCTCAGTCCTTAGCTTGCAGCGTCACAAGAAGTGGTACAGTATCAAAGAAGGAAAATAATTGTCTGACTACCCAAACGTGGAAAGATCAGCAAGGTAGTCACACAACTATTGATGCAACAGGAGACCGTGTAGAGAAAATAAAGTAAGTTTAGGAGGATATGGGTGGGTAGAATCATATACTTATGAAATGGATACACTTGGTCAATAATAGTCATTTATGTATCAAGGGCGTAAAGTAGGCGTTTATGGCCTGCGGCGTGGATAATGGCCCGAAGGCGTTAGCCGAGGGCCATTACACGCCGAAGGCCATAACCGCATTTTACGCACGTGATACATACAAAATTTTATGCACTAGCGGTTTATACAGTGTCCACCAAAATCTTGGAACAGCATGGGAAACTAACTTTTATGAAGAAAGACATTTTCTTAGAAACTATTAATAAAAAAGTTTTCCATATGGTTCCAAGATTTTGGCGGACACTGTATTTATATTTATATCGCAATTATCGTGTCAATACTCATCTCTGTATACTGAAACAGATTCATTTATTCAAATTGTACACAGAATACCCACCTAATTATGACGTTGTTAAGCAAGCTGGTTGTTGTCTAGCAACAAATTCAATAAACAAGGTAAACGGTCATCTTCATGTTTATCTGAAAAAGTGCGTGAGTGAACTCAACACGAAAATTATAGAATCATCAGATGAAGAACATAATATATACATACCAATGGGAATTTTGGAATCGGCTGAGAGTGCCAAACTCGAACTGCTACCAACAAAGTCAAAGAAACTTTACAAAAAGACGTATAATGAGTTTATAAAATGGCGCAATGAAAATAATGTGAAGGTGATTACAGAAGATATATTATATTACTGGGATATTTTTTTGAGAAGTCCAAGAATCGAAAACCATCTTCTTTGTGGTCATACTATTCGATGTTAAAGTCTACTTTGAATTTGTATAATAATATAAACATAAGCAAATTTCCAAAATTGATGGCATTTTTGAAACGGAAGAATGATGGATATAAGCCGAAGAAATCCAAAATATTGAATAGGGATGAAATCGAACTTTTTCTACACTTCATCATCATCAGATAATGTATATCTGATGATGAAGGTATGTTATACCTACCTATATTTATTAAGTAACTAAAACACTTATTGATTCTTTTACAGGTTGCATTAATATTTGGGGTACATGGTGCTTGTCGTAGAGAAGAATTAACAAATCTCAAGCTTGATGACATTCAAGACCTAACTTATGCTTTATTGATTACAATTCGAGAGTCAAAAACTAAAATACAACGAACATTTACCATCTGCAGTACTGAAAACCAGTCAGTTAATTATTTGGATATTTATAGAAGATATGCTAGTCTACGTCCCGCAAATACTGAACATGGGCGTTTTTTTATATTCTATAAGAACAACAAATATACAAAACAAGTTGTTGGGAAGAATATCCTCGGTCAAATTCCAAGAAAAATTGCAGCATTTTTGAAGCTACCAGGCCGAGAAGAATATACGGGTCATTGTTTCAGGCGTTCTTCAGCTACTTTATTGGCTGATGCTGGGGAAAGTATCACCAATCAAAAGACACGCTGGTTGGAAATCAACTACAGTAGCAGAGAGCTACATTGAACAATCGATTTCAAATAAATTGAATATTGACTAATTAATTGAATAATTATTTGGACCTACCATCCACATCTGAAATGAGTGGTGAGGAAGTTTCAATAGGGAATAATTATTTTCAAGAGAAAAGTGAATATCCCACCCCCAATATTCAAAATTGTAACAATTGCATAGTTAATATAAAATTCAAATTTTCAGGGTTATGGAGCAAAAATGTAGATTATGAATAAAAGTTGTTAAATGAGTATTTCTTTATTGAACTGAATTCATTGTTTCGTGGTAGGTCTTCCGTGAAATGATGTACGTAGGTATATATGGACAATTTTAGTATATTGTCTACTTTACCGCCCGCGGGTCATGATGCGCCCACGGGCGGTAAAGTGCCACTTTACGCCCAGCGAACCGGGTGGTAAAGTGTACTTTACCGCCCGCTAGTGCATAAAACAAATTATACTTACGTTTATAGCCTCCTTTTATGACTGAAACTGGTGGAAGTAGTTCTCTGAATGAGTGGCACCACATCTGGTAGTCCTATCCTTAGTTTTCTCTACAGGTTGTTCTGGAAGAAAAAACTAATTATTCCACAATTCCTGCAGAACATTATCACTACAAAAAGGATGCTATAATCAAAAATAACATTTCTCGTTAGAGTCATAAACAACAATAATGCAACAGATATGTATTCAATAGTTACCAAATCTCTGTGGAAGCTGCAAACATAGTTAAAGGTGAATTCAAAGCCATTCAAACATGCTAGGATAACCATAACAAAATGTAACAATACGTTATCCCATAATTCATACATCATTCGACGCTACCTTCTCAGGTGGTCTAACAAGATCGGCGATGAGGTCGGCCCAAGCAGGTGTGCCGCAGGGATCTTGTGTATGGCCCTTTTAATACTCATTATATACGTACGACTTTCAGAAGACACGAGCATGGCAGTATACGTCAATTATATGTTGATTTTCGCCCAGGCGGGCGAGAGCAATATCGCCGCGGTTCAGGTCCAGTCAGGTCGTGCCGTACCTGGCGAGTAACAAACAAGTAGTATATTTGTGAAAACAAGGGCTTACACACTACACTAAAGAATAGAAAGCGTAGCAATGTGGAGATTACGGAGGGATTTATGGCACCCGGATCGATAAGGCATAGACTGTGCGGTACCTGGAGGTACAATTGGACAGGAAATTGACGTTTGTCAAAAATGTCAGTGTGGCAATTCAAGGAGCTGCGAGAGCAATGGAATGGACTAACCTGTTGGTAGCGAGACATTTCAATCTGTCATGAACAAACAAAACGTTGATTTGCAAAGGCCGTCTATGACCTACGTCTGTTCAATATTTTAAAGCCTCCCACATATTAGATGGTGCAGTTAGAGAGGATGCAGAAAGAAGTACTCCGTATTATCACGGACAGTGACAGGTTCATTCGGATAGCCGCATTGTATGAGCTGGTGAGTTTAGAAACGATAACCAACTATGTAAAAAAAATATCAGATAGAATTTACAGGCAACATATCCTTGGAAGCCCCCTGATCAAGAACCGGGTTCAAAATCTACCGTAACACCCAAAGGAGGCATCAGTGTCTTATATTACAGGACTACCAGACTAAGAGATGACTAGGAAATGAGATGTAATGTCGAAATTTGTTTTTTCGGAGTTTTTCCGGGACTTGAGCAAATGATTCCATTTATGTAATACCGGTGAACTGATGCCAAATAACAGCCCAAGTAACATCCCTGCATAACTTGGACGAAGAAGGGAAATAACCAAGTTGAGACCAAACCACTTATGTGTAGGGGAAAGTTGCCAATATTGTACCGCCCCCTAAATTGTACGACTACTACATCCGAATCCAGTAAAGAACTGGCAACAACGAATAATTCAGTCATCGCATCCAGTGGCAAAACTGTTCAGACTCGGTTGGTTTCGAGTGAGGATTGGAAGAGTCGTTACTAAAAATTAATTTTCCTGTAAATTTTTTACGTAATTTAAAATCGTAGTACACCTTTCTTTTGAAAGGTATGCACTTGAACTTTGGTTTGCGGTTATTTTAAAATATTCTAAATAAACTGTTGAAATTGCGTTTATAATACCATAAGAAATAATTGATTATAGACATTGATAACAAATACTATACATTTTTTGGTTGGTTTCCGGGTTTTGCCGTGGTCTTCTTTGGTTTAAATCAAACGTTTCGACTGCAACTGTGGCAGTCATCTTCAGTGGCGTGGTCGAAGTACTCTTCTAGACGTATCAACTGAAACTGAAGCTTTCGAGTTTGCCATGTTATTTATAGTGATGTTTTTTCGCGCACTTTCTGTAATAGTGGGTTCGCGTGCACTTTCCGCGCGATTCGGGTGACATGGCTTCGTTTTGGCCCCTTTCAATGCTGTGTGCCAGATCTTTGGTAAATATGTTCTCTCTTCTTTTCTGTTGAAGTTCTCTTGGTGTTTGTGTATTTCTATTGCTTCTAGATACATTCTTGTTGAATAATGATTCGACGTTGCTAGTCTTTCGGTATTTTCGAAAAGGATCTTGTGTTCTCAAGAAACGTACAGAAGAATACAGAAAGACCCAACCGAGTAAATCTTGAGGAAGGCCAATTAGCTGATAAAAGGGTCTTCATTACCAACAGAGACAAAGAAGAAACTATGCAGATCTGAAGCATTACCATCAAGGCTCTATGGATTACCGAAAATTCACAAGGAGGATGTACCACTGAGACCGATATCGAGTGCCATAGGATCACCAACCTACAACCTCGACAAGCATTTGTCGGACATGCTGCAGAAACATGTTGGGAAAACTAGGACTTACGTCCGAGACTCCACCCATTTCATCGAACAGTTGAAGGAAATCACCTTGGAGCCAAACGACATTCTCGTTAGCTTCGATATTGTATCATTATTTACAAATGTTCCACTTGAAGAATCCCTCAGCTACATAGAGGAGATTTTTCCACAAGATATTAACTTATTTCGACATTCACTAACGACAACTTATTTTCCCGAAAATTTTTCTGCTGATTCTTGATAACTACTTGCAAAGTCGAGCATTTCAGACTAGTTTATTGTAGGCTTTAAGTACGCCACTGGTCAACGCATGAAATATACACGAAATTTGGAATGAAAAACGAACGTGGTATCTCTTCATTGTTCTCGGTAGATATAATTTACAAGTTTCCATGGCAACACATGTTAAAAAGTACGTCTTCCTCTGCTCGCACAAATGTGTGAAGGTGCAGCCAGTTGACGAAAATAACAGTGTCAACAATTATTTTGAAAGTAAATCTTGTAGCATTTGAACAATAATTGTATCCATTTCGCCGATAGAAGTTGATGGCCCCAAATTCTATTGATTATGGCCACCGTAGAATTTTTGAATGGTTTTGGAGGATGTATGAAGGAACAAACGACACCTTTCCGTAAATATCTCAGAAACCTCTACATTTAAACACATAGAATGTTATGACTTTCAGGTAAAGTATTGATGAGCCTAACTGAAGTCAAAAACTTATTCGTCAATTCACTTGTCTCAAGAAAATATGAAGGAAAATATGGCAACATACCACCGTAACTACGCCACTGTTTCATGTAAATTAAGTACTATTATAACAAATTAACACACTGATGAACCAATATCAGTGTACCAGGTTTAAAAATTTTCCTGAGGTAGTTTTGAAGAAAAAAAAATCTAAGTTATTTCGGACTGTCGGCATGTCAGAAGGGCACTTCAAAATTGTTAGGAACTTTTTATCTCGAAATGAGGTAAGGAATCTGTGTTTGAAGTTTGTCGGTCTTATTTTTACTCGCCCTGTATAAAGTTCGAATTCCTGACAATTGTTCCTGATTCTGCAACTTTAACACTGATAAGTGTAAAGCTATACGTATGCCATGTAGGATATTTGATATAAAACAATTCAAGTGCACCATCGGTTGGAAATTGTAACCTACATTTCGTCAAAAAAATGTTTCGTTGTCTACGAGGCAATTTGTTATGATCGATATCACTTTCCGGAACATTCTCACTAACCCGTTTTTCTTTTGTCATCAGTGACAGGATCATCAAACATGACCCCCAAAATGCTATCTGCAAACGTGGTGGCAGCAATCCAAGGGGTTCGATTCATTGCTCAACATATTCGAGATGCAGACAAAGATAATGAGGTAAATATGTCAGCTTCAATCTTTGAAAGGGTCATCAATATTTGGTGAATACGAAAAAAATGTACCTACATTTGAAGCGATACGGAAATGTCTTAGTATGAATGACCAAATTTTTAGGAGAGCAAGAAAATATAGATGTTTTGGAATTGATTGAATGCAAAAAAAGGTCGCATATAATGATCATTTGGAACCTTTGGTATGAATACAACTCAAAAGCTTGAAACATTTCTCAAACATCTGAACTACATCAATTTCATTATAAGTATGCGAATTTTGTCAAAGAAATTATTCAATCATTGCAGATAACAGGTAACATAAGAATAGACCTTATTTCGAGAACAACTAGTACAGAGTGCGAAATATATATAAAACAAGTATACCAGGTGTTTTGCGGTGGATAGGACATCATAAACTAATTTTGATAACTCTTTGAAGGATATAGCTTTGAAAGATCAGCAGTACCAGAAGTATATATACGTATGTCCCAGGACTGTTTTTGTTGAATTTTGTATTCGGACTTTTCTTCGGCTTTTTTTCACAATTCTTTTATCCGGGCTGTTTTATCCGGCCTTTTTTCTCGCATTTTTTGCAGACATTACTCTGAGTAGTATTCCCTAAAATTTCTCTTCTCGAATTTTCTTTCCCGAACTTTCTTAACCTGGACTTATCTTTGAATTTTTTTCTCTCAACCTTTTGTCAGGATCTTTTTATATTTTTTATCCGGGCTCTTTTATTCGGACTTATTTAAACAGATTTTTCTCTTCTGAATTTTGTCCTCCGAACTTGTTTCCCACAAACTTTTTCTCAGTACATTTTTCCCAAACATTTTTCGATACTTCTTTTTCCCGATTCTTTTCTGCGGGCTTTTTGACCGATATTCCCAGCCTTTTTCTTCCCAGGACTTCTTTCTCTGACATTATTTACCGAACTTTATTCCCGGACATTCGTCTCCGAACTTTATTCCCGACCTTTTCCCCAGACATTTTTCAATAATAAAATATTTTCTGGGATTTTCCATCGAACATTTTTCACGATGTTCTTTCTGATTTTTTCTCCGGACATTTTCTCGACAGTTCATCCATTTTTTTAACTGGACATTTTCCGGTACTTTATTTCCCAGATTTTTTCTCCGGAGTCTTCCCAGGAATTTTTTCCCAGACCATATTCCCTGGACTTCTTTCCGGGACTTTTTGCCCCGATTTTTTTCTTTTGCCTTTATTTTCTGGACGTCTTTCCCACGAAAATTCTTTCTTGGATTTGAGTGTTCCCAGACATTTTTTTCCGGATTTTCCCATACGTTTTCCTACATTTTTTTCCTGAACTTTCTTCTCTCAGACTTTCTTCTTCGGTCTTTTTCCCGGACTATTATCCCAGTCCTTTATCCGGACCTTTCTGTCCTGAATCATTTTCGTCTGGACATTGTTCCTCGAACTTTTTATCTCCGAAAATTTCTTCACAAACTTTTTTCTCCTGGACCTCTCTTTTGCCGAAGTTCAGAATTTTTTCTCCAAAAATTTTATTCTCCGTAGCTACGTTTTTTCCTGAGATTTTTTTTATTAGACAATTTTTTCATCGGACTATTCAATCCGGCTCATTTTCCCAGACTTTTTTCTCCGAATATTAAAATGCAACCAATCATTAATCGCCATCACTTATCTAGTTAATTAAATGATTATTTATTTTATATTATTGATAGTTTACTTAACATTCAATTTAACTCATATAAGTATTTGTCCATATTTCTCTCCAAGCCTTCGATAGCTCAGTTGGTAGAGCGGTGGACTGTAGTGGAAAATAAGTGTGTGGCTATCCATAGGTCGCTGGTTCAAATCCGGCTCGAAGGATTTTTTTTATTCGTTTTTATGAATACCTTGAATAGTTCAAAACATGAAATATGTTTTAGTTATACTGGGAGATTCAGCCAAGTAATCGCGGACTTGAAACTTTTTTATTTGTAGAAAAACCATAATATTCCTCATATCGTCGGGTGACAGGAAGAACTCAAGTACTATATTCGAACAATTGGGATAATTAAAGACTTGTTACTGTTTCAAAAAATAAATCCATTTGAAAAGCAATTCTTAGCCAATTCGAACATAATGATGAAACATATTTTACTTTATCTGAGTATTTTTTTTTTTATTAGAAGTTGTTAACAAAGAAGTACCCAGTGAGTTATTCCTGTCATGCGACGATATATTATTTCAAAGGTTTATTGAAAACCATTAAGTGACTGATCTACATGTCACATGTCAAAGATTTTCATGTCAACTTTTTTTTACATTAATTGACATCTTTTATTGTAAATTTTAATAAACTCTATCTTTCTGAGTTCTACCATATTAAATATACATTTTCATCATGAAAACGTCGAGTAGTACGAGTGTTAAAAGGACTGCTAGGTCGCCATATCTTATTGCAATGGACTTTTTTCTCTGGTCATATCTCGAAGAATCTGTTTACATTAAAGCCCTTACAAATATCGAAGTCTTCTACAACATAATACGCCATGAGTGTCAGACGTTGAACAGCGTCAGTCTCCAAAGGGAATAAGCACTCAGGTTGTTATAACAGGGGAAAGTTCTGTTCTGGAATCAATTGGGGACATCACTTCAAACATCTGATTAATTTGTATTACCTTGTTGGTGTTCTATTTTTGCAGAAGAAAAATTAACGTTACTTTTTCCAAACATTCGTGACTGTTAACTATTCATATAGTTATTTATCCAACAAGTGCGTAAAGTAGTACTTTGCCGCACGCGACGGCAAGCCATCAAACATTTTCCGCAAGAGTTAGGTACAATGGATTTCCTACGAGTGTTTTCGTCCATCTTATATATGAAAAAAAAGGCTTTTCTCCAAATGACATAGAAAGCGGCCTTTTAATGACACTTGGCAGGCTTAGAAGTTGTACTTTTAATGCCTAGTCAGAAAAAGTCCATTTTTACTGCCTAGGCAGAAAAAGTTCGTTGCTAGGCAACCTCCCAAGTAATAATTTAAATCAAGCTGGTTATTAAAATTGACAATGACAAAGTAAACAGTAAACAAACAAATTCAACAAACGTCATCAGCGGTAAACATAGTAACGCAGGGCCCAGTTACCTTTGATGAAATAATTTAGTTATTTGGATATTGATAATGAAACGCAATTTAAATATGAAAAAGTCGATTTTGCGTGGAATTGGAACAAATTTGAAGAAAAAATTATATGTTTCACACGGCAGAAAATCAGATTTAATGCCTTGGCTGGTTTCATAGCCTCGCTACGCTCGGCTATGAAACACCAGCCGCGGCATTAAATCTTGTGCTTTTATGCCTAGTAAAACAAATAACTATTTTCATAAACAAGATTTTATAATAACTTCAATTATAAAATCGTTCGGAAAATACAATTTTCAAAACGTAGAAAAAAAAAATTCAGTTCAATTTCAGAATAACTTATGTTCTCGACGTTATTATGAAGGAAATGTTTAAAGTTTTATATATGGTTAAACTAAGAAAGACGGCCTTTATCAAAATTCACAAATAAAAATATGTCAATTTATTTGAAAAAAAAAGTTGACATGAAAATCTTTGACAGGTGACAACATGTAGATAATTGAAATGAGGCATTCAATAGCTTTCAATATACCAGGAACGTTATTGTTTTTTCTATAAATAAGAAAATTAGAAGGCCGCGAATACTTAGCTGAATCACCTGGTATTACATAGAAGTATTTAAATTTGACTTTTTTTTTTCAAATGAAGAATGCCCTGTTTATCACAAAAATGTCCATAGGGCACTACTTCAAATCCGGCACCGAGGACTTTTTTCGAACATTTTCATTACATATAAATTATTTTCATTTTCCTTTCTATCGATTTCGAAAAGTCCAAATCGGTCACGGAATGCCAAGATGCAATTTATATTCCTATATCTATCACTATCAATTGCAGTGTCATGATAAATGAAGCATAGTCTATTCGAAAAATATTCGACTGATAGTTTTTTATAGACTGCATATGAGTTCTTGACTACCGATACCCATATGAAATACAAATGTTTCCTTAGGATGCAGGGTCCTGTTAATGTATGTTAGTAGAGGTTAGCTTTTTGAAACATTTGCTTGTAAGTGCTGTAGAACTTGGCGTCAGCATGACTGCTGTTCAAGTTTGATCCACAAAGTCAGGTAGCCATGTTTAGTCATTTCACTCTCTCCGGTATTACTTCGTTGTGGTTTGATAGATCATTGAGAAGATGGCGAGAATTCCACAATGGTTCTGAGTTAGTCTGTTGATACGCTGTAGCATTCAGGACTACTGACTCTTAGAGAAAATGAGTATTTTCCCATCTCAGTAACCCCTTCTCAGCTTCTGGAGTGCTGCCTATGGAGCTGTAGCGTACTTTCCAGCACTTATCTTGGATCCATCAATATACCCATACCATCTATTCCGCTGGGAGATTTCATGAGTCCTGCCATTCCTGTTTTTCTGGGTTTTACAGGGTCCATTGGAGTTCATACATAGTGACAATGAGTCCTTCGAATCGCCCGTAACTCTGGTATGTTCCAGGGAGACTTTTGCTAGCTAGGAAAGAAGGTTAGATTAGTTCATTTGTACTCACCTCTGCCAACCACACATTTCTTCTACAAGCTATACCACCGATTTTTCAATATTGCAACGTTATTATACCAATTTATTTTTGCTACTTGGCTTCAATGAAGATGAAAAATATAATTTTCTGTTTCAGATTGTCGAGGATTGGAAATTCGTGTCAATGGTCCTAGACAGATTTTTTCTGTGGGTGTTCACCATTGCATGTATCGGAGGAACGTGTGGCATTATTTTCCAAGCTCCCTCACTTTACGACACTAGAATTCCGGTGGATCAGCAGCTCAGCGAAATACCGCTCAACAAAATCTTTCAACTTCCACCATCACATGTTCCAATTATATAAATTTATTGTTACAATAATTTTTGAACAACGAACTTTTTCTATGCTCTCAAAAAATTGCACCTTAGCAGTCTATTCACGTGCGATATTAATAATAATGGATATATTATCCCTTCACAAATACTCACTGGTTAAAAACCGCCATTATCGCTATTTGTCATGGCGAAAATGAGAAAGTACTTACATATCCACTTTCATAGCTTTTGTGCCACGTTCAATTCTAAATCATCTGAAGCTTCAAAATGCAATGCAGTTTATAGTTTTTGAACACTAGCTATATGGGAGCTTGAACAATTAGATTTTGTCCATTTTTTTTCAAAATATTAACTAATACTGTATTTCCCGCACGAAAAATCACAACCGCTGGGGTCATAACCCAGGCAAACGGTGCTGGTTTTAAAAGGACCTTTTTTGCAAAAAATCAAGTATTTGCTTTTATCGTTCTCTATGCTGGATGCTGAATCCGAATCTGGAGTTATCCAACATAATTTTCGTGTGACTTTTGAGAAAGGATACCGCACACTTAATCGGGAAAGTGGCCTCCTGTCGAATTGGCTGAATTTTTGATATGATATAGTCCAAGTCAATCCAAACAAAAAGTTCAATGGGCCCAACTTTTTCTATAGGCTAGTTTTGGCGCTAGAGGCACTCGAAAACTTTCATTTGTTTTCCATTGTTAAACAACACGAAACGTTATCCTGGATAATAATCACTATTCTGCGTAATCGAGATCCAAACAGTCATTAATATGAAATCAAAGTGACAATTGTCAGATCGAAGTGACAATTGCCAGTTCAAAGTGACAATTGTCACTTCAAAGTGGCAATTCCAACTATTTTTAAAAATATTTTGTTGTTGGCCCTTCTACGCCTTCGTATATATGCGACGAATAACGGAATTGTTACAAGTGGAAATGTCGGGAAGTGATTATGTTATATGCGATGGAAGATTGGGAGATGAAACGCCTACTCACAGTTGGGGTCAAAAACGTTTGATTTCTTTGGCTGAATTGAGAGAAGAAAATAGTTCTTTTGTTTGAAAGGAACCGTCCATGTAAAATGTCGTAAGCTTGTACGAATCAACGAATAATAACCATACTCCTGATGACGGTGAAAGAGGGTGATCAATCATCACCATCATCAATACCCACATTCCACTTCAGCAGTCAGTACTTTCTGACATATCTGTGAGGAATTTTGAGATACCTGAAGATGAAGTCTTCCATAGAAGAATGGCTGTACACGAACGTAATTCTGCTTATTTAGTAGAATCAACAGATATGAGAGATGTTTTAGAACTAGCTGTAATGACGAGTACTGCCAAGGTATATGTAATGCACACTGTTGGGCTCAGTTTTGACATGAAGGCTGCTGGAGGTGGAACCATTCGATATGAATGAATTATATTGTTTGGTCGTAGTGGCGTGTAGATAAAGCGCCGCTTCTCATCCCAATCATCAGTATGACATAACTTTTTGAAAGGTGAGGGCTACGTCTGCAAATCTCTCGAACACTTCTGAGGGTTGCTCGGTTGGGTCTACAGATTCCCTACAAATTCACTCGTAACAATTTTCGTTGGAAAAAAACATAGAAGATGAAAGTGAAAATGACTACTGGATTTTTTGCACCGTGAAGCCACCCTTTGCCTTTAGTATAATTTATCCAATTGGTTATAGTTATGCTTGTTATTCAGGTGTTGAAACAAAGTTGAAAATGTTGCCCCTCCTCATCAATCTGATCTACATGCAATATTCAGTTAGTTTTATTTGTTATCTCAATCTTTTGAACAGATTAGGAGGAGAAGTAGTGAGAATATCAAATCGAGGCTCTGAAAAAAAAATAATTCTAAATGTTCAATCATAACGACAGTTTTTAACTTGGTGTTTCTTGGTAGGGAATTTATTTTTTCTACAAACGTCAAAAAATGACAAGGTCCGCGCATTGACAACAATATGCGAAGTGACCCTTTTTTTCATTTTCCTTCGTTACCATGACACCGTGCGCGAAGTAGTGTGTGAAATATTTACTTCGCACACTGCGTGTAAACTATATGGGATTTCTATATTTTAACTTTTATGTTCCTCAATCAAGCAAAAATCCAAGAAATACCATTTCATTTCCATAGTTACAGTAATTACTTGATTTGGAAAAACAGTTTAAGCCTGTTCAATACTATTTTTCATATTAAGCTAAGCATATTACTTATTTTAGAACAATATTTTTGACGTTTGTAGAAAAAATTTTGTTTGCATCTCATGCGCGAAATACTTTGGTGATCTCGACTATTTTTGTCAGTTCTCGATCAGCAAAGTAGCATTTCGCGCATTAGATACAAAAATAACTAATATGGGCAATAGAAAATAAAAACCTCCGATCAAATAACACAACCTAGATAAGTTACTCGCCGCACACGCATTAAAATCTGTGTGTAAGGAACATCTCCCAACGGCATTAGAGAGATTTTAAGCCACAACTTCAGCAGCATACGTTATATCCCTTTATCCGCTATTGAAGTAAATACAGGACGTTAATTAACTTATTTCAAAAATTAGTTTTCAAGCCATCCTATTCTTTCGTTATTTACGTGACATGCAGAAGTCAGTAACAGTTATAACCTTACATATTAATGATAACCCTCCCCCTCCCGTTGTGGCATTTACGATTTGTTTCAAATTTTAACTGCCCTATTAATTTGTCGTTCAAATGTACTATGGAACAAATGATTGACAACATCATTATGAGAAGAGATCCTGGAGGTGTAAATCACAATGTGATAAGAGGGATACTCCTTCGGAACGTATTTCCCGTTGATAGGGACGTGGTTGTTAAGCCGATCTTTTTTTCAAATGAGTATGGTAGGAAAGAAGCTGAACTAAATTTTCGTTTTGCCAAACAAGACTTACCTAGAGTGTTTAGGTGGGATATATATATAGTTTGATATATGAACCGATGTTGCCATAACATTTAATTTTACGGAATGTTTTCCATTTCATACTAACAAAATGTGGTTGAAATTGTGAAAACTGTAGATTTACTCGAATATTCTAAATTTGTATATGTATTCATCATAGACTTTGGAGTTTACGATAAAACTTAAATATAAATGTCTAACATGCGGCACCATGGCAAAATCAATATCCTTTATTGGGGGAACATTATTTCAACTCTAATAACGTAAAGCAATATCTTTTGTTAACGTTGTCCCTTATTTCAGCGCTATTGCGCATGCGATGTATAAGGGATTACGTATATTGTTGTACAAATAGGTGGCTTAAAATCTCCCTATTGTCGTGCGTTGTTGACAGAAATATTGAGGTTCGATAAAAAAGAAATAATGGAAACCCAAAATGGAATGGAAACCTGAAATTATGATGGAATAGTCTCCACAGGATTTTGAGAACAGCCGATGCTCTAATCGACATGTTTTTTGATATCTCATTCATTTTACTGTTTTCCAAGTCGGTTTCCCTTTCTCGATAGTTATGACACTGGCACCTATGAAATGACATATTTTGATTTCCAGCTTCAAATGGTTTTTTACACATTTCACAATGCTTCACCATTGCTTAATAATAAAAAGTAACGATAGTTTAACACAAAATAACTTGCCCTTTATTCACGAAAAAACACTCCAATAAGCCAAAGACGAAAAACTGAGAAGTTTTGTTGTTGTTCTGTCATATTTGACATTCGATATTCCAAATGCAGTGTTGCCGTACTGATCAGACTATATCGACATCGAGGAATCTCCGTACAGCGATGGAAATACTATCGTTTTTAGATACTCCCAACAAGCTGCAATGAACGTTTCAATTGCCTTCTTAGTGCTATATATTTTATCCAAGACAGTATTTCTGGGTTTTTGTTGCCATGAATATACCCGACGAATATCAAAATCTAGCTGACGTGCTTATTGTATCCTTAAAAAATTGCGATATGGCAGAATGTCACGATTTGAGGGATAACATTATGAAAAGATGTTTTTGCACTTCCGGGACTGAAGTGCCAACTTTAGTCCCATATAACAGAGACTAAAATGTCCCTAGGGAGATAAAGTTGCATTTCAAATTTTGTTGACACTTGCTGTAACGTTACCTACTGAGTAATCCAAGTACCGTGTTTATATAACTCATCAAAATCATTAATTGTATCAATGTTGAAAGTTATAATACTGTGCAAAAAATCGTGTATATGCCTCAGAACTAAAGACATCTTTTTTCCCTTATTTTCCTATTATTGGCCCTCGGGCAATAAACATCACATGCGAGATTAAAACATTCACTTTAGTCCCTTGTTATATAATATTCAGTTCTATTTGAGTATTACTCATCTAGGTTGTTACTTGATCGGAGATAAAAACAAAGCAACAAGGACTGAGTTTCTTAATTGGTCGTACTTATAAAGAAAAAAATGTGTCGTAAACAACATTAATATTGTTACGTTCGAAACATTTTGGATATAATACTCATAACTCATTCATAATTGAAGGGGCAAGTGGAAGAAGTTATGTTACAAATATGTGTTTGTGAGAAAAATAGGTTTTTAGTAAAGTTAGTGCCCTTGATGTTCGATGCAACATAGCCCCTTCTACCACTGTGTATCTGCTCAGATATGAAGAATAGAAGCAAATCCTGACGGGGCAAGTTACATATGCACATAACACCTTCTTCCATGACAACCGAATATTTTCAGAAAATTTTGCTTGATCCCTTCTTCCACTTGCTCTTTCAATACGCACTTTCAATGGCATATATGATTATTTGGTCGAACTGATATAAAGTAGATTAGATCTCTCTTTCTCTCTCTGATTCCTTGGATCGGCTTTCTCCAGCACTCTCCCCACTATATAGGGATCCACTCATCCTCAATCTGGTAAGCGTGCAAGTTTGGCTACTTATCGTTGCGTCAGATAAGAATGAAAGTTCACTCAGTACACAACACCTTCTTCTCTGAGTGAGATGCAATCATATGCGCGTTAAAGTATGGCGCTTATATGTATTACTTGATGGTGGCACTCCCATTTATGCATATCTTTAAAGTGGCAAAGGGGTATTAAGACTAGGTTCTATGATAAAGGTACCATATTCTCTAGCTGTTTTTTTTGTCCTAACTCGTTTACCTCTAATCTGCATTGATTTTCCTCAATATCATTCGTCTACAATTCATCATAATTGATCTATGTAAAAAATTCAACTAAATTCTTGTTTTGAATTTTCGATTAATTATGAAGTATAGAACTGTACTTTTCTCCAGATGAGTTTCAGTGTTGTGTATCGATACGCATTTCTTTTTATATATCTATACAAATCAATTTAAAACTGTCGAAGAATATCTTGAACTCGTCAGAAATTCATTAAATTGAAAGTGTAAAATTGAGTGCTATTGTGATAATCATTAACAATAAAAAATTATTACTTCTTCCATATGTTTATGACTTATGTAGGTAACAATTGTATTGTTAACTAAATTAATGCATTGAATATATTACAAATGTTATAACCTGAACAACTCTCATTTCTGCACCTATTTTTCTAAACGAAAAAATATAGGTTATACGGTTGTAAAATGTAACTTATATACAGGGCAATTCACGACAAGCTTGCTTCATTGATATCTGCGTGTCGAATCCTGGAAACGCGCGTCGAATGGAACCCAGCATATACCGACTATAGAAGGTGTAGCAAGCTGGTCTATATCTTTCAGAATGGGTCACTTCTTTACTGCTTTGATCTTCTGCTCATCTACTGGAACTCCTTACAGAAACAATGTGGTCGAGCAGTGATAGATTTTTATCACGTTGTCCCAGAACGTCGTCGATACACACTAGATACGTTTAACACGAGGGTCCCTTCAATAATCTTCAATGTAGCTGGAGCATTGCAGAGCCCCAATGGCATCACTTTAAACTGCCACAATTCTGAGTCAATGGTAAATCTGTCTTCTCTTGATCTTCTGAAGCCTGTTCTACCTGCCAGTATCCATTTTTCAAATCAGTGATCAAGAAAATCGTGAAACCGGCCATTATGTCAAGGAGGTTACAGTCCTTCTTCGTCTGGTTACTCAGTGGACGATTATCTTCACAGAAACGTGTTCATCCATATTTTTCCTTCACCAGTGACTGAAGAGAACCAGGGACTGTCAAGAGGTTTGATTTTTCCTTCTTTCTCCATATCGCTAACTCTGTTGTCAACCTCCTTGCTCTTGACCCATATTTGTTCCACCCCCCTCTGCCATATCCGCTATCGAAGATATTCTGGTAATTCATGATTAAATCCGATCACAACTTGGACTGATGGCAATAGATTCTACCAATTCTGCTGGCAAGCTGCTGGCTTGTCTGACAGTGTCGCGTACACTCTTAATCACAGAGAAAATTGACGAGAGGTGTCTTTGAATGTTCCTTTCTTCAAGGTCAATAGATAATGACTGACATTTATGGTACTTATTACCGAGACACATTTATCCGCTCGCGAAAAGGTCTTTCCTAGTGCGAGTCCTGGTACACTTTTTCTCATCGTGAGAATTGGGCTCGAACATCATCAAGACTCCGCTGCTCGCACCCCTGTCTAGGCCAGCCTCCAGAATAATCTCAGTTCTATCAGGTGCGCTCACACCTTCAGCCAACAGAACCAAGATCATATATTCACTATTTTTATGTTAAGTGCTTCAGGTCAATTGGTAATTAACTATATACAGTGGCTTCTTCCAATTTGATGGATCAATTCTTGCCAGTGAGTTGTCAAAGGTAGGCCAAAGAATTGTTCTAGTCGCACTTGGATTTAGCAGCATGGTGCATGACTCGTTGATGAGGACGTCTATGAAGACACTTAGGTTTTTCGTTGAAGGACAGCGATGTAAAGGTTGTTAACTAAGATTTGCTAGATACAGACCGACGATTGCTCCTTCTTCACTTTCCTCTGTGTCGATTTCCTAAGCACATGTCCAATTTTCCTACGATTTCTGCATATAATCAGTATATTCTCAGGCACCATTTCCTTCATCAGTTTTATGGAAGCTTCAATAGCAGCAGGTTCATGGTAATCTTTCTCTATCTAATCTTCCTCGATCTTTTGGACTTTACTCTGGCTTTTGTTTCGCAGCTTCAAAAGTTGAGGTGGAAGTTACATGGTAGTCCAGTCATATGACACTTTCACGTGTAACGTAGTAAGTATTCACGGAGTTTTAAATGATGTAAAAGATATATTATTTTTCTTGAACTGACGTGGCAGAACATACATACATATACATTTCAATGCTCAGAAATCTATAGGCGTCATGCGTCTGAACAGCGGAGGACAAAGATTCACAGAGAAAATCACCAAAACCTGACGAGTACCAAGATCATATTATGTATTCACTACCATGTCCTTTACTTTCAAAAACCTTTTTGAACTTAACTTTCGTAAAGGACTGAATCAACTTCATCCTTTATGAATTCAAAAAACTACAGAATATAACATAATGAATCCAAACAATTGATTTCAAAATACTCCACTATCATCCAATGATTTCCAAAAACATTGGGACCTCATAATTATCATTATGCAATCACAAATTTGGAGTGTTGAGATGTACCAGTCATCGCTTAATATCATTGTCTGTTCTTAACAAATCATCTTGAAATGATTGATTGACATTTTATCTATCAATAGTCTATGATATAAATAAACATCACCACCACCACCACTACTAACATCGTTCCACTGCCAACCACTTTGTAGATACTGTTTCATCCAGTATAATTGTATTATCAAAAAACCACAAAAAAAATGTGGAGGAGTCTAAGTTTTTTCGTCTTAATCGTATCTTACGTTCATCAATCTCAGGTGAGTTCAATGATGTTTGTTACAAATGAGGGTTACATTTGAAGGGTATTTTTTTAATTGGCATATATAGAGCTATTCGAAAGGTTCTGTTTTGAATACTCGGAAACATCAATTTTTGGACATTTTCTGTATTAATCCGTCTATAATCAGGGCTCCAAAGACAGTACAGGAAAGGCTAGAGAGCTCAGGATGCTTCTCTTATTAATACTTTCATATTTACCACTTACTCGTAGTACAGTGCAACTCCATGGTGTACACAGATTCATTAGCGATTTGATTCACAGTCCCATGAAATATAATTTTTGTTCTGATTCTAGTATGATTTTTGTTCATTCCATCTATTCAATGTACGTTTCCCAAATACTGATTGTGAGTTCAGAAATTTCTTGCAAGTTCCCAGTAAAGAGTGTTGCCGACTTTCCGAAGGGGTAATTAACTTACAATTTATTGTAGAAAACACGTGTTCATTTGGTGTTTCATGTGTTTATTCATTATGATTTCATGTTGTGATGCCAAAAACAGGTATCCACTTTTCTGTCCAATGTGGCCTCTGAGATGTTGAAAGTTTTTCCATACTAGTCTCGATGTAACTTTTGTCACACCAGATGCTTCAATACCACCCGATCATAGAAAACTATGTGAATCTGCTTGATAGTATTTGCAGTCCTCATATTTTCATGAATATATTGTTACAATATTTGCTAATTGATACGCCGAGCACACTACTACACTGTTTATTTCTTCGCTATATACACACAACTATTTCACTGACTAATAAAACACTTAGATCTATACAACTAGCTAAATATTCCAAACACTTATTAACTTCTACAAAAACTTTTTAACTTCCTTATCACTTCCTTCCGAGTAAAATATGCCGCCTTATACCGGGTGGCTACGAAAGTATTGCCTACGGAATATCTCAGTTATTGTATGAAGTAGGTTTGTGAAATTTGGAGCGTCGATATAATGACATAAGAGCTAGAATTTGAGCATATTGACATGTCGAAGTTAACTTCCGGTCTGACCGGAAGTAACATCAACTTTCTTATTTTAAATGGAAACCCTATTTTTTTTTCTTTTCGCTTTATTCAGCATTCAATTCCCTTTCTAATGACATATCACAAGTTGGTATCTAACCAGAAACTAAATCAGAAAAAAATTATTATTGAAATTCACCGAGTAGGCCGTGGAAGCAAAATGAAAGCCAAAAATTGAAAAGTTGGCTATGGAAACCATACGTCACTTGATAACAGTTGCTACTACTGTGATATTTTATTTTCATTCGTAGGCGTTATAAAAAGCCGCCAAAAAAAATATTGGAAAAATTGGGAAAAAAACAATACTCTGTAGGTCCATAACTTAAATAGGAACATACAACTTTTTCTTGCTTGTACTATTCAGCATAACCATTCCTTTCTAATGATATAATAGAAAGTAATTTTATGAAATGAAATACCAAAAAATACAATTATTATTATTCAAATAACAAAAAAACTAGCTCATGTAGAGTTGTAGGCTATGTGGAATACACCCTATTTTTAAGATGCCCCTATAGAAAAAACTCGCACGGAGTAAGATCAGGTGACCTTGGTGGCCACCTGACTGGACCATGGGTTGTTATAAGTCTCTCTTGAAAGCGATTTTGAAGATAATTTCTCGCTATTCTTGAATTATGCGGAGGAGCGCCATCTTACTGAAAGTACATTCTCTCAGTTATTTCCGCTGGTAGGTTGTTAATGAATTCCGAAATTTCATTCGTTAAATAATTAAAATATCTCTCTCCGGTTAGTTGGCCTTGAAAAAGAATGGGGCCAACAATATGAGTTCCAACTATTCCTGCCCAAACATTCACACCAAATCTCTCCTAGAAGCCACCTTGTAGAAACCGGTGCTCGTTTTCTATCGCCCAGTACCTGAAACAAAAGACCGTTCACACTTTTAGCACTTTACACTTCGACTATCGACAATAATCCAAATAAAGTACAGTACCTACCTTGTATTATTCCTGTTAAATGATCCATTGTTGGTAAATCTTGACTCGTCCGTAAACAAGATATAATAGTTAAATAGGTGATTCTCAGCATTTTGTCGAAGAAACCAATTACAATATTCCAGGCGCCTTTCACCGTCATTTTCATACAAATGTTGCAACTGATACTTGAAGGATTTAAATCGATGTTGTTTCAAAATTTTCCTAGCAGAGTCCTTACTTATAGCTAATTCGGCGCCAATCTGCCTTGAGGAAATTGTGCTATCATATTGTACTAAAGCTAATACATTAATTTCAGTTTCCTCATTAATATCAAATGCTTCTTGGTCTTCGTGAACATCAGGCTCAGTTCTTAATTTTTCTTCAAGCCACTGGAAATACCTTCTTGACGGTTGCTGCCTCCCTGGATATCGCTCTAAATACAATCGTTCAGCGGCATAAGAATTTTTTAAACATTCACCATAAATGAGAAGCATGTCAATTTGTTCGGTTCGTGAATAACGGGGCATTTTTTGAATATTCCACTAACTGATTTCGATTTCCAAACCCTTTTAAAATGGCAGAATCAAAAACACTACTTCGAACTTCAAAATAATATGGATAGCAGCGTTCGTGAGAGCTCTCGTTTCTTTTTTGTTTCATTCCAAAATACATCTTAATCAGCCTACTTATTAATATTTTGGTTCGAATGATTATTGCAATGGAATGATTATTCTGAATAGCACAAACATCGTCCATAGGTAGATAGAATATCTATGGACGATGGCACAGACCAAGTACGTTTATGTTCCTATGTAACCTAGAACCTACAGGATATAATTTATCATTCCACATTATTTTTAATGTTATTTTTGCGTATGGCGATAATCTGTTTTGTTATTTGAAGAATAGGTAATAATTGGATTTTTTGGTATTTCATTTCAAAAAATTACTTTCTATTATATCATTAGAAAGGAATGGTTATGCTGAATAGTACAGGCAAGAAAAAGTTGTATGTTCCTATTTAAGTTATGGACCTACAGAGTATTGTTTTTTTCCCAATTTTTCCAATATTTTTTGTGGTGGCTTTTTATAACGCCGACGAATGAAAATAAAATATCACAGTAGTAGCAAATGTTATCAAGTGACGTATGGTTTCCATAGCCAACTTTTCAATTTTTGGCTTTCATTTTGCTTCCACAGCCTACTCGGTGAATTTCAATAATAATTTTTTTCTGATCTAGTTTCTGTTTAGATACCAACTTGTGATATGTCATTAGAAAGGGAATTGAATGCTGAATAAAGCGAAAAGAAAAAAAAATAGGGTTTCCATTTAAAATAAGAAAGTTGATGTTACTTCCGATCAGACAGGAAGTTAACTTCGACATGTCAATATGCTCAAATTCTAGCTCTTATGTCATTATATCGACGCTCCAAATTTCACAAACCTACTTCATACAATAACTGAGATATTCCGTAGGCAATACTTCCGTAGCCAGGCAATACTTC
The DNA here is from genome assembly GCA_958502065.1 of Chrysolina americana. Taxonomy (NCBI): domain Eukaryota; kingdom Metazoa; phylum Arthropoda; class Insecta; order Coleoptera; family Chrysomelidae; genus Chrysolina; species Chrysolina americana. The sequence goes on from OY293418.1 coordinate 16,092,671, forward strand.
CGTAGCCACCCGGTATACTCAAGTCGTGTAGGCTAACCATTCGCGATGGTCCCGTTATCCCGAACAGTCAATACCGAAAATCATCTGCACATATCCAGGAACTAATTATCGACGATACGCTTGCGAAGTAGACTCAGCGGCGTAGCTAGGGGATTTTTATCAATTTTGTAACAATATTTATATAATAAGTTCCGAAAAGTTATTCAAATCTGCATATTGGACTGGAATGATTATCGATTCAGTTCAAATGACTAATTAGTAAACACACAATGTTTAAGAAATCTCTTCGAACTTTAAAACTTCGATTAACTTCGGATTTATTCTTGGAAGTCTCAATATGAAGGTGTACACGAAATCTTGAATAATGTCGAACATAACTTGGGTAATCCAAAAGAAAAATATTGTTAACAACAAGAAGGGCAAAGGCAACAAGACAGGGGTGACATTCCGTATCACTTCAGCCAAGGCCAACTGATATCCAAAAATTAAATCAACAAAATTCTTCAATTCCAGTGTGTCAAAAGGTCAGATCCAATTCTCACAGTCATACAGAGTCCTTGAAAAAATGTCTCAAAGTAGTACAAAAACCCCACTTTTTTGGGATGATCGTTGTTTACGAGCAAAAGTCATGTAACGACATCAATAGTCAACAGCTGGTTCCTGGAAGAAATTAGTTCTGTTTCCTCGAGACCCAATATTGAATCTGATAAGAATAATTGTTCCTTATGAAGACTCGTATGAGTGTACCCAAGGGTGGTGTAAGAGTACACGCATGCTATCGGAACGGAGTTTGGGATAGACAAATGTGCCACGGTTCATCTCAAAAGAGGACGATGAGAGGAATACGGAGAGGACGTTCAGCTCGTAGACGGAAGCATCCTACATTATCTGGATGCCGGAGAGACGTAAACCTACCTAGGGGTGGAACAACGCCACACCCAAGAGGTAGCTATTGTTAAAAACTCTCTCCGCGGCAAGTATCAGCAAAAACTCCGACAGATCTGGTCATCAGAACTGTCGTTGAAGAACGAAGTTACTGCAACTAGTATGCTTGCCGTTCCGATTCTACTTTACTTCTTTAGAGTAATGAAATGGACTCAAGAAGAGCTGCGACAACTCGACGTAAAAACCCGCAAAATGATGCATCTTCATAGGAGCTTGCATCCTAAATCGGCTGTTCCACGGTTATACTTCCCCAGACGACGGGGATGCCGTGGATTTTTGAGTTTGGAGTGTCTACATAACAGAATAGTACTGGATGGAGCCTGTAAAGTCATCAGGAGTTCAGATCCCCTTCTCTGCTTGGTATGTGATCATGAAAAAGCAGGGATTGGAGCATTTCTATTCAAGGCAGCAACCCGTGCAACCGATGAACTCGGTCTCGTATTCGACACTGAACGGACGAACCCAAACTCTGTCACCGAGTTGGAACCCGTTCAGCAAAAAGCCCAAGTGAAAGCTGCGAAGTGTGGGAGGCTCCTACAGCTACATAAGGATAGGCCAATGCATGGGGTCTTCTTCAAGAACATTGAAGACCTTGGCTCATCCAGAAACCTGACCAAGTGGGCTGAAGTCGGAAACCGAGGGATTCATAATGGCCTGCCAAGATGGTGTCTTCAACACCCTTGTCTACCGTAGTCGTGGGGCATCTGAGACCATAATGCATTTGATGTCAGCTTGTCCAGCTTAAGCGGTCTCTGCCTATATACACAGGTATAACACGGCCCTACGAGTATTGTACTTCCACCTACGACACTCGTACGGTATAGGCGAGACACCGGTGTTGCTTTACGCTCCGGGGGATATTGAGTCCGTTGTGGAGAATGAGAAGTGCCGAATATATTAGAACTACTCATTCCCCAGCCTCAGGCAAATACAAGTCAATAAGCCTCGACCATCAAAGTAGAACGATTTTCGTCATAGAGTTTTCGGCTCCTGGCGAAACGAACAGGAAAAACGGAAAAAATATCTACTCTTTGAACTCTGCAGGTTTTATCCAAACCATTCTGTCAAGATGGTGGTTCTGATAATAGGAGTCCTTGGTGGAATGATGGACACTGATCTCGAACTTGAAAATCATACCGGCTTGCCATGATGCGGCAGAAAACTTAGCTGGAAGAATGCAGAAGGCCGTAATTCTTGGTTTACTCAGCCTTCTCAGGGCACATGACTCTCGGACCCAGTAATCACTAATCACTCACCCCACCGACGTGGGGAGTGTTTACTGGGATTAATGACACACCAGCGCACCCACCGGAAGTGTCGGTGCTCCGGAGACAGGACCTGTCTGGGTAATTCCGTACGGAAAAAAAATACTCCCTCATAAACACTCATAGAGTGTACCCGAAGGCATAGCCTGTGCGGGTAGGGGACCGCTATTATAATTACTTGCCCAGGCGCTCCGGAGTGAAACACTGATGTTTTTGGTGGTGTATTCACTTTTCAGTTGCAGGAAAATTCGGAAACCCTACAGCACCACCTCGGGTGGTCGGTGTGCACTTCAAGCTGGCACCAGACGTCGGGATTGGTATCCAGGCAACTCACATCACACTTGATTTACAACAAGGCATGTGACCACCTAAAGAAATCCATGTACTTGAAAAAATAAGGTTTTCGCGTACCGGAGCCTCGAACTTCTGTCAAAAGTTATTTCAAAACTATCATTAAATTAATTTCTGAAACATTTCAAATAAAGTTCTACATTACCTTATATGAATGAAACAAGCATTATTATTAGGCATCTACAAGAAGTTCCTGAGATGAAATTGCTACAAATTCGTGAAACATTCAATGAATAACAAATACACTGAGTCAATGAGTCAGAAAACAATTTATTGATATAAAAAAGTAAAAGCCTTCAGATTGGGACGTCATGATATAACTTCAAGCAGACCCAGACCCATTAAACTCCTTTTATCTTCTCCAAGCGATGCCTATTCAATTATTTCTAAATCAAAAGCTTTGAGAAATATGGAGAAATTCAGGAATCTCACAATTACGAGTGACAAAACACCAAATCAAGTGAAGCATTACAAAAAAATCAAACAAGAGTTACTTAACCGTATCGCCAATGGGGAGGCCAATCTGCGAATTAAGTACATCAGTGGGGAACCCAAAATTGTAAAAAACCAATAAAACTGTCTAACAAGGAGACCCACTCCCACCTACACTGCTACTACCAGAATGTACGAGAACTAAATACAAAAACACACGAATTCTACAAAGCTTCATCCATTGCAGACTATCACATAGTAGGAATTAGTGAAACCTGGATTCAAAACAACATTAATATCTCCTAACTATTCAGTGACAATTACCTAGTGTTTAGATCCGATCGTAACCTCGAAGCAAATGGAGTATCTCGAGGCGGGGGAGTTTTAGTGGGAATCAGATCAGATTGTATTGCAACTGAAATTGACCTCTCCGCATATCGACAGTCGTTCCACTCTATAGAAGTAGTTGGCTGCAAAGTAACGTTTAAACATAAATCTTATTTTATATTTGTGGTATATATTCCACCAGTTGTAAGTACTCAACATGTAATTAATTTTTCCGAGACGCTAGAGTCTCTTGGAAACCTATATGGAAGTAATTTGATAATTTTTGGTGATTTTAACGAACCTAGCTTTGTAAACGAAGAAGACAACTCATCTGCTACTCTCCTGGCTCTTAGAAACCTGATTAACTTTTTTGAATTGAAACAACACAACACAGTTCTCAACAGGTCAGGCCGTACTCTTGACTTAATTCTGTCAAATATTAACTGCTCTGTTGAAAGAGACGACCTACCCTTCTTAACAGAGGATATGTATCATCCTGCCTTAAAATTTTCTATAAAAATTACAAAGCCATCCGCAAATTTCACATACAATGAGAACTTTTCCCATTATAACTTTCGTAAAGCTAATTTACCTTTATTATACTCTCTACTTACAAGCATGGACTGGTCACCGCTCAACAATCTCTCTGATGTCAACTCTGCAGTGGAAACATTCTATGACATGATCAACCCAATTTTAATCCAATCTGTTCCGATCCAAAAAAATTATATAAATAAATACCCACCTTGGTACAACAAAAACATAATAAGTGATATAAAACTCAAAAATAGAATCTTGAAAAAATTTAAAACTACAAAATTAGAAACCGATAATAATCAATACAGATCACTTCAAAAGTCAATAAAATCACAGGTATCCAAAGCCTATAACGAAAATAAAATAAAAGCAGAAAACACAATTAAATCTGACCCATCGAATTTTTGGTCTTATATTCACAGCCAAAAAGATTCCTCTAGAATTCCAGAAGTTTTACTACACGGTGTGGAATTCAATATCCCACACGAAATAGTCAATGCCTTCGCAAACTTCTTTGAGAGTGTTTTCGTGACAATCGACCAGACTTCCATGGAAAGTAACAATATAATAATAACAAATAACCCAACAATATCAGTCAGATCATTTTCGGAAACTGAGGTAGAGAGTGCATTGAAAAAACTAAAACCAAAACTCACCTGTGGAGACGACCAAATTCCAAGTTTTTTGGCTAAAGATTGTGCTTGTATATTCGCTAAACCAATAATTTTCAATTTAGCATTAACAACCAATTACTTCCCAGACGTATGGAAAGTATCAAAAGTCAGTCCAATATTTAAGTCAGGTAAAGTGAACGATATTTTGAATTACAGACCAATAACTCTTCTGTCTAACTTTGCAAAGGCTTTTGAAACATGTTTGTATAATAGAATATCTCCTAATGTTAAAAACTTAATTACCACAAATCAACATGGTTTTATCAGCAAAAGATCGACAATAACAAATTTGATGTGTTTCACTCAAACAATATACAACAGTTTCGAAAACGGTACACAAGTCGACACTATTTATAAAGACTTCTCAAAGGCCTTTGACAAAATTAATCAGAAAATATTACTAAACAAGCTGGATATATTCGGTCTAGACGAACCACTCTTGTCATTTTTTTATTCCTACCTCACAGACAGAAAATTATACGTTGAACACAGAGGTCACAAATCATTCACCTTCACAGCATCTAGCGGTGCACCTCAGGGAAGTGTATTAGCTCCCCTTCTTTTTTCCATATTCATAAATAATATATGTGAAGAATTTTTGAGCTCTGTAACGTTATTCGCAGACGACCTGAAATTATTTCGACCCATTTCTTCATTAGATGACTGTCTAGTGCTGCAGAAGGACATTGATTCCCTATACAACTGGTGCAAAGCTAATAAGCTACCTCTGAACATACAGAAATGTAAATACATGATCTTCAGTCTGAAAGCGAATATTACTCTTTATCCTTACCAAATAAACAATCATATCCTGCTTCATTGTTCAGAAACCAAAGATTTGGGTATCTGGTTCGACCCTAAGCTGAACTTCTCATTACATATAAATAAAATCACTCTACAAGCCAAAAGAATGCTAGGATTAATATTTCGCACCTGCAATGATTTTCATCATATTGATTTGCTTCACTATACTCTTCAACTCATTTGTAAGATCAAGACTGGAATATGGTTCGCTAATATGAGCTCCAATATATAACGTGCAAATACAAGCAGTCGAATTGTGCCAAAGGAAATTTATGAAATACATGATCTTCAAATTAGACGGTGTTTACCCCCAGCAAGGTTGCTGCAACAAAATACTTCTCAACAGGTTCTCTTTCCTATCCTTAGAAAATAGGAGAATATACTATTCATGTATCTTTATATTTAGGATTATACACGGTTTGATAGACTGTCCTGATGTTTTGTACAAACTTGATTTCCACGTTCCACGCCAGAGTAGCAGAAAAGAGTCGTGCTTCTACCTACAACCTTATAGAACAAATCTATACACCAAATCACCAATACACGCTGTATGCAAAAGGTACAATGAAGTTTGCTCTCTTACTGACGTTTTTGCAGATAATCTTAGTCATTTCAAAAATAAAATCAAAGCACTATTACTTCAAAAGCTGTAACAATAATTATTTGAATTATTTTGTTCTCATCTATCTTTTCATTGATTCTCATTGCTCATTCCTTTTCATTATCTGTATTTATTTGTAAGAAATCGAAATGTAAATTTTATACTTAGGTATATACATTGTCTTGTAATTGGGATTTATCCTGTTAGACAATAAACCGCTTTTTTTTTAAACAATACACAAAGTACAGCATTTGTTTCACTTTGTCCACATGACCGCCAATATTGCTACCCTTTTTCAGAATACTACGTTAACTATATCAATAATTTTCAGGCGCTGAGAGATGTGAAATTATCAGTATATTATGAAAGTCTCTGTCCTGACAGCATTCGCTTCATCAAAAATCAATTGTTCCCAGTTTACAAGAGTATTGGAAAGCCACTGAAGATCGATTTGATACCATATGGATTTGCATCGGTGAGTAATTTCAAAAAAATATGAGGAAGTAATAGAAATATTCAAGTGTGTCTTCATTTACTTAGTTCAAACATTTAGAATAATTATAAAAATGGTGATTTTATTAAGACACGTGAATACGCAATCACTAAACCGATGATATAAAGTAATAAAATAATCTTCAATATACTTTCCTTAAATTTCTTGAAGAAATTCTTGTATCAACGAATAAGTGATTTTTTTGTCTGTTGTTGTTTGAAGACAGTGATCCCAATTACAAAAAACATTCATGCACGATTTTTCACGAATTACACAAATTATTTTTCTCATTCTGACTAATGGTTACCTACTAAATGTTCACGAAACTTTCTTCGGTCAATTGATAAATCATTAACCTAAAACTTTCTCAATAATTTCCTCAATTTCATATTCTGAATTAATACACACAAATATGATATTAGAGATTCGATTATTGACAGTTAGAACTTTTATTTATTGGAAAACAAATGATTTGTTACATTTGGCTGTTGAAGTGGGTTAATCAGTTATCATCATTCCAATCCATTTGTTCAGACGAGGATTGATTGTAGCACAAATTTGAAATGCTAGTAGTTGGAAGTATGCCAAACAAGAAACAAATTGTTTTCCAAAACTCCAAGAGTGGAACAAAGAGTTAATTTTATTTTTTCTGTAATTGGAGATAATATACTTAATATAATATAATATAATATAATATAATATAATATAATATAATATAATATAATATAATATAATATAATATAATATAATATAATATATTATAATATAATATAATATAATATAATATAATATAATATAATATAATATAATATAATATAATATAATATAATATAATATAATATAATATAAAAATACTTTAAAATACTATTTATTGGAAACACACTTTTGATTTTTTTTCCAGTAGCATTTCGAGTTTTCTTTGAATTTCCTTACGATTTTAGTGAATGGGAATACCAAAAGCATGTATTTATTTCAGTCGCTATATATGTATGGATAGATTAGAAACTTTAGTGTGGATACAATTCTTGATTAACGTAATGTGTGTGGCTAAAGGATGATGGATTGAATCCAAAGCTACAAAAATGCTATACCTGAAACATAAAAACCTAACACAAACACCAAAACTATCTTATTCATAGACAGGATTTATCTGGTTTGTAATGATGCTCCATAACCAAATATGGAAAAAATACTCAAATGCGGTGAACCCTATAAATGTTTGATAGGATTTAGGTACTGTAACACTGGAAAAGAAAATCGACCTATTCAAAAATTTTCCAAAACATCTTCATATTCAGAATTGATGAGTTTATTTCATACGTTATGGAATGTATTTATAAGTCATTCAGTCCTAAAATTACGTGTAAAGAGTCTGTACTAATACTAATTGATCTCAGAAAGTTTTTTTTTCTATTTTTCCGTTCAGTCAAGCTACAACTCAGGTACCTTGGAATTCACCTGCCAACACGGACCAAGAGAATGTCATGGAAATAAGTACCACTCTTGTGCCATAGCACTCTTTTCTGAAGAGAAGAGTACCGAATTTGTGGCGTGTTCTATGAGTGAAACTGATCCAGCTTCTGATGAAGTATTACAGAAGGTGAGAGTATTTATAGCTATTTCTTTATCGAGCAATACAGTGTGTTATAGTTTGTCGTACACCAACCCCATTATCATCATACTTCTTTTTTTATAATTGAAGCATCTGTTCAGTTGACCTATGAAATATGAAGGATGAACAAATACAAATTCTTGGTGATATTTCAATGAGGACCAACAATTTTTTCAATTTCAGTGTAGCAAGAAAACTGGCATATCGTGGACCTCGCTAGAAACTTGCTACAACAGTGGACAAGCAGACAAACTTCTCATTCAGAATGGAGTTAGAACTTCGGAGGCCCAGCCAAAGATAACTTTCGTGCCTACCACTGTCTTCAATGACCACTTTAATCAGACTCTACAAGACGAATCGCTGACCAATTTACGAGGATTGGTCTGTGGACTTTTGCAGAATAAACCGGATTCCTGCAAAAGAGCTGAATAAATGACTTTGTTTTATTTTCCAATGAGCATAGTATCAACTGTTTCTTTCTTCCTGAGTATTATTAATAAAAATTATTATATTATTCAATTTATCGATTCGGAATATCACTGTCAAATTACTACTTCCAGTTTTTGTGAAAATTGAACATCTCACTTGATAAGCCAATCAAGAGATTGTTTTTGGTTTCGATACCATAGTAACCCAATAATTTTATGGAAACTTACAACTTTCAAGGTACCCTGAACGAAATCATAGTGGAATAAGCCGAGGCGTGGCGCAGTGGAAAGAGCGTGCGACTCGGGGGCTAAAGGTGCTGTGCTGGGTTCTTGACTCAGTCAAATCTGGAATTATTTCAATTTGGTTTGACATCTCGTGGCCCGATTGGAATAAGACTCCAAGAACAATTTCGGCTGAATGACTAACTAAAGTCTAGTTCATACCTTCGCGAACTCCGCAGTTTTTCTGCGAATAAAATGGCTGCCGACATGATTCTGCATCAACGATTGGTTCGGTATGACTAGGAGCCATTTTATTCGCAGAAAAATTGCGTAGTTCGCGAGGGTATAAACTAGACTTAAGGTCGATGACCATTCTACATCGAAAGATGTCAATTACAACTACTAATCTGTTTCTATCCACGGAGGTGAAAAACTAGCGCCCCCTAGCAGAGACCCTTGGTTTCGCTCTGGTTTGTCGCCCATCGGCAAGTCTGGCAGCAGCCGAGCTGGCGATTTGTCTAACCGTACTCCCCTCCCGACTTTTTCTATCCCCCGCCGGAAGAAGCTGAGCCTGGAGCAGGAATTTTGAAATTGGATGAAGCAATTCGATTATTTGCGAATTTTTATAAAAAAGACATTTCGATTTTGGTGGTGTCGATCAAGAAGCCAAGCAACCGTGTTTGAATAGATAACTGGCATACTTGGATAGACATTTTCAGTATGAATTCTAGACCCTATTTGCGATAGCACATAAAAAGGTCGTGATTTCCCCAGTAATCTGAAGACTCCTGAGGGTTGCTCGTAGGGGTGCAGCCAGATGACAGTAGAACAAATTTTAGAATGGAAACTGTATCGAAATTTCAACATATCAGATGTTGTCCCGATAAAACAATATTTGACGGTCTGAAGCAGAGAAATAAATGGATGAGGGAAAACAATGTCAATTTTTCCTGGATCTGATAACAAGATTCGTTATCGATTCGATAACACAAAATGAAGAAATTGAACTGATACTACCTGTCAAAAAATTGATGAAAATTTGATTAGAACTGTTACATTCCTGATTGATGCGTTTATTTGAAGTTCGGAAGTGGATGATAATCACAACATAAGTCGTCGAATAGAAGTAGATTTTTATCAAAAACCGTTGCTTCGGTCAACTTAACACACGTGTACTTTCATTTTGTACAAGTTTTGAGTTATGGACCTCTCTAAACAATGAGATTCAGATTTTCATGTTGAGAAAAACTATTCATGAAGATACTGGTACGATTTGCTAAATAATAATGCCGAGCACACTACTTAACTGTTTATTTTTTAAGTTCACTAAAAACATACTTCACTTCACTGACTAATAAAACATTCAGATCTATACAACAATACAACTAGCTAAATATTTCGAATCACTTATATACTTCTTCAAAAACTGTTTATCTTCTTCATAAATTCTTCTTAATCTTCTTAATCATCCCAGTGATATGTCTCGCCTTTAAATACTCAAGTATTGTAACCAGATGTTTCGCGTATCCGTTCCAGATTACTCACGACAGACTTCTACCCAAATAATCTCTTCTTGGAAGCGCTCCATTGAATAAATACCTGTAGCGTCAACTCATTTGTATGCGATCTATTTTTATGGTTCATTCATCGGCGTAGATAGGGAAATTTTATCAATCTCGTAACAATACATTATTTTTTCAAAAATAAAAAAACCTTCATGACATTATTTGTGATCTACACATTTCTGTACTAGACAAATCAGTTGCAAATCTTTGCAATCTATCATTTGGTTGCTACGATAGTGTGTTTTTTGTGTCAGTTTTTCCTCTGTACCAAAAGAACGACTCCACAATAAAACAAACGGATGGAATATGAAGTATCTAGTATCTGTGTCTCAGTTGATTATTACAAGTCATTTTACAAGTTAATTTTTTCGAAATTGGTTCATTCGTTATTGAAAAATTAAATGTTAACACTTTATTTAAGAAAAAAACACAATTCGCTGTCGTTTCTTGTTTATTGAGGAAATCAACAACAAACAATATCAATGGAAACAAAATCAACGGATAAGTTGCTCAAAATTACCTCCACCTATTTCCATATAATAATACAGTGGACTTTTGAAAGCGTTTATGACATTATTCAAGATGCCCGTGGTCAGCAATCGGCTGTCCCAAACAATTATCTGATGCAACTCTTACTTAATTAGTAGTAAACGGTTGTAAATGGACGACACTGTTAGTTTTTTCTGTACTGGTAGTTTTTGTTGAAGCTAGTTGTCGCAGAACAAAAAGTAGATAGTTGGCCACTGTCACTTCCTCACGAATTATTATTTATTCATCGTTGCTCTCTGTGTTCCAACATTGTTTCCACTGAAGAAAGAATAGAAATTATTGCAACCTATTATCGAAATAATGAATGTGCTAAAGCTGCTGCAATTTATAATACGAATCATCCAAACCACAACGTGAGCCATCAATACGTTAAACAGTTGATGGATAAATCTCGAACGTTAGGTTCTGTTCACAACAGAAAACATGAAGTATTTCGTCCTGTCAGAAATGACGGGGTTGAAAATGCAGTTTCAGGACATGTGCAAATGGATCATCGACAATCTATCAGTAGCTAGAGCGTCTGGTGTATCAGCTACGAGTGTTTTTCGGATTTTGAAAGCCTACAAAATAAGGTTAGTTCAAGAATTAAAGGAAGATGCTACTGATCGTCGACTTCAGTTTTGTGAGGAGTTCAGCGAGAAATTGACCAATAATCCAAACCTATTATGCAATACATGTTTTTCAGACGAAAGTATTTTCTTGTTGAATGGTGAAGTAAATAGGCATAATTGTCGTTACTCGAGTGATGTGAATCGTCATTTGGTGATGGAAACACATTCACAAATTCTACAAAAATTGAATGTTTGGGCCGGCATTCTTGGTAATCATATTGTTGTACCATTTTTCATTGGACGTGATCTCAATGGAGACATATTTAAATCTATTGCAAGAATGTGTAGATCCTACAATTACACAAATTTTGGAGAATGATGACAATTTATTAGAAAATGAAATAACATTTCAGCAGGATGGTGCACCCCCACATTTTAATGTTCGGGTGAGACAGTTTTTGGACGAACGTTTTCCAATGCGTTGGATATGCAGAAGAGGTCCAGTGGAGTGGCCAGCTAGATCACCTGATCTCATACCGTTGGATTTCTTTCTGTGTGGACACCTGAAGTCGAAAGTTTACTCTACTACGCCTGCAAATCTAGAAGAGCTGCGACAGAGAATTGTTCGGGAATGCCGATTGCTGACCCCCGACATCTTGACTAATGTAAGGAATGCTTTCGAAAGTCGACTGTATAATTGTTAGAACTAGGTGGAGGTCATTTTGAGCAATTTCTCCGTTGATTTTGTTCCCATTGATATTGTTTGTTTTTGATTTCCCCAATAAAAGAAACGACAGCGAATTTTGTTTTTTCTTAAATAAAGTGTTCAACATTTAATTTCTCAATAACAAGTGAACCAATTTCGAAAAAAATTACAGAGTTAATAGAGAAACAAAAGACCTTTGAAATGATGTATCACTCGATCCCCCCTGCCATTGAAAAAAATAGGGGGGTAGCTGCTGACCGCAAGGAGGTGAAGTTTCGGGTATGATTTTCATATTGTAACGATTTCGAGACCGGCCCCGAGACCGGCCCTGATCTTATTAATTATGCACCCTCGTTCAACTACAGCTGCATATCTGCTGGCGTACGCATCGCCGAGAACAAGCTGGAATAATCGATTGTTCGATACTATTCGAAGAGCCATCTAGACGAAATGTTCTATACTCCTGAATATTCGAGAGCCGTCAATGGAAACTGCTTGGAAGTATATAAGCGGGACAGGCAGAATGGAGAGTTAGTTACAGTTCCAGAGTTAGCGGATAGAGACTGACACCGTAGAAATAAATTAGTGAAGTAAATGTTTAGTGAATAATTGTTGTAAATAGTGTTTTAAATAAATTAGGAAAATCAGTTAGTGCAGTTTTACTACATTTGGTGTCAGAAGTGGGATGTTTAAAATAAATAAGTGTTAAAGTGTTCGTCGCGTTGAAAAACTGATAGACATTTATCGCGCCTAACAGTTAGTGACCCGTTGAACATTTGAGTGCAAAGTGGACAGTTTTGCGCGTCGCGGGACAATAAACTGAAAACTGTGTGTGAAATAAATAATAGACTGATATCTCGGCAAAGACAATAAGAGACATAATGTTTCCGAGAAGAGTTCACCTAGTTGACCTTAAAGTTAGTGAATTAAAGCAAGAGTTAGAGGAGCGTGAATTAGAAACAACTGGAAAGAAGGCCGTACTACAGAAGAGACTTTCAGATGGACTGATTGAAGAAGGAGAAGACCCCGAAACATTTTTGTTCGAAGTTTCTGGAGTCGATTTGAGTGCTATAATGAACAAACTCGAGGAAACCACGAATAGTTTGAAGGAGGAACTTCAACAAAATTCCGTAAGTCTGAAAGAACTTCAACAAAATTCTGTCAGCCTGAAAGAGGAACTTCTAGAAAATTCGAATTGTCTAAAAGAGGAACTTTAAGAAAATGTGAAGAGCCTGGAAGAAAAACTTCACGAAAATTCTAAAAATCTGGAAGAAAAACTCGAAGAAAATTCGAAAAATCTAGAAGTGAAGCTCCTGGAAAAATCGGAGAATTTGAGAGAAGAGCTTCTGGAAAATTCAAATGGTCTGAGGGAGGAGCTTCTAGAAAATTCTAAGAGTTTGAAAGAAGTTTGCGGTGTGGTGAATCGGTTGGAAGGAAGAATGGGAACTGTTGAAACAGAGATGGAGAAAATCAAAGATGACATGGAGGAAGAAATAAAAAAAATTAAGGAAACGCTCCACGATGAGATAAAGGAAAAATTTAGTGAGCTAGAAAAGCGAATGGATTCTGTGCACATTCCAGAAATTTCCAACAGAAATTCATTGCCAGATCTGAGTACTAAATTGGAGGAAGTTCAAAAAGACATCAAAGATTTCAAGGTCAGTTCGGAACCAGGAAAGCTCTCATTGAAACCGCCTCAGTTCGACGGAAATACTCCATGGTCAAACTACCACCGACAATTCGAAGCTGCTGCCAAAGCAAATGGATGGAATGCTGGGGAAAAAGCTTTAGCATTGACACTGGCATTGCGTGGCGAAGCAACAAATATTTTACAAACGCTCACCGCCCAACAACAGGAAGACTATGAACAGCTGGTAAAACACTTGGAACTTCGCTATGGCCAAGCCCACCTTGAACACGTATATCACTCACAGCTGAAAAACCGATGCCAGAAATCAAGCGAGTCGTTGCAAGAATTTGAAGCAGATATTGCACGCTTGGTTCGTCTTGCGTACCCAGCTACACCGGAAAATGTAATGGAGTGACTAGCGGTCCAAGCATTTTTGGATGGACTTCGTGACCAGGAAACCCGGCAAGCCCTAACACTAGCTCGCCCCGCACATCTCGTGGATGCATTGGCACGCGCTCTGGAATTCGAAGCAGCAAAGCAATCCTGCAAAAGCCAGAGTAGAGTCCGGATGATCGAGGAAGACCCACAGCCACAGGAGCCTACTAATATGGAAGCTGTGATGCGAAAAGTGCTGAAGGAAGTTGTGCCTGAGAGAAGACTGATTCGATGCCGAAATTGTAGAGAACTTGGGCACGTGCGTAGCAAATGTCCAACATTGAAAAAATCGACATCAACGATGAAGATCAAGAAGGAGCATTCGTCAGCCCGTATCCAACAAGCCCCAGTTAAAAATGCATATGTCGCTGTACTTCAAAGACAAGACACAGGGGTCTTTGTAGACGGTCTCATTAACAACGAGCCTTGCACCATGCTCCTTGATACGGGTGCGACTAGGACAATCCTTGGACCTACTTTTGCCAAAACACTGGCAAGAATCGAATCGTCGAATTGGAAGCTACGTACAGCAACAGGAGAGCCGGCAACTGTGTATGGTGAACTTCCAATTGAACTGACTTTGGGCAGCACTACAGTGAAACACCGGGCTCTGGTAGCGGATATTGAGGACGAGATAATAATTGGAATGGACATCATGAATTCTAGAGGATTCGAGCTGAATTTTAAAGACGGCGTCCTTCGTGTGAACGGAGAAGAGCTGGTACTTCATGGGAGAAATGAAGGAATGGTTCGAGTTCTGTTGGCTGAAGACGTAAGCGTACCGGAGAGGGCTGAAACCATTTCGGAGGCTCGCCTGGATGGAGGTGCGAGCAGTGGAAACGTGGTGATGTTCGAGCCCAAGCTACATGATGAGAAAATTGGACGAGGGATTGCACTAGGAAAAACCTTGTTGCGTGCTGATAAATTTGTGCCAGTAAGGGTAATGAATGTCAATTATTACCCGGTGACCTTGAAGAAGGGAACAATTTTGGGGCACTGCTCGTCAATTTCCTCTGTGATTAGGAGTGTACGTGGCACTGTTAGCCAAGCCAGTAACATGCCAGCAGAATTAGAGAAGTTGGTTGCTATCTCGTCCAAGGACATGGGACCAGCACAGAAGCCTAAACTGAGGGAACTAGTCAGGAAGTATCAGGACATCTTCGATACCGGAGTAGGCAGAGGCGGTAGAACAAAGGTGGTTCAGCACAAGATAGATACTGGAAATGCCCGACCAATCAGACAATCAGCCAGAAGACTTCCACTCGCCAAAAAGGAGGAGGCTGACAAAATAGTCTACGACATGGAGAAAGACGGAGTCATCGAGCCATCCGACAGTCCCTGGTCCTCTCCAGTCGTGTTGGTGAAGAAGAAAGATGGATCAACACGGTTTTGCGTAGACTACCGTCAACTGAACAACGTGACGAAAAAGGACAGCTACCCTCTCCCAAGGATAGACGACACGCTAGACACGCTGGCTGGATCTACGATTTTCTCGACCTTAGATTTGAAAAGCGGATACTGGCAGGTAGAACTGGCCCAGGAAGATCGAGAAAAGACAGCTTTTACCATCGGCTCCGGATTATGGCAGTTTACAGTTATGCCATTCGGCCTCTGCAATGCTGCAGCCACATTCGAAAGATTGATGGAGACGGTTTTGAAAGGACTATCATGGAAGACGTGTCTGGTGTATCTCGACGACATTATTGTGGTTGGCAGGTCATTCGAGGACCATGTAAAAAACTTGGAAGAGGTATTTCAGCGACTGAGAAGCTCCGGACTGAAACTGAGCCCCAAGAAATGTCATCTGTTTCAAAAAGAAGTACGTTATCTCGGCCACGTTGTCTCTGGGAAAGGAGTGGCAGTAGATGAGCAGAAGATCAAAGCTGTTAAGGAATGGCCCGTTCCGAAAGACATTCACCAGCTTCGAAGTTTTCTTGGCTTGTGCACTTACTATCGCCGATACGTGCTGGGATTTGCTAACATCGCAAAACCACTGACCAGGCTCACGGAAGGACAAACAAAGTTCCAGTGGTCAGATGATTGCCAAGATTCATTCAGGAAGTTGAAAGGAGCTTTGATCAACGCACCAATCCTGAGCTACCCCCTTCCAGACGGGAAATTCATCCTGGACACGGACGCCAGTAACGTGGGACTTGGAGCTGTCCTGTCTCAGATCCAAGAAGGACTAGAGAAGGTCATCGGTTACTTCAGCAAGACCCTCAGTAAATCGGAGCGGAATTACTGTGTCACCAGGCGGGAACTGTTGGCTGTTGTCAAGGGAGTTGAGCACTTCTACAAGTACGTGTATGGACGAAGATTCCTACTGAGAACTGACCATGCAGCTCTCAAATGGCTCCTACAGTTTAAGAATCCCGAGGGTCAAGTGGCACGCTGGATTGAGAGGCTCCAGGAATTCGACTTTGAGATCGAACATCGGGCGGGGACCAGCCATAAGAATGCGGATGCCCTATCGCGAAGACCATGTCCAGACGACTGTTCGCAGTGCCGACGAACAGAGGAAAAGGAGTCGACACTCTGCAGAACCACGGCGGTCGATGATAACTGGAATGACCACAAGATCCAGAAAGACCAAGAAAAAGATCCAGATCTTGGTTTAGTCATCGGCTGGAAGAAGAGTGATCGAAAACCGTCGTGGCAGGAAATAGCCAGTTGTTCTCCAGTCGTTAAAACTTACTGGGCCCAATGGAACTCTTTCACCTTAGACAATGGAGTCTTGAAGCGTGTGTTGGAGTCGGAGGATGGCGGGGAAGAAAGACGTCAGGTAGTAGTTCCCAGGAGCAGAAGACAGGAAGTGCTCCGAGAAATCCATGATGGGGTCACCGGAGGACATCTGGGAGTGACGAAGACCCTCCAGAAAGTTAGGCAACGGTTCTACTGGGCCAATTGTCAAGCTGACGTCAAGGACTGGTGCAGAAAATGTGCTGTATGCGCTGCCAGTAATGGGCCTCGAACAAGACCTAAGGCCCCGATGCGCCAGTACAATGTGGGCAGCCCATTCGAAAGGATCGCCATTGACATCGCTGGCCCGTTCCCACAATCTGAACACGGGAACAAGTACATCCTTGTGGCGATGGATTACTTCAGCAAGTGGGCCGAAGCCTATGCCCTGTCCAACCAAGAAGCCATCACCGTTGCCGACGTCTTGGTGAAGGAGTGGATTTGTCGATTCGGTATCCCGTTAGAACTGCATTCGGATCAAGGCAGGAATTTCGAGTCAAACCTGTTCCAGGAGATGTGTCAGATGCTGAACATCCGGAAAACGAGGACCACAGCTCTACATCCGCAGTCCGATGGAATGGTGGAGCGGATGAATAAGACGATAAACCGCCACCTGTCCAAGGTAGTCTCTGACCACCAGAAGGATTGGGACCAGTACCTCCATCTGTTCCTGATGGCGAATCGTTCCGCAGTTCATGAGTCAACCGGCCAAACCCCTGCAAGTGTTATTATGGGCCTAGAGCTGCGAATTCCATGTGACCTGAAGTTTGGGACGCCACCAGGACAAGACACTGCGGGAGATGACTACGTCAGCAAACTGCGACAGAGAATGGATGACATCCATGAACGGGTCCGTTTGAACATCCAGAGTGCCAGCGACAGAATGAAGGAGACCTACAAACAGGTGACCTTGTCTGGCTATACAACCCTAAACGTCGCCATGGACTATCACCGAAACTTCGGAACTCGTGGGAAGGTCCATATAAGATCATGAAAAGGATAAACGACCTCGTCTACCACATATATAAGCCACCACGAGGAAAACCTAGGGTAGTCCACTTCAATAGGTTGTCCCCTTACGCCGGAAACCACGATCAAGTCCGCACCGTCAGATCACCGGAGGACGAAATGACGTTTCAGAGGTTCATGTCCCTGTACTCGAACGGACAGAAAGTTCAATATGGGGTAACCCGAGAGGAGTCACGAGATCTTTTCAAGGTGCCTGCCAATTACGCGTTAGCTCACTGTGTGGCAGAAGATCTCCAAATGTCCAGAGGCATTGCAGTAGTTTTCTCCAAGAAGTTCGGTCGAATCCAGGAACTGAGAGAACAGAACCCGGAAGTTGGAGGGGTGTTATAGCTGAGGAAAGGCCAGAGAAACATCTACTATCTGGTTACCAAGAAGCGTTCTCGTGATAAGCCGTCTTATGAAGATGTTTGGAAGAGCCTTACGAGATTGAGAGACACGATGCTGGACCAGAATCTTGTAGACCTGGCAGTCCCAAAATTGGCCTGTGGGCTTGATCGGCTGGACTGGAGAGTTGTAAGAAGCATGTTGGAGACAATATTCAGATCCAGCGGCATCAACATTCTGGTGTGCTCCAACCATCTTCCTCGACCCAAAATGAAGACTGTGGAGTGCTACTTCCATCGAACGTCCAGGTGCAGATATGGAGAATCTTGCAGATATCTTCACACTCCAAGAATGACGTTTCGGGGCGAAACGTCTTTAAGAAGGGGGCAATGTAACGATTTCGAGACCGGCCCCGAGACCGGCCCTGATCTTATTAATTATGCACCCTCGTTCAACTACAGCTGCATATCTGCTGGCGTACGCATCGCCGAGAACTAGCTGGAATAATCGATTGTTCGATACTATTCGAAGAGCCATCTAGACGAAATGTTCTATACTCCTGAATATTCGAGAGCCGTCAATGGAAACTGCTTGGGAGTATATAAGCGGGACAGGCAGAATGGAGAGTTAGTTACAGTTCCAGAGTTAGCGGATAGAGACTGACACCGTAGAAATAAATTAGTGAAGTAAATGTTTAGTGAATAATTGTTGTAAATAGTGTTTTAAATAAATTAGGAAAATCAGTTAGTGCAGTTTTACTACAATATCAAAATTAGTCCCCCTAGAAATTTCAATTAACGTGTTCTTTGAAATTTTCGATCACACGTCCGTTTCTGACCTATAAGGGGGTCAAGTTTTTGTTGGAACGCCCTGTATGTTAAATACAAGACAGCTAGTTACTGTTTCCGTTATTTCACAAAATAACATACAGAGTGTTTTGAACTTTTATCCTTACAAAATTAAATGAACACACTAACTGAATAATGCTGATTTTGATCGACGTGTTCAATTCTGTGTGGTAGAAAGTGGCCATGCAATTGCAAATACGCAGTTTCTTCTCAACG
Organism: Chrysolina americana; assembly: GCA_958502065.1. NCBI lineage: Eukaryota > Metazoa > Arthropoda > Insecta > Coleoptera > Chrysomelidae > Chrysolina > Chrysolina americana. The sequence goes on from OY293418.1 coordinate 16,111,954, forward strand.
TCTGTTTTTCTCAAATGGTACAGGTACTCGTCATAATTGTCGATATTGGGCTGATTCTAATCCCAACATCCTCAAGAATCAAATGTATGGACTGGTATTTTTGGTGTTCCTTTCGTTGGCCCTTTATTCTTAGAATGTAATCTAACGGGGAAATTGTATCTGGTACTCCTTGAGAACACAGTTAAACCTATGTTAATAAACATTTTCAAAAATAACCATAATTATCTGAAGGATCAGTTGATATTTCAACAAGATAGTGCTCCTCCGCACTATGCTCTGCCTGTTCGACAGTATTTAGATCAATACTTCCTGGGTCACTGATCCATTGGCCTTCACGATCACCTGACCTGTATCTCTTAGATTTCTTCCTGCTTCACTAGAAGATTTACGACAACGGATCACAAATGAATATCGCCTCATCACCCCAGTATGTACGACAACATTTCAGCAGAATCTATATCATTGCATAAAAGTTAGAGGTGCATATTACGCGCATTTGTTGAGATGAGAATAATGAAAGTGAATTTAATAATAAACTTATTATGGTTCATTCCAATTTGAAGTAATTCACTTGTTGTTCAGAGAATTTCACGGGCTTTTAAACAATATGTCAGTCTATGTCAGTCGACCCTTATTCCCTATTCAACTTTAAAGGGTTGATCATCCCCTTGAACGAAGCTTGACGTGACGGTGCTGCAGGTAGAACAACAAAATGTCCCCCTCTAAACTAAAATCAACTTACTTTAGGGATCTCTCCACAAACACAAACTTATCACAAATTTCAAGTGCTCAGACAGACCAATCATCATACGATAGCGTCGACGTCTGCTATCAACTTTTACATATTTTTTACATTACTGTGGATGATCAATAGAGGTGTTGTTATGAATCAGCTTGGAAATTGTTGGGATAACAGTCATATTATATGATACAACCAGTTCCACCCACCCACGCTATCATTATTAGTCTAACAACCTATCGGTACCCACTGTTGCATCCAGTTAACAATAATAAAGATTTATTCGTTTCACATATTGATTTGTGAAAATTTCAAGAAATGATGTGGAAGAGTTTGAATTATTTCATATTAATCTTATCTTACGGTTATCAATCACAGGTGAGTTTAACGTGTTATTAATGAGTGCTAATTTTGAACGAAATGTTTTCAATGATTGGGGTGCTATTCTGGAAAGTCCATTTTTCGTTGTGATTTTCATAGGTAGATTCGAACAGAAATCAAAAAGTGTACCAGAGAGTTCCTAATAAAAAAAAACTCTTCTCTCCACACATTCTAACAAATTGGAAAATACTAGGCATATATCTGTTAGAAAACAACTACTAAATCTCACAAACACTGAATTACATTTGTAATCCATTTTTATAATACGGTTCTGTGATGAACTATTTCTTTTGTTTGAGATTTGCAGACAATTGCTTCAGTTTGAATGTAATTGTTTCCATTTCCTGAAAATGAAGTAGGCTTGTAAGATATTCCTAATGACCTCTAATATATCTTAAAAACGGCTATACATTCTCGAACTTCTAAGATATGTCTCATTACCACATGAGTAATCAACGGACATTTGAATAGACGGTTGTGGTCTGGCAGATATTAGCCTCAATTTTCATTTTGTGGGAATCACTTGAAAACGATTGCAGATACCCAACAATCGAAACTTTGAACCATAGACATCTGTTTTTTTTTCTCTCATTTAGGAAATGAAAGTCCAAACAATTTCATTCAATATTCCTTTTGTCTCCATTGTGGTTTGTTAATCAGTCTTACCCAGCGATCCCCTCATAGTGGGGGGCTTAGAACTGTATTTCAAGATAACTGCTATCTAAAGCACCAATTTTTTTTTTTTTCGTATACTTAAAAATGAATGGAATAAGTTGAAATACCTAAAAAATACTTTCCTATTGAAATAAAAAGATTGGAGTTTCTGATAGTCTATCTAAAATATTGTGTCATTTTGTGGAAACTTCGACCTTGCAAGCCTATTTTTTCCGGGTAGTGCCCCAGTTCCCATATTCCAGTGGACGGAGAGCTGCAGATAAACCACCACCTGTATTCTATATATTTCTCATTAAGTTCTTTGTATTCATTGAGTATATCATCATAACCCCTAGCAGTGTTAAAAAAACTGAAAATCATGATATTTATCAATTGGATATGTACTGAAATCTTTGAAAATGGGTGATTTAGATGATAGTTTATCTTCCTATTTGGAGGGTAAAGTTTTGTATTTTGAATCAAGTTGTTTGATATAAAATTCCTTCAAACTTTCAAAAATTTTATATTTAAATTTCATAATAATACTAACTAATATAAGACCATTTGTAACGACTGCCCTGAAAAATAATCAAAACAAAAAATAATCTGTCCAGATAATTGAACTGTTAAGGGCCTTACAGAGCCTTGGGTATTTATTGGAATATAATCATATCAATAAATTTCAGGCGCTGAGCGATGTGAAAATATCGGTATATTATGAAACTCTCTGTCCTGATAGCATTGAATTTATCAATGAACAGTTGTTCCCATCCTACAAGAATATTGGCAAGCAACTGAGGATTGATTTGATTCCATATGGATTTGCAACGGTAAGAGAAATAAAAATTATGGAAACAGAAATAGGTCCGTATTCAAAATCAAACTCGATATTTTTTTTTAAACTGATTCGTCTAGCAACAGTTATGTTTGATAATTGAGCGCAAGAAAATCGTCAAAGCAACTGGCAAATATATTAATGTGTATGTGTCATACAGTGACCGCCAAAAAGTATATACCATTTGGGAAAATGTTTATTATTAGAGTATTGAAAAAAAAAATATTAATTTTGCATATCCGACAACCTGAAAATCAATGCTGGCATATGTCACGTGATAACTAGTATGGCGGCAAATTGAAAAAAACTACTATGACGTGGCAAAAAGTAGGTTATGATAGCAAGGAATCAGATAACTATATTCCAAAGAAATTGTATATAATTAAATTTTTTAATCATATAAGTACCAAGTTTCAGGTAAGAATTTGAGAAAAGTGAAAATTTCTATTTTTTCTTTACAAATAGGTATCCAATTTATTCCTACTGTATATTGTAGTGAAACAGTTATATGTCGATGGTAATGACCCTTGATTTTAGCCGGGATCCTCGCTGTTATATTGGTTCGCATTTAACATTTTTATCAGAATTCCAGTTCTATTGGTTTTCTTTCGAGTAATTTTTTTATGACTATTGAAAAAAGAACACTTTCGATGTAACATTTTCGTTTCGTACCAAAATAAATCACAACAAGCCATGTCCTGTAGGAATAAATCATGACACACGCCGTGGCCAATCAGTGACAAGCAGATTAATTTCTCAAAGTTGTACACAAAATAAGAGTGATAGAGAATGTTCATATAGGTATCACTATAGCAGAGTTTCGTGACTCAGTTGGATATGTAAACAGGATACCTCGATTTTTATTATTTTTCCGAATAAGAAATACATCTTAAATGAGAACCAGTCCACAAATCTGAGAAAAGGGGTTCACAACAGACCCTATAAACAAGGAAATCATTAGAAACATAGGAAACATCATAACACCCGGAAGAGCGACCTGGACATGCCCGACACGGAAACATGCCTGGGCGGCTTTTATCCCTTCATACTCACGTTTGGAGTCGAAACCTGATGGCTTGTGCCATCATAACCGAATTTCCATGTGTTTATATACTGTGTTTCAATTGTGATTTCTATTCAAAATTATTAGATTATATAGATAAATAAACACTTTAGTGATTATTGTTAGCGCAATACCACAGCCGTCTTAATTCTCCTAGCCATGGTGAAGTAATTTGACAACACGGTGAAAGCGCCCTACCATGCGACGACATTGGTCATTGTATTGTGGAATGGTGATTGTTGAAGAAGTCATACTAGGGTGAATTACTTGTGTTCTAATTGATGAATGAACGTATACGATTCATGTGAAATAGCTTATGAAAAATTGGTAAAAATCCAGTGTTTGATTTATCAGTGAAAGTGTGTTCAAAGCCCATCAAAAATAGTGTTTACCCAAATGTGATGGTGAGGTTATCTACGTATACCAATTTCTGCTTCTGGAGGGATTTTCTACTTAATTTATGCCAATATGCCTACTCGTTGTTGTGTGACAGGGTTTAAGTCGAACTACGATTCTCAATAAAAGAATATAACAGTATTTTATTTCTCGAAAGAAAAGGAATCGCGAAAGAGATGGATTCATGATGCAATACCTTTTATAAATTGGAGTCCCTCTTAAAGATTTGTTGTGAGTGCGATTCATTTTCATGATACTGATATCATCAGATATAAAACAATTCCTCTACCAGATAGATCAATAAAAAAATTCTTAAACGTCCAAAGTTGATAAAAACTATAGTTACTTCAATGTTTCCCAATTATTGAGAACTAACCCCGAACTCAGAAAAATTTAGATATTCATGATAATTTAATAGAACAGTTTGAAAAATTAGATATCATCCACAGTCACGATCAATTAGTTAGGGAATATGACAAAAAACCAAAATTTGATAATTGGAAAGTTCATCATACTTATAGTAAACTTTATTTCTGTTAGGTTTGCAATCAGATGTTTTATTATCTGATAATAAGAATGAACTGAGAATAACTTCGCAAATTATAATATTGAATGAGATGCAGGTCCAAGTTCATCTTGGTAATAATAAGTTGGGATTCAGTGAGTTGAAATGGATTATTACTTTTGATTTGAAATTGAGAAGGTGGTCACAACTTGAAAATATTCTGGTAAAGTTCGGAAGAAACTCAGATCAGACCGATGCAAATATGATTTCTAATTTGATGGGTAAAAGTCTGTTTGTTATATTTGGAAAAAATCCTTCTACTATCTTGTGAGAATAACGACCAACATTTTCATTCACTCACACATTCATTCTTTGCCTTTTGAGAAAAATGTAAGGGATAATCAGCCCTATACAGTATTTCTTCCGTTAAAAATAACGTCACCGTTATTCGCCATTTCCGTTATTTTGCTATTGCTTGGTAACAGCAAAATAACGGAAATGGCGAATAACGGTGACGTTATTTTTAACGGAAGTGATACAGCATAGGGCTGATTGTTAATATCATTAGTTTCCTTTTCATTCAGGAAGTACACTAGGAAGTACAGTAATGTTTTCTATTGTTAATTCATTTATGAGTATGTTTTTAATTTTTTGTTGTTTTTTCTCTCTGTGAGAGACAGAATTTTATTTTATTTTGTTTCACAGTATCATATAAGTATATTTAATGGTGGAAAAAGAGGGCTACTGATAAAATACCCACAAAAATGAAAAGTAACGCAACACAGTAGTACCACATCTATGGGTATTGTGGAAACCTACCATACATTCATTTCAAACAATTTACCTGATTTTGGCACATTTACTCTATATTACCTTCTAATAACATATTATTTTCATCAGTCAGACTTCAAATGAAGAATCTGAAAAATCGAGGATCATCTTTGTGGTTTAGAGACTCATCAGAAAAAAAAATGCGGTGTTGCCGATTTTCTCACCACGGCTCTGAAAATTAAGACGGCTGTGGCAATACACGAATTTATTTGCGATTTGGTGTGTGTTCGATTCTCAGATGATCGGCTCAAATGTATGTTTTTCGATATCTACTATTGTACGAATGATTTCTTCATATCTTGCTAAAGAAATATAAATGCAGCTAATTTTAATTTTCTTCTACTAGAAGTAACACATATTTGAATTGAATGATGAACACTGGTTGTAGCTCTAGATAAAGTGTGTAATGACTATTACTCACTCGAATGAGTTACGACGCTCACCCAAGGCTCGCACACAATCTAAATTCTCATGAGTAATAATAACCATTATTACCCGCTACTTGAATGATGTGCTATTGTTGCTTCACAATCATTCATTAAACACACGAAACAGACGAAAACCATCAGCTACATTTACCAAGATTCAAGTATTTGCTGATCTACAGATTTTTCCTTCTACCTCTCTCGGCATATTTAATGATGTTGATAATATAATAATATAAAATTGAAGCATCATCAATATTGTCTACATTGTTAATGATGTTTTGCTTTTTGGCTGAGATAATGAAAATTCATAATAGAAATAACAAAAACAGAGAAATAAAATTCGTTCGGTGTTTACGATCAGCACTGAAATCATGGCATGCTTCGGCAAAGCAACGACTTTTCCGAACTGTAAAATGATCAAAACGTGTTAGGAAATACCATTGGTCAAAATATTTATACTTATCATAATCAATTCTAGGTATTACCAAAATTAAGTCAGTAGCGAGTCATTCATTCATTATTTATAATTTATTCAGAAGTATCTTTGATGTGTCTTGTAAATTTTCATTGATTTTAATAACTTTCTGATCTAAAATTTTCCCACTGTGTAACGTATTTTAAAAATATAAATATCTGATTTAGGTAAACAACAACTCAGGAACTTTGGAATTCACTTGCCAACACGGACCAAGAGAATGTCATGGGAATAAGTACCACTCTTGTGCCCTAGCACTATTTTCTGAAGAAGAGAGTACCGAATTTGTAGCGTGTTCTATGAGTGGATCTGACCCAACCTCCGATGAAGTGTTACGAAAGGTATGATTATTTTATAGCTATTTCGTCATCGAGTGCGAACTATTACAGATTATTATAGTTTGCGTTCACTACTCTGATCACATTTCAGTTTCATAACATTGTTTTAAAAGTAAAAGTAGTATCTGTGGTGATGTAACGTGGTCAATATATCGTACTTTTTGGAACAGATGGCTTTTTTCAATGCCCAAATACAATTTGGAGCTTCTCTGTCAAAAGGAAAACACCTCCAGGTTTTTCAAGTCGTCCTCGAACGATCTGCCAACTACAATTATATTGTCGAAGTTTGCGAGACACGTTTTCCTATTATGCCTGGAGCATTGCACGGCCCGAATGGTATGACTGTGAACTGCCATAATCCTGAGCCGAAGGTGAAGTTTTCTCTTCTCGATCTTCCGAAGTAAGTTTTACCTGCTAGTATCCACTCTTCAGATCTAGGTCGAGAAAATCATAGAATCAGCCAACGTGTCAAGGGAGTCGTCTTTTCTCGGAATATGCTGTTATTCTTTGTCAGATTATTCAGTTGGTAATAGTCAAGAACTTCTTGAGTTTTTCAGCGCCGGTTTCAATTCTTTGAATGTTGGATATTTGCCTAATTTTTCTACAATTCCAGCATCTTTTCTGCCTGTTCGAACAACACTTTCTTCACTACTTTTTTGATAGCAACTTCGATAGTAGCAGACTCCTGTGGATCTTCAAGCATTCTACTTTTAATCTGGCTTTTATAGGATTGTTTAGCGCTCTAAAAATTGTTGGCGCATGCTACTGAATATATGAGAAATGTTGGACGAGCTAGTGTCAACGCATCCCTGGTTTCTTGGTCGCGAACCCCCTCAAGAATGCCCTAACCACTAATCGTTCCATAACCTTTTCCGATGTAGCTTAATATGTAAGGATTCGCTTGATTTCTAGCAGTGGTTTTTCAGTTGTGAATGGTATACGCTTTTTATGTGGGTCTGGCGATACCGTATTTGAAGATATTTCATCATCTATCCTTCTGATCTTGGGTGGTGGAGGTTTGTTAAATATTCTATGCTTGTCCCCGCATTGCCAGTGTTAATGCTACAGCTTTTTCCTCTGCATTCTATCTATTTGCTTTGGCTGCAGCTTCAAAATATCGGCGGTAGTTTTCCCATAGAGTTTTTTCGTTGAATTGAGGCAGCCTCAATCTTTAATATCAATATCTATTTTATTTCGAACCTTATTCAAGTACAAGCTCATGTCCAAAGTTTAATTTACGTAAACCATTACTATGGCGTGCGCAGTATTTCCAACTAGCTGATTGTTTCTTCCATTTGGTCTTTTTGTACCGATTATTTGTCTCATTTGGCCCATTTCTGCTTCGACTGTTCCCAATCTTTCTTCTAATATGTTTGTCACACCACGAAGTTCTTCTTCTGAGCCTCTTTTATTTTCGAGAATTTTTCCTTTCAGTCTTTTTTGTTTTATAGAAATCCGAATGTTGTTAAAATTGAAATTCTTTTTTCATACTTCATCGAATTCTCCAAAAGATTTTTTTTCATAATCCCCGAATATTCTCAAAGTTGTTCTTTCGATGTTCGTATCATCTAGAAGTTTATTTTCCAGAATTTTCATTTCTTAAAGTTCCTTTTTCAAACTCTTCAAGTTTTTTTGAATTTTTTCCTTCAAATTCTTGATTCTATAATTGATTTTTCTAACGATTTGGTATCTTCATCCAGTTTCTTCATTATCGTTCTGAAATCTCTCTAGAACAGATATATTTCGGGGGCTTCTCCTAATTCAATCAAGCTCTCCCAGAGTCTTTTTCGGGGCATGGCTTTCTTACCGGTTACATCTTTTATCGAGGTCCCTTTCCTCCAACTCTTGCTTCAAATCGGTAACTTTCAAGTCTGAAGGACGCACTTCTCTCGAGAACATTTTGCTTTTTAGTGATTTTTAACAATGAACAGTTACTTGTTCCACAAGATATTAGTCTATTTTACACAAGAGTTTATTGTTTCGGGTATCGAACCCATTCATATCGCGAACACACAAGTCTGTCTGGTTTTCATTTCGCAATTCGAAGACACTCTACATTTCGCGAAAACTTATTTATTTCAAGAGTTTTAAATCTCACATAAGTTGCATGGAATTGCTATCCATCCCGGTTCACTTCACTATCACTATCGACGAAAGGTTGTCTACTCACTAACGCTGGTGACACACTAGCCGGTTTGTGCCGTCGCGGCAAATTTGCCGTCGCCACTCAAAATAATTGAGCACATTTTCACACTGAGCGGCTAAATGACCGCCGATATTCAGCGGCGACCGCACTTCAGTTTCAGTTTATTGGAGTTGCGTGGGATCTGGGATTCACACAAATGTGAGCAATTGAAATGGACCAGCAACAAATTCTTGCTTTGTTGTAATACCGCCACAGCAAGAAGAAGAAAATAAACAATTACCTCATTTGGATTTATCCCATAAACCAGAAAAAAAAGAATTTGGGGCATTTTATACATTGTTTGAAGATAAGACTGGTCTTGCTTCCACTGAATATATTAGGATTTCATCATCTATTTTATCACTCATTTTGGTAATCACTAGGTTACTTATGGTTCATGCAGCAACAAACCAAGGTCAACTAATGATGGTCACCACTGCTCCAAGCTTGACAACGAGAAAACCGCTGAGTGTGTAGACATGCATAATAATACTCTCTCATAAACACTCATAGAGTGTACCCAAAGGTATAGTCTGTGCAGGTAGGGGACGGCTATTATTATAATTTGCCGTGGCGCTCCGGGGCGACTTAGTAATTTTTGGTGGCGTATTAATTTTTCAGCTATAGGAAAAGCCGGAAAACCTACAGCACCACCCCGGGTGGTCGGCGCGAACTCCAAGCATGCACCGGACGCATGAACTCACATACGCCACTATATGGATGGTGACGGTAAAATTGCCGTCGGAATAGTGACAGCAGGCGGCTGCACATCGACCGTCAACGGCATAAATGCCGCTCGTCATTTTTGCCGCCAAGTGTGAAGGCTTTCATTTAATTCTTGAAACTACTGTATGAACGACAGTAAAGTAAGTTACGACGGCAAAGCTGCCACGACGGCACAAACCGCCACCAGCGTAACTGTGTTGAATTCAGACTGTTTGTCTTGCTACCGCCTAATTTTATATGGCTGCAGTAGAGTTCTCTGGGCGTTTCTGGTGTTTTCATTTTCGCCGTTCCTTATTCGACACCTCGAATCTAGATGACTTCTCGTCCGCTGTTAAAATGGCTGAAGCGATGACATCAAGCATTCCTGACGAGCCGGAGACAAGTAGTCAGGGCCGGCCCCAGCTCGTCACAAAATGTTTTTGGTGATTAATTGTACATGTCCGACAACGTGTAAATCGATTTTGACACTTGTGATAGCCGATATGGTGGCAAATTGAAAACAAAACTATGAAGAGGCGGTAGGAGGAGAAAGATGGTGAAATATCAAAAAATATTATGTGATAATGTTGCTTGGAATATTATTTTTTACTTAGTAATAATTCGGGAAAATTAAATAGTAATTCTGAAATATCTTTCATCTGCATAGCTCCTGTAGTTGAATATTTGTATTTGAACGATAATGAGAGAACGTTTCCCAAATAGCAACGAATTGAAACAATTGGTAACTTATGAAAAATGGACTTGCTCCAGTATACCGCAAAAACCCTATGCAATAGCTATTTTCATAAGCAAATATCCAAGAGAAAACCACTTTTGCCTCCTACGACCGATGAATTATATCTGTTCGAAACTTGGCAAAGTATTCTACAAGAACTATTTTCAAATTGTTTTTAAAAAGTCGTTAAAATTGTTTTTTCCGTTAACCAGCTTGTGCGAGCCAAGTTTTCAAATGGGGGAAAACCTACCGACCGGTTTCATCAGCTTCATGGTTCTTGCTACCCATTAGTGGAGGCCAGTTCCTCCCAAGTGAATCAAAAAATCATTTCAGATATTGTTAGAAAATAAATAACGGAGGATATATCCAGCGATATCTCTAGGTTCCAGAAAAAGTACTTCAACTACCTATTGCGTCAAAATCGAGATGAAACCAAAAGCAAGCCATAAAGAATGACGGAAGAGCATTCAATTATTAATTGAAAATGGGCATGATCCAGTATTTTGCAAAAACTATATACGAAATTGATTCTACAAGGACCTTCCCTGTTACACTCTTTCGTTTCTAACAGTTATGTAAGAATTCCACGGCTATTGTGATGATAAGTAATCCAAAGTAATTTCCTGATTATAATCAAGTTTCGAATGTATTTAATCGCGAAAGAGCGTTTAACTTCATGAATGAACTTGAATGACGAAATCTAGTTAGGAAGTTTGTCGGTCTGATTCTAACTCATCCTGTATAAAAAAGTTGTGGGCGACTGGCGGTCAGTGAAGTTCGGTGCCACCCAGTCAAATGGGCTGTTAGTAATGAAATAATTATAATTATTGGAGAATAAATTGTCTCGTTATATAGGTTTTTCAGTTTTAATACTGGGTGTTATTATTTTGGAGTGACAATATTCAAAATTTCACGTTAGGAAGTAGCAGCTGATTGAATATTTCATCTTCAACTTTAAACTAATTGTTTCAAGAATATTTTTCTAGAAATAAATCATTCGTATTGATAAAAAATTATTCAACTAGTTTGAGACATACTCGGTAACAACAGTTCTATGTTATGACATTATGATATCGAAAAAATCCAGGTCAAACCGATTTTGTTCAGATCAGAATAAATTTAAAGCAGAGTATGATTTGAATTTTTCGTTGAATCTTGGCAACTTTTCAGTGCGGATCTATAATATTGATTTGTCAATTTCAGTGTAGCGAAAAAACTGGAGTATCCTGGACATCACTGGAATCTTGCTTCAAAAGTGGACAAGCTGACAAACTCCTTCTTCAGAATGGAGTGAGAACTTCAGAAGTCGAGCCAAAGATAACTTTCGTCCCTACTATCGTCTTCAATGACCATTACAATCAGACACTGCAAGACAATTCGCTGAAAAATTTACAGGGATTATGCTGTGAATTTTTGCAAAATGAACCGGATTCTTGCAAAAAAGATGAAGAAATAGGTGTTGTTTTGGTGTGAATGAGATTATAATTTATGCATATTTTGAGTTCTTTCTTTGTTTTTATAAAATACCAATAAAATGAATATGAATATATGAATCGATTTGAAATAAACATCACTGGCAATTTCATCACTAACTATCCTGTTATCGAATTTCAAGGTCTAAAATTTTACATTCATATAATGGGTACAAAAGGTTTCTGTATTTTGTGAGAAAATCGTGTAAGCATTCATTAAAAATGGGATAAAACCAATACAAATTTGAACTACTCTTGAGAACATCAGAACATGTATTACTGAGAAAATTGAGATGGTAAGCTGATGGTGGCTTCCGGGCTTCTGAAGATACTGTGGTGACTTTCGAAGATCCGAGAGTTCGAGTCGTTTGTCTGAAACTAACTGATTCGATATAAATGCTAAGCTGCTAGTTTTGTTATCTTCCACCAAATGAAAACATCAATTTCATTTCATATAAACTTCCAGATATCAATAATTTTTTCATCATCCTTATGGAAAATCGCTTTCGGTTGAATTTTCTGAATTTTTGGTAGGTTTTAGAATTTGATTTCCTTGGAAAAGTGTTTATGGGCACAAAAAAATTTTTCTACTAGTTTTAGAAACACAGGGTGTCAAAGCTGAAAAGTGAAGCTTTCTCAAAATTTTAACAATTCCGATAATTAGCAAAACGCCTATTTATACTGAGAATACCATGCCTCAATGATGGTAGAATGTTACTTTGATTTCGTATCCATAATACTTCAACAGAGTGAACGAATAAAAATCCAATTTCATTGATTTTGAACCAAAGAGTGAGTTCTCTGATGAGAATGTATGGTTTAATTTGGCCTAGATGAACCCCCTCAAATTTCATCGGAGTTTACTGACATACTTTTTTTATATTTTAAGTAGAATTTTTCACAAATCTGTACTTTTCTTTAGTTCACGAAACCTGCAATTCATATTTAAGTGAAAACAAATTATAAGCAACTACAAAAGTGTTGGAATGATGAAGCTATTGAGTATTTCATTATATCTGGGTATCACAAGAATATATTCCCCAAACCGTCATTTTTAACCGAACGCTAGCCATCTCCCTGCAAAGGTGTTGTCAAAGTTGCTGTTGGAAGGAAAGGGTAGTGAGCGAGTATTATTGCTTTCCTCACTGTCCCTAAGGTGTTGACAAAGTAGCCGCTGTCTGGACCTGTGCGCGAGAATTTTCGAGAATGGTTGGGAAATCACTCTGATCTGAATTTAATATCGACTAGGATGATGCTAACCTAGATACCTTCTCGTCACTCGTATCTCAACCAAAGGAACAGAGTAATCCGTCATTCGACTTCCGGCAATGGTGGAGGACTGACGGCGTTCTCGTGTCTCAAGTCAAGTTCATGTGTGTGAATGTTATAGTGTAGTTCGTGTTGTGATGTCTGCCGTCTTTAGTACGTGCAATTACCCAATTTATAAGTGTTTGTGACGTCTGCTGTACACCACAGTTTTTTAACCGTGGTTAAACGTGCAATCATATCAAAAAAAGTTTTTTGTTTATTTTTTTTGGGTGGAGGTATTGCCTTGAGCAAGATTCCTCCTCCAACCCCTGACGAAGTCACCACTACTCACGCCAGTAACCAGGCTGGGGTAGGGCGGATCCCTACGTAGTGGGGAGAGTGCTGGCTAAATGCGCCGAAAGAAAGCAATGGCAAGAAAAACTGAAAAAGAAGAAGAAGAAGAAGAGTAATCTGTCACTAGCAGAAAGTTTAATACAGCGTTGCCATAGGGTTCATAAGGTGTTGCTGTTGACACTAATCCAGCGATTATGCGCTGGCTGTACATGGATGTCTTAAGACCAACGATCCAGGCGCACAGAACATAACAATGACCCGAAGACTCAGCAAGGTCTAGAGGTTAGCCTGTGTGGTAATAACAGGTGCACTGAGAACTTCTCCAACTGCAGTGTTGGAGGTACTGCTGAGGTTTCCGCCGCTTCTGTTCTGGATTAGGAAGGGAGCAATGGCAGCTAACTTAAGGATGCGGTACTCAAGAGTCTGGGTAAGCGAAGGAGCGACGATTGGCTATGCAGAAATCGCGAAGTGGGCGGAGCAGGAGACTACTTTTCCGTCCTCAGAGTCAGAAGCACACAAGCTAGACTACGATGGAACAGAAAGTTTGCTATCACGATTCCGAGAAGAGAACAATGGGAAGGAAACACAGTGGAGTTTCGCACGGAAAGCCTAATATGTTACGAGGACGGTTCGCGTCTGACTGACAAACAGGCTTCAGGTGCAGGGTGTAGGCATCTATGTAAGACATGTAAGGCAAAGCTACGCGCTTGGCAGATACACAACAGTTTTCCGAACTGAAGTGTTCGCCATCTTAACCGCAGCTACGAGACAAGAGGTGGTACTTGTACAGGAATGCAGAAATGCTCTCGAGAAACTATGTGAAAGTGGTATGGGTTCAGAGTCACATGGCAGACAAATTTGCTCAAACCGGTTCCGTAACAGCAACCCTTGGGCCGAATCCTTTACTAGGCATCGCAAGAAGCCAAACCTCTTTAAGCTTCGATTACTCGGCGAAAGAAGAGCTGAATCAACTTTGGAGGAATGATACCGGCTGCAGGCAGTTGAAAATCTTTGTGTTTGACTCCAGCAAGTCAAAGACGGCATGGCTTCTACGCAGAAACCACCAAACACTACGCCTCATCGTAGGAATACTAGCAGAGCATAACAAGTTGGCATACACCTATCACTAATAGGAATAGAAGACAACCTCACTTGCCGTAAATGCGAAGAAGACGAAGAAACTTCATCTCACTTCCTCGGTAAGTGCCAAGCGTACGGGAGGCTAAGATTTGGAATCTTTAGAGTCTCCAACAAGAGAAGCAAACTAACCTGAAATGGACTAACTTTCATCAGGAGGTCAAGAAAGTTCGAAAAGGAAGACTAGGAGGGAGAATTGTGGAAAACAAGGAATGGCAAAAAAGAGTTCATGTGAGCCTACCTGCTTGGTGCATCCTCCCTAATTCACTACTACTACTACTGCCCCTGGAATACCGTTTCACCATCTGCAGCTGCCCTGGACCTTCCGCAAAATTGAATTTGGGAGAGTGGAACATACCACTTCGAATATATGGTGCTCAAGAAATATATAGGACTTCAGTTATTATGGGAATAATAAAGTTGGATCATAGCAACGACTGCTTTTGACCAGTTAAAAAAAGCACGTTGAAGGTGAATAAAATAGGAGAAGTACTTCTTCGGGCAGACCTATATGGGTGACTACAAAGCCAGCTCCTTTCACGTTTAGAGTTCTAACCTTTCTAGATATCACTAGTCTTGGCCTTTGTCTGTGATGTGTCACATTTACCGTGGTATCCGGAGCATGACACTTTTCCTACCATCCTGCGGCCCTCTCCGTGATCCTGATTGGGGCGCCCCAGTGATAGATTTCTTGATGGGAACTTGTGTTGCAATGGTTTATTTTTTTAGGGCGCTTTACGCCACACCGAATTAATTTTCCTCTGTCCATACCAATTGAAACGTTGTGAAAAAGTGACAGAAGAAGAAATATCTCTTTCATTAACACGATGGGGGTCCGAAATGTAAGGAATCATAATCAATATTAAGTAAAGTAAATATAAAGAACAATATGAGTCCTGTATACTTCTTTTTCTTATTATTATCATCACTATTTTATTTGTCACATAAAGATCATGCGTAAAATAATTGATTAACACAGACCGTTATCCAATTTCAAACGTCTTGAAAGTTTGACCCGTCTCCCGTCGCAGGATCCGCTACTGTTTTTTATCTTATATTTGATTGTTGAATGTTAAATAAAACATGCACTCCGTTTCTTAAAAGCATAATTCATCGACTTCTCTTCCAGCAGAGAATGATCCTTTAAATTTTACATTGTGTGCGTGTACTAGTACCATGAATTCATTCGTGGCAGTTTTTATGAGTGTAGTTGCTCTGAGCAATGCTGTGGAAAATGTGGTACGTAGTACGAGTATTTATGTTTAGTCTGATATCTAGATAAAACGTTGCATTTTGGAGTAACTTCAACACATGAAAACCAACCGTCAAAAATAATTGCAATCTCATCACTTCCATTAATAATATGCGTTTAATCGGCTCTAAGAATTTATTCAAAATCTATAAATGCATGAAGCCTGTTAGTTTTGTCAACTTTTATCAAGTCAAACTGAAATTAACCAGAGGAACGAAAATGATACGGTGTCACTAGTAGTAGTAGTAGTCACTAGTAGTGTGACTTTTGACCTGCTGAGAGATTGTGAAGCTAACTAGTTTTTTTGAGAGGTTCTTGTTTTTTATATTTGTTGTTAATAAATATACAGGGCCATACAATGAGAGCGAGACCTTCCATAAATTCATTGCTAAATAACTGGATGAATTTTTCTCAGTTGGCCTCCTTTTCGAACTCTAATTAATGATAATATACTTGGTAGTTGTGGTTTCCTGGGCGAGTTGAAACTTTCGTTTTTCAACTGGTTACCCTTGATTTTTATCAGTTTAGGTGTTTCTTCGCAAAAAATTATGCATAACACACAAATGAATATTTTCAAGATATTTAGCACAAATTTTCTTATTCCAACTTTTTTCACTCTTTGAATATAAAATGCTGAGATTAAGTCAGTTCAAACCCACTCTAATGATTTTTTGATCTTATGTTCCTGAACGCAAAGCTGGAGTCTATGTTCAAAAGAATGGTCAGCTGGAGTAAAACTCCGAAAAGCATTCATTATTCGCAGATTTACTTTCTCGGAACAGACTAGGGGCTCCACGAATACGCCACTTTAAAATGTCCTCATGAAAAGAAAACGAGTTTCGTTAAGTCAGGTGATCTAGCTGGCTATCTTGCAGATTCATTTCGCCTTATCAATTTCTGAGAAACTACTCCATTTTGACGCTCCTGGGAAAGTGTTCTTCGGCTTCCGGACAATTGCCCAAAAACAATTTCCCAAAAGACAATTCCCCGAAAACAGTTGCCCGAATGGACAATTGCCCGAATGGACAATTGTCCGAATGGACAATTTCCCGAAACACAATTGATACCTACTATAATAATTAAGGTTACTCATTGAAATTTCAACTGTGTGTCATGTTAAAGAAACTAGACCATATTTGATTCATTTTACAATACAGAGGGGTGGAACAACAGATTTTCCAGCATTGCAAAAAGGCGAATCTGTCACCAGGTTAGTTCGTTCAGTTACAATCGAGTCAAAAAATATAAAAAATCGTCTTTTTTGTCGTCGACGATGAACATTCCACAGGATTAGGTTAAAACTTTTATTGGTATAATATTGGTATTATATTCCGTAATATATCCAGTGATAAGGCATTCAACATGATCGTACGCGCAATTAAAAATCTATTGGTATCACTATATTTAAATACATTTTTCGGTCAATTGTCCTTTCGGGCAATTGTTCTTCGGGCAATTGTCTATTCGGGCAATTGTACATTCGATCAATTGTGTTTCGGGAAATTGTTCATTCGGGCAATTGTCCATTCGGGGAACTGCTTTCGGGGAATTGTCTTTCGGGCCATTATCCTGGATCCGTGTTCTTCAATGCAATCGAAATAATTGTCCTTTGAAAATATAAATCCCTCGGGAAGATGGTCACTTGGTGACTGAGAAACGTGTCGAAGTGTAAAAATAACGGTTTGGTGTCAGGATGAAACTCCAATATATTTAAATTGGTTCCTATATAGTTAAATGTCAGTCAAATTCCTTTTTCTTGATAGGTTCAATCCAATGTT
Source organism: Chrysolina americana (assembly GCA_958502065.1). Classification (NCBI taxonomy): domain Eukaryota; kingdom Metazoa; phylum Arthropoda; class Insecta; order Coleoptera; family Chrysomelidae; genus Chrysolina; species Chrysolina americana. Next base: position 16,129,466 of record OY293418.1, read on the forward strand.
AACTCGTGGAATCGCAATGATAATACTTATTCCAACTTGCGAAGTTTGAATAACATACTTATTCCGAGTTGTAAAGTCAGAATTACACTGATTTCAACTTGCAAGAAATTAGGCTAATTTAGTTCTTTGTGGCCCTTCAACGCTTTCGTTGTTTCCCTTGTTTGTGTTCGTATCGTGATTTGAGTTGTTTCTATCATCATAAATATCACCTTTCTCAGTATTGGTGGGAATTTTAGCTCTCTCAGTGCTTTCATTAATTTGAAAGTATATTGAGAATTTATTTAAATATATGAACATTATGTAAGACTTCATGCACGCTTCATTTTACTTAAAATAATGATTGGTCGGTTTAACCTACCTTTTTTTTAAACAACCTTATCAAGTTTACAAGACTTCAACTGAATGTTACATTTTCGAAATTTCTCAGTTATAAATGCACCAAATTCAAAATTCTTCATATAAGTACGACTGAATAAAATATCAAATTTTTTTCAAATTTTGTTAAGGGTTTTCATGCTGAATTTTTTTTTTCAAAAATTGATATTTATGCCTAGAATTCCTTTATATGGACTGCACTGTATTTGCTTTTCGGATGAACAAACTGGGACACGGACAACAATTAGCGACGCTAGGCGCAAGCACGGAGCAGTAACGTGTATGCTCTTACAGGATCGAGTATTACTGTGACTTCCTAACTGAATTGTCAACAAGAATTGAAATTAATATTCTTTATTAAGCAAATAGTTATACTTATACTTCTGGCTTATATTTTTTTTACACAAAGCCACGTAGCACACTTATTTTGGAACAATATTAGAAACAATATTGTGACAAAATTGGCAAAATATTCAAACGTAATATTGGCGGCAAAAAAGAATATGCACATTTTGCGATATTGGTTTAGTACTTATTACTAGGATAATATTACCGAGATATTCACGAAATGATATTGACCTCGATATTGGTATCTACGCTTATCTCACTTTCCTCATCGAATTCGACCACCAACAATTTCCTTTTTAGTATATTACACACTACCATCGAGTTCAAACCGATCTCGCAAAGTTCACAAAGTAAATCCCACAAACCTTATATGGACAAAAGTCTCATACAAAATTCCAAGCAATGATGTTGGTGTTGGATTTGAAAAAGTCGAGTTATCACCATTTGCATTTTGTCATAAAAAAAAATCGTAGTAGGCGAAACATCGACATTTTCTACATTTCTAAAGATGCCCTGAAGCTTAAAAAATCGATTGAAGAAATGTTTGTTGAGATATCTTCAATTGTTTTGAAGTTATGTATTTTTCTGTGGATACATGCACGATGCTATTTGACACATAAATTATCAAATCTATTGCAGATAAGTCTACGAAACTCAGGTGCATTATATCGACAATTCAATGGTGAATCCAAAACTGTAACAAAATAGAACTTGCTATGTAGTTAATTTTGGGACATCCTGTTGAAACTTATAAGAGCTTTTATATTTCAATATTCCACTATATTTATTATTTTGTTACCCTGGGTATATTGAGGGGGTAAAAGTCAAGAGCAATTGAAGAAAATTCGAACAGTTCGTTTCTCATCGAAAAGGGAAATCCAGGAGAGAGCTAAAGTGGAGAACTAGAGATTGATGTCTACTGATTTTTATCCAGCAGATGAGAGGACAAGACAACATTTTTATTCGCCAAAAATTATCTCAGATATTTGGTTATTCGATCCTAAATTCTTACGGCAGAGTGAAGGATACCGGCCTAAAAAAATAATGCTTGAATCTCCAGAATCAGAGGATACTAAGGAACTGAAAAGAAAATATATCCAAGTTTGCAGAACAGAGCCAGAAAAAAAGTTTACTTTCCGACATGAAGCATTCCTCAAAATGGTTGAGACTGGTGAGATGTACAGCATGGTGTCACAGGTTCCTACAGGAAGTAAAGACATGCTTGAGTTCTCGAGAGTTCCAGCAAGAACTGAATGTATGAAATGCAAAAGAAATTGAAACAGCTGAAAAGTTGTGGAACAAGCAATATCAGCCGGAGAGTTTCCCTGAAGAAATGACATCTTTGGAAAATGGAAGACAGGTGAGAAAATACAGTAGAATTTTCAACCTTCATCCTAAATTGAGGAATCAAATTATTATTTTCGAGAAGAGATTAGAACCAATTTAGCAAAAATTCTTGATGAAAAGACTAGGGAACCAATCATTCTGGATCCTAAACACGACTGCACGAAATTACTCATAAGACATTTTCATGAAAAATTTAGACATAGAGGACCAGAACTGATCCTCAACGGAATACGACAAAGATAGTGAATGATCAATAGTAGAGCAGCAGTTGAATCAGCCTTTCCAGATGTCAGAAATGGAGAAATGAGATGGCCGAACTACTTCCACCACTGAGGGGACAATTACCAAAAGAACGATCCAGACAAGAAGTTAGACCGTTTGTAAATGTTGGGATGTATTATTTTGGACCAATCCACGTCAAAATTGGTAGAATAAATGAATAGAGGTGGGGAGTAATTTTTACTTGTCTCTCTGTAAGAGCCATTCAATTTGAGGTAGCTCATCGCCTCAACATTGAGTCAGCTTATTGTTGCTACAAAATATATCAAAAGGGCTTTTCAGAACTTAGACCGTGCAGTTGTTGTGAATGCAATGTCTTTGAGAGGCATTGACTTCAAATTCAACCCACCAACAACGCCTCATACGGGCAGAACATGGGAAAGGCTGATAGGACTGGTGAAGGAAATTATTTCGAAAGATTTGTACAACCAATCTCCAAGAGAAGAAACTCTGAAAACCTTCTTAACTGACAGACCGTATCGTGAATTCTAGACCTTTATCTCGAGGATCAAGCAGTCCAACCGATCTTGAAGCCATCACTCCAAACCAGTGTATGTAATAGAAAAAATCGAAGATAATGTTGGAGAATTTCTGGAAACAATGAGTCAGAGAATATTTACATACTCTATCAAAAGGAAGCAAATGGACGAATAATCAAAATCCAGTTCGAATGAATGACGGCTATACTAGAAGAAAAATAGTTTCTGTAGCAGGAGTGAGGATGTTAAAACCTATCAGAGCTTTTACAGTTTCAATATTTCCCTGAATATTCCTGTGTATATTGAGAGGAAAAAAGAAGTTATTGAAAAAAGAAAAAAGTCAAATACAAAGCCGAGAAAAAAAAATTGTTTTATTGGAAATTTCTGAATCATAACACTGTATATAAATTGTTGAACCTATCATAAATCAAGTCAATAGAAAAAAAATTATGGATCATGCATACCATGCGCGTATTTTTTCTTCTGATCTTCATTCCATCAGCCTGTAGTGCCTCTTTCAATCGTGCAAGCGCCCTTTCCTGTCAATGAAGGTGAGGTGTCAGAGAACGTTTCCAAAGAAATATAGTTCTATCAGGTGGCATTTTTTGATTTGGGGATTGCGGTATTGAAAGCTCAGACCGCCTTCACAGAAAGTGTTTTTTTTTATCAGGCCTTAATTCTAATGTCAATTTTCCACTGTTGAATATAAATCACTAAAATTTTTCGATATTCTTCGGCCCAAGCAAACTTTCTCCGCCACTCAAAACACCAAAACTACTTATATTTCATTGACTGGTACAATATATTTCATATTCTGCTGATTTGAAATAACTTTGAGGTAACATTATGATGAATTATGTAAAATCTCATGATATTTGAATTTTTTGTGCAGGACACCATCAAGGTTGCTATATACTATGAAGCGTTATGTGGGGACAGCGTCAGGTTCATTGCCAATCAGCTATATCCGCACTATAGTGAAATAGCAAATCACATAGATTTGGAATTGGTGCCTTATGGAAAGGCCTTGGTAAGCAACTCAATTCTACTTTCAATATTTTCTAACTTGAATCACATAATGGGCATAATCGTGTTGTCATCCAGAACATAATTCAAATTATTCTTCCTAACTATAAACGGTATCTAATCAGTTCAAGCAGACAAAAAAATTCCAACAAAATAGACAGTCACCTGAAATACAATTATTATACTTCGTGAGCCTAGCAACAAATCAGTTTGAAAATTGATTTTTAAAATTTATCAACAAAATACCAGAGGCTGCGACCTTTATCACATTATTTTAAATTAATTATTTAAATTGTAAATCCTAGACAAAGAATTCATGAAGTATTAGATATCTAACAAAAAAACATAATATTATATTCCCATACTTCTAAAGATAACTTTAAACATTAAACTTTATATACATATGTTTTATATCATATGTCTTTATCATTTTATCATCATCATATCTGCATCTACATAAACATTTTACATTATTTAACAAACATTTTAACATTTTACCTTTTGATATTTCAAACATTTTTACAGTTTTACATAATTCTGAATTTTTTTTATTATTTATACTTACGTATACTTTGTTTTTATACCCAATAACAGTGGAACGTAGAATAGTATTTAAGTATATATAAATATTTTTTTTCCTTCAATTTTATATTATACCTCTTAGTTTTTGAATGAATCATTGTTGAATACGTCCACAAACATGCAGTGTTAAAGCTGTATAAGTGCATTCCACCTCTGTACCTAATCTTTTGTGATTACGTCTTTTTTTTTCCGTTAGGAATTTCCCAGACAGGCCCTGTCTCCGGAGCCCCGATACTTCCGGAGGGCGCGCTGGACCATTTATCCCAATAACCACTCCCCACGCCGTGGGGTAAGAGACTGTTGGGTCAGAGAATCATATGCCCTGAGCAGGCGGAGTGAACCAAGAATTACGGCCTTCTGCATTCGTCCGGCTAAGATTTTTGTCATATCACGGAAGCCGGTATGATTTTTAAGTTTGAGAGCAGTGTGTCCATCATTCCACCAAAGACCCCTATTATCAGAACCACCATTTTGACAGAATGGTTTGGATAAAGCCTGCGGAGTTCAAGGAGTAGATCTCGATATTTAGTCCGTTTTTCCTCCTCTTTTCGGACGATTTTCGTTTCACCAGGAGCTGAAAACTCAATGACAAAAATCCTCCTACTTTGATGGTCGAGGAGGACTACATCAGGCTGATTGGCTTGTATTTGCCTGAGGGTGGGGAAGGAGTAGTTCCAATAGATTCGGTACTTTTCAATCTCCACAACGGACTCAATATCCCCCGGAGCATAAGGCAACACCGGTGTCTCGTCTACACCGTACTAGTGTCGTAGATTGTAGTACGAGTGTCGTAGATTGTAGTACAACACTCGTAGTGCCGCGTTATGACTGTGGATATAGGCTGAGACCGCATAAGCTGGACAAGCTGACAGCAAATGCATTATGGTATCAGCTGCCCCACGACACGCTCTGCATCTAGTGTAAGGACCTCTATACCCATCACGTGACTACGGTAGACGAGGTTGAAGACACCATCCTGGCAGGCCATAATGAATCCCTCGGTTTCCGACTTCAGCCCACTTGACCTGAGAAAAGCGAAGATCAGGTTTCTGGATAAGCCAAGGTCTTCAATGCTCTTGAAGAAGACCTCATGCATTGGCTTATCCTCATGTAGCTGTAGCAGCCTGTCACACTCCGCAGCTTCCATATGTGCTTTTTGCTGAACGGGTTCCAACTCGGTGACAGAGTTTGGGTTCGTCCGTTCAGTGTCGAATAGGAGACCGAGTTCATCGGCTGCACAGGTTGCTGCCTTAAAAAGAAATGCTCCAATCCCTGCTTTTTCGTGATCGCATACCAAGCAGAGAAGGGGATCTGAACTCCTGATCCAGTACCATTCTGTGATGTAGACACTCCAAACTCAAAAGTCCACGACTTCCCTGTTATATAGGGAAGTATTTACGTCGAGTTGTCGCAGCTCTTCCTGAGTCCATTTCATTACCCCGAAAGAGTTAAGTAGAATCGGAACGGCAAGCATATTAGTTGCAGCAACTTTGTTCTTCCCCATCTGATGACCAGATGTGTCGTAGTTTGTGCTGATACTTGCCGCGGTGAGAGTTTTCAACAGTAGCTACCTCTTGGGTGTGGCGTTGTTCCACCCCTAGGTAGATATACGTCTCTCCGGCATCCAGATGATGTAGGACGCTTCCGTCGACGAGCTGAACGTCCTCCCCCTGTTTTGTCGAAGGACCTCCTAGCCATCATTATTGATGCCTTTACCCTTGTCAGCAGTTTTTCCAGATGTCCAGGTGAGCTTCGAGTCCAAATGCAGCCCCGAGTATTTCGACTCTCCTAACATCTGTAAGCTTTCACCAAAGATTCGAAGAGCTCTGTTGGTCTCTGAGTTCCGTTTTCTGGTGAAGAGGAATCGTGTTTTTTGGTTGAGGTTCTCCTTCATGCACCACGTTCGTACGTCTGTGAGTGCTAATTGCATCAGATCCATACATACCCCCATATACTTCCCGCTCACCATTATTACGATATCGTCAGCGTAGCCCTGAGCAGGAAACCTTAAAGTTCGAAGTTCTTATTCGGACTGGCTACGGAACAAGTCACAGTCTCGTAAACGTTTTCCCTGCCAATAATCATCCGTTCCGAGCCATAGAGAAAAATTGGGAAATGAGTAGTTTCAATAGATTCTCCAAAACGGACTCAATATCCCTCAGAACATAAGGCAACACCGGTGTCCCGTCTATACCTTACGAGTGTCGTAGATGATAGTACAACACTCATAGTGTCGCGTTATGCCTGTGGATCATAAGCTGGGCAGGCTGACAGCAAATACATTACGGTCTCAGCTGCCCCACGACATGCTTCGTTTACAGTGTCAGGGACCTGTATACCCTTCACGATGATGTTGAAAATATCATCCTGACAGGCCATTAGAAAACCCTCAGTTTCCAACTTCAGCCCACTTAACGTTAGAAATGCGAAGGTCAGATTTCTGGATAAGCCAAGGTCTTCAATGTTCTTGAAGATGACCCGATGCATTGGCTTGTCCTTTTGTAGCTGTAGGATACTCTCACTCTCCGCTGCTTTGAAGTGGGCTTTTTTCTGAACGGGTTCCAACTCGTTGACAGAGTTCATTAAGTATTTGTTTTATTATTATAATATGTAATTGTCCATAATTTTATATTTCAGAGTCCTGAGGCTGGCGAAATATATATTACCAAAATGTTGGCCTGTTGACGAAATTCTGGTTTTTCTTTACCCCAAACCCTAACCCCAACAACCTGCAATAACTACTATGAATATAGAAGGTCAAACCTCCTTCACTTTACTCCACATATTCCACTCTGGGCCCGTATTCTTGACGGTGATAGAGTAGAACGATCGATTTTCTGTTTCACACCAATATACATAAAATATGTATGTTTTTCTCTTTTATTTGTTCCCAAATTTAAGGCGAACGATTCAAGAATACAGACCCTGGATACTATTTTGAACTACAGCACAAATATCGATAGTAAGACTATATCTCTTTTCAGCACAGCCGTTCTGCTAATGGTACCTATGAATTTTTATGTCAACACGGACCTCCAGAGTGTAGAGGAAACAAACTCCAGTCATGTGTTTTAGCCTATAACAATGACCAACTAAAAAATGTTGAGTTTGTCAACTGCATAATGAGACGGTCCAATCGGTACATTTTCTCAACTGTTGAAGAAGTAAGTATTTATTTTGGAACGCTTGAACTGAAATCAATATTTCACTTGCCGATTTTGGAGTCTGAAGGGTCTTTTTATATCCCTGTTGAACAGAACGTTTCATAGAAGTGAAAGCAATGAAACTAAAAGACTAGTTTGTGAATTTTCTGGAATTTGAGTACGTAGACATTTTCTTTTAGTAAATGAAATTATTGATTCGGATTAATATTTACATTATTTTTTGTTGAATTTATACCTTTTCCACATATATAGGTTTATATACAGACGTGTCTCTCAATCAATCAAGTCATTCCCCAGGATGAAAACTATTTCATTTCCTTGGTATACAGGGATTTTATCAGCAAAATGATACTTTTTCTTGAGCTCGACAAGTGGTTTATGTTAAACTTTTTTCGAAAATATCGACCGTTCTCGAGATTTTAAACATTTTCACCCATTTCGCAGAATTGTAGCGCAAAATGAGAATATACGTTTTGTGGTACTATACCTCTACCCTCAAGATCTGTTTGAGAAAATGAAATCTATCTATCACTAGAGCATCCAGGTTCGCTGAAAGATACTGCAAAAAAATTCAAATAGCAATTGTGCCAGAACTAATAATCCGATAGCGCCTGTTTTGTGCACATATTCAATACTTTCACAAACATGGCCAATCCTACAACTTGAGACAACGGTTTTTTTTAATTCACAAAATTTTCTGGTTTTTTCAGTTTTTCTCTGTTAATTTTCCGATAGGGTAGTAGAAAATCTCATTTTTCTCTTATTTCAATCCTCTACAATTTTCCTCATTGAAGCAACCAAACTGTATGAGATCTCATTTTATTTATAAGCAAATAACTAAATAAACACTTCGATGATATACAGGGTGTTCTATTTGAAATAAGGGAGACTGTGCAAATTTTCATTCACAATGTGTGACAAGTTGCTTATCGCACCCTGTATATTACAAGTCGATTTTAGATATATCGGTTGAGAGAGTCGTCAACGAACAATATTTGACCAAAAATGAATTTTTACGGGACTCGTCATAACTTTATAATTTCAAATATTGGAAAAAAAAGATGACATGCCAAACATTTCAAATATCGTCGATATTTTCAAAAGAAGTTTACAAAAGTATGTAGAAACCGAAAAACTGATAAAAAATTACAGGTTGCCATTTTAAAAAACAAAAATGGGACCCGCTCAGAAAAAACTGAACACCCTGTGTTTCATTTTGTATAAGGTAAGCTCGGGTAAGTGTGAATTTGGGGCAAGTGTGAGATTGCTCGCTATCTTCGCTAAACCGGGCGACAGCCCAATGCCATCGATTGACGAATAGCCTACACTCATAATGAATCCATAACCATCATATAAAATACAAAAGAGATCTTGTGAAATCCAAATATTTTCCCCAATTTTCTAACCTACAATTCATCAACCCAAACGAGTATAACGAGTTTATTTCAAGCTTTGAGTGTATTGTTAAAATCTAAGGTAAAAATCCATTTTATACACTTTTCTTCTGCCTAAACAATGAATCTGACTATAGATTGCCGTTTTTTCATGAAGTTTTTTTTTTCCATTTTTCCATTGCATGTCACACTTACCCCGAAATTAAATGTTATTGGGGATAGTGTGACCTATCTGTCGGGGTAAGTGTGAACCTGGTTCATTTGGCCAATCTAAACAGTAATATTTTCTCTGCTATAGTACGATATTATATACGGAAATCTCAGAGAGCCAAACAATATACCTGTCCAGAAGTGGAAGACACTGATACACTTTCTGAGGATGAAATATCAACTGTGCTTCCATCACCACTCGTCAGAAGATTTTTCAGATTTCTACCTGTAAATTTTTCTTTTTAACAAATTTTCACTTTCACGATTATTTTTTTGTTTTTTTTCCAATGGGGCATTTCAAATTCAATATTAAAAAGTTCCTAACTATGTTTCGAATAAAGATATCTCGAAACAAATAAATTGTGGTGAAAGTTCCTTTACTGTTTACTGACACCTGCCCCAAAGAGAGATTTACGTGCATTAATATCTTTAAATTTGGCCAGAATCACACTTGCCCCAAATTTCCGGGGAAGTGTTACCTATATCTGAATATATAAATAAAATTCATATAATACGTTTTTCAACAGTTTTCTGTAGCGTATTACAAAGACTGACCTTCGAAGCAAAAGTTCATTGTTATATTAGTTTAGGTTCATCAGATGGACTAAATTCAATGCGAACTAATGAAAATCACGGTCACACTTACCCGAGCTTACCTTATATCAGAAAATAGTATTATTTTGTTAATAAAATTATCCATCTATCCATTGCCATAATGGGAGTTCCAAATCCTATTGCAGGTTATAATATACACTTCCGAGCAAAAATATTACAAATTCAATTGTCAGTCTGTATTATTTTGTAAAAAAATTTTGTGATTTGTACTGGTTCATTTTTTCACTGATTCGATGTAGTTCAATGTAAAGCGTGGCTTCAGAGACTATAGAGCCCAAAATTAAAAAAAATCTGTTTTTCTATCGGCCTCATGCATGCGTAAACCGTTGATCCCATTGTACTCGAAATCCATATCAACCACTCTCTTGTGGTAGGTATATTTTTGATTTTTGCAATACTGTATATTCAAGGTGGCTTTCATAAATATTTGAGTAATTTGGATATATTGGCCTATAATATGTTTGAAGTGATTACGAATGCTTTTGTTATAGATGGTACACTGGCGGATCTGAGGGGGGGCATGCAAACAAAGGAAATAAGTAGTTGTTTTCTATCGGAAACCGCACAAACAAAGAATCATTCTACCACTTGGTTTTGAAGAAAAAGGGTCATTTCACATTAGGTCCTCCATATCAGTAAGATTCAGTTCATATATTCCTGTGGATTTTATTACTTCGGTTACTGGCCGTATACAAGGGGGGGAGGGTTTAATTACAACCCACCAAAATTTAAGAAAATTCCTTGTTTCAATCAAAATTAACATTAAGATTCACAAAATGAATTTAATTTCAGAATGCATGTGTTAAGTTTATTAAATTATTAATTTGTCTTTTTTCAAATTGAAAAAATCAAACTGAAATCTTTTTGTTCCCACCTTTATGATACCAAACTAACAAAACCTAACTATCAATTCAAAGGCATTTGACCTTGAACCTCCGATCAAGTAACAGAACCTAGATGAGTAATACTCAAATAGAACTGAAGGTAACATCTTTTCATAATGTTATCCCTCAAATCATGACATTATTGCCATGTCGCAATTTTTTGAGGATACCATAAGCACATCAGCTAGATTTTGATATCTGTCGGATGGACGATTAATTGCAACGAAAACCCAATAATACTGTCTTGAATGAAATATATAACAATAAGAAGACAACTGAAACGTTCATTGCAGCTGGTTGGGGTAAAAACGATAGTATTTCCATCGCCGAACAGAGATTCTTCGTTGTCGATATAGTCTTGTCAGTACGACAACGCTGCATTTGATATTTGACAGAACAATCATTTGATGCTACCAGTGTCGTAACTATCAAGAAAGGGAAACCAAATTGGAAAAGAGAAAAATGAATGAATTATGAAAAAAACATGTCAATTAAAGCACTGGCTGTTCTCAAAATCCTGTGGAGATTATAATTTTAGGTTTCTATTCCATATTGGGTTTCCATTATTTCTATTTTATTGAACCTCAATATTTTGTTAACAATGCACGACACTGCCGTTGGGGGGAATATGTCCCTGACACACAAATCTTAATGCGTGTGCGGCGAGTTACTCATCAAGGTTATGATACTTGATCAGAGCCTCGAACAAAACAAATATTGCCTGCGGCGCTTGTCTAGTTCCTGTCACTCCCGCGTCACGAATTACCCCTCCCCCATGGAACAAAGCTGTGTACGCACCTGTTTGGTTAAAAATTTCTATTAACTCATTCCCCCCCCTGAAAAACTCCCTAAATCTGCCAGTGAATCATTTAAGCATACAATGTTGTGGTGAGTTTGAATCCTATTATGTAAAAAAAAAACGTCTACAAAATTTATTGCATTGAATTTTCTAGTTATTAATGCGTGAAAGTATGTACACCATCTATGTTGAAAAGCTGAAATGTCCCCGATTGGAAAAATAAAATACAGGAAAAATCCGTCAAATATAGTTTCTCATGTGAAAAGTAGGTACATTTTTCCATTCAGCATTTATCATTTTACATTGCAATTGTTTTTGAATCGCATTGAATTCAAATGGTATTTTTTGCAATAAAAAATATTTCATCGAATGTTAAGAGATAAAAAAGTCCAAAAATTCTAATTGACAAATGAGTATTTGTAATAATTTCAACTTTTTATGACACAATGTATAATGAAGCAATCCACTAAAACTTCTTATAGATACTTACATAAAATATATCACTTCTGGAATGTTTCCTTTATCTTCACAGAACAGAGCCAGGCACTTCATGTGAGCTTTTATTTGTCCAAGCACTTCGGATTGTTTAACAGCTCAAATTAATCCAAGAACAGGTATATTCAAAGTAAAACTTCAGAAACAACAATGGAAAACACAGAAAACAGCACAAACGGCAAGCAAGGGAATTGCAAAACAAAAAACAAACTTGGTATAAACAACTGCTAAAACCTAAAACTGTCAAAAACCGACAGTTCTCTTTCTTCGCTTGATACGTCACGATAGGATTTTGGGGCGGAGTTGCCAAGTTTAATGGATCTCCCACAACCACAGATGCTATTCCAAACATTTGAAATATACATAAAATAAAAAATTCGAAACGACGTGACAAAAAAAAGTATTATGCGCAAGTGCAAGGGTCGGTGATCATTCCCTGTGAGGGGTCTTTTATCTGAATATCGGACGGCGTGTATTGGCGTTATAGTGTTTATTATATTTTTATGGCTGAAATGTAAAGAGACTTTGTGATTATATCCCTGTATCTGAAAAATTACAACTCTTGTAATATTTTATTTTCTAACTGGTGGCCCTAACTTCCAAACAATCATGGATTATTTTTGAAACTCCCATATTCCGAACTTTTTTACGACATATAACTCCTAACATAATTACACTGATTTCATGAAAAATGTTAAAGTACTTTTTTTCTACGACAACCTTGATAAATGTTCATTTTATAACTTCAATCATAAACAATCACATTATGTACATAATTTCATTTTTGCATCGGTTGCTAGGCAAGTTGCTAAGCAACAAATGCGAAATGGAATATTTCGTGTTAGGTCTAGGTTCACTCCAAAACCATGACGACTACGGCTTGTCAAATTATGACGTCCAGCGACAAATTCATGAAATGTCAGCAGATCGTTTCTGTCAAAGTTTTAGTAGGTAACGAGTAATTTCATAGTTGTTCTCTATAAAAACTATTAATTAAAATGGAAATTGATAGTGATATTAACACCTCCGAACATAGTAAAAGCAGCGAAGGTATCAATACTGAATTTATTACCGAAAACAGCCCATTGCGGCAAATTCGGAGTAATGAATTGTCTTCACTTTATTGTTTTAACGTTTTGCAATGTATATGCATGTTATTAAACGTAAACGATATGTTGCCGAAGAAAAAGCATAGTATGCAACTCGCAATAAAATGGGCATCATTTTGTGCTCATTGCATAATATACTATTATGTGGAATTGGGTATAATTGACGAAAGACAAAAAAATTCCATAATAGAATATATTGATTATAAATAAATCAGCCTTCCCCAAATTTTCAACAGCCCCATACGACTGACGAATCACCTTTGCCCAATGCCTGGCAAAGCTTATCTACAAGAACATACTCCCTTCTACTCTACCAATAGCACATCAAGAAAATATTTGAATTCACAAAAAGATGCAGAGTGAAATATCAGTCAAGTTTTTCACAAACTTTTTTTCAGTAACTCTCATATTAACTGAGAAACATAGACACGTTCATACATTTGACTACCTCTGTACATAGAATAAATTAAATAATCTAGAATAAGAATAAGGTGTCTATTGGCACAATGTATCCAAATGTTCTGATTTTCATTATGTAATGCAATTTCAATTGCATACATTCAAATTCAAATATCGGCCAGATAAGTGCGCCTGAAGACATTTTTTCTTCAGAATTCATTTTTCAATAAACGACAAAGATTTACGAAGGCGTAGAAGGGACACTTTTCTCATTAAATATTTAGTTTTGTTAATTCTGAGATACTGAGTCAGTTCCGACTTATATAGTGTCTCAGAATCTGCTAATTTCGATAAATATGTTAGGTCAGAATTCCGATTTAGTATCTCAGATTTAGCTGATTCGGAGATGTCAGCATTAGCTAATTCTGAGTTACTAAGTCAGAATTCTGAATTAGTTAATTCTGAGAATCTAAGTCGGAATCCTAATTCTCAATTAACATCTTAGAATCAGCCAATTCTGGGATACTTAGTCAGAATTCCGACCTAGTAACTCAGAATTAGCTGATTCAGAGATGTAGAGTCAAATTTAGCTAGATGGGATACACTAAGTCAGAATTCCGACCTAGGTAACTCAGAATTAGCTGATAACGAGATATTAAGTTAGAATTCCGACTTAGTATTTCAGAATCAGCTATAATTCCGAGATGCTTAGTCAGAATTAGGAGTGATAGAAAGTATTCTAATTTTGAGATACCAAATCGGAATTCTGAGATACCAAGTCGAAATAATGATTTACTATCTCGGAATTAGCAAAAATAATTTTTTTAATAATAGTGGCCTTTGTAAGGATTTATAACTGACAGCATGTATTGTTTAAAAGGTTCAATAATGAATAATTTAATACTTAATAACAATAATTCCTGTAGCCTATTGACTGCTTACTATTCTTCTGTACTCTAAACTTTATAGAATATTTCTATTCGAAAAACCTATTCAGGATGCATAATAAATACATTAATTTTTATCCACAGTGTGCTAGAAGATCCCAGTTGAACGTTTCGAGCTTAAAAGAATGTGCGGAAGGTTCTAAAGGCGACGTACTTTTGGCAGAATACGGAAATAAAACTCTGAGCCTAGACCCACCATTATCTTTCGTTCCGACCATTGTATATGATGAAGAATATGATGATGACGTGCAAAATCAATCACTTGTTGACTTTGTTGCTGTTGTTTGCAGTAAAATAAACGGACATAAACCTGCTATTTGTGAACATAGACCTCTTCCAAACAAAAGGTGGTGGGTTTGATTATGGAAATAAAATGAATTGAACTATGCTTCTTTATTCGACCTTCAATTGTTACCTTATATCCATCTTTCGAACAACGAAACAGCCCTGTTGGGATGATGATCTACTGCAATTTTGCAAGAGTTCGAAACTAATATTTTTGGCCAAATTATTATTATTATACAAGTTGTCTGAATATTCAGTATCAAGACTTCAGGGGCGTAATTTTAGCTCAAAATGAAACTTTTTTCCAATAAACTTATGTCCGCAAGTTTCGTTGCCGATCTACAGAGCGTTAAAGTTTCAAGAGATTTTTTTTTTTCATAGCTTTCTCAGTTTTTTGAGACATTACGATAAAATTTCAAACACAGAATACCTTTTAGGGCTTTGTAAGAATCTACAGGAAGATATTTTCCCAGGGGTCAGTCCACTTTCGCCCCATAAACTTTTTTATAGTGCACCGCTGGTGAATTCTACGATATAAAATGATTTTTTTGGTATGTCATGTCCATATCAGGAAAACAATTTTGATAATTTGTTGTAACCCATTAGATTTAAGTAATTGAAATTTTTCAACGAAACAGTGAAAAAAAATTTGTGGGCTTTGATTGCTATTTTAATTTCGACGTTCAGGTTTTTCTTGAAGCATTTGATAATAGTTAAAAGCTGGTTTATGTCTCATTGTGTATTTGTTTATTTTGTTTAATTTGTTTAACATTCAAATAGAATTTCGACATAACTTTTTGGGAATTTGAAACTTCCACAGTCTTTTTCAAAATTAGTGGACGTTTCGGAGGCTAAATCTGTCTCCGTTATCAAAACTCAACAAATTTTGGATAAGACTGTGGAAGGTTAAAATCCCCAAAATGATATTTCAAGAAACGATTATCCTCTACAAAAACAAACTCTCAATCAATATTCAAATGAAAAATAAACCATATTCATTTCAACATCTGGCTGACATCCATTTTGTTTCAAATCAAATCGTTTATTTAACTACGTTATGTAAATACACAAACATTTGTAGCAAGTTAGAGGTTAGATTAATGAGATCAGATTCTCAATCGATAATGATTGCAAAGTGAAACAAATAAAATCATGACAAACATAAAGATTGAAATATATACGTAAAAGCAACAACACTGCTTAAAACACTATTGTTCGTTAAAAACTGCGTGAAAACCTTTTGCTCATAGTGACTCGATCATTTATCCAAATTAACACCTTTCTTTCAAAAGAGATGAAATCAAGATTTTTCCAACCAATTGTTATTTTATTAAATAGATGCAAGTTCAGAGAATAATAATTTGAAGTTATAATTCAAAATTTTCGTAAACCAGTGGCGTAGTTACGTTGGTATGTGGAAATATTTTCCTTCATATTTTCTTTGTTCAAGTGAATGGACAAGTGAGCGTTTGACATCAGTTAGGGTCATCGATACTCAACTTAAAAGTCATAACATTCCATGTACCTTTTAAAGTTAAGGTTTCTGAGAAAATTGAGAAAAACTGAAGATATGTCCTGAGTAGCAAAAAAATTTCATTTGCAAAAATCGCATAATGCTAAGTTCTTACAACATATCGGAATATTCGTCAAACCTCTGAACATTTTTCAATGTTGAAAGAATCGGAAACATAGTACAGGTGAGTCATTCATTCATCATATTATTTGATGAAATTGATGTCGTCTAATCACTGAGTTAGGTTTCATTCTGAATCACCCGTACTATGTTTCCGATTTACCCAACATTAAAAAATATTGAAGAGGTTGACAAATATTCCAATATGTTGTGAGAAATTAGTGTTATGAGATAATTCTACAGAGGAAATTATTTTGCTACTCTAGGACATATCAATGCAATGTTATGACTTTTAAGTTGAGTATCGATGAGCCTAACTGATTTCAAACGCTCACTTGTCCATTCACTTGTCCAAAGAAAATATGAAGGAAAATATTTCCACATATCAACGTTACTACGCCACTGTCACGTTGATGAACCTTGATTAGTGTACCGAGTTTGGTATATTTTGCTTCAGGAATTTTGGAGAAAAAAAAAATCTTATTTTTTTCATACTTTCGACACCCTGTATCTCAGAGGGGATGCATTTCAGGACATACCTTGATAGGAACTTTTCATCTCGAAATGAGGTGGGAAATCTGTAGTCGGATTTTGTCCATCTTATTCTGACTCACCCTGTATATAGCACGTTTCTCTAAAGACCTAAATAAAGTGCCGGGAATTTCCCTATAAAATAATTCCGTTACTCAAATGGGAGTGAAATAGAGGCATCGCAGCAGAAACTGTTGGGTGGAAAATCTTTTGCTTAATACTTCTATATCGCTAGGAATCGCAGGTTAAAAGGTAAGACCTCGTTAATCCTTAGCTCGCACAAGTTTCGACTTCTGAGGGCTGTCGTTCGTACGGGGATGACAGCTGGTTAACGGAAAAACAATTTTAAACAAAAACAATATAAAGCTTCCAACTCAAGCCATTATCAAGAGTCAAACCAAGCAATTGAAAAAAGGATGAAGTGAAAAAATTCATTTATATAAATGATAAAATGCAGTGACCCCAGCACAGAGCTCTGAGGCACACCGTAGTCGACATTTTTATATTTTGAAGACATGTCTTCCAGGCACAAAGACTCTAAAAAATTCAAATGCCACACCTCCATACTAGTTTGATTTATCCATCAGTAGGTCATTTGAAATACAGTCAAATGCTTTACTAAGATCACACATGCTTACTGAAGTATTCCCGCCCCTTTTAAGTCCTTCGACCACATCTTAAACGACTTCAGAATGTAGAGCAGTTGCTTCTGAATACAAATTGCTGTTTGTTCAGGTAAACATGTTTTTCAAAGAAGTTCAAGCGTCTTTCTTCTTTCTTTCTTCTTTAACAGGGTGATTATAAATACAACTATAATAAATACAACTTATAATTAATGCACTGCAGGTCATATAATTTGTAAGGGTGGTATCTACAAAGACCTTTTGAATTATTGTTGATAGATTGAGGGTTTTTAAGATTTTCCATATTCCGATGTTTTCTCATGATATTTACGATTATTTACGATTATTGGCGATGTATATTTTTGGGAAAGTCATCTATGCTGTTGCAAAATTTGTGGGTCACATAAGCAACTCTGGATGGTCGTCCTACCATGATGATTAGTTCCAATCACCTTGCTACGTTGATAATCAATTCAGACGTTTATATACTTCAATCGACCAAATGATCGAGAGATGCCTTAATATCTTCGAAATTATCAATGTTTCTTCATTTAGATTTCTCAAATCCATAGCAACTATGTACCTTTCAGGGGTGTGCCTTACCGACTGTAACCAATATTTTTTCTATCTTCAATGAATATTGATATTTATGTAACATTTCAAATCGAATTTAAACATCGCGAATACTGATCTAACAGTTATCAATAATTAATTGACGTCTGCTTGTTTCATAGGGTCACTCAATTTTGTCTACTCTACATGTCGATAACATACCAGTTTTGGATAGAATGTTGACTTTCATTCCATGCCATTTTATAAATTTCATTTCAAAACTGTTAGCAGTGAATATAGTCTTTGGAATTGAGATCCGGTGAAGGAGGAGGCCACTCAGTACTACTTCTCAAATACTTTATATAAGGAGATGGGTTTGAACCCCAGCACAATCGCTGGTCACAGATCTTGCTTGCACAAGCATTCATGAGCTTCTGAGGATGTTTTAGAAAAAAGAAATAAAGCAGAGGTTGTCTCAATACCACCATCTAATTAAAAATGTATGCTTTGCAATATAACATCCGTTTTGTGTAAAAATATTTCTATACATATCTAGGGTTGGGTAGGAAATAATCAGTCTCAGGATAAAAATCGACAAAACCAGAATAACCCAGCAGTGAAGAATAATGACACGATTAGCAATTCTATAAAACTTTGATTGCAGAAAGAAGAAACAGTACTACCAGAACTGTCGGACATAACTTGAGTCCTCCATTCTTCGATTTACACCTTCCACAGGCACCCCCATCTACAAGGAACTTGAAAATATCTTCGAAATTATTCAGGGCAATGTTTTGAAGGGGTGTGTCGAAAACATTGTCAAATATTATTGTCGGAATGAACCTTATTTTCGGTTGTACAGCATCGGTTCGATTACCATTGATAACAAGCAGTTCATCGCCTTTTCCAGATTTCATGCACTGTTGAATCTCTTTCCAACTTATTTGGTGATCAGTTGCACACTAAAAAAAAAAACATCTCTCAGTACAGCATTTACGAAACGAAAATACATATAATCAGTAGTAATACCATAAGTACTCCAATATAACCGTGTTATACAGCTATAACTTGTTGCATAATTACATAGAGTATCAGTTTGACAGCTTAGCGCAGCAAGATACATTTTTTGTACACTGCTTCAAAATTGTGAACTGCGAAAACATGCGAAAAAGGTGATATTAGCCAAGGTATGGAGGTATGAGGTTATGAAGGTACGGAGGTATGAGGGTATGGAGGTATGGAGGTATGGAGGTATGGAGGTATGGAGGTATGGAGGTATGGAGGAGAGCTAAATCCGCACTTATACCAAAGTGGCAGGAACATAATGATTAAAGATGGGTTTAGACAGTGGCGGCGCTATATATTATAAAGAGAAGTAGAAAGAGCAACTGACAACTCGCCGTGTTATTCACACCATGCTGTCCAAAAGACCAGCTAGAGCAACTTTCAGAAGTAGCTCAAGCCAGGCCTCACCGATAAAGGGATGTTCGCAAAAAGGAGAATTGTCCCCTTCGCTATGATGCCTCGTATTGGATGGCGTCCTAGTAGAAATGAAAGACCTCGGTTATTATACTCAGACCTAAGCGGACGACATTGTCTTCCAAGTTGATAACCAAGAGTCCGACCTTGTGAGGGCACGATACAAAGAGACCTCAACAAGGTGGATGAATATTGCTGTTTAGTAAAGCTGAGTGTAAACCTTGAAAAGTGAAGCTGGTACTTTTCACCACGAAACGGAAACCAGGGGAGCTCTTAAGTTCTCTCTGAAAATTCCCTGCAGTATTAAGGCTCAGTTAAGTACATTGGAGTCAGAAACCTCAAACCAAAACTGGCACAACGCAACAATGTTAACCTAGTCATACAAGCTTAGAAGGTAACGAAATAGCGGACGAAATAGCGGACGCCCTGGGCCAAAACCGGTAACCGGTATAGCACATAGCTCTGCCAAGAATGTTATAACATCCTGGGCAGACAATAAAAGACTCGAATATTGGCGTAGTCTACCGGGCCTAGCCCATTCCAAAGAATTTATTGCTTGCACAAGGATAAAAACAGGACTCCGACAAACTGCTAGAACTCAGTAGAGCACATCTGAGAGATATAGTAGGTTTGTTCACTGGCCACTGCAAACTCGAACACCACATGCATGAAATCAAACTTGTACAATATGCAGAGTGCCGTCTATGCATGGAGAAGGATGAAACGGCTAAACACATTTTATGTACATGCCCCGCAGCGGCCAGAACCAGATTTTCAACATTATTGGCAATACATCAGTAAGGCTAGAGAACCTGGTAAATTGTTCTCCCAATGTTCTCTTGAATTTCGTTAAGAAATTGTATATAGTGGAAGAAATAAAACCATAGGGTGAGCCACAATAGGCCATTGGCCGCAGTGGACGGTCAGTCACGTTCAAACCTAACCTAACCTAACACTGGAGTCATCCTTGACTCCAAGATAAACTAGAACGATCAAGCATAAAATTTAGAGAGCCATATCTGCTATCTCGGCATGCAGAAGGGATTTTAGACGATTTTATCGGATATTTAACCAACACAGAAACTTTAATTTCCGTACGATCCGACTTATGACGTTGATGCTTCATTCTGAAATAATTTTCACTTTCCTTAACTCGGAAAAAGTAATGATTCCTGTACATTGTTAAAAAAAAAAACAGAAAACATACAGTTCGATTATTCTATCTTTAGCCATGCGTCATCATCACAATACCATAATTCTTAGCTTAGCAGACAAATGTAAACGAATTTTGATTCGCTCATAGCGGTTGTTAAAAAGAGATGTTCGAGAGAGGATCAGTGATTTCTTCGATCATAAATTGATGACGCATGGGTAAAGATAAAACAGTCGAACTGTACTGTAGCACTGGCCAAGTGTAATAATGTGGTGTAGATAAAAAATCCTCCAATAATTTTTTCATATAATCACCCATAAAGTTCAGTTAATAATGGCCTGAAGGCGACATTTTACAACGTTAACACTCTGTATCTCGTAAACTATACATACTGTTGTTCGCCCACAGTAACTTCTGTTCAGAAGATTTGAAGTTCAACAACATATGTAAATTTTGGACAATTTGACCGAAAACTTTTTGCATAAGATGTGTGAGTGGTCCTTTCACTTGTAACTTTAAAAGTTGATTTAAGTGAAAATGTTATTTTGACTAGATCGAAAACTGATTTTTTCCTGGTTTCTTAACGTTTCGAACTGGCAACCATCTTTTTTCATGTATTTGAAATTGAAGGACTCTAGCAATAGTTATTCACCCTGAATCTGAGAAGTATTATTGATTGGGTACCTTCTATTATCTACTCGATAGAAATTCTGTTACATTCAGTTTTTGAAGTGACAACACACAACATACCCTCTTCCTTTTTTCTCATACCAAATTGAAAATATGTTACGCCACTGAATGGTTGCACTTGGAATTACTAGACGACACACGATAAATAACAATGATTATCCATTTATCCAACAGTGGTATTCAAAACAAAGATAATAGAGGTATTTCTGATTATTCATATATTCCGTGATAATTGGCAACAAAAAAACTTCGACTTTGAACTTGGAGATAGAAAAATTATTCTAAGATATATACGGAGTTGCTCTACCAAAGGTTTAATAATTCATGATAGTATATAGCAGTAGTAGTAGAAGTAGTAGTGGTACCGAGATCCTTCAGCCAGATGTGTTCAGTATAGGCTTTGTTACTAACTAACTTCATACGTCACTTTGGGAGCAGCACTGTTAATTTGAACCTAACAGTGAATAATGGACGACTCATCTATGTCAGTATACAATTTCAAATTTGATCCACTTCCATAATTTAATAAAATATTTCTCTAGCCAGGATTCGATCAATATATAGATCACGAGTCGTATGCACAACCAAAGCGTCACGCCACCACTTAATATGCAGAAAAGTAAATGTTTCTTGATAATTTCTTAGTTTACGCATACAAGTATTTCTAGGAATAAATACTGATCATGTTGTAGGTTTGACTTATATTCTGTGTAGTGATACTGAACTTCAACTCAAGAAAATATAAAGCATCAAAAGTACGGAAATCATGAATGCCCTAAAAGTGTCCACAACCACTGACTTGGGATATTTTTTCTTTCTCTTTGGTTCTTCCCGTCAACGGTCTACACCGTTACAAGCCATCCTCAGAAGTCAGAATGTCGATCATATCTGAATAATATTTTGAAAATTTTGTAAACGATGATTTCGTGGTGAAGTAGTGGATGAATACGTTGAAAATGCAATGAATAATTTCTAGAAAAAACGCTCGAACCCGACAACTGTTAAACAAATTATTTATGGAGAGTGCTTAATAGGTGGTATAACGTCATTTACACTTTTTTTGAATGAAATCTATAATTTCTCATCACGAATTATGAAAGAACGTTCACTATGGTAATTCATGAGTATTGTTGAAATTAAGGAAAACGATTTTTGATTTAAAATGTACGAAATTCAAACACAACTCAATTGAATGTTCAAATTATGCACTGTCTGTAGCTAAAGTGATGAATACATTCATTTTGAACACTGTCATTAACAGCAGTATTTCGTGACGAATTCTGGCTTCAAAATCTTCTATATTCTCCTGTTCATTAACGTATACTTGACTTTTGAAGTATTTACCTAAAAATTATCTGGTGGTGTCAAATCTGGCGACCTGGCTGGCCACTTAATCGACTATCTTCCTATCCAACGATACGGAAATACCTCATTGAAATAAAAGCAATCTGGTGCAGCATAATATGTGGAGGTGGAAGAAAAGCTCATTTCTTTCACGTTCTAGCCTGTGCGGGTAGAGGACGGCTATTATTATCATTTGCCAAGACTGATTTTTAGTGGCGTATTCACTTCACAGCTGTAGAAATACTCGGGAAACTCACAGCACCACCCCGGGTGGTCGACGCGCACTCCAAGCGAGCACCAGACGTCGGGATTGGCATCTAGACCACTAACATCCTGATTGCTTTTTCAAACAAAGCATATGGCCGCTTAACAACTCCTATGAAAATGAAAAAAATTTCTCATTCCCAGGATTCGAACCTGGCCAAGAACAAGCAGAAGTTTCAAAGGCCGGCATCTAACCGCCTCGCTACCGAGCAACCCTTGTGATGGTGGAATCAGAGAAACTGAAAGAAGATACAGGAAAAGTCCATCTGTACACTCGCATTTTACGGCTGCGCTATGAAACTAAACTTTAATAGATGTCATTAATGGTGGGTATCCAAAAATCATGCATTTATAACGAATCGACCAAGAATAGCGGTTATTAGATACTGGTCAATTTTATTGAAGAACATTAAACACACGTGTTAATACGATATCAACAGATTGGCATAATTGAAGGATGCTGAATCCAATCGTGTAGTCGAAATTTCAGAAAAAATTGCGAAGAAATTAAAAAAAAATTGAAAGTATTTCGTGCTGGAAAAAAAACTTGTTGAAAAAGAATATTTTATAGAGGTGCTCCGGTCTTGAGTGTGCCACACTGTGTAAGACGAGGCTCTTACCACCTGAATAATAATTACCTGTTTCAAATTTTCATCCTTACTAGCATCACCAGATAACATGGCACATATTACAAAGTCTGTACTGTTACTTTCAGACGCTAAATTTATAGCGCAAGCATGTGCTTTGTTTCCATAACATTCAGCTGCTCCATGCTGACAGGTGAAATTCCACTTATCATTTACCTTCGTTGCCTGAAAATTATTTCATATGAGTGAGAAACAAATAAATTACAGAATAAAATAAGGAAATTGCCGAATAAGTCATAAAGGGGTCACCATTAGGTATGCAATAAAATATCAAAGTTTCCGCCTATACTGAAAAGTAGCAACAACTTTGACATTTTAAATGAGACACCCTATATATTATGTATATTATATTAATGCAATTTTCACTTCGCTATCGCTTTCCAATTATCTTTGCATCAAACTTCCCTATAAGTATCTTTCCCAGCGATTTTCAAGAAATTATTAGATTTCCTTATTTTTGTGCAAAACAGCTTCAATTAAATGTTTATTACTGTGGTAATTGGATTCGTAGAAAGCTGAATTTTTTTATGTTATTTACTAGTAACTTAGGTATTTGTAATGTCTTAGAAAATCTGTTCTCCAGTAAACACAGTCGTTTAAAATTTGTAATTCCACCGCTACATATAAAAGTGGTAAGAAGTTTTAAATAGAGCACCCTGTATATTATAGAATATCCTGAAATACAGTGCATTCCATTTGAAACGAGCCACCCTGAATAACTGTTGGTACAATGATTTTCAGGAAAAATTAAAAACACGTCAACAATAGTATATACAGAGGGGCACATTTTGACATATTCACATTTTATCTAACTCTTCCTATCGCACTCCAAGAGCATGTCACCAATTTCTTTTAAATGAATCTCCTTAGATTGTTTCACATCATCAGATGCTCCATGATGAGCAGATTTCAACAAAGTATAAAACATATAGTCTGAAGCTTATGCGGGAGCTACAAATTATTTTGAGTTGAAAACGAGCTACCCTGAATAACTTTTGAAACAATGATTTGCAGTAAAAATATAAAACAGGTTAACAAGTATTATACAGGAGGCCACAAAAATATGAAAGCAGTAAATCAGAAAAAGAGATTTTTTATTTACTTAATTCTTGAATTGAAATCTGATGACTTGACAATGAGAAGAAACAAATTTTCTACAGTAAATGTTCAAAAAAGTTTCCACCAACTTCCATACAATGGTACAAACGAGGTTCCGTTGTCGCCCCCACATGGTTGAGTATCTCAGGAGTTATTTCTCTGCAATGCCTCATGATATTCTCTCTCAAATCTTCTGATGTTGATTCTATCTCATATACTTTAGACTTCAAATGACCCCATAGAAAGAAATCTAAAGGAGTGATATCCTGAGACCTTGGTGGCTATTCTGTAGGACCTCTTCTGCCAATACAGCAACCAGGAAAATGATTATCCAAAAATTGTCGCACTGGAGCTGCATAATGAAGAGGTGCACCATGCTGCTGAAAAACTATTTCGTTTTCGGAATAATTTATATACTCCTCAATTGCCCTATTGATGCACGGTATTATTCGATTCTCCAACATATCCAAATATTTCTCACGTCAAATTATCATCGATATAAAGGGTCCTATGATGTGGTCACCTGAAATTCCTGCCCAAACATTCAGTTTTTGAGGTCGTTGGGTATGAACTTGATGGTATAAATGAGGATTCGTATCACTACAATATCGACAATTTTGTCGATTCACCTCTCCTTTCAAACAAAACGTACTTTCATCCGATAAACAAATTTTATACACGAAATTCTGATGCAAGTTGATCCGTTCAGTGAGACTTTCACAAAACTCGATACGATTATAGAAATCATCTTCGTTCAATTCATGAACTAGTCTAATCTTATATGGATAAAATTTGTACTTATGAAGGATCCTGAAAACATTTGTACGACTGATTCCTGATTCTCGAGATAACTTAGTAAGAGATTGCGTATTTTCCAACGTGCCCTAAAACTGCAATAGAAATATCTTCATCGTTGACAACTCCTGAACGGTTATGCTTTTTATTGTTAACAGATCCAGTTTTCATAAATTTGTTCAATAATTCCGAAACGTATTAGTGTCGTATGTTTCTTCCTGGATGATTATCATTGAACAAACGGGCAGCAGCTCTAGCACTATTTCCATTCTGGTAGTACAATCTCACTATTTCAATCCGTTCTCGAAGCGTATAAACCAATGCTTCTCAGAAAAACAGATACACCAATTGTAACTGGTAAGTAATCGTTATTATAGAATGGGACAAATACAAAATGAAGAGAATATCGAATTCAAACTTAACTAGGCAGAATAAGACTTTTTTTAAGTATACTTCATAAAAACACCTATGAAACCATGTTAAAGATTGTACAGAAGCTCATTCAGGGTGGCTCCTTTTCAACTCGAATAATTTTTAGTTCCCAAACTTTGAGCTTCAGACCATAATGCATTCTACTTTGTTGAAATCTGTTCATCACGGAACATCTGATAATTTAAAACAATATAAGGTGATCCATTAAAATAAAATGGTGACATGCTCTGGAGATGCGATAGGAAAAGTAACATCAAATCTAATTATGTCAAAATGTGTCACATTGTATAGTTATTTTTATTTTTCCTGAAAATCATTGCTCCAAAAGTTATTCAGGTTCCACTCAAATAATTTGTAGCTCCCGAACGATAAGTGTCAGACCATTTGTATTACACTTTGTTGAAATCTGCCCGTCATGGAGCATCTGATAATGCGAAACAATATAGGGTGATCCAAAAAAAAAGTGGTGACATGCTCTGGGGGTGCGATAGGGGAAGTACCTAACATCAAATGTGAATATGTCAAAATGTGTCCCCCTGTATACTATTGTTGACGTGTTTTTTTATTTTTCCTGAAAATCATTGTACCAAAAGTTATTCAGGATGACTCGTTTTGAATGGAATCAGAATGAAAGGTAATAACAACTATTCGAATGAAGTTTTGATGGTATTGTTTATTCTTCATGGTCAAGGTGGTTAAATTATAAAAAAACGTGCAGAAGGTTCAATGAAACCAATGAACGAGAGAAAATTTGTACGATTACATCATAATTTTATCAGTTATGTGTCATAACTGAATGCGAATCATTCACCAACTAAACTAATAAAAAACAATTTTCCTTGCGTGAATTAACAAAATACGAAGCGGTTAAACGGCAATTAACAATGTTAATACAATAACATAATCGTTAAAAAGTTTCGAAAACGTTCACAATACATGTTGAAAATGACCACTGATGATTTCAAAACTTCATAAAATCCTACAAAGAATTGAGGCGCCTCAATTGATGTTAGCGTAGGCCTTTTTTATTGTGAGCCGGCGTCACTTCAACCACAAAAAGGATACGTAGAGGCCCCTACAGTCCGGACGAACGTATAGGCACATAGGTTCCACGAATAAGAAAACCAAGAACAAGAGATAGCTGGAGTAAACCACAAGGGACATCCTCCTCATTCCCGTCCTATTCCTGTAACACTGCGAAGGGCAAAATAGCCGAGTACATCTAATTCTGGACAAAAGTGCTATTGAAGAAATGAAGAATGAGGATAAGGAAAACATTTCTCTTCATTAAGGCCCACAGAACAAAGCAATGGGGCGAATACAGTGGAGCCCTATACGAGATAATGATGCAGAGTATCCAATAGTCTCGAAGTACCAACACGCCTATCAACCCGGAAAATCATGTCCGACTGCGCTCCACAGTCTAGTCTGCAGGATTGAAAAATCACTCTCGAATAAAGAGATTGCATTCACATCGCTTCCTAACGTACACAGCCTACGTACTACAGTCATTAGGTGAAGAAACGTTGTTCCAGTCCTGAACCAGTGGATATGTGCCGTGAGCTGTAGGGAAATACAAGCCCCCCTATTCGGGACACGATGGAGGTGGAGGTCACGAGAGACTGAGGGGGTAGTACTATCCCCCCTTTTGTGGAACCTCGTGGTAGACAGCCTCCTTACAGACCTTAATCGGAACAAACATCTGGGAGAACTGCTGACAAGGGCAAAGACAGCATAAATGATGGCCAGGCGCTTCGGCAAAACATGGAAATTAGAATCCACACAAAAGCTTTGGCTGTACACAGCGATAGTGAGGCCCTCGATATCGTATGAGGCTCTGCTGTGGTAGCCAAATGTATAACAAATTACAACCAGAGGGAAGCTGTCTAGTTTGCAGAGCCTCGCGTTGCTCGGAATCCAACACATCTACCATTAGCCTGGAGGTGATCCTGAGCCTCCCTTCTCTGCATCTGCATATTACAGAGAAGTGTACTTGGTCCCCTCCTATTCCTTCTCTATATAGATGATATAGTTGGAATAACGGGAGAGTGTGTAATGCATCTCTTTGCTGATTTTTGCCTCATTTATTTTTCATGTGACAACAGTAACAGACTTATCGATGTATTCGATGAAACACTAGAAAATATCTATCGGTGGTGTTGCTCAAATTTTCTCAAAGTCAACATAAAAAAAAAACAAAATACATGATCATCAGAGGTTTACGAGATTACAAAGAATTCTGTGAAATCTGTGATAACTAGAAAGAAATAAAAATTGGCAATGACATTATTGAGAGAGTTGAGCAATTCAAATATTTAAGTGTGATAGTTGACCGGAATCTGAAATTCAAAGAACATGCAAGTAATACCTATTATCAGAATTGTATCATTCAAAATCAATTATCTATATAGATGTGAAAAATTTCTAACCCAGTGGTCGTTGATGGGGATATACAATACTCTCATTCTTCCGCATATTAATTACTGTTCAACCATTTTATTTTTTCTGAATCTGAATGAAATCAACCGATTTCAAAAATTTCAAAATCGTGCAATGCGCATAATATTAAAATGTCCCAAACGGACTCCAATAAAAAATATGTTAAGCACATTGGAATGGTTACAAGGTTAAACAATTTTGGCAATATCGAACATTAATATTTATTTTCAAAATAAAATCTGGTGATGCTCCTCGATACTTACAAGATATTGTAAATTACAAGTATGAAGTTCATAATCATAATACACGATCGAGATGTGATTTTTCAATTCAGAGGGTATCAAAAAAAGGAAAGAATATATATATATTTTTTGAACATATATACAGTGTCACCGTTAAAGTCCGCATCATATGGGATTTTTCTTTAGTATTCACTTATTGCAAATTTAGAGTTCGTGAACAGTTTGTGCTTTGAAAATAATGCAAAATGACGTTTACGATTGTTTTCTATTTATTGGCTACACCTGTCAAATTGACAAAATACAAATATGCTAAGAAAATAAAAATATCATACTTGAGGCAGAGTGGCTCTAGTTTCAATATTCCATAACAAAATTTGCTTCAATTATTTCAATCACAATACATCAGTGAAGTAGAAAATACTTTAGGTCTATTGGTTCGTGAAAAAATTCGATAATTCGAAACTAGAGCCACTTTGCATCAACTATAACGTAATTTTTACAGCATATTTGAATTTTTCTGAAAATATCCAAGTAGAACCATTTTTAAACAGAAAAATTCCTTCCAGCAGATGGGATTATTACATCTCAACAGGTTATTTCAGATTTTACCAAATTTAAATTATCCGAAAAAGTGTAAGGTTGAGAAAACGCGAAAAAATTCAAAGTTTTTCAAACTGGTTCAGATTTGGTAGGTGGGTAGGAAACCGAAAAATGAACAACTTTTTCACATAATATTTGTCGAAAAATTGAGAAATAACATAACATTTCGATTTTTTTTTGAAATAATGTCAAATTTGACAGGTGTAGCCAATCGATGGAAAACAATCTCGGAAACGCGAAAACAGGTCGATTTTAATTTCTAGGGGGACACATGTTAGTAATGGATCTAGTCGAGCAACTTCATCCCCCTGACGGGGGCGGCTACCCCTTTGCGAATCATCATAGGGAACGTGGGTCGAGTGATACATCATCTTAAAGCTCTCCTTATTCTCTATCCAAACGTCTATAATTTTTTCAAAATCGAATGAATGGTAATTGAAATTAGTGTTGTTGGCAGGTTCAATGTAAATAGTCAATATCTTACCTGTTCCTATTCAAATTCAATTTATTAACTATTTTAAGACTCAATGAGTGGACAGATAGAAAATGGCAACATCCCATCCGGTCAGGTAACCCAGTCACCCCACGAAAAACGAAAACAAATTAGTCAAAACAAAGTAAGTAGCCAGGCTGGGACTATTAATTGCGAAGATCTTTCAACCAAGTATCAGTTTTATGTCGCTATTCGCGAATACAACATTACAAGCGGAAGATGCCCACCCCAATTGTGAGCGAAACGTCCAAAGGAACCTCCTCCACAGAGGTGAACCGACCACGGCACTGGAGCCCGGAAACCATATTTCTTAGTTTTTGTTCTGTTGACTTTTTCATAGACAAAAATACCTGTTTTTTATAGTTCTCCTGCGTGTATGTTCTCAGGATGAATTCACAGTTCGCATGATTCTTATGGAAATATCATTTGATTCGTATTCTGTGAGTTAAGTTTCTGCCTGACAATGGTTTACGCATTAGAAGAACGAATTGAGTTAGTGAAACTTTACTACAAAAATGATGATTGTCTAAGAGCTGCAGCTAGAATTTTCAATACAAGGCATCCAGGGAAAAATGCATCTCATACCTATGTTCAAACGTTGATTGAGAAATTCGAAAGAACTGGGTCTGTGGGAAACCAGAAACATCATCCTGAACGTCTGATAAGGAACGAGGCTGTTGAGGTAGCGGTTTTAGGACACGTGGCTATGGATCCTACTCAAAGTATTCGAAGCTTGGCTGACGCGTCAGGTGTAGCGCGATCGAGTATTCAGAGAATTCTCAAGTCACAGCGATTCCATCCATACAAACTAAAACTTGTACATGAACTGAACGAAGACGATTTTGACAGACGTCAACAGTTTTGTGAGGAAATGTCTGAGCGTCTGAGAACAAATCCCAATTTGCTCTTCAATATTTGTTTTTCAGACGAGAGTACATTTTTTGTTAATGGAAACGTAAATCGTCACAATTGACGCTACTGGAGCGATACCAATCCCAGGTTAATACGTGAGGTCCACACACAAACTCCGCAGAAGTTGAATGTTTGGTGTGGTATTTTTGGCAAAAATATTATTGGACCACTTTTTGTAGATGATAATTTGAATGGACAAATGTATTTAAATCTTCTTGAGAATGCCATCGATCCCATGATAACGGATATTATCGAAAACGATGGAGATTATTCGGAAGACAACCTCCATTTTCAACAAGATGGAGCACCACCTCACTATGCAGTGGCGGTTAGAAATTTTCTGGATGAACGATATACCAATCATTGGTTAGGGCGACGAGGACCAATTGAGTGGCCAGCTAGATCACCGGACCTCAACCCGTTGGATTATTTTTTATGGGGGCATCTCAAAAGCAAAGTTTTTGCCACTCCTCCAGAGTCACTAGAGGATCTACGTGGTCGAATTCCTATTTAAGTTATGGACCTACAGAGTATTGTTTTTTTCCAATATTTTTTTTGGCGGCTTTTTATAACGCCGACGAATGAAAATAAAATATCACAGTAGTAGCAACTGTTATCAAGTGACGTATGGTTTCCATAGCCAACTTTTCAATTTTTGGCTTTCATTTTGCTTCCACGGCCTACTCGGTGAATTTCAATTATTATTTTTTTTCCGATCTAGTTTCTGGTTAGACAACAACTTGTGATATGTCATTAGAAAGGGAATTGAATGCTGAATAAAGCGAAAAGAAAAAAAAATTTGGTTTCCATTCAAAATAAGAAAGTTGATGTTACTTCCGGTCAGACCGGAAGTTAACTTCGACATGTCAATATGCTCAAATTCTAGCTCTTATATATATATATATATATATATATATATATATATATATATATATATATATATATATATATATATATATATATATATATATATATATATATATATACCGGGTGGCTACGGAAGTATTATATATATATATATATATATATATATATATATATATATATATATATATAATATATATATATATATATATATATATATATATATATATAGTAGAGAGGTAGTATGTAGTAGAGAGGTAGTCTTTGCTGACTAGTTAGGATGCAAAAGGGGGAGATTTTTTTGGGTAAAAGCAGCAAGCAAAATGTGTACTCTTTTAACACTATAATTCCGATATTTCGACAGTGGTTACTGTCATCTTCAGGGAAGCTACAATTAAT
This sequence comes from Chrysolina americana, assembly GCA_958502065.1. NCBI lineage: Eukaryota > Metazoa > Arthropoda > Insecta > Coleoptera > Chrysomelidae > Chrysolina > Chrysolina americana. The sequence continues at coordinate 16,161,393 of OY293418.1, forward strand.
AAGCAGGATTGTAAACTAAATGGAGTGAAGCCCAATAATAGCTATACTTACTGTGTTATTGAGGTTGAATGCTAATGATGTAATAAATGAGATATAAACAATATCGAGTGTACAACATGACGTTGATGATGAAGTAACAAGTTAAAAACAATTAAAATTTTTAGTCAAAGATTAAAAACATTAAAAACATTTAAAAACTTGTCATGGGGGTTTTTTTATCAAGAAGTAATAGGTATGAATAAATTTCACTTAAATGATTGAGATCTGTTTTTTTATTTAAGCAATTATTAGATTGAGAAATGAAAGCCATTTCCATAAAAAGTCTCTTAGTAGAGTTACACTCCTTTGTCAAAATTTTTGTGTTTATATAATTCATGATGTGTCCTGTACTATTAACATGTTCACTTAATGCTCATCTTTCAGGATGACATCTGCAGTCACTTTTATGTGAGGTAATCCTGTCTTTAAGAGTTCCAGAGGTTTGACCTATATATGTTTTATCACAATTTGAGCAAGGAATGCAATATACTAATTGTGCTTGAGAAATTAATGGAGTCTTATCCTTCAATTTTGTAAAAATGGAATTGATTGTTAAAACTGTTTTATTGGCAATTTTTATGTGATCAAACTCTCTGAGAATTCGAGCAAGTTTGGATGACACATCTGTAATGTATGGAAGTGAAGTAAAGAAAATTTGAACTGGGGTCCTATCAACTACCTCATTGATAGTAGTGACATTTTGGGAAATATTTCTATTATTAATTGTATCATGTAAGTCAATGGTTGAAGTACTAAAAAGGATCTTTTTTAATAATGTAGGAGGATATGAATTATCAATGAATAGATTACATAAAATGTTGAGGTTTTTTTGATGAAAAGAAGAATCAGAAATACAAAGTACTCGATGTTTCATTTGTTTTACCAAATTAACTTTCATGGTCTGCTTATGATATGAGTGGTAGTTCATATATCTACCACTACTTATAGGTTTCCTATACCAATCAATGATTAAGGTATTATCACCTGTACGACGAAATTTAGTGTCCAAGAAGGGAACACTACGTTCCTCATCTTCACGTTCTGTGGTTAACTGTATGAACGGATCATAACTATTGAATACATCAACTATCTCTGTAGTTCCTTCTTGTGGTAACGCTATAATCAAGTCGTCCACATATTTTTTTATAAAACATAATTTGAAAGGTAATACCTGCAAGACCATGTCTAGTATATCATCCATGACATACATTGCCAGTATTCGACTGATTTTGGCCCCCATGGGGGTTCCAAAAGTCTGCTGGTAAAATTTGTTATCGAAAGAAAAATAAGTATTGTTGAATAAAAAGGTAATTAATCGAAAAAAGGTTTCTTTATTGATACTACAATGACTGCTGATACGATCCCATCGTTTATCAATGGCTCGTAAGCAAGCATCTAGGTAAACATTACTAAACAAGGAAACAACATCCAAACTGGCTAGAACATAGCCCTCAGGGAGTTTCATTTTATCAAAAATTGATGAGACTTCAAAAGAATCTTTAATATAATATTCATAACTATAATCATAAGAAGTAGTCAAAATATCTGTCAAGAAGGATGCCAATGCTTCTGTTGGTATACCAATGGAAGAAATAATCGGTCTAGCTGATAAGGTGGGTTTATGGATTTTTGGTAAAGCATAAAATTTGGGGCAAATTCCCTTGTAGGTTGTGAATTTCTTTCTTTGGACTTCATCTATTTGTTTTGATGTGAAAAAATTTTGACAAAGGAGTGTAACTCTACTAAGAGACTTTTTATGGAAATGGCTTTTATTTCTCAATCTAATAATTGCTTAAATAAAAAAACAGATCTCAATCATTTAAGTGAAATTTATTCATACCTATTACTTCTTGATAAAAAACCCCCAGAACAAATTTAATTACTGTTCAAATAAAATTAAAAACATTTCTAAAGGAATGTGACCGCTCTTTTGAATGGATAAAATTGGCTGTCTAACTCTCTAAGCACAGGCCAAATCGTGTGCTTTACTGTCATATGTCAAATAATATTTTCTTCTTTAAATTTCACATGTCATTTGTCTGGTTACTAACCAAATTGTAGGTTCATGGTGTGCACATGGTCCACACTTGAAAAATTTCATATAATTTTGAAATGTTTTTAATCTTTGACTAAAAATTTTAATTGTTTTTAACTTGTTACTTCATCATCAACGTCATGTTGTACACTCGATATTGTTTATATCTCATTTATTACATCATTAGCATTCAACCTCAATAACACAGTAAGTATAGCTATTATTGGGCTTCACTCCATTTAGTTTACAATCCTGCTTATTAATTGTAGCTTCCCTGAAGATGACAGTAACCACTGTCGAAATATCGGAATTATAGTGTTAAAAGAGTACACGTTTTGATTGCTGCTTTTACCCAAAAAATCAAAAAATCTCCCCCTTTTGTATATATATATATATATATATATATATATATATATATATATATATATATATATATATATATAAAGTGAATGGAGTTACTATTCATTTATATATATATATATGAATAGTAACTTGTGACATCTACTCTATTCACTTTATATATATATGTTCAGATAGGTTTCCGCGGTCAGATATTTGAAAACTAAAAGTTCGGGTTGAACCGCGTCTAGAATTTGTTGAAATTCGACGTTTCGGCTCCGATTTTGGTGCCATTTTCAAGAACTGAAAAAGAAAGAAAATTAATAAATGGTTGAAACGTAATTCTACGCTGAGGTCTCAATCTGCCTACTCCTCAGGTATAATTACGTTAGGTTTTTGTGACTTGACGTCGGGGTCTTAATCTGCCTACTCCCCATATCTCGTCACTGGTTCGATGACCAACTTCGAAGAGGTTCAAGAAACAATCAAGAAGCTACCTAGAAACAAAGCATCTGGCAAGGATGAGGTTGATACAGTCCTGCTCAGGATGTCTCTTGTCAAACTGATTTATATTATCAACGCAATAACCAAATGGCAACCGTATCCGTAATTCTTGAAGCAGGTGCGAGAAGTGAGAGTTATCGCCCATTTCGGTAATTTGGTAGATAGAATTCTCTTAAAAAGATTTGGAAAAATTGAAGAGAAGTTCAAAATCATACTGGCGGAAAAGTTCGGCTTCCTGAGGGGATATTCATCGTCATCTCAGATTGCAGGATTGTCTACAATGTGAGGGAGCGTTTCTTTCAAAAACTCCTATAGTTGCTAGATATTCAAAAGGCATTTGACACAATCTGGATGAAAGAGATCATCATGAAGACGATAAAAGCAGGTACGTGATTCGTACTGGGTGTTTCGTAGGGGTCGAGCATGTCTCCACTTTTATATTCGCTATTCATGCACGATTTTCCCATGTTGAATAACATGGGCACGGCTATTTATGTGAATAATACGGTCATATATTCCCATTCAAATTACAGCAACACAGCCTTAGCTCGTGTTGAGGCTCATTTAAATTGGTTGATAGTGCCGTATCATCAGCATAATTACACTGATAAAACAGAAATCATAAATTTCACAGTGAATCGCACAAACGTGAAAATATCTATCTGGCATATGTAGAGTCAGATTCAGTGCGGTACCTGGGAGTGTAATTGGAAAGGCGTCTCACACCCCATCAACATGTCTGGCTATCCAACGCGGAGCTGCCGCAGTAAAAAGAGCGTACTCCTCATTACCAGAAACTCCAGACCGGCTGTGGAGTGTTAGCAACTCATCCATTAAGTCATCAGACCTGCAATGACATACGTCTGTCCAGTGTTTGACAGCCTCCCCAAGACTTAAATGTGACTGGAAACGAATTGCTTCATATCGTCACAATTAGGGACAGATACATCTGGCCACATACATTGAGAGAGCTATATAGAATATATCAGTATTTGTCTGAAAAATGCTTCAGACACCTCATCCTTGAAGGGACACTGTCCAGGAATATGACAGCGATGAGAGCCCACCATAACAGGCGAAAGAAGCACGGTGGGCTAATTTACCAGACATTGGATTATTTCTAATGTACAAACCCGGGTTTTTCAGTTGTTTATCCGGGAGCCGATGGAAAACTCAAGAATGAAACACCACTCAGCCTGATGTCTTACACGTGAAGAAATATGAAACCTAACGATGTTGATAAATGTTGCATTTAAAACTAAAGATAACCTGCATTCATTAATCAACAAAGCAAAGTCTGTACGGAATAAAATCAAGAAAAACGGGGTCTTCAAACTTGAGTGTGAAGTTTGCAATGTACTATATTCAGGCCGCAGTTTCGAAGAAAGATTTGGGGAGCATTGGAGAAGTTACAGGTTGGAGAAACAGGTTTCAAACTATTCCAACCATCTCATTGAAAGTTACCATAACTTCACACAGAATCCAAAAATCTTGCACATTCAACCTAGAGGTCTGAAATTAAACATTTTGTAGTCCATAGAGATCACGAAACACTTTACATGTTAATAACAATTTAGTCCTTAACGACCAGAGAGACCTGTATAATTCTGCTATAACTAATTACCGGATTAGTGATAACCCAGGTACAATCAATTATATTCAATATTTTCTATTATAATCATCATCATCATTAACCGGTGATAATTTTTTCATGAGGTTACTGTCTGGTCCTTTCAGTAAGATAATATAGAGGCATATTCAGTGCCATTAACTACGTTATTTGCTAGTATTCAAAATGTCACTCACGCTTGCTTTTCCGAATGGAATCAGATCCACTTTTATCTTCTCCTTAAGTGGTGGACTACTATAAAATTCATTCAGTTGATCTTTGAAGAACGCTACGCTGTCTGGGCATAGAGACTCGTAATAAATTGAAACGGTCAATTTGTCTGCCTGAAATAAGAATAAAGTCTAATTTTGGTATATGAGCAAAAAGTAAAAGGACAAGTTCAAGTGGATTTATAAATCCAAATTTTTAGGATGTTGAAAGGATGGTAAATTTTTTTCATGTTGTTTTCCTGTTACTGAAAATTTACAACTATATAGCCCACCGAGGACACAGAACTATACAAATGAAAACATTTCACGTTATATATTTATAGGGAAAATAATGAACTTTTCCACAACTGTATGAGTATTTTTTTGATTTTTGCTTCATATTATTTTTTTGAATGTTTGAAATGAGAGGTAAACGAAAATCATTCAGGAAGTATTGAAAGAAATTGATACAAGATATCACAATAAATTTTTTAATGCACTGGTACATGAAATAAAATAATTTAAAAATCCTACTTGCAACAAAATAGCGATTTTTCTGAATAGTTTTTAAGGTTTTTTCATTTTCAAATGTCTGTTTAATCCAATAAATAGAGATAAGACTCTGCCAAAAATCGGAAAAAAATCATGAATTCTGGATTTCAGTAGATGAAACTGCGAAGTTTCAAATGAGAAAAAGTCTTATTCGCCTCATAGCCAAAAAAAAGAGAACATTTATTCAAGTTCAATATAGGATTGAGATAATGACTTTTGTCTAATTTCCACTTTAACGTTATTACTTTCTTGGGCATATATTAGGAAATTTATGTAGTCAGAAGTCAGTTAATACTTGAAAATGGCGTAAAAACCTAAACCGCGGTCGTAACATCTAAAGTTATAGTGGAAATCACACAAGAGTTATTATCTTCATCTTATATTCAACATGAATTTTTAGAAAATAAATAGGTCATCAATCGGAAGGGTGTTGAATTTTTTCTATTTCCTTGTTTGATGCTATATAACTTTTGAGATTCTGGAAGAAAATACATCAAATAGTTTGTCAAGACAGTTGAAGCTTTCAGCACAAAAATTCAATATATAATTCTACAAATGCTCCTAATTAAAGTCTTCAGAGCAAGGACTCTTATTTAAAATTTAATTCGAGCATGACCAGTAAATGGTGAAAAAACCGGTAGAAAAAGTCTTTATGACAGTGGCTTTTGATAGTTTTAAACCCTTGATCAACTCATTTCGTATATGTAAAGGCCGATTCAAATGCATGCGGGCCCATGCTGGGTTTTTGAAGAACGGGCGGTTTGAATGCCTTTTACTCACGTTTCTATTACAAGAACATATTTTATTTGGTTCTGTACTAATTCTGTCAATGCTAGAGTAATGCTATTTGAGTTCTTCAAATAATCCCGATATATTTTTTTCACTGTATCTTTTATCTCATGCAGAATGGGCACACATGTGTGTGAATCGGCCTTGAAGGCAGTGAAAAATACATAGGGATTATTTGAAAAACTGAGATAGCATTACTCCAGCATTGACAAAATTATTACAGAACCAATTGAAATATGTTTTCGTGATGTGGGTAAAAGGCGTCAAAAAACCTGCATGGGCTCGTATATATCTGAATCGGCCTTAAGGAATGTCTGTTACAGTGGGTCATTGGCATGGGAATATTTCTGTTCAACGGTCTAAGAGCTATCTTTGACAAGTTCGGAGGAGATTTTGAGATAATCCAGATGGTAATCTTTTCGCTCAAAATTTAGATCTGTCACTCAGTCGAGGAAGTGAAGAGTTACAGGAAAGGCTGGTCAATGAGATCCAGACAAAGTCGTTCAAAGTCGATATTGTACAAACAAAACATTATTCTTCATTACAGTAAATGAGTACGCAAAGTATCAATAAAGGTTGTTCCTCATGAAACATCGTCTTCCTGAAAATCATTTCTTGATTTTGTTGATTGGAATGCATGATCGCTGACGAAAATACTTTTTTCTACAAGCGTGCGTGTTCCGCCCTATTCCCGCAAGCAATTTAGTTTGAGAGGTGTCATATTCCCGCACGCTAAAGTCACTTCAAGTGAGTTTTTCCCGCACTAGTGCGGTAATAATTTTTCCCGCACGTGAAAGTTTGTTCAAGAGCATCACATAAGATGTTTCAATCCTCTTGTAGAAAAAATCTTGATCCTTACTCATACGGAAAGGTACTATCCCGCACTCGACTGCTTACCCGAACTCCGCTTTGCGTCGTTCGGGTAACGGCAGTCTCATGCGGGTAGTACTCTTTCCGTACTTGTTAGGATAATAACTATGTCATACGACCACATAGGAGAATAGCGAATATCGCACTGTACAGTCCCTACGGAAAGTGACTTATATCCACATGCGTGCGGAAAGGTACTTTCTGCTCATGTGTGGAAAGTAAATAGCACGTGTGCGAAAAGGTAATCGTACGCTTTCAAATTCTCTGTTCAGATTCACCGCTTCAAATTATCAAATTTTTTATTTCAAACAATCTGCAAATTTTTTTATCTTCGCTTTACCATCTGAACTAAGTGGTCATATCTGCTTCATGTGGACCTACAGCTTATTGAGGGATATTTTATTTCATATTTGTGATGTTTATTGATAGTAAAATGTGTCTAATTATGAACTTGATGTAATATTGAAGAAAATATTTTGAATTTCAAAATAATTAGGTATTCAAAATAAATTAAAACAGTTAGTTGAAATGGTTCTCAGTCAGCCTATTAGATTTTCTTGCACAATTTATCAATATCATCGATATTAGTTGGTGAAATTATCACGTAGAAAAACAGGGTATATTACTTGTGCGAAGGTGATTTTTACACTCGTGGGATTGTCACACTCGGCGTGCGCCCCGTGCTACAATATTTGCCACTGGTTTGAAAAATGGCACTTTCCGCATTCGTACTGTTTCATACTATCTCCTCCAACCTCGCGATAGTCACCATCGTTCAAGCATAATGTCTTCTCACTCATTTGATGAAAAGTATAATTCTATGGTACACGGAATCTCACCCCTGACGTCTCACTTCTTCCTTCTAAACTTTGTTAAAAAGCGTATATCAATGAACAGCTTCACAAACGTAAATGTGCGTAATCATTTGTAGAGATTTTTATTCACGTTATCTGAAAATCCGACTCGAAAATTTTCAGATGAAAAACTTATTCATACTGTGATAAAAATACACTTAACTTCAACCCACTAATTTATTTCAAAAAGTATTCAATTTATATCCACACTCTGACTATATTTCACATGCAACCATGTTTTGTACTTAATATAAACTGACTATAATCTGCCATCTCTGTTTGATAGTTCTGTAATTTTACTCGCAGTAAGCTTCTCTTTCAGAAACGCAGAGAAAAGTCAGTGAGAACGGTTCGGAACACTCGTTGAAAATATTGAATTCCATGCGAAATAGTACATCTTGATGTAATAAAGAGCTGAATTTCATGGCTCTACAGTAGTTCTCACTGGAACAATTTTCCAGGTCAGCACTGGATTTGCAGGTTATCAGAAAAATTTTGAGAAATCTTGACATAGGTACATCACAAATTATCATATTGCCCCGAGATTTCCTTCCGTCAGTGGATACTGCAGAAAATTGCACACAACCCTCAATATATTTTTTACCGAAGAGGCAAATTTTTTCAACACCAGTTTTCATTTAATGTGTGGATTGGTATTGATGAGGAATATTTGATTGGTCCTCACATTTTTTTCAGGGACTCGTATTGAAAATTCTCGTCATGATTTCCTTGAAAATATTTTGACTGGATTACTGGTAGACATTCCACTTTCACTGAGGCAAAGAATAAGGTATATGCATGATGGAGCGCCAGTGTATTTTAGTTTAGTAGTTCGTTAAGTTTTAAATCAGCGATTCAGAAACAGACGGATCGGTCGAGGCGCTGAAGTTCCAAATCAATTCTGGCATCCGAAGTCCATGGATTTGAATCCAATCGATTTGTTTTGTGTGGTCATTTGAAGGCCCCAATTTATACGGTACCAATAGAAACCGAAGAACAACTTCTTCAACAGATCATTGCTGGATGTGACGCTATCCAAAATACACCAGGTTTACATCAAGTAGTGTATGTTAACAGGAACTTTTCTTCTCATTTTGACGTCCTGAATTTTCTACATGTACTTATGAAACACCCCGTATAAAAATATAAGAATAATGTTTTTTGTTTGATTGACGATGATGTAACTTGAGTAGATTTATTTCTGACTTCCATCGTCTTATAATTTTTGATGTTCTTCATATTCCACAACATTTCAACTGCTTCCATCCGCAATCGTTTGAATTCCATGGTAATCGCAACTGTAAATTAATAAGTTTTGCCCAATTACTCATTTCCAGTTTCTCTACCTGTTAATGAGTTCATCTATTCTTTTTTTGTTTTTTATCTCAACTCACGTCCAAAAAAAGGTAATGAGATGTTTTCTTCCTTCTCCACTGTGAACTTGATGTTGCCCCTTAAGCCATTAATATATGATAGAAATCATTGAAGCTTCCCATTGAAGCTTCCACTAGCGGATCTGAAGGGGGGCATGGGCCATTCAATAGGAGTCATTCATTATCTAATACAACCATGGAACAGATATTTTTTTCTATGCAGTGCGAATATGTGAAAAAAACATAGGCGGCCAAATCAAAGGGCGCCAAAACGGATTACGATAGAAGCAAAATAGTAATTTTCGGGGACTGAGCTTCGGTGAAATGCCTATTACTACCTATTAGCGGTAAAACAAAGGAAATGAGTAGTTGTTTTTTATCGGAAACTGCACTTGGTTTTGAAGGAAAAGGGTCATTTCACAAAAGGTCTTCAAACATATCAGTAAGATTCAGTTCATTTTCCAGTGGGTTTTATTACTTTGATTACAGGCACGTATACAAGGGATGGGATGGGGTGTAATCATCCCCCCATAATTGAAGAAATATCAGCGTTTCAATCAAAAGCAACATTAAAATTCGAAAAATTAATCTTATTTCATTTACCTATATATGTAAAAGTTAAATGTATTTAAGTTCAGATTACATCTGTTAATTTCGTTAAATTATTTTTCTTTTTTCATATCAAATAAAACTGTCAAACCTAACTATCAATTCAAAGGCATCTGACCTAAAACAAAAAAAAAATCGTCTGTGGTGCCTTTCTATTTTCTGTCACTCCCGCGGTATGAATCACCTCCCCCCGCCGTCCATGGACCAAAGCTGTATACGCGCCTGTTTGGTTACAAATTTTCATTAACTCATGGCCCCCCTGAAAAAGTCCCTAGATCCGCCAGTGGCTCCTGGTCTCCATAGTTCTATATTGTGAGTGTGTCGTTAACATATCTTATCCATAGCTTAGGTTTCCTTTCTGCTAGTTGGATGTTATGGTTCTCAAACCATTCCAACGATTTTGAATGGGACAAGTATTCGTTTTTTAGGAGTCTCAGAGTATTGAAAAAACTCAGAAAGTATCTAAACAGAATGACACATATTTATCATTTTGTCATGAAACAAAATCTAAATGAATATGTTATCTATGACGGCTACCCTAAACACTCCCCTGAAAAACTGATTTACAATTCAAACAACCCCGCACGTTTACTAACCACGTAAAATGGCTTTCAGCTAATTTTACTCAAATTTTCATGTGTTGTAAATCCTGGCATCCTCATTACGTAGCCCAGTTTAATGAGTTGTAGCTAATAAGTCTCTCCTTTCGAATAAAAAATAATATCTCACAAAGGGTGTTGCATTACAGCATGGCAAGACAATGTTTATAGAAATACCATAATTGTTTTGATTTTCAATTAATCCGTTAAAATTAGAAAACCAACTGCTAGAATTTGCCAATTTTTGACAAAGTATGGGTCTTCATCAACTACAAGAAGATTCATATGGTTGCCTTTCCAACAGTATTCAACTTTCCATTTACAGGGTGATAATTCAAAATTACAATTACAAATGCTATAGGTATATCATGAACAAAATTTAATAATTATCACTGATTATCCATAACTGTTACTTGGATACGAAAGTTAACCTGAAATAACTCATGTAATGATCCTCCCCATCATCCCCCATTATTTACAGCCACCCCCATAACCCTCCTGATTTACAGCCACAGCCGTCTCTGATACTACTATACTCTTAAATTAGGAGCCCGGACATTTGGTGTTGTGCACACGTGACTAGTTTCATCTGATAGGTATATACATGGAATACTCGAGGTATCTGGAAATACGGTATCCATCATCTACTTTCTTAAATGTAATTAATTGAAGATGCTGGGAATAGGAATAATGCAGATGCTGATAATATCCCCGAGAACAATAAAAAACAATATTAGATAATTGTTTTTTTCAAACTCAATATGCTAATAATTGTATATAGAATGTAAAAACCACTAATTTGCAGGTTTCGTAAGTTCATTTAACTATATTTTTTGTAACTAAAAATCCCTATTCAGGTAATTTAGGTAAATAAAATATTAATGATGCGTTTTTTCATTTCATTTCCATACGCAGATGTGTTCCCAAAAAATAATATCTAATTAATTGTTTGATGGTGAGGTATTTAATGAGATATCACAAGTAGAGATTTATTTTGAAATTATTTGAATGCGGGTGGCTGTAACAGGGTGGCTGTGACAGTTATGGACAATTCGTAATAATTATATAATTTTGTTCATGAGAGAGCATTGGTAAACATTTAAATTATCATACAACCTGAACTATGCCATTAGCAAGCGGTAGGTGTGTCCAGACTGCTCAAAAAATGCGTGGTTCATATCTAAAAACTTGGCAAGGATGGCCACAAGCTTGAAAGTTATCGCACCTTCTCGATCCTGAATGTAGTCGTCTAGGTAGTCGATAAGATCCTCCTAAAGCTTGACGAGATATTCAATCTTGTTTCCTCGCCACATGTATTTGTATTCCCTAAATACCGAAGATTTTTCAAGAGGAGAATGAAGACAGGAAAATCGAACACTGCCTTGAAAACAATTCGTGACTTAGATGTAGAAAAACTCGAACTTTCCTATTCTTCACCATATCTGGCTACGTTCTACTATGTCATGCACCTCTGAACTCAACTGGGAAATGTTTGAAAAAGCATACCTAAGTATCTACATTTTTCATCGAAGAAGTTTCGGATCGTACAGCAAAATGGGTTATTTTTAATGTGTATGAAAGCGATGATTTTCAAATTTTATTCGTTTCAGTAGTGCGGTAAGAATTTTTCAGTACATTCTCGTGAACGTCAACATCAAAACGGAATGAATGTTCTGGAAATACACAAATATGTGTATAGATAGTTAAACCTTTCATTCCATGAATAACCAGCAAGTATAAGTATTCCAAATAGAAAATAATTGCTTATTTCGCCGAATCCGCAAGTACCTGACCATAGGTAATTTTAATTTTAAAATATATGCAGACGTTATTGTAAATATTCCACTGATTCCAAGAAAAAACTTTCTCAAACTTAGATCACCCATTAGTTTCATCACAATTACAGAACTACTTACAGAATTTTCAGAAACAAACAATACCGACAGTATTAAAACAAACCAGCACATTTTGCTGCTAACACTTCGAGAGTTTCGAACGTTCTGATTTCTGTATTAGTTTGCGAAAAGAAACGATGGATAGCAGCGCGCAACTGTCAATCAACACAAGGTTAAATATAAGTATACCATATGTATGTACTCAATCGTTCTTCTAACAGAGGAACAAGTGGATCAAAGATACCATTGATTTTAGCAGCGATGAATCGGATAAAATTAGATCATATCAAATCAATTTTATTGACTGAGAGAGGAATAACATTCAGTCACGAATGCTGTAATTAGGAGTTGGTCTAGACGTTAATTCTGACGAGTCCAACTTTCTTTTGCACGATCCGAAATTTTAAAGAAACCTTCCTATTTACTGGTTCGATAAAAAGAATAATAGGTTTGCTTCAACGAATACTCTTTAAGGAGACAAAAAGTAATAACCTACCTTAAAAATTACCAGTTGGTACACAAGTACAGGGAAAGAAATAAAAATAACAATATAATCGACCAAAAACTGATATGGAACAGCCAAATCAACCACATTCTTTCAAGTCTTCGGTAAGACATGGGGTCTGAAACCAAAAATGGTTTATTGTTCATACCAAACGATCATCAGAATATTCATCTTCATCAAGAGTTTAGCAAGTACATTATGAATGCTGACTGCGAATTCTCAAACTTTCAGTTCATTGTTGGGATTTGAATGTAAATAATTTTGGCAAAAAAGGTTTCTGAACGCCCTCTCGAATTGTATTGGTACTGGATTCATACTGTTGCCGTGTAATACCATCAGTGATATCACAGGAAAAGCTAAAAAAAATATGGAATATTACTCAGTCCTGATAGAATCAATGATTATTACTGCTCTATAGCAAAAAACCTAAGTCAGAATATAGTAATTCCCTATGATCCCTGAACAAATCTTGAAGATGACAGAATTGAAGAAAACCTAACTTTGTATGACACAGATATTAATGAGTTGGTAGAAATTTTGAGAAATATAAAAAACAAAATGCGACTGGTTATGATGGAATTTCGATAAAAATCATACAAAATCTACCAGTTAATACATTTTTAACACTGATCAACACCTCATTCGAAAATGGAGTCTTCCCTGATTTCCTAAAACATCTATCCATTGTATAAAGGTGGTGATTCAGATGATCCGTCGAATCTTCGCCCGATCACGATCATTCCAACTATAGCTAAATTAATTGAGAAACTGGTGAAAATTCGTCTGACCGATTAAAAAAATCAGTTTGGTTTTCAAAACAATAAAAATACACATGATGCAATATTTTCATTTCCCTACAACATTTATGAAAAGTTGAATTCCGGTGATATAGCTGCTGCGGTCTTTTGTGATCTATCAAAGACGTTCGATTGTGTAGATCACAAATTATTACTGAGAAAAATTCAACATTATGGTTGCAGAGGAATGAAATATAAATGGTTTGAGTTATACCTTTCAGGAAGGAATCAAATGGTAAGAACTACAGAACTCTCTGAAAAAAAAGGAAATTATATCTGGAATACCACAAGGATCAGTTTTGGGACCCATTTTATTTTTATTATATGTTGATGACCTTGAAAATTTGAGGATTTCTGGAAAATTCACTCTATTTGCTGATGACACGACGATATTGTAGAATAGCAAAAACTGGAATAATTTACAAGACACAATATCTACAGATATGAATAAAATCGCAAAATGGTGCGATGCGAATTTATTAACCTTATATGTCTCAAAAACAAACATTATTTCATTCAGATGTTCTCTAGATGACCTAGCAATTGGCGACAACTTAATGATCGAGAACAAGTATAAAAATAAATTTCTAGGTTTACATATAGACAATAGACTCAAATTTGACAACCGTATCAAGCATCTTAAAAGCAAGATCTCTTCTTGATGTTCTGCAGTGAGAGTAACTTCAATAAATTTGGAAATTAAAACTGCCAGAACGGTGTAATACGCCCTTTTAGAGTACCATTTGCGTTATGGAATACCGTTTTAGGGAGTATGCCATCAGCACTTCAGACTCTATTGGTACTGCAGAAACAAGCGATCAGGTATCTGTATAAGCTCAAACCTCGTGATTCATGCAGATGCATATTCGCAGAGAAAAAGATATTGACTTTGATTGCAATATTCATTTTAGAATCATTTTGCCTCATTTACAAGAATTTGTCCTTATATGAGACTGCGTCCAATCGTTATAACACCCGTTCTAATGCATTGAAATTGCCAATTCCCTTAACAAATATGGCCAGGGATTCTATTTATTATACAGGGTTATGATAAAGTAATGCACAAAATTCATAAAACGTACAACGATCACTTTTGAAAAAAATGCAAAAACACGTCAAACTGTTCTTTTTATTCCGCATCTTTTGACATAAGTTACAAAAATATCACGTCAAAGTTGTCAAAGTTATGACGTCATCAACAATTTTTTTTAATGGGAAGCTAAGAGTTTTATTACATTATGTGATAGAGCTTGTGTTTTTACACAAGGGAAAAATAGTTGCAGTAGGGCTCACATAAGAAAAATAACGAGAAAAGGGATAAAAAACGAAATAACAAAACCAATTATAAAAAGAGGTCAAACTTAAACTTATCTAGTAAGAACATGTGTTCTTATAAATTTTTTCAATTGTTTTACTAAAACAACGGTTTGTCAGTATCAGTCGTACAATTAGTGTCACTACAGTTTTATTATTATGGCTCGTTTAACCGAAAGAGAAAGGATAGAAATTCTAATGATGGTAGGTTACGGCGATCGCCTTCGAAGTCATGAAGAAGCATGTGCTTTATTTAACGCAACACATTTTGAAAGACCTCCAATTGCTAGAAGCACAGTAAGCAGAATTGTTGCAAAATTTGATGCAACGGGAAGCGTGAGGGATGCTCCAAAATCTGGACGACCAGGAATAAGCGACGATGTGAAGTTAGATATTATAATTATATCAATTTGAAAAGTCGGGTCTACATTAACCGGCCAGACAATTTAGAAGACTTAATGGAAACAATTAGACACGAAATGACTCGTATAACTCCGCAGATGATCGAAAACTCTATAAATCCCGTCTACCATCGTCTTGGCCTATGTCAGTTAGTGAACGGGACACAGTTTGAACAATTCCTATAAGAAATAGTTTTGGTTTAATGGACTGTTTAGTTAATTGAAAAGTTATTATGAAACTTACGTTTATTTCGTTTTTTATTCATTTTCTCGTTTTTTTTCTTATGTGAGCCCTACTGCAACTATTTTTCCCTTGTGAACAAACACAAGCTCTATCACATAATGTGATAAAAATCTTAGCTTCCCATTAAAAAAATTTGTTGATGACGTCATAACTTTGACAACTTTGACGTGTTATTTTTGTAACTTATGTCAAAAGATGCGGAATAAAAAGAACAGTTTGACGTGTTTTTGCATTTTTTTCAAAATTGATCTTTGTACGTTTTATGAGTTTTGTGCATTACTTTATCATAACCCTGTATATTTAATCACTTACCTTCAGATATAAGAGAAGCTAAATTGACTAACAAATTGTTTAGAAACACAGTTAAAACATTTTTAGCTGATAGACCCTATTATAATTTGCAATAGTATTATAATGATGAATTAACATGATTTATAATGTGCATATTTGAATCTATGTTATTCAAACACAAGGTGTAATTGTACTTATTGCTCTGTGGATTTTTTTTAGGATTTTTTACGATGTTTTTGATTATGTTTTTATGTTTGTTAATATACCAATATGTATATGTATATCTATTCACATTCCTTTTGAACAAAACTGATGACTATTTTAAATGTGCTGTTACCAAATTGACTTTTAACTGTATAGTTTTATGTTCTAACTTCACTTCATTTTAGACGTACGAACTGTTATTACATTTTTATACTTTTATATTTACATACCTATTTATTTAACGCAAGCTTTGTCCATAAGAATATTTCCTAATGACAATAAAGTATACTCATTATTATTACTGTTGCCGTGAATTGTGTAATTTTTTTCATGTAGAAGAAATTTTTAAAATCTTATGTAAATGTCTACAGTTTCCTCCTCTTCACAGAAAGATAAAACGTCTGTACACTGCTGGAGTTTGTAGATTGCATGGCTTCAGTTGGGGTTTCAATCAGTTTATTGCGCTGATTATTCATCAGTAACTCCGAGTTAATTTATCTTCCACGTCACTGTTATATTTTCAAATATTACACATTAAATGAGAACTCAACAAACCCTTTTATCGACAGGACCGTCAGAACAAAAACATATTCTATGTTCACTCGATCAAAGTCAAATAAGTAATATATACAAAGTGTATATGAACTAATATATCAACAATATAACAGATCTCATGCAAGTCAAAAACATATCTTCAAAAGACTCGAGTACATATAAAAAGCTAATTATACATGCATATTTTGAGATGTGAGCTTGGAATTGTTTTTGCCTGTATTGCAAAAATTCATAAAATTCATGAGAAAATTTCAGAATCAAGAGCTCGTTTAGTTAACGAAACGCAAAGCTATGGCACTCGTTGCTGATAAAGGTATTCCAATTCCTTCCTGAAAACTGAGAAATTAAACTTCTTATGTCTTTCTTTACACCACTTACGTTTGTAATATTGATGACCCATTCCTTTTTCTCCTCGGTACTACAATATACTCTGATGAACATTACTAGATTTCCTTTTTGGTATGAACCAGAAAATAACTCCGTAGCTGAGAAAACTTCATCGATGGGTGAAATTATTGATTATAGGTGAAAAAATTTAAATCATGATGATAATACGATCTTTAAAAAGATAGTGGTCTATGTATTACGTGAAAATAAAAGCATCATTTTGGTACACATATAACAATAAGTCATGATACAATGGAGCATATACAGCAATTGTCTAATAAATGACCGTGTCGATATCTTAAAAGCAATCATATAATTTACGTTCACCGTATTATGGTGAAGAAAGTGGAATGCAGGGATATTTCCATGGTTAGTTGAGTCAAGCCTAAACTTGTGTTGGAACTACTACAATGGATTATTCAAATAAGAAAAGAGTAAAACGAAGTATATGGTGGTATATCCAATATTTTTGCAAAGAAACAACGATACATGGGTTGAATATTATTGGTCTTCCCAATCTTCACATTTTGGAAAGGTATGTTTCAATCTCTTATTCAATTATCAGTAATGAAGAAGTCTTTCGTCGGATATCTCCGTTGATGGCTAAATAATCAGAAAGTTCACTTCGACATTGATGATATTCTGAATTTTGGAATTGTTGTGGAAACTCTTGAACGAAATTCTTGATCATTCTTATTTTCATGGTATAATCATGAAGTGTAATGATGATGAGAAAAAAAATACAGATAAAATACACAGAAATCCGAACTACTCAGAACTGAAAAAAAACGCCCCTAATTCATTTCTCTTTTCATCCACTGATTCGAATGAAGTTAAATAAGTTATTGCTAACTTAAAATCTAAGAATTCCACCGGTGTTGATGGTATTCTATTAATGCTGATATATTGAAGTTAATATTTCGATATATTGAGGAGTCTTCAACATATTCGTTCAATTTGGGTATGGACAAAGGTTTCTGGCCAGTAGCATTCAAACAAACGATTGTTATACCATGAAATGATGATATTTTGACTAATTATCGCCCTACATCTCTGATACCTTGCCAAAGTAATCGAAAAGATACTCCAAAAAGATTTAAATCAATTTGTATATAAATGAATTGTTTTCTCTAGAACGTAAAGGAAACATTATAAGGTTTGCAGAAGACACTTCCATGTTCTATAAGGCAGACTTTGATGTAGTAAAAAACTAGATAAATAATGATAATAACATTTATTCGCCAAATATGTAAAATGTATGTGGAAAGTACAGTCGTGAATGATAAAATTCCAAAAATACAAATACAAGAATGTAAATAAACAGATACTTAATAAGTGTTAAACACTTGTCTCGAGAAAAAATTAACAATATTAATAATAAGAATAATATTCATTCACTTAACTAATTATGAAAATAATTAGTTCACACAATGATAAAAGATAACTTAGGTTGTAAATGAATTGTTAGCCGATACTTAACTAGTCGTCTTTCGGATAAAATAAGGTTAAATGGTGTAAAATAAACATAAAGCGGTTATATGATATAAAATTTGGCATGACTAAAAGTACAAAATAATAAAATGTATATAAAATGTGAAATTCTAATGAAAAAATTGAATCGAATACAAATTATTGACCATAAAGGAATGTATGTCCTTTAGAGAAAAGTCATTTTACTTGCCATGCAGCTGAAATAGCAGTAACAAAGCATCTATCACACGAAAAAATAAATCTAGACAACCAACACGTAATTCTACCCGAAAAAAGGGAAGTATTTAGGGGTAATTATTGATTCACATATCAAATGGAATGTGCATATAATTATATACGTAAATCCGATGTTTTTGATACTCGTCAACGCGTCAACCTAGCTTCAAAATTATTCAATACCTTTCCTAATACAATGAATATTATTGACGTATTTCACCATTTCGAAAAGTATTGAGAATATTTATACTCAGAACGCCAAAAGAAACAATTTCGGATTTTGTTGAATAAGAAAATAACTCATTATAATTTGTTTATTTTATCATAATATCTTAATAATATATTCATCTACATTTTTTAACAGTCCCAATAAATAGCCTAGAACCTAGCACCTGTATAAACATTTCATATTGTTGACCATTCAGCGTTTATATTATACATATATATTTAACATTCAATAAATCGAACTAAGTTCGAGAAGTGTGTATTAGGAGAGGATTAAATAAATCAAAAGAAATAATTACGACAACGGCCAAAAGGACCCTCCATACATTTCAACAAAGTAGAAAAATGAGGAAAATATCTGATAGAAAAAAACTACTTCACCCTACGGACGTTGAATTACACCTGTCATCCATATGTGCAATGTTCCTCCAGGAGGACACTATTGATTTATATTTAACATGTATATGTTTGTGTGTATATCCTTATGTTTATCTGTAATTATTTATTTTTCATTTATATAGGTATATTCATCATTAGTTTTCGTATGATTTGTCTCTTCGTATCAATGATTATATTTACCAAAGTGTTCTCGAAACAAGTGTCATTTATTGAAAATTATTCAATAATAAATTACTTGCCACCAAACATTCCCAACGTAGTTGAAGGAAAACTATACTTAGTAAGCAACTAGTAGTAACTACTGTCGAAAGTTCATCAAATTTTATTAGTCCAATACTATAAATAATATTATCAAGCGTATCAATTGCTTGGTAATTACGTTGGTGTGAAAGCTTCGGCTTCATTAGATGTCAGTATCCATTGTTACTAACTATATTTGTATGTTGTCTAGATTGTTTTGGATTCTGGTTGTTCTTGTTGCCACTATAGGAGCCGTAGCTGTGTCTATATCGAACTTGAGCAGATTTTTGGCAAACCCCACTGTCGTGTCGATCGAAAAAGACTACAGAAACTGGAACAACCATTTTCCCACTGCCACTGGCTGTTTTGTCAACAAGTTTGATGTGATAAAAACGGAAACTTTCATCTACAAGTGAGTATCCAATATCTCCAAAATAATTATTGTTTTTACTTTGGATGCTGGATTATTCTTTGTAATTTTTTATAGAGAGCATGAAACATCTGGATATACTTAACATCTTGTATATTCAGCGTTGATCATTAGAACCCTGAACACAGTGAACGTGCTCTCCAAAAACTACGTGCATGCGTAACCAGAATCGTTCCGAGATTAAACACGAGCGTATACCTATAGCATGCATAAATGGATCTTTTGGAGTTATATTTCTATTCACTGAGAACGGAAATTTTTTAATGTTCAATAAGATATTTAGGAAAGTTCACTGTGTAAAATTGAAAGAAGTTTGCCACTGTGAATATCTAAGAAATTAAAAACCTATATCGATAAATATCCAAACCTTTTCCGAAGCAAAGATGGAAAAATCAAAATAGCATATGAGAAACATCGATTATCTCATTCCTTTCTCCCCATCAACCCTTTGGAGAATGATACCTGCCCAGTAGGATCATTTAAATACACTCAATAGTTATTTATGCAACAAGTGCAAAAAGTAAGTGTTTATTGCACTCAACGTGAAATTGTCCGACGAGGCCGAGGCCGAGTTGGACAACACGTTGAGTGCAATAAACATTTTTTGTACGAGTTGCATACAAAATTTTTTCTAAGTTCATGCAAAAAGCAAATAATTAGTTATTTAGGTGCGGCACTAGGTGAACTAAAATGAAATACGCAATTTAAATAAATAATTATTACTATCGATTTCATCACCATCATCTAGTTTTCCATTAATATTACTCATTTTAAAACTTTCAGTTCTGTAATTGTCAGAATTAAATTTTGACTGAGGTTTATATAACCACAGTTGTATAATAAAAAACAAAATCATAGTAGCCATGAGCTCGTATGTTATCACGAGGTGTGGTCATAGTACAGACAGTTTGCTCTATGCAGGTAGACGGTTTAAAACATAGCGGATCGGTTTTGATTATGGAGTTATTCTCGGGAAGGCATTGTTTGTTCAACTCTGACTGCTAACATTAATACAAAATAATATGAAATATGTAGCTGTTTAAAACGTATGGCCAACAGAATATCTGCTAAATATGTAGTGGGTTTGAACGTTTATGTTTATCATGATGACAGCACGTTAAAGTAGAATGACAGATGAGTGCAATAAAAACTTTAGTGCACTAGTGCAATAAAGTGTTCATTGCTGTGAATGAGTATTTTTCTATAGAAAGCTTAGGAGTGCAGCCTTCAAACAATATTATCTCCAAAGAACTGCAGAGAGCTAGGAACATACAAGAATCTACACTAACCCAAAATGGAAATAAATATAGCATTGGTCTGTTATGGAAATATGACAAAATAAACTTACCTGACATTAGAAATATGGCTATACGAAGACTAGAGTGTGTAGAGAAACGTATAAAACTCAACCCAGAATTAGCAATTAAAATGAATATGCAGTTAGAAGAATTTAGCAAGAAATAATACATAAGGAAAGTCAGTGAAAAAGAATTGTCTGAAGCCCATGGGAAGAAATCTTTTCCAGTTTTCAACCCGAATAAACCTGGCAAGTTCAGAATAGTTTGGGATGCAGCTGCTTCTGTCCAAAGTATATCACTGAATTCTATGCTGCTGAAAGGAGATGATCTACTGGCATCGCTATTAGGTGTTCTTTTACGTTTCCGAGAAGGAAAAATTGGATTTTCTGCGGATATTAAGGAAATGTTCCTTAGAATTGGCATAATAGAGGAAGACCAACAAGCGCAGCGATTTTTATGGCGAGGTGGTAATTCCAAGAATCCTCTAGAAACCTATGTGATGAATGTGATGACTTTTGGAGCTTCATGTTCACCAAGTTGTGCACAACTCGTGAAAATTACCAATGCCCACAAATATTTCACTGAATATCCTAGGGCAGTAGAATGTATTATAAAAAATCATCATGTAGATGATTTATTGGATTCAGCGAACACAGAGGAGGAAGCAGTAACCATTGCTAAACAAGTTTATTTTATACATTCACAAGCAAATTTTGAAATTAGAAACTGTCGTTCCAACTCTAAAAAGGTTTCAAAAATAATGAATTCACCTTCAGAAAATACTGTCGAAATAAACATGAATATTGGATGTGAGAAAAATACAGAAAAAGTCCTGGGCATGTGGTGGAACTTGCAAACAGATTGCTTCAATTATTCTTTACGTTTCAATAAAGGAAACAAACAAGTTTTAAGTGGGGACAGAAAACCTACGAAAAGAGAAGTTTTACGTATACTTATGTCAGTGTATGATCCATTAGGACTTCTTTCCAACTTCCTTATTTATCTGAAGTTACTTCTGCAAGAAATATGGAGAAGCAATATTAACTGGGATCAACCTATCACTGATGACCAATTTGAAAAGTGGCTTATTTGGTTAAAACAACTATCAAAAGAGGAAATATCAATTCCACGATGTTATCTGAAGAACCTACAAAATTGGGATGGAACAACTATACAAATGCATGTGTTTGGGGATGCTAGCGAACATGCTAGTGCTGTAGTGGCATACCTGAGGATTGAGAAAGAAAACATTTTGGAATGTGTTCAGTTAGGCGCAAAAATTCATGTGGCACCAATCAAACTCCAAACAATTCCTCGACTAGAACTCAACGGAGCAGTAATGGGCAGCAGATTCGCTAAAAGGCTTCGTGAGCACTTGTCAATAAAGATTCAGGAAATCTTTTACTGGTCTGATTCCTTGATCGTACTGAGTTGGTTACGAACAAACGAGCCGAGGAAATTAAATAAATACGATGCCTATAGAGTTGCAGAAATCCAGGAAAATACCATGATATCCAACTGGCGACATGTACCAACCAAATTGAACATAGCAGATGAAGCTACAAAATGGAATAATCTTTGAAATACTCAAGTAGATGGTTCAGATTTCTTATATGAACCCGAGGAATCTTGGCCTACCGATTCGACTACAAATATAATTCAGGAAGAGATCTCAACAAAACATGAAGTGATGGAAAATATAATACATATGAAGCAATTTTCCAAATTTTCGAAACTTCTCTACTTGCTAGCGTAGTATATCACGTACTAAACTACAGAAAAAGGAGAAACCTCAGGGAATTTTAACATCTGATGAATTGTTGAAGTCAAGAAATACCTTGATTAGGATGGTTCAGTCGGAATTCTACACAGAAGAGATCAAGCAGCTCCAACCGAAAAGTAGAGAATGTCTCCTTTAACCGATTGTGGACAGATCTAGTTGTTTGTATAGATTATCTCCCTATTTAGATGAAGCAGGATTACTCCGAATTCGTGGTAGAATTGATGCAGCAAATTCAATAAAAAACGACACAGAAAGACCGATAATTCTACCCCGTGAATGTCATCTCACTATTCTAATTGTAGAATATTATCACCAAATATTTCTCCATCGAAACCATGAAACGGTAGTCAATGAGATACGACAAAAATATTATATATCTC
Organism: Chrysolina americana; assembly: GCA_958502065.1. Taxonomy (NCBI): domain Eukaryota; kingdom Metazoa; phylum Arthropoda; class Insecta; order Coleoptera; family Chrysomelidae; genus Chrysolina; species Chrysolina americana. The sequence goes on from OY293418.1 coordinate 16,184,829, forward strand.
AGTTACGCCGAGTCCTGTTTAAGATAAGAAAAAATTGCCAGGCATGTAAAATAAAATTTGCTACTCCTGTTGCGACTGAAATGTCACCGCTGCCTGAATGCCGACTCGCTACCTTTACAGCCCCATTTACCTTCACAGGCGTTGATTATTTTGGGCCGATAAATGTGACGGTAGGAAGACGAATTGAAAAAAGATGGGGAGCACATTTTACCTGTCTCACAACAAGAGCGGTTCATCTAGAAATTGCCTATAAACTGGATGTTGACAGTTGCATTCTTTGTTTCTCGAATTTCATGAATAGAAGAGGACAGCCACGATCTATATATTGTGATCGAGGAACTAACTTTATTGCCACAGAACGAGTGTTACGTGAAGAATTACAAAAAGTAGATCCTCAGTTGATAGCTAAATCATTCATCAGTCCTGAAATAGCATTCCACTTCAACTCACCATTATCTCCTCATATGGGTGGAGCTTGGGAGCGTCTTGTGAAAGCAGCCTTACCTTCTAGAACACCATCCGATCTCTTGTTGCAGAGCTGTCTCATCGCGGCAGAAAATATTGTAAATTCGAGACCCCTTACATTCTTATCCCTGGACACTGAAGAATCAGAGGCATTAACGCCGAATCATTTCCAGGTTGGAAATTATAATGGTAATAAACCTATGGGACAATTAAACGATGATGAAGAAGCTTCTAATGTGGAAACATTATTAATTTTAATTGCAAAAGGTTGCAAGGGAAATGCGCATGAATCGTTGTGGGAGGTTTTGAAGCATCAGAAATTGCCTAAAAACTGGATGTTGACAGTTGCATTCTTTGTTTCTCGAATTTCATGAATAGAAGAGGACAGCCACGATCTATATATTGTGATCGAGGAACTAACTTTATTGCCACAGAACGAGTGTTACGTGAAGAATTACAAAAAGTAGATCCTCAGTTGATCGCTAAATCATTCATCAGTCCAGAAATAGCATTCCACTTCAACTCACCATTATCTCCTCATATGGGTGGAGCTTGGGAGCGTCTTGTGAAAGCAGCCTTACCTTCTAGAACACCATCCGATCCCTTGTTACCTACCTACATTGTTTATATTTAGTGAAAGTAAATAGATAAAGAATATATTGAGTGTGGTTTGTACTGCAAGTCCGGCCAAATTTTCTATTTCTACAAACCCCAACGTCAAAATTTCAAAATACAACAACCTGAAAAATGTTATAGATACATCGTTGGAAAGCTCTTCGAAATGATTATCGTTAACTAATATTGGGGGGGAATGTTGTTGAAAAATATGAAGAAAACAATATTCTATATATCGGAGACTTGCCGACAAACACCCCTATTGTATTGTTTAAAGCGGAAGACAAGATTTTTCATTATTATTTTCATTGATTTCCAGTGCATGTTTTGTTGGAGCTTTTTTAGTTCGAGAAAATGGTCTAGTTTGTGGATGCAAACAGAATGATTGCTTAGGATAACTACAATAACTTTTGTTCTCCAGAAATGTATGCTACCCACGAAGACATACGTGAGCTTGTCTCCCCAAAAAAAAGAGTAACACCACAAGTACTTGAAGAAGCTTCTAATGTGGAAACATTATTAATTTTAATTGCGAAAGGTTGCAAGGGAAATTCGCACGAATCGTTGTGGGAGGTTTTGAAGCATCAGAAGTTTTTTCCGTTTAAAATGAAAATTTTGCAGAAATGATGACGCTAATAGAGAACTAGGAGACGAACTAGTAGTAATAATAGCTTGGAAGTGGCATTAAAAAAAGAGTCACATACCTAAATCAACTTTTTCAAGAAATGGTAGAGGAATGAATTGTCTCTGTTGTTGCAATTTCTGAAATATTTGAAAACAGCTGAGTAGAAAGTTTGTAGCATATAAGGTTAAGGGTGTAAAATAAATTTTTGTACAATCAAGCGTTAAAAATTTTCCATTCAGCTATTTGAAAATTGATGGGAGATCTTTCTCAAATTTACTTTTCAGTGAAATCCAATCCCTGTCATGATACACGATTGCTGTATCGTCTGCGAAACTTGTTATTCTACCGGTTTTTGTTATTTGATACAAATCGTTGAGTTACTTATTGTTGAATAAATAACATTGGACCCAGTACAGTGCCTTCGGGAACACCACATTCAACTTCTCTCATTGTGCTGATTATATCTCCAATTTTCACAAGTTGTTTCTTTCCTCGTAGATAACTACTCATTAGGTTTCTCTTGAGTGTGGAATCAACTGTATCGAATGCCTTTGCTAAGTCTACAAAGACACAAATCGCTGGCCTTTTTGTCGATATGGTCACTAAGTTCGGATGTTACTCTTGCAATTGCGTGGATTTGCCTTCTCGAAAACCAAACTGCCTCTCCAGAATTTTATTTTTATTCGGATATTTATGTATCCTTTTCTCAAGGACTGTCTCAAAAAATTTTGCCAAATTACGGATGAGGGAAATAGGTCTATAGTTGGTCACAGTCCCCACTTTTATTTTTGAAAAGTTCTGGTACTTGACCGGTTGACAGAGATACATTTATGATCCATGCAAGTGGTCGAAGTCCATCAATTACCGGAACTTTTTTGTTTTTTATGGTGTGAATGATTTCCAAAATTTATTCCCCATTAGTTTTCTCGAGATATATAGAATTGCACAAGTGCATGGGTATTACAAGAAGGATTTGCATCTCAGTCTGTTTTGATGTCCTGAGCGAGTTCAAGTTCCACTTTCTTAAAAGATTCACAGAAATGATTGGCTATTGATAATCCATCACTATTTATAGCACCGTTCTCAAGTTTCATTTGAGTCATTTCTTCTGTTTTGTTGTTGGCCCCTGACATTTCTTTGACAGCCTTCCATAGAGTCACAATGTTGCTGTTCAGATTTTTGTTTGTAGTTTTTATAATTCCAGTTGTTATTCAAGATTTTTTTTAGTTCATTTATATATCTTCCCTTATCAAAATTGTAGAATGGAGCCTAGAATATTTTGACCATAATGTGAGAAGTTGTAAAGTTTTTGAGAGTTTCAGAAAATTCACCAAAATTAACTGAAACTGCTATCTCTGGTCAAGTATCCTGCATTCATATCCGCAGTTGATTCTCTTTGATCATTCTAGAAAGCTAAGAGACGACGAAAGAGGTCGCACGGTTGATGACTTGCCAGGATGAATTCAAATGGCTCTAGTCTATTCTAGAATGGACTGGAATTATAAAATCATCACATTTCTCGCGAACTGGGCAAAGGCAGACAGGTGTGAATAGTATTCGGGTCGGAATGCGGAGGTAAATCAGTCGAAAAACGCCACGCGACAGGCTCCATGATCGTTACATTGTAGTATTAAAAAATACCAAATCAACCGATTCCGGAATGTACTTCATATTTGATACCCTTCGTTTCTCCTGACATTTTCATACAATTCAATATGCTTCGTATACAAAGAGAGACATTCAAAGTTCAGATAACGCATGGAAAAATTTTCTGACAAATTTCAAATATTTCTCTATTTCAAGATTTTGCCAGTCATTCATTCAAATACATATTTTATGAAATTAATCGATTTTCAAACAACTGTTTCGTAGAAGAAATTATAAAAACTGTGACTAATGAAAATTCGTTCAAGTAGCATTAATCTTCCAATCTAAATCTAATAGTGCCATGATCGTATTGAATAGATGAAGTAGATATAAGATCTGCTAGACATAACAAACAATTTGATCATGATTTGCACTTATCATTAATAATAATAGCACTAATGATGATGGATTCTTTATTCATTGTAGGAAATGGGGATTAACAAATTCTGATGATAAGTATCCATATTATCTAGACTTTGTGAAGATGATAACAAATTCAACATTCTACAATTTTGATCAACTGAACCGGTTCGAAGATGATCGCACTTTGAAGGACATCGACATGGGGCAACTGGTAGTAGAGGTACGAAGAGAATTTTAGTTCATATCAAAATTGTGAAACTTGTTGAACATTTTATTTCGTTGAATCTAACAGTTGAAAATAAGTTTTATCGGCTCAGTTAAAAGTTGTATACAGCGCAATGAAGCACAAAACGCGTGAGGAAAATTGCCCTTATAATATATTGCATACTATACTTTCTCTACAACCACCTACTGCTCACGTTTAATATTCTATAATAAATATTGATTCAAAGGGAAATGCAAATATTTTCTTTATTTCTTCCAAGTCACAAAAATGAATGATTATTGATTGAAGCTAAATGTGCAACTATTTCAAAGAATTTTGAATAAGTCGAAAAAAGCTGTATATCATCATTTCTTTCGATTCCAGGAAATCGTCGTCATTAGAATAGATGACATTTCATGATTTTGTATTCCTGATGATATAGAGTGACCCAGGGATGCGTGCATGGTTCATAACTTTTTTTCTACACAAGTTACCGACTTGATTTTTTTTCCAAACGATAGGTTGGACAATGAGGCACATTCTGATAATATTTTCATTCATATACAAAATTTCCCAAAATAAAATATACAACTGAGTTCTGTTTCTTGAAAAGACAATCTCTCAATTTCGTTACATTTTTCGATTCGACATCAAATTGTCAATATAATGCAAGACTATGAGGTGATTGTTCATTTGACAAGATTTATCAGATGAGAATCGAGTGAAAGATATTAATGTAGGTGTTCTGACTCATCTCATCGATAGACCAGCTCGGTACATTTCAAAATGAAGGCCGTATCACCGTGTTTTTTTCCTCTTCTGAGGAACATTTTTGCAGATTTCGATACTTTCAGAGCAGTCATTAGTATCGTAAACTCCAATAGATCCAGGAATCATTTGTCCTTTTTCTCAATTCATATTCCCAAAAGACGAAATACTCATCGTACTCACTCTACTGTAATACTCGAAGTTGTTAGTTTACGTTTCCCACTAGCTGGGATTGAATGTAATGACATTTGGAATTGAATCCACCAAATGTTAAACCCCATCCGTCGCAATATTATGAATTGATAGAAAAACTGGTTTCACCTGGTATCCTATTCCTGCTTCTTTTGGCCTCCCTTGGAGTTTCACTTTCGTTTCGTACTGAAACCGCATGGTCCTTCAAGTGTTCAAATTCACTTCTTCTGGCATTCGGGGAAGATGTTCGCGAAGAAAATGTATATACAATAATTCTTTCAAACATTGAGCGACCATTGCTGTTTGAAGTAATATAATCTTTTATCAATCAAGCCATTAATTTGAATACAAAATGCAACTCTATTAGCAAAATCATTACCATACAATTATTGGTGAAGGTTCAGATGACAAGGATGGAACATATGATTCAATATTATTCTGTTCACACTTGAGTGAAGATTTTCCTGTAGCATCAATAAAGTGGCATTTTCCTCATTCATTCGACCACCAATAATTTCGTTTTCAGGATAAGACCAGTGAGTTCAAAGCGATCTCTCAACCTTCAGAATAAAGACACTCGTGGGGTTCTTGCTTCTGGATATTTTTGATGATAGATTCTGGATGAACGATTTCTGTCAGCTTCGCCAATACAGTTAACCATATTGACTGATTCTTTGCAAGTTGAATTCATTATCAACAATTGAATGTGTACAATTATCGAAAAACCTACCCGATTCCTTAAAAAAATTGTTAAAATTGTTATTTCCGTCAACCAGCTGCACACCCTCAACCCTCAAAAGTCTTCGAAAGACTTGTCCGAGGTAGGGACGACGCAGACCTCACCTTTTAACGTGTGATGCCATGCACGAGACCAATGACCATGCTGGGAATCGAACCCATGACCCTTAGGTTAACAGACAAGCGCTCTATCATTATGACTATCACGGCCCTTAAAAACCATCCGCATTTCTCATTATGCCACATATTTCGCAAACTTCACAAAGTAGACCACACACAGCCGATATCGACAAAAAGCTCTTAAATGTCATGCAATGGTGTTACATTTGAAATAGTCAAGTTATTGCCATTTGCAATTTGTCGTTTAAAAAAATCTAGTAGACGATGGAAGAGACTTCAAGTTTGCCTACATTTCAGAAGATGCGTAAGAAATCGATTGAAAAAATTGAACAGTTCCGAAGTTATGAATTTGTCTGTGGGTCCATGCACGACATTATTTTGACATATAAATTGACATAATTCAAAAACTATTGAAGAGTAGAGTGAGTCTGATGAGTATTTAGTGTCTTTTGGGGATACGAATTGAGAAAAAGGGCAAATGATCCCTGGATCCATAGAAGTTTACGATACTAACGCCTGCTCTGAGAGTATCTTTCTTAGGATATTATTAACCACCAACCCTGGGAATATATTATCATTTTCGTAGCATTTTCATTATTGATAGCATAGTATCTACTGCCATACAGAAACCGTTCACTTTTTCAGGTTCATCCAAATCTTTCTGGAACATTGGTTACAATCGAACGAAAATACCAAAGTAATTGGCAACTCATATTGACAGAGGTTGGGATATGTTTCACATTCAATTCCAAATTCATTCAGTTATTATCGCCAAAGTGAGTTGACAATAATTATGTAGCACTTAAATTCATTACGTATACTGTACTTATCCATTTACTGACTCATGCCAACAATTTGTTACATCTTGATATTGTGCGGTCTTGTCTCACAACTGTAAATCATAATATCAAAGTCATTCTAACTGAAATAATCAATTGTTTTCCCATAGTTATATACAAAAACTGTAGTTATGGTGATTTTCACAGCATTGTTGAAGTTCAATCATAAAAATATGCAAGCTAGTATGTGTTGTATAATTATAAATATTAATAGAAAGACTTCATCAGAATTTTCGTCAATTCCGACAATAAATTAGGGAATCAAAAAAGTATAAATAGAAGACAAATTATTTGATTCTATTAGTACAGATGAGTTGTTTTTTCTTGATGAAAACAAATTGAGTTGCTCGACAATCACCAATTTTTTACCGTTTGTTCAGATTACTTTGGATGAGTTGGAGGCTAGAAAGCAAGTGGACACCATGTACACCGACTGTTCCAAGGTCTTCGACAAGGTTCATGACGATACTTTGCTGAAGATGTTAGAGAATTTACATAATAGAAGTCAAATTGTGCAGATCAATAGTGTGACCTCAGTTGAAACAAAAGTAGCACAGGAGTAGCTTAAGGATCTCACCCAGGACTGTTTTTATTCTCCATATTTATCAACGACATCAGTGGGTGCTTTTATTATACTAATTTTTCACCGTTTTTTGATGATCTGAATCTATTTATATCGATTGAAATCAATCCAGGCAGACCTGAATCGTTTTTATCATTTTTGCGTAATAAACGGGCTTCAGCTGAATGTATTATGGCCAAAGGCCAATTCGAAGGAACCCTCTGCGATCTCATTGAAAGGGAGCTAGAGACTACCAGAAGATGGTGCCTTTCTGTGGGGTTGAGAATTAACTCATCATGAACCATACTGGTACCATTCACTAGAAGAACAAAGTTTCAGCACCTAAGGGCTGTTCGCCTCGACGGAGCAGACTCAGAATGGAAGCAAGAGGTGAAGTACCTAGGGCTTACCCTGGTGTGCAGGAACATTGCAGGAAAAATGTGGGGTTGTAACCCATCATTACTGCGATGGATGTACACCATGATAGTGAGACCTATGATCACATACGGAGCAGTACTGTGGCACGGCAGAACCGAACTCGCCATAACAAAGAAAATCCTGGAGAAAGTGCAAAGACTAGCATGTTTTTGTATAACAGGAGCAATGAGGTCGACTCCAACGGCAACAATAGAGGTACTGCTGGACCTCACTCCTCTCTCTCATGGTGAGAAGAACTGCTTGGGGAGCAAACCTCAGAATGACTAAAGTCGGACTCAAAGGGACAGCACACAACGTAAGGGGCTCAACCCCCACCGAAAGTGCATACCTTGCCGATCTCCCAACTGACGAAATTACCAGGAAATTTAGTTTCGAGAAATATTTTCGAACAGAATCAAATACCAAGAGTGGATGGAGCATATAATCCATTCGAGCACTGGGAAAGAATACCATAACATGGTACACGGACGGGTCCAAAACTCCCGACGGAACAGGAGCAGGAGTCTTTGGGCCTCGCACCAAATACTCCGAACCCATGGGCCAGTTCCCCAGTATTTTTCAAACGGAAATTCACGCCATAGAAAGGTGAATTCAATTCAACCTCGAAGAAATACCGGAACAAGGAAATCGCATTCCTCTCCGATAGTCAAGCAGCCATCAAAGCATTTCATATAATGAATAAATAAATGAACACGTTGCAATAGCTCACGCGCCATATTTTTCATCGAACGAAAGTGGAGGAGATAGGTTTGCTTGAACAATCGGAACTTTATTCTTTTAGTTTCGTTAACCAAGACTTCTACTGATTAGCATCCCTAATTCCTATAAATTATACAAAATCAATATATTATGAACGAGAGTAACTTACGATTGCCTATAACATCCCAGTTATTATTTCTCAGAAAAATTCAGATTCCCTTTCAATTAGTTTTTTTGACGACTTCATTCAAATATTTGCCATTTCTCTCCACGTTCTTCTACTGAGTGTTGAACTGTTTTGAATTTTTTTTAAATTTCGGTTTTTCGAATATCTCCGGAAACACTCAAAATTTTGAACATTATGTCCATTTAACCATATTCTATCTCCGAGATCTAATGACCTTCGAATTCGAATTACCCTGTGTATAAAAAATATTACACGTGGAATTTGAATGAAACACATTTAGGAAGAAAAAACGTCATTATTAATGTATCTACTCATTGTTTACTCTAGCAAGTATTAAGTTAGAATTGTAACCACTGCAATAAAACGTCCATTGCTGATTTCCAATAATTTCTTATTTTTGTTTCAGTGGAACAAAATCGAATTCAGTTAATGCGTTGAGATGTCACTACCTCAATGGAGTATGTTACGCTAGATACGACTCTGATCCTACTCTACCTCTCAAGGTATCTTGTTAATTAGATGTTAACAGATAATAAACAAAATTTAACCAAAAAATAATTCACAGGTGTTCATACACAACGTAACATACACATATACTCGATTTCATAATAAATCTACTATTATTACTATCATTATTGTATCTGAAAGAATATTTGAAATATACTGGGTGTCCAAGGAAGGTGGCTCGTCCGTATAACTTTTTCGTTTTCGGAGATAATGGAATGAAATTTGGAGGATCTGGTTGGAGCATAAAACTACATTTTCTAACTCAACTAAATTCAAATTCTGGAATCACCGGAAGTGACATATACTTTCGATTTTTGAATCAAAGTTATAGGGGCGAGCCACCTTCCGTGGACATCCGGTATAGTGATACTACTTACTTGATACAACTGAACACACGTCGGCCCTACGCAAATTTACAGACCTAAGTTTTAGTGCCCTCATTCGAGAGTAGAACGATCCTACCCTCAGTAGTCGTGAACCAAACCAAATTATCGTTAAGACTGTTCGCCACGGAATCAATTCTCAAAAACTCGACCCTTATCTTTTCCCACAACATTTTCGATACCCTAGACTTTCCTATCTTAGGTCGTAGTGTCAAAATCCATTCCATATATTGTTACGATTTGCTGAATAATAAGCCGAGCACACTACTAAACTGTTTCTAACTCCACTATAAACATACAACTACTTCACTGATTAATAAAACACTTATTAACTTCTATAAAAACTTCTCATCACTTCTTCATAAACTTGTTTTTATCCCAGTGAAATGTCGCCTTATATACTCGAGCCTTGTGGGCCAGATACTTCCAGATTCCGCTCTAGATTACTCACGACAGAATTCCACCCAAATAATTTTTTCTTGCGCGGATTCTTACTCTGTAGTCTTTTATAAGATGTCCCAATTTTCCACATCTATAGCAAGCCCTGTTATTCTGAGTGCTCATTTAGCTTTTCAAATATTTGATCTCATCCAGAACCTTCTCGAATCAACTAGTAACTGCGACTGAATGTTGTTCGGGTTCTTCTGTAGCTACTGCTCGCACTTTCGGCCTCGAGGTGTTGAAGGCCGCCTCCACTTCTAGAGAACGTACCAAGGCATCGCTACTCCTCTTGAAGTGTGTTAGTCGCAGAGTTCTTTGTATTTCGGTTGTAATAAATCGCTAGGGTGTTTAGGCGACGATATCTTTGATTCAGTTTCAAACTGACCAAAGCAAACAACCGCTTCTCAGTCGCCCACCCTAGGAAGTATTTTTTTATTAAAATTAAATTAAAGTATAGATGTTAAATACTTTTGCTGCCACCAGACCCAGAGTATAGTTTTGAATCCGCTCTGGATCACCCGGATTTAGGCTAAGGGGATAGCCTCCCCAAAAGCTAGATTGCTCAACCTTACAATTCACAGCTCTACTGTTTTTCGTAAGTTCATCATCGTCCTCGAAGGCAAAGATGTAGATTTGTAGGTTCGGCCACGGCTTCTCAAATGCGTGGACTTTGTATGAGGGGTTGAAGGGGCAAGTAATATTAAGAAGCAAAGTTCCACCAACCAGCTTTATTCACCAAAGCAAAAAAATTGTGGAAAATAGTAACGAAAATATAAAAGAAAATGTGTAAAATATAAAAATAAAAATGTATATAATTTGTAAAAATTTGTAATATAAACCAACTGTAAGAATTCATACACTCCGTATATGCAAATAAGCGCAAGAAAAATAAAGTATATAGTTTTAAAAAAATAGGTCACCCTCTCAAAACATGAAAGATCGCTCTACAGTTAAAAATGCATTTGTCTACCCTTTCAACAACATTCCCGATAATAAATCAACAGCCATACTTTTCAAATTAACTCACTACTATTATAATTACAACAAAAATTATGGCAAAATTTTAACTATTATTATTATTATTCTCTCGTATTCGCCCTCATAACTACCGTCAATTTAAAATGACAAAACACCCAATTTTAAGTAATAATTATTATCATTTACCTGGAATTTATTTAAATGCCTCAAGCTTATATTGAATAACTCAGTGAACACCCCATATCTCTATTCAAACTATCATTGCTTTAAAATTAATGGACCAACCACGCCCAGCTTTTAACGGAACTATTATTACTCTTATTATTTGTCTTGAGAAAAAATTATACGCAGTTAACAAACGCACATGTCGGCCTACGAAAAATTCATACCTGTTTTAGTGCCATTCTTGAGAGTGGCATATTTGCCTACACCCTCGCGGGTGGGTGGTCCTCCCAAACCCAAGCGATCACTTGCACTTCACAACACCGAATGCCTTAATCTTAACATTTTGTTTCTAGGCACGACGTCTCAGACTACCCTATCTAATGTCATAAGCCATTAAATTTATCAACCCAGAGCGACCTTTCTATATGTAAAAACAATTTTTCCCCGGTTCGAGCGTAGGTATAAATTCTTATCTCACACTCACACTGAATTCAGACACGCACATATGATTCCTTAAATTTTAAAAGACCGATTTATAATACAGGGTGCGCTGAAAACATATAACAGTGACCACTGTTACACGGTGTCTCTGAGTCCATCTATAAATAACTGCGCCGCTAACTGTTCCTTGGAATCTCCCGGTGCTTCTGAGAATTAGGTATCTCACATCCGGTTCAAATTCCTGCAGATTCTCACCTGATTTCTGAGTGAGCGTTTTCATCTGAGCCCGATACAGCTTTTCTCGACGTTGATCGCCATACCGCAACTCTAATGCAGTAGTCAGGTCTTTATATCTATTTTGTTGTTCGATGGGTATCATCTGCAACATACCAAAAGCTGGCCCTCTCAAATCTGCTCTGAGTGCCATAGCTTTTTCTTCTTCGCCCAATCCATTAGCCACTGCTGTACGATGTTCTCCTCGTAAATACCTAATTTATAAATAGTTTCTGTTTTTTTTTACTAATATCCCGCTTCGGACACCACTGTTACGGTTTGCTGAATAATAAGCCGGGTACACTACTAAACTGTTTATTTCTAACTCCACTATACAACTACTTTACTGACTAATGAAACACTTAGATCTATACAGCTAACTGAATATCCCAAACACTTATTAACTCCTACAAAAACTTCGTATTACTTCTTCATAAACTTGTTTTTATCCGAGTGAAATGTAGCCTTATATACTCGAGCCGTTTGGGCCAGATTCTTCCAGATTCCGCTCTAGATTACTCACGACAGAATTCCACCCAAATAATCTTTTCTTGGAACTAATTATCGACGAAACGCATGCCTGAATGTACCTAAAATACAGTCTTATACAGGGCACACCATCAATACACCTGACACTGCCCACTGTTACATTGTTTTCTAATTTTCATTTTATCAATGCGATTTTTTTACAGTACTACATCCATTCTTACATAGAATTTCCACACACTACTTCCAAAGTATCTCATGAAGTGGAAAAAGGAGATGAAATTGAGATAAACTACAGAATGATCGAAGCGCAAGCGTCACCTGACATCAAATACCTTAGGCCCTCCCAAAGAATGTGTCGATTCGAAGATGAGCCAATTACCAGTGACGTACCAGGATACAGCCTCAGTATCTGCTACACAGTTTGCCGATACAAACTGGCTCTCAAATTATGTGGTTGTAAACCATTCTTTCATCATTTCCTAGGTGACCTGGTTTATAATATTTACGATTAATGCGAAAATAACATTGGTGATTATAAAGGGTGTTAATTTGGAAACTTTCCAAGTTTCAATATTTCTCTAAAAATACGCCAATTTAATTTCAAAGGAAAACTTGTAACACAGCCTTCTTAATAATTCTCTGAACCATAGTAAAGAAATTTGACAACATAGTTACTTCAACTAATTTGATTCAGTGACTCCTATTAGCGTTAGTTAGATGTATTCTACGGTGAATTATTCATCTTATGATTGTTGAATTAACGAACGATTCTTTCAAAATGGTGTATGAAATATTGATGAAAATCTAGTGTTTGATTTATTAGTGAAAGTGTGTTGAAGTCGAGCAATAATAGTGTTAAACACTGTGATTGTGAGGCAAATAATAATAATAGCCGTCCTCTACCCGCACAGGCTATGCCTTTGAGTACACTCAATGAGTATTTATGAGGGAGTATTATTATTATTATATCTATTCCATTTTTTGCTTCTGGAGGAAATTTCGACGTTATTCATGCTAATATCCCTAATGGTTTATTCACGCTGAATTTAAATCTGAGTATAAACGTCCAAAGGATCATAGTAACATTGGTTTCAATATATCCATAGAGCGTCCGTATATGGCCCATAAAACAAAATAATAGACGCATTAAAACGGATCTAATATGTGGATGAAGTAAGGTCCAAACATATAGACATCCTGTGGATAGACAAAAGTGTGAACTTTGTATCATCTGTAACAATCCTGAGGCCGGACCTGTCCGCGATATTCACGCTCAGTCTGGTCGGATGATCTCATCTCTACCCGTTAATGGTACATCCATAACTCATCGTTCCGAGTAGTTCTGGAATACACTAGAGCCATCTGAATGAGTCACCGTAGAGTCACTACTATTCGAGAATGGTAAAAAATTTCTATTTGCCGGTATATTAGACGCTCAAAATCAGATGGCAGGCAGAGTCGCAGAGTTGCAGTTGCAGATATAGTTCGAGAGTTTGCAAATAGCGACGGTAACTGTGATATAAATGTTATAAATAAATTAAGTTATTAATTAGGTACTGAGAACTGACCATGCAGCTCTCAAATGGCTCCTACAGTTCAAAAAAAAACCCGAGGGTCAAGTGGCACATTGGATCGAGAGGCTTCAAGAATTTGACTTAGAGATCAAGCATCAAGCGGGAACTAGCCATAAGAATGCAGATGCTCTCTCGCGGAGACCATGCCCAGACGACTGCTCACAATGCCGACGACCACAGGAGAAGGATCATGGTACATCCTTGTGGCGACGGATTACTTCAGTAAGTGGGCCGAGTCTTATGCCCTGCCCAACCGAGAAGCTATCACCGTTGCCGACGTCTTGATAAAAGAGTGGATATATCGATTCTATGTTCCGTTGGAGTTGCATTCGGACAAGGGCAAGAATTTCGAGTCAAACTTGTTTCAGGAAATGTGTCAGATGCTGAACATACGGAAGACGAGAACAACAGCTCTACATCCGCAGTCAGATGGAATGGTAGAGCAGGTGATTAAGACGATATACCGCCACCTGTCCAAGGTAGTCTCTGACCACCAAAAAGATTGGGACCAGTATATTAATTTGTTCCTGATGGCCTATCGTTCCGCAGTACACGAGTCAACCGGCCAAACTCCTGCTAGTATTATGATGGGCCTAGAGCTGCAACTTCCGTGTGACCTGAAGTTTGGGAAATCACCAGGACAGGATACTGCGGCAGAAGACTACGTCAAACTACGACAGAGAATGCGGACAACATCCATGAATGAGTCCGGTCAGAATGAGGGAGACCTATGACATCAGAGCCGATGCCGGAGGATTTCAGACAGGTGACTTAGTCTGACTGTACAACCCCAAACGTCGCCGTGGCCTATCACCGAAGTTGCGGAACTCTTGGGCAGTTGCGTAAAGAGAATAATTGACCTTGTCTACCGAATCTTCAATGCACCTCGAAGGAAACCTAAGGTCCTACTTACATTTCAATAGGTTGTCCCCTTACGCCAGAAACCACGACGTCCTCACCCTCAGACAGAGTAGCGACAGTGACTGTGACATGAATGTTTTAAATCAATTAGGTTATTGTTTAGAGAGTTTTTAATAAATTAGCGAAATTAGTTGAATGTATTTTCTCTACACATTCATTGGTCGCCCGCCCATTGAATGTTTAAATGTCTACATTTAAACGTCCAAATATCCAGAGATTTTTATACATTGAACGTCGATTGAATATTTTATGTTGTCTGTTTAATTCATGCTTCACCCCCCTTCCCAAAGCGAGATTGTGAACACGCCATTGTTGATGTTGGAATACATCTTTAGTGACAGAAATATATTGATAGTGAAAAGTTTTCATTTTGACACCCTGTATACTTTTTTTAATTTATAGCAGTTGGAAAAGTATGTAATATTTCCGGATTGCTCTGCTTATCGAAATACGCCAGTCAGTTAACACGGGAACCTTCAGAATTAGGTTGCTCCTGCCCACAGCCCTGTCACTTGATTTCGTATCTACCTCTAAATCCGAAATATACCAAATGGTACATGCAAGAAAGTCAGTTTCGAAAGTTTCACCACAATCGCATTTTTCAGGGAAGAAGGTGGATATTTCGACCAAAGAATAGCTTTCAGATGGGGTCTTCTACATCCCACGACAAAATATCGCAGAGATATACTTTTTGGATTCGGTGACTTGATTGGTATATTTTTGAATCATTTCCTATTCTGTAATATCAATCAGAGATTACTCAATTTTCTCAAAAATTTTGTCTTCATCTGGAGTACTTTTAATAACTGAAGAACAATTCGTTATAACACCTTTCTTGATTTCAGTGTCTCTTGGTGGAACTTTCAATCTCTTCCTTGGTATCAGCTTCATAAGTATCATCGAGGCGATTTATTTGCTTTGTGAAAGTATCGTAATGAGCATTCAAGATTATGTGACAAAAAGACATGATAATCGACTATTTATTAAGAGAACAACAAGTATCCCTCATGTGCAACGTGGTGTCGATGTATATTAGTGCAACAGTGAAGAAAGCTCTATTTGATTCATATATTTGGAAATATACTTGTGAATCAGAATTGGCTATTTTTGAAAATAAAAATTACCCATGAATACCTACTGTGAAATATATTTTTTTCTGCAAGTGTGCGTGATTCATTTTATACCCGCATGCAATTTAGTTTGAAAAGTGTAATTTTTCCGTTCTCTTGAGTTCTTTCAAGTGGGGTTTTCCCGCACTATTGTGGGTGGGTGAGATGGTGTAAGTAGGTGAGGTGGGGCATAAAACTGTGACGGCTGGTTTAGTTAATAATCGGAGGGATATATTATATTATGTTTTTATAAATAAATTTAGTTGAAAATGTAAAGGCTGAAACACAATGGAGGTTTTATGATTTGGTTTTAATTTTTGTAATTTTAGGTTTCCTTTCTACACGAAACTATCATTGTCATTATTATTTTTTAACCACGCCCTACAAACAATATTATTCATAAAACTCAACCTCTACTGTTCAATTCAATATATTTATTTCTCTGAATGTATGTGTGTCGAAAAAACCATCGCAGTATCGTTTCTGAAAACAGTTTGAAGTTTTGGTTCCACGATGTCAGTCAATTCTCAACAATCCAACATAAAATTTGACGTTTAAAAGTGAGGGGCCTAGTTCCAAAGTGTACAATCTCCAATTTCTGTTAAAAATGAGGTAGATGGTGTAACAGATGTCACTTTTAGCGCTGAACTCAAATAAACCACCATTTCGTACCAAAACGATCAATCGCCAATCTATTATTGATGTAGAAAATTAAGCTTCGGTCCATAACGTACAATCCCCAATAATAATTTAGGTCCAAACCGTACAAACTCCAAACTCAATTAAAACAAAACGTACAATATCCAATGAATATTAAGACATTTTCAAGAGTGATTTTTTCAAAATGAGTATTATTTCTTTCGCGCTATAATCAACTGTTTATAGTGTTACAACAGCTTATAGATAGATAGATAAACTTTATTGAAGCTTTAAAATTAGGACAGTTGAAAGCATAACTAGAAATTAGACGTTTTTTCTCTGATTCCGATTCAACAAGGCAGTTTCATCGATTGCAGAGTGTGGTGTACATAATATCCAATTATTCTTATGGAAGTAATTAATTAATTAAGTTGCCAGGACAGTGGCATTTTGCTTTTTCTAAAATGAAAAGGATGGTGCTCACTCAAAATTCCAATCGAGTAGTAATAGTCCGGGGAGAAAATAATTATAGAACAGATCTAGGGAATGGAAAAACCATTACAAAAAGAGGGAAAAGCGTCCCTAATATGGATCCAACCATAACCACTAAGAAGAATGCAGTAACCGAAAACAAGAAAGTTGATGTCAACAATATTCTCCTTTCACATTACGGAGAAGATTAGAAGAGTGACCCTAGATTAACATTTTACAAATTTATGCTGGAAGGAGAAGACCAACCAGAAGATACTGAGGACGTTGAGACCATATGGTACTATGCGAAGCAAGGGAAAATTAGTGTGGTTTGACAGTTTAAATTTTTGCATTTTACCCAGTAAATTCATTACAATTTTTGAGGAAGAATTCAAAAGCATTCTTGTTTACGTTAGTTATCTAAGTCTGAAGTTCTGTTGTTAATTGGGTCAAAATAAAAATATTTTTTCAAATTCGAAAACGATATTTCATTTCCAAAGTGAACAATCTCCATTACAAAATTTCATAACGTACATTCTCCACAACTTTTTTATAAATAATTTTGGAAAAAAATACATTTTTTGTCTGGGACTTCTTCAAATTCAAAAAGACCGCCTTCAAATTGCGAAGTTTTTCCTGATTTCTGGAAATTTGTATAAACTGGAGATTGTACACTTTGGAACTAGGCTCCTTGTGTAATATTATATCTAAAAACCCTGTCAAAACAAATGAAATCGCGTTCTGCTTCTGATATCAGTAACAGAGACGACGCAGTCGTCCTCGTGTCAATATTCCAGGGACAGAGTGATTTATCTTAATTGAATTTTACAGAATTTCAATAAACTTTCTAAATATCATACGAAAGTCATACTGAAGGTATACATACAGTTTTTTTGGAGAAATAACGCCACTAAAATTCTGTTATTTTTACAAAATAATCTAAATACTGTTTAAAAGTCAATAGTTAGTTGGGGCGGAATCAAGAATTTCATAGCGCAATTTGCAATTTCCTTATATTATTGACTATTTTTGATGGGCGTTTCTTCATTTTCGTGTATTTTATATTATTTTCACAAAAAAAATTTACCATATGTTTCGTTTTTAGGTAGACAATCGAAAGAGATGTACAAAACAATTCATTTATTTCCAGTACCGAAAGTGAATACCACTTAGAATCTGTAACCTAATAGGTATAGTTGAAACCAATTTCATTTCAAAACTTGCCATGCTCTAGTTGACAATACTTTATGGCAAACTTTTTTTTTAAATCGGATTGAATGTGTTGTTATACCCTATATATGTATTGTTTCTGTAAATCTTCCGTAAAAATAATTCGTAAAAGTTGGTGAAAAAATTAAAAAATCTCCATTTCTATACTATAAAATCTTATCAATTTTGCGTATCATCAAACTTGTTTGATTTTAATAATTTTACCATTTATTTTATATGTTGAAATGGTAAAATATTTTCAGTAGACTTAAATGATCATGCAGCAGAATTTTAGCAAAACAAAAATAATATAATAAGTCGAAAATATAACGAATATAACTGTTTGGGAACAGCAATTCCATAAATTCCAATAATTATTATGTTGATTTATTCATTTCTTACTCGTGGGCAATACTTGAAACTTTTAATCATGATGGTGGTGGTTCACGCAAGTATTGCAGGATATTTGGAAAGCAGAACGCGATTTCATTTGTTTTCTCGTAATCAAGCTGGCGACTGCCTCACACGTTTATTAATCCCACAGTTTTGCAGCTATAACTCGACACATCAGGATTTTCAGGCATCTTTTAAAAGTGTTTATATTGAACACACAAATATATTCTTTATATGAGAGACCCATAATTAATTAGCTCTTTCTCTAACGAAAAAGGAATATGTAACAGACTTTGAAACGAACTGATTCTCATCTATACTAAGTCTATCAAATTAATCTTGAATCTTTTTCGATTAAAGTATTATAAAATAGTTGTGTATTAGAGAGATGGCAAACCTGCTATTTGCTGAAGCAGTTGGTGTTGGAATCTTAATCAACCAGACTTCCTACAAGGGCTGATAGTTGAGGGGTGGGTGTGGCTAATTTGAATATTTGAAAAGTTAACGTAAGAAAACACTCTTGTCGAAGCTCATGAAAGTTACGATCAATGCGAACAATATAGGCTATCGTAAGGTAGTCATTACGTGATTACTTAAACAGAATAATCATCAAATCATTCAAAATTGGATAAATCTTCCAAATCAGGGACAACCACTCCACAGCAATTCTGATTGTTCCATGCGGAACGCCTATGAGAAAGTCAGGTCGATTTGAATTCTAAGTAGGTATTTATGCAATGTTGACAGGTTGCCACTGGGTCCATTAATTAAATTTTGACATGTGATATCAATAAAAATTCTTGTCCAGAAATTTCAAAAACATGAAACTCAATTTCCTAAATTTAATTCCAAGTGCTTTGACCATAATTTATGTGACTTATGGGAGCTGGTTCCTTATCAACGAAATTTTCTGCAGCATTTTACCCTTCACTGTAATATTTACAGCAGCAATTGTTTGTTTAATAGTAGTTTTCAGGATTCCTCCCCCAGAACCCATTGCTGTAGAAGCAGTTATAGGAAAAGAACTATATTTAGAGAATAGTGGAACCGACTATATGATGAAAACAGTGGCACACAGAGGAGCAGGATTAGATGCTCCTGAAAACAGTTTAGCTGCCTTCAAACTGGTGAGAAACGCCTTTTTAGGTTTCTCCAATCTCATCCACTCCACACGTTCGTGAAATGTTTTTCCATGTAGTAATAGTCTCTTTTTCATGTGTTTCCAAACCAAGAGTTCACCTGAGGAATGTTGACTATAAGTTCAACAACAACAGTAAAAAATATTATTCAATAAACATCTGTGAAATCTACATGAATCCACGATTCATCTTTGAGGATAATTGCTTTCGAATGCATCAAACTCTACCTTATGAACAAACTTGTTGTGTTATGTATATTTTGTTTTTGTGCCTTTCATTATAGATTCCCATCAAGTACTGCTCAGATACATTTAATTGATCATGTCTGTAGACAGAATCTAAAATGCTGTGAATATACTTTGGTTTTTTATTTTTTAGTGTAGTCAGAAAGGATGTGACGCAATAGAATTTGATGTACGTTTGACAAAAGATGGTGTACCCATTGTTTTTCATGACACCAATTTGGAGAGAATGGCCAATACAAATATGATTGTTAGTGAGTCAACATGGGAACATTTGGCAAATATTGACATTTCTGTGAATCATTCCCTGAAGTAAGTTAATGTGAAAGTGTTTTACTGTAAGTGCTTGGTTTTGGTTGCTTATTATTTAATTTTTTCATAATATCTAAGCCTTATAAGGAATAGTCTAATTCATTTTATTATAAATATCTCAGCAAAGTAACAAAATATCCCAGAAATATCTCTCATCTCAGATCGCTAAGGAAGTTATACACTAATGCCTTAACCAGTCATGAGAAAATGTTTTATGCAAATTTTCTCTAGGAATCTACAGATATCTCTACACACTGCTAGAAGTTGATAAATTAGGCGAGATAGAATTATGGTGGTTCCTCTGTTAAATGTAAAAATAGCTCTAGTTTATCACCAGCTGAATTCAAATTATATTTTTGCAAGATAGACAAAACTATAGAATATGAACTACTCGAGGCATATCCACAGAAAAACAGTGTTACAAGTATTTTAGAAAAAATCATCTCACCTCTGACAACTATTTCAATTTTTGTAGGGGTCAATATTGCCCTCTATGATGCTCTCAATATTGCAAAAATAATTTCACTCCATAAAATAAGGAAAAAAAATACCTATTATTAGGTTTCTTCAAAGTTTTTGATTGATTGATGCTAGAGAGATTAATCTCTTTCATTACAAGATTGAAACTAATTCCAGATGAAGAGCATGTGTACAGAAAAGTGATATCTACATCTAAAGTCCTGTAGCCAAAAACCTACTGTGATTTAAGGTCTTTAATTATATTTTACATGATCAACTGCTTGACCAGCTTTAGTCATATAGAAGTAGAGGGTAGTTGTGAAGTTCTGAGCAACTTCATTTGACACCTATATGAACCTATAACCTGCATCAAGTTTGTACAAATAGTTAATAAACACCCTTTATAAATAAACTTTGGGAAAATGACTCTAGAAAATACAACACTTTCAAATTTCCATTCATGGGCGATACACTTGTCTGGGACTTGCATTCATGTGATACAATAAGTAATCTGACGCTGTCTTGACCAAAATATTTTTTTGGGGTAGGAAAGCATGTGTCTTCTTCAGAGCCTTAAAAAATGCAGAAATACATTTAGGAGGAATGGCAGAAATGCCACTCCATCGAATTAATAGTAATAACTGAATGATAAATCAACAAATCACACTGGAGCTTTGAGTCAAATATCAATAGCTGACGTATATGAAACACTCATGTGGTTTGGTGTGATGTATATTATTATTAGTATAAATGGCCCATTAACCTTTTTTCGCCCTATTTTTTATTACACAAGTATCTACCCATGTGAATATATCTTCATTTAAAAAAAAAGTGCTATCAGAATTCTAACAGGTGTTGAAATTTATTTTATACTACAGTAAGGGACGCTTCCTGTAAACTCTGACTAACATCCCTTACCCAACCAGATCTGATATCCAATATGCCAAAACTTTACAAATTAATGTGAATTTCTAAAGACATTGACAATCTCTCCAAGAAAAATTCAATATATTACTTTCTCCAGAGCTTTGAATATATTGTATTTGTATTTTATATCTTTTTCACATATTTCTAAGAAATTTTCAGATCAATAAAATATTTGAAATACACTTTTCATTATGTTACAAGGAATGTTTTTACGCTATAATTATGCATGTTCAAAATTTGTTCTTTCGGTGAACCGGCTGCACTCTCACGAGCATCCCTCAGTCTTGAAGATGGAAAGATGAGGGCCTTACTTTTCATTAATTTGTGATTCCAAACATGGTCGAGAATTGAACTAGTAAAGTTTGTCTTAGTATATCAGTCACCATCCAAGAGGTAGCCAAAGTTAGCATTGTTTGACATCAACTCTCGAAATTACTCGACTTATCCACTACAGTTTTCTTCTCCCATCACAGATAAATCAGATTGAAGAGAATTGATATTAGAAAAGTGGAGAGTACGTTGATGAAGCTAGGTATCATAATTTCTTGAAAATCCGTAGTAAGGGTGATAAATCTTATTTGTAGTTGTAATATATAATAGTAGTTGCTGGATTGTTGGATGCTTTTTTTACTCACATTTTCTCAAAACTAAAAAACTAGAACTAACAGTGCACCCTTTTTATCAACAGGGGCAGGTTTGTTAATACTAATATTCCGACACTAGACCAGGCAGTTCAACAGTTACTCAGTGACGGCCAAAGGATGTTTATTGACATTAAAGATAACAATTATAAGGTAAAGGTCTCCACTAATTATACATTACACAAAAAATGGGCTAATTTAGACATTTTTCACAAATAATATTATCGAATCTCACTAGTTATCTAAGATATCTCATTGAATTTCATTGTGCTAAATGAGCTCCTATAAAATGAAAATTGATCTAATGATTTTGATTTCTTGCAAATGAGTAGATTAAACTAGTTATAGTTGCTTCATGATTTATCAATTCACTGAATTTTCGAGAAACATTTTAAGGTTTTTTTTTTGTTTTAGATGGTTGGCATCATACAAGAACTTTTCAAAAAGTACCCGGAGCTGGTTTCAAGGGCGGTGGTAACGTCATTTTTCCCAAATATCATTTACTGGGTAGGTAAATATCTGAAGTAGATTCTCGAATTATTTTTGTTTAGTATGATTTTGACTTGTACGAAGCAATTAAGTACATTATGATAAGTCTCTGTTATGTTCAATCTTCTTCTATCAATCAACCTGACATTGTTGGATACTGGCAGCAAGAAATATAAGAGAATAACAAAATGGAATGACCATTCAATAACAATAATAAAAAGAAGTGATCTGCAGGTTTCATTGAAGCTCCTAGGCGATAAACATATACAATTTTACAAGTGATTAAATCAGTTTCTCGAACTAAATTTTATCCTGAAGTACGTTCTATGAACATATTTTGTTTTGCTTTGTTACCACTTTACTTAGGTAATTACTTTCACTTCACATTATTATTCTTATCACTCTCTTCCTATTGATTGTTCATATCTTCATTAAGATACATATTGCTGTAAAAAAATGGAATCTATGAACAGAAATGTCTTGGGTGCTGCATGGTGTGCTGTATTTTGTACTTGATGACATAAGTTTGATTGCAGTGTGTCTTGAATGTATCATATAAAATACCATATTTCTGTATTGAATTGAAGAAAAATCAACAAAAATGAATAGAGAACCGTTGTTGAAGTGGTGAAATCAAGAAAGCAATATTTTATCATCGGTTTACTGGAATTCTGAATTTGACTCATTTTTGTTATTACTTTTGTTCCTCCATTTTTTTTGAGCATTCAAGTATTTATTCTGCTATATTTACAGTACCCACCATAACTTATTTTCACATGTGAAAATAATACGTTTGAAATAAAATACATAGTGATTGCTCGATAAATGGCGCGGAGAGGCACATCAACTGAAATTTTTTAAATAGCTTGGTGGGTCCTGTGTCACATCATTGAAAAGATAATTCAATTCTCTTTTCAACCATCCAAAAATGTTTAGATTTCCAATCTATTAAAAAAAAAATTCTGTCCTGTTATTTCACATCAAACTAATCAAAAGTTATCGTGGTCACGTAAGAAAAGGGATTCAGATCCGCACTTATTCTGGCATTTCAAATGCATATTGTGAAAAAACGTATAAACGAAAATCTAAAAAATTTAGATGGTTGGAAAGAGAATTGAAATATGTTTTCAACGATGTGACACATGACCCCCCCATGCTATTTAAAAATTTTTAGTAGATGTGCTACCCGCGCCATCTATCGAGCAATCACTATGTGTTTCATCTCAAAAAGTAGTATCGGTGAAACCCTCCAAACGGTTTTTTTATGTATGTACGTCAACCCGTTCAAGAGGTAACAGGAGGGAATATTAAAAGCCACAGTGTAGAATTATGAAGACAGAAATTAATGAAAATGTTATTATTAATTTCCTTCCAAATACCGAAAACCACCACCACATACTGATTTTGAGCTAAATTATGCCATTAATAACTAAGAAGGTAAGGTGAAGAGAGGAGGAGATTGGAAGTGAGGGGCTACAAGAGGAAGAGAAGGGAGAGGGAGTTTGGTTGCCAACGCTTTTTTTATTGTTCTGAATCTCTTATTCTTATATGTAAAAAGTACAGTATAATCATTCTTAAAAAAAGTACCACACATTTAAGGCACAGAATAATACTTTAGTATTATTCTTTGTTTATGGTCGAGGGACAGTAAATCATGCATAGGGGTATATGATATGCATTAAGCAGATTAGATCACTTTTTTTTCGTGTTTGAAAACAGGATTGACATTTTTGGATTCATTGAATCGTGTAATAAGTTGAGTTTTGTTTTCAGATCAGACGAGGAAATCCAGAAATTGTTGGGTCACTCTCATACAGACCCTACGCATTTTCACATGATTCTTTCAAATATCCAGAGGGAAAGGGAGCCAAAAGGACCGAAGCAATGTTTAAATGTTATTTATTGTGTCTATTTGATGCTTTACTTGCTTGGGCTACACCTAGGATCATATATTACTTGCTGGGATTGTCGATAATTTTGTTACACAAGGATTCTATAAGCGGGTAAGAAGAAAAACACCATAAATTCATGACTTCTATTGTAGTAACATGATCACTTAAAGTTGTTTTATGTTTGTCATATCTAGGTTGGCATGAATCCTGATAACATGTTTTGCATACATATTGCCGAGCACGTTTTTTAAATCAATAACCACAGCATACTCCCCAATATAATACATTGACTAACTTCCTAGAAAAAAACAGAGCTGGAGTAATATATTTTACTTTATATTCTTTATCCACAATTGAGTAATAAATTTCCATTATCATCCTCATTCAAGACATGTAAAGTGGCATTTTATCCACAAGTGGAATTTCATTTTTATAGAAATGCAAGAATAATCAATATTATTTCGCCAGCTCTTCAAGCAAAACAATAGATAGTGGATGAACTTTTGTATTCCATTTATGTTTTGATTGCTTTTATCCATTTAATTAGTTTCTTTATATTCCAGAGAAGTCATTTTGGACTGGCGTGCCAAAGGTATGAGAGTAATCGCTTGGAGTGTCAACAGTCCAATAGAAAAACAACATCTAGCTCGTAATTTGAAAATTTCTTATCTGACTGATACGTTAACTGGGGACAACACAGTTCACAATCCGCCAAGTTGATAAAGTTTGTGCATGTGCTTCATATTCAAATCGAGAGTTGTTTTTTATCATAAGTATATTTAATTTGAAGAAAGTCGCTTACTTGAAGATCTTCAAGTTGTTTAAACTGGTATAATGGTTTCATTTCTTCAGGAAACTGAAGATATTTTTTCTGAAGTCGTCTTGATAATAATCTGGACGACCATAAACTCTATTATTTCAATATTATGGTATAATTTTTCATGATAATGAAGTTTACATTGAAATAATATAGAATTCCAAAAAAGTCACCTCAAGATCTCATCTATATGAAGCAACCAAGTAAAAATTAGGTATATTATTGTTCCTATGTAACGTGAGAACAAAAAGTATTTAACCCCTTCACCACACAAGTAATTTATTTCCTAGATGCGCATTTCGATAACAAAGTTATCTCCATCAGTAGGAATTACTAAACTCATTTTCCTATGTAACGTGTTGCTAGGCACCTATTTTACTTGTAGCACATTGTACTGCTTGCAATTTTTTTTACAGAATTGCCTATTTTTGCCATAAACACCTTCTGTTTAACTGGCATCATTTCTGTATTGAACAAAGCCAAAGAAGGCATACTTTTATAATATGCAGCTTTATATTCCTCAGCTTTAGTTAGATTGTTTATTTTAATTTATTTTATCAATTTGATATATTTCAAATATATTTATTTGATTTCAAATTATTGTTTTATTCCTCAAGATGGTCTTGAAATATCCTATAGAGGTCTTCTGACTAGTTATTAAACCAAGATTTCAAGTTCAAGAGTAATGATACTTGATTATGCTATGCTCCAAGGAATACTAGTCATAAATCGTATAAGAAATATAAATAAATAAAATAAAATAAATCACGGACACATAACTGCATAACTGTTGTTGCTAGTGTTTTAATATGTCTTTTATTTATTTATATGTCCGTAAAAGTGTGTGCTTTATTTTATCTATATTTAATATTAATAAATTTTTTGGATATTTTGGATTAGCACTTGCAATTATGTGTCCGTGAGGGACGTTGCACAAATGGACGACAGATATAATTCAATATCCTTAGGGAGAAGTGGTTGTTTTCTGTCAGATATTTACCTTAATTTCCACATTGTGGAATTGTGGGGAGAGACCGGTATTTTTCGGTTTTACGAAATATTTATTTCTTATTGAATTGAACTCTCCAATATACACACTCAAACTTTGTTCGTTTAAAATATAAATCTATTCAGTGAATGGGACCCCAAAACAAAATGGGAAATGTTAAAACTAAAACTTATTTCAACTATAATTGGCACTATCTGAAAAAAATCGAAGATTGGGAAATAAGTAAACTTGAGTAGCTCGGGATCGCACGGTAAAAGATAAGATGCTCTTCACTCACATTATTCTTCTAAAGACTTCTGAGGGTTGTTCACAGGAGTTCAGCCAGATAACAGTTAGAATTAATTGACTTAACTGTCATATCCAAGTTGTTAGTATTGTTAAGATACTTTCAGTTAAAGATACCAGTCAAGAAATCGTTCATGCATAATAATTTTAGACTCTTTAGAGTCTACGGAGATGAGAAAGATGGTAAATGTATTTCCAAGTCATTATTTTCTATAAAAAAAAACAAATAAAAAATTGGATTCAAGGGTCTCATCGAAATTTATTTCATATCTTTCACTGTACTCATTTAGTTTATTTTAATATATCATTTTGTTCGATTCTGAAAATGTATAAAACATGTATATGATTTCTTACGTGTGATTTTCTCGCAACAAGTTTTGAACTTCGCGGGTATAATTAAACAATTTAAACAGTAAAGAATACATGCTTTTTATTGAATTTTGAATAAACTTTATTTATATTAATTAAAAGTAGACCAGATGAAATGTCTTGAAAATTCCTTCAAAAAATATATGGCAGTTTTTAAAGTGTTGAATCTAGTCTAGTTTAGTTCCAATAAAGCCAGTCGTTTAAGATTGACATTAAGAGAAAAATTAATAGAAAGAAAGAATAGTTCATGAACAACTCATAATATATTAATGAGATATACTACATTAAAATCAGTCAGGAATTCGGAAAGGGCTAAGCTGCAATAACGCTTTACAAAATGTTTCATAAAACTGGAAAAAAAATAATAATAGAGTAATAGGAATGATAATACTAAATGTTGCTCTGTGATACATAAAATACAAGAAAGAATGTACAAGCAAGTCAAAACCCAAACAGGATAGAAATAGCTAATTAGTAAGTATACAACTACTTATGAAAAACAAAATGGAGATGTTCCGTCAATGACTATCCTCAGTAATTTAGTATATGCTGCATATACCAAGATTGGTTTTGAAAAATACTGCATTGGTCCTCTAGGGGTTGAAAACTAATGAACCATTCAAATGCTCTCGTAGTTTCAGTGGCAATTTAGTAACTATGAACAAGAGAAATCCTACCACATTACCCTAAGGTATACCTTCAAGGTCTTGAATGCATATCGTTAGGTAACTGTATTATTCTCCTTGTTCTTCCCTGAAGACAAATCATTGCATTTTTGATCATAATATATCTGTGTATAGTGGGAATGAGCACATAAGTCAAAATATCGCATTTTTGTATTAAGTCATATTCGTCGAAAACGACTGCAAATTTATAACTGTGTAAAATCACATAAGTCAATAACGAAACGTAATTAGGTTAAAATGATATACACATTAGTTGAAATACTACGATATATGGTGGGTAATAATAATATAAGTCAGACTTATGTTAAGGGGCTCATTTTGACTGATGTGCTTTTTTTTCCCCTATACGCAGATATAACAAAGGATGTGTACTTGGGAAGAGTTGATTGTACTTTAGTTTTGTACTGTAGCATGTCCCCATTTCCTGGTACTCTGTTTTTCTTGTGGTTGCACTAAAGAATATTCAGTTACCCTGTAGTTAATATAGTGATTTTTGATAATTTTATAACAATATTTCGATTATTTCATATCTTAGTCTATAACTGACACTAGCATATTTTCACCAATAAAAATTGGGGACATTGATTCTAGTTTAAATGTGAAAATATATTATATTCAATAAAATAAACGAATATATGTTCCTTCAAGATTAATTCCTAGTGAATTTTTTGACAGCACTTGCTTTGCTCATTATTCCAATATCAGATTCCAAATATCTGAAAACTGGTGGAATATCTTCTGGATGTTTTTTGTTCATCAATGGCTGTATTTCATTCCACGTAAAAGCATACAGATTAGTCTTTGAAGTCAACGGCCCAAAGTCTACGAGTGAGAGTCCATCTGGATATCGAAAAATCACGTCAAAAATGAAACTTTTACGAGAAAACTTCAGTCTGATATTATCGTCATAAAAGTTCGTTAAATCTTCTATAATTTGGGAACCCTCTTCCTTAAAATGAGCATAGTATGTAGGCCAATCTCTCGGGGTTATGCCCCGCAGTACATTGTTCACTACTATGCATCGGAACTCTGCAGCAGGGTGTATACTAATCCATTTCCTCATAGCTATGCAAAACGGTACACTGTTGGCATTAGCAAAGTCTTCTTGTATCACACTGGAGCTGGTGAAATATAGGATTACATCATCTACATTCAATGTCTTCAAACTGTTTCCAAAACTGAACATTTTGGCATCCATTGGTGCATGCCAGTTATTTTTTATAAAGACTGTTTTACCTAAAGCATTCAGTGCATTTCTGAATTGCTCTAGGAACTTTGTTATATCTCCTTCCTCCTCGCATACTTCGGTATCTTCAGTTTCCACGCTTTCTACTTCATTTTCAGACTCTTCATTGATTTCATCATATTGAATTTTTTTCATTAATTCATCTGGTAAATCAATTATTATAGTTTCCAGTGATATATGTTTGAATTTTTCGTACCAGCTACTAATCGAAAATTCACGTAAGTCTTGAATTTCAAGCATATCAACTTCAAATTTTTTAACTATTAACCTATTAATCCTATTTATTATATACTCTCGTATCAGAAACAGAAACTAATTAAAATTAAAAAATGTTTACCGTCTCGTATCGGCGGAGCTCGAGTATCGCCCAACTTTAGCAGCGTGAAGTTGGCATGACAGCCAGCGCGAGCTGTGGCTGTGCCGCTGTCAGCTGCTAGACAGCTGTTAGGAAATTGTAACGTGGCCGATGTACCAGTGGCGTCCCAAACTCTACAGGCCGATTGAAGCACGTGCGGTTTAATCGCCTTTTACTAACGTTTTGACAAGAACATATTTGGTTCTGGAATGATTTTGTAAATGCTGGAGTAATGCTAATTGAATTTTTAAATAATCCCGATGTATTTTTCACTGTCTTTAAGGCCGCTTCAGATAAATGCGAGCCGACACAGCATGAGATAAAATATACAGTAAAAAATACACTGGGTTTATTTGACTTAAATAGCATTACTCCAGCATTGACAAAATTATAACAGAAGCAAATGAAATATGTTCTTGTCTTAGAAACGAAAGTAAAAGGCGTCTAAACCGCCTGTGTTTCAAAAGAACCTTGCATGGCACGCATGTATCTTAATAAACTATTGTCAGCTGCTAAAATAGGAAATAGGAGTGTGTCCCTGTTCTGGAATATTTTGATTGGTACATCATCAATACCATCTGAGAAGCTAACCCACATACTAAGAATTTAAAATTGATTTCTCTTTCCTTATTCGAAAATTTTGCATCCCACTTGAATACTCACTCCTAGTGACTTTGGCAGATATTTGCATTGTCACTTCACACAATTCAAACTTCCACCGCTAGTTCTTTTAGGGCCGGTTTCTCAACGTTCTCTTATGAGTCTTAGAGCATGTTGTACAAGACAAGTTCACCAACAGTTTAAGTGAACCGAGTTTATTTGATAGGGATGAGCCAATGGAATTCCTAGTTCCTTAGTAACTAAACCAGGCGTACTCGAACTATTGGTGAACTTGCCTTGTACAACTCGCCCTTAGTTCAATAATAGTTCTCGGGCGCAGTACCGAGAGAAAACAAATGTTTACCCAACCTTTGGAACTTCGCATATCTGCTCTTCATTTGAGTTTGGAAATGTTATTTGGAAAAAATCTCGGTAGCATGTAACTTTCCAATTGTCGAAAGAAGGTGTTACTCGCGAAAGTTATTATAGGGCTTTCTTAGCCTTTCATATTTTGACTCAGTTTTCCCTAGGAAGGTTCATTACTTCATTCCACAATATTTCCCAATCGTGTGAAAAATGTCACTTTCCGCACTCGTAATATAATATATACTGCTACGATATTTCAAAATAATACTCCATCTTTCTATATATCTTCACGACATAGAACCCAGTAAAAACATATGCAATATTCACTCCAAAATGTCCACCTGATTTGCCGCCATAAATCTCCGCTAAGAGTTATTCTCGACCTAGGCACAATCAATTTAGAAATCACTGTTCTGCCGTCGACTGATTCCCAAGCTCTCTTTAGTAGACCATTCTCAACAATCAGGAAATCCCAATGAGAGTTGTTGACTACGTAGATTTCCATCCAGGTGGGTCTTTTTGTTCCGCTTCCCTTCCATCTTAGAAATTCTGCAACGGATGAGGTGGTGCTGTAGGTTTTCCGGGTTTTCCTACAGCTGAAAAGTGAATACGCCACGGCCAATAATAATAATAGCCGTCCTCTACCCGCACAGGCTTATGCCTTTGGGTGCACTCAAAGAGTGTTTATGAGGGAGTATTATTATTATTATTACTTTCTTTCATTTTTGCTGTGGTCTAATTGTCCAATTAATCTCACTTGGTCAATTCCTTCGCGACGTTCAATTAGCTGACAATGCTCACAAGTATCAAAAAAGGTCTTCTAAACAATGTATCTGCATTGTTGTGCAATTCGGTTGTTCTTCTTAGCCTCTTAACAGCAGGGATGACCCTGGGGGCTCTATCAATACTAGCCAGCATGCGCTCCGATATGCTGGGTAATTCTAGTTTTTGGTGCCGCCCATTTGAGGACGAGGGACCTTGTCCTGACAGGTGATTGCGAAAGTGGTGGTATTCTCACCCTGCAGTATTTAATAAGACTCACACCCGATTTTTGAGTGCGCATTTTCATTTGATCCCGATATACAGCTGTTCTCGATGTTGATCGCCATACCGTAATTCTAATACTTTAATCAGATCTTCATATTTATTTTACTGATCGATGGGTATCACCTGCAATATACCCAAAGCTGGCCTTCTCAAAGCTACTGTAAGTGCCGTAGCATTTTCTTCTTCGCCCCATTCATTAGCCACTGCCGCAGCTTCAAATTGCCTGCGATACATGGACCAAGAGGACTGTCCATCAAAAGTCGGTGGTTTTTCGGAAATTCCTGATATGGCAACCCTGTCTCGAAGATATTGTTTCTTAGAGGGGAGCTATCTGATTTTCGAGTCCTTTCATCTCCTCTCGCAATGTATCCATTTTCATATTTATAACAAGTAGCACTTGCAATTATGTGTCCGTAAGGAACGTTGCACAAATAGAAGACAGATATAATTCAATATCCGTAGGGGGAAGTAGTTGTTTTCTGTCAGATATTTGCCTTAATATCCACTTTGTGGAATTGTGTGGAGAAACAGGCACTTTTCAGTTTTACGAAATATCTGTTTCCTCGAAAATTGATTTTGCAATTTCCTCCATTGTATGAACGATGCACTCCTCGTATTCACCATAAATAGTTAATAAATAGTTTCTGCTTTTTACTAATATCCTACTTCCGACACCACTGCTACGATGTTTCTAAATAATACTCCGAGCACACTAAACTATGTTTATCAACTCTGCTTTAAAAATACAACTACTTCACTGGCTAATAAAACACTTGGATCTTTTCAAACTGCTCAACTGATCTTCTAAAAAACTTCTTAAAAATTTCTTCCTCCGAGTGAAATGTGTCGCCTTATATACTCAATTTGAGCAGAGTAGATTTTTCGGGTTTCTTCCGTTCTCCAGAATGATCAGAACAGAAAAACATATCAATTTCGTAACTATACTATTTTGTCAATGGTCTGAAAAGTTCTGCTCCTGCATATAACCTTTCTCTTCGCCATTGCAGAAACCATGGATCTCTTCTTTATGAGAGGACTAAAAAAATCTTGGGATACGCACGTAAGGAAAGAGATAAAACGTTTAGATTATTTTTCTTTTTTTCCAGCTTTGGGCAATGCCATCGGAAGGTGTTTCGTCTAAATCTACCCTAATGCCTGAAGCTGTGGAATAATTTTTGAAGAAATCATGATGGGAGTAAGAACATCCTATATCGAAAACTAGAATTACATATTTTGTGCATTTAGCTCAAGATTCCATGTTTTCGAAGATTGGGACCTGTCATGAGAGCATTATTCGAGGAGACACTGAGAAATAATAGATTCAGGGGGATGGCTTATACACCTTTGGAAAGTTATTCAAAATATAGAGAGCAATGTGTTAAAATTAATTATACTCTAAGTAACACAAGAAAAGTCCCCTTCGGTGTCCCGCAAGGAACAGTATTGAGTCCTATACATTTTCTAATATTCTTTTACGCTATATTTAACTTACCTGTAGGAAGGGAAAATTAGTAGTCTTGCGGACGATAATGTCATCCTTTATAAAGACATCTTGGTCTAACCTGATGAAAGAAAAAATTACAAGATCATTTCTGGTCTTCAACAGTAAATCATTTAGAAATAGGTAATCTCAAAAAACAGTTTTTCTACGCCCATGTCTGTAAACGTCAAAAATCGCACTGTCAACATTCCTTGTAAATGACATTTAACAATAACATGCACGTAATGAGACCTCATAACATACACGTGCATTATGAGAAGAAAACTTAAAATTCTTGGTTCAATTAATTTACAATCAAATTTTTATTTACGTAAGACTTTATTTGGTCTATTTACACAAATTTAGTCAATTAAAAAACATAAAAACTTTCAGCATTAGCGAGATATATTTAGGATTGAAAGAGTGATGCCCCTAAATGTAGGCAGCACGTTATGAAATTTCTTTAAAAAATAGGACACGTTTCCTTAAGTAGCATGCTATGAAAATAAATGTCATGTTATTTATATTATCAATTTCTTGAACAAAATAGAATTGTATCCGAACATTTTCTCAACTTTATCTACGAATATGTCTGATTGCGATGTTTTTTATTTAATGGAAGAAAATGAATGGCCGTAGAAAAAGTATAGTACGTTACACGAGTTGTAAGCCCATTACGCACTCATGAAATTTATGCACTCGCCGCTGCGCGGCTTCGTCCAGTGTCGAATACGAGACAAGTTCATCGCCTGTACGGGTTGGTTGCTACCTTGACAAAAATGCTCCAATCCCTGCTTTTTCATGGTTGCATAGAAGGGAACCTGAACTCCTGATGACTTTAAAGTATCCTGAAGAAATGTCATTTTCATAATTATTATTATACAGTTTTGAGTTTGGGATGACGCTTCGAATAAGAAGCTAAAAGCTATTGCTGGGCTTCATCACACACAGGTGAGGGATATATTTCGAAAGAAGAGCTGCTCTGCCAACAGGATCCATAAAGCCAGATAATAATAATAATCTCATGTCCTACAGCTACATAAGGATAAGCCTATGTATGGGGTCTTCTTCAAGAACATTGAGTCCAGAAACCTGACCTTCGCTTTTCTCAGGTCAAGTGGGCTGAAGTCGGAAACCGAAGGATTCATAATGGCCTGCCAGGATGGTGTCTTCAACACCCTCGTCTACCGCAGTCGCGTGATGGGTATAGAGGTCCTTACACTAGATGCAGAGCGTGTCGTGGGGCAGCTGATACCATAATGCATTTGCTGTCAGCTTGTCCAGCTTATGCGGCCTCAGCTTATATCCACAGGCATAACGCGGCCCTACGAGTGATGTACTACCATCTACGACACTCGTACGGTGTAGACATGACACCAGTGTTGCCTTGTGCTCCGGAGGATATTGAGTCAGTTGTGGAGAAGGAGAAGTGCCGAATCTATTGGAACTACTCATTCCCCATCCTCAGGCAAATACAAGCCAATAAGCCTGTGTTGAATTATGAATTCCACATTTAAATCACTCTATATATTATTCCGATATAAATTATAGACTGTTATTGTCAGTTGGATGTAAAAATGTAATAGTTGAATTTGTTGATCGATTTGTCATTAAGATTTTTCCAATTCAGTTTTCCTGCATTTTTATATTAAATAAAATTATTCTTTTACAATTACTCCAAGGTGTAGATTTCTTTGGTATATCTGCTTGATTCACGACCGTTAACAGCCTGATGTAGTCCTCCTGGACTATCAAAGTAGGACGATTTTCGTCATTGAGTTTTCAGCTCCTAGCGAAACGAACATCGTCCGAAAAGATGAGGAAAAACGGACTAAATATCGAGATGTACTTTTTGAACTCCGCAGGCTTTACCCAAACCATTCTGTCAAGATGGTGGTTCTGATAATAGGGGTCCTTGGTGGAATGATGGACACACTGCTCTCAAACTCAAAAATCATACCGGCTTGCCGTGATATGGCAGAAATCTTAGCCGGACGAATACAGAAGGCCGTAATTCTTGATTCACTCTGGCTGCTCAGGGCGCATGATTCTCGTACCCAATAGTCACTTACCCCACGTCGTGGGGAGTGGTTATTGGGATAAATAATCCTGTGCGCCCTCCGGAAGTGTCAGGGCTCCAGAGACAGGGCCTGTCTCGTATATCCCTTATCGAAAAAGATACACACTAATAAGCACTCAGAGTGTACCCAAAGGCATAGCCTGTGCGGGTGGAAGACGACTATTTTTAAGATATATAATCTTTCATAGTTAACGTATAATGTATATTGACAAAACAAGAGAGAGTTTTTCAGAATACGTCATTCTGTTGGCAAAAAACAAATGACACGAATATTGTCTCAAGAACGATTAGCTCATAAACCAAAGTACCCAAAAATTTCCCTGTGGGTAACTAGATAACGTCCTCCCCCAACAGCACATCAACATCTCCTAATATATTAAAAACAGGCTAAAATTGTTATTGTTATAATTGTTATTTCCGTCAACCATCTGCACACCCTTAAGAGTATAACCCTCAAAAGTTTTCGAAAGACTTGTCTGAGCTAGGGAAGACGCAGCCCTGACCCTTTAACGTGTGATGCCATGCACGACACCGATGACCATGCTGGGAATCGAACCCATGACCATTAGGTTAAGAGACAAGCGCTCTACCATCATGACCATCACGGCCCATCAAGAACTAGAAAAACAATTCGTAGGTGTATAATAACTTGTAATGTCTTTTACAAGTACTCCAAGGTGTAGATTTCTTTGGTATATCTGCTTGATTCACGACCGTTAACAGGTTATGGGCCCAGATCATTGATCTGTTCCACTGAAGTCTTTGAGTTGAAACCGAATTAGTTTCACATAATCAACTCAATAAACAAGAATTAGTTTCTGTGAACCTTGGAGAACAAGCTAGTGGAGTGGAAGAAAAATGGGAGACAAAGTAGACGTGGCAAACATCAATAAGTTCGATGGCAAAAATTATCGTCAATGGAAGTTCCAAATGAAATGCGCTCTAAGAGCCAAAGGCATATTCCACATAGCAGAGGGATCTACTCTAAAACCAAGCCTAGAAAGAGTCGAAGAGCTTGTAAAATGGAACAAGCAAGATGCCATAGCAATGTTCACCATCACCGCTACTATGGATAGAAAATTGTTCAACTTCCAACGAAATTATGAACAAACTTGACTCGATTTATCAGCAGAAATCCGAGACAAACAAAATGCTCGTCCATGAAAGATTTCACCAATATAAGTTTAGCTTAAATGACTCAATGGCCCAACATATTGCAAAGGTGGAAAATCTCGCAAGAGAAGTAAGGAAGTCCGGCGAGACAATCAGTGATGCTGCAGTTATGACAAAAAATTTGAGCACTTTGCCTGTTTGGTACAGAATCAAATGTGACTTTGATTCTGCTGAAAGTAGACTGTATATAAGAAATATTTTGTTTGCACAAGACGAGACCTTTTAAAACTCAAGGGAAGACTGACTCACCTTCTGCTACTGGCTGGAGGCCGCTGCTGGGTACCCAGTGGGTGCTCTTCAGTCTTGAGTTTGAACACTCTGAAATTGTAACAACTGGAGGGACTGACTGTCCTTGTCCAGGTTCGATTGCTACTGATACACACGCATCCACGCCCGGTGGTCAATGCAAATTGAATTCCAAAAGGCTCATTTGCAGGGTGATACGCGAAAGTCCATTATCATATTATGAGAAAAGAAAATTGTAATTTCTTGAATCTATTATTCTTAATACCTATTGAACCAAAGAAAATTCCAAAAATAATAATATGTAAAGGACAAAACTATACATAAACCGCCCACCAAATTACACAGTAATTTCGAAATCTTACTGTGAAGGTAATGGACTTTGGAAACGGGTCGCTGAAGCGTACCCTTTGCAGTACGTAACGTTACAACCCTACAAATTCCATCACTTCCAAGGTGAGTTTTAATAACTCTAGCCAATCTCCACTTCAACGGTGGCATATTATCATTTTTTATGATTACGAGAGTCCCTTCTGAAACGGGGGGAGATTCCTTATGCCATTTCTGCCTTTGATTGAGTGTATTCAAATATTCTTGGTGCCAGCGCCGCCATATTGCTTGATGAAAATTCTGCAAAAGCTGCCACCTGCTCATTCTATTGGTTTTTAAATGTGAAACGTCCGGGTCTGGTAAAACACTTATCGGCTCTAAAGTTAGAAAGTGACCAGGAGTTAATGGAATTAAATCATTGGGATACTTGTCAGAGGACGAGAATTCAACATGGCTTCAATTTGCACGAGTAGAGTATTCAACTCTTCATATGTTAGGCTTTGGTCTCCTATCACTCGTAGAAGATGAGTCTTAACAGATTTTATGTCTGCCTCAAACAAACCACCAAAATTGGGCCCACTAGGTGGGTTGAATTTGAACTCGATATTGAGGGACTCAGCCGAATCTCGAAGGAGATCAAGTATATAACTTTGAGCTCCCACAAAATTTGTAGCATTATCACTATATATAATGCTGCAACGTCCTCTTCTTGAAATGAAGCGCCTGAAACAAGCTAGAAAGGCTTCTGATGAAAGATCAGAGGCCAATTCTAGGTGTAAAGCCTTTGTCGCAAAGCAAACAAAGAGACACAAGTATGCCTTTTGTGACTTACAACCTCTTCTTTTTCCGAGAGTGATAAAGAACGGGCCCCCATAATCAACTTCTATACATAAAAACGCCTTTACCTGCGTTACTCGAGAAGCAGGCAAGTTTCCCATAACTGGAGTAAAGGAAGGAGGCCTCGTACGGAAACATCTATAACATTTGGAAACAATACTACGAATAACACGTTTGGCAGAAATAATCCAGAACTGTTGAACAATGAGGTATTCAAGCGTTTGTGGTCCAGGATGTAGATGTGTTTGGTGAAATTCTTCAACTATCAATTGCGTGAGTCTATTATTTTTTGGTAATATTATTGGAAATTTAGCATCGAATGATATCTTCGAGTTCACAAGGCGACCGCCCACCCTGAGCACTCCGTGTTCATCCAAAAAGGGAGAGAGGTGTCTCAGAAATTTTGAACAAATAATTTTCCTTTTAACTTTCACAATTTCTTCACCAAACACCTTACCCTGAACATATTTCACCAACATTAGGAAGGCCGAATCCATCTCCGTTTTAGTTAATTTGCCGCTCATCTTATTCGCTCTCCTGGTGTTGTGAATAAAACGGAGATACCAAGATAGACGAGCCTTAATGCGACTGAGTAAGGAACATCTTTCCATCAAATAATCAAATACGGTGGTTTCGATGGACACCGCAAGTGACGTAGTCTTTTCTTCGCTACTGAATTCGACGGGAAATGACTCAGTTGAGAAAGTCAGAGTTTCTGTTCTCAACCAGGATGAGCCACTCCACCAAAGTGGGTGACTCAACAGTTCCGAAGGAAGGATTCCCCGTGATGCATGCACAGTCAGCGGGATTGTCTTCACTTCGAACGTAATTCCAAAATGAGGGGGATGTTTGATCATGAATAAAACTCACCCTGTTCGCTACAAATGTCTTCCAACGGTGTGGGGATGATTTTATCCATGAGAGTGCGACTTGAGAGTCTGACCAACAATAAATATTTGAGAATGATATTTTGTCGTGAAAGGTTCGGGAAGTGTAACTTATAAGTGTGGAGAGCAATACTGCCGCACACAACTCTAGACGAGGCACAGATATCTGTTTGAGAGGTGCTACCTTAGATTTTCCCATAACCAAATAAGTTGAGTAGGACTTATTGCAAATGAAACGAAACTAAACTACAGCGGAATAACCCCTTTCAGAAGCATCGGAAAACCCGTGTAGTTCACAAGTAATGAATTTTTCTGGAACCATACGCCTTGGAATGTGTAACGATGAGAGACTTGGCAGCTCTGTTGTAAAACGATTCCATAGGCTCACTATGTCTAAGCCAGATGTATTTAATCATTCTTTTAACGTAGAATGTCACGGGTGTTAAAAAACCCAGTGGATCAAAAATCTTCGCCAGTTCTGACAAAAAGTAAGAGAAGGAATCAGCCTGTGCAAACCTAGGATTTTCACAAAGGCATCTTGATCGAATGAAAGGGGCATTTGTTGAAAGTCCAACGGAAGATTACCTACCAAGGACTGATCATTGCTAGCCCACTTCCTCAAATGGAAGCCACCCTTTGCCATAAGCGAGATCAGCTGTTGTTGTAAATCCAACGCTTCCTGCTGGGAGTCACAACCTGTTATGATATCATCAACATATATGTCGCTAATTAAGTTTGGGAGCCTTCCAACTTAATTTTTAAAAAAACAAAAATTACTTTCAAAAAACCCGAAAACCAAAAATTATGAGTTACAACGTATTTTTATTAGCAATGTCAAAGCCAATGGTACAATTATAACCGAATAAAAAATGGGAAAAGCATATATTTATAAGTTCATGTTATCTCGGATAAAAATGCAGAATTCAGCGGATTCTATGTGTCCAGCCCGATGATCTTCAATGTAAATGCACTCTGGGATGCTGTCTTCGCTATCTACACAATACGGGGAATCGTTACATAACACCTCCCCCCATTGTTTGGAAATCGGGATTGATTTATCGGTCCTGATTTCCAATCCTCAGGTCTTCTATTGGTATGGGATGAGTTGATGGTTCCAATACACTAGTGGAACTTACGGAACCGTTCGTCCCCTTGTACTTCTTTATATATATTGTTAAGAAGAAGTAGGCTGCAATACAGGCTATGGCGATGTATAGCAAAACGGTCCATATGTTGGTTCGTGAAGAAATGAAAGGCTCGTCTTCTTGAAGTTTTTCCTTCACGTTATTCAGTCTGTCTCGGATGGTTTCTAGGTTGTCAAGATCCAGTGATTCTAGATGAATTGGTGGCATTTCTTGAAGGTTTCTTTTGACGTTTTCTTTTATGTCTATGTCTAGATGTGGCACTTTTATGATTTTGGTATCAGCATTCGGGTTCTTGTACGTCTGTAATATGGTAGTGTCGATTTTCATTTTTCAATATTCGGGAACTTCTATGACATAGGTGCCCTTCAGGGATGACATCTCTTCATCGTTACCACAAATTGATAATGCAGTGGTTTCGTTGGGGAATATTGCAATCCATTGATTGGTATTTATCTTCTGAATTTTCTGGTCCTGGAGTATGAGGTGTTCCGGATGGCAGCTTCTTTAGTCTTTGGTGAAACGGATGAGTTGTACTTCACATGGCGTCTCGAATTCCATTGGGTTCCATTCTGGTAGGGTGCAAAGCGCTTCTCCGGGAATGACTTCATGGCATGGTTCATTCGAAAATAAGTAGTGATGCTCATTGAGAAAAAGGAATTTAGTTTTGGGTACTATAATTTGGAAAAGGTTATGTTGTGTTTCGATGGGAAGGAAGTAAAGGTGATAGTAATTGTAACGATATTGTTCTGTAATTGGTACTTCTAAGATAAATACTATTTTAGCATTTTTTTGGTAGGCCTTTATTTTCGATATCTTCTCAAAGATGACTATTTTATCTCTGCTCGGTTCATATGGGAGGATGGCATCATCTAAGTGGTGAGAGATGAACGTTAACTCTTCCAATAGGTCGTCGGCTTCTATGATGGATGGATGAAGCACTCCTATTTTGGCAAAGGTCATTGCTGTTTCTAAGTCTTCCAGTATCCTTATGATGGCATCTGTGGCTGCTATCATTTGCGTGAACACAGTATTTGAGTTCAGTAGTTCATATGTATCAGTATTTTGAAGGAACTGTTTTCTAATGGCTGTTTCAATTTGCAGAAATTTTGTTTGAATATTTAATTGGTTTGTCGCGATCGAAGGATTGTCCGTCTTGGATGGTAAGGAGACTATATATCTTCCAGATGGATTTGTAGAAACAGTGTTTCGATATAGCTGTTCACATGATAAATCTTCTGGTGAAATATTGATTGTATTAGGAGGTTCTTCAACCTCCCAGAATGATTTCACTATTTCTTCAATTTTATGTGAAGTTGTCAAAAGACAGTCTATAGTTGAGGATCTTTCGCAGGAGACCTTACCCATTAAGATCCAACCA
Source organism: Chrysolina americana (assembly GCA_958502065.1). Lineage (NCBI taxonomy): Eukaryota > Metazoa > Arthropoda > Insecta > Coleoptera > Chrysomelidae > Chrysolina > Chrysolina americana. The sequence goes on from OY293418.1 coordinate 16,225,719, forward strand.
AAGACTGTGTTAAAAGCGATAGATGTATTGGTATCTCCAATCAAACGACCATCTCGCAAAATTAAAGGAAACAGTTCTGCTCCAAGCAGAATATCAATTGGTCCCTTTACATTGAAGGTTTCATCCGCTAGTGGAATATTGGAAATATGTTCTAAGTTTATATTATCAGCTGTCTAGCCTGGCTGATCCACGCAATTATCTTTCAGTATAATACCCTCTAGAGTAAATGATGGATCGGAGAGACCTCTAGGACGAATAGTAAATATTGTTCGACCTTTACTTACTACTGCCGACTCGCGGCCTATGCCTCGGATTGACACTGAGTGACGCATTCGTGACAGGCCAAGTCGCTGGAAGCAACTTTCTGTTATGAAATTAGCTTGGCTACCTGTGTCAAGCAGTACTCTTACTGTTTGAACTCGATCGTAACAATCAAGAATGTCAACTAGGGCTGTCGATAACAGCACCAGGTTATGGCTTGCCGAGCTGAAGCTGCTCGAGAGTGCCAATTTGGGTGAACTATCTTCATGAGATTCTCCAGAAAGGGCTGGCCCATTGCCATAAGAAGTATTCGTGGGTTCTAAGTTTAAAGATTTGACCTTGTCCGTGTTGGACGTGGAATTACCAAAATGGAGAAAGCTATTATGTCTCTGGTTGCATAATTTGCAGGAGAAGGTAGATACACACGATTGAGTCACATGAGAGGAACTAAGGCAATTCAAACACAGTTTAAGTTGCTTTGCCAATATATGTCTATCATGAGGAGATTTGTTTAAGAATTGAAAGCATCTGAAAATGTTGTGGGAACCTTTACAAATTATACACTGAGCTGATGATGAAGGTTTGTGTGCTACGAGAGATGTCATAGAAGAGTGTTTATGAGTAACAATGCCTTTTGATATTGGCTTATTGTTTGGACCTCTTGCTAATGTTGGTTTGGCAGGAGCAAATTGAAATGAATAATTGGCAGAATCGAGGGCAGTGCATTGTTTCATCAGAAAATCCAGCAAGCATTGGTAAGTGGGTATATCACACGGAGAAGTGTTTGCATTAAGTTCAAATCTTTGACGAATTTTGCTATCAAGTTTCTCAGAAAGTAAGTTGAATAAAATGAAATCCCATTCTTCTACGGGAAGTTGTAAGGATTTTAATGCTGCTATATTTTCTGTAAAGAGGTTTAATAATTTTCGAAGCGAGTCTGTTGACGTACAATCTTTGGGAGCATCTCTAATCTCAGACCAAAAAAAAGTTGCTAATTGTCTTTTATTTTCATATCTTTTTTCCAATGCCTTATAAGCTATCTCATAGTTATCATCTGATAATGGCACACCCTGTACGATGCACAGTGGTTCTTTACTCAAATTTGTACTCAAATATTGGAATTTTTCTAAGTTACTCAATTCCTTATTTTCGTGTACTAAAGTTTTGAACAAACCATGAAAATTTGGCCATGCTTTGAAATTTCCATCAAATCTTGGAAGTTGAATTTTAGGTAACCTAACGTTGCTTGCGTTATTAGCGTTAGCAGAAGTCTGACTAACCTGATTAGATCCGCTAGGGTTGCTCAGAGACTTCTTGAAGAGATCATGATGAATAGTGGATATGTTAAAATAAAGTGAGTCAGCAGGTACTTCTGAGAGTCAGAGGCAAGCAATGATATCACCCTGGCATGGCTTTCTTCAAAGTCCCCGAACACCGAGCTCAACTTTTCAAATCTCAGTTTGATTATGGTATGTTTATTTTTATCAGTTAGAGCTTCATTTGCAACCTCGGAAATTTCTTGAAGTCTCTTCAAGGAGATATCACGAGTTGCTTTAAGAACGTCTATTGGCTGAGCCATTATGAACTTTCAAAGTAATGAAAGTAACAAATTTTTAATGAAATTGAGCCACCTTGTAAGTAAGAAAGGTGAATAAATCAAAACCCCCCGAAACAGAGGCAACTCTCAATTCAATATATCCAATAAAAACCCAAATACGTTTAGGGCCCGCAAAAAACCCTTACTAGTGTTTACACCTTTTTTTACATTCACTAACGATGAGTTGAATACTCAAAACGATTTATTTCGTGTAATTTGGTGGTGATGTATTATCAAAATAATAATGGTAATGATCCTTGGCTCGAATGGACCAGAATGTTTGGTACAGAATCAAATGTGACTTTGATTCTGCTGAAAGTGGACTGTATATAAAAAATATTTTGTTTGCACAAGACGAGACCTTTTAAAACTCAAGGGAAGACTGACTCACCTTCTGCTATTGGCTGGAGGCCGCTGCTGGGTACCCAGGGGGTGCTCTTCAGTCTTGAGTTTGAACACTCTGAAATTGTAATAACTGGAGGGACTGACTGTCCTTGTCCAGGTTCGATTGCTACTGATACACGCGCATCCACGCCCGGTGGTCAATGCAAATTGAATTCCAAAAGGCTCATTTACAGGGTGATACGCGAAAGTCCATTATCATATTATGAGAAAAGAAAATTGTAATTTCATAAATCTATTATTCTTAATACCTATTGAACCAAAGAAAATTCCAAAAAAAATAATAATAATAATAGTAAAGGACAAAACTATACAGCCAATTGAATTCCGCAATGTGAGGCAAGAAAGAATGTTTCTGAAAGAACAAAAAAATGTCAAATCAAAATTATTCTGCTGTGTTTGCAGAAAAAAGGGACATCTTGCACGAGACTGTCGGAAGAAGATAAACAGAAAAGATGAAAATAAAAGTTCTAAAGTAAATCCCCAAGAAAGTTGTAAAGTGACCTCGTCTACTGCATTCATGGTAGATGACAACTTCACTAACTCGTGCAACGATCATTGGATCATGGATAGTGGTGCTTCTGCACATATGACTAATCACCGAGAGTATTTCTATACATTTGAGGCCAATACAGTTGTGCTTGGTAACAACCAGAGTTTACTTGTAAAAGGAAAAGGCACAGTCCAGATCCAGAAGTTGATAGATGGGAAATGGCACGAATCCACAATACATAATGTTCTTTACATACCAGATCTAAGAAAAAGTCTATTTTCTGAAGAAGTTTTAGCAGCAAAAGGAATGAGAGTAGTGGAGCAAGGAAACGAAGCTGAAGTATACCTCAAAAATGAATTAGTTGCATGTGCTGTTCGAGAGTCCAACAATTTGTATCGGATGCTGTTTCGTACTGTGGTGTCGCAGATCAATATTGCTGAAGAAGATAGCCTCAAAGTCTGGCATGGGCGTTTAGGACACATAAATATAAAATCACTGAAAGATTTAGTTTCGAAAGAACTGGTGACGGGAGTAAAGTTTGGTGACACTGACAAGTTTTTCTGTGAAGGATGTGTATACGGAAAACACCAAAGATATTCTTTCGAAAAAGGATCCGATAGAAGAATGAAACCAGGTGAACTTATCCATAGTGATTTATGTGGACCAATGGAAACATCTTCTGTACAAGGATCTAAATATTTTGTATCCTTCAAGGATGACTTCTCTGGATATAGAGTGGTGTATTTCATCAAACACAAAACAGATGTTCTTGACTGTTTCAAAACATTCTGCAACCTATCAAAGAATAAATTTGGACACGCTGTTAAAATACTTCGAGTAGACAACGGAACTGAATATTGTAACAAGGACTTCCAAAGCTATATCTGTCAACACGGAATTGAAATGGAGAAAACAGCCCCGTATACTCCACAACAGAATGGAAGAGCCGAACGTGACAACAGGACAATTGTAGAAAGTGCACGATCAATGTTACATGGAGCAGGAGTTCCAAAATATCTTTGGGCAGAAGCGATAAATACTGCCGTTTATATTTTGAATCGTACTCCAACGATTCAAGCAATCAACTCTACCCCATTTGAACTATGGACAGGAAAGAAACCGAGTTTATCTCATGCCAGAATATTTGGAGGTGAAGCTTTCGTGCACATTCCTGATGTTAAACGGTCGAAGTTTGATCCAAAAAGTAGAAAACTAATTTTTGTTGGCTATAAAGGTAACTCGACAAACTACAGACTTTTTGATCCTAGATCTAGAAAGATAACAGTGTCACGAAATGTCATATTTAACGAAAACTTCAAAGGATTCGAACACCACGACGATACAGTTTCTATTACAATAGGAAATGATGATGATGTCAATGTCTGGCCAGTAGTTTGTGAAATGAAAAGTCAAGGATCTGAAGAAATTGAACGAGAGCCCTCAATGCAACGTCCAATTAGAAATAAAAGATTTCCACAAAGGTTTGACGATTTCGAAATAAAATATGTCGATGCGGATGTTCCTGATACATATGAAGAAGTAATTCAAAGTAACGAATCACACTACTGGAAAAATGCCATCAAAGAAGAACTTGATGCCTTAGAAAAGAATGGTACCTGGAAACCGAATTACCATCTAATAAGAAAGCCATCAGCAAAAAATGGTTTTTCAAAGTAAAAGGACTTCCTAGTGGAACCATATCTTGTTACAAGGCAAGGTTGTGTGCAAAGGGTTTTGCTCAAAAGCAAGGGGTTGATTATCATGAAATTTTCTCACCTACCTCAAGATATGATTCAGTCCGTATCTTGTTAGCCACTGCTGTTAAACATAAATGTGATATGATGCAGTTCGACGTCAAGACAGCGTCCCTAAATGGTGAACTAGACGAAGAGATATTCATGCAAATACCAAAAGGATTCAATGTTTCATCAAATCTAGTATGTTCCTTGAAGAAGTCGTTATATGGGTTAAAGCAGGCTCCACGATGTTGGAATAGAAAATTCTTACGAAATTTTGGTTTTTGTCCAAGTAATGCAGATAAATGTGTTTACCATACAAAACTGGATGATGTCAGAGTTCTATTGGTTATTTTCGTAGACGATGGGTTGATCATTTCTAAAAGCAAATCAGCTATCGAAATGGTTTTGGATGAAATGAAGAAAACATTTGAGATAACTATCACCAAAGTTGATTACTTTATCGGTTTTCAAATACTTCATTATCCAGATGGCAGTATTTTCATACATCAATCTGGCTATATCAAGAGAATCATTAAAAAATTTGGACTTGAAGAAGCTAATCCGTCCAAAATTCCAGCAGATCCAAACACCAACCTTTCAATATGCAAGGATCCTATTCTACGAAATGGTGAAGTTCCATATCGTGAAGCAATCGGTTCTCTGATGTTTGCTGCTATTGCCACTCGCCCAGATATTATGTATGCAGTGGGAGTTGTGAGTAGATACCTAACGCAACATAGTCGAGCCCATTGGAATGCTGTAATACGGAAATTCAGGTACCTGTCAGCAACTTGGAATTAAATATGACAGCTCAAATGACAATCAAACACTGATCGGCTATTCTGATTCCAATTTCGCCAGCGACGTCGATACTAGAAAATCAACTTCAGGATATATTTTCAAAATGTGCAATGGAGCTGTGAGCTGGGCAAGCAGAAGACAACAAAGCATAAGTTTGTCAACAACGGAAGCTGAGTATATTGCTGCGTCTGAAGCAACCAAAGAAGCTCTCTGGATACAACAGTTACTTTGGGATAAGGAAGAAGAAATACATTATCCCACTGAAATACACATAGATAACCAAAGTGCTGTGCGCCTTATCAAAAATCCAGAATTTCATAGGCGTACGAAGCATATTGACATACGCTACTTTATACTTTATACGCGAAAAGTTTGAGAGTGGTGACATCGATCCGATTCGAAAAATTTCGCTACTTGATGGGAATGAAAAATCTGTTAGAAAAATTATATGATTTTATTTTGTGTGATTTTAAATATTGAATTAGTGGGAGTGTTGAGTTATGAATTCCACATTTAAATCACTCTATATATTATTCCGATATAAATTATAGACTGTTATTGTCAGTTGGATGTAAAAATGTAATAGTTGAATTTGTTGATCGATTTGTCATTAAGAATTTTCCAATTAAGTTTTCCTGCATTTTTATGTCAAATAAAATTATTCTTTTACAAGTACTCCAAGGTGTAGATTTCTTTGGTATATCTGCTTGATTCACGACCGTTAACAGCCTGATGTAGTCCTCCTCGACTATCAAAGTAGGACGATTTTCGTCATTGAGTTTTCAGCTCCTAGCGAAACGAACATCGTCCGAAAAGATGAGGAAAAACGGACTAAATATCGAGATGTACTATTTGAACTCCGCAGGCTTTACCAAACCATTCTGTCAAGATGGTGGTTCTGATAATAGGGGTCCTTGGTGGAATGATGGACACACTGCTCTCAAACTCAAAAATCATACCGGCTTGCCGTGATATGGCAGAAATCTTAGCCGGACGAATACAGAAGGCCGTAATTCTTGATTCACTCTGGATGCTCAGGGCGCATGATTCTCGTACCCAATAGTCACTTACCCCACGTCGTGGGGAGTGGTTATTGGGATAAATAATCCTGCACGCCCTCCGGAAGTGTCAGGGCTCCGGAGACAGGGCCTGTCTGGGATATCCCTTAGGGAAAAAGATACACACTAATAAGCACTCAGAGTGTACCCAAAGGCATAGCCTGTGCGGGTGGAAGACGGCTATTTTTAAAATATATAATCTTTCATAGTTAACGTATAATGTATATTGACAAAACAAGAGAGAGTTTTTCAGAATACGTCATTCTGTTGGCAAAAAACAAATGACACGAATATTGTCTCAAGAACGATTAGCTCATAAACCAAAGTACCCAAAAATTTCCCTGTGGGTAACTAGATAACGTCCTCCCCCAACAGCACATCAACATCTCCTAATATATTAAAAACAGGTTAAAATTGTTATTGTTATAATTGTTATTTCCACCAACCAGCTGCACACCCTTAAGAGTATAACCCTCAAAAGTCTTCGAAAGACTTGTCTGAGCTAGGGAAGACGCAGCCCTGACCCTTTAACGTGTGATGCCATGCACGACACCGATGACCATGCTGGGAATCGAACCCATGACCCTTAGGTTAAGAGACAAGCGCTCTACCATCATGACCATCACGGCCCATCAAGAACTAGAAAAACAATTCGTAGGTGTATAATAGCTTGTAATGTATGAAAAACTTATAGGTGAGACTACTACTAAAGCGTTTATAGTAGTTTACACAACAAGTAAGTAACGTTATTATAGTTTTTGTTCTTTGAATTTCCCAAGTAATGTGAAACCTGATAAATAACGTTACGTGTTTGTAACACGTTCTATTTTATTCTACGACAATGATTGAACTCTCTGAGTATGAATAGATTTGTATCAAAAAAATTGTATCATCAAGATAATCTTGCAATTGAAATGGTTAATGGCACAATGGTAATAAAACTGTTCAAAGAGAACTATGTATTTTTGAATAATAATACTTAAATACACATGCAATTTCATTGGGAGTTGGTAATTTGTTCGTGTCGTACGGTGTATTGCGAGATCTCAATTATTGTTGTCCCAATAACAGGACTGACAACAAAAAATTTAATGGCTACGTCTTCTAAGAGAGACAAAAATCTCGACACTAGTTGCAGGTTGCCCCCTGTTCGAATTAAAACAAGATTCTGCTAGTTCCATATAGTACAAGTACGTCCCCAAAACTTCCGAACAAGACTTGTATATTCGTATATTCCCAGAACATCCGTTTTAGGTCCTTTAATACCTGAATTGGGCGTTTCTCTCAACGTCCAGTATGGGTACTGGGGACATATGAATGCACGGATCTGGACGTCCTTAATATTTTAACTCTGGTGTTCCCAAAGACATCTATTTTGGGTTGCCACAAACCTAAAATATATTCTAGAGACATTTTAGGATTATTTTCTACGAATCCCTGGAAGGGACACCTAAAATAAAAAATAATTTTTCTTTAACATTCCGTATCGTAATTTTTAAATTCCGAGTTATAACTCAGAATTTTAAAGATTTTTTTTTATTTTAGGTGTCCCTTCCAGAGCTTCGTAATTTTCAATAATCAAGCCTGGCCTAGGATATACAGCTTCTACAAATGTCTCAGAATAAAATTTGGCAAAATCAACAAACTAGCTATATATTGGTTCATGGTTGAAGAGGGCAATGGAACAAAAAATTTAAATTTGTTGCAAGTATGATGTTTTTGATGAAATTTACTAAGAAAATTATTTAATTTTGATGAAGGTAGTATTTTGTTAAAAGGGAAGAACTCCTCTAGTCAGTCTCCATATAAATAAAAGAGGACTTTATTGTTAGTTCTAGTTGAACATAAAACATCGCATTTAACAATTGATAAATAGGACCTAGTGGTCGGTGGATCAGCGGTCTAATACACAGGCCGTTCGAAACTCCAGCATAGCGATAGTCGGTTCGAGCCCGATGTAGAATTCTTCTCATCTACCGGATAGCCTATCGGATCGATATGCGACCGCATGCCTTGTTGAAAAGCAAGTGTATTGTAAGTTGTCTAGATGCCAATCTTGTCTGGTGCTAGCTTGGAGTGCACACCGACCACCCGTGGTGGTGCTGTAGGTTTTCCGGATTTTCCTTTATCTGAAAAGTGAATACGCCACCAAAAATCAGTAAGTCGCCTCGGAGCGCCACGGCAAATAATAATAATAGCCGTCCTCTACCCGCACAGGCTATGTCTTTGGGAGTATTATTATTATTATTATCTCATGTGGCAGAGATTCCTTTCATAATTTTGTAAAATTTGTTTTTTACGAATCACCCAAGTTTTCGGAGAAAACCCCTCAAAAGCAGAGCTTGTGCGAGCAAGGGAGATCCGGGACCTACAGTTTAAATAAAAGTGGAATCCAAACCACTTTAGCTCAGTGGCAGGCTGTCCCGGGGATCGAACCCGGGCCGTCTGGGTGGGAGCAAATACTCTAGCACCACGACCAACTTCATGAGATCACTCTTTGTTCCTTGATATAAATTTTAATATTATACAAATGACGGAATAAAATCGAATCAATGAAAATATTTGTTTCAATATTTAATAATAATCGCCAATTAAAAGTCGACATCATCCAGAAATGGACGTATTCAGTATGTTGAATTCGTATGTACCCGTTACGATCACAAATGGACATTTTCAGTACGTCCTGAATAAGTCCAGGACGTTTAGTTCTGAATTGGACATAAAATGGACATACTCAGGACGTCGCGTGCTATCCTCGACAATGGATCGAGGAACACTGCACAAGGATCATTCAATAACACAACTCGACTAAACCACTAAAATTAATACTCTCCATACATTCGTATTATAATTTGTATCTGGACTCTCTTCCACTAGTTCTTGTGAACTGCAACTTTATTCCAACTTTTATGCGTCCGCTCAAATCTTCTTTCTTATATGGTTATTAGAAACATCGAGAACTCCTAGGGCGAATGCCTAGAAAAGCCAACCATCTGATTCATCTTCCAGTCTCTCAGTAGTTTAGGGCATTTGGTGACAATACTATCCACATGTCTGACCAATACAAGGTCTGTTTAAGGAGTGAATGTTCATGTATTATCCTCTGCGGATTGTCTATAAAAATGTCTACAACTTAAATGGATTTTCCACGATCGGACCTGATTCTTAATATGATTTGTTGTTACCAGGCATAACTTCGGTCACATACTCAGAGCTAGAGGGCAACTGGCAATTAAATCATCTTAAATTGATTTCATTTCAAGTAGCTTCTAAGAGCCTGCTATCCCGGAGGCTGTTGCAGTTATGAAAAAAGTTAATCTTTTTTTTGAATCACATTAAAAACTAAAAACAGTCCTCATGGACACTTTCCCATATAGCACAAATAAGTCCTCAAAACGTAATGAGAACATTCAACCAAGACATACTGTATGTACTGAGGACGTCCAGATTAGGTACAATTTATGTCCTAACGTATTGAGGACATCCAAAATTCCGCGCATTCGTAACATCCGTTTAAGGTTCTTGAAAACCTATATTGGACGTTTTTGGTACTGAGGACGTACGAATGCGCAAAATGGATGTATTCAGTATGTTGAATCGTATGTACCCAGTTCTGAATTGGACCTGAAATGTACGTACTCAGGACGTGGCGTGCTTTTGGGGCACTGCTCGTCAATTTCCTCTGTGATTACGAGTGTTCCTGACACTATTGAGCAAGCCAACAACTTGCCAGTGGAATTGATAAAGTTATTTGTCCCTTCTTCCAAGGACATAGGATGAGTAAGCTCAACAGCACAAACTGAGAGAATTAGTCAGGAAATACCAAGATATTTTCCATACCGGACAAGTAAAAAGGGGAAAAACGAAAGTCGTTCAGCACAAGATAGACACTGGGGATACCCAACCGATTAGCTAGAAGACGTACCCTCAACAAGAAGGAAGAGGCTGACTATGTAGTCAGCGTTATGGAAAAAGAAGGGGTCATCAAGCCATCTGACAGTCCCTAGTCCTCTCCAGTCGTACTGGTGAAGAAGCAAAATGGATCAACACACTTCTAAGTAGACTATCGTCAATTATACAACCTGACGAAGACATTGTTATCCCCTACCGATAATAGACGACACTCTAGACACGCTGATCGCTTCTACGATTTTCTCGACTCTAGATTTGAAGAGTAGCAGATAAAACTAACTCAAGGAGATTGAGAAAAAACAGTTGTCACCGTCGGCTCAGGATGGATTTTGGCAGTTCACAGTTATGGCATTCGGGCTCTACAATGCTCCAACCACATTCGAAAGAATGATGGAAATGGTTCTGAGAGGACTGTCGTGAAAGAAGTGTTTAATATATCTCGACGAAATAATTGTGTTTGGCAGATTTCAAGGACCATGTGAAAAATTTTGAAAAGCGACTGAAAAACTCTGGATTGAAAGTTAGTCTCAAGAAATGCTATTTGTTCCAGAAAGAAATACGATATCTTGGCCATGTTTGCTATCCCCTTCCGAATGGAAAATTCGTTTTGGAGACGGATGCATGCAACGTGGGACTCAGATCCAGGAAGGACAGGAAGAAGTCATCGGTTTTCAGTAAGACCTTAAGTTAACCAGAACGTAATTACTCTGTCCCCAGACGGGAACTAGTGATCGTTGTCGAAGGAGTAGAGCATTTCAGCAAATACCTTGGTTTAGTCATCGACTTGAAGTAACCAAAAACCTAGGGTCAGTCATTTCAATAGGTTGTCAACTTGCTGCAATTGAAGAAGGGTTAGAGAAACGCAGCGGAAACACTAGCTAGAATTGTGAGGGTCATCAGCTCGGCAATCAGGGCCTTCAGCTATTTCAAACTCAACTCATGTCAGGTATAAGGGAGCTTCAGAAACGCAAAGGCTGAGTATTCTATCAAAGATAAATATCTTATTTCTGATCGCTAATCAGCAGGTGGTGGATTTCTACGAGCGGTGGTTGTGGAATGCAGGAGGAGCGCCCAGGAATATTTCAATTACTTGTTAGCTCCTCCCTCCGAGCCACATCCATTCTTTAATACCATTTGTGGACGGAATTGATGGTAGATAGATATAAATGAGGCAAATTCTTGAACTTTTATAGGTTCATATTCCCACAGAAGATGATCACGTACCTGTCCAGATTCTAAAAATGGTGGTCCTGGAACTACCTCACAGAATCATGGCATTACCCAATTAATTATTGTTACCGGTTTCCCACTACGCTGCTGAATTCAAAACGAATTAAAGAGGAAATATCGAACTATTTAAATACCCCTATCAAGTTTTATGATAATGGTAGATAGTTATCATACTGATATATCATGATGTGATGTACTGAAAGAACACCGAGCTAATATTTCCCCTGTGACTAATGGATCATTTGACAAAGGCGGCCAATATTCTTGGACTCCCTTCCGTTGAGAGAAGTTCACGTTTCTATAAAGTTCGTGGATATGTGGTATTACTATGCGAAGCTATGTGTTACTGTTATTTCATTTTTGGTGTCGCCACAGATTCAGTTTTCGATTCCAACTCCGACATGGAGAAAATTTTGGACAACATCAATATATTTTTCCTGACCATGTTCAATATCTCACTTACTTCGTTGCAACTGCGGAACCCTCACAGGATTGTCAGTTTTTTTGGTAATTTGAGACAACTAACGAAAGATGTTGAAGACAAAAACCGCTATTTGTGGCTGAAATTGGTGATTATTCTGTTCATGGCCATTATCACCTTCGTTACGGACTTAATGGCATACGAAGATGACTTTCAGTTCCTCAAATATTATTTTGCCAGATATCCACTATGGCTGCGATATAACCTCTCAATTGTCCTGATATCTAGCATTGCCGGACAGATGAGAAATGGCTTTAAACTGTTGAATACAAGGCTGAACAAAATTAGGAGTTTCGAAAAAAACACCTACTTCGTTAGGTCAGTACACCCTCTTATGCCGAACGAGAAGTACACTGAAATTAAGCAAATGAAAAAGTTGTTTCACGATATGAGTATCATCGTTGATGAATACAATGCGATATTTGGATGGCTTCTGTTTTTTTCAATAATATTCTGTATCAGTGGTACAGTTTATTATACATATTTAGCATTTATTTCTGTGATGTTATTGGACGCTGAGGATAAGACAATATATTCCAGTATTTTTGACTCAATTTCTTGGATAGCAGTCATGACAGTAAGCAAAATATCAATTATTTCGATGTGTTTTCTTCTACCACTAGCAGTTTGATTTATTATGTTTGAGGAATGGGAGCAAAGTTTCCAAACACATTTTCAATAGCATCTCACTCTGGAAACTGATGTAATTTCCTTTTTCTGCAAATTATTATTACAACATTTTCATTAATAACCAGGTAGCTTTCTACACCACTAATTTTCAATGAGTATTTACATAACCCGTACATAAGTAATTTTCTTTTGCAATTGGATTAAAATTCTGAGAATTTGGAACAACACGTCTGAAGTCAACATAAACAGTTATTGTATTTTCGAATTCTAGGGGAGTCTGGCCAGTTTGGTGCATGGAAAGATTGATATACATGGCGTTTTTAGTATACAGTAAAATGCAAGAAATCACCGTTCCGACCATGAGATCCAATTTCCAATTCATGAGAAAAACCTCGCCAACAGACAGCTTCTTGCATGGCCGAACTATGCAGACTGTACAGGATGAGCCTAGCATTTGGCTGGCTACCACAAACCTAGAAATCTGTGAACGTGGTCTTTATTCCGAAACCTGGTCGGAATTCACTCCACCAGGCCAAGGACTATAGACCGATAAGCTTATCATCTTTTTGCTGAAAGGACTGGAAAAACTGATAGACATAGATATACGGGAGGCCTTCACATATACACCAACCAACAGGTAGCGTGCAAGACGGCTTTGCACCAATTGGTGTCAAGGTTGGAGGACTCTCTGGTGAAAAAAGAAATAGCACTATGCACTTTTATAGACATCGAAGAAGCCTTTGACAATACATTATTTGAAAGCATGGTCTCAGCGGCCAGGAGGAGAAGCGTTACCGAAACCATCTGCAAATGGATAGGTACTCTTAATGCTCCAAAATCGGAATGCCCAGACTAAGATGTTCGGAGACTCAACGCAGCTACGAGCGGGATTTCATCACCCCTACTGTGGGATATGGTAGTTGAAGAACTGCTGGAATCTTTGAACAATCAGGGATACTATACCCAAGGTTAAGCGGACCACCATAGTAGTCGTCGTGCAGGGAAAGCACTGAGGACTGTAGAGGAATTGTGCAAAAGAGAAGGACTGGGGGCAAGCCCCAGCAAAACCACACTCATTCCCTTCACACGCAAAATAATTCTGGGGAGCATGAAACTAACCAAATTCTTTGGCGGAACACTGCAAGTAGCTGACAATGTCAAATACTTAGGGCTGTTTCTAGAAAAGAAACCATCCTGGAACATACATCTGCAATATGTAATGAACAAAAGCAAATCATCAAGAGAAGAGCTTTTGAAAAAACATGGAGACTGAAACCGAAAGTCATATAATGGCTATACATCGCAATCATAAACCCAGAATCACATACGGCTTGCTGCTGTTGTGGCCCAAAGTGAAACAAAGACAGGCAAAACTTAACCTCGGTGAACTTCAGAGGCTCGCTTGTCTGTATATTACGAGCGCCATGAGCAGCAGTCTGACCGCTGCTATGGAAATCATCCTAAACCTTCCACCTTTCGACATCACAGTCATGGGAGAGGATGAGTGCATACAGACTCATACAAACAGGTAATCGGAAATCCCAACTGCCAACCGCAAACTGGGCACACCAAAATCATTCATGAAGTCAACATTACCGAACTGGAAATAATATCAGACTACATGATACCCCAATACTCATACGAAAACCCATTCAGAACACTACTCAAGTGGGATGATTGGGACTCGGGATTAGAATCACTATCATCTGGAAACATAATCTGGTACACAGATGGCTCGAAAACAGAGTTAGGAACTGAAGCAGGAAAACATGGGGTGAGGCCGAAAAGGAACGTTATACTTCCACTTGGCAATATCACCACAGTATTCCAAACTGAGACACATGCCATAAGGACATGCATACAGATAGATCTAGACAGTGGGTACAAAAGAAAACACATCTATAGTCTATCTGACAGCCAGAGAGCAATAAAAGCTCTGAATTCAGTACAGAATGAATCAACGCAGGTTTGAGAATGCCTTCAGAGCCTCAATGAACTGGCAAAATACAACAAGGTAACACTTGTGTGGGTGCCTGGACACAGGGGAATAGAAGGTAATGAAAAAGCAGATCAACTTGCAAGACGTGCATCTGAATTACCATTAACAAGTTTTGGAATTAGTTTTATCCAACGTACAAATCTAAAAGTACAAACGAACATTTTCCAAAGGCCTTGCTCAAATCTGACTCGTCAAATTTACCACCGTTTAAAGCAGAATTACACCAACACCTTCTGCGGACTCAATATATTACAAGTATTTGGCGAAACGCTCATCTATGTGATCCAACATATTTGTTGTCTGGAAACCACGGTTGGACAATAAAAGACGACTAATACGAGTTTCAATGGTTTGAGGGTGATTGTATACTTAAAACTGTTTTGGATGATTCTTCAGGAGAATCAGAGGACAGTAGTGATGAGGAGGAAAATTAAAGATATGTTTCAACAAATTTTCATCGATATATACTTTTTATCGAAATAATAAACCTATAAAATTAACTATATACTCTAATTCTGGAATTTCTAATGATAACCTTACACTCTCCTTTCTTGTATTGCACTATTCTTCAATGTTGATAAATTAAGAGTTCAATAAAAGTCAAAATAATTGAAATTTCGTTAGTTCCATTCCTTAAACAACTTTAGTGAGAATCAATTCTATGTAAACCTCCTCAAAAGTGTCTGCCATCTTGAATGCTAATTAAAAACTTTCTAAACTTTCGATAAACGTTTGTTGGCCTATGAATCAAACACTTTCTTTGGCTCCAATTTTATTACACCTCTCTATTATGCGCAGTACCAGTGTCCCTGGTTCGGTTAGGCAAACACAGGTATTACTACTTCTCATCCCCTAAATACTAGCCTTACAAAATTTCAAGGTGCATCCAAACACTTCATGAAACATGCGTCACTGGCTCTCCGACTATTACATGCTCACAACAAGCTGCAATGAACGTTTCAATGGCATGTATTCTGGTAAGCTTAACAAAGATGGCGCAATTGTTAGTGGAGGTCAGATTGGAGTAGTTGATATAAGTAGTTTTATAAGTGCATAACGGACATGAAAAGTTTATTCCTATCATAATCGAGTAAGGCTGGAGTCTCATGCATCCGTTTATCCGACGGTACGATGATGCGAAAGTGTTTCTATTGGTCGAAATTCGAATATGGACGGATAAAATTGGAATTTCGACCAATATGAACACTTTCGTATCATCGTACCGTCGGATAATCGGATGCATGTGACTCCGGCCTATTCTGAAAGAATAAGATTTATAGCCAGTAAATAAATTTCACCAAATATAGACAAGTTAACCTACAAACTGACGTTTATGCACCGATTCCATCCACTATTTTTTGTATCAACTGTTTTTTACGGCCGGTAGATTTTGCTTTTCTTTTTTTCAATTCATAAATGAGGCTTTTAGCACTCAAAGGGCCGAATTTCTCCATAACAACAACTAATTAAATTGTTATTGTATATTTTTACTTGATATTACTGTCACTCATGACCTCCACTCACACTAGCGCTCTCTGGCGGGAGCGATATCGTCCATGCCTGCCATTGCCTTCTTATTGCTATCCAAGACAGTATTTTTGGGTTTTCGTTGCCATGAATATACCCGACAGATATTAAAATCTAGATGACGTGCTTATTACTGTATCCTTTAGTACTTTTTGAGTATTACTCATCTAGGTTGTGTTACTTGATCGGAAGGAATTAGTATTTGAAATTAGGAAGACCCGATGCGGAAACCTAATAAATGAGTGGAAGAAAACAAAACACCAAACATATTGGGACCAAATCGAAGGGCATCGACACAGCGCAGCCGTGGCGAGGCACTTAAGCCAAACACTGACGGCTGACACTGTCAACCTAAACAGATCTACAGTTCGATTATTGTATCTTTACCCATGCGTCATCAATTTATGATCAAAGAAATCACACTTCCTCTATCGAACATCTCTTTCTAACAACCGCTATGAGCGATTCAAGTTACACAATCACACAATCACCGGATAACTAACCGGACATTGCGGCCTTAGAAATCACCTGCACACTATGGGAATAAACAGAGAAACCGTGAACTGCAGATTTTGTGGTGACGAGGAGGAAACAGCCTCTCACATCATCTTCTAATGCGACGCGCTCCATAACAGGCGCTACAGAATATTCAGACAGACCAACATAGAAATAGGCGTGAACCTGAAACACCTAGTGAATAAACTATTAAACCTGGTTAAAGACATAGCCCTATTTAACTAGGAACCACTGACGACATAATAACAATAGACCCCAGCAGGTCTCAGTGTTAAGGGACACCCTCACGGGCAAACCCTGCATCTGGCCCATCAGCTTCAAATCAACGAACCAACGGTGCTTGCTTAGAAATATTTGTAGTTAGGTGTGTTAATTGGAGTACCTATTTACTGCATGACAATCGTTTATGCCAAATCGACCCACAATTTGTTTAAAGTACGTTTAATTCTTGATCAAGAGTCACTTGTGAATCAGATTTAATTACTCTGATTCCCAGAATATGAACAGCGTCTCCTAATTCATTCATTTAAAATTTGTCATTCAGTTTGGTCTGAGCTTTGGTAGTCCATTCGGCGCAATTCGAAAACAATAAATATCGTCAACACAGACAGCAACAATGAGCATTTCCTCATCCTGGACACGAAAATATACACAAGGATCGTGATGAGAATGTTGTAATCCGAAAACTTTCAAGGTTTTGTATACCGGGTGTCCCAGATTTTTTCATACAGACAATATCTCAGTTATGCTGCATGGAAAAAAATTGAAAAAAACTACACCTATATCAAACACGTATGGCTTTAAAGCTGTTCTGTTAAAGTCAACTTCTGTCAAACTACTCCTGAGAAACTACCCCTAACCTCAAATTTTCAAATGGCACCCCACATATTTTTTTTCTGAATTGTGAACTGCAGTCGATTCTAATTTCAACAATATTTTGACAGATATCAAACTGACAGAATAAGTGAGTTTGAACAATAATGTACAAAATTCGATAACACAGAATCTATTGATAACAAAAATTATAAAAGCTGCTCAAAATGTCAACCATCATTATTCATGCATGCTTCAAATCGCCTTATCAGCCCAGACGGCACCCTATATTCCTGGAATACGCCTACAACATCCTATTTTCCTTCAGATATTGCAATATTCCTGGAATATTCCATGAATATTTATTTGATCTTGTACACATCGAGAATATTCCTGAAATATATTTTCACGCATATCCATGAGATATTCTCCTTGAATATTGCTGGTATATCAAAAGGCATATCAAGCAGAAACGTAAGTTTTTGAATATTCTGGGAATATTCAAAAGGCATGTCAATTTGAAGAAACGTTTTGTTAGAAAAACATCAACAGTTTCTCGAATATGTATTTAATAAAAACTGAAAAACCACATGCATTTATAAAAACTTTTTAAGTTTCGTAGCCAAAATGACCCATTTAATTAGTTAGTTTATAAAGTAGTACGTTTGGAGTTTGAAGTGGAATTTCAACCAATCAAATGTTTCGGTTATCTACGCTCGACGCCGGAGACTGACAAATAATGCTGATTGGCGCTGCGATCAGTTTATGGATATTTGACATTGTCAGCTGTAATTGTCTTTTGACATTGTCAAACGCGCTATGAAATTTGTTTAGATGTTTTTAGAGTGAAAGTGAAAGCCCTCGTATGGGTGGAAGTGTTGTAGTGCTATTGAGACTATTATTACATATTCCGGAAAAAGTTGCTAGAAAATATCCGCAGTTGAAATCACCAACGACTCCTGGTAAGATAATTCGGAATTTAACTCATTCTCCTAATCTCCTTATCAAAAGTTCCAAATTCTTTTCTGTTTTTAGTTTTCATTCCTTAGTATAACAAATAATATATTTTTCCAGGTAATAATTTGCAACTAGCCAGCTCGTCTCAGTTTGCACAAGATTTTCTAATCATTTCCTCCGTTACTGTGATGAAGGCGTGTATAATATTTTATTAGTCGTGTTCCATACACGATTTTCTTTAAATACCCCTACAAGAAAAAATCTTATTGTGTCAGATCTGGCAAACGAGGTATTCGGTTACAGTGTGATAATTATGTGGTGGAGCACCATCTTGTTGCCACCACATAAGTTGTCTTTCTTTTTGAGGAATAACATATAGTAATCCATAAAGTTCATTTTGTATGAATTCCAGATATTTACGACCAGTCAGAGTGTGTTGATATAAATAAGGGCATATCAACCGTCCATTGAACAACGCACACCATACATTCACGCCCCACGTAATTTGGAAATTAGTTTCTCGCACCCAATGAGGATTTTCACGTGACCAATAATGCATGTTATGTCGGTTCACTTTGGCATTATTGTGAAATATTGATTCGTCACTCCACATGATCTTATGAGGCGCCGTTAGTGTCAAAAGTAGTTGTTCTCATATATTTTATTTTTACTCAAATATATTTGTTGATGACTATATATTTATTAGTTGACACCAATATATATTGAAACCTAACAAATATTTCCATTTTAACGATCATTCATTCATAAATATATCGTCAGCATATTAGCAGTGAAGAGCAATATATTTATTACTTGTTACCAATCCATATATAAAAATGAGCTTTTGAGTACCACCACTAGATAGCGCCATGTAACCGATTCATGCCATTTCTTTGCAACGCGTCCGCTATGTTGAAAATAATCGAAAGATTGTTCGAGTTTTCATCATTGCATATCTTCAAAAAGTTTGAATGCAATGCATATCAACATAACAGGTTTGCAAAACAAATTATATTTCAAAACATGATGTGAGCGCCACCTAGTGGTGGTAATCGAAAGCTCATTTTTATATATGGATTGGTAACAAGTAATAAATATATTGCTCTTCGCTGCTAATGCATTGACGATATATTTATGAATGAATGAACGCTAAAATGGAAATATTTGTTCAGTTTCAATATATATTGGTGTCAACTAATAAATATATGGTCATCAACAAATATATTTGAGTAAAAATAAAATATATGACACTAACGGCGCCCGATATGATCTGATCCAATAAACTTTGATTATTTTTAAACAAAACTTGCATACTGGCAATAAAGATTTGTCTCCTTTCAAAATCATTAGATCGAAGCTCCTGGTGCATGTGTATTTTGAAAGGATAATAACTATGCCCTGGTGCATGTGTATTCTGAAAGGATAATAACTATGTCCTGGTGCATGTGTATTTTGAAAGGATAATAACTCTGCGTTTTTATAATTTTATGCACAGACGACTTACTTATTCCAACTTTGTCAGCTAGTGCTCGAATAGAAATATGAGGTTGCGCCTCCATATAGGCCAATACATTAATACACATTTTCTCAGTTCGCACTGGTGCAGCATGTTGAACATGCTCACCTTTTCCTGGAAATTCTCCTGTTCCCATTTTGTTCCCTACACAAGAAAATGTGATAGGATTTGGTAGTGGTCGATCGGGAGAACGCTGTTGGTATAATTCGACGGCAGCACGGGAATTTTTTCGACATTCACCAAAAATCAATAACATATCAACATACTTATTTGGAGTGAATGTGAAAGGTATTTTCTTCATTGGATTATCAAACTGACTGGAAGACGCGTGCAAGATCAACTTTAAAAAAACGAACATAACAAAAGAAATGATCTACAACATTGACAGTTTTTATTACTAGATTAGAATGAAGTAGGTACACTGTGAGCCAATAATGTATACCATAAATTATTCATTATCAAATGCTGTTTACATCAAAGTTGCTAATTTTGCGAGTTTGACGTCTTTCAAAATATCGAGTGTGATACATAGTTACTGAAGTTAGAATTGGTTACACTTCACAAGTCATAGAAAATATGCATAGGGTGTCACTTGAATAATTGAGGTTGTGGGATGTGTTTTCGAGGGTAATTTAACAAAAGTTGACTTTGGCATAACACCTCCAAAATCATATGGGTTTGACATAAGTGTGCTTTTAAAAAAAATTCTGAAGAGCATAACTGAGATATTGACTGTACGAAAAGATCTATGGGGATATCTGAAGAAAATCATGTATGATGATTACAATAGACTTGAACGACTTACAAGAGAAGATTGTACACATCTGCACCACAGTAACGGAGGAAATAATTTTACGCATGCATGAATAATAATGATGATTGGCATGTTCATGGGTTATCCATGAATTCTGTATTATGGAATTCTGTACATTATTGTTCAAACTCGGTTATTCTGTCTTTTTGCCATTTGTCAAAATATCATGTGTGATACATCGTTGAAGTAAGAATTGACTGCAGTTCACAATTCAAAAAAAAAATGTGTAGGTTGCCATTTGAAAATTTGAGGTTAGGGGTAGTTTCTTAGGAGCAGTTCGGCAGAAGTTGACTTTGATACAACAGTTTCAAAGTCATACGGGTTTGATATAAGTGCATTTTTTTCAATTTTTTTCTATACAGCATAACTGAGATATTGGCTGTATGAAAAATTCTGAGACATCCGGTATTTCTTCATTCCAGGCAAGATTTAACTGTTTTAGTCCATACAAAGCTCTCTTCAATCTATAAACTTTGTTGGGATTCTGTTGATCAACAAAAAATAACGGTTGTTCCATGTAGACGTCTTCATTCAATTTTCCTTGAAGGAAAGCTGTAACGACGTCTATTTGTTGAATGTCTCATTTGTTTTGAGCAGCCAAAGCAAACAAAAATCGTTGAGATCTATGACGAATATCAGGTGAGCATGTCTTCTCGTATAGTCAATTCCTTTCCGTAATTGTCGTTTTAACAACAATCATTCCGTTGTGAACATCCTTTCGATACAAAGGAAGATCACAAATGTTCCAATTTGATTTGCCTGCAACGAACGCTTAAAATTTTTCGTACATGGCGAATTTCCAAAAATGTGCCTGAGGAGATGCAAGTGCTTTCTTGAATGTTTCAGACTCTTTTCGATGTTTCGTTGAAGGTCCCTCTTGTACATTCGAATTAAATATTGGCATAATAAATGTTACATCTGATATAAATAAATATCTGCCGGAATTCTGATTGCAAAGGAACTACATTTGCATCAACAACCTGTTATGCTGTCTCATCTGGGCCGTAGTGGCATGCGGGTTAAGTGCTCGCTCCATAAGCCAAACATCCGCAGGAGCATGATTTCGAATCTCAAAGCCATCGGTCTCGTGCATGGCATCACACGTATTAAAAGGTAAGGGCTACGTCTTCTCCTAGCTCGCACAAGTCTGTGACTTCTGAGGGTTGCACGTAGGGGTGCAACCTATTGACGGATATAACAACTTTAACAACAAAAAAAATATCTATTCTAATTTTGAGGTACTCATTTGAAACAGGCTGGAACGGATATACAGTAGTATCTTCAATAAAATCTCGAATCTTTTTCGACGGAAATCTCTCGCGAACACTGCGCTTTGGTTCTGTTAGTAGAAAAGAGCTCTATTCTAGTTAATGTTCTCCTGAAGCAATTTTCTAACGCCATGATCATGTGATAGAAATTCCTCTGTATGGAAAGTTGCCATTCTCAAACAGTCCTACGACTCACCGTACTGGTTTCCTGGTAAACTTTGCCTCAATATTAGCAATTCAAATCAACAGAAGGCCCATAACCTGATAAACTAGTCTGAACCAAGCGAAAACGAAGGTTTATTTCAACGTGAAATTAAATACGATTACAATGTCGAAATTATAAACTACTTTCATCTTAGTTAATAAATGAATTTTGAAAAGCGATATTTTTTTAAATTTCAGATTCAAACTTTTATGATTGCTGCAGCAGGTGACGGTTTATCAAAAGAAGCAAAGAAAACAGCAACCATATGCTACAATCTTCTGAATGACGTTCCTGGAGTACCGAGAACTGAATACGAAGAAATTTTGAAAGAAGAACTCCTCACAATAGCTCAGCAAACGAGCACTAGAAAGTTGAGCTTGTCTGCAGCAGGTTTCTTCGAGGTGGATTTCGGCACATTGGGATTTGTTGTGACCAGTGTTACTTCGAATATTATTGTCACCATTCAGTTCATCCCACCTAAAGAATGAATCATAGAAAAATATGTTGTATGATGTTGAAATAGAACATAAATGTTTTCCTTAGGTGTATTTTTTTCAGTTATTTATATTTACCTATACATGCGGCTTTAGAAACTTTCTAACTGTCGCTGCATCTGAAAATGAATTGATGAAGTACGACGACTCAAACTTATCGGTTGAGTATTGCAAGAAAACGGGCCTAGAAATGAATCTTTCAGGACAGAGAAAAGAGAATCTAGTCCGACGTACTAGGTAAGCAGATAGGTGCGATAATGAAATCTTGACTGCACAGATCATGTGCCATGTGCCATTTTCTGCCATTTCTGTCATGATTTTTACATTAAAACGGTCCATATGCCAACCCCAATATTTTTATAAACGCGCCAAGTGCCAAGGCAAGATTTCTGCGATATCTTTTGCCTTCCAAATGGCGCAATCGAATTTGTTTTCATACCAGGAGGGGAATTTTTCATTAAATATTTTGTTTGAGTGCAAAAGTATATTTAAAAAAAATAATACATTTACAAATACATTTAAACATTTAACGAGATGTCTTTGAACATAAATAAAAAGTCCAAAGAATTTTGATCGATATACGATGCAGTATCTATCAGAACAAAAATGGACTATCTACAAACCAAGAATAATACTTATGCTTCCCTCGTGTCTTCTTTGTGTTGTTACCAGGTTTCAAACAATCACTGTTATAGCACCAGATATATTCCTTCTCCGATATCGCCTTTGTCTATAGTACCGCAAAATGTATTAGCACAATCAAAATGACGTTTAATTAAACCACGTAACCTTTCGTCTTCTCATCTTTGCATACAATCGTTCCTTTAGCTTTTTCGTCTTTATGCTTTCGTCTTCACGTCTTAGATCATTTTCGTATCATCTCGTCTTCGAATTGTATGATAAGTCGTCGTATATCCTTTGCTGTCACTGATATGGTATGCTTTCAGAAATAAAGTGTCATGCTTTTTGTTAAATAAAAAAATTTAATTAAGCCTTGTCAAATGGTTGAATGAAGTAAATCGAATACCTAAATCAATATATCAAGTGTTGAAAATGATTTATACGATACAAGAGAGAATAAACAATTATAACTATATATTTTGAGAACAGACGAGGTGCTAGAGCTACGATTTTCAAATAAATTCATTCAAAAAAAAAACATCACTACGTGATACAATTGATGAATGAGTCAGGATCAGTGTAAAATTAAAAACATTAAAGAGAAAATCCTATGAGAAATGAAGGAGTCGCTGTTGCAGTTATATGACATGCGGTAATGGTCAAAATTCAATCTTTGAGACAACTTGCGAATATTTTTCGAGTTTTTCAAAGCAGCCTATAGTACAGAAATCATGAGTCAGTTTTTGATTGGTGATAATTACCTTTACAATGTGTGCTTTTCTGGCGAATCTTCGTTCTATTCAAATGAACATGTGAACAGGCACAGCTGTAGATATTGGAATTAAATAAATTCCCATTGGTACGAATAAACTCATTCACAAACTCCCCAGAACTTTTAGGCTGGGATTCTGGGAGACCATATTGTAGGTTCATGTTTCTTTGATGGTAACCTCAAAGGACAAACTCATCTTGAACTTCATTATCGACTGTGAGCCCCAAAATCACTCAACCTGGAGACGATGATAATCTACTTGTGGGTCAGCTCACCTTTCAACAAGATGAGAGCCCTGTACGTCAATTTTCAGATGACAATGTCCCAGGGTGATGGATTGAAAGACATGGAATAATAGAATGGTCTACTAGATCTCCTGATCTCTATCACCAGCAGACTCATTTTTATAGGACATTTGAAATTCAAAGTGTATATCACATAGCCCAATTCTCTTGATGACTCCAGAGATGTTAAGAGATGTGCGAAGACATTTCAAAAATCACTTACACTTCTGTGTGGAACTGAATGGTTCTCATTTCATTTGATAACATTTCAGGTGATGAAAAATAAAAATATTTTGATAACACTTAGTTTTCAATAACTTCCACAACACTTGATTGATTCGCAATTAAAATCGACGGGTCTGAGCGATTTTCAATTTTTTCTAGGAACGGGGTGTAACAAGTTTTAGCTGGGACACACTGTAAATTTCCCAATAATACTATAAAAAAATGTATTGTTTCCAAAGGCTGTACTTTGGCCCATATCAAAAATTATGTATCAGCAACAGGCCCCCCTCTGTATCCCGCCTGGACCGCCAGTGGCTATCGATCACAACCTGCCTGCGTAATGCTAACCGCATCCAAATATAAAAATTGGTTTGTTCCAGTAAACTGAAAGCATCCGTTATGATAATTCGTGTCAATTTATATTTGCCTTAATTTTAATCACGAATATTTTGTACCTTCCTCAAATCGTCATGTCCCTCCAAAAAGTTTTAACAATCCAAACAATTGGTGTATCGCCAAGATGTGCACGGAATTTTGTTATGGGCATTTCCAATTTGCGAGGCTTTTCAAACGCAGTAGTTAACAGGTTAGTAGGTATAACATTCGAAATGAATTCTTGGTTGTTTGATTTGGCTCTTGAGGAACTTAAATATTGTTTGTCAACATACACACCCCCACACCTCATGATACTAAAAGCGCTTTCATCTTTCATGGAAGACAAATGACAAACGATATGACTATTATTCCGGCATCGGGAATGAAAATTCGGATGGTAAATTTGTTTGCAACTATCCTATTACACAGGGCTATTCATATTTGATTCTATGCATGGGGATCTCGGTAACAGTGAAATATAGAAGGGTGGTTAAATGGTGGCAAAGTTGCCAAATTCATAGAGGTTAACTACGCGAAACGAAAAAATCTGATCTAGCTTCTTTGGAGTTATAAAAAATTGAAAATTTTAAAATTTTTTGTTCGTATCTTTTTATTTTATGTTTTTTTAAAACAACTGTTGGCACTTTGCTAGAGCCACTTTTTGTTATTTGCAAATATGCCAATAAAAAGTATCGTACAAAAATGGAGCAATCCCAAACTTTTTATTTTCAAATATGGACCTGCGCTTTTAAATGTATTTCTTCAAAAGCTATGAGTAATTTTTCATATTGGCGTAGTATTTTTATCTGAACTACAGAGTGTTTTTGAAGTATTAAACTATTTTACAAGTAAAATTTGACATTTTATAATTTTATGAATGCTATTATTGAAAAATAATGTCAACTTGGCATTGATTCACTACATATTCTCTGACATTTGAAAATACTACGCCGGTATGAAACATGGTTATAAAAAGATATACGCACAAGAATAATTTCGGAATTTTCGATTATTCCTGTATAACTACGGAACCAAAGATTTTTTTGTGTCAAGTAATTGAACTTTGAAATACGAATCTTTGCCCCGGTTTAACCACTCTTCTATCTGTGTCTGTTATTGCATGGACTCGAATTTGAATAGTCCTGTGTATCTCCTGATGGGCATTCCCTTTCTCGTAATATACAGTAGCTGTCAAGCTATTATTCATTTCGTTTCATCTATTTTCCACACCTATATTCCTTTTGAATGTTTTTAGTGTGCTCGTTTTGAACTCGTACAATGGGTACTTTCATTTCTTAAACTTGCATTCTTTATGAACTAAAACAGATAATTATTACCATTGGCAAAAAGGCGTCGTCTGGAATGGACGATATTTCAGGAAACATTTTGAGAAATTTCCGTGATTTCAACTCATTTCCTGAAGTTACATAGATAAATAGATAGATATTGGTAATATCACTACATAAAGGTGGAAATTTCTTGGGTGGGCTTGAAATTTTTATTTTATATTATTACTGCTTCTTTCTCCAGCGCTTGACATTCAGCAATCAGTCGCTGGTCCAAGAAACTTTCAAATTCTGAGTAGGTAGGTAGGTAGGTATCTTCTGATAGTATAATGTTCATGTGCTATTAAAAGTATTTCAGAACGGGGACAAATGTCTGTTCCCTTTTCATAACTGCTATTAAGAATAACTAAGTATTCATTTTACTTCACAGGCTAGACTTCCCCCAAATATGGAAAGCAATAATTTTAAACATTTATTCTGTTTGTGCATAGCTAATGTTTCGATTCCACAGGTCATATCATATTTTTAATAACTCGTTACATATTTGGGATTGTAGACGCTTTCTGGTATTTAGTAAATTCTTATATGAATAAAAGATAAGACATTTTAATGGTATGTACAGTCCATCACCGTGCGGTTGCCTTTTCTTTGGGAAAATCATTGAAACATTTTATACCTGTTAACTTCAGTAAAATATACTCTTGCATTTCAAGATATGATGCTGACAACAACCTAATTTTTTAGGAATCACCCGAAAAAACACCATTCAAGATGTCCTTCTTGATCGAGATTTAGGCCTTAGTTGTTCACCAAATACGTTGCAGTAGTTTATATAACAATTAACGTTATCAGGGTTTTAAATCACGAGAGAATATGAACTATAACTATTCCTTACCGGTTTTAACACGTAACATGCCACGGTGGGTCTAAGCGACCCACCAAAATATTAACAAAACATTTTTCCTGGAGGCTGTGGTGGACAGACCTGAACCACCAGACGGCAATATCCTTGTGGCCACGGTCTTCTTTATAGACCCACCACTGCCATACGAAATGCAAGGACAAAACTTAATCAGAAAAGAACACATGAACAAAAAATTTAATTTTGAACAATCAAATTAGCATTATGCAACTGAAGAAAACATTACAAGAATTAATATTTCTCACAAACCAAACATCTAGTTTTGGTCTTGAATGTTCGGTTTTTGGCCACTTTCCTGCCATATAGAGTAACATTTTTCTGGTAGCATCCAGAACAAATCTGCTTTTTCTCAGTTTCCGCGAAAATTATGCAAGTCACGACAAGAATTTAGCGGTGGGCGTGTTTGACCCCTCACTTCCATTATGACTTTCCCAGGTCATTAGGGCAGCGGTGGGTCAACCTAACCCACCGAGATCAAAATACGTTTTTTGTCCTCAAATTCAAAATTTGTTCAACAAACAGTCTATCGCATAACTACTGGTTTTCGGTAAAAAAAAATAACAGTATTTGGCCAGTGAGCCACACTCTTAACACCTATATGGTGGCACTCTACGTGTTAAAGACCGTCGTTTTTGAGAATTGCTTTCTTGATGATGAAGGATGATGAAAGCTATTCCAGAAAACGATATCAATCATACTCGAGAAAAAAATATTATGGTTAGAATTTTGGCCACGGAAGCCTTAGTTGATTCGGATGTAGACCCAGACTAGTGGTGAAAGATCTCATAGTTAACTTTTACATTAGACTATATATAATAATAATAATAATAATAATACTCCCTCATAAACACTCGTTGAGTGTACCCAAAGGCATAGCCTGTGCGGGTAGAGGACGGCTATTATTATTATTTGCCGTGGCGCTCCGGGGCGACTTACTGATGTTTTAGGTGATGTATTCACTTTTCAGCTGTAGAAAAACCCGGAAAACCTACAGCACCACCTCGGGTGGTCGGTGTGCACTCCAAGCTAGCACTAGACGAGATTGGCATCTAGACAACTCACAATACACTTGCTTTTCAACAAGGCATGAGGCCGCCTATCGAATCCGATATAAATTAGTTGAGAAAAATTCTCGCACCTACATCGGATTCGAACCGACTATCGCTATGCTGGAGTTTCGAACGGCCTGTGCATTAGACCGCTGATCCACCGACCATCCTCATCAACATCAATATACCTCATTTTTTATTCTGTGTAAAATTCTTTAAAGTAGAAATGGCTTTTTTGTTTTTCCCCACAGACTACGTAAATCAGATGTTTACTGAGAATTCTGTGTCAAATTCCTTCGAAGATTTGTTTGTTATCGGAAAGATTTTATGACCTGATATTCAGAACTTTGCAGTAGCGTACTGCAGGGGCATGATGGATGGGAATAAAACATTACCTTCATGTATCTTTCATAAAACCAACCGTTAAAATTCGTGAAATTCCATTAGTATTTTTTACAACTCAACAGACCATAGATGAATTATTGAAAATCACAACATAGTAGGTACAAAATAAATAATGAAATAAAAAATTAGGAAATATGAACATTGATTTCTTTCATACTTATTATACCGCAACTTGAAGTTAGATATAACGTTTGTGTTATAGTTGAACTCAGAAAAATATGGGCTTTCAATTTTTGATATGAAAATATACCCTTTCAATACAAAAATATATGGTATATTTTAAGGTGGTGAGGGAAAAAATCATATTTCTTTTAAAAGGTAGAAAACTAAAATACAAAATCGACCTGTCCGAGCTTCACCTCCGAAAATAAATAACTTGTAAGATACTGGAGCGTTTCCACACTTTAAGAACGCACTGTATATATTTCACAATTTTGCATCCGTTTCAACAGAGTCACATTGTATATGTACACGGAAAGGACTAGAAATCAAGTAAACGCCTTTTTATCCCATTATTTATTTTCAGTACAAATTACGATGTAGTTGTAGTGGGAGGTGGTATCGTAGGAGTAGCAACCGCCAGAGAATTGAAGGAGAGGAATCCCAAATTGAGAATGGCATTGGTTGAAAAAGAAAACGACTTAGCCGTCCACCAAAGTGGGCATAATAGTGGCGTTATCCATGCTGGAATCTATTACAAACCAGGTATGTAGGTATGGAAAATTAAGAGGCAAAAATGCAAGTGATGTGAATCTTGGAAATTATTCAGTTCCAAACACAGTTTACATTCCGTATGTATATAGGTAAAAAAGATAAACATAAAAAAGATGTATTGTCTGACAAAAGAAAACCCAACATAATTCATATACAGAGTGGGCCATTAAAAACGAAACAGCGGCTCTGTAGGTCGGCAGAACCGAATTATACGTTAACTACATTTTCGAGGGGGACATCGTTCGCGATGAAATTCACCTGAAATACAATCCATCCCTCGGCGCTGTGACCGCCACCCCTAAATTTAAATGGTAACATATGGCAAGTGATACCTCATTTGAGATATAGTAACTTGAATTTGGGAAATCACTTTTTATTCACTCAATCAATAAAAATAATATCTGATAAAGCAACTGTCGCAATAATTATCATTGTCAAAAACTAAATGTTCAAACTGTCTACCACCCATTTCCATACAATAGTACAAGTTC
Source organism: Chrysolina americana (assembly GCA_958502065.1). Classification (NCBI taxonomy): domain Eukaryota; kingdom Metazoa; phylum Arthropoda; class Insecta; order Coleoptera; family Chrysomelidae; genus Chrysolina; species Chrysolina americana. The sequence goes on from OY293418.1 coordinate 16,255,576, forward strand.
TGTTCAAAATGAGACCTAACATTTCGTATCATTTCCGGAGTTATTCAACGGCATTCTTCAATAATTCTACTTCGTAAATCTTCCAGAGATTCTGGTTCGGTTGCATAGATTTCTTTTTCATGTGACCCCACAGGCAAAAGTCAAGTTTATTTTCTAGCAACAAGTTTATCTGGATGCGTTTCATTGAACACATTAGCTGTAAGGTTACCGCACTAATAATTCTTAAAAAAAATTGTCATTATTTCATCTCTTTCCGCGATCGTATATACGGGGTTTTCCATCTGAGACAAGCCACCCCGTATATTTCTTATTCCCGAAACACGTCGAATGATTTTATTTGGAGGACATCTTTTGACGTGTATTTGAGGCATGAACGAGCAACCTAACAAGGGGCGCTTCAACCCCTCAAAATTGAATAGGGGAGAGGGGTTGAGTGATACTTCATTTGAAAGGTCTCGGAAGACCTCTCTACAACGTGTATGAAAAACGTAAATTTGATGAACCGTTTTCGCCAAAAATAAATTTTGTTGATCGAATGAGCCACCTTGAATATTTTGGTTATTTTTACAATGTACAAGCCCATTTTTATTAAGCCCTTTTTACAAACTTAAAAAATCTCCAAAAAATCATATTTTTGAAAAAATTGTTTTATCATGCTTACAATCAAAAAACTCAAACCGGCGTTGTTAAATCAAATGTGCAAATGGTCCTCCATTGACTTCCATACAATAATACATCCTCTCAAACTAATAAATAAAAAACAGCAAAACATTTCCTTATGTTGCCTTCATTTTTTGTTCTTAGAAGGTGTTTATCTGGTTTTAACGTTTCTTCGATCATTTCATGATTCAAATCAATATGTTGAGTTACTACTTTGCTGATTTGTTTATAATTTCAAAACATATGTTGTACGCATTGCAAAAACGTGTTGAGCTGGTTAGCCTTTATAACCAAAGTCAAAATTGTGCCCGAGCAGCTGCAAGGATATTCAACCATAACCATCCTGAACGTAGCGTTCGCCATAAGTACGTAATGGAATTGATTTCAAAATTTGAGGAGACGGGTTCAGTAATGGATAAAAAATGGCACTCATTGGAATTGTGAACGATGAAGGAGCAGCTGTGGCGGGTGGCGGTATTGGGACATGTCCAACTTATACCAAACACGCAATCTGTACGACAACTTTCTGCAGCTTCCGGTATTAGCCAATCTAACGTTTACAGAAATTTACATAAACACAAGTTCCATTGGTACAAAATTAAATTAATTTATGAATTAAATGATGATGATTGGGATCGAAGGCAAGAGATTTGCGAAATTATGGCCTAGCATATCAACAAAACCCAAATTTCTTGTACAACGTTTGCTCTGCTGACAAATGCACTTTTTTACTTAATGAAGAGGTTAACCAGCATAACTGTGAAATTTGGAGCGATACAAATACTCAAGTATTTCGAGAAGCTCACACTCAACATCCGGAAAAGCTAAACGTTTGGGTAGGAATTTTGGGAGACCACCTAATTGGACCTGTGTTTATTATTCCTGGAAATTTAAATGTCGAAAATTATCTTGAAATGCTGGAAAATACGATTGATCCGTTAATAACTGAACAATTAGAAAACGATCCTCTACTACTTGAACAACAATCGCATTTCCAACAAGACGGAGTTCCTCCTCACTACGCCGCACCAGTTCGCCAATACCTCAATTTGCAATACCCCGGTCGTTGGATTGGAAGAAGATGTCCTATATAGAGTGGCCTGCCCGATCTCCTGACCTGAACCTTCTGGACTTTTTCTTATGGGGACATGTTAAGTCCAATATTTTTGTGACTCAGCCTGAGTCAATGAGTAAATAAGTGTCGTCTAATAACTCCAATTATGCTGAACCATGTTAGAGACGGTGTTCGGTCAAGATTGTATGAAATTCAATGGAGGACAATTTGAACATTCGATTTAAACACGCAGATTTGATTTTTTGATTGTAAGCATGATAAAACAATAAACATTTTTTAATAATGTGATTTTTTGAAGATTGTTTAAGTATGTAAAAAGGGCTTAATAAACATGGGCTTGTACATTGTAAAAATAACCAAAATATTCAAGGTGGCTCATTCGAGCTACAAAACGGTTCATCAAATTTACGTTTTTCATACACCGTTGTAAAGAGGCTTCCAACACCTTTGACTCAACCCCTCTCCCTTTTCAATTTTGAGGGGTTGAAGCGCCCCCTATCAGAGGTTTGCTTGTTTAAGCCTCAATTATAAGTCAAAAGATGTCCTCCAAACAAAATTATTCGATGTGTTTCGGGAAATTTTTCCATTCACTATGAGATAAGAAATATACGGGGTGGCTCGTCTGAGATGGAACACCATGTATACCTACACCATTATTGAGGAAAGATATTCAGCAGCTAGTCAAGTTATTCACTCTATTCTCGTTCAATCAAAGATCAGCTTGACACTGATAGATGTCCACAATTGCGATTTGGCGAAAAAAAATCTCATATAATGTTTTTGTTCTACTCGAACTCGAGAAAACATCTTTTTATCGATTCTTAAGAACCTTAAAAAATTTTTGATCAAGTAAATAGAGATGAAAAAAATTTTAAACGTATTTGCCTGTTATTTGTTGATAAACAGTTAGGGCCAGTTTATCAATGTCGTGTTAGCGTACTTTGACTCCCGGTTATATTTGACTCGTGGTTAGAATAAATATGACATTTGCTAAATGAAGGAATCGACTCACATCCTAACCATGAGTTAAATTTAGCTCGAAGTTAAAGTACATTGAAAAACCGGCCCTTAGAGATCATTTTTTTTTTTTTTGTTGTTTGTTATTAAGAAGGAAAATATCTTTCAAATGAGGTATTACTTGCCACATATTGCCATTTAAAAATGTAGGGGTGGCGGTCACAGCTCCGAGGGGTGAGTTTCATCGCGAACGATGTCCCCCTCGAAAATGTAGTGACGTATACGAGCGTTTTTATATAATTCGCTTCTGTCGACCTACAGAGCCGCTGTTTCGTTTTCAATGGCCCACTCTGTATTTATATTTCTTAAATTACTTATCAATTCCTTATGAATAAATGAAAATTATTGTGAATTAATAAGCACTGAATTCAGTGAAGACATAAATGAACATAAAGTATTACAATTTCTACAGAAAAAGTGATTTAGACATCTGCATACAAATTTTATTGTATCTTTTGCATTCGCTATGGACTGGGAATTTATTGGTGTATAGTTTCAATCTAAATGGTTGAAGGAAGAGCATGCCTCGAATATGGAAAAGTTTGCACAACAAATGAGTATACTCTATTAAACAGTGTATGATAGTGAAATGAATTGCAATCATTGCTGAACACTATACTTAGTATTTTAGTATTATAGGGACTTTCATTGCAGGATCTCTGAAGGCAAAGCTATGCCTAGAAGGCCTTCATTTGACTTATGCGTACTGTGATAGGAAGAAAATTCCCTACAAGAAGGTTGGAAAACTTATAATAGCAACGACTCCGTTAGAGGTGCAACGATTGCATGAGCTACAAGACAGAGGTACCCAAAATGGGGTACCAGATTTGAAGCTGTTGAAAGGAGAAGCAGCCATCAAGAAAATAGAGCCCCACTGCACTGGTCTAGAGGCACTTTGGTCGCCACATACCGGCATCGTTGATTGGGGTCTCGTGACGAAGCAATACGGAAAAGACTTCGAGGAGAAAGGCGGAGATATGAGACTGAATTTTGAGGTAAGGAATTCCTTCTTAGAGACTGGGGTGTCAATAAATTGATCAGTGTTTCCCCTTCAAACAGTATATTCTCATAATTCTGGAATCGTGATCCTCCTGACTGGTTTATGCTAACAACTGTTAAGTTTTTTCATTACATAGTTCTGCAATATACATACATATATATACATACTTTCAACCTGGTTCATTATGTCAATGGATTTGTTGCTTCAGTATTATTTCCCAATCAACACATGGACATTTGATGGATATCCATTGGACATTCATTTTAGATATTGGGGATATCCGCAGGATATTATAAGGACGTCCGGTCGATGTTCCGATTGGACAAAGATGGACTTCTATGAGATATTCTTCTGAAATATCCATTGGATATCGTTCAAGGATATTGTTCACAGATATCCATTAGATGTTTTTCAGGGACATCAACAAGGTACCCACAAGGATGTCCATGAGGCATTGTTCACAAATATCCAAAACATATGTTTTAGGCATTACAATAAGATTGTCATTGAGGAATGAGGGAATCTGTTTAAATACAGGGTGTTTCCGAAATTGGAGCAATAAATGAAATGGATAATAAAAAACGAGAAATTAAAGCGGAATGAAAGAATATGGTTTTCTCGATAAAACGTAACTTTGGAAAATATTTGATTTTGAAGATCTCGGAAAACTCTGGCAAACTTTTGGGAACCTCTGGCCAGAGATCAACGGTCCCTAGATCTAACCGAAGCGGTGACAAAAAAAGGCCGGCGCGTAATAAATAACTTTGACAACGTTGCCGACGTTAAATGTTGAAAGATGGTATGATAAAGTAAAAGATATTCTTTCTTCGATCAGTTCCTCTTCAGCTCCGATATAGGCTCAACGCAGATACTCGGAGATGTGGGGGTCGCTGAGTTGGCTTGGCCTCAGCCGCAACAACCCTCATCATTCAGTTCCCTTTTAATGCCAAAGCTCGCAAGTAAATCGATTTAGAGTCTTATATTGTTTGTCGTGGTATTCTTCGATCATAACGCATCTTGCTTTCATTAGGATATTTGTGCCTATTTAACGTGCATATCAAAGATGAATTTTGGTTAAATCGTTTGACGAATTCATACGTTTTATGTAGGTAGGTACCTAGATTCTTATTGTGTTTCGGTATTCGACTGCATTCGTATTTTCTTTACCTACATCTCTGTTTTTAGAAATTCCTACAATCCCTTTTGGACTCACCACTATGGAAAATATCAGTGCTGTTAGGTATTACGCATACGTTATTGGCAATCGCGGTACTTTTCCAGGAACTCGATATTTCAATCGGATATAATAGACGAAAATTTCGAAGCAATTAGGTAGGTAGTTGAAACCTAGGTAAAATAACAACGCCGTTCGACAGATGCGATAACAAGGTAGTTTTCAGCGTGCTTGTGACTCGTTGCTTCGTCGTGAGAGACTCTGCATAGAAAGTATAGTGGCGGTCATTTCGAACACCTGTTGTGAAATAAAATCCCGTTTATTTTCATTGCTCTCATTTTGATTTAATTCCATGTTTTTGTTTCGGTTCACTTCGAAGCAAAATGTAATAACTGGCAAGGTTTACGAAATAATAATAGACTGGTAACGATGCGGAAATACGAGTAATAAACACAATTCTAGAAGATAGGCGCCCTAGGAACTGATGAATGAAACCAGTTCTTCCCAAATAATCTTGAGTAAATGAGTCTCTTTCTGGGAGATTTTCAAGTGCTTCAGAAAAAAGGTAAATTATTTTTTTTGTGTTGTCATTATCTCTCATAGAACATCCCATTTTATTTATTGCTCTAATTTCCGAAACACCTTGTATATTGATATTGTACACTACATTAATTTTATATTTGCTTCGGATATTCATAGCCATCTGTAGAATATCTTCTAATGGATATCCATTTCGAATCCATGAAAGTTCCTATGAAAGTTCATATAAAGTTCAGGCAGATTATGGTCCAGGAAAAAGATACAATTGGTATACGTTGAAGAGAGAAGAAAACATCAATATTGAAAATTCAGCTTGACATACACATGCATTTATATTTGCTTAGACTTCACCGCAATCCGTAGAATATTTTCTGAAGAAACCGATTACCTGTTTACAAAAAGATCTAATTTATGTTCGATGGAGAGAGAAAAGAAAACATCGATATTGAAAATTCAGCTTGATTTATATTCGTTTAGGCTTGCCTCGGATATTTTATGTTCATCTGTAGAATATTTTCTGGAAAATATCCGTTTCGAATCCATCGACCATCGTTAAATATCACATGGATGTCCATCTCAAGTCCAAGGAAAAACAATGATACGAGCTATAAGTACAGTATTTGTCGAAAGAAGACATTTTCATACGGTTAAATATATAGGTTGAACACTGATTTTGTTATATTTATATGAATTTATGATTGCTTATTGCTTTGGATATCTTATGACTATCCATAAAATATCTTCTGAAAGATATCCATTACACATCCTCGATGGACATCCTGTGGATTTCAGAATTGGACATGAAACGGATATCCAGGATATATTATGTGTTATCTGGGCTGCCAACTTCATCTGCTTTTTCAAACCTTGGTATAATGTTGTGCCCTGGTACCCAGGAAAACTTTAGCTTGTGAAATAACTTATTTATAAAGACTTTTCTTTTTCAACTCATTTCCTAATTTCCATTTGTTTACCAAAAATTAAAAAGTTGAAGCCATTATTTTTTATGTTACTTTTCAACTCGTCAGAACATCTGTCTATCCACGTACGATCCCCTATAGTTTCAAAAATAGATTGTTTTCTATGAAGCTCTAACCACACCTCATATATGCACCCGTCAAGCCTGGTTTTTAGTGATGCCGATGCATTTTTTGAACCGCTAGTGAGGAGCTCCAGTAGTTTGTTTTTCCACAATATGTAACACCTTTGGTGTTTCAGGAATAGATCTATTTTTTACCATCTATGGAACACAGTAAGAAATAGTTATAGTTCGAAAAGTGACTTTTGAGTTTTAAGAAATGTAGTCATTCTTATAAGGACTAAAATTTTTGAAAATTTTGAAATAAAAATGTTCACCACTTCCGGTCAAAGTGTTTCTTCATAAACTCTATTGAAATCTACTATACTTACTAACCTCTGTCACTTACAGGTGAATGGATTTGAGAAATCGGACGATAAAGACCATCCTGTTTTAGTCACTGCAAAGTCAGGAGTATCCGTCAAAACCAAATACATTTTGACTTGTGGTGGCTTGCATTCCGATAAGTTAGCCGAATTATCAGGATGCCCAAGAACCCCAAGGATCGTACCGTTCAGAGGGGAATTTTTGTTGCTCAAACCCGAAAAAGCAAGAATGATCAATGGAAACGTTTATCCTGTTCCAGATCCGAGATTACCCTTTGTAGGTGTCCACTTCACTCCACGTATGGATGGTAGTGTTTGGCTTGGACCGAACGCAGTATTAGCTTTCCGACGGGAAGGTTACAGGCAAGTAATAGTATTAGTTCTCAGATTTCCAAGGTTCATTTATAACAGTCTTTCATCCAAAGCCTTTGACGTAGTTCCTGAAGACAAACTTATTTTCCAATTAGAACATTTCGAGGTTCAAGGGTTACTGCTAATGTGGATTACTGCTTTCCTTCCACATATATACTACAAAGTCAAGGTTCGTTCCAGTTATTCCCAGTGTTGGGATGTGGTATCAGGAGTACCTCAATGAGGACCAGTACTTGTACCAACGGTCTTCTTTCTCTATGCATCCGACTTGGCTTATGGTATTGGATCCTATCATGCGTTTTTTGGCGATAATAGTAAGATTTTTGGAAATCCAATCACTGACGAAAACCAGTTACAATATTATCTGATCACTGAGGAAAACTGTTGTGAATTATGCCAATAAATGCAATGTACTACATATTGGCAACAACAACCCACCCTTGAACACTCAGTCAAACTCCACCATTCCGTCTAAGAAATTGTAAACTCGGCGTCATCGTAAATGATAAATTGTCATATATACGCCCTCACATGGAATATGCTGTCCAAATCTGGTCACCACATCTAGCTAAGGATATACAACTACTTGAAAACGCCCAAAAGGCTGCCGTCCGAATGGTATGCCTAAACCAATTACGTTTGTCGTTCCCGAAGGAAAGGCATGATAGAGGTGATGTTATATTAATCTATCTTATTCTCTGTACTGTTTGTGATTTTATAATCAGTAGAAGGATTTGAGGAAAGCTTGCAATTAAAGTCCAAGCCAGCTACTTAACAAGATTAAAGTCCTATGCGATACCGTATTTGCGAACAATTACACCACATCTCGATACTGCACTAGTTAACTGGTAACTTATGAGTAGTTGACCGTGGTTGGGCAACTAGAAGGCCTTTCTTCCCAAAATTTACCTTTTTTTAAATGAATGTTTCCCTCGTGGTTGTCATATTCATGCAATGAATATCTCTTCCTTAAAGACATTAAATTTCAGCTTTTCATTACATTAAATGCCTACAAGAATTTCAGATTGGTAGAATTCGGCAATTATTTTTAATTGTAATCTGCACTTATGCAGCAATTATTGCTTCTGTTGATTTTAATCCTGTCATAAAATATTCAGACTAATCTTAAGTCCATATAACAGCGGTTCGGTGAACTATTTAGATTGAGTAAATTATATCGACAAATAACCTGGAAAGAACTGTCAATAGATGCTGGACATACTGTTTGCCGATTGGAGTTTTACGTCGCTCGTTAATAGAAGCGAGTCGTTTATACATACAGTGCGGCTTTCAATAGTCCCCCCTGTTAACTTTTGAACGGTTTGACATACACACATAAAAAACTCGTTTGGAGGGTTTAAGCGATACTACTTTTTTAAATAAAACACCTTGTGATTGCTCGATAGACGGCGCGGGGGGCCATATCAACTAAAAAAATTTAAATGGCATGGGGGTCATGTGTCACATCAAGATAATTCAATTCTCTTTTCAACCATCTAAACTTTTTAGATTTTCATTTATACGTTTTTTCACAATATGCATTTGAAATGTCAGAATAAGTGCGGATCTGAATCCCTTTTCTTACCTGACCACGATAACTTTTGAATGGTTTAATGTGAAATGATGGGATATAAAATGTTTTTGATGGAAACAAATTCTAAAAATGTTCAGATGGTTGGAAAGACAATTGAATTATCTTTTCATCGATGTCACACATGACCCCCCCTTCCATTTAAAATTTTTTAGTTGATGTGCCACCCCGCACCATCTATCGAGCAATCACAATGTGTTTCATTTCAAAAAGTAGTATTGGTGAAACCCTCCAAACGTTTTTTTTATGTTTGTACGTCAAACCGTTCAATAGTTAACAAGGGGGTGGGGGTCTATTCAAAGCCGCACTGTATATGTAATTTCGGGTCGTTACAGTAACCAAAGTGAATGGGACAAAGAACCCATTCTGAATTTCATAGAGAAGTGTCATTAACTGGTACACAAGTGAATCGAGAACAATAGAAGGAATTGGAATGGTAGTATATGGGCCTGGAACCAAATATTCTGAAAGCCTATGCAAATCCCCAAGCATCATCGAAAACGGGTCGATTGAATGGAGAGGACGTATGGAGTAGCCAGTTACATCTTCTTACATAGCTCTCCTCGATTATTTTTTCCTGTTATCCTAATTCTTGGATATATTCAAATAGACCAAACAGTATTGACGTTTAAAAAAGAGAATTCAGAATGTAGTAAGACTGCTTCGTCCGAAAACATTAATAAATCGCGTTTTACAGGAATTTCACTGTGATTACTGCTTGCCGGTTGAACACTTGATTTATTTCGGAATCGTAATTAGTTCCTTTATTAAAAAAATAAAGTTTCGAATAAATGAATAATTGGAACCGTTGTTGAGAATTTAATTGAAAATACTATGTAGCTTTGAGTTTTGGTATTCTGGATTTCCTTGAAGTGTTATGCTGTTTTTTATAACACTAGCCTAGATGCCAGTTTCTGAAACATCAACGTTCATGAACCACTTGTTCCTTTCAGGTGGACCGACATCAACATCAAAGAACTGATAGACGCTGTTTCTTACCCAGGATTTTTAAAAATGGCGTTCAGATTCACTGGCGCGGGTATTGCGGAAATAACAAAGTCATTATGCACGTCAATGCAAGTCAAAGAATTGCGAAGGCTTTTTCCCGTGATTACGGCTGAAGATGTTGTACCAGGGCCATCTGGTGTGAGAGCACAGGCTTTGGATAATCAAGGTATAGTAACATTTTTACTAACTTTAATAGGAACAGTGTTGCAGAAATGCTCGATTGAATTGAATGTATTACTCTTCAATAATTTCTACAACTTTCAAATACTCTTCTCTCTAACAATAATCCTACTAGCAATTTTCATATTTCGTAATTCTCATAATAAAACCGGCTACTATTTGATTATAGAAGTCGTTGCAGTAGCTAGCTGAATTAATCCATATTCAGATCCTTAACAAACTAAGTTATGCTAGTTGATTACTGTTAGGAAATATTCAAATAATGTCGTCACTTCTATGAGAGGTGGGAACAGCATCCATGAAGAAACAAGGCAAGCGTCCTTCTTCACGACTCAAAAACCATGCAGTGATCACTGGAGTCGCTTGCTTAGAGTATTGTTACGAGATTGATAAAAATTCCCCTATCTACGCCGCTGAGAGATCCATAAAAACAATTCGCATACAAATGGGTTGACGCCGCGCCGCAGGTATTTAAATAATCGAGCAGTTCTAAGAAGTGATTATTTGGACGGCCATCTGTCCCGAGTATTCTAGGAAATATCGCGAAAGATCCAGTCGGCAGAAATGGACTATATAAAGAGATTTCACTGGGATTAAGATCAAGAAGAATTTATGAAGAAGTGATAAACAGTTTTTGAAGAAGTATATAAGTGTTTTGGAATATATAGCTAGTTGTATTGTTATATAGATCTAAGTGTTTCATTAGTCAGTGAAGTAGTTGTATGTTTTTAGTGAAGTTAGAAAATAAACAGTTTAGCAGTGTGCTCGGTATTATTATTTAGCAAAACGTGACAGTGGAATATTAGTGAAAAACAGAAACTATTGATTAACTATTTATGGTGAATACGAGGAGTACATCGTACGATACGATGGAGGACATTGTGAAATTTATCCAAAATCAATTTGCGGATTTGGAAAGAAGGCGTCAGGAGGAAAAACGAGAACAAAAAAATGGAAAACAAAAAGAAGAAACGCGTCGGTTGGATAAGAAGAAAGAACGAGAGGAGTCACTCCAGAAAAGTCTCGAAGAAGAGAGAAATGAACGAGAAGAAGCACTCCAGAAACAATCATCGAGCCCTTGGTCTGCACCTGTTGTGTTAGTTTCTAAGAAGGGTAGATCCACGAGATTCTGTGTGGATTATAGGAAATTAAATGATGTCACGAAGAAGGATAGCTACCCTGTACCAAGGATTGATGACACATTAAGAACTTTAGCAGGTTCACGTTGGTTCTCAACTCTAGATCTGAAGAGCGGATATTGGCAAGTGGGCATACATGAAGACGATAAGGAGCATTTTCAACAGGTGGCGAACTTTTATTAGTTTACTGTAATGCCTTTTGGATTGTGCAATGCTACAGCAACTTTCGAAAGACTTATGGAGCTGGTCCTGCGTGGGCTCTCTTGGAAGACTTGCCAAGTATACCTCGACGACGTTTTAGTCACGGGAAAGACATTTGAAGAACATCTGCACAATTTGCGAGAAGTACTCCAGTGATTCTGGAATGCCAACCTTAAACTGAATCCTCAGAAATGCTCATTGTTCCAGAAAGAAGTGGATTTTCTGGGCCACACAGTGTCATCAGACGGCATCCGAACAGACGAAAGGAAGATACAGACGATCCGAGACTGGCCGAGACCTAAAGACATGAAGTGAGGAGCTTCCTAGGTCTCTGCACCTACTACCGTCGGTTTGTAGAAGTTGACAGAAGACCGAGTCAAATTCGTCTGGTCCAACGAAAGTGAATGGGCATTTGGAAAACTGAAAGTTGCTCTATGTTCCAGTCCGATTTTGAGTTTTCCACGTCAATAAAGAGTCCTGTTCGTTTTGGACACAGATGCCAGTAATAATGGGATTGAAGCTGTACTATCACAAGAGCAAGATGGCCAGGAAAAAGTAATTGAGTTTTACAGCAAGGCACTGACCAAACCAGAAAGAAAATATTGCGTAACAAGGAAGGAACTACTGGCAATAATCAAGGCTGTAGACCACTTCCACAAATATATATATGGAAGAGAGTTCCTCATTAGAACAGATCATGCAGCTTTGAAGTGGTTACTCGAGATGAAGAACCCTGAAGGACAAGTGGCAAGGTGGATTGAGAGGTTTCACCAGTATCACTTCAAGATAAAACATCAACCAGGACGATTACACAACAACGCAGATGCCTTGTCCAGAAGACCTTGTTCGGATGCTTGTGAGCATTGTGAGCGAATTGAACGTGGCGAAGGAATCAACCAGATGAGATTAATGGTTGACAACAATTGGACCACAGCGAAAATGAGGCAGGACCAAGAAAGTGATCCAAACATTGCAGATTTTCTACGATGGAAGGAAAGCGGAGCGGAAAGACCCACCTGGAAGGAAATATCCTCACGATCATCAGGTTTCAAGGCATTGTGGGCACAATGGGATTCCCTGATTGTTGAGAATGGTCTATTGAAGAAAGCTTGGGAATCGGCCGACGGCAGGAAAGTGATTTCTAAATTGGTTGTGCCTAGGTCAAGAATAAGTGATGTCTTGGAGGAGATTCATGGCAGCAAATCAGGTGGACATTTTGGAGTGAATAAGACCTTGGATAAAATACGGCAGAGATTTTACTGGGTCCAATGTCATGAAGATGTAGAGAGACGGTGCCGAAGATGTCCAAAGTGTGAAGCAAGCAAAGGTCCCAAGACAAGATCGAGAGGAGAGAACTTCGGTTGCCCTGTGACTTGGTGTTCGGATCACCAAGTTCTGAAGAAAAAGAGGTACAGGATTATGCAGACGAACTACGAGATAGCTTGAATGGGATCCACGAATTTGCAAGAAAACGATTAAAGATAACTAGTGGCAGAATGAAGGCTCGATACGATCTTAAGGTCAATACTAGGGGATTCAAAGAAGGAGATCGAATGTGGCTGTACAATTCTCGTCGTAAGAAAGGATGTTCTCCCAAATTAACACCATCTTGGGAAGGATCATATACGATAGTGAAAAGAATAAACGACGTGGTCTATAGGATTCAACGCAGCCCGAGAGTAAAAATGAAGGTCGTTCACCTAGAAAGACAAACGTTATAATGGAGACAACGACACATTGTTTGATCGGGACGATCAAAATTGAGAGAGGAATAATGTTACGAGATTGACAAAAATTCCCCTATCTACGCCGCTGAGAGATCCATAAAAACAAACCGCATACAAATGTGTTGACGCCGCGCCTCAGGTATTTAGGTAATCGAGCAGTTCTAAGAAGTATTAGGACGGCCTTCAGTCCCGAGTATTCTGGGAAATATCGCGAAAGATTCAGTCGGCACAAATGGACTATATAAAGAGATTTCACTGGGATTAAGATCAACAAGATTTTTTGAAGAAGTGATAAACAGTTTTTGAAGAAGTATATATAAGTCTTTTGGAATATTTAGCTAGTTGTATTGTTGAATAGATCTAAGTGTTTTATTCAGTGTAGTAGTTGTATGTTTTCAGTGAAGTTAGAAAATAAACAGTTTAGTAGTGTGCTCGGCATTATTATTTAGCAAAACGTAAGAGTATTATATCACTTAATATGCACATTGAATAGTTTTTAATGAAACCAATGTGAAATTACATTCAAATCATATAGTCGATGACCAGTTACTAAACCAAACCAATACTTGAAAATGTAACATAAAATTTCGGTCCTTCGAGCTGGATTGAACCGGCTACCTATGGATTAGGTATTAGGACATTTGGGCGCGGCAAACTGGGCGCGAGTGAACTCGGCGCCGCCAACTAGGCGCAGGGACAACAAGGCGTAAAGACTACTGGGCAAAGGGACGACTGGTCGCAAAAAAATGAGACACAAAATTATATACTAATCATAATTATCATGAGCAATGCCCCGTAAAAAGTCTAACACATTATCGCGGTCGTAAAGCCTGATGGTACTTCTTGAGTTTCGCCGGTGGTTCCTAACCGGCAACCAGCTCCTCATAGTGCTTGTCCCGACCATACTGAATCTTCTTCAAGACATCGATAAAATTCCAAATTGTAGGATGACTCATTTGGAGTTCATCTTTGAGACGTCTATGAGCTGCCTCGGTATGATTGTTTGTCCTGTTTTGGCCATCTAAGACCCTCCACATTGCAACCGATGTAATAGTCTTCCAGCCAATCGAGAAGTTGAAGCTCTACAGGAAGCTCTTCACTGAGTAAATAGAGGGCAGATTCCACGTCCTCAGGCGGCAAAAATGCAATCACCCCTACCATTTTGGATTTGATAGCAAAATTGGCATCAGTGTCGCATCGCTGTTGTAGTCCCAAGGCTCCTAGGTGTTTTCTCATATTATGCTTGAAATAGAAGAAACAACCTTGTACCCGCACTTTGGGAAACGAAGTTTTCATTGCAACAAACGCGGTCTGTTCAAACATGGATCCTTACTTTACAACCCTTATGAAACAAATACAAACTTTAAATAACGGACTGTTAAAAAACATAATTGATCAAGTAAAAAAATAAACCCACCTGCGTTTTGCGGTCACAACGCCAAAATGAAATACTGGCATCACTAGAACTGTCCCTATCAAATATATATTGATAACCTTCTTCTATATACTTTTCCAATATTAACCAAGGACTACTTTGTTTGCTGTCAGATATACGCCTCATATTATTGGAGAGAATTGTATTTCAATATTGTCTAAATCTACATTCACTTCTGAAAGTCGCACAAATAAAGTTTTGAGTGGAAACTGTATCAACAACACAAACTAATAAAAGTATGAAATGGAGTCATCTCTAAGTCCTGTCAGGATCAACGAGTCAGATTAACAGGATTAACTAAACAGTATTGCTAGACCAACACAGTAATACCACGTTCCTCCCTCATGAATGATATGCATATTTTCTGAAACGAGCGGGTAGCTTCCTGATTCTTGAAGGTTTTCTTCTGGGTTCCTGAAAGTTTCGTAAAATGAAAGTCTTCAACACCCTATATCTCGAAATCTTGTCATAGAATCGTGTCGAGCCAATTGACACTCTTGAAAAGGGGATCAAATAGTACACCATTCTGAAATTTCGAAAAATTCCACAAAACGCCATTTTTCATAAGAGAAGTGCGGGGTCCTTAAAGATTTAAGTTTAGGAAATGAATTTCAGCATCACGCTTCCGTATTCCATTCCATTAGGAACATACATCATGAATCTTTAAACAATACCAGTTGATTGGATATTGAAAAATATATCCGGTGGGAAATGAGGTCTTGTTGTATCTTACCCTTTGTCCCAGTAATAGTTTTTTTTTTCAAATATTGTATATTTTTCAGGGAATCTGGTTGACGATTTCTATTTTGACATGAATACAAAAAACAACGAGAATCCAATAGGAAAAAGGATTCTTCATTGCAGAAATGCACCAAGTCCTGGAGCTACAAGCTCTTTAGCTATTGCCAAGATGATAGCTGACAAGCTAATGAAGGAATTCAGTCTGGATTATTCCAGCCACTCTTAACTGCCATTTTTATGGGAAGCCTTCAAAAATAGTCATTTCGACTATTGCTGAAAAATTGTGTTGATTTTATCCATAAGTATGGAAATATATTTTAATGATGTTATAAATTTTATTTATTCGTAGTTTTTGTGGGATATGTAGAAACCAAGTTGCGTATTTGCAGTCAACAACCAACCCTGAAAAAGGTTCACACAATCTGACTTGACAATCTGTGTACCACAGGCTATCCTAAGTAGAGCGATGGCTCACAGCCGAAAGCCAACGGCAAAAACCTTGTGGAGTATTCGTTCAGCATCGACCTGGTTACTGTGCACTCGAAAGAGACCACACGACCCTGGAATGAGTCCACTTCGACCATTACTGACTTGATAGTCAACAAAAATGTTATAACTATGAGTGAACTCATGGACATCCACGAGATAGCTTCGGATCACGATTCAGTATAGGGGCGAGGATATTCCTACCAAGTTCCGCAATGACTACAGGAGCGGTGACTGGGTCAAGTGCAGAAAAATCATGAATGCTAGGAGGACAATGAAGTCCAGCATTGCTCAAGATGAAATTGAGGAGGTAACTCTCTCTCTTTTATTCGTGGTCGGTGGATCAGCGGTCTAAGGCACAGGCCGTTCGAAACTCCAGCATAGTGATAGTCGGTTCGAGTCCGATGTAGGTACGAGAATTTTTCTCAACTACTTTATATCGGATCGATAAGCGACCGCATGCCTTGTTGAAAAGCAAGTGTATGGTGAGTTTTCTAGATGCCAATCTCGTCTAGTGCTAGCTTGGAGTGCACACCGACCACCCGAGGTGGTGTTATAGGTTTTCCGGGTTTTCCTACAGCTGAAAAGTGAATACATCACCTGAAACATCAGTAAGTCGCCCCGGAGCGCCACGGCAAATAATAATAATAGCCGTCCTCTACCCGCACAGGCTAGGCCTTTGGGTACACTCAACGAGTGTTTATGAGGGAGTATTATTATTATTATTCAGGCCGCTCGCTGCCGGACTGTCAAGAAGATTGAGGTGTGGAGGAACCGAAATGTTCGTCGACCCGAAGTTGAGCAATTAATTACTCTGAAGAACTCTCTTTGAAAGCAGTGGCAAGCCACAAAACTTCTGGAATATAGAGCCGATATGTTCCGGCTAGGAAGAAGATCTCAGAGTTGATCAACGACCATAACGATACTCTGTGGAAACAAGCTGGAGAAGCTGGACGTTCGGAATAACTAACTGTGGCGGATGTCACTTCGAACCCGTCCCAGCCGTAGTGAGGGGTGCCGATCGTGCAGTGAATGATCCTCAGAAGGCGGAACTGTCTAAGATAACAGATGACTTCAGAAAAACTATGACTCTATCGGTCCTGATAGATTCGTCAAAGTAATGGCAACCTATGAGGAACTGATTGAAGTCATAAAACGACGGATAAGGCGCCTAGGCCAGACGGGCTTGACGCCGTACTGCTCAAGAACCTGCCGCGGAAGACCCTCGTGCAGTTTTTGCACCTCATAAATGCAATCATCAGATGGCAGTAGTACCCAGACTCGTCTGGACAGAGAAATCATACCGTATCTAGAGGAAAACAAAATAGTGTTAAGTCCGGGGCTATCGCTTTTTCAAAAAATTTTAAATTCTCTTCAGAAAATCAGGATCAAGGACAAAGACTTGTACGTCTCGACAAATGTGCAATATCTATGGGTAAAGCTAGATAAGCATACAACATGGCACAAGCATATAAACCTGGCTATTCAGAGGTCTGCGGCAGCGGTTAAACAATCAACAAATCATACGGCCAGCGATGTTATATGCCTGCCCATCGTTCTGTAGCTTGCCCAAGACTCCTTTAATGAGGCTGGATACGGGCATCGACTCCATCCCGACACATGTAAAAAACTTGTCGTACAAATTTTACAAGTTCCACCTCCCGAAGAGTTCGTTAACCAGAGACCTCACCAGGCCCCGAATACAAGATAATGAGTCCCGAAAACACATTAGGCTCATCTATCAAGGGTTGGATATTTTCCAGAAAAGATGAGATTAACAGGTTCCAACGGAACCTAGCCGATTAATTCAATAAACGCCCTGTACCTCAGCTTTTTCCGGGATTAGCTCGCAATAACCAGCATCAGACAAACCTAGACCAAAGCAGTATCTACATTGAATGTAAACGACACGCATAAGCTTTGCAGGAGGCGTGTACTGAACCACCTACAATCATCATGAGTTGAATAGCTCGACTAATAGAGACCCTTTAAGCTTTAAGCTTTAGCTTAGCGTCCCACCCAAACGGCCCGGGTACGATCCCCATCGCCTTTTATTGGAGGTGGTTAAGCTAGAAAACACACTGACCATGCAACCAGGACCGACCATCCGCGACCGTCCAGCAAGGACCAAAAATTCAAAGGGATCAATGAAATTTTTCAAGCTTTCACTGACCAATTTCGAACATGGTCTTCGAAAACCGGTCGAGGACGATCATTCACTGTGAGTTGTTCGATAAGAATACATGTATTGGAAATTTTGGTCGTACTTGGACAGTCGGTCATGGTTGCTCAGTGTGCTGGCTGCCTAAATGAACCAGGGGTTTCAATCCGAGGGGTTTTCTCCAAGGGGTAATTGTCTTGATGCCACCGAATTTATATCTGCTATTCTGTTTTATGATATCTGTTTTGATATTACAAATAATGTTAAGTGTATTTGGATAAGAATCAAATTTATTGAATACAAACACAATGTCAATATTGCCTTTCATGAGATTATTATCAAACACGATATTAGATATAATCATTGAATATAAGAGCGTCATCAGTCCATTATATAAGATATTTTGATAAACAACTGCATAGCCGTGGAAGCAGTGGCGTTTCATAAACCAAATGAAATATCTTTAATTTTCAGTTGATAACACTTCAACCAGAAATAATCGTATACTGTAATGATTATTATATTCGAGATATTTTCGGTATTCATGGAATTATGACTATTCATAGCCCAATCAGTACTTAAATGGACAAATACATCTTTTATGGATAAATAACGTAATCATATTGTAGTAAAAATGCACTGAACTATAATATTATTTAATTCTGAACAATAACTTAATTTATTTAAAACATTTATATCACAGTCACTAACTCTGTCTATTTGCGAACTCTCCAACTAACAATATATCCGCAACTGCCATCTGATGTTGAGCGTCTTATATACCGGCAAGTAGATTCCTTTTACGATTCTCGAACTGTCAAGAGTGTACGATGACTCGTTCAGATGGCTGCCGTACACTCTCGATGCGGATAGAACGTTGAGTCATGGGTGTACCGTTAAGGAGCAGAGATGAGATCATCCGAGTAGGCTAAGCGTGAATATCCGAACAGACGCGGTTTATCTCGAGAATGCTTCTTGGTAACCAAATAGCAGATGTTTCCCTGACCCTTCCTCAGCTGTAGCACCCCTTCTGGGTTCTGTTCCCTTAGTTCCTGGAGTCGACCGAACACAGCGAGCTAACGCGTAATCGGCAGGCACCTTGACTCCTGGCTCCTCTTGCGTTACCCCACGAAGAACTTTCTGTCTGTTTGTGTACAGGGACATGAACTTCTGGAACGTCATTCCATACTACGATTGTCTGAGGGTGCGGACTTGATCGTGATTTCCGGCCGTCGTAAGGGAACAACCCATTAAATGAACAACCCTGGATTTTTCTCGTGGTGGCTTGTATAACCGATACACAAAATTGTTAATTCTCTTCATGATTTTGTACGGACCGTCCCACGAATTCCAAAATTGCGGAGATAGTCCACGGCGATGTTTAGGGTTGTACAGTCAAACAAGGTCACCACCAGCATCGGCCTTGATGTCATAGGTCTCCTTCATTTTGTTTCTAGCACTCTGGATGTTCGAACGAACTCGTTTATGAATACTATCCATTCTCTGCCGTAGTCTTCTTCCGCAGAGTCTTGTCCTGGTGACGTCCCAACCTTCTAGTCACAGGGAAGTCGCAGCTATCAGCCCAAAATAATAGAAGCAGGGGTTTGTCCGATTGACTCATGTACTGCGGAACAATACACCATCAGGAACAAATGAAGGTACAGGCCCCAATCTTTCTGGTGGACAGAGACTATTTTGGACAGGTGACGGTTTATCGTCTCGTTCATCTTCTCAACCATTCCATCGGACTGTGGATGTAGAGCCGTGGTTTTCGTTACTTGATCCCTCGCCACTTTAGCATGGCGATTCATATACAAAAAACTTCTAGAACGTCACGATTGGTCTAAACTTTGCCTATCGATGGCTGTGGAAGTGTTTAACGCCGCGCTTCCATAGACAATCCTCCACTAAGTAGTTCTAATTGATTAAAGGTTAGTTTTTCATTGACATTTTATTATCCCTGAGTATCCAACAAATATCAGATGAAAATCAGGTTTATTATTTCTGGAAACTCAGTTGCAATCTCTATAATTTCTTTTTACTGAGACGCCCTCTAGAACTGATAACAAATAATCAAGCAATGTTCAAGTGACAGTTTATCTCGTATATAAGTATATAATTATCAGTTCCATTCAACTGTTACTGAGTGTTTCAAAATCTTTAGAATTGATCGCGACACACAAAAATCATTACCTATTCAAAAATGCGTTTCCTCCATGATATTCTGTTATTTACTGCCTTTGTGTCGATTTCAAATGAGTCGGCTTCTGCGAAAACATGCACGATCAGTAATTTCGCACAAGTGTCATCAGTTGTGAGTACATGTACAGAAATTGTAATTGACAATCTCCTTGTTCCGGCTGGTGTCACTCTGGAACTCGACTTACAAAAAGGAACTACCTTGACGTTCCAGGGTAATACTTCGTTTGAGTACATCCCGTGGTCAGGTCCTCTCATTAGAGTCAAAGGAAGCAACATCACCATCCAAGGAGAAACAGGTGAGTGAATAAAAAAAGTAGCTATAATAAAATTATAACTTAAATAATTTTCACAAAAGAGGTTTACAAAATCACGACAATTTTTTCGCTTCTTCAAGTGGAGAAGATATTCACAGGGTGTTAGGTAAACATACGACAAAAATTTAAGGGGTTTTTTCTTGACCTATTCTAAGAATATTTTGACCCATGATGATTTTTGAAAAACCCCTTTGCTTCGAAGATACAGGGCGAGCAAAATTTGCGACAAACATACTCATTAAAGTAAATAAACGTTCGGTGAAAACGGCACAAATTTATCAAATACAAAGAAAATTGATTTTTTAACAGCAACATACGGAGATCGCTGGATTGGTCGAGGTGGGCCACACTCATGGCCTGCTCGATCACCGAACGTGAACCCCTCGGATTATTTCTTCTAGGGATATCTGAAGTCATTAGTTTACGCTACTCCATTGGCGAATTTGGATGATTTGCGAAATCGGATAATTGCTGGGTGCAACTCAATTGGAAATGTCCCTGGAGTGTTTGAAAGAGTTCGGCGTGATGATTTAATGCTTGTTTCCAAGCTGGATAAGTCATTTCGAACATTTATTTTAGATCAAGCAAATTAACATGTACTTTTTGATAATAAAATGTTATTGTCGTAAATTTTGTTCGCCCTGTATCTTCGAAACAACGGGATTTTTAAACAATGATCATGGGACTATTCCTTGACTTCCTGATGACTCATTGTATCTAACCCCGGTACTTTTGTGCCTTGTACAAGTCCTTTTTGCGTGCTGGGTGAGAACTATATAATTTTGGACTGCCAGATGGCTGTCCAAAAATTGCCTATCTACAGCGGTCTAGTGTCTCGCAACAGCACATAATGTCACTATTTATGGATCCTTATAGCACAGTCTGCAGGTAGGGTCTCCATTATACAGTCCCATTTTGTTGAGGTGCTCCTGTTCATCGATAACAGGTCTGCCGTTTTTTTGGCACGTCATTTCGTTAAACTCCCCACGCATTGAAGATTTACTTATACACTTGTGTCACTGCTACACGTGGAATATTAGTACAGATTAGACAAATTACTTCACTTTCACCCTATGCAATGGATTCCATTCAGAAAGAGTCTAAGTGCCCAAATTTCACACAGGTTCCGTTCTTGATGGACAAGGTCCCCGTTATTGGGATGGAAAAGGAGACAATGGGCCCAAAAAACCTCAGTTCATGAAAATTGAACTTGATGAAGACTCGTTGATTAAAAATATCAAGGTACTCAATTGTCCACATCATTGCATATACATTGGAAAATCTGATGGACTTACAATAAGCGGATGGCTGATTGATGTGTCTGCAGGAGATAAGGTGAGTATTTGAATTGCATAGATGTGTTGATGTCATTTTATTTCTTATAAGAGACAATATACAGGGCTATTCAAATTCGAGTCTATAAATTGGGATCTCGGTAACGGTAAGAGATAAAAGGGTGGTTAAATAGGGGCAAATTTGCATATTCCAGAAGTCAATTAAGTAAA
This sequence comes from Chrysolina americana, assembly GCA_958502065.1. Taxonomy (NCBI): domain Eukaryota; kingdom Metazoa; phylum Arthropoda; class Insecta; order Coleoptera; family Chrysomelidae; genus Chrysolina; species Chrysolina americana. Next base: position 16,277,508 of record OY293418.1, read on the forward strand.
ACAAAAAATCTAATCTAGCTTTTTAGTTCGGAAGTTATACAGGAATAATCAAAAATTTCGAAATTCTTCCTTTGGCAATATCTTGTTATTATGTAAAGATTTTATAACTTATTATAAACTATCCAAATGAGCAAATGAAAATTATAAACAAAGTATCGTAAAAAACAACTTTTTGCAGCATTTTTCAAATGCTCAGAGTCAAGTTTCATATTGGCGTAGTATTTTCATCTGAACTGCAGAATGTTTTGGAACTATTGAACATTTTTTTAATTCCGATAAAGCTTTTATTGAAAAATGTCAACTTGTCATTGATTCACTTCTAATTCTCTGGTTATAAAAAATTCATCAAAGAATTCCTGAAAAAAAAATTGTAATACAATATTTCGGGGATTTCGTATATCACCGGAAATACATGTAATTTAAAAACTTTCTGAACGGCATATTGTCAGTCACGTGAATGCGCAAATTTTGCCCAATTGTACCATCTTTTTGTAGCATCCAAGAAATCACCCCCCACGCTCATTTCCAGCACAACTTTACTGGCCACAACACTGATGGATTTGACGTATCAGCAGCAAATAATCTCATCATCGAAAACACCACGGTCTTGAATCAAGATGACTGTATAGCAATCAGATATGGTACCAACATCACTGTTAGAAATATGTACTGTTCAGGAGGGCACGGTTTGAGTTTGTCGGTTGGCTTCAACAAGACTTCTTATGCTGAAAACGTAGTTTCCAATGTCCTCATCGAAAACTGCACCGTTGTCAAATCAGCTAATGCGATCCATCTCAAAACGCACACTGACGGATGGTACGGCATCATCAGGAACATCACCTACAGAAATTTGGAGTTGATAGGTAGGTGAAAAAAGTTATCAGAAAGTCATTGATTGGTTGGTGACTCAACACTCAATTTTTTTATAACAACTTGTGACCAGTTCTCTTGTGCTCTTCTTATTTGTACCTGCTAGCTACATATAATATTCGCTCCTACTCATAAGAGAGAAAACTAGTTTGACACCTATAGTAATGGCAAAGTGAAAGTAAAAAGTAAATAGGTAACAGAAAATGAGACTTATTGCTCATGAGAACACTAGGCCATGCCAATGAGACAAATGATGCATACATATTAACTTTATAACATGTACAATAACAATCTCTCAATTTTGCGGGAATTATTTTTAACTTAGTAAGGTGTAGATGAGTTACTTCGTGGGATATTGAGTCCGCCTTGAAGTATAACGAATCCATTGGAAAATCTCGTACCCCACCATCGGGCAAATACAAGCCGATGAGCCTGTTCCAAACCACTCTTTGAAAATGATGGTTTTGACTATATGGGTAGTATGTCGCTAATCTTTAACGTCAAAATTATACCGAATCGCAGTAGAATTGTAGAAATTGTAGCACAGGAACTCCGAGGAATAGAAATGGTTTATAGAATCGAAATGTGGGGTCGTGAGAACTGTATGCACTATGCCGTCAATTTTGGGGGGTACACTGCCGTGCTAAGCAAGAAGGGCGTATCTGACAAATTGAAGTCAGTTTTGGTTTGTCTGCATCGTTTTACACCTATCTTACTAGGATTGAGTGTCGTAATTGAAAATTAGCAGATATTAAGTATAATATGAAAAATGTCAAATCTGCAAAAATTGTCCCCAACCTAATAGGAAAACATGATTTTTTCGAATACATGAAAACTGCAGATACGCCCATTTTGCTTAGCACGGCAACAGTTGACTACACACATACTTGAATTGAATTTTCCATCTGGAGATGAGCTATTTCGACAAAATATTCTTGTACGGCATTCCTCACGTTGGTACATCATAAATAAAATAATCTCTTAGAATCTACTGCTGAAGAAAAATGAATGGACCAGAAGAATTTTTCATTTTCCGAACATTGTCCGCGAAATATAGGTGATTTAATACTGTACGGCGTACATATGCTAACATAGATTAATTATTCAGCAACACTGATTCAGGGGTGAGAATTCCCGGGTGCAACCTCCTACCCCTAATAGGTATAGGGGTGGTGACTTGTACCAGCATCCAATTCACTGCAGTTAATGCTATTACCAGGAATGACTAAATTTTTTTATCATGTCCTACCTTTCCATGGAAAAGAAATTTTCTTCTAGGATATTTAACGATGTTGCGAATAGCATTACCAATTGTCCTATTTGACCTCCCAACAAAATTAAATTGATGAGGATGCCTAGCATTCACCCAAATTTTTTGTAATGATATTTTTCTTTTAATGGCTTGAAGGCTATTTCAGTGAATTGTGATCCATTATGACAAATGATCACTTCTGGAGAAATTCGTCAGTTTCCATAATTTTCACGATACTAATAGCGACTGCTTTTCCTAATGGAAAAATCGAAGTATATTTTGGAAACCGATACCCCACAACAAGTATATAAGAGTAAAGAGTAACCGCGTGGACTTCTAGGTAGTGGACCTATAATATCTGTAGCAATAATCTCAAATAGAATATCGGCTTTCTTGGAGAAGCCATCAGACCTATTAGAGCAAAATATTTATAACATCATGTCTCATGTTGCCCCATGTTTGCGGGTAAACGGCGTAGACTACATGGCGTTTACCCTTAAAAGTTGTCGTTGGTAAACACCATCCCAGCTGTCTGGGTAACGTGCTACCGCGGCTTCAGCAGATATGTAGTAGGCTGACACAGCGAAAGCTGGGTCGAACGGCGACCATTCTCGTAATGATCGTAGGTTCATGGTTAATGGTACTGAGGGTGGAGGGGAGCCACGAGTATCGGCTAGCTCGCCCCTCCGGCTGGTGTTGGTGATACACCTTATCGGGATCAGTATTTATCTAGAAAATTGTATAGCACATCGATTGAAGTGAAACAAAACTAGTAAATTGTTTGGCGCTTGAAGAAAATTATTGTTTATCAACAAGCAGACATTTTCACAAATACCTTCCTGCAACTTTGAATTATTTATGAGCACGTGAAACCAGAAAACGGCGGAGAAGAAACGTGAAATTGTAAAATGGGGATCCAACAACTTAGTAGAATTCAAAGTAAACAAAACCCAAGCATTTCCTTTCTCTTGAAAGTTCACTCTCATAGTGACCAGCGTAATTATGTCAGGAGTATCCATACCATCCATTTCAATGCTCGGTATTACCATTTAGCCTTCCACGAAGAAAATAGGAAAATAGGAATTATCCCAGTGGCCATAAAGCGAAACGTTTGCAAAACATAAGAGCTCAGACCAATTATGATACGCTGCACCTCGAGTAAGGTTACCCAGCTTCCTTGTGATGACCAAATACTCTAATAACTCCAGCAGTGAATAGGATGAATACGATAAAGAGGCAATCCTGCTTGATATTAACCCCCATGCAATGTTAGCTCCCGGTTTATTTATGACGAGGACACATTTTACTATGATACACAAAGCCGATAACACGACATTCTTTATATTGGCAAGAAAACTGTGGCACAACTAGCATAACTATATTAGCCTCGATGATACCTAGACTGGCAAGATGGAAAAATGTTATCAGAATAACTTATCTAATTAGTATATCAAAAATATTTTCAAGAACTTTGGATCTAACCTTTGAGATTTGAATCTTGTGTGAGTAAACACCTTCCAAATGACTATCTCTCGTTCAGACAGTCCTAACGTGGTTGCTTAGTCGGTTGACAGATAAAACAAATTGTCATTGTATAGTAACTCCTCAGATATATTATGTTTGAAAAACTAAACTTTCGCGTCTAACCTTCTTTCTCAGAATGGCATCTCTTTCGTTCCACTAGGTCTTCAGGTCATTCCAATGTGATTTACCTTTGAATTTGGTGTCGGTACTTCCCCCGAATATGTAATACGATCAACCTCGAATCATATGTTCCGCAATTACTGAGCGGTAGTATATCTATATATACATGGATCTGTCGAGAATCAGTAGGCACTCTACCTGCTCCTCTCAAACAACTGATTTCCCCTTTCGATCATCTTCATCCTTGAGGGTTTTAGATGTTTTCCGTCGTAAGACATTTTCGAAATCAAGTATGCCTCTTTTTGGTTCAGTTGGTCATCAGATGCCTCCCTTGTATGATAGCCATCCTTATCCCAGTTACCAGTTATGGCGTCTAGAATTGGACCTGGTGTCCTCGATTCCGTTTGTGAAATATAATGGACTCGAATACCATTGGGCATGGATCGCATGACACCAAAGGGATTAAGTCCCCTTTTTAGTTGACTCGGGTAGTAAACGGATTCTTACTTACCCTTGAGAGCTCCAGAATGAATTCATCGGCCACACGAAAATACTCTCCAAACTCAAAAGTTTTCGTATTTTCTGTAATCAAGGGCCTAAAATGTGAACAAATAATTTTGATTGTAAGCTTTTATGAAGATACATCAAAATGAGTGATGTAGAATTAGAACAAGCAAATTTGCAGCAACAACAGTTCTGAAAATCACAAAATAACATTTGTGGAATTTTGTAACATAATTTGAGTGATTTAGTTTTGAGGTTTTCTCAGGATAAACGACCATCCTTGAATTTTCAGGAATAACAAAGTTTGGAGTACACATCCAGCAAGACTATAGGCGTGGGGGAGGTTCAGGAAATACTAGGGACAACGTTCCAATAATAGACCTGACTTTATCCAACATACGTGGAACCATGAACGGTCAAAACTCAAGAGTATTCAGCGTTCTTTGTGCTGAAGGTGCTTGCTTAAACTGGAAATGGTCTACAATTGAAATCGAAGATGCTTCGAAGGAGAACTCTTGCAATTATTCACCCCCTGAGTATCCTTGTCAGTGAATCATTTGATTGGAAACAAAATCGGAAATATTTTACTTTCATTTTAAGCTACATTGAAAACTTATTTTATCTGTCGCGAAATAACCTTATTCTTATTTTTCCTTGGATTTTTCTTATCTTGGTGAGTTTATTCCCTCTCGTATGGCATGTTAATGTAGTTCAATTTTTATTTACTAAGAAATTGTTGTACAAACATGATAACACAGAAACAAGAGTAAATAAAAAGGAAGGATTATAATGAGATGAATCCTACCTGGGCTACAGGAGAAAACGATGATAGTTATACCCTAATTGCAACATATAAAGGGTCTATGAAAATATGATCACAAAAGGATTAAATCATATACAGGGATACCACGATGAGCTGAATAAATATGAATATAGGAAACTACTGTGACCATTGGACACTCAAATACATAAGGAGTTATTTTCAAACCAACAAAAAAAAAATTCGCATTGCAATCCACCTTTTTTCCACTGCTTTCTTCAACCTTTTTGTTTCTTCACTCCCTCTAAAATAGGATCACACCATTTAACTCTGGTTCACAACGTAAAAAAATAATAAATATTATTTTTGAATTTTTCCTTAAAACCCCCTATGATAAGGGGTACTTATCACTAAGTACCCCTTATCATTCCCATTCTTTTGACCAAAAGTTATTTAAAAAGAAATAGATACTATTTATTAATTTTTTTTCACAACGCTTTTTTCTTTGCTTCCTCAAAAAGAAGAAAAAAACATCCCACCGCTTTCACCACTATAATAAATCGCTAGAGTGTTGAAAGGTGGTTTGCTTTGGTGAATGTTTCAAATTGAACTAAAGATATCGTCGCTTAACACCCTAGCGATTTATTATATAACCATTCAATAATTGTAATACGTCTTAGTGCATTAAAGTTTTGATGATTTCTCAAGATAAAACACCTTCCTTACTGAATTTTCAGGAATAACAAAGTTTGGAGTACATATCCAGCAAGATTATGGGGGAGGTACAGGGAATACTAGGAACAACGTTCCAATAGTAGACCTAACCTTATCAAACATACGCGGAACCATGAATGGTAAAAACTCTAGAGTGTTCAGCGTTGCTTGTGCTGAAGGCGCTTGCTTGAACTGGAAATGGTCTACAATTGACATCAGGAATGCTTCGAGGGGGGACGCTTGTAATTATTCACCACCTGATTATCCTTGTTAATGAATGTTTTGCATAATTAGAAATAAAGTTGGATATAATAGTATCCTTATCTAAAAGGGGATTGAAAATTTTATTTGCGGTCATGTTACCTTATTCCGTATTCCAATTTTTCCATGGAATGTGTACAAATTGTTTGATATTTTCTCTCCATGAGTTACATACCTCATCATCTCGTATGGTAGGTAGTGTACACTATTGTGATGATGAATTCTGAACACTGAGCTGAAATCTAAAAACGTCAAAGACTACCGTGGTAAACGGTAGTGGAAAAAACTCTTGCAGAAGATTAATAGGACTACAAAACTAGCAGTCGGAAATTTGTTTTGTTGTTGTAACCAGCCTCGCACCCTGCGGCATCCCGAGTTTTGCTCGGTAGCTCGCCTGTCTTAATTACCTCAAAGATTTATTTCACAGTTTTGTCTTCATTTAATGTAATGGAAAAAATATGGAGTATTTAAATGCCTACTACCCTCAAAAGAAGCTTTCAATTTTTTGTTTTCGCTTTTTCAATATCTGGAAAAGCCAAATTGATTGTACCTATCACAACTGAGCGAAGTTCCATTCTTAAGGTAACCAAAGAATATTCATAGTGATCCGAGGCAGATCAGTATATGTTTACCTGTTCGCTCGAAATGTTTTGTGCGGGCAATTGAATCACAGACTAGAGATTTCTTTCAAAATACCGCACCCCTAAGCATTCACGTTTCAGAAAGGACAACAGCTGTGCCACTGCAGTTAGCGATGTCATTGACGATTTATTAAAAGCCATTATTGCTGCAAAATATCGGTCTTAGTATTATTCAAAGCCTTTGAAACTGTTCTCTCCTCTTCTCGTATTTGAATGGCAGAACACAAACGCTTCAAATTTGTTCTCAAACATCCACGTCCCAGAAACTCTGTTGTGATATACCTCAGGGTAGTATTTTCGGCCCATTATTTTTTACTTTGTATATATACATCACGCTTTCCTAATTGGCTCAAATCCTGTGACCATTATCTTTATGCAGATGATACGCGACTATATTTTTCATTTCAATAACCTCAAAAAATTATGAGCCCTCTTATTGCAATGACAAAATTCTACCAAAGTTTCACTAGAAAATAAAGGTGCTTCAATTTTGATCGCACCCCATTTAAAAAATTTAAGTCTACTGCTGGACATCAAATTACCAATATAAAAACATGTGAGAACAAAAAATGTTTTTCCCTCCAGTAATTTCATTCTAAACGTTGGGAATAAGGTAAGGATATGAATGAAATTACTAGTGTGGTGAAGGGGAAAATATATTTTATTCTCATTGAGTGACACACAAGCATCCAATACCTCATTTACTATAAAAATTTGCTTATGTCGCGCTAAAAATGCTTCATTCTCCACGGCGATTGATCTCATGTCAGGTGGCTCGCTTCTACTATTACATTTCAATAATTAATAATAATAATCAATCTAGACCAATTTAGAAGTTTCAAATTCTTGTCTCCGATCGGTTCACGGAATAAGAAAATATCACCATATTGCAGGTTGAATATGCATAACCGTCAAATTTCACATACTACATGTTTGAATGAATGTTCATAATCTGAATATACGCAAAAATCCACTACTTCGTGTACGAAGGCATGCAACCATGATTTTCACGAGATCGTTCTCTTACAGTGTGGCAATATGTTTCAAAAAAGTGCACACACAGCTTGGATGATCCTACATTTCAGCATTACTATAAATTATTCAAAGTGGATGCACTCACAGAATCCTACCCTTTGTTATACTCAGTTTCCTTCAGGTGCAGAACTATGTTTACTAAGGATTCTGTATACCTACTGATAAGTTTCTTGACGATCCCAATTCCCTTGCAACTTGTCTCAAAGACATTGTTAAATGTGCAGCAAAATATCCCAAAATCAACATTAGCTTGTTTCTCTGCACTGTTGCTTTGACCTATCCAAAAGTTTTTTAAGTTTTCTATTATTCGTTCAGCCGTATTTTGCAAGCGCTTCTGCCTCTTCTAAAGAACAATTATTACATGTTCTTTAGATAAACCCCTTTTAAATTCGCCATAAATAGTTAAAAGATTCATGTAATATTCATTTGATCAATCCAAACAAGCCGTCATGATCAATACAATAACATTTCTATGGCAGTTAATTGTCTTCAAAGCAACCGCGGGCGACATGGCCCACTGAGAATAATTAAATTAAAGAATGCGTAATTTTCCGGAACAGAGATAGGGTAATTTCCCAATATTTTCAAAACTATTAAACTGTAAAGCGTTCACTGCTTAACCTAATCGTCGGTCAGTGCGTGGGTTTGAATCCTCTCTCGAAGACTCATGAGGGTTGCTCGTAAGGGTAAAAAATTAAGAAGTTGGGGTTGTTGAAAAAAATGTAACTGATGAAGTTACCTGCAACAGACCTTGTGGGTCGGAACTGATCTACTAACAATCAACCTAAACCAACCTAATTCAATTACTTCCAGGAAATAACTGACATCATTTATAAAATGTATGAACAACAGACTTATATTTCTATTAATGACTTGTCTTGAATTTACAGGAATTACCAACTATGCAATAAATATCCAGCAAGACTATGCCAATGGAAAAAGCACGGGAACTGCTAAGGACAACATTCCAATTATGGACCTAACTTTATCTAACATAAATGGAGACATGAACGGTAATGACTCGATAGCATTCAGAGTTTTGTGTGCTGAAGATGCTTGCGTGGACTGGGAATGGTCTGCCATAACTATAGGAAATGCTTCAAGGAAAAGCACTTGTAACTATTCGCCACCTGATTTTCCTTGTACATAAATCAATTGGTTTGAAATAAAGTTGAAAATATATATTTTCATCAGAAGTGAAATGCGAAACTTACCTAGATTACTTCAAGTTCGCTCTATCCTGTGCACTAACTTACCTAGACATTTTTCTAGACCTCCTTAAGATGCCTGTATTGTTCTAAACTCTTCAGGATAATGATTCTATCACATTATGTGAATAACCTTGTGTAGTACACTAAGAGATTTGAACAAGAATAATGTACGAGCTGAACTTCTGTCAACTTATTTACAACGAATTTACAATTTCTCACACCATGAAATTAACTAAAATCAATAGAACAAGAATAATCTAGTAGCTGAACTTCTGTCAATTTATTTACATTGAATTTACATTATTTCTTACACCATGAAATGAACTAAAATCTTAAATCAAGATTTATCACTACCAGGTTTCTTATAATCATTTGCGATCGATTTGATGAGGAGCATTTTTTCCTTCAACTTCTCTTTAGCACTTTCTGATTCTGAGCCTCCACTCAGCATCAAGGTAACGAAATCTGAAATGAAAAACGAAAAAAGTTAAAACATGACAATAGTAATCATAAATGTTAATGTCTGTTGAGTGATTATTCTTGTTTGCTGGTTCTGAAAGTATGTTGTGATGGAACGAAAGGCCTGTAGTTTTTAAACTTTCAACATTTCTAAAAACGAAACTATTATTATTATATCTGCTATCTGTCTGCCTTTTTTTATTGGTGACTTTAAAAACAATTTTCAGATACTAAAGACTAGAGGATGATATTAATATTACAAGTAGATCAGTTGTGATGAGCCGCTACACCCAATATGGTCCATTGTGGGTCACTCAAGTAAATTCCTCATAATAACTCCAGCTTTTTTAAGAGGCTGATTTTGGTTTTGGGATTTCATCAAATTTTTCTGAATTCGTATCTGTTAATCAGTGAAAATCTAGTGTTATCTCCAGTATGGCAAGCACTGCCATTTTATCTTCTTCCATGCACAGCAAACATTCAGTATCTTGTTCCAAACTGATACCATGCATGATTTGTTTCATCCTGCAATGCCCAGTGAGCAAATCCACTATAAACAAGACACAAGACCGAAGCACACTATTTAAAAAACTTGTTCTGAGCATCATCAGACTTAAACTTAACACACATATGCACTAATTCTTCGACATTATTAATGTGACTATCACCACTTCATTTTATTTAACTGACAATATATCTCCTTGCTTAACAACCAATCAGTGGATTTCAAATTTTGAAATTCAGCCAATAGAATCGGAATTACAGTGATTATTTTTTTCGTATGATTTTCAACCAATCAGAATGTCCAATTTAGTTAAGTTACCTTGTATAATTTCGATAATACCTGATTATACATAGAGTAGCTCCACCAATCGAAAATTTTTAAATAATTTCATTTTCATAGTAACCACATTGATATCAATATACAACAAACAGAACTGTCAAATTGTGACGTTTATCAAAAATTGTTCAAAAATGAGTCGATTCGGAGATTAATCATCAAATGCAATAGACGAAAGTATACAAAATACTGAGCCTCATAATCCAGTGAAAACAAAAAAGTACGTATGGAAACAATTTCTTACGTTTTGCAGTGAAAGAAACTATGTGCTAAATGATAGCGTCCATTTTGAAAGATTGGGCTTTCAATATGTGAAAATGTAATGGAGAAAATTATACAGAAAATGTGGTTAAAACGATGTGGAACATTACGGCAAAACAAGTACAAGAAAAATATATGAAGGAGTTTAATAGAGTAATTGATCCATTCTCTAGTCCCATATTTTTAGCCGCACGAAACGCAAGAAATTCAAAAAGAAGGGAACTTCAAATGTTACCGGACAAGAGAAAGGTTAGTGCATCAGCATTTAAAGATAACGAGTACATAGCAATGATAGAAGCGTGGGATGAAAATACACCGGAAGGATTACAAATAAAATTTTTCTTAATTGCTTCTGTAGAACTTGCGTGGAGAGGAAATGAAAAAACGTCATGCTTGACTCATTATTTTCAAAGAGAAACTGGAAATGATGATACTCCAACTGGTAGAATACAATATATTCCTATTTTATCCAAAACCACACAGGGAGGAGCAAAACCATGTGCTAATAATAAATGGCTTGCACCTAACCATAATGAAGTGAGTCTTTGTCCAGTGAGACTTCTAGATAAGCTAATGATGAAAAGAAGCGAAAACATCAATATTAAAACAGATAGGTTATTTCTGACAGTAAATCCCAACTGGAGAAATGAAAAAACCCTTGGCTGGTACAAAAATATGCCAATTGGAGTGCATGAAATTAGTAAATGGACCAAAAAGTCTGCAGAATTGGTAAATTTGAATATGACAAACAAAAAATTTTCAAATCATTCTCACCGAGCCACTGCTGTTTCACAATTGGCAAAAGCAGGTGTATCGGAACAAGAACTTATTATAATGACAGGACATGGTAATAGCAATTCTATCAAACCCTACCTACAGATAGATGAACAACATCACCAAAACATAATAAATAAGATGAGATCCAATTTTAAAAACGCTGCAGGTTCAAGTAATAACACCTCCAGTATTTCCAGCACTTCAATGAGCAGTGGCCACGTTTCCTGCGCCGAAAATAACTCAGTTAAAAAAAACGTAGTATATTATAATTGTAACTTTCATTGCACCAATTTGTATTTAAATTAATAAATTTTTTATATATTTACTTAATTTACTCAAAAAATAATCGTATCAAATACAATACGTACTTTAAAATAAATACGGTTATACATCTCAAACTTCCTGCATAATTACAAATCGTGTCAGTTTGACAGAATAATCCTCCCGCTTCGCGGTCGGATTATTTAAACTGTCAAACTGACACTCTTTATAATTATGCAACAAGTTATCGATGTATAACCTGATTATTTTGAAGTACTTATAGTATTACTACTAGTATTACTAGTTTTTGTTTACTAGCTGTCAAGTGAAAATGATTTAAATTATAAACGTCAAATTTGTGTATTTTGACTAGTTATATTTCTTAATCAATATGAGCGATCGTTGGGGACAAATGGCCATTGGTATCATAGATGAAGCAGTGGAAAAGAGTGTTCCGTTGAATACGGCCAGAAATAAAGAATCAATTACCAGGCAATTCAACAATTTTTGCACAAACAGGGGTTATATTGTCGTCCTAAATATAATTCGTGGTATGATTAATAACCTATAAGTTTTTGGAATATCAATTCATTGGCAATCCCAATGCAAGAAAATACAACTCGTCCTGCGGACTCGTTGTGTTTTCAGCTTTGGGATTGCAATTCGTTAATATTCCAAAAAATTATCGGTAATAATCATACCACTTATTATATTACCCCTGAAAATATACTTTTTGATGCCAAAAAAATACGCCACCATAAAGTATTCTTTTCTGATTACTTATATTTTTTCAATCAAAATTCAGCACATTACACTAAATATTATCAAAAATAAGTTGGTGGTAAGTCAATTGAATTGCTACAACAGAATACGATTTGGTGCTTCAAAATAGATGAGAGGAATTGTGTCCAAAAAGGCACGACAATGAAACAATACACAAAATAGGATAATTAATATCGGATTCAAAATAGAAAAAATAGGATTATACAGTATGTACCAATCACCATCACGCCCGGATTACCCATAAGGCCAATTTAGGCCATGGCCTGGGGCGCAGATTACGTAAATAGGCTCTGATCGGCCCTGATCACCATAAAAAATCTTCACAATTTTAAAATCCTTCAATATCTTTGAGGAGGAGATGGTTCAGTGTGTCTTTGAGCTGTTTCCTAAATTATCAATCAGTGTCAAATTCAAAAACATTCCAAGGTAAGCAATTTTCAATTACAGCCCTTTAAATATTATGGACTCCTTGACCAAATTGTTGGAACACAATGGTAATATGAATTAGGTAGGGAATTTGTTGACAGTAGTTAGTGGGTGTATATGGCTCGATGGCTGGATAGATTTATAGGCCAGATGTGACGTTTTCGGTTTCGGTTTCATTTTTGGTTTATTTTTCGGTTCCGTGTTTGTTTCCGTTTTCTGTTGCGTTTTCGGATTCCGAAACACCCACTAACTACTGTTGACCTTTTATAAAATATATAGAGTACTACAATATTACAACGGGGATTATTAGTAATAAAATGAATACCTATTGAGATAACTAGAAGAACCATTTGATATATGAAAAATTGTGTGGATAAATCAATTTTGTTTTAGAAAGAGTTGTGATGACCCTTCTTTCCATAACTTGCATAAAATGCAATACCATAGTGCAAATGCACAGCCGTCTTAATTCTCCGAGCCATGGTGAAGAAATTTGACAACACCTTAATAGCGCCTGACCATGCGACGACATTATATATTAAATGTATTTTCAAACTTGATTATCAAGCACCAACAATAACGTTATACAAATTTAAAATAGGCACGTTTATTCATCTTGTTAAGAATAACCTAAGACATTCTACTTTAATTTTCAAAGTGAACATAGATCAACACTGCCACTTGACCAGAAATGCCGAAAATTCATTTGTTACCAAAATTAAAATTAACACTGGAGAGAAATCACTTTATTTCAATGGTGTAAAACTTCACAATGAACTTCCAAATCGTCTAAAACATTATGGTAAATTGGGATTCAAAAATAATCTGAAAAAATACTTACGGCTTTGAACTCTGATTTCATGATTTTCTTTTTTTCTTTGTCTGTTTCATTTTATTATTTGGTTCTTTTTTGTGAGATATACCTTTAAATTACCTTTCTTTAAACAATAATAAGATATATTTAGTTTTCCCTCTTATAAACTGTATGTTTCTTGGGAAATGAATAAAGATATAGTATTGTGGACTGGTGATTGTTATAGTAAGTTGATATTCTAGGATGAATTATTTGTGTTCTAATTGACATATAAATGTAAGATTCATGTGAAATGGTCTAGGGAATATTGGTAAAAATCTAGTGTTCAGTTTATTACAGAAAGTGTGTTCAAAGCCCATCAAAAATAGTGCTGAGCTCAAATGTGATTGTGAGGTTACCTACGTATTCCATTTTTTTCTCTGGGAGGAAATTTCTATTTTATTTATGCCAATGCATAGTCATTGTTGTATGACAGGGTGTAAGTATTTTCTTTTCCGAAAGAAGTGGATTTCTGCAATCCTCGTAAAAATTGTAGCCCTTCACAAAGGTCTATTGTATGTGTGATTAATTTTCATGATACTGATATTATCAGATATGCAACAAACATTTCCTCTACCAAACTTGATAAAAACTATAGTTCCTTCAATTTTTCCGAATTTTCGAAACCAGCAACATTATTGAGAACTGTTAACTAACCCCGATGACAGACGTCAGAAATGTTTAGATATTCATAATAATTTAGTAAAAGAGTTTGAAAAATCAGATATCTACTAGTTAACTGCAAAGCGAAGTTCGGGTAAGCAGTCGAGTGCAGGAGAGTACCTTTTCGTATGAGTTAGGATCTATATTTTTTTCTACAAGCGAATTAAAAAAGATTATGTAGCACTCTTGAACAAACTTTCGCGTGCGGGAAAAATTTTACCCTCAATAGTGCGGGAATAACTCACTTGAAGTGACTTAAGCGTGCAGGAAAATGACACCTCTCAAACTAAATTGCGTGCGGGTATAAGGTGAATCACGCACGCTTGTAGGAAAAACAATTTACCTGAGTTTGGCACATTCAGTGTACCCTCCAATAACATATTATTTTCATCAGTCAGACTTCATAATATGAAAAATCTGAAAAAAATCAGAGACCATCTTTGTGGTTTGGATAATCATGAGAAAACATGTAGAAAGAAATCTTTTGGAATGTGAATTTTAGGGCATGGAAAAACCGAACTTGATAGTTTTCCCGTTTCTAAGAAATTGAATAAATTGCTATTCCAGTTTGTGATGAAGAAAATGAAACAAAAACATATATCTGCGTTCTTTTCTCTACAAATACATTTTCTTATGTTTTTTCCTTAGTTTTTCAAATATGCCGAGAAATTGACATTAACAAATAAATGAGTCGGTCGTCAAATTGATTATCGTGCGGTGTTGCCTATTTTCTCACCACGTCTCGGAGAATTAAGAGGGCTGTGGCTAATAGGTTCTAGGAACTTTGTAGATTACAAAATAGTTTATTTTCCTTTGAAATCTCAATAAAATTTTATGACAGTATTCATGCAGGTCTTAGTAATATCTAAAATGAGCAATTTTAGATTGTTGGGGAGTTGTGCAGGCTATGCAGCCTCACAAGCACCTCGACCTGTAAGGTCTTTTGTGAGTAACCCTTTATCCATTCGATACCTGGGATTCAGAGACTTCATGCGAAGTTTATTAGTTTCCTGGGAGCTAAGTTCTTGATGTAGGAGGTCGTTAAGAATGCCCTTTCCAGGAATTTGAGCCTCTTACAGAAGAGCGCTGGGCATTCGCAAAACAGATGTTTGGTAACTGTCACTCTCTGACTTGCCCATCTTTTTAAGGTGATATCCCAGAAGGCAGTGCTCAGTGAGTGCCTGTTGCCAAAGGTTCTTTCGGTAGTGTGGAAAATTGAAAAAGTGTTAACACTGATTGGTACACTTTCGATTATTTGAAATATCATAGGTATTCTCCAGAGTTATCATCTAATCGTTTCGTTTTGCTTCCAACTGTCAAAAATTAAATAAGTGGAAAACAATTTTCAATATCTGAAGAAACTATTGAGGACTTTAAAATATATGTTTCTCAAATGTAATATACTGAAAATATATAAAAGTGTATAGATGTTGATGTTTCTGTTTCTAAATATTTTCAATGTCGCCCTAGAAAATACCTGAATTTTCTAGTTTTGAAAACTCAGAAAAGTATCACGGCATAGTAAATGAGACTTTACAAGAGAAGAATAAAGTTGTCCCAAGAGATTGTTCCCTGGGACCTTGTTTTCCATAAAGTGGTAGCCGTTTGACAAATCAAGACCAATACAGTATAAGTGATTCAAACATTTCCAAGTTGAACATATACAATAGGTCCCTAGACAATTTCTTAGTGCATAAAGTCAGCAGTGAAAAATTTAACAAATTCACCATTGCAATCTGATTTTTGATCAGTTCAAAATGTAGCACCACAAACAAATGCATTCGAGCAGAAGTGTTCCTACAAATCAAATGTGGAGTTTACTCACCATGATAAGAACTCAGCTCCAGCACTTGTTCTTCGCTCAGATATTGCTTCAAAAATGAAAGCACCCCTGACAAGTGCTTTCCACTAAAATGCAGCATGCACTGGGTAGCCATTGTGAAAATAACCATTGTGGCCAAGTGCAAGACCAAAGCCACATCTTCACACTTATTCAGTTCATCTAGCAGCTGATATTTGTGGTTGAGGACAACACTCCTATCCTTTTTCTTGTCGATTTTCTTCAAGATCATACTGCAAGACGCCAAACCGCTTTCCACTGCTGTCATAAACTCGTCAATGCTCTGTCCCATCACAGATTTTACCAACGGTTGAAGAGGGGTTTTAAATTCAGAAGGCAGCTCATTCACAAACTTCAACCTCTGATCATTGTTGAAACTGTCAGTCACAATGCTGGAATTCTGCTCAGCTGAGACGTAATTCAACATTTCATTAACTATATCTGTACAAGTAGTTTTGAGAAGATACTTTGTCAGGTGGCCTTGTAGATCCTGCGGCAGCAGCTTCAAGCCTTTTTCGTAGAGTCTCACATCTCCAATAAGAGTGTTGAGCTTGTTTTGTAACTCATTATGTGTCTGTCGTCTGTTGGCTGTTCGATCTGCTACAGTGGTAGCATAAAGGTTGGTGGCTAGTTCTAGGCCTTCTTCGTTGAGTTTGGGATGGAGATGACTTATAAGTTGGTCAATTATGCTGTCATCTAGGCCCTCCTTTTCTAGGGTTGGTATTAGGATCCCTAAAAAATTGGAAGAGGGATGAATGGCTAATTATCAAGACAAAAAAGCAGATTATTCATAATTTCAATTAGGATGATAGCTAAATAATAAAAAAAAATCAGTTTACAGTTACAGTAGATGTCAACTTAGTTCCATCTGAATATAGAAAATGATCAGGGTTTAAAATCCTATCATGGAATGTGATACCAGTATAGAGTGCTATAGACTGTGATATGGCCAATCTTTTATTCGGCATGATAACTGTTTGTTTCTAGTTTGAAAGACTTTGCTGATTTTCATTACCCAAGAGTGTTTGATTTTAATTATGCATATTAAGTAATATAGTATAATTAAAGACATGGTACAAAGGTGGTCATGGTGTTTGAGCATTTGCAATCACCCAGACAGCCTGGGTTCACTCCCCACTGCCTGCCATTGAGCTAAAGTGGTTCAGAATCCACTTGTACATGAGCTGTAGATTCAGGATCTCTTGCTCCCACAAGCTCTGCTTTTTAGGGGTTTTCCTCAAAAACCTGAGTGATTTCTAACTAAAAACAAATTTTACAATTTTTTCCTCTCATTATTTTTCATTCTTTTAAGGTTTCTTTGCAATGTTCACCAATGTACTTCATGCATTTGCCTAACACCTCAATATGCTTCAAAATTTCAAGAAATTTTCAACATGAGGATTTTAGATAAAATATTTTAGAAAAAATAGTGTAATTTCTCACCCTTTACATCATCAAAAGTAACTACTTCCAGAACAGCTCTCTTTTCCGATACCTCAAACTCTTCGCTCTCAGAATTATTTCGATTTCCTGCTCTAGACGTTTTTTTTGTAGACTTAGTTTTCGTCTCCCTTCCCTGAGTCCCCCCACCACTCTTTCCACCAGCAGCCTTCTTCCTCCTCTCCTCTCTCTTGTCCACTTTTTCCACTGCCTCATCTAATTTCTGAGATTTAAGAGATACAGCCTGTAAGCTGATCTGGTACTCCTGGTACTTTCCTGATTCTACTATTTCTCTAGCTGCATCCTTCAGCAAAGCCTCGCAGTCCTTCGACAGTTGATCAACAAATGCCTTGCTTATAATAAAGCTGTCAATATTTATTGTCTGAGAGCGTTTTTGAGTACTCAAAATTATGTCCAGTATCATTTGTTCATCAGCTTCATTAAAAACTGATGGTAAATTGCTTTGCAAGTCGACAAAAGATTTACTGGCGATGCATTCATCGATGTCTGCATCAATTCGTTCCAATATACTTTTAGACACTATGCAAGAATTCAACGTTTTATAATCTTCGTTGGAAAATTGTTTTTTTATATAGTTTTTATGATCAGATATTCCAAGACGAGTCAGGGCATCAAATTCAAGATAGCCATTTTGTTTATAGAAATTGTTGGCCCATTCATTCTGAAAAGTTTTGGTTTTGAAATTGGTAGAGTATGAAAATTATTCCATTTCGAAATAGAAATTTACCTGAGATTTTGAATAGATTGTTGGGATATATTGTGCCCCAGCATGTCTCCCAGTAAGAGATCCATACATTGCAGATTGCTCAAAAAGGCTGAAAAATATCTTCTCACTCAAGTCAATGTGATTTAGTATCACTGAAATGGGTGTGGGCCTTGTCATCCCAACAAGACCACCCTTTATCTTGGCTTTACTTCGTGCAATAAATGATTCTAATATGAAAAATAGACAGAATTAGAAAATTTACCAAAAAAGACATGTTGTCTTCTCATCAATACATACCAGTGAAAAATTCTTTTGGGTCATTTTTGTCTTGCTTCCCCAGTATAATCCTTCCCAAGTTCTTTTCCAAAACTTGATGCTGCAAAAAATCTGCTGGTAAATCGTACTGTATTGTCAAATCACTGACATTAATCTGTCCTTGTTGAGATAATTTTTCGTTGATCTCTCCAGCTATCCTTGTGATATATGAGCTATCTATAAGTTGTCCTAATACAGACTGAATATCCTTGTGACCCTTCAAAACTTCATTCAGGTGAGAATTTATATGAGCCAAATCAACTCCGATGATTTTGGCCAATTCTACCAAGTTTATTCGGCCTCCATTATCGTAGAGTTCACCTCTAATGTCATTGACAAGCTGAGAAGGAGTGAGATATTCCTTGCCATCGCTCGTGAAAATTAGGTCTATCATTTTTCTGTCTGAGAGCCATGATACTATTTCAATACAATTCCTTTCTGATAACCTGCGAAAATACAGTTGAGTAACACCTTAATGAAATAAATCTCTGAATAATTTGAAGCATAAATAGAAATGAACACAACGAAAACATATAATTCTTAGAAGCGATTTGCAAAAGAAAAATCCAATATTACCTTTGTGAGGTGGAACTTAGCTGAACTTTCTGAAAATCAGCTGCCAACCTTTTAACCTCCTCCCAATCAGTCATTTTCAATTGTTAAATAAACCTTTCAAATTATCAAAATGATTACATTCGTTCTGATTGACACATGTACCATTCAAAATACCATTTATTTATTTATTAAATATTCCAACATATGGAAATTGACATTACACAAACATTCCAAATTTGTATGCAATGCAATGCGCGACCAGGGTTGCCAACGGCCCTCGCCGATTCACTTGTAAATTTTTTCGGAATTACTCACAAATTACTCACAACTTCGCCTCGTCACGTGCCTTTTGACATTTGACAGAAAACGAAATGTGTAGAATATGAAACTATATGGGCGCATTTCGTGGATTGGTGGAACCACCGGTGACTTAAAGAAACTTCTTGCATATAATAAATATAAAATTGAGCCAACAGCGAGCAGGTATGCTGTATGCTATTTCTGACAGTTAGCAATAATAATGTGTAGATCAGCACCACATTCTAATATTTTCTGCGTGTCGATGAGATCCTATCAGTAACTAAGAATGTCACGATAAAGTACGCGTTCATAGAACTGTCAAGAATAGCATTTACCTCCGATTACTCACATTTCACTCACAATTGGTCATTACTCACAACATTACTCACAGACCATGAAATTACTCACAAATGTGAGTAATTACTCACAAATTGGCAACCCTGTGCGCGACTGACAAAGTGACAAATGGACCAAATGGTATTTATTTTCATCATAATCATATTTTTCTGTGGCCCTGTGGTCAACTGTCAAAAGTGTCAAATTTCATTTGAATAATCCATAGAAATATACTCTTTCTATGGAATAAACACACAGAACTCACAGAACTAGCTTTAGCCGGTTACGTGGGTTTCGGACGTCCAGTTGAAAGATATTTGACTTCTTTCACTTTTCCACAACGTTTCGATCAGCAAACGTCTTCAGGAGAAAACTGAAAAGTTTAGATGATACGAGGTCTTTATAGATCTGTTGATATGGGTAAAGTTTCGTTCATACCCTCGCAAACTTCGCAATTTTTCTGCGAATAAAATGACTGCCAATATGGTTCTGCATCAACGATTGGTCCAGCAATACTGGGAGCCATTTTATTCACAGAAAAATTGCAACATTGGCGTGGGTATGAACAAGCCTTTATAAGGTGTAATTATGGCGGTGTTGTGACGCATGTAGTCCCGCGCATTTTTTTCCCTCTGTTCCCTCCAAAAGGATGTATGAGCGGTTTCATACGTTTTTGATTTCCACGCTTGGCTGACTGAAAGCGCCATTGGCTTCGATATACGCGGTTTTGATAAATTTTCGTTTGAAACAATGTTCTTCCCTATGAAGGACACTAGCCTCGTTCCGGAGAATTCGATGGTGCTCAGTCCAGAGGCATAGTCAGCAATTCCCGATTTAGATGTCTCTCCACCTTTTGTGTTGTTATTCTTCCTGAAGATCTCCAAAAAATCAGGAGGATCGAAAACGAGTACAACATTAAGAGCTGCTTCCAATCCGGCAGTACCTTATAAGGATCTTCCTCACCAAGACGAAACCTGAGAATACAGCAGAATCCAACAAAAACTGCACTTACGAAGTCTCTTGTGAATGTGGAGATTCTTACATTGAAAAGACCAAGAAACCATTATCAATAAATTGTTACATTGTTCCCTTCTTAAAGACTTTTCGTCTCGAAATGTCATTCTTGAAGTGTGAAGATATCTGCAAGATTCTGCACTTGACGTTTGATGGAAGCAAAATTCCGCAGTCTCCAAGTTGGGTCGAGGAAGATGGTTACTGAACACCAAAATATTGATGCCGCAGGATCTGAATATAGTCTGCAACATGCGCCCAATAACTCTTCAGTCCAGCACATTATTCCCACAGGATAATTTTGGGATTCAGCATCGTGTCTCTCAATCTGGTAAGGCTTATCTCGAGGATGCTTCTTCGTACATACAACCAGATAGTAGATGGTTCTCTGTTCCTTCTTCAATTGCAGCACTCTTTCAATTTCTGAGTTCTGTTCACGTAGTTCCTTTAGTCGATCGAACTTCTTTGAGAATATACCTGCCTCTGGGCATTTGGAGATCTTCTACCACACAGTGAGCTAACGCGTAATCTGCACGCATGTTAAATAGGTCTCGTAGCTCCTCTCGAGTTACTCCATGTACAACTTTCTGTCCTTTTGAGTACAGGGGCATGAACTTCTGGAACGTCATTTCATCCTCCGGTGGTCTGAGGGTGCGGATTCGATCGTGGTTTCCGGCGGACACATTTCCTGGAACAGGTTTGACTCAAAATATCTGCCTTGATCCTAATGCAGCTCCAACGGAACACCAAATCGACATATCCACTATTTTAATAAGACGTCAGCAACGGCGATGGCTTCTTGGTTGAACAGGTAATAGACTTTGGTCCACTTGCCGAAGTAGTCCATCAATACAAGGATGTACTTATTCCCGTGATCAGATTGTATGGGAACGGGCCAGCGATGTCAAAAGCGATCCTTTCAAATGAGCTGCCTACATTGTACTGGTGCATCGGGGCCGCAGTTCTTGTTCGGAGCACTTCCTCTCTTCTGCTTCTGGGTACTACTGTCTGATGCCTGTCTTCCCCACCATCCTCAGACTCGAACACATGCTTCAGGACCCCATTGTCCAAGGTAAGGAAGATCTATTGGGCCCAGTAGGATTTAACAGCTGGTGAATAATTGGCTATTTCCTGCCACGACGGTACGGTATTCGGTTGCTCTTCATCCATCAGCCGATGACCAAACCAAGATCTGGATCTTTCTCTATGTCTTTATGAATCTGTTTGTCACTCCAGTTATCTACTGCCGTGGTCCTACATAGTGTTGCTTCTTTCTCTTCTGATCGTCTGGGCATGGTCTTCGCGAAACGGCTTCTGCAGTCTTATGGCTCGTCCCCGCGCGATGTTCGATTTCGATTAAAATTTTTGGAGTCTCTAGATCCAACGTTGAATCCTCGGGATTTTTGAACTTTAGGAGCCCTGTGGGGGCATAACAGCCAACAGCTCCTGCCTGGTGACAAAATAAGTATACGCTCCGATTTACTAAGAGTCTTGCAGAAGTTACCAATAACCCTCTCCTGTCCTTGGATCTGAGACAGGACAGCTCCAAGTCCCTTGTTACTGGCGTCCGTATCCAAAATGACTTTTCCGTTCGGAAGGGGATAGCTCAGAATTGGTGTATTTCAGCTTCCTGAACGAGTCTTGGTATTCTTCAGACCAACGGACCTTTGTTTGCCCTTCTGTAAGCCTAATCAGCGGTTGGCAATGTTGGCGAACCCTAGCATATATCGGCGATAGTAAGTGCACAAGCCAAGAAAACCTTGAAGCTGGTTTATGTCTTTTGGTATAGGCCATTGCTTAACAGCTTTGATCTCCTGCTCATCTACTACTACTTTTTCCCCAGAGCCAACGTGGCAGAGGTATCGTACTTCCTTCTGGAACAAATGACATTTCTTGGGGCCCAATTTCAGTTCGGAGCTTCTCAGTCGCTGGAATACCTCCTCCAAGTTTTTCACGCGGTCGTTGAACTATCTGCCGACCACAATAATGTCGTTGAGTTACACCAGACACCTCTTCCATGGTAGTCTTCAGAACCGTCTCTATCAATCTTTCAAACGTGGCTGGAGCGTTACAGAGCCCGAATGGCATATCTGTGAACTGCCACAAACCTGAACCGACGCTGAAAACTGCCTTTTTTCTATCGTCCTGGGCCAGTTAATTGTACCTGCCGGTATCCATTCTTCCATTCAAATCTAGGGTCGAGAAAATATTAGAACCGGCCAGCGTGTCTAGAATATCATCTATTTTCGGAAGAGGGTAACTGTCCTTTTCCGTCACGTTGTTCAGTTGACGATAATCTACGCAAAAGCGTGTTGATCTTCCTTTCTTCTTTACCACTACGACTGGATAGGACCAGAGACCAACATTGGCAAATTAAGGTATTCAAAGACCTAAATCGGATGTACTGGGGATATACGAATGCAGTGAATCTGGACGTCTCCAATGCGTATATAGGACGTAAACTGTACCTAATCTGGACGTCCCTAGTATACATGCAGTATATGTCTTGGTAGGATGTTATCAGTACGCTTTGAGGACAAACTTGTACTATATGGG
This sequence comes from Chrysolina americana, assembly GCA_958502065.1. Taxonomy (NCBI): domain Eukaryota; kingdom Metazoa; phylum Arthropoda; class Insecta; order Coleoptera; family Chrysomelidae; genus Chrysolina; species Chrysolina americana. The sequence continues at coordinate 16,300,804 of OY293418.1, forward strand.
ATCTTGCACCTATACATGTTGCATGATTATTCCTTATATTTCCTATGGCAGACACCGTTGAGGCTATCCTTCGCCATATCCCCTAATTTTTTTAAAGTCAAAACTATTGACATTTATAAAAAAATGTCAAATAAAGGAGTATATCCACCGTGTGAACATTTCCAACATTCCATTTAATGAGTAAGATGATTGTAATCAAAAATTAATGAATTCCTTTTATCTTTATGTATAGATCTAAATGTGTGTTTTGCATGTCCACGAAAGGAGTTATAATTTATTATGAAGTATCAGGAACAAAATGAAACAAGGTTTGGTGAGACGTGATAGGCGATAACATGTTCATCAATTACCAAGACCTGGATATAAAATACGTCTTTGATTTGATGAAATTTGCTGAAAAACTGGCTATAATCCCACCTTTCGACAGAAACAAAGGAGAAATAAGGAAATTCAAATATTATTCTACTATAGCAATTATATTTTTCATTGCCGGTGGAGCATTTTCGCTTTACGGAACTATCGTGACACTCTTTTCTCAATGTCGTAGCACAACTACAGTACTAAGAGTGCTCTGTGTTATAGAACTCTCTACTATGAGCATCGTAACGATCGTGGTGGCAACTTTAAACTCCGAGACTTGGAATAAGTTTTTGAAACTTTTGATGTATTTGGACGAGAAGTTGAACCAAGGTAATGACCTTCATTTATCCATTATTGAATAGTTAGTTAACATATATTTGTGTTGTGGCGAAAGTAGGTAACATATATGTAGAACAGTATAAAAGCCTATCTTTAGAATGTTATTGGAATTCAAAATGGTTACTGCTAAACTTTCTAGACCTCCGTAGAAACTCTACAACTGGTTTTTCATTGGTTATGTTCATGGACTGGATCATTAAATTATTTAATCAATACATACAACAAAGGGAGTTTAAGGGAGGTTTGGTGACATGGTTTAATTAGTTAGTGATAGTTGATTTGATGAAGTGTGACAACATAACAAGATTAAAAACCCTGGTGTACCGAGTTAGACCTGCAAAATTGTGGGACCCCAGACAGCACTAGAGAATATTCTATGAATATCTAGAATATTTCTGGGATATTCCACGGATATTCCATACAAAATATTCCTATAATATTACCAATGAATATCCTCAGAATATTTGGATATTTCAAGATTATCCAAGGAATATAAATGAAGAATAATCATAGAATATTCTTATTGAATATTCAATGAGTATTCTTTGAATATATGGTATGATCCAGGAATATTACTGTAATATTCCCACAGTTACCTTTTCGAATAATCGATTAGAAAAAATTCAATGGGTATAATCCTCAAATTATAGAGCAACCATAGACACATGTTCAAGACTGTTGGTCATCAGTACAGTGAAGCCAAGTGCGAAGATGTGCAACACTTCGGACTTCGTAAAAAGTGTTATACACATCTTTGCACTTGGCTACACCGTACTCATGATGACCAACAGTCTGACACACGTGTCTACAGTAGCTCTACAATTTGAGAGTAAGATATAATTCAGGAAGAAAAGTTCATCTCTACAAAGGTACAATTGCTTTATTTTTAAATTTCAACAGGGTGTGATATCTAATTTTAAAATAGGAAAAAAATCAAATCCTATTTACTCGTTCATTTCTGGGACATCCGTCAAGGCTGCAGAATTGAGAACCCTGAAAAAAAAATTATTTTGCGATTTGATATTTGGTATGTTTTTAAATAAAATATATGTGCATTTGTAGGTTTAATGTGTAGAATTCAAAACTGTAAACAATGCCTCTCAAATCTCAAAATGAATGGGTGGTTGTTCATTTATAAAGGTTTTAAATTGACTCTTAAAATAAGTCTTCAGTAAAAATATTGTAACTGAAAAATATGAGGCAAATATATTGGTCTTCTTCGAATTTCACTAGGAACCATAATCTATCAATAATGGATAAATATACAAGTTTATAACTTCTATACATACTTACTAATTTCTTTCAATCGGAGGATATTGCGAGGTAACAGAACCACCACTTCAATGTCCTTTGGAAATGTTCTATTGTGGCAGCGTTGAATTTCATCTAGAAATGAAAAATTCATTGATAGTGTGTGATTCACTGAGACTGATATTTTCTTGATAATCTAATTCAAATATATTAAAAACATGTAGAGTGTATTCTGTATTTATAAAAGTACTTCTATTTATACGAGATCGAATAATTTTACGAAGAACCTAAATCTATACTACTGATGATATTATCATTTTCAATTTGCTTTTCTGAATGGCGTTCGTCATAGTTTTCTGAATCATTATGACACAAGAGTTCTTGGAAATTAAATGAAAATGATACAATATAATTAACAGCTACAATGTTAGGCCAGAACGATGAGACATAACCTAAAAATTATAGCGTAATTATTATTCCCAATATTAAATATCATCAGAATGTAATCAATGCTTTCAAACTTTGTTGATAACATCTCATGCACAGAAATTACTGGACATGAATTCAGATGGTTTCTATCATCGAAGAGATAAAAATTCCTATTTTATTGCCATCCATTTCATTCTGATGAAAAGTATTATTTAAAAACTACTTAGTTTACTTACGTTTTATATGATAACACTACACACATCACTATAATTAAAAAAAAAACAGTTCAAATACTCAATAAAACAAATCGAAATGAATAATGAAACTGAAACTTCCCAGGCGACAGACGACACTTGTTGAAGTCGAAGTTGAAATGCACGGAATAACTTATACCATGAGCGCCATGTGATTGGTCACTTTAATGGCGGGAAGTTTAAATAACAAGGCAGCTGCAAACTGAGTTGAAATGTATAAGTCATTAGTCATTTTCTGTCAAATGTGAATTTCGCCAAGTACTTATCAAAATAGAGATTATGCCATAGAGAAACGAAAATCATTTATGAATCAAGCATCAGCGCGCTAGTATATATAGAAACATTAATAATCTTTGGTCCAAATATGGAAACGTCTTGTATAGAATAATCTACGAATATTCCATGCATAACATTTCCTGCATGTACTATAAAGAATATATACAATAAGTTATATTCCAAAAATATTCAACTAAGAATATTCACATTGAAATATTCCTGGTATATTCTTTCAAGAATGTTCTTGAAATATTCTAGTTTGTATGTTCCTTGAATGTGCCAGGGTATATAGATATTCCAGGAATATTCCATGATTATTCGGAATATATTTATCCTATCTAAGACATCTGAGGAATATTCCAGGAATATACCATGCTGTCTGGAACCAAACACGAGACATTTACCAGCTTGATATAGGGCAGATTTATCGGATTCATAATGCACAATTTAATGCATATGCATAATTTTAAAGTACAATTTATAACATTTCAATACTCAGATTCATGAAATAATTTAGGAATTATAAATTATGAAACGGGTAAATGGTTTCATATGAATCTGAGTATTGATATGTTATAAATTGTACTTTAAAATTATGCATATGCATTAAATTGTGCAATTATGAATCCGTTAAATTCGCCTTAAGATTCAAACAATGATATCGCGTTCTGCTTTCCAAATTTACCGCAATACTTGCGTGAACCGCCACCGTTGATTTTTTGTCAGGGTACATTTTCATGTACAGACGTTTCAAGTATTGCCCACGAGCATGAAATAAATTAAACAATATAATTATTCGAATTTACGGAATCACTGTCCCCAAGAAGTTTTATTCGTTACATTTTCGAATTATTATATTGTTTTTTTGCTGAAATGCAATTAACTAAAATAAATAATAACCGCAAATAAGAGTATAGAAATTCAGCTGCATGGAAATCCACTATTAGAACCTGTCAATTTTGTGCCTGTGTGATATTTGCGAAATAGAGAACACGCATGATTTAATTTTTTGTTTTTTCTGCATCAATTTGGTATTCAAAAGTTACATTCAATGGAAATAATTCATTAATTATTTTCTTCCAAAATTTTAAGATTTTATGCTCCTCGATTTAAACACAAATTTGGACCTTGAGGTCGAATAACTTCCCCCAAACACTGGTGCTTCTTGTGGTTGCTTTCGGAATATTGAATAATTTTGACAGTTAAATTCAAATTTTACACAGCCTTCAAGAGCCCTCAAATGGCGAAAATCTGAACCAAATAGTTCAGGAGGTATGCGGAAGCACCATAATAAAAAAAGAATTCTCCAGGATAATCGAAGTACTGAAATTTCACTACGGGTTTCATTAACTTAAACAAAAGTCTATCAGAGGATAACTCAACCCACCCATTCTCAAACACCCACCAAGGACTTTGTTAAACATATCAAAAGATCTTCATGAAACTTGAGAGATACCAAAGTACAATAAGCTCTTCCACTGAATCATCTCAATACCACAGAATAATACTAAAGAACAGTATTATTCTTTGTCAATACTAAAAGGAAAAGCACTGGTATCGACACTAGAGTTCGAAGGTGTAAAACTCAGTCCCAGCGAAGGCTCTTTTATCACCTACCTTGTAACCATGCACATCGTGCTGAACTCGTCTGAATTAAGTAAACATCAATATTCTAGGAAGAATGGAGTAGAATCAAAAGAGTTGGTCATCGTCAGTAAAGATTTCGGGAAATAACAAAATCCAGGCGGAATCCATGAATAAGGGCCTTGTCCATCGATAACAAAAGACAGGCATCAACATTCCGGAGCTCAAAATGAAGACTTTCCACAACATAAATAAAACATTGAAAATTCGCCACTTTGCATTTTTGTTCGAGGAGAATTTCTTTTTTTTTATTCAACCGAACTGAAAATATTTTTGCTTTTTAATATGAAACGAATGGTAAAACAATCGAGTAAACGAGTACTAGCCAGAACTGAGCAGCGTATGTCATACTGCAGTGATCAAAAAGACCTAAACTTGTCGGACTCAACAACAACCAAATGGTCGAACATGTACCTTCACTTTAAGGATAATCCCAGCCAACCATGTGGTACGTGACATCACATTGTGACATGCGATATTCCATTTGAAGTCACAAACATATATCCAATACAATGAGGGGATATGAAAATGTTTGCCTCAAAGAAAATTTTTGTCACGAATAGGTATTATACAAGTCCGCATTTTATATAATCACAAATGAGTCGCAGTGTGATATCAATAAGAAGTTACATTTTTTTCTATTTGTGATGTTTTATTGAGACTGTTATATCAAATATCCGTCGCATATAGGTAAAAAATTAACATCGCATTGGTGCAACATTGATACATCACATAACCCTTCATATCACACGATGTTTGGCTGGGATGGAATAACGACTACGAAGTCTTCCAGAAACCGCATGATGATGAAGTGAATGCAGAGAGCCACTAGTGGGTGGTTGGCTGGAAAATGGGTCGAAATCAAAATTCATTACTAAAATCGATGCAGGTAGAAAAAGTTGAAAGGCATTCATAACAAGGAAATAGATCCAGAAACACTTTAAATGGACAACAATGCGGAGTAGTGTTGCGATTTATTATAACTGTGATAAATGATTTGTATACTTCTAGAGAAATGAGAAAGAACCAATGGAATGTAATAACGGAACAATAGTTGAAAATTTCTAAGAGCTGTTAAAGCAAAATTAAGTTCATGATTTGGTGGTTATACATTAGAAAGATAATGTATCGCTTATTTTAATTTTCCATGATTATATGTTTCATTCCGAAAGCCCCAATTACATTCATAAAATGCATGGTTGCTTTTGAGCAGACGTACTTTTTAAAAATATTACCTTTTTATATTTTTCAAGTATCACTGCATGATTGCGTCCATGAATACCCTTAACTGAACTTCAAATGGGCATCTCTCATTTCCAGTTAAATGGGAAAGTTAATTTCTTCCTGTATTTTCCAGATAAAATCATTAAGACTGAAGGAAGGAATCTATTGAAGTTGGAAATATTCTTGTATCACCTCATCATTTTCACTATCTTCGGCTACGACGCTTACGTTTGGTTCTTCAACTACAACTGGACGACTTTTCGTTTTTCTCTATTCAAATATGTCAATTTCTTCCACTGCATTATAACAATGATTGTAGTTTTCCACTTCGCTTCCGCACTGGCCGGAAGATACAAAAGAATCAACAATCTTCTCGTTAAATCGCATGATTTACACAACATAATAAACAATTTTATTCCCAGGGAGTCCACACAGCGAATCAGCAACTTGAAAAGCATTAAAGATGTCACCGACTACTACTTGCTTCTCTCTGAGTTGGTTGATATGTTCAACAAATTATTCGGATGGCAAATTTTCTTTGCTACTGAAAATATCATTGTCCTACTTTTGGACATTTCGAATAGTCTGATGCTCTTTATGGACCATTCCCAAAAATTACCCGAGGCCAATAACAATTTCAAGACCATATTTTGTCTCATATCGATGTCTACCCTGTTGATAGTAAGTTAAAGTTTACGAAATGTAATTATTGGTAAGTGCTTCTTGTTTTGTTTCAGATATTCCATTCGAGAGTGATTCTTCATTGCGAAGACGTCAATAAAGAATCGAGACAAACTTTAACAATTTGTTACAATTTGCAACAAACTGTAGGGCCTGATTCAGAAGAAAGAAAGGAACTAATCATTTTGAGCGAAGTTGTCACTCTATTAAAAACTAGAACGAATGCCGCTGGTTTCTACTACATGGACCGAGGGCTACTCAGTAGAGTATTTGCTTATATATTCTCCTATACTATTGTCTTAGTTCAGTTCAACAAACAGCCTGTTTCTACAGACTGAAATTCACAGATATAGTATTGATAAGTGATTCAAATAAACACCTGTTCGATTTCATCGTTTAATTAAATCATTCACTTAATCCTAGAAATTAAAATGAACACTACAAATGAAACTTTCCCAGAATATTTCACTGGGTCACTAAAAATCTATATAGCTGAACTGGATGAGCACAACGATATATGTTCCAACATAATTAAATACCGAGAATATGAGGGAAAAGTCGACATCAAAGAAGCCAGCTGCGGATATTTTCGAATCTTTCCCACTGACTTGTCTCGCCAAATTCAGCAACTCTTGTCTTTCCTTCGACGACTGAGGCAGGAGATGTTGTAGTTTACAACAAAGGTTGATAACTGAAGTCGCCTCTTCCTTCAGGAGACCACAAGCGGACGTTACGAACGAATTAAAAATCTATAAATCAAAAGTTATCAATAATTATCGAAATTTCATATACAGATCTACGCACCAAGAAAATTAAAAATTTGCTCGTATTATACGCAACAATTTCGAGGTTCAACTGATTCATTTCTCCAGCAATTAGCAATCTATTCAAACAGGACAATATTACTAAAACAGTTGAAACATTGAACAGTAATATAATCATTCCGAATATTCTGTTGCAAATTTCCACGCACTCGAAAAGAATATTCACCATCTTAGAGGCTTCCAACAATTTCTTCAGAGAATCATCTTTTGTGATGGTAACTGAAGATGTGACACTTTCGATTGGTTTATGCAATGGAAAGAGTTCAATTTCCTGTATGTTCAGAGACGAACTTAGAAAACCCTTCAGCACAACAAAATCTTTCCTCAAAAGTAAAACAGTATTATAGATAACAACGGTGTTAAGGAAAACGTAGTAATACAAAAGGTCTTGGATAGTAGACGTGATAATTTCGGGGAATTTTTCTTCTGTAGTTCCATCGTTGATGAAATTCCTGCAATAAATCAAAGCTACAGTTTGCATACGTTTGCATTTCCACCATCTTGTTTATTAGGCTAATTATTCAGCATTTCAATATGTGATAAAAATAATATAATAGTACTCCCCTCATTAACACTCGGAGAGTGTAATGGTAATGGTAATGGTAAGTATGGATGGTGACTGATGCGCTGCGACCTAATTAGATCTATTGTGCCCCATCTTCTTCTGCTATTTCATGGTGTTCTCGTTTACAGCAGCCCCTCAAGCCCCAATTCCTTGAGGAATTTAAGGATTTTGAGGGGGTTTATACGTAGTATTTCTCCCACAGTCAGCTGGTGTGATCCCAGTGTATTCAATCTCTTGTGATGTACAGCATAATACTCCATCAATATATGGTGTGGTGTTTCTGGATGTTCCCCACAGAATCTGCAGGAGCTGTTCTCCTCTAAGCCTAGCTTCCTTAGGTGTTCTTTGAGTCTGCAGTGCCCCGTCAGAAATCCCGTGATTGTCTTTAGACTAGTTTTGCTGAGGTTAATCAGTGTCTTCGATCTTGCTCGGTTGAAGTTGCCGAGGAGATCTTTGGCCTGCCTTAGCCCTGGAAGTCTTTTCCAGTATGTTGCCCTCATTGCTTCTTCACTTTTATTGAGTAATTCTTGGAAATAAGATTTTCCAAGTCCACAGAATGGTTCTGGCCCGATCAGTGGCGTTGTTGCCCCTTTTCGTGCCAGGGTATCAGCTTGTTCATTGCCCTCCACTCCGACGTGCCCCGACACCCAGAGAAGGATCACCTTGTTGTTCCTGCCTAGATCTTTAAGTTTGTCTAGACATTCCCAGACCATCTTTGAGTTGATGTTATATGAGCTCAACGCTTTGATGGCTGCTTGACTATCGGAGAGGATTGCGATTTCCTTGTTCCGGCATTTCCTGAAGAGGTTGAATTGAATGCACCTTTCTATGGCGTGAATTTCAGCTTGAAAAATACTGGGAAACTGGCCCATAGGTTCGAAATATTTGGTGCGAGGCCGAAAGACTCCAGCTCTAGTTCCGTCGGGAGTTTTGGACCCGTCCGTGTACCATGTTATGGTATTCTTTTCCAGTGCTCGAATAGATTCTATGCTCCATCCACTCTTAGTATTTAATTCCATTCGAAAAAAATTCTCGAAACTAAATTTCTCTCAGAGAGTGTACACAAGCCTGTGCAGGTAGAGGACGGCTATTATTATCGTTCTCCGTGGCGCTCCAGGGCGACCTACTGATGTTTGGTGGTGTATTCACTTTTTAGCTGTAGGAAAATCCGGAAAACCCACAACACCAACCCGGGTGGTCGGTGCGTACTTCATGCTAACACCAGACGTCGAGATTGGCATCCAGGCAACTCACATCACACTTGCTTTTTAACAAGGCATGTGGCCGCTTAAGAGACCAGAGCACTTGAGACAAAAGATTCTTGCGTACTGAGGCCTCGAACTTCTGTCTGATGCGAGCCAGAAGCTCCACTGCCAGATACCTTATTAGCTAAAAAACACACTGACCGACCAGGACCGTCTGGCAATGACCAAAAACTGAAAGGGATCAATAAGCTCACACTAATCTACCAAAATTTTCAGCAAATTGGAATTTCAAACATGGTCTTTGAAAACCGGTCGAGGACGATCATTCAGTGTGAGTTGTCCGATAAGTGTATTCTGTTGGAAATTTTTGTCGTAGTTGAACGGTCGCGGACGGTCGGTCATAATTGCTCAGTATGCTGGCTGCCTCAGTCTCTGAGCTACTAACTCCTACTACTACTACTATACTATATTCCTATATATGGCGAATTCAAGATTACCTACATATATTCACTTACCTATACTGATCCAGAACCACTGTCGTCATGATTGCGATATGTCCGAAAAAAATCTCCAGTATGAAGTATGTTGGCCTTCGCCACAATTTTTCCGTTTGCAATTTGCTCCTCAGAATATTTTGTATTTTTATGTAATGTGACCACCGTTCTCTGTTCCAAAACGTGTTTCCGACAATAGAAATAACACAGATTAGTGTGAGAGACGTATGCACCGATATTGATAAGATCATACTCGATGTCCGAGCTATTTTGTATGTTGTTTGAGAACGAAGAACTTCAAGATAAACGTATCCGGACAACATAAGAACAGATAAAAATATTGAATAAATTTTTTTGGGTGTACCGAATTTCTGTTCACCGGCGGAAAAAGGAAGATATAATCCGAAAAATGTTAGTAAGTAAGAAAATAAACACAAACATTTCATATACCAACGTGGACAAAGCATGATCGATACAGTAAAAATAGTTATCAGGTCTCGATTGAAGGATTCGGGTGAAAATTGCGTGTCTGATGAATTGATGGTATCTTTAATTAGCATATTGTTTGGATATATCCTTTCTTTACACGACACATTGAATTGGGTACGATAAAATCGAGTCGATTTACAGAATGTTTCACATTGTTAAACTAAAATATCGAAATCTGAGAAGAAATTGACATATACTAATATAAGTGGATAATGCAATATATGGTGACATACATATTGTAATGATTCTGATATCGGACCTGACTGCCTATTATTCGACCTTGATTTGTTGACAGCGAAGGAATTATCTCATCTCAGCTTGTTAACGATACACCCAAGACTCATCGCTCTATTCGCATCGATAATGTAGGGGAGCCATCTGAACCAGACTATACGGTGACTCGATAGTTCGAAAATGGTAAAAAGAATGAGTTTGCGGGTATATAGCAAATTATAGTTAAGTGTATTATCATTACAATATATTAAAACAAATGAGGCACTGAAACGAAAGTAATAATGCGAAAGGATGACGGGGTATGTTCAATATTGTACCACCGTCGACACGGAAACAAAATACTTAGCGATAATACAGATATATCTCCTATATACACAACAGGACACATCATACAGAACAAAATCAATATTCAACAAAGATACAACCGAAACAAAGCCGACTGGTCTAAATTTAAACACTTGTCTAAGACAACACCGACAGATCACACAAGGGCCAGTAGAAGTTATGGCAAAGAGCGCGCAAGAATTATGCGAGGAGGTAAGCGAAAAAGCTATTCTTAAGAAGGAAAATTGGCAGCTCAAAAACCAGGTACGGTAGAACGATCAGCTCAACACATTAAAAAGCAACACCAACTAATAGGGAAGAACAATTTGGCGGGAGACAGAAAAAAATAACTAAAATGACCCAATTACGAAGCAGCAAGAAGAAACTATAAGAATAAAATGAAGGAAACAAAAAAGACGTCGACAAAAGGGAGTATATCACGCAGAAGGAGGAAACAGACTCGTGGGGTATTGCATAATGGATACTAATGAACTATTATAACAGACTCACATACCACATGAAAAATTGACAAAAAACAATTTGGCTTCGGGAAGGTACACTCGACTACATATGCAATATAGAACACGATAAGTACGATACAATAAAACAAGAAACAATAATTGTACACATATATGATCAAACTTGGCATCACGAACGACTTTAACATAACATGAACACCAAACATAAAACAAATAATGCACAACGGACACTCAATAGAGCAATCGGAGACGAGTCAAAAGTCATGCTTTTGCCGATGACCAGTGGTACAGATACAAGATGGTTAAGGACTTGGGAAGTGAAATGCAGGCATTGGGCAAAGAAATATTCCGAAATTAAACGCAGCGAACGGAGACAATTTTCGTCACAGGAAATAACGATAACACAGCACTCATGAACTCCGAAACCATCAATTACCTGGGCTTACCGATACCCAAGAAAATATGCTGTGGATTGAACACATAAAACGTACACATACTAAGACATTGCACAGCCAACTCTTGTTTGTGGCTGGAGGGAAATGGAAAACCAAAAACGAAATTCTTGCAATCATTTTTGAAAATGCAATTAAACCCTCCGTAGGTCGCGCGAATTTTAAAAATTCAATAAGTCGCTCCGGTCTCCCTATATTTTGATAGTTACTTTTGCACAACTATCTTCAAAGTTCGATAAAAAACAGTATATTCCATTTCGGTTATTTATTACATACAATACATATATATATATACACATGTTTGAGAAATATAAAAAAAAATATTCTGGTTTGCTACTATCCTGAAAGATTTTTTTTTTAATATGATAACTGAAAATAACATAGGTTCTTTGTCAAATACATACAGAGGGTCTTTCCGAAATTGGAGCAATAAATAAAATGGGGTGTTCTATGAGACATGACACAATAAAAAGCATTTACCTTTTTTTCTTAAACACTTGGAAAATCTCCCAAAAATAGACTCATTCACTCACGATTGTTTGGGAAGCACTGGTTTCATTCATCAGTTCATATCTTCTGGTATTGTGATTTGTTGTTAAAAAAAAAAAAATAAAATTGTTATTTCCTCAAAAGTCTTCGAAAGACTTGTCCGAGCTAGGGAAGACGCAGCTCTTGCCTTTCAACGTGTGATGCCATGCATTACTCGTATTCCCACACCATTATTGCCAGTTTATTATTATTTCGCAAAACCTTGCCAGTTATTACATTATTTGGCTTCGAAGTGAACCGAAATAAAAACACTGAATTAAATCAAAATGAGGGTAATGAGGCATGCTCATTTCATAACAGAGGATTAAAAAGTTACTGAAAATAAACGGAATTTGATTTCACAACAGGTGATCGAAATGACCGCCACCATACTTTCTCAGAGTCTCGCACGACGAAGTAACGAGTCGCAAGCACGCTGAAAACTACCTTGTTGTCGCATCTGTTGAATGGCGTTGTTATTTTACCTAGGTTCCAACTACCTACCTAATTGCTTAGAAATTATTATCCGATTGAAATATCGAGTTCCTGGAAAAGTACCGTGATTGCAAATAACATGTGCGTAATACCTAAGAACACTGACATTTTCATAGTGGTGAATCCAATAGGAATTGTCAGAATTTCTAGATGTAGTGATGTAGGTGAAGACAATACGAATGCAGTCGAATATCGAAACACAACAAGAATATAGGTGCCTACCTACATAAAACGTATGAATTCGTCAAACGATTTAGCTAAAATTCATCTTTGATATGCACGTAAAAAATTCACAAATATCCTAATGAATGCAAGGCGCGATATGATCGAAGAATAATATACGACTCTAAATCGATTAGCTCGCGAGCTATGCCCTTAAAGTGAAATTGATGAGGGCCAACTCAGCGACCCCCAAAGCTCCGAGTACCTGCGTTTCCTTAAAGGGGAACTATAATAATAATAATGAAGATTGTTGCGGTCGAGGCCAAGCCAACTCAGCGTCCCTCAAAGCCCTGAGTTCCTACCGTTAGGCTTACCATCAAAACCGACCTAATTTGGATACGCCAAATCAGCACCACCATTTTATTGTCCAATGGTGGGGCCGTATGATTTCACATACTACTGGCTCTGCAGTGTCAGTACCCGAGCAGATTTAACGCTGCTCACCCGCCAAGGCCCCAAGGAAACCAACCCTGAGCCCATAGGGCAGGAACACAGGGAGTCTCTACCGTAGTACGGTATTGTCTTTACTATCCTGGAACCCACGCCCCCTGGAGGCCAAACCCATGTGGAGGGGCATCAAGTGTCCTTGATGGGGCCGGTCCCCCTCCCTCCAGGTACTCATGACACTCCATGTCAGTCAGATTCCTCTAAGTGTGATGAGTAACCGTCTGTAGTAGTTTCCACAAACTATACATACCCATGTTAGACTAGATCACTCTAATCAACGTTTGATGGGTAACCGTTCGTGACCAGTTACGGGCACTACCATGTTTGGACTCGTTTGGCTTTTAACCAGGCGGCATGTGCCGCGCTGGAGTCACCGCGAGGCCACCTTAAAGGGGAACTGTTCGAGAAAAAATATCGTTTACTTTATCATACCACCTTCAACATTTAACGTCGACAACATTGTCAAAGTTATTTATTTCGCGCCGGCCTTTTTTGTCACCGCTTCGGTTACATCTATTAGGGGCCGTTGATCTCTGGCCAGAGTTTTCCCAAAAGTTTTCCAAAGTTTGCCGAAAACTTCAAAGTCCGCAATATTTTCCAAAATACCGTTTTTTCTATAAAAATGTATTCTTTCATTCCGCTTTAATTTTTTGTTTGCTCTTGCCCATTTCATTTACTGCTCCAATTTCGGAAAAGATATAAGTAGTAGAAAATGTCACTGGGAAATATTTTCCTGGCTGTCTCATCAGATGGGAATAAGATGTTCCAGACACAAATTTTTGCATTGAAAATATTACTGTGACTATTACGTACCCACAAATAATAATGTCTCATCACTAATTTCTCGAGAAGTACTTGCATTATCGTCAGATATGACTTGTTCGTTGTCAGATTCGTGAGGTTGCATTTCTTCATGCATGATCTGAATCTATACCATCCGAATAATTATCATACTAAATGACTTGAACCTTTTCAGACTCTTTTAAGAGCTTTTGTAGCCTTTTTTGTTCTTGCTCATAACTGTACATATTAAAAATGTATCCTATTATGGAAAATTCGGTAAATATTGGAAAAAAAAATAATTCACCTCCACTAAAAATATATTGATAGGTCGCGCCGGAATAACAGACCATATAAGTCACGGTGGAATCACAGACCGCACGATGAGGTATCTTGACCACGTTTGCACTGATGACTGATGCCTATAGATCTGACGCATACTAAATGACTTCAGCCTGTTCAGACTCTTCTTAGAGCATTTGTAGCCTTTTCTGTTCTTGCTCACAACGGTTCATACTGAAAATTTAATCTATTATGGAAAATTCCGTAAATATTTTGAAAAAAAAAAAAACAATTTACCTTGATTAAAAATATATTGATAAGTCGCGCCGGAATAACAGACCATATACGAGTTAAGTCACGATGGAATCACAGACCGCACGATGAGGTATCTTGACCACGTTTGCACTGATGATGCCTAAAGATTTGGCGCATGTCCATTACAAGTTGAAAGGGATAGGTAATTTCGGTTAGTTTGAAAACTCGATTTATGTGGTCTCATACAGACCATGGCGCGACCTACAGAGGGTTAAGTAAATAATTCTATATGGAGCGAATACATATGGGGATATATAGAACCCATGACACGATAATTCAAAGGCATATCATAATTATGTAAAGACATTTCTTGTTGGCCATAACGAAGGCATACAGAACGACAGCAACAGTCACTCTACACTATAACTGGCATTTCGCCAACACAAATAGAGACCAACATAATTCAGAATTCACACACTTCCAAACATACAGAAAAGATATAGAACACAAAAATCAGACACACAGATAGAACACATCCGGCAAAATCACACAGAGGAACACAAGGAGGAACACCAGGAAATTCACAGAGCCTATAGAGCGGTCAGCAATCAGCATAGAGGAGCACTTGACCTGAATAAACCAGGAGAATAGAATACACGATGGACCAAACATATGACACCTAACTACTGGCTACACTAAGAGCTCTGTTCCGAAAGGGTTCTACATCAAACAGATACACAACAAATACAGTAACAACAAAAACATATTCAAGAGAGGCTGGATAGATCACTTACATAAAACACACCACAAGACCACACGAAGATATAAAGAGAGCAGAGAGAAAAAAGCACACATCAGGGATATACAGATACAGAGAACACCTATAAGTTCAAACACGAAAAACACAAATATCGTAGCACTATGGCAAACACACAGGGACAATTCGAACAAAGAACGCACAACCCACAGCATCTTCTCAAGGGTACACAAGGAGTTACTAGATATAACATGGAAGATCACATAACTGGTTATGGGTCATGGCTACCCGCAGGCCTACCATAAAAGGTTTGATCTCAGGACATGAAGCGAAGTGGTCGTGGTGTTAGAGCATTTGCCTCTCACCCTGGCGGCCTGGGTTCAATCCCCACTACCTTCCACTGAGCTAAGGTGGTTCGTAATCCATTTGTATAGGTCCGTACAAACAGTTGACCAGAAACCCTCTGTCCAAGATGGTTTCAGAAGTGAAAGCCACCCTAAACGAATACAAGACAACCAGGCTTGAGCATTAAAAATTCACTATAATTTATCAAAAATATAAAACTGGAAGCAGTGATCTCATTTCGATCAAGTTCTTTGTTTGCAAGTGTACCGATACCGAAAACCTTGAAATATTTGAGAGAGTTACTGCTGACCAACGGTTTCAGAAACGAAATAGAGAGTATTTATTCAAGTCTCGTCGGACTTTGCATGAAGCAGAATTGCTTTCAGTTTAATAACTGATTTTACGAACAACTCGAAGGTAAAGCAATGGGTAACCCTCTGTCTCCCTTCCTAGCCAATTTTTTCATGAATCGGTTTGAGATTGTTGCAAGAGAGAGCTTTGACTATCTTTTTAGGGTTTGAGTAAGGTATGTTGACAACGTGTTCGCTATCTTTGATACCAAACAGGCTGACGTTGACAGTTTTGTTTGAGAATTTAATAGCCAATTTCAAACCATTTCATTCACATATGAAACCGAAAACAAAGAACATTTGCCACTTTTAGATGTTTTAGTAATTAGAAGCGACCCAAATCAGCTTGAGTTTCCATTCCGCAAGGAGGGATTTAACAGTCGGAAAATAATTATTAGAGAGGTAGCTGAACTGAACGGTTATTCTGTAGATTTACTGATGTACACTGATTAGGAAGCATAGATATTCAAAAAATCCTCCGTGACTCTTCGACTTTTCAAAAAAAGGAAAACCTTCTGAAATATATCGTTATCCCGTACGAACCTCGAGTTACTCGAAGTTTCGACAGTGATATGAAGGTGGTATATAAAGACTTGTATAAGCTACAAAAGATCCAGGGTACTCCCAAGGGTAAGACAGAAGAAAAAGAAAAGTCGGGGATTTAGGAAATTAGCTGCAATGAATGCGAGAGGTATGTGGGCCAAACTAGAAGGGCCTTGAAAGTACGGTTCAAGGAGCACATTGCTCATTAAAAAAAATCGAGTGTGGCCCAACATGATATGGTGATATTGACGTTGTTTTGGTGTTCTGGGTATGTATATAGTTTCCATTTCTTTAGAAAACAAATTTTGTGTATTTTCAATAACAGAAATTCAAATTGTCAGATAGTGAAGTGTGAAGTTTCACAACTAAATGACAATAATAGTCGTGACCGCCAAAATTTCATTTGGATTTTTTGTTTATACCAAACTACGTGTAAGTTGCAAAAAAAATATTTTGAAATTAATATGCTCTCTCTAACCGAAGATTTATCAAATATAGAAAGTTTAAATTTTTTTTGGGTGGAGGTATTACTAGATCCCCCATCCCTCGACGAAGTCCCCACTATTCACGTCAGTTACCAGGCTGGGATAACGCGGATCTCTACGTAGTGGAGAAAGAGCTGGAATACAGCGCCTTGTGGCAGCTAGAGCTAGAGACAGAAACTTCAAACTGTCAGATTGTACAATCGGTTGACAAGTTGACATGCTGACGACAGTTTATGTATACTTCAAGTTTGTTATGTGTTATGTTTATTGGTTATGTATGTTTGAATTATTGTTTGAAAATAAACATCAGATTAATTCAACTTTATAATAAATCAGTCTACTATATACTGAATTGATGAACCTGAAATCCTGATATCGACAAAAGAGTCAATGTCTTCCACCGATCGATTAAAGCAGCGAAAAAATACGAAAGACAGAGAGAAACGAAAATCTCAAACTGGTGTGAACGAAAATAGCTCGAATGATAAAGCATCTTCATCAAAAGTATGTAGGTAATGTAAATTGTGGAAGATTACTTTTTAAATAAAATCTTGCAGGATTCCAGGCAATATGCTGGCATCAGTTCTGAATCAATATGTTTGTATGCAGAACAGTCCTCTTATGAACATTTATCAGAGGAAATCTGTAATACTTTGGCAGAAGATATAAATTACAAACTACGGTATATTATTCATGTAAGAATTTTGACAAACAAACATGTAATCTATTTTGGCTTAATGTTATGTTTCTAGGAGGCTCTATTGAAATCTCGTATCTCTGGTAGAAATGTAATCATATCTCAAGACATTGAAGAAACATTCAAAAATCTGTCTATCGAGAAAGTTTATGGAGCCCCTTCTAGCCTCAATTGGGTACCTTCGGGTGATGTTGGTGATCAAAACTTCCTGTACTTGAACGTAAGTGATACAAAACATTCTTGCAAAATTTCCATGTAGATGAAATTTTGCATATTTCAAATAAAAAGTATACTGAACTAAAATTTATTTGATTTCAGGATGCAGAAATAAATTTGATAGAGCTAGCCGAAGAAGAAAATACATATGCTCAACACGGGAAAGTATTACTAACTAAAAAATGGCTCCCAGACCCTGATGTAGTTGAGCCTAGCCAAGCACTGAAAAATTACTTTGTTACTGTCTGCCAAACTGTTATAAGTAATGATGAAGAGTTACAAAAGATGGCATTGAAAGACATAAGTGAGAACCCTCAGATAGGCCCAATAACAGACTGGTTTTATCATTTTGGATACTTTTTACTCATGAAGGATATAACCTATGATTGTTTGACACTGTATGCTTTAGATTTAATCGAAACATTGGAAAATAGCCCCCTTGGCAGTGCTACTGTTTCAACAAAACAGTTGAAGTTACTTGTCAGATTATTATTGCAAAGATTACTTCTTTCACCTACTTCAAGAAATATACTGAGAAACATGTGTTCTACTTTTGCCGTTTTATGTTTGAGGAAACCTTTGAGAGACATGGCTATTGCTAAAATTAATCAAAAATTGGAGGGCCTGCCTCATGATAAGATCCTAGCTGTAATATTGACCATTTATTTTCTTGGGGCTGATGCAATTGAGAAGATATTTATTCCCAATATCACGTACTTTTTGAAATTTGTTGGAGAACAACAAGATTTTGAGATGATACACACAACTCTGGTGAGTCTAGGAAGAATTTTCATTATCCATTAAGTAGTGATTTATTGCTTAATATATGATTTGGTGCACAAGATGATATTTCTTTGCAATAGCTTTGTCTTTTGTCTTTTTTAACATCACTTCTACTACATGAACCAGTGTTGTTATATTCAAAAATGCTCTTTTTCATCATTATCCAATATTGTCGCTAGGAGTGTTATTTACACATCACCGCATGCGTCAAATTCTGTAGTTCTGATTTTTTGCAGACTTGTTTATGATGTTGGCCCAATGAATAATCCAAGTTTGTGATCTCGAGCGCCAAATGCAACTCAAAAATCGAAAATACTGCGAAAAAATCTTTTTTTTTTATTTTGACAATTATAACCCTAAAGGACTAGTTTTTGAAAAATAAATTTTTTGACCTTTTTGAAGTGGACTAAATTCGCTACAATATGATACTAGAACAGTCTCCGTAGACTCAATAGTTTCCGAGATAAGCCTTTCAAAATTTATTATTTTTTTCAAATTTTGCAATTTTTTTGCAATTTTGTCGTTCTGAAATAATTTTGACCCAGATTATACTATAGACCTTTTCATTTAAGCATTTTGGCTATATCGCATGTGCAATAATTCGGAAACAACTTTCACTTGTATTTTTCCTAGAGGGGATTCAAATCATTTTTCGACGAATCAAATGATGAGAATGAATGCCACTTGTCAACAAATATTTCGACAATTCATTGTCGACATTGTCGTTCGTAAGGGTCGGCATTGACTTTTTAGGAATTTTTAAGTGTGAATTCGTGAATTTGAACTTTTTAAACAGTATTAAACTCTTGTCTATGCTTTAAAAGTATATTTTCCAGTTTCCGTCCTGTTAGTTTTTGTGATTGTTTTTATTAAATAATCATGGTTATAAAGTGCATTCATGTGATGTGAAATTCATAAAGGATCACCCGAGATCTTTCCACCGGTAAGTTTTGCTGTTATTTATTATATATTCAATATCCTAAATTTCCATTATTGTAATGGTGTAACGGTAGAGTTTCATTCAAATTCATTATTTTTCACCATTTTCGTAGTTGTTTCCGCAATATACAGAACAAAAGCTAATCGTTTCTTAAATGAAAAGGTCTATTGAAGTCCTGTACTTTCTGATGGGATGTAGAAAAAAAAAGAGAACTGTTAACGATGACGTTTAAGCTAAGCTACGAATAATGAAGTAAAAAAGTAGAAGATGAGTAGAAAAAAGTAGTATTGAAAATCTAAGAATTAAATTAATTTAGCCCTCTTGGAAGGTATTGGGTCATCCTCCATTTCTACATCGGACAGATCATGGCCTTCTGGGATATCTACTACTGCAACATCAGGTATATTGACTTGCTTGCTGATCATCCTTACTGCGATCTCAAACCAACGTGAAATTTTTTACAATAAATGTGGAAGAGCCAAAGCATCAGATGTCATGTATTCCAGCATCGCTTCTTCAAAATCCTCTTTGAAACCAAAGCTTTTCCTCTTCATCCATGTGAGTGGTTGTGACTCGACATCCTGCTTCTTTGGCTTAGGGAAGAAGCAAATGATGTCCATAGGCGAAAAAAATCCTGAAGTTGAAAAGCAAGCTGCGATTTTTCTCGACACCAACTCTACACCTGGAGAGGAGAGCGAGTCATAAGTGCTCTATACGGAGGCAACCCCAACACCCATAACCTTGATGAGCTGCGGTATCAACTATTCGCCAGGGCTGCGACAAAAACCAGCTTTGATCTAACCAGGTTACCTCCAACACGATACTCTGCTCGATTTGACTCCTTGCGGACATACCATCAGGTAAAAATTTGTCAGTAATACACATTACATATCATTCATCATTTTCTATTTTCGTGTACAATCTTCTTATAGGTACAGGCGTGGTTGGAAGTAACACTGAACCCTCTCTCCTAGGGGTGAATATCCACGTCATAAGGCCTCAACCCCAAAATGATGACCAGAGATGGAGCCTGTCTTGCGGATGACTTCTGCAAGAAGGGTTGTGGGAATGCGTGCAGCTGCAGGAAGGCAGGATTCAAATGCTTATCAGTCTGCAGGCACTGCAGCGAGGCTTCTTGTGACAATATACCTGACGTTGCAGTCGTAGATATCCCGACGATCTGTCCGATGTCGAAATGAAGGATGACTTGTGGGCACAAGACGTCGACGATTCATCACCATCCCAAAACGTTGATCCAGATACGGACGAACTTCAACCGGGACCTTCCAAGAGGGCTAAATTCATTTGATTCTTAGATTTTCAATATTACTCAATTTCCTAACAAATAAACTTATTAACTTTTGTTGTACTTATCTTTATTACTTCATTATTCGTAGCTTAGCTTAAATATCATCGTTAAAACTTCACAATTTCTATTTTAACATCCCATCATAAAAGTACAAGACTCAGAAGATAGTGTATAATCAGGGTCAGAATTCATTCAGAACGACAGAATTGCAAAAAATTGCGAAATTCAAAAGAAATTATAAACTTTGAAAGGCTTAATCTCGGAACCTATGGGGTCTACGGAGACCGTTTTAGAATCATATTGTAGCAAATTTAGGGATATAATCTCCAAAATTTTGAAAATAGAAAGATTTTTTTGCGGTTTTTTCAATTTTGAGAAAGTTGCGTTCGGCGCTCGAGGTCACAAACTTGGATTATTCGTTAGGCCAACATCACGAACAAGTCTGCGAAAAATCAGAACTACCGGATTTAACGCATACTATCCCATACTTTCAGGCGACAAATTTACTGGATTATATATGTGTAATACTTTAATAACTGTATAACACTAATGGTGTAATTTTGTTCATGAGTAATGGTGTCAGGAATATATTTTCAGTAAATTCACTCAACTTGTCATGTCAGTATTCCCAGATACATCATTCAAATAATTATCTGACGTTTCTCACGCATCAAGACAAGCATAGACTGGACCATTTTCATCTCCAAGGACTGATCTTTTTTTCCTATCCAAAATATTCTCCGGGCTTCCGTCACCAATAAACTCTGTTTCTATCAATGTTTCGAGTGTTAAAGTCCCGACTTTCTGGTTACTCTTGCTAGTTTCAAATAACTCTCTAATTACCAGTTTATTTTCCTGGACATCAATTTTATTTTCAATGTTTTCAGTTTCAGAAATTTCAATTTTCCAATTTTGTTTCAAATTCTAGTTGTTGTAAATCTTCATTTAATTTGAAATTTTCTTAAATTTCATTTCTTTTACCCTAGACTTTTTTCCTGGTTATTAAATTTTTTAGTTCATTCCATTTTTATTGTATGATTTAAGTTGAATGTATCTGTAACTGATGCACAGCCAATTTTATTTTCTACATCTCCAATTGTCTCTTCTTCTACATTACTGGAATTTGAAGAATTTTTTATAATCTCAATTTTTCAATGTAGACTTATAGCAAAACATTTTTTAATGTTATCTGATTCTTTAGACTTTTTAATGATTTTCTGTTGCTTATTTATTTGAGTGTTGGGACTGGATTTCATTTCAGACTAATTGATTTTTATTCTTTCTTTAGGCTATCTATGGTCTTATATGTAAATTGGATTATAATGATAACCACATTCACAGTTGCTTTCATCAAACATTTGGACATGAACTTGTAATATATTGGCAACCACTGAATTTTAAAATACCAGGTAAGTCTCATTTCTTATTACTGACAAGCTACTCGAAAACTAAAATACTGAAGCTGCCCTAAATAAAACCAAGAAAATGAAACACATTCAGGGGTTATTCCTATTGATTCAACATTTATTTTAGAGCCGGACAAATTTGAAGTGAACTTTGTAGCCATGAAAACACAGCTTTTGAAAACAAGACGGAAAGTGGACTATATCGTACCCTTGGGTAGAGTGAAACCTCTGCTAGAAGATATTTTCGAATTGCCAATAGCTGACTGCAAAGTCAAGAGGAATATTGATGAGCATAAACTACGATGGAAGGATTTAAAAAAAGAAACTCATATAATCATAGGTAAAACAAGTCTGTTGTTGTCAGTATTGAATAAGAAAAAATATAAAATATTACCTAAATGTAATGGTCACTCTCTTTTACGTTATAACTTATGATAATAAATTTTTACCCTGAAGCTTCTAGCAATTTTTTTATTTTGCATTCGCCGTGAAATTTCCTCGGAATAACGTCACATTTTTTTGTCTCCTAGGCTAGATGTTCCCAGAGAAGAGTTTGTTATATTGTTGAGTTCGTTCATGATATCTGAAACAAAATATTCTCGAAAACTTAAAAATACAAAAACACAGAATTCTAAAAAATATCGGCACACCTGAATAAAAACATTATTGGTATTGCATTTAAGAAATACAATGCCTACCTGTCATTTGCAATTCTGAGCAACTGTCATTTTTAATTACTGAACTCATGAAGCTGAGCTTTCGGAGATGGATCAGTCTTGAGAGAGGTACAGATTTTCCTAAAATAAGCTGAACTGAGAAAAGTGAAAGTAACGTTTTTATATTCCAAAATTATTATTGACTGGCCTTTTGTGACCCTAAGTAAGTTTGTTACATCTTGGAGCAATTATTTATGACTAAATATACAGATACCTTTCATCTGATTAATTTTTCTCATGATAGTTGACTCAAAATTATGGAAGCTTTCATTTTTGAAAGAAGTCCGATTCAAAATACTGCGATCTTTCAAGATCTGCTTTCCTCTGCTAATTATGTGGTCTAGAAAAGGATTTCCCACTAAACATTTATCATCTTGTTCTTCAATATGGAGTTCTGAAACTGTAAAAAGGAGTGTTATTGAGCATTCAAGTGTTCTGAAGTTACCTGAGGAACCTGGACTTTTATTTTCGACATCATCTTCTAAAAAACAGTTCCATACATTTTTTATTGTGGTTTGAAGTATCTTGCCTCTTTTCAGTATCCTTAGATTGTTAGTTCTTTCTTCAGGTAACATAAAGGAAGCTGAGCGTAATTCATGTAAAACTGAAAATGTATTTTAATAAGCAATGCCTATTGTCTATTAAAATATAGTCTACACTTTATTTGAACAGTAGGTACCATTTTCAAAATCCTGAAATTCTTTTTCAAGTTTTATAACACTAGATTCCTGTTGTTCTTTCAATATTACATCGATGAACTCTTCCAAAACCATAGATTGCTTCAACAATTTCTTCAAGCTTACTTTATCCAGAAATGAATGACTAGCTTTTACTTTTTCAGAAATATCTTCCAGCAGTTCTTTATTTTCTTCATAAATAACCTATTGTAAAAAATGGATTATAAAATTAAGTTGGCCATCGTTAATTTGTTAAACACAAGATAAAAGTTGCCAAACTATTACTTATGTGAGAGATCCACAGGCCTTTCATAATATAAAGGACACAGTTTTTTCAAAATTTACAGATTTTTGCAAGTGTCAGTCAGTCATTACAAAAATACCATCAAGTGTTCAAATGTATATATAACAAAAGAATTATTTGGGGTACATACCTGACAGAACGCAAATGGATCAATGATCAGAAAAATCAGAGTCTTCAATTTTTTTGCCTGATTTAACCAGTGTTCTTTGAGTAAAAGCGTTTGTTGCATATTGCTTAGAGATGGATCTTGAAGGAATGAAGTATACAAAGGAACCAATTCAGTTTCTAAAGCTTCCAAACTGGCTAAGCAGCTTTTTATTTTAGTACAATCTGAAATGAAAGACCATTTAGCATTAAAAAAATAAAAAAACTGCATCTAGCAATATGAAACTAGTAGTGTAATAAAAATTCAATAATCTCACTATTGGTACATGTTGAACACGATACTGCAAACAAACCAATCTGCATTATTCTATCGACATGCAAATCATACTCCATGACAAGTGCATCTAGATCATTTAACTTTCCACTATTATTTCTATTGAAACAGAAGCTGTGGATTGACTCTAATGCTATTGTATATTCAGAAAATACGTTCAAGCTCAATTTTAAGACAGCTGTATTGACATGACGTTCTAAGGCACAGAGCTCATTTGAACACGTTTCAACAAATAGATTGATCATAGGTGTGTTGGGAGGTTTTCTATTTATTTCATTAGTAAGACCATCAAGAGCTTCAAGCACCTAAAATAAAAACGAATATTGCAAGATGCCACACATATTTAGAAAATAAAAGTAAAAATACTTCAACACTAAACATTTTCAATTTTCCACTTATCGATTTATTTCAAATATATATTACAGCTCGACTCCGCCCTCGTATAATTTTACAATCTTCCACTAAGGCCACTTGAGCTATTGACATTGCATGGCTGAGAACTTCTTCAAATAAACTCTTTGCTTCATTACAATTGAATAATGCACTGTCTTGTCGGTTTTCATAATCAATTTCATCAATTTTTTGTAGAGCCAAATCCATCCATTTGATAAAACTTCCTGATGTGTCTTTGTTATAATGGGTGTTCAATAAAATTTCTTTAATACCACCCAAATACCAGTTCATTTGTTTCATACAGAAATCTCGAGCAATCTGAAATAAATGAGTTAAAGAAAATCCTCAAGCTTCCTAAAAGAGTATAATTTTTATGACCTTTAGAAGGAAGAAATAGTTTATTGGATTCAATAACTTATTTTGATAGATTTTAGTAACTTCAAAAACAGCAAATCTTTCTTACTGTCAAGTTTTGCTGTTCATCGGCCTCTTTGACAAAAATATTTATTAATAAAGAAAGAGATGTAAGAAGTTGATTTAAATACAGCAACATTTCACCGTTTTCCGATTCACTATCCAACTTTTTCTGTAAGTTCGTTATGAACACCAACAACTTTGTCAAAAAACCACATAGTTCCTGAAATTATAAACTGAAAGTATATCAGAACAGTAAGAATACCAAATGCAATTACTCTAAACCAAGCTAATAAATTATAAGTTTCAAATGAAATATCACTATTCAAAGTCTCCAAAAACTGTGAAACTGTTTGTATTTCTCGTTCTATTGATATTGAAAAATTTTCTCGCCCTATATCCATTTTTTTGTTTCCAATAAATAATTATGTTTGAAAATAACAGTTTTCAACTTTTTAAATTATTTTGAATTTGACGATTGACAGTATTGACAATTGACAGTGACATGACCGTTGCGACATGCTAAAATTCAAATCGACCTGATTTCCATTCGAAATTCGTGAGGGTATGAACAAGCCTTTATTCAATTTTGAATATAATTTTTATGTTTTTGATTTTAATGTTGATAATTTTAGATTTCCTTTCCAACACAAAACAGGTATTGCCCTTATAATTCTGATTACGCCCCACAAACAATCTTATATTTTCAATTCTATGTTGCATTATGTTTTTTCCTAGGATTTTATAGTGGTATGCTTCATGTTTTATTTGTAAGATTGATATCTTAAATCTCAATATTTGAAACTTACTACTTAAAACTTCCATTGCGTTTACAGCCTTTTCTACGTTAGGTTGGTCAGGTCAGGTAACTAGTGGGTTAGATTAGATTGACTAATATACCTGTTAACAATGCTATGATATCGATGTATACGAGATGTAACCTTGAGTACGTACTAAAGATGTACTCATTTTACATCTATGCGATGTACCTAGGATGTAAAGTTGGATACGTGATGTAACCTTAAGTACGTACTACATATATGTACTCATTTTTACATCTATGCGATGTACCTACTTCTCATGGTCATTTGTGTTAAATCAAATTTGAACCGACAGAAAATATCTTTCTTCTAAAATCGGCGTTGAACCTTACCTTCACACTGAATAGGTTTCCTTCAAACTTTCGCAACCATCAATATCAGGAAACGAGATAAGATATATGTTATCCCCTATGCATGGGGTCTTCTTCAAGAACATTGAAGACCTTTGGCTTATCCAGAAACCTGACCTTCGCTTTTCTCAGGTCAAGTGGACTGAAGTCGGAAGACACCATCTTGGCAGCATTATGAATCCCTCGGTTTCCGACTTCAGCTCTCTTGACCTGAGAAAAGCAAATGCCAGGTTTCTGGATAAGCCAAGGTCTTCACTATTTCTTATGCAGCTGTAGGAGCCTTTCACTCTCCGCAGCTTTGACGTGGGCTTTTTGCTGAACGGGTTCCAACTCGTTGACAGAGTTTGGGTTCGTCCATTCAGAGTCGAATACGAGACCGAGTTCATCGGTTGCAAGGGTTGATGCCTTGAAAAGAAATGCTCCAATCCATGCTTTTTCATGATCGCATACTAAGCAGATCTGAACTCCTGATGACTGAAGCCCTGATACTTTTGATCTAAAAAGTAATCTACATACATATACCGGAGCAGAATATGGATATTATCAAAGATGTGGACAAGAAATTTTTTTTGTTGGATTCTGACTCCGATATCAACTTTGAAATGGAAAAAGCAGATCAGTATGTTTTGCAACTTAAGTTGAGAGTTAATAATACACGCTCCTATCGAACTTTGTTCTTACCCGGCAGTTCAGATGACCAGATCTGTTGGAGTTTACGCTGATACTTGCCGCGAAGAGAGTTTTTAACAATAGTTACCTCTTAGTTGTGGCGTTTTTCCACGCATCGTCCTCTTTCGAGGTAAACCACTGATGAAGATCCTTTTCTCCGGAGGCATATAGTTTGTGGTCATCTATGTGAAACAGATGGGTGACCTTATGCCTTCGGTTGCTGGAGGCACCGCTCAGTTATATCTGCGGGTTTTCTGTTGTACAACGGACCATGGCGATAGTGAGATGCAGAAGAGAAGAGGGCTGAAACATGCCTCTTTTAATGATAATCTGCTCTGTTTGGACAGAGCGGCATCAGATATTCAATGCATCTCACTATTTGATCGGGTACCGCAAGACATCTGAGCAAATGCATGATGAGCAGATGATGCATGTTGATTCGATGTTGTTTAAAATGCCATGCGATAAATTGATCCATGTCATTGAAAGTTTACGCTTGTACTGCACACGGAGTCCTGCGTGATATCTGTCGATCATCACGTTCTCCTTGCAGCGAGCAACCCCCTTCTTTGACCATTTTTGCTCATATATCCGTTCATACACCGGATCAACTGCGGAGAGTATTCGCATGTATAAGATACGGCGTGTAAACATCTTATAACATGCGTTCAAGCATGTTATATCGGTCAGTAGTTCTTAGTCTCCGTTTTTGGGGATTAGCGCGGTTCGTCCCTTGACAAACCAATCCGGAATCTGCTGCTCCCCATCTAGCCATGAGTTGAAAACTCATGCTACAGGGAAATTTTTTCCAACAAAAGTTATTTAGCCCATCGGGGCCTGGAGCAGCAAAGTTCTTAGAGCCTTTGTGGGCCTGTCGAACTTCTTCCGGAGTTATTTGATTGCGCAGTTCATTGCGCTTAGGCTGACGAAGCCTCCTGCAGAAAGCTTCGAACTGCGCTAGGGCTGGAGTGTACTATAAGTATACCAGTCAGGCCCTGTCTCCGGAGCTCCGATACAACCGCGGAGGGCGCGCTGGTGTGTCATTAACCCAAGTAAACACTCCCCACTTCTGGACTATTAATTAACAAATTATAAATCAGATAGACAGATGAGTTAAGTGCCTTTTTATTACAATATGTATAAGATGTTGGCAAGTATATAACAAACATTACGAAAAATGTTCCAAAACTGTTCTGCATATAAAGCTATATTATCCAATATCACCCGGGGTGGTGCTGATGTGGGTCAATGGATACACCACCAGAAATCAGTAAGTCGCGCTAATAATAATAGCCATCCTCTACCTGCATAAGATATGCCTTTGGGTACACTCTGCGAGTGTTTATGAGGGATGAGTATTTTATTATTATTATTATTTTGACATTGTTTAGCCACTGTTTATATACTGAGAAGCTCTTAACGATGCAATAGAGTTATGAATGTCGTATTGTAAAGAAAAAAATCAAAATTATTTATATGAATTTTTGGTATCTACCCAACATTTGTGTTCATAACAGACTCCCCGCGTATTCTAGTTATGAATAATATTTTGTAATCACGATTCTTATCAATAATGACCTCTTGCAAGTACAGCTTTCGAATCATGAAGATAAGACATAACATACAACAAAATAACTGATAAGGTCAAAAGCAACAACATCATTATCTGACGGTCTGTTAACAATATGAGGTTGATGTGAAATAACTGACTGCAAACTCTGAACTCAATCTGAACATATTGAAAATAGTGATGACAATAGTTAGACCTGTTAAGTTATTTTTCTCGTGCAGAAATCTCATTACCACGAGAACCATGGCAACGACTTCAGAATTTCTAATCAACGATAAAAAATATTCTTTCTTGAAAGAACTTGGACTTGAGGAGAGGAATCTAGGAGTTTTTGATGGTACCTGGAAGGGTTCTGGAAAGGTAAAATACTAAAATAGTTAACTCTGAATCGGGCATATTAAGAATAAAAGAATCATTCATGTTTGAACCACTTATTAGGGCCGGTTGCATATAAAGCTTTCTGTTAATTTAACGTAGGATTAACACTGCTAACTGGTGATCTAAGGCATGCGTTCAGTCTAACCATTTTCCATATATTTCAATAATTTCTAGTTGAAAATTTGTTATGCGGACCGAAATAGTCCTAACAAGTACGGAAAGAGTACCTTTCCCGCATGCGACTGCCGTTACCTGAACGACGCAAAGCGGAGTTCGGGTAAGCAGTCGAGTGCGAGAGAGTACCTTTCCGTATGAGTTAGGATCAAAATTTTTTCCACAAGCGAATTGAAATAGTTATTATCCTAACAAGTACGGAAAGAGTACTATTCCCGCATGAGACTGCCGTTACCCGAACGACGCAAAGCGGAGTTCGGGTAAGCAGTCGAGTGCGGGATAGTACCTTTCCGTATGAGTAAGGATCAAGATTTTTTCTACAAGAGCATTGAAACATCTTATGTGATGCTCTTGAACAAACTTTCACGTACGGGAATAGTTATTATCCTAACAAGTACGGAAAGAGTACTATTCCCGCATGAGACTGCCGTTACCCGAACGACGCAAAGCGGAGTTCGGGTAAGCAGTCGAGTGCGGGAGAGTACCTTTCCGTATGAGTTAGGATCAAGATTTTTTCTACAAGCGCTTAAAAAAAAATTATGTAACGCTCTTGAACAAACTAGTGCGGGAATAACCCACTTGAAGTGACTTTAGCGTGCGGGAAAATTTTTCCCGCACTAGTGCGGGAATAACCCACTTGAAGTGACTTATTTAGCGTGCGGGAAAATTTTTCCCGCACTAGTGCGGGAATATGACACCTCTCAAACTAAATTGCGTGCGGGAATAGGGCGGAACACGCACGCTTGTAGAAAAAAATTATTACCGCACTAGTGCGGGAAAAACTCACTTGAAGTGACATTAGCGTGCGGGAAAATTTTTCCCACACTAGTGCGGGAATATGACACCTCTCAAACTAAATTGCTTGCGGGAATAGGGCGGAACACGCAAGCTTGTAGAAAAAAAATTATGTAGCACTCTTGAACAAACGTTCGCGTGCGGGAAAAATTTTACCCGCACTAGTGCGGGAATAACTCACTTGAAGTGACTTAAGCGTACGGGAAAATGACATCTCTCAAACTAAATATTGCGTGCGGGTATAGGGTGATTCACGCACGCTTGTAGGAAAAATACTTTTTCATTTCTGCACTGGATTTATTTTTGATTGTGTATCCGATATATTCATAGAAACTGACCCAATTGCAGTATTCTGATATCAATTCGATAAGAGGTATTTGCCGACAGTAATATAGATGCGATTGAAAACGCCATATCAAAAGGCAATTTTTTCAAATGGAAATCTCCCAATTAGAAAATGAGGCTAGTTTTTTTAATACACTATTATCTATGCCGACTTTTAACAGTTTTCCAAATATTGGCAAAATGGGCATCTTTCTGTTTTAAAAAATCACGCATTCATAAGGTCAGCTATTATTTTACTTAAATCTTTTCATTGTTATTGAAAAAATGGACTTTCGATAGTTTTTTCAACCGCATCAATATCACTGTCTGATGAACGCATCGTATATAACTCTAATCGAATTGACGTTTCAGTATTCTGATAAATTATATCTTTTTCTACAAATTCATCGATATTAAAAGATCATGAGCAGCATACAAATTCTTTTTTCGGCAAGTATGCACAAATTTCAACATCAAATTTGAAATATTTCGTAAAACGGTTTCCATTTAAAATGAGGAAATTGGGTACAACCGAGAATCCCAAATTCATGAAAATATTTTAGCCGGATATCCTCCATATCCACGATAGTAAACTACCAATTTTCAAAGTCGACCCACTTATTATAGTTTTCCATATATTGAGCGATGCAGTGACTCAATTCCCTTAGGTAACCCCCGGTATACTATATCGTGTTATTATAGGAATAGATATTACAGCTTCTAACTTCTTCATATTCCCCGTAAATTATTAACAAATTGAAGTAATGTTCGTTACTAAGTCCTAAACGGGACACGATAAAAGCTTTCGATGTAAGTACTTATGCTTTATTAACCTCAAACTTGTCGATTCATCCAAAAAACCTCCTGCATGGTGATTCAGATACCTCTATAATTACCAAGCGGAAATTTTGCTTTGTCCAAGTTTCAACAAAAACCATTTAATTTAGATATAGGTTGTAAGCATAAAGTCCCCATATTTTTAGCGCAGAATCCACTGGCGTTGAAAAAAAGTGTTATGTTACACAATTTTTGAGATAGCCGGATTCTGTGCCAATTTCTGAGCACCCCGTATATATATATATATTATATTAATTTGTTTCCAGAAATTGTTTTTTTTTGTAAAGGGCTGCATCTGTCAAAATTTAAAAAAAATATTAAATATCTGAAAACTGGAGCCCTTTAGACATGATGTTTCGAATACAGTTATATTGAAATTCATCGTAGATTATAAAAATCCGATAAAAAACAGGGTCTACTTCCGGTAAAACCGAAAGTCGTAGAAAACTGAAAATATTTTAACTAAAACGAGCCCATCGGAACACTCCCGTAAACAAATTTACAGAAAAATACTTCCAGTAGTTTCTCGTATAGGTACAATTCGACTCAGCTCATTGTGATATATCCTATATACCTATTGTATTATAGGTTAATGCGGGATACAGATGTACCTTTTTACACTTATGTATTGTAACGATTTCGAGACCGGCCCCGAGACCGGTCCTGATCATCCAATCAGTCAACCTCAAAAGCAAATAACTTGTACTGGCCAACGGACCGCCGAGAACAATGTCGAATAAAATCGTTCACTTCGATACGGTTCTAAGAGCCATCTAGATGAATCGTTCTATACTCCCGAATAATCGAGAGCCGTGGATGGAATCTGCTTGGGAGTATATAAGCTGGATAGCCGAGGGCGACAGGGACAGTCACAGAGAGTAACTAAGATAGTTCCACAGTTCGCGGATAGAGACTGACACAGTAGAAATAAAATAGTGAAGTAAATGTTTTAGTGAATAATTGTTTTAGGTAGTGTTTTAAATAAATTAGAAAAATTAGTTAAGTGCAGTTTTATTACAGTATGGTTGTTTTGTGTAACAAAGCCTCCGGAAAATGGTCTTACTGAAAAATGAAAATGAGATTACAAATCAAGGAGATATTTATGTCAAAAGAATGAATATAATTATTATGTCACACTTCCTACATCCTTACGCCTATCGTTAGTTTTATATTTAATAATCCTCGCCTTTACCAGGTGGTGCAATCCATTTGTCCAAGCAATGGAAAAATTATAGCAGAGGTTCAGCAAGGAACTTTATCCGAATACGACTCCTGTGTGGATGCATCTACAGCTGCTTGGAAGATTTGGGCTGATTTACCTGCTCCCTCCAGAGGAGATGTAGTGAGACAGATTGGTGATGCTTTGAGACGAAATCTCTTACCATTAGGAAAATTGGTATCCATGGAAATGGGTAAGAAGTTCTGTGTGGATAACCTTCATATAAGCAATGCTTTCGATTTCCAACAAGAAAAGTTTTATTCTACTCATTCCGTCAATCTATAAGTTAATTTAATTTCGACCATATTAAAAACGGCATTTCATCAGGAAGAGTAGAAATATAGTTACCCATCATTCTGTTCAGTGACAGAAGTCGCACACCTATATTATATTTTCACCATTCATCTAATCCTTGCAGCTCACTTAGATATCTTAGCCAGAGTTCTAGTTTTTTTTTTCCGAAACTGTGTCTGACTTTTGTCAATCTTCCTCACAATCATGATGGATTTCCACCAGATTTACATAGTTCAAATTTTCTGAGCAATAAGATACGAAATTAAAAAGTATATCTACTGAACCTTCGTGTTTTCAACTCAATATAGAAACAGGACCCATACCAGTGGTAGACCATAGCGATTCATAAGTTACAGATTGGAGTGGATACCAAAACTCTCACCACTCGTACATTGGAGCTGGCTTTTCTCCAACTAATACTTGTGATGAATAAGAGACTGTAGCAGGACAAGTTCGCGATGTAGTGATCTCATTCTATCGCAAAAATTATCCACAGAAAATTGTCCAAGGGGAATCTTGAAGGAAGTTCTGCGAGAGTATATCCTATACATACCACGCGGCGGAACAAAATCACTTTTCTGGAAGTCTGGCAGCAATCGACCTCCCATCATTAAAACCTTTTTCAGTTTAAGAACATCCAGAACTTGGCATTAATT
Organism: Chrysolina americana; assembly: GCA_958502065.1. Lineage (NCBI taxonomy): Eukaryota > Metazoa > Arthropoda > Insecta > Coleoptera > Chrysomelidae > Chrysolina > Chrysolina americana. The sequence goes on from OY293418.1 coordinate 16,334,198, forward strand.
CTCTGAATGATTTATTCTGGGTTGTTTCTACTTCTTTCGTGTCGATTCTTAGTTGTCTTATTTCTTCTCCGCTTTGTTCTGTTCTATTTTCTTCTATCCATTCATTTCTAGATATAGTCAACATAATGATTCGTCTATCTCTGCAGAAGTTGTAAACATTTTACAAGCAATGGCTATTATAGAAATACTATCAAGAAATAATAGATTTTAATTTTTAAATCATTTTTAGAAGCTTTGACGCAGTGTTCGAAGTGACATATACCAATTCAATAAATGAGTCTTTCGGTTACCCATCCAGTATTCGAACAGCGATAAATAGCGCCAAATTTTTCATTAGGGTGGGAGATACTTATTGATGGCCTGTATTCCCCTACTTTACCTTACCAAGCCATTCAAATTTTTTAATAAATAGTTGTTTATTTTCAGGGAAAATTCTGCCTGAAGGCATCGGGGAAGTACAAGAATACATCGACATCTGTGACTATGCTGTGGGATTATCGCGATCTTTGTCAGGCTCAATTTTTCCCTCAGAACGACCTGGACATGTTCTTATGGAAAAATGGAATCCTCTAGGACTTGTTGGAGTCATAACCGCATTCAATTTTCCAATTGCTGTATATGGCTGGAACAGTGCTATTGCTATGGTAAAAATCAATTCAAGCTCATTTATAGGGTTAAATTTGGAACAAAATTTAATTCTCGTCAGAGATGAGTTTCAGAAATAGTAAAAAATGTACATGAATGAACTCGAGGATTACTCATTTCAGGTTTGTGGAGACACAATGCTATGGAAGAGCGCAGAAACCACTTCTTTAGTATCAGTGGCGACTACAAAAATAGTCGCAGATGTACTCGCGAAAAATAACCTTCCAAGTGGCGTGGCAACACTTTGTTGTGGGGGTGCGGAAGTTGGTAAGGCCATGGCTGCTGATAGAAGAATCAAACTGTTATCGTTTACTGGCAGTACACAAATTGGTCAACAGGTAAAGAGATAGAGGTACTGTTATATATCACAAAATATATCCATATTGTCATCATGCTTTCGTGATGGTCAATAACCAATCAGATTGTGAAAATTATGTGATAGCATGAGGGAGGTTTAAATCTGAGCATATTTTTAAAATGTTTTACTTGCAATATATCACACAAATTAACAAGAACGTCATACATTGATGACACATCAGTATTTTATATTTTTTGTTGTACATATTTTTTTACTGCCTTTGAATATTGTAATAAGAATAATTATAATAATAAATGATTTTATTGCAACGCGTACATAATATACATATTACATAAAGTAGGGTGGGATACCAATGAACATGAGTATAATAAATAATCTTTAAAATAATAATATGTATATAGATGCCCGTGCAATACTATAAAAAGCAGAGTTCGCACTTCTGTAACTGCAAAGTCAAGAAGCGGCGCTCTTACACTCAACCTTCTGAAACGAAATGTATTATGTGACACCAGATCAATATAATGAAAAAGAAATACATAAATGAATAATAAAAAATGAAAAAAAATAATATAAGAAAAATATAATAAATCCCTATTAGATCTATCATACAAAGATGATAGAAGAAATAAGCTACCAAATATATAGAAATAAGCCATAGTCCACTGTATATTCATATTCATAATCCAACATTTTCAGTCAAAAGTTTGTCTTTCATTCCTTTCTTAAAATTACCTACAGATAAATGTTTCATATTCGCAGGAAAGGAGTTATAAATTTTTGCTATATGGAATATGAGAAAGAAGATCTGAATGCCGTAGTTTTATGTTTAGGCAAAGATAGAGAATCTTTCCTACGTATATTTATATTATGCACATCCGATCGAAAACTCAATTTATTAAAGAGATAAGGAGGTTTTTTGGCAGTTATTATTTTATGGTAAAAAACACATTGATGAAGTATATATTTTTGTAAGGGTGCATCCATAGGGGGAAAATTCATCAATATCATTTGATTGATTACTGAAAATATCTTGTTGAGATCTACTTTGAATTTCGGAAATTAAAAAAAAAATTCGAAAATAATTCCTGAGAGCGCCCCTGCGTTTGTCATCAAAACTTTTCTATGCAGTAGGAAAAACTGATATTTTTATGGAAATCATTTATTACTGTCATCGATTTCCAGGTTGGGTCAGAAGTTCAGAAAAGATTCGGAAAACATTTGCTGGAACTGGGCGGTAATAATGCTATCTTAGTAGCGGAGGATGCCGATTTAGATATGGTGGTACAGGCTACTGTATTTGCTTGCATTGGAACTGCTGGACAGAGGTGTACTACTACGAGGAGATTGATTCTTCACGAAAAAGTGGGTACTTGGAGACACAAAGCGCTTTTCATAGAATCTCATTATTATTTCATATCATATTATTCTCATACCAAAATTGCTTTCGTGTTCATTTCCAATGAGTAAGTATTCCAAAATTAATTTTTATTTTTATGGTTCGATTTTATGAGAAAAAATACGAGTAATTTAGTTCAACTAAATTATTTGCACTGTCACTATGTCAACTCCCTTCCTTGCTCTGCTCTGCCTTCAAATCCAGTAGACTATTCTCGGTGGGTCACAGGTCTTCTAGAACTCTTCGGCTCTACAACAGCCAAAAAGCACGCGCAAATCGTCGATTGTTGGTTATTATATGACACGTCTAGAGGGGGCCAATCTCGAATCTCCTAGACGTTCGTAACATATTCCCGTGAGCGGCGCGAGCGTCAGAAGCAGAAAGATTCGGTTTTCAGGTAGTTGATGAATCAGCATCAAGCATTAGTTAGGTACTTCAGAGCCACCATCAGGTGATTTTTTTTAATATCCAAATTACGGTGTCTAGAGAGTTTGCAAAACATTACCGTGAGAGCTTGAGTGTTATAACAAGTCTCATGCCAAAAATATAATGTCCATACCAAGAAAATAATTTTTATCGTAATACTGTCATCAGTGAGAAGGATGCGAATGTTTTTTTCAGATGTTTGATTCGAACCACACAATTGCATTTTTTGAAAAATCATTTCAATCTACCTTCTATCTCACATCATTTTAACTATACAGGGTGTTCCCCATATCACCTTTCTTCTCAAAGTGGATAATGGGCGACTTATGTGGAAATATTTATTTCTTTCACTAGTACAAAAAATGTCTTTGTTTTGGCGAATAAAACCTCATGATTGTCCAAACACCCAATTTTGGTACTTTTTATACGAATGACAATATTTTGTTGCTAATAGCAATATAAGACAGTAAAAAAATTGCCCTGGGATGTGAACTCGTGATCATCATGTCGCACCACTAAATTGACACCACTGAGCTATTTGGTATTAATGCACAAAACGAAAATTTTCATCTTAAAGCCATTCCGCTAGCCGCATTTATTTTATGAATCAATATATGTCTGCTGTAATGATAACTTTGAAGCCGTTTTTGTACAGAACAGAAAATACTGGAGGGTCATATGAATCTGGTTGGAAAAATGTGTTTTATTCGATAAAACATAATTATTATGAGCAATCAAGTTGCCTTGAAACTTTGTTGAAATACTATTTGTCAAATATTCTCAAGTATATCATGACAATGTCATAAATTATTGTAACTGTCAACTATTCAAATATTTTTCGAAATGCCGTTTTCCCATCAAGAAAAATGTGATATGTTAGAATCCTACTTGGTTTGACAGAAAAATAGCGTAAGAGCACTCCAACACTACAGCAATTCATTTCCCGATCGTGAATTACCTAATCGGCGTTTTTTTGTTGTGCTTCATCGTCGATTCAGGAATAATGAAAAAGTTTTTGAGAAGAGGAGAACTAAAAAACGTTTTGTAATATCTGAAGATACAGAAATTGACGTTTTATCCTACTTTGAGGTATATCCAAATAATTCCATCAAAGATTTATCTAAATAAATAGCTGTTCCACTGTATGGTATTCAACGATTTCTGAAAACATAAGATTTTAAGACCAGTGCAAACATTAGAATTGGTGATCCTGAGAGACGATTGAGGTTTTGTCGGTGGTTTATGAATAAATGCAGACAAGATCCAAACTTTTATAGAAATAGTATATGGAGCGAAAAGGCTAATTTTTCAAATCATGGGATGTATAATAGAAAGAATTTTCATAATTGAAGTAGACATAATCCATTTCTAGTCCATCTCCACAATCCGCAAAGACGATTTAGTATTATTGTTTGGTGTGGTCTATTTAGAGGCAGAATTATCGGTCCATTTTTCTACCATGATTCTTTGAACAGACCCCGTTACATTAATTTATTAACAAGAGTGTTACAAGAATTTTTCGATAATCTTGACCTGGAGGCTCGTCTGATGATCTATTTTCAGCATGATGGAGCACCAGCACATAATGTCAGTGGCTTAAAAAGAATGCTGCGAGGCTGTTTTGTAAACAGATGGATTTCTATAAATGGTCCTGTTAAGTGGCCCTCTCGTTCACCAGACATGACACCTCTAGATTTTTCTTTTTGGGGATTTCTGAAAAATGAGGTGTACAAAATGAAACATAATAATGTAGATGAACAAAAAAATTATATTGAAACTATCATTAATAGAATTGATGGACGAACTGTGTTATGAATGCCATACGTAGTGTCAATAGAAGGGCCCAAATATGTGTTTAACAAGAAGGCGGTGTTTTTGAACATTTACTCGATATTTTGTAGCGCTTTATCAAATCCGTTTGTTACAAATGTTTCCTATTGATAAAACTGTCTTATTTTCACCTTTACGAAAAATAGTCAAATGAGATTTGTTGTTGAGATGTTATTACGAATCGAAATGCATGAAAAAATATAGGGTGTTCCATTGAAAGAAATATCATTTTATGAAATATGCTGAAAATGCGAGTGTATTTTTTTTTTGTTTTCGGCATCGAGAAGGCCATTAAAAATGCTACTAGTTTGCCCATTTAACCGAATTCGTAGCATCAATAATAACGGAGTTGGCAATGGTGCCGACCTAATTTGGAACACCCTGTATAGGTACTTCAGTAAATACGAAAACACCCAAAAGATGTCAACAGGAAGTGAATAAAGACACAATTTACCTAATAAACAACAAGGATGGAAAAATTTTGAACTTTTGTCTCTTCTTTATCGGGGTCTATGGAGCCAGTAGAAATGATTACAAAATAACGATCGATTCATAAATGTCATACAATATTTTCTATCAAAAAATGGATAAAAATGGACGGATGGATTTTTTTCAGTTATGAAAAATAATCGATATTTACCGATACTATTAGAATAAAATAGTTTGCAAATAGACATATTTACATAGTTTTTTCATGAACATGCTTGATACCTTTTGCATTCGCTCTTCTTAAATATTCTCGGATTACTTCCCCCGAAATTTCAGCTGACAAATTAATGATGCTCTTATATTGAAACGAAATTTCTATAATTTATTCCTGATTATACAGTACATCTACTTCACTGAATCTCATCCAGATGATAGAATAGCGAATGCATGTAAATAAACCCTCTCTCTACTGCTTTATGAACATTTAGTTTGATATTCAAGCTTTCAAAACTAGTATCGCTTTCTTCTTGATTTATATTTCATTTCAGAGCTTATTTTTCGAATGTTCAATGTTTTATCTATTTTTCAGGTATATGATGAAGTCTTACAGAGGCTAAAAAAAGCGTACGCCCAGGTTTTGAACCGAATTGGAGATGCTTTGGAAGAAAATACTCTTGTTGGGCCTCTGCATAGTGAACAATCTTTGCAAAACTATAAAAATACAATCTCTGAAATACAAAAGGAGGGAGGAACTATTGAATTCGGAGGCAAGGTATTAATTTCAATTTTCCTAAAATAATTATTTTTTTAAAACAAATATCTGAGTTTTCACTGAAATGATATGTTATTGTACCAACCCTGAGGCCACGCCTGGCTGCGATATTCACGTTCAGCCTGCTCGGGTGATCTCACCCACGCTTGTTAACGGTACATCCATGACTCATCGTTCTATCCGCATCGGGAACTTACGGAAGTCATCTAAACGAGTCGCGGCTATTCGAGAATGGAAAAAGAATTTAACTTACCGGTATATAAGACGCTCAACATCAGATGGCAGGCAGCGTTGAAGATAGAGTTGAAGATAGAGTTCGAGAGTTCACAAATATACTAATTAGCAACAGTGACTTTGAAATCAATGTTTTAAATATATTATCTTTCAGAAGAGTTAAGTGTATTTTCACTACATTTGGTGTCAGAAGTGGGATGGCGGGGAAGAAAGGCGTCAGACAGTAGTACTCGAGAGCAGGAGATAGAAAGTGCTCCAATAGAAAGTCATGATGGGGTCAGCGGAGGACATCTGGGAGTGATTAAGACCCTCCAGAAACTGCGGCAACGGTTTCACTGGACCAACTGCCAAACTGACGCCAAGAACTGGTGCAGAAAATGTGCTGTATTCACTGCTAACAATGGGCCTCGAACACGACCTAAGGCCCCGATGAGTCAGTACAACGCAGGCAGCCCATTTGAAAGAATCGCCATAATCATCGCTGGCCCATTTCCGCAATCTGAACATCAGTCTACATCCTTGTGGCAATGGATTACTTCAGCAAGTGGGCCGAAGCTTATGCCCTGCCCAACCAAGAAGCCATCACCGTCGCCGACGTCTTGGTGAAAGAGTGGATATGTCGATTCGGTGTTCCGTTCGGAAGCAGTCAAGTGGGGGAAAGTACCTTTCTACAAGCGCATTCCAAACTTAGTTGCGTGCGGGTGAAGGGTGAATCGCGCAAGCTTGTAGCAAAACATTTTCATTGGACTCTAAATAATTTGATCAGACCCACTGTAGACGGAGTTCTTCGGTCTATTCTAAAAGAAGAAATGGTAAAATCACAACAAAAAAGAAATGAAGCGGATACTACAAATAATCTTTAAATTAAATATTTGAGGAAAAAACGAAACCCTTTACTCATAAAGTTTAGTCAGAAACCGAAAATCATGCTGTCAATCATGTGCATGTATATACACGGCTTTAAGCTCATCCAATTGAATAGTTGAGCAATTTAGTTAGAATAACTTCTAGATGTGTTTGTAATGTATTCTACTCAAAACTGCTGGAATTTATAAATGCATTTGATTGTCTGACTTTTTTAGGTATTAGATAAGCCAGGTTTCTTTGTAGAACCCACGATAGTGACCGGTTTAGCACACAACAGTAAACTTGTCCATAACGAATGTTTCGCACCCATAGTTTACGTACTGAAAGCGACAGACATTCAAGAAGCAATATCCTGGAATAACGAAGTTTCTCAAGGTTTATCATCGAGCCTATTTACCCAGAACATCCAAAATATATTCCAGGTAATGAATCATTTTTATTATTATTATTTAAATTAAAAAGTTTTATTGCTGTGTTGGTATGTGGGACTATATGGACTATGTGGTCAAATCTTGTAACTGACTATAGTTCCCCCAACCAATTGCGGTGAGATTTGGTATACTATATAATTTTGATGACAATGCAATAATATATTACCACCAGGGGACTCAAACCCACTGTTTAGGAAAAAAAAATACCAAATTATAAAAAAATCCGAAGGTTTCGAACGTCGAAGTTACAGCGAATAAAATGTCAGTCAGGTGGCTCGGAATCCCTTCTCGTAATAAATTGCAAAAACTCGCGGAAATAAAATCGGAAATCCATAAAGCCAGATAGAGAAAACGTAGAAATTCGGAAAATTTTCCAATGGTTTATCAACGTGGCAAGAACTCACAAAAATAAAACCGAAAAAATACCCAAAAATAGTGAAAAACAGCGGACCACTGCCTAATTTTCCACCGCCGCCCCTTAATTTTGTAATACCTACTGAAATTAATTAATTTCAATGTTTCAGTGGATCGGTCCTAAAGGTTCAGACTGTGGTATAGTGAACGTGAATATCCCTACTTCTGGAGCAGAAATCGGCGGTGCATTCGGCGGTGAGAAAGCTACTGGGGGCGGCAGAGAATCCGGCAGTGATGCTTGGAAACAGTACATGAAAAGGGCAACTATAACTATAAATCATTCCAAACAGCTGCCTTTGGCCCAAGGCATCAAGTTCGAATAGAAGGGTGGATCTTTATATGTTTTTGACTGAATAAACTTTTATATTTTATCGTTTTTCATTATTGAATGAAAACTGCAATAAATTGCAAGAATGTTGAACTGTTTTGATTACTAGCAATGAAAAAGTTATGAAGAAATTTTTCTTCTGCTCTCTCAGGTTTTCGGAACACCCAATTGGATGCTCATCTTGAACTTCTAAGGGCTTGTGCTAGCAGGGGAAAGAGATATTCGGAATTTACAGCAAAATTTGTTGAATTCAAACTTGTTTACTATAATAAACATGAATTTTTCTATACAATAGTTTTTCCTGTAGCACTAGAACTAGAATAGCCAACCTCCACCAGCACCAAATCCTCGAAATTTACGAAATGGTACCTGTTCAAGTTTTTCATAAAATATATTATTTCGTCGCACAATTATACCTTTTCTTCAACAACAATCGAGTATCTGTACAAATTTATGAAATAAACGAAATGGCGCCTGGTCAAGTTTTTCTTTACATATATTATTTCGTCGCACAATTATGCCTTTTCTTCAACAACAATCGAGTATCTCTGTACCAATCCAAGAAATACAGTGCAGCCGTTCAAGTTGTACACACCCTTCATCAATCATCCCAGTTTTCGGCAAAAAGAGCGTCTCATCACATTTTGGTGTCAGGTGTGGGGTCTGGAAACACAGAAATCGAAGTGACAAGCAGAGCGATTCAAACTGACACTGTGGCTCCGGTTACCATGAACCTAGACAATTTGCCATTTTTTAAGACGATTCCATTAAGTAAATAAGACTTCATAAATCCTATCTCTAACGGGAATAGACGCAATTGATACAGTGCAGAAGCAGAAACGTGATAGAGACATCATAGCTCAATTTTCATTTCAACTTCTCGAGTTACAAAAAGCAATCGAACTAGCTGAAGGTGTGATAAGCACTGAGATCATTGATATGTTTGGGACCATTGTGAATATAATGCTAGTTAATGTTGTCCTGATAATGCATGCGGGCTCTCAAAACAATTTATCAAATTAGATTATATCAGTTATGAAATTCACATTATTGTCATAGCAAATAATATAGTTATTGAGACTAGTTAAAGTCCTAGAGGAGGATACTTATCCTTTTCTATAAAAGTGTTCGATCTCCGAACCCTGCGTTCTGTTCCATTTGTGAATTCATTCCTTTGATGCACTACTGGATTTGTAATTCGTTCAGAGACTCTCATTAATGAACTATTTTTCGGATTCTCAAGGCCGAAGTTACTTGAAATGTCAGCAGAAATATTGTAACGAATCTAGAGCCGGACCCGACCGCATAATTCGCTGACCTCGGTTTGTTTGGATGTCGTTCGTTGAATATCCCTCTTCTGACACCAATGTAATGAAAATACTCTTCACTATAGGGCGCTAATTTATTCAACAACAATAAATTTTAATTTATTCATCTGCAAAAAGTGAAAGTATTTCATTTAATCTCTGTTAATATGCCTGCCACTAATATTCCCTGATATTGAGCGTTCGGCTTGTATATCGGTGCAGATCTTTTCTCCGCTCCCGTCCAGAGGGAGCCACCTAGAATAATTCGGAAATCTGGAGTGTTAGAATGCGATCATGTCATGCGAGGTCGACCATCTAAATACAGGCGATCAGGTCCGTTAAACAGGTCTGGCTCCCGCACGTTACCTTATAAACTTTACTGTTTTTTATTTCTATTTGAAGCGAGATGAAAAATGAAACAAAGTGTAACTTCAAAATATATATATTTTTTAAATATACAATTTTAATAATAACTCTAGACCAATGTTTCAAAAAAGTATTAGTCTTGAAGGTTAATGCAAAAAGTGAATTAAAATCTTGCGCACGACTCGAAACAAGATCCCAAAAATATTTCAATTTCATGTCAATATAATAGGCGTTATTCAAAACAGAATTAAATCAGATAGCTTCTAATCATAATAATTGATAAAATTGTATCACACAAGTCAAAAAAATTAATATGCAAACTTATGAAATGTCCTCGAATAGTGTAAATATATATATACATTCATTTTCCTACATTCTAGAGGTGGGTACTCAATTGATTCCTTCTAATTCGTCTTACTTACTAACAACAATCTTTCGATTAAAAATACAAATAAACAGCGATTTTTATTGAAAGCTATAAACTAATGATCCTTTTTTTCCTTCTTTTTCCTTTTTCTCTTCTTGTCTGTTTGAAAGTCCTCATTCTTTCTACATAAGCAAGGTTTGCAGTACCAATTTTCGTTCTCGTCTGGCGGCACTTGAATACCAACACATACCCAATGGTACCAAGCATCACATCCATCGCAACCAATCATCGGTCTACCGTCATCCTGCTGTCCGCAAGCCGGACATATCCATACCTCATTTCCTTGCTCGTCAGTTTTTTTGAATGTCTGCTCAATCTGCGTTAAAACGATAAAATTGTTCATAGTGAAACAAATTTATAGAAAAAAGAAAAACCAAACATATATTACAAAAACGAACAGTAGCAACAGAATATGCAGTTCGATACCTTATTCTGTGTTGAGATATTCAAAAAACTCCACTAAAATTCAATAAACCGAGGAATTTGTTTTACCAAATGTGCCATCTTTATTAAATGCAAGACAAGTGGAATAACACATAATTTAATGAAACACATGTTAAGAACTGCATTATCTGTTACCACCATACAGTCATTACTGCAGGTTGATGAAAGTGACATGATTAGGATTGAGTCTCAACATGAAATTGGAATGAACAAGAGACAGGGTAATGTACTGAATATTCCAGTCAAAAAGACCCCCCTTATAGTAAGAAACTGTTCTAATAACAGTAAGATGTAAGTGACCATCACTACACGAATAATAAAAGGTGTTACTCAAAGTTAACTGGAATTTTTTCCTCAACTCTGTCAAACAACCAAATCGACTACGAACCTTCTTTGGTTTGGGAGGGGGCTTGGGTTTCATCGGAGTCGCGCGTGGTCGACCAGCAGGCTTGGGTGGAGGTGCAGACACAATCTCTTCGGGCGGTGCTTTTTCTACAGGAGGGGGCAGTGGCGATGAAGTCGTTTTGGGTTTAGGTGGACCAGTAACAAGAGCTGAAATTCTAGCCAAGCCACCAGGAGAAGGATCCCTCCTTTTAACCTCTGGAGCAGGCTCGTCATCCTTTTTGACAATCGGTTTGATATTCAGTTTCCGCGTAGCCTCCGGAGTCTCTGGTCGCGGCGAAGGCGAATTGACCTTGAGCAGAATCTTGGGGATGACAGGATTCTCTGCAGGTACAACAACGGGTTCTTTCACATCTTTCTCTTTTTTCTTGATCTTTTTTTCTCGCTTTACCTTCAAATTAAAAAAACCCTCTAATATGTAATTGACAAACGATAAAGGCATTACTGTAGTCCAATAATTGATAAAAAACTTGTTCAAGAACAACAATCAGCAACGGCCCTAGCTATCCGGACAGTATACTTGGACAGTATTGGACAGAAAAATAAATTTATTACAACTGCTTTCAGAAAAGAAACATTCAGTTTGATTGAAATACCTAATTCCTCTGATAATCCCTGAAGAAAATCAACAGAACAGAAACACTCTTGGTTAAAAGATGTCCTTTTTGACTTGATCAGAAATTTTGCCATTAGTTGTGGAAAGCACTTGGAAAGCTATTCTTGTACAACCTTTGAACAGATACCTTCCAAACAGGTATTAGCTACTTATTTGTTTCACTTCCTGGATTATAAGAAGTTGTTAATTTTTGACAGATAAAAAGAAATGAAGTTGATAACTCTTCGATCTGATATATTCTGCACTTTTATACATTTCTGCAAGTATTTATTAGTTTACATCTTTGAAATCTTCTTATTTCAAAACCAGGAGGAATTGCATTCCATCAAATAGAAATTGGCACCAAACGTGTTTTTCCATTTGAAGAAGTTTGGTTATTTGGTTAACACAGAATATCGTTATTTTCAAGAGAAGTACAATCAAAAGGACAAGCGCAATTCTAATACATTTTAATATCTATGTTGCCTGGAATACATCCATATCCCAGGTTTATTTTCATCTAATCAATTCATGAACTTTAGAAATAATTCCTACTCTATTAGCGAGATACCTCATTTGTTTCACTTCCAGGACTAACCTTTTGAAGTTATCAAAGCAAAAACAGAAGTCAAGTTGATAATTCTTCTGCCTTAAATATTTTTAAACATTTTTAGTTAAGTGATGCCAGGGGACAGGCTCCGTGATTGATCACTAAAATTCCGGGGAGTTTAAATGACATGGCAGCTGAATTCAGACCCAACTGAAAATGTGTAAGGAAGTTTTTCAAGCAGCTATCATATTAGCACATCCCCAAGCAACGAGGATGGAGAAGTTATTATTTTTTTTCTTTTTATCGGACTCTACAAGGACAGTATAAAAAATGTGTAAAAATGTTATCAATGATTCTACTCACTTTAGCGTCCTTTTTCAACTCCTTAATTTTCTTCTTCTCTGATTTTTCTTTGACCTTATCTTTCTTGTTCTTCTTCTTAATCTTGTCTTTTTTCTCTTTTTTGTGCTCCTTAACTTTCTTTGGACTCAGACTTAGGTCTTGCGGTACGGGTATTTTAGGGATCGGAGCTGTACTCGAACTGGTCTCGGGAACCTGAATGGGCTGCAGTGGGGGCGGTGGTTGCTGAACTCGCTGGGGAGCTACTTCAACAGGTTTCACAGGTTTGATTTCGACGGGCGGGGGTTCCTTCACCTTTGGAGATATGAGAGGCATGGGATCAATCTGGGGTGGTAAATTTGGAACTACAGAAGGAAAATAGGGGTTCTTTCCGAAATTGGGCATGTTTGCCAAGTGCGAAAAGGGAAACATCGGCGTACTCAGCTGGGGAGGTATCAGGCCAGGCCCACCGAAATTAGCCAAAAACGGGAACGGTAAGTGAGAATTGTGCATTTGGGGCAGGTTCATATGAGCCGGAAGTTGCTGTCTGAGATGATTCAAATGGTGAGCGTCTGGAGTTTTTGGTCGTTCCATGATCATGTCTACCAACTCAGATTCCGTGAAGAATGGTATATGCGGGTTTTTCCTAGGAGGTTTCTTAACTCGATTTACTTTGTTACGGTTATCTTTTCGCTTACGTTTCTCTTTTGGCGGGGCAACGGGGGGACTGTGTGTTATAATTTCTGGCGTCCTCGGAGTGGGAGGAGTGCCAGGCGGTGAACCATTATCAAAATAATGGTCCATTTTCTCCGGGCTCCTATTCATAGGTATAGGTTCTATGGTTATGTCACTCGAAAGGCTTATTTTATTCACGATATCAGAGGGTTCGTCGATTATCACATTCGGAGTGATAGCTCTCGACTCTTTTTTCGCCTTACCCTCTTTCACGTTCGATATCTTCCTCAAAATGTTGATTTTCTTCCTGTCCGGTTCGTTGAAAAGCTTCTCCACTTGCTGCTTGGTCATCTGTGGCACAGGAGAGTGCACTTTGATAGGAACCGGAGTGATTGTGGTGTTGAGTTTCTCGGTTTTAGCTTTAGCGGCCGCGAGGGCCTTATCCAAGTTGTCCCTGATAATTTTTTGCGGCGGTATCGAATTCATTTTCAGCTCGTTCAACCGCGGCGGTAAGAGCGGCGGCTGAGTAGCTGGCGGCGCAGACGAGGACGCATTAGAGGAAGCAGCTGCCGCTGCAGCAGCAGCTTTCTGTTTCATCTTCACCACATCTTTCATCGAAGCGTTCTTCTTGACTACCTTCTCTTCAGAGATTGGTTTGAAGAGTTCTTTACCGAACTTTTCTTTCCGTTTCTCAATTTTCTTCTTTGGGTGCGGATCACCGCCGTTGTGGATTGTGGGAATAAGAGGAGGGAGAGGAGCCTCGACGACGGGAGTAGGAACAGGAGCTTTGGCTTCTGGGAGTTTACCTTCCCTTGCAGGTGAAAGAAATCCCGAAGTTGTCATCATAACGCTGCTTATTTCACGGGTAGGTCTGCTGCCTTCATCTTCTCGTTTGGGCTTGCGAATTTCAGGGGATATGTCTGACGGTTTTTTGAAAGTTGTTGCAGAATTGTAAGTTTCGTCTATGCACTCTTCTTTAACAGGGCTGATTTCCTCCTCTTTTGAATCTGATCCTACCAAGTGAACCAACCTCAAATGAATTGCTTACTACGTGAATAATTGCTAAACTTTTCTTATTATCTGAGTCTCCAACAGGTAAGATAAATAAAGGCTAGGGTAAATTGTATACTCAAGTAATACATATCAAGGCACCTCATTGATCTAACATAAAATATGCCTTCATTCTAAAACAGCTATTGAATGAACAGCAGTTTTTCTTTACACGGAATTTCAGTCCCCACAAATATCTCGGCAAATAATAATAATAGCTTGAATCATTTGACTACCCAACAAACACTTAAGAATAAAAGTTTCAGGAAGCTACCGATGAGAAGAGACAAATCGAGTCTTGCCGAGTGTTCGTGTGTATTTTCATACTATTGTTTAATGTTTAATTATCAATAACATTGGCCTGATATGAGAATTAGCGGATATACACTAGGTAGCTGGATAGTCAATTTCGAGATACCACACTTGCCAGGTTCAAATCCTGATACATTCACAATTTCAATTCTCTTCTTATCCGATGCCCGAATTTCAATGAATTCATCAACAAAAAATGGGAAATCCAGTAGAAAATATATGCTTCAATAATAATAATAAATTTTGTATATTGAACTAGAATTACATTCAATTCAAAAGGCTATATGCTTCATTAAAATAAATAGTCGGATCTCCAAAACTCGGTCATCAATGACATTGACATACTCTAATTTAGTTCTAGGTACAATTCTAACAGTTCTATTAATGAACCAATTTAATATCTTGCAAAAGTGAGTTTTTTTGTGATTTGTAAAATTCGAAAGTTTCAGCTTATTGATTTAGAAATTCCAATAATTTACAAATTAAATAAATGTTATTTTATCTACGTGAAATTCAGGCTTTCCACTAAAAAGTTTCACTTAGTTTTAATATCAGAATATATTTTACGCTTTTAGTACCAAATTCCATCCCCACCTTGAAGTTATCATATTCAGTGATTTTTGTTTTCTTCGATTTTATATTATGTGAACTGTTTTGCTTTGCCTTTGTTTCATTAAGAAAAAGGTCTATAGGTTTAAATGAATAATTTCAGCCAACATTATTATTTTATACCTAAAACGGTAATACAAAAACAAACTCTACGATTTCTAATAATAATAATAATAAATCCAGACTCAGTGGAAATTAGAAAAGTAGTTTTCTTCACTCATTATTAGATGATTCTTGATATAATTTTTAAATGCTGAAATGCTCAGTCATATATCACATTATTTCAGTTGTAAGTCACAATCCATGCATAAAAAAAGTGCCAAATCATAGGTCACCAAACATACAAAATTTTGTGACTGAAATACATCCTTGATCTAAGAGAAATGTTCAATGATTAGGTATTCACTTTCTTCATTTTTTTGGGAAATATTAATGAAAAATTCACAATATCAATCCTCTCAACAGTTCAAAATATAAATCAGTATTACACTAGCCTGAGTTTCCAACGTGTTTTTATTTGTGCCATTATAATATTTTATTAGCCAATAGAATCATCAATAAGTGATATTTAGTTCGGGATACTAGCACAGTGTAATTCAAATATCAGTCGATATTGTTGACATTGAGTTGTATCAGATCAATAGTATTGTCAATAACTTGATATACGAGTATTTATTTGAAGTATTCACAAATGATGAAGTGCAAGAAAACGGAAAGTATGGCTTCCATATACATACCGAAATTCATTTATTTGAATAGGTATTCCATTTATAAAAAAATATATATTTTTTTTAAGATACATTGCCTAGGTTAATAATCTGATTTCATAATAATATATTTGTGGCAACACATGTTCAAAGTAACTATCATACGGATAATATTATTTGTAAAATCATCAATAGCAATAATCTCTCCATTATAAACACTCAAATTATTATTTGCATTCAGGCTGGTAGTAATCAGTATATTCCATACAAGTACTCACCAGGGTAGAGACCTATATCTTTCAATTGTATGTAATAAATTTTAATTTATAAAACTGGTATATCCACTTAACCTATGTAACTATTAGATTTAATGACGTTTTGAAAAACTTTTCCAATCATATCTCTGAGATATGAATGAAAAGCTTGAGAATTTTTATGAAAACGGTGAGGTGATCGGGCAATATTTTGACTTGACAGGTTATTCAACATACCTTCTAAGAGAGGGTACATAGGAGGCATATGCTCATGAATGTAGACAGGTCTGGAGATCACTTCTTTGCTGCCAGGTTTCAAAAAATTAAGGTTGTCCTCCTTAGGCACGGGAAACTTAGGTGCTGGGTTTGCTGGTGGGGCAAAGTTAACATATGTAACATATTCCTCTAATTCAGGTAGATTTATTCCCATTTCTTGGAGTGCTAAGCCAAGATGATCTAAATTGGCTTCAGTTTGTCCAAATTCATTAGCATAATCATTTGTTGTTTTGCTTATTTGTTGTATATAAGATGAAAATATGTCTGTTAACACTTCCAGAGGTGTGGAGTTGATTGAATGCCATCCTATGGTTTGGAGAATCTTTCCTACTGCTATTTTACAATGATCACGGCTGTACTGAGCACTCATTTTGAAGAACTGTTCAAATGTTTATAGTTCAAATCTATAAAAATCAACTTCAATGTCGACAGATTTCTTCTTATGAAATTTATATGAAGACGGCAAATCGTATCTGAGTTCAGCTAAAACCTCGGCCTTGGCACCCAAAGACTTTGCAACTTTCAATACGTGTTGTCTGAAATGAGAATTTTCAATAATCAAAAAGGATTTTACATTGATATGAACCTACCTAGTAGATGTTTTGTGTAATGAATATACAGTATGGTTCGAGAGTCTTAGAGCTGTTTCTAAAAACTTCATATCAATTCCTGCATTATGCTTTGTGCCAAATGGTGGATTCATCAAAACAGTATCGAAAGCATTATTCAGCCTAAAAAATATGTTGTATGTTGTAAATTACATTCAATTCCTCAAAACTTCTACTAACCTTGAAGGCAGATTGCAAAGGATGTCATTCTGTACAACATCTACATTTGTGACTTCATGTTCAACAACGTTTTCTTGAAATATATCAATTGCATCTGCATCTATTTCAAATCCAACAACAAGAGAGGCATCTAACACAGCAGCACCTATTGTCAAAGCTCCACATCCACTTCCCAAATCTGCTACTAGTTTGCCAGCAATGTCACCATATTGGGACTGAAAAGAATAATGACTATGAAATAAAAACAAGACATACGACCTTCTCAACCCAAAGAATAATTTCACTATAGCAAAATAAATAATGATTTGTCCAACATTTTTTCAACGAATATTATAAGAAATAAGAAAAAAAATACCAATAAGTATTTGCAAATGAGTTGACCAGCAGATTTTCGTGTATATAGGATATAATTATATGTATATATCAATAAATCTGCAAATCCATAAAATATTGAACATAACCCATCAATAATTCGAAGATTTTGACATTGACATATCATTAGAGCTCTTCTTCTTCTTTTGAATATGCAAGTAATCACAAAGACACAGATCAACATAACACTTATATCATAAATTATGAGTTCTATGATCAGAGAGAGACCGCGTCGATTTCACAGAACTATATCCCTATATATATCTGGGTCTGGGTAGTTCTGTGGTCGATTAACGAATGCGTGTAATGGTGGGTTCCTAATGCACCTTTTTTGCGTCGCACATTTCAACTGGCAAATTCCCGACGCTATTCGTCAAATAGCCAATCAGAATACGTGACGCGCAAAAAGCTAAAACGACCCTAATAATGATTCGCCCGTTCATAGTCCATAGTCCTCCTGTTCTTGGGCGGTGAGTTGAGGGTTTATAAAAAATAGGTTCAATTGCAACGCAATTGTAGTGTCAATGCTATCGTTTTTACAGTCCATTCGTTTACCGCAGCTTCAAATTGTCGGCGATAATTTGACCATATGAAGTTCAACCGTCGAACTGGGGATTCATAGAAAGCTCTCCAGTTTCAGAACTGACTTTGACGTCTTTCATCCCCTTTTGAACTTCATCCAAGTTCAAACTCCTATCCAGTATTGAATTTTTGTTGACCTGTGGTGTGCACGTCGACGGTACCCATTATTTTTTCTAATCAATTTGCAACACCACAGAGTTCTTATTTCAAGCTTCTTGTGCATTCTAGAAGTTTCCCTTTTAAATTATTTGAATTTTCTAGTATTTCTTTTCAGATTTGTCGAATTCTCTAGAAGTTTGTCTCCTAAATTCGAATTCTCGTGAAGGTCTTCTTCAAAAATTTTGTTGAAGTTCTTCTTTCGAACTCACCGAAATTTATTATAGTTTATCTTCCAGATTCCTTGAATTTTGTTGCAGTTTATAATCCAAGGATTTTTTATTTTTGTCGAGTTTATTCATCAATGAATTCAAATCAACTCCAGAAACTTCGAATAAAAAGGTTTCGGGGTTTTCTCCATCTTGAATAAAATGTTCCGAGTCTTTTTTTGGAGAACGGCCTTCTTTCCAGTAGTTTCCAATTTTCGCTCCCTCAACTCTTACTTCAATTTCGCTACCTTCAAATCCTCCAGGAAAACTTTTCTTGAAAACATTTTACATTGTCTTTTGTGCCTTTGACCAAGATATTAGTCTATTTCGCACAAATTGTGTATCAGTTTATTCATAAAACTGTCCACTTTGCTTACACATATTTGTTTAACGGGTTACTTATATATTTTTGTGCGAAAAAGTCTATCACTTTGTTTTTCACAAAGTGAATGTTTAGCACACAAACACTTATTTATTCCAACACCTCTGTAATACAGATATTTTAAGCTAAGCCAACTCTGTATTGTTTATTGGCCAAGTGTGACTCCATCTCTCTCTCTTTGTAGGTGAAGAGTTGGGTTTCTTATAACTCGTGCCTCTTGATTGATCCGTTGGTGGTGAGCAAACTCGGTGCTAGGGCTCGGGTGTCCTTCATAGTGTATGTACTGGGTTACAGGGTCTTGGATAGGGTTCCTATCGTCTCGGTTTCATCTTCAATTCGTTGGGACTATAGAGACATTCTGGACCTCTTAAACTTTGTCGGGGCGTCGGCTGGGTAGTCCACTGCGGCTATGAAGTTTTTGTGGCTTTCTGCAACCTCGATAACACCCGAATTTTCGACTCTGAATGCATTGCTTTATGGAAAAAAGCTTCAAATCCGGATTTGGGTATTGTGAAAGAACCAGGGTGCGTTCACTATCATATCCGTTCTGGACCTGCTATAGAATTCTCATGTTAGTGGAGGCAGAGGCGTACATCATGACTGACTTAATCATGCTGTTGTAAAGGAGAACTTTGTTCTTAAGGCTGAGTTTACTTTTCATGTTAAAGAGCGGGTAAAGTAAGCAAATTCTTGAGGCAAGTTTCCTCTTGTTCTCGTTAATATGCGAGTCCCAAGTTAGCCTTCCATCTATTGTTAGGCCAGGACACTTGGCCTGCGGCTACCAGTATATTTTTCTTACTGAAATAGATACTCGGCTCTGCGGTGGGCATCTAATGCCTAGACTGACGAATTGTTTTTTTTTCCGAGTTGACATTGATCTCTCAGTTTGAGAACTAGCCTTTGAAGTTGACCACTGCGTTCTACAGGTAGACAACCCCCTGCTTTTGGTTCATTGAACTTGCTAGTAGTGCGATGTTGTCCGCATACAGAGATATTCTGACATTCGCCGTTCGCGGGATGTCGCTCGTGTACATTAGTATAGAGTCGGTGACAGTACTGCGACTTGTAATTTGAGAGGTTCTTTCCTGTTGGAAGGAGTCTATGAATTTTACTAGGCGCTTGGAGAAGCCTAGGTGAGTCCATCTCTGGTCGAGGGTCCTGCATCAATACTCGCAGTCGACTTCTGTTGGACCATTCCAAAAACGACGAGAGAGGTTGCTGATATCTAGAACAGTTCGGAAGAATCGGTGACTCGTCTCAAACGCATCTACGCCCTCGAAGTGTCTTGCTAGCGTCATTCTAGATCATGTCATGTACTGTTTTACAAGTCGAGCGCAATTATTCTCAACAAGCGGTCAGGTCCGGTTCCAGGATTGTTGCACTACACAGTGCGATCAAAAATTACGGATTTGTTTCTTCGAAACAGTTTTTGGATCGTAAAAATCGCAGAATATTGCATTGAGAAAAAAAATAATTTTCGAGGTCAGAAAGCGGTGTTAAGGGCCATTTTGTTGATAACCGAGAATACAAGATAATTATAAAATTACGAGTGTCTCAAAATTCGACGTTTTTCAACCAAGGATGAACATGAAACTGAACATAGAAAGCAAAAGAAAAATGCAGCTTTTATTGGATAAGTAGAACAAACTATTACTCAGTTGATCAAATATGCTTTTATGTTTAGCTCTCTTATGTTCAAAGCAGTCTTCATTGAAGAACATTCAATTTTGAAATCACTTCTGATCAAACCAGATAATTTCACTTGCTATATGAAACTCTCATCTCCATCAAACCGATCAAAACTGTGTGCCTTTGATAGTGAACAATTCCCTTCTTTTGAACCGGAAATACCACCTTGTCATGGGCAACCACAGATAAGAACAGCAATGGATATTATATCTTGTCAGTAACTCGTAACCTAGTATAACATGAATTTCAGTCTAACAGAATTCATATTTGATAGTCATTAGACTTAACTATTGAAATTCACAACACAAACTCTCAGGCATATTTAAGCATTACCGCATCACAACAAATTTGAAACCTGTATCTGCCAAACTATAGAAAAAATGAGGGGGCATAACTCCCTCGTCACCCTTTAGAGTACAGTACAGTAATTCTAATTCCTTCCTCCTATTTGTTCAAGATATGTAATTTCAACTGATAACTGACTATAATACTATTGGTCTGGTTTAAATATGAATTTGTAAAATAGTAGACAGAATGACAATAAACTTGAGACTTCAATGATGTTCTTGATATGTATCAGCAATTGTATTAATGGTATGAGAAAACATCAAACCAGGGGAGAAGTGGGGAATAGTGACAGAAGCACAGGAGAGAACATTATATGAGAAACCCCCCTGTTGACTACTCTCATTCTATATCTGGAAACAAAACCACATTATCAATTACTAAGACAAAATACTATAGAATTCCAAACATAACATTCTTATTGATGAAAAAACATTCAGCAGTGCATGCTTCTTAGGGAATACATATAGAAAAACATTAAGAAATCAACACTTAGAAAGTGGGGTGTCACATTCTAACAATCATGTACATCAGCCCTTGAGTAACTGATATCAGATATTGATGCTGAAAATCCCTAAAGGCTCCACCAATATTCTTCTACCCTTATGATTCTGGAAATAAATTTCCAAAAGATTCTCACCAGTCAGATTAAATAGTGCAGATATGTGAAATATATTATATTTGCATATTCAATAGCAAGAGTAATAAAAAATCGAAAATCTGATTATGCTAGGTATAATAAAGATAGACTACTTCTACCAGATTGAAGTGAACAGACTTTTCACCAAACAACTAGATTCATGATACTTTATAAAAACAAGATTTCGATACTTCATAAAAAACTATAGGCAGTCATATTTTCGATTACTTTTGAAATTTATTCAATTCACAATTACCTGTATAGTGTACAACATATGAGATCCCAAATGAGAGGGTGTAACATATTGTTCGAGCAACACCTTGGGCTTCTCAAATTCAGAAATGCACTGCAGTCGTTCTTCCAAGTGTCTCAGTTTCAAACACGGATACATTAGGACTTCGTTTCGAAACGTGGCAAAACAGGTAAGATGAGGTTACCAAATGATGATTCTTGTGTTATGAAATATCCAGTAGACTGAGAGTTAGCAGTTTGTAAAGCTGTTCTCTGAAGTGAATTCATAGAATGACTGTCAGTACCGGTGACCGTTGTTGTTCCCAACACTGGTAAAGCTGAGGGGCTCAATGTGGATGCCACCCCTTGTTTTAGAAGCAATTGTTTTTTAAGCTGAAGTTCTTCCAAAATTTTGCGGTTAGCTAGTTCTAGTAGAAAGATTGTAATTAGAATTAGTAATGTTTTCTCTTAATATATGATTACCTCTTTGAGCATTTGGTTGCGGAAAAGCCATCAATAATATCAATATACTTGGTGTGGCACTAATACATATATAATTAGTTGCCAATAAATAAATCAAGAGAAATTTGATCCATTAACGTAATGACGATTGATGAAATATAAATATACCATTTATAATTATATTTATCATTTATCCAAAAAACTGAAAAAACAAACCTCACAAATCACAAAAAAACACAGATCACAGAAACTAAGAAGTAACAAGTAAAAGTAACCTTGTTCTGTGATCTGTGAACACAACAACGAACAACGCAAACATACATCATCACAGAACACAATGATTGGTCGAGCAAAATCTGGAATTAAACTGACGCAAAAAAATGAATTTTCTCAGCTTTTTACGTTGCAAAATGTGATGTGATTACATTTCACTGAAAATATGGTAAAATAATCAGTTTTATAGCTGAAGGAAAACCCAGAAAAAACTTGCAACAACATTGACCACAATTATCTGAGATTGGAATTAATTTGATATAGGTACTTTATTTGAAGAACTTCACATTAAAACTAAACTCAATCTTTCAGCAGGGCTTATGGATTTTCTATGTGAATGTTTCTCAATGTGAACTTGGGTCATCATCACAAGTTCACAAAAATTATTATGAGGATTTTGTTTTTAATGTTTTTTGTAATTCCAGGGAATAGTAGATCCTTGTTGCTAAATACTTGTAAAACTAACTAAACAACTTTCCACACTTATCAGAATAAATATATCTCGTAATTCAATATGTCAGTATAAATAATAATACTATTGAAACCATAGATAACGTTAAGTTTCTTGGAGTGTGTTTTGATTCTACATTATCATTTAAAACACACTGCAATAAACTATGATAAAATTTATCGTTTGTATACGACGTCGATGGAGGTGTCTTTATATTGTTGTTGGTGGATATCAAACATGAAACATGATTTAATTCACAGAACATATCGGTATAGGGGATTATTTGAAATTTGGATTAGAATCTAAATATTTGGAAAGAGGAAAGAAAGAGTGGTTAGCACAAATTTTGGGATATTTCAAAGTGGTGCAATTGTTCAATAAAAAATGAATAACCAGAGACAACTAGTATAGCTACTTATTAGAGAAGATATATTGCGCAGGTGGAATACATGAATACTACGATATTCTCAGCACTTATATGTACGTTCAAAAATGATCTATGAAACTATTTGAGACAACAGTGACTCAGAATACTGAGGGACACAAACAACCCGTTTGAGTTACCAGATATTCTTTTTCGGCAAATGTACAGATCGAATAAAGAGGCAGCACAATAATTATTCGAAGAAGTTGTGATGTTCATGTTGCTAGCACAAAGAAACACAGGAACAGCTCCTGTTATCAGGGTGAGATGAAAATAGATGCCATTCATATTTCGAGTGTCATTTGTATGTTCACAGTTTTTTTAGCACATTATTATTTCAAGCGCATGGCAGCTACCAGAAACCTGTAGGATCAGACAGACACAACAGTTCATCTCAACTGAATGTCAGCAGATCTGTTCACGAGGTTGTTGATATATGGCTTTATAACAAGTAACACTTGCAATTATGTGTCCGTGAGGAACGTTGCACAAATAGAAGACAGATATAATTCAATATCCGTAGGGGGAAATAGTTGTTTTCTGTCAGATATTTGCAATTATGTGTCCGTGAGGAACGTTGCACAAATAGAAGATAGATATAATTCAATATCCGTAGGGGGAAATAGTTGTTTTCTGTCAGATATTTGCTTTAATGTCCACTGTGTGGAATTATGTGGAGAGAGAGATGAAATATTTCACACAAAACGCATGAGTATATATGTAGCAAATGTTTAATAATAACAAATAATTGATGAATTTACAGATTTTTTATGGAACATATGAGATACCAGGAATCATATGTAGGATAGATTGCACCCATATAAAAATTATTCCACGTAGTTTTCAGAATCATTAGTTCTCATTTCGTTGAGAAATGCCTGAAATTGGCTCTTAAAGTCGTCTTTTATTCATACCCCGCTGCTTCTTTGTTATCGGTTTGGCTGTAGTCATAGTCAAGTCTGGATGAAAACAATCATTATTTATTACAAATGATATTAAAGTGTTTATTTATGTATGTATATATTTAAACTGTAACCAAATTTCATTCTGACAGCCGACAACTCCGTTCAAACGCGCACACAAGTATCGACAAACGTTTTTGGTCACAGTTAAGACATCAGATCAAGTACCAACATTTACCAAATCCATTAATACTATGTTACCAGATTTTGTTCCAACGACATCGATACTGAATGTATTTTAAGAATTTATCGTTAGGAATGTCTTTGGCGAAAATGTCGTTAGCGCAACGATATATCGTATTCTAACAACAATTTACTGAATAAGCCTCTTAGAGTGCACCCAAAGGCATAGCCTGTGCGGGTAGAGGACGGCCATTTTATTATTTGCCGTGGCGCTCCGGGGCGACTTACTGATGTTTTTGGTGGTGTATTCAGTTTTCAGCTGAAGGAAAACCTGGAAAACCTACAACACTACCACGGGTGGTCGGTGCGCACTTCAAGCTAGCACCAGACGAGACGAGATTGGCATCTAGACAACTCACATCACACTTGATTCACAACAAGGCATGTGGCCACCTAAAGAGACCCGTGTACTTGAGAAAAAAGATTCGCAGAAAAATCGCGAAATTCGCAGGGGTATGGTTTCGCCTTTACAATGAGTTTTTGAAAAAGAAAAGAATGCGTGACACCAGGATGTTTTCGTATGGTTGTAATGTTTTAACGTATCTTTTTAAATATTCGCATGTCCGTAGCGTATACATGCGTGTGCTCTAAATTATTCTTATATCATATTCAATAAATTTTTTGCTGTTTCATTCCATTCGTTTTCATCAATTTAAATTCGGGTAGCTGTATACAAATACAGCCTTCTCAGGGCCAGTTTTTCAATGTAATAAATCTTTTACTTTGAAACCTACTGGACCTATGCTGGGCCCGAGGGCTAATAAGCAGAATAAGCTCGTGAGCAAGTTGTTTTAAGTTCCCAATGCATCTTTTTTGCTGTTCGCGTCACGATTTCTTCACGCCTTTTTCACGCATTTTGATTGGCGATTTGGCGATTTGGCGAATAGCGTCGGGAATTTCCCAATCAGAATGCGTAACGCGCAACGCAAAAAAAACGATGCATTGGGAACTCACCTCAAGTTCTGCGTTTGTTATTTAACAGAAGAGGAAGAAGAAGTAACTTTGACGTTTCTCAATCCAATGTCCAATGTTGATGTCTTGTTTACCATTATAAATGTAAACAGTTTTCCAATATCTTATTGAATTATTAAACAACTATGAGCTCCAGTAAAAATCGATTGAGTATATTAGACAAGCCGTTGAGTAAAGGCAAAGGAGAAGTTTCACTAAGTTGTTTCGCATTGTTATTTTCTGAAGCAGTTCAATATTGCCAGAACAAATCCCAAACTGTACCTGAACTTCAAAACAAGTAAATGTTTTTTGATATTATAAGGAATTTCTTTTCAAATTGACTCAAATTGTAGATTGCATGATCTTGGAAGAACAGTTGGTGTGAAACTCATTGACCTCTATTTCATTCGAGAAAGGGGAGGTAAAAGGGAAATTAAGTTATTGAATATCCTTCTATTTGTGAAGTCAACTTTATGGAAAGTATGTACCTTTAATTGATTCAATATCAAGCAAGCAATCCTCCTATTTATTATCAGGCACTGTTTGGAAAGGAAGCTGATAAACTAGAACACTCCAATGATGACGAGAATACCTATTATTTAATGGAAAAAGACCCACTAGTGAATCGATTCATTTCAGTACCACGTGATAAGAGTAGCTTGAATTGTGCTGTATTCACAGCAGGAATTGTCGAGGCAGTTTTAACAGGAACTGGATTTGTAAGATCTTTCTTTATCAGTTGTAATCTATTTCTTGAGTAATATTTCTCCCATATTTATATTGCAATCGTATTTTTTGATTTCCAGCCAGCAAAAGTCACAGCTCACTGGCATAAAGGAACCACTTATATGGTCAAGTTTGATGAGGCTGTGTTAGCAAGAGACAAGAATTTAGAGGAGAAGTAGTCTGGAAATTGAAAAAATCCCTATTCAAGTGAAT
Source organism: Chrysolina americana (assembly GCA_958502065.1). NCBI lineage: Eukaryota > Metazoa > Arthropoda > Insecta > Coleoptera > Chrysomelidae > Chrysolina > Chrysolina americana. The sequence goes on from OY293418.1 coordinate 16,360,641, forward strand.
TTGAAGCCTGTTGTAAATATTAATGAGCAGACACAATGGCAATAGTAATGCATCTATGCCCATTATATTATGTGATAGGAATAGATAAAATTATTTATTTAGCTAATTTATGATGGATTCAATGAGAATTACTACTTATACTGAAAAAATCTTAAAAATATTTCATGTTCCAAAGTTTGATGTTCGGTATAATTTTTGCATCATTTAAAATGTTTTTGAGAACTGAGTGTTCATAACATAAAATATTTTTTTCATTGTGTTTTAGTTATCTTCGTTGAAACTCCTTTACAATACAATACCCACCATACAATGCAACTCGTTATACATTGTTGGAATGTATTGATAGTACAAATTGATGATCAAATCAGTACAAATAAAAACATAAAGGCAATGAAATAAATCGACATAACCAACTACAAGTAGCTAGCATAAAGTTCTTACTAAAATATTTCACAGAAGTAAATTTTTTATTGATCCAGTAAAAACATTAATATTTTTAACATTGATTATCTTCATTGTTGTATTGATATAGTTTCGTCCTTAGTTTGTGGAATGAAACTATAATGTTAACAGATTAAGTTTGTAATTTCTGAAAAATATTTGAGTAGTGATTTATTATATAAAGGAGAATGTAGATTTTGGTGTAAGATGAGATACAATTATTCAGATGTAAAGCTTCACACAATGCATTATGATACTTATCAGACTAGTCAGGCAGAGCCTCAATGAACTGGCAAAACACAACAAGGTAACACTTGTGTGGGTGCCTGGACACAGAGGAATCGAAGATAATGAAAAAGCAGACCAACTTGCCAGACGAGCTTCTGAACTACCATTCACAGGCCCAGAACCAGTGTTTGGCATCAGCAAAACCCGATGCGGAAACCTAATAAATGAGTGGAAGAAAACAAGACACCAAACATATTGGGACCAAATCGAAGGGCATCGACACAGCACAGCCATGGTGAGGCACTTAAGCCAAACACTGACGGCTGACATTCTCAACCTGAACAGACCTAAGATACGCATACTTACCGGCTTACTAACCGGACATTGCACCCTTAGGAAACACCTGCACACCATGGGAATAAACAGAGAAACCGTGGAGTGCAGACTTTGTGGTGACGAGGAGGAAACAGCCTCTCACATCATCTTCGAATGTGACGCGCTGTACAACAAGCGCTACAGAATATTCGGACAGACCAACCTAGAAATAGGCATGAATCCGAAACACCTAGTGAATAGATTACTAAACCTGATAAAAGATACGGGCCTATTTAACTAGGAACTACTGACGACAGAATACAATAGACCCCAGTTGGTCTCAGTGTTAAGGGTCACCCTCACGGGTAAACCCTGCGTCTGGTTCGTCAGCCTCAAACCAACCAACCAGTCAGGCAGACATGCAAAAGTAAATAAATAAAAAATACAAAAGTCACATTATACAAAACATACAGTGTCTCACTAAGTTGGAACATTATGGAAAACTTTTTTATTATTAATTTTAGGAAAAACAGTTATTCTTCATAAAAAGTTCGGCATGTTCTCAAATCTAAAATGCAAACATCAAATATCAAAATTTTTCAGTCGTATACGCGGTTTGTCAAAAAATATGAATTTTATTCAAGAGCAAAAATTTTCTGGTGACTTTCAACAGAAGACCAAGTTTGTTTATTCTCTTTCATCGGCACGCACTGAATTTACCTCAGCGGTTCAGGAAAGGCCCGAACTTCTACTTGAATTGGGACTGATTCGGGAATCGGGACCTGTGTGGATGGAACACTATTCTTAAACATATCGTTATCGATATAGTTTGAATAGGCAGCCACATAATGCCTTGTTGAAAAGTAATTGTGATGTGAGTTGCCTAGATGCCAACTCTGGCAAGAATTCCTATCCACAACACTTCCCATTAGGCAATCCGCATAGGCCAATCAAAACTCTATTTTAGTTTTGCCTGCGTGATGTGCAATGTAATTTTAGGTTACGTTGAGGATCAACTTGGATATCAAGGTCCAGTTTGGTTAGATTAGATCATGTTCCCTTCTTTTATGGCTTAAAAATTAAAAAAGAAGGTAACAGATCTAACCTAACCAAACTAACCTTGCTATCCAAGTTGAATACTGATGAAGGCTGATACCGCCTTAGCATCGATTCAAATATACCGCCTTGGCCAGGATAGTTCTGATTGGTTCATGCGGATTGCCTATTGGGAAGTGTTGTGGAAAGGAATTGTTGCCCAATTCTGACGTTTTGATGCTTACACAAGTACCGACCATCCAGGGTGGTTTTGTAGGTTTTCCGGGATTCCCTACAGCTGGAAAGTAAATACACGCCACCAAACATCAGTAAGTCGCCCTGAGATAAGTCAAATTCTAAACAAGGTTCCATCCTGGGCCGTTGTTGTTTTCTATATATTCCTCCCGTCTCACAAACTATATCCTCAGCTGCAAAGCTTATCTATATGCGGATGATACTCATTATATTACAGCAATCTACTACCAGACAAAGATATTGCTTGTGAGCTCATAGAGAACTGAATGCTTTCACAGAAGCTGCTACTGACCATTGCCTGATCATAAATCCATGAAAGTTAAACGTTATATGCTCTCTTTTATTCACATCACTATATATAAATAATGAACCGCTCATGCTGGTGAATGAGACAAAAAATCTTGGTGTTATATTTGATATCGAATTGCGATTCACAAAATATGTCGATCTTCTGTTACAATGCGCTGTACGCAACGCTCAAAATTATTTATGGAAACAGGCAAATTCTTTTTTCATCTGTTACGATACTATTTTATGTGAATCACTGTCAATATTCAATTTTGCAGATATTTTTTATGGACCTAATCAAAATACAAAAAGTGCAAAATTGCTGCCTATATACGATTGATATTTGGCGTGATACGGCGGCAATAACGCGAATATCTATAAACTGAAAGAAATTGGATGGCTCAATATGAATGACAGAAGACTTTTTCATCCTATTGTGCTTTTTCACAACATTATTGTAACCAAGAAACCTTCATATCTGCTTAAAAATTTGGGGTTCCGAACATATATTCATTCTATTCAAAACAATTATTCAGACGATCATTCAGATGCCAATTTTTCCGTCTTTACAATCAACTACCACAAAGAATGAAGATACTCAACCGGAACTTCAAAGAAACATATCAAATTTTATTGACTGAGAGCATATACTTGGTGCCATTTTATACATTTCATGTACTTTTCTTCATGCGTTGAACTTCAAACAGAAGAATAACTTAAATTTCAAAAAGAAATAAAGGATCGACACCTACACAGCTTCTACAGGGTTGAGTGGAAGAACAAGTTGTGTGGTGTTCCACCATTAAATTTGAACTTCGTCCATTATTGTCTATATTTTGATCAATTTTTTCAATGTTAATGAAATAATCTTTGAAAATAATAAAGATGTTATATTATTATTATTTTTTTTCCGTCAGGAATGTACCAGTCAGGCTCTGTCTCCGGAACCCCGATATATCCGGAGGGCGCGCTGGTGTGTCATTAACTCCAGAAAACACTCCCAACATCCGTGGGGTGAGTGATTACTGGGTCCGAGAATCATGTGCTCTGAGTAGGCGAAGTGAATAAAAAATAACGGCCTTTTGCATTCGTCCGACTAAGATTTCTGCAGCATCACGGCAAGCCGGTATAGTTTTCCAATTCGAGAGCAGTGTGTCCGCATTATTCGACCAAGTATCCCAATGATCAGAACCACCATTTTGACAAAATGGTTTGGGTGAAGCCTGCGTGGTTCAAAGAGAAAATCTCGATATTTTGTCCTTTTTTTCCTCCACTTTTCGGACGATATTCGTTTCGCCGGGAGCCGAAAACTCGCCGCGTCCTACTTTGATAGTCGAGGAGGACTACATCAGGCTTGTATTTGCCTAAGGGGGGGGGAATGAGTAGTTCCAATAGATTCGGCATTTCTCATTCTCCACAACGGACTTAATATCCCCCGAAGCATAAGGCAACACCGGTGTCTCGTCTGTACCGTATGAGTGTCGTAGATGGTAGTACAACACTTGTAGCGCCGCGTTATGCCAGTGACTCCGGGTATGGCCAGCCACTTGTATTTGGCCGCCGCAGCATCAATATATTGTTTTTAGCTATGTCCTCACGTTTTGCCAAAGAAACGCCTGGTCATCATCAGTGACCTTGCCCTTGTCAGCTCTTTTTTCAGGTGTTTGTTTCCGGTGAACTCTGAGTTAATGTTTAACACAAGGTATTTCAACTCTCGTGGCATCTAAATGCTTCCGCCAAAGATTCGAGTTATGTTGGACGTTTAATTGTTTGGTAAAAGAAACAATCATAGTTTTTGGGGGTTTACTTGCTGATCTCCTTCGCTATGTCTCAGATTTCCTTTTTAAATTGTGGGCCTATATAGCCTCGACTGTTTGTTCTCTGTGAACCACGGTTATTTGTTTCCCTAGAGTCGGGAAAATGAGTTTCACAAGAAGTATCTCTAGAAATTTTTTCCCTGATCTGGTGAATGTTCCGTATCGGCTCGCGTTACTTTAATGACAGAATTCACCGGATCTTTTGACAAGATTTTGTTCATCCGTGAGTATTCAGCCGTGCTCTCGACTTTTTTGCAGGATTTTTTCACGTCTTCCTTTTCTTTCTTTGTATGACTCTTTTATACAGATAGATGGTTTCATTGTATTCGTCCCACTGCTTTGTTCTATACGGCTAATCAAATAGAGATCTGTTCTTTTTCATCAGGTTCACCAGAGCTCTCTCTATGCTCCAGAAATGCACGGTGCTATTCTGCCTCTTTTTGGGCAGCTTCTTTAGAATGAGAAGACTATCGAATCCTCACTACAAATTGCCTCCTCCTCAATTCCTTTCAACCCCTCCCTCGGGTTTCTGAAGAAGGTCGAACGTGGTCGAACCTTCATTGTTTCCAGAGAAACGGAAGATTATGTGCCGATGATCTGAGAGGGACTCGTCGTATACGTATGATGTATTTATAACAACGGTGATTTCTCTCATTAGAAATTTTGAAATGTACTCACCGAGTCTGTTAATGTTTTCTGCTGGAATGTTTTATTATCAGTGCTCCAGTATCCTTAATAATACACAATCCGATAGGACATTTCGAAAATTCACTTGATTTCAAAGGTATGACATAATTTATAATCCTGGACTTGGTATGATCCGTGGAGATGTTGGTTGATGCTCTGGAATTCAGGATCTGCTGACTGAAACTATACATGAGCGGCTAACTCCTGTGGATGACTCGGGTTTTTGTATTCTTAACCAAAACGCGTACCAAGTGAAATTGTCTTTGGTTTGGTAATTGGATAGCTTTATGTGTTTTTGAATTGTAATAATATTAATATTTGAAGTAATGAAATGGACTCGAGAAGAGATTTGATAACTCGACGTAAAAACTCGCAAAATGATGCATCTTCGAATCGTCTCCCTAATAGTACATAATGTCCTAGGGATATTCAACTCCGTGCAGTATGATATGTGCGATGAATGTCCTTTGGAACGATCGATGTACATCCGTTGGGACGTTGGATGGACGTCCAGCATCACTTCTGCAGCACTTATAAGGACGCTCGACATCCAGTGCCCGTCTAATGGATTTCCTTGCTGCTCGAAAATTCACTTCAGGATTCCGGCCCGTTTGAATGATGTCCTAGGGATATTCTGAAAGGACGTCCCTAGTTGGTTCACAAGTGGGACATTTGTGCGTCCCACAGACTTCCTATGGACGTAAACGGTACCAAATTTGAACGTATTTTAGATATTTTAATAGTCCCAACGGGACATCCAGAGGACGTCCAGTGGTCATAATTGTGCTATTAGGGTTGTTCCACGGTTAAACACTCCCCGACAATGAGGAGGCCGTGGACTTCTGAGCTTTTGGAGTATATAGACAACAGAATGGTACTGGATGGAGCCTATAAATTCATCAGGAGTTCAGATCCCCTTCTCTGCTGAGTAAGCGATCATGGAAAAGCAGGAATTGAAGCAATTATTTTCAAAGCAGCAACCCGTGTAGCCGATGACCTCGGTCACGTATTCGACACTGAACGGACGAACCCAAACTCTGTCTCCGAGTTGGAACCCGTTCAGCAAAAAGCCCACGTCAAAGTTGCGGATAGTGAGAGGCTCCTACAGCTACATAATGATGGGCCAATGCACGGGGTCATCTTCAAGAACATTGATGACCTTTGCTTATCCAGAAACCTGACCTTCGCTTTTCTCAGGTCAAGTGGGCTGAAATCGGAAACCAAGGAATTAATAATGGCCTGCCAAGATGGTGTCTTTAACACCTTCGTCTACCGTAGTCGCGTGATGGGTATAGAGGTCCCTGAAACTAGATGCAGAGCGTGTCGTGGAGCAGCTGAGACCGTAATGCATTGGTTGTCAGCTTGTCTAGCTTTTTTATTTATTTATCAGAAACATACAGGTTACCCTAATTACATGTTTCTGCCTCTAAATTACATGAAAATCGACATAGCATCAAAACTCATAAATATATAAACCTAATTTAAATAAAATGTTACGTGACGTTAATGGTGAGTTAGTACAAAGACAACATCATTAGAATCATTGTTCGTTTTTTATTGCTGAGACGGCTCTTCTGAATGATCCAAGACTTGAGCTAAATATTTGTAGGCTAAATTCTTAATGGTATTCATTATACAATTGACATATTTTTTGTAAGCTATCTGTGGAATGACATGGAGAGTAAGTCGTCTGGGTCGTGTAAGATAATCGGGTACGTAAAAGTTTATCTGTTGTAGTAGTTCCGGTGCATTTACATGATAATTCAATAATTTATACAGAAAAAGTAGACAACGATGAATTCTCCGGTACTCTAACTTTGTGATATAAAATTCAAGTCGCAAGTGTTGGTAGGATACAAAGCCAGGTGAGACATTGAATTTCTTGTATAATATGTACTTAATAAATTTATTTTGGAGGGACTCCATCTGTTTTATATTGCCTCAAAAAAATTTGTCCAAATCAAGCATCCAAACTCCAATTTGCTTCTAACCAAAGCGTTATAGAGATATATTATAAGGCTGATAGAATTGAAGTGGAAAGTCGAACGTTTTATAAAACCTACCAATTTGTATGCTTGCGAAAGGACTTTCCGAGTGTGTGTTTGAAAACTAAGATTGGCAGAAAATGTGATGCCCAGGTCAACTACTTCGTTTACTCTCTTTAATGCGGAATTGCCCATAGTGTAAATAAAATGATTTGGATTTTTTCGTCTACTGTATGTCATGACTCCACATTCGTCAATGTTGAAGTATAATTTATTATCTATGGACCAATCATGTATGTTGTCAATATCATTCTGCAGTTGGAAGTAATCATTAATATCATCGTTTTTCAAGAAAATTTTCAAATCATCTGCAAAAAGTAAACATGGTGATGAAATTTTAGATGGTAAGTCATTGACAAATAGTAGAAAGAGAAGTGGTCCCAGATTTGACCCCTGTGGAATACCTGAACCAGCCATAAAAGATTTTGACTCAATCCCCTTGAACATGACATTGCTGTCTATTCTGCAGATATGTTAGAAACAATTTCAGTAATGGATCACTCACTCCAAATGAAACTAACTTTTTCAAGAGTATGTCAAAAGCCTTAGCGAAGTCAGTATATACCACATCAACCTGTCCTTTCCTGTCCAATATGGCGTGTATATAATTTGTAAAATATAGTAAATTGGTTTCAATTGACTTTTTCTTGCAAAACCCATGTTGTTGAAAACATAACATGTTTTGCACGTGTGAATAAAGTTTTTCATAGAGTATAAACTCGAAAACCTTCGCGATACAGTTCAAAACTGCTACAGGTCTGTGATTATTGAATTCGTTTTAACTACCTTTTTTGTGGATTGGTGTAACCTTTGTGAGTTTGAATGCATTCGGAAAAATTCCAGAGTCCAAAGATTTCTGAAAAATAATCAGAAGAGGGTATATCAAAGTAGTCGCGACAAGCTTTGAATACATATCCTGGGATATCATCTGGTCCCGCTGAAAACTTAGATTTTAATTTTTTAAATGCATTTGAAATATCATTCACCGTTACTTTGTTGAAAGTCAAATGAGAAACATCAGTACTTTCGTTGAAAAATGTTTTGATGTAGTCAATATCATATGTTGATGAGTTCTGATCATAAACAGATTCAAAATATTCTGCAAATCCTTCAGATATATCAATTGTGTCTCTAATCAACTTTTTATCTTGCCCTAAAAAGTATGAGTTTTCAGAATTGGATTGCTTAGTCTTATTAACCATATTCCAAAATAAATGTGGATCTATATTTATATTATTTTCTATGTTCTGTATGTATGAACTAGTTCTTTTTTAATTTATTTTTTCAAATTGGATCTTAATTCTTTATATTCATTCGAGTGAAATTCAGATTGATTTTTGAGTTTTCTATGAAATTCTTTTTCTTGCAACATTCGGATAATGTCAGGTGTAAACCAAAATGGAAAATTATTATTTTATCTATATTTATACTTGGGAACACAAATGTCAAATATTTCATTCATTTTGTGATAAGAAAAACCCACTGCCACGTTAACATTTTGTATCGGTGCAAGATATTCCCAGTTACAGTCTCGCAACAATTCACATAAAAGTTTGAAATTACCTTTTTTAAAATTGAATTTCGAAGAAAGATGTTTTGTTTCTTGAACATTGTTTGTCTTTTTAATAACATCAAATTCTAACGCCAGCACAGGATGTTTTTTGTCTTTCACTGTCAGGTGGTGATTGTTTTTAGAAACAACAACAGTTTTGTTGCTCAACAGCAGATCAAGAGTCCTCATGTCTTCGTTGACAATATGAACTAAGATTATTACTGTTCATCAATTTAGAAAGAGTTGAAATTATATTTGATTTGCTTTTTTCAAAGTTATATTCAGCTCCGTTTATACTAGGTATTTTGAAATCAACTAAAACTATCACTGTTGTGTTAGGACAGATCATGCCATCCAAGTTCAAGAAAAGTTCAATAAAGTAGACATTGGCAACGATACATTTATTTCCAAAAATATCTATTTCAATAAAAATGGTCTCAAGTGAAGTTCTCAGAGTAGTTGATTTTGATTCGAATTTTTAGTGTACCGCTATCAAAACGCCTCCTCCCCGTTTTTTGCCAGTTTTTCAAGATTTCTGTCAGTTCTGTACACCACATATTCACCAGTAAATAGCTCAGCATCGTAAACATCTTTATTCAGCCAAGTCTCCGTCAAACAGATGACATCATAAGGTTCCAGATTTAAATTTTGAAAAAAATTCTGTAGTCTTTGTACGTAACCCCCTTGAATTTTGGTAGTACACAGCTATTTTCATTGTGAACTCATTTGATTAGAGCTCTATAATTAACAAAAGAAATGAACCAGTTAAAATGAAAACTAAAAAATAACCTAGATAGATTCGTACGATTCACTGATAGGTAATGCGAGCTCATCCTATATTCACAGGCATAACGCTGCGCTACGAGTGTTGTACTATCACCTACGATACTCGCCTTATGCTCCGGGGGACATTGAGTCCGTTGTGGAGAATGAGAAGTGCCGAACTATTCGAACTACTCATTTCCCATCCTCAAATGCAAGCCAATAAGCCTGATGTAGTCCTCCTCGACCATCAAAGAAGGACGATTTTCGTCATAGTATTTTCGGCTGCTGGCGAAACGAACATCGTCCGAAAATAGGAGGAAAAACGGACTAAATATCAAAATCTACTCTTCGAACAATAAAGTAGAATACTAATTCCTTTGAAGTTTAATTTGTGGTTCTACGAATGCATAAGGCCGCCAAGTTTGGTTCACTCCACTTACTCAGGGCACATGATTCTCGGACCCAGTAATCATTCACCCCACAGACGTGGGGAGTGTTCACTTGGGTTAATGACACGCCAGCGTGCCCCCCGGATGTATCAGGGCTCTGGAGACAGGTCCTGACTGGCAAATTATTGACAAAAAAAAATAAAAAAATATTTAAAATCCATTATATTTAAAATCCATTGTATGTATAAAATCAATATTTGTTACTATAGGTGTATTTATAAATAAATGGCGAAGTTCATATTGATATTATATACGATATTTCATAAAATCGATCTTCACGTAGGTAGCTTTATGAGCAGACTAGCTGTTATCTAATCTAATATCTTGTCTTGTTTCATTTCCTTTAAATGTCATAATTTCCATTTTTTTCGCATTTTATTCAAGGAATTCTTTACGTAAGACGCCCACGAATTGAATGGATAGTTTTTTCTCAATAAGTAATGTTGAACCTCTATTCAATGTCCGAGGTCAAGAGTAGTAATTACATTATTCAAATAAATCTAATATTTGTCTGACAGTCCAATCGTTCAAGTACCTATCGAAAACGTGACTTATTGTAATTTCGATCAACAATGTACAAGAATCATAATTAACAGACAATGATCAGATAACAGTTGCAAATTTCAACAAATCGTAGCATGCCATATTTGTTTGTTTCAATTTGCTGCAGCTGAGATTAAGATTGTAGTAAGAAAATACTGCTACAAGTTGAACAAAAAAAAATAAACGGTTTGTCCAGCTCATCAAAAAAACTGCCTTCAGTTTTAACACCGATGAAATGTTTCAAAATCAAATACAAAAACTAGTTATTATTATATACCTAACTAATAATTACTTTACAAAAGTATGTTATAGATAATAGATAAGTCTTAATTGAACGAAATTAACGCATTTAAATATGACAAAACATTAAATCATGAAATTAGGTACTTACCAACAAGTAATCTTTTCATATGGATTTTTGCCGAGGGAATTAACAATTTCAGAGGGAGTTGGCAAATAACTCAAGGAGATGTTGTTTGATATAAGCTTTTGTGTTGTGTTTTGGTATTGTGATGATATATTTTTTCCTGATATTTATGTTGTATACGTCGGTAAACATATACCGGTAATTCAAATCCGAATGCCACCATTGGTATTTCGGAAACTATAAGAAATACGAAGTTGGTTAAATTGGGGAAAATTTGCGCATCTATGTAACCAGCCATATGTCGTTGAGTAAGTTTTAAAATATTCCGAGTAAGTATATCCGGAGCTATACGGAAAAAAAATGTATTTGAAAAATCATTTTTATTTTTTTCTGGCGTTATTTGATGAAGGATATCAAAATAAACAGCACATTTACATTGCCATTTTGTCCTCGCTATACGACGCCATTTTCAGATTTACCATCCGACGTTTCGTCTCTTGTCCACCATCATTAACTTTATTTTTTCTTATGCGGGCGTCATATTGAACTGTTGAAAACTAAAATAGAGTTTTTCATTCTGATTCCATCGATGTATAGTGATACTTTGTTATGTCACAACTTTTATATTTCACAAAATTTAGAATTTTCAAGTAGACTATGACTCTGTCAAGAATACTTGTTAAATGATTTGATTTGTTGTTACGCTATACGCAAAGTGATAATAGACGTAAAATGGTTTTTTCAAACCAAGAAAAACGGGATATGATGAAACTGTTTTAAATCAGACAGTAACGAATACTGAGAGAACTGCAGAAATGCATCTTCAACTAATACCAGCAAGAACATTATTAGAAACCTTACCGAGTATGGTAGTTTCAAAAAACGAGGAAATCAATTAGATGAAAATACGAGAAAGAATATTCAAAATGCGGTAATAATCTTCTATCATTTATTAAAAAAAATTTTTTTTTTTTAACCTATCTGTTTTGTTGTTAAATATGAATTGGTCAGTTTCAACACATGAAGTTTCTTTAAATACAGGTGCGCCACCAACAAGTGTTTGGAGGGAGCTCAGAAGGAATTAATGGTCTAAAATGTTACGAAATTCGTATTTGCCAAAAATTATACCCAGGTGATCCTGAACGGTCGGTGGTTGGCTTACTGTAATTGGCTGATGAATGGAAATGATTTTTCCCAAGTTCTCTCAAAGGTCATTTGGACGGATGAGAGAGTACTTTTAATAATTGTGGTATGTTCAATAGAAATAATGAGCACATCTGGAGTCAAAACAATCCCAGAGAGTTTAGCAGTTGGGTCACAGGTACGCGTCAGATTGAACGTACCTATGAGATGGAATTTGTGGAGATCAAATTCTCGTTTATTTTTGAAATCGGGTTTATGGCCAACAAGAATTCAATAATGTTGAGAATCTCAGGAGGCCCATAATTGAACAGTGAAGAAGAAGGGCAGTAAAAAAATTAGGACGGCGAGCACGTCTATGTATTCAGAAAGAAGGCAGAAAGTTTGAGAGTTGCTTTGATGTTTCAGATTCTTCTTCATCAGTGTTGATTTATTTCGTTCGTTCATTTGTAGTTAGAGACAGATATTTTCTATAAAGTTCATTAAAAACTAGTTTAATTAGAATATATCTCGTTTCTTGTTAAAAAAAACATTCTGTGTAATTATTACTCTGATTAACAGCAGACGTGACCGATAATATGGTAATAACAAATCGATAAGTTTGACAAGTGTCATTTGAAGGTATCGAAGCCAACTAAAACAGTTTTTAATGTTATGCGAAGTTGTGACAACAAAGTATCACATATTACACATCGTATGATTCAGAATGAAAAACTCTAATTCAATTTGAAACAATTTGATATGACGCCCATCGAAAAACATAAGTTAATGATGGTGGCCAAGAGAAGAGACGAAACGTCGGATGGCAAATCTGAAAATACCGTCGTATAGGGGAGACAAAATAGCAACGTAAATGTGCTGTTTATTTTGGGTATAAGAGTGCTCGGTAGCGAGGCGTTTAGATACCGGCATTCTAAACTTCCGCTTGCAATGTAAGTTGTCTAGATACCAATCCCGACGTCAGTTGCTTGCTTAGAATTTGTGCCGACCACCCGGGGTGGTGCTGTAGGTTTTCCAGATTTTCCTACAGCTGAAAAGTGAATACGACACCAAAAATCAGTAAGTCACCCCGGAGCGCCACGGCAAATGATAATAATAACCATTCCTCTACCCGCACAGGCTATATATGCCTTTGGGTATTCTCTATGAGTGTGAATTAGGAAGTATTATTATTATTATTATTTTTATCCATCATCTACTAACACAAATAAAAATTGATTTTTAAAATGTTGTTTTCCGGATATCTCCGGAATATACTTGAACGAAATTTGTGATTCTGCCACAACTATTGATTTTCAAACGGCATTTTGATTATTTTGGAAAAATAACACAAATTGAGAATGGACTATTATTTTCGTATGATATACAGCCTGTTCCAAATTAAGTCGGCACTATTTCCAACTCCGTTATTATTGTAGCTACGAATTCGGTTAGATATGGACAAACTACTGACATTTTTTACGCTCATCTCGATGGTAATGACAGAAAAAAAATTAAGGTCGCACTTGAAATTTTCATGAAGTGATATTTTTTTGAATAGAACACCCTATATTTTATTATTAATTCAAAAGCCTATATGAGTTTTCTCTGAGAGATTTATTTATTAGAGTCAAATCTTCTCAAGCGTTATAATTTATTGCCACCGTTCATTGTTTCACTATTTTTCTGAATAGAAACTCAATTTTATTTATTATGTAAATGTCTATTTTAAAATCACGTTTTATCACGACAAGAAACCCCCCGTTCATGTAAGTATCTTGTTGTTTTCTACATAATAGGTATATTTCATGTTAATTTTATCAAAAAAATTATTTGACTCTTCACAGTCTGAATGGGTATGTATTTTACTAACTTTTTGTACTTTTTGTTTTTGATTCTTTACTCACTGTCTCTTATATTCAATTTTGAGTAACAATCACAATCCCTATTGTAGTGTCCTGAGGATGACTTAATATAAGTCGAAACGTCGGCAACAGGTCCATAGTGGTTTCAGTTATCTTGACCTTATCCCAACCATTCACACGTAATATCAATCATATGTTACCGAATTAAAACATTTTTTCCAACCACACTATTATGAGGCTTCTTTATCATACGAAAAACTTCAAAGTTGTCAAATGCACATATACATTGATTCAAAAATGAATAAGGCTGGTGGAATACTTTAATCAGATATGACGGAATACAGTAAACGGGTTCAAATCCTAGCTGAACGTTTTTTTGGTTATTTCATTATTTTGCTGTTAGAATGAAATGGAAGTAACGCATAGTTTTGATAGAAGTGCTCAAAAATGTGTATATCAAGAAGGTGATATTTTTGGACAATTAATCCATCTTAATAATCAAAATAACAGGATTATTGAAAACCTCTGAAATATTTTGGACCTCCTTGAGGAACTTTGTACAGGTATTTAACAGATGTAGTTCAATGTTCTCCGTGGTATTAACCAGGAAAGTACTTGTTTTCTGCCAGAAAGTTGTCTCATATATATCTATTTATTTGTAATCTACAGAAAATACATTCCAATAATTGATTACAATCTCAACTATTATTGAATTTAGTGAGCTATCTACAACAGCTAATTATCAATATAAGAAAATAAAAAAGGATTGATGGAAGAAAGAGTATTTTGACTGTAGAATTAATTTTTATTCTGTGTCCATCCTTCGGCAAACTTCTCGCACTGTATCTGAACTACTGCAATTTGTTAACAATTGATACATCTGGACATATGACTAAAATGTGCACTCAAGTTGTCTTGAAACTTTTTTGACATGACTCCATTAATATAAATTATTGCCACTGTTCACTTTTGAATACTTTTTGAAATGCCGTCTTCCCTTCAAGAAAAATGTGATATGTTGGAATCATATTTGGTTTGCCAGAAAAATAGAGAGCAACCCAACACTACAGCAATTTTTTTCACGAACGTGAATTACCTGATCGGTGATAGTTTGCTTTGCTCAATCGAAAATTAAGGAGCAATGAGAAAGTTTTTGCGAAGAGGAGAACTGAAAAACGTTTTGTAATATCTGAAGATACAGAAATTGACTTTGAGTTATATCCAAATAATTCCATCAGGACCGTGTTGGAAGAGTTTTTCGAAGATTTGGATCTGGAGGCTCTCCAAATGATCTATTTTCAGAAGGATGGAACACTAGCACATCAGTTTACTGGCGTTGAAAGAATTTTACGACGATGTTTTCAAACTAGATGGATTGCTACAAATAGTCCTGTTAAGTGGCCCCCTCGTTCACCGGATATAGTACCCCTTGATTTTTATTTCTGGTATTTCTAAAATACGAGGTACCTATATAAATTAAAACACAATAATGTAAATGAATTGAAAAATGATATTGAAACTATAATTGATAGAATTGGTGACCGAAGTATCTTAAAATCCACAAAAATTAACAAGCAAGAGAAGGGCTCAAATATGTGTTCAACAATAAGGCGGTGTTTTTGAACATTTACTCCATATCTCTTAGCGTTTTATCAAATATGTATTATTAAAAATGTTTCCTATTGAAAAAACTGTCTCTTTTCAACTTGATCAAGAAAAGCCATGGAAGCATTTTTGTTGAGAATGTGATGATGAATGAAAATATATAATAAAATATAGTGTGTTCCATTTAAAAATATTTAATTTTATGAAATAATTTCAGAACGCTACTATCAATTGTTTTTTGTCATCATCATCGAGATGGCCATAAAAGATGCCACTAGTTTGCCCATTTAACCGAATTCGTAGCATCAATAATAACGAAGTTGCAATAGTGCCGACCCAATTTGGGACAGACTTTAAAAAAAGTTTATTGACATTCTGAAAATTCAATAAAGAACAATCACAATCACTGTGTCTCTGGAATATTGACACGAGGACAAGGACGCCATCTGTGGAACGGATTACAGAAGCAGAACGCGATTTTATTTGTTTTCACTCTAAAAAACCTAAACAAAATCTTATCAGTAGGTACTCGGTACACCAGGAGTTTAAGGCATGTCAAACTTTACGATGACACAGATGACACTGTCAGATTTGACATATTCTCACCAGTGTTGCCATATCTCAAAATTTAAGTGAGCAGCACATCTCTTATGTCTCTTATAAAAACTGTTGAATTATTTCTTAATAGTTTCAAATTCAATTCCGGCGAGCCTTTTATCATTTCTCGGCTAAAATCTCTTATTTGTCATCTTGAGTTTCTTTATTAGTCCCTTCTACTCAGAAACTATTTCCTTCTGCCATTGGTCCCCACGATGTTCTCTGAATACGACCGGATTCGCCTTTTCCAGTTTATCAGTTTTTTTTTTAAATTATCATGAGATATCTTGTTGACAGAGTTTATTCAGATTCTCATTCAAGGTCACTCCGGTCGGTCATTCCAATTAAATACCGATTACAAATTCGATTAGGTGAATGTTTCCAATTGTTGTTTACCTCATTCACAATCTTCAATCATGAATCACTAGTTGACTTGAGGATTTTCAAGAAACCCTTCTGATTGGTAAACAATTCCCACTCTCGGGGACCTTCCACCTTCATTTCAACAATCACTAAACATTCTACGAATAAGTATGTGTCACATTGTAATACTTAAAGGTGTGTTGAAATCCAATATAGGTAGTAGGAGAGGTCGATAAACGATTAATTAGTTAATTAACACAGCTTTTTCATCAAAAAGAAACCCACACTAATCTCATGACAGAAAAGAAATTCGTTGATTGGAATGTCAGTGTCAGGTCGCACTGTTTCTGATCAAAGGATGGCCTTCACCAACCTTCCTAATGCCTCGGTTTAGAATATACAGGGATTCAAAATTGGAGGTATCGGTCATTTTTCAGCTCTGATTCAACATTTTGTTCAGTAGTAATATCCCTAGGATATTTATAATAGACGAAATAATTTTATGACAATCGAAAGTTCCAGGTTAAGAAATTTGTCACATAATTATGGGCCTTTTTCAATGTTCGAGGGATATTTGGCGGATTTTTTTTTGACAAAACATGTATAACTCAACACAACGAAACATTTATTTATTTATTTAAAGTACAGTTCGGGGCCTTAGTGTCAGAAAGGCGTAACTACCTTTTTTGGAAACTTGACGTTAATTTTGGGATATTTTTCATCATTATCAAGTTTTTCAAATATTCGACGAGGTCCCTCAATATCAAGTAGTTATTCATCTGGAAATATATTGTCCTATTCCGAACATTATGGTTGTTATAGATGAATTAGTATATAAAATTCATTTATTTCTGTTTTTCTCGAAATTAATAATCTGTAGTTACGCTTCTGTGACACTAAGTCCTCGAGTTAGTAAAAGTACAATCATTATTAAAATTTAACTTAACATTAGATTCGTTGCTGTTGTTTACTATAGAAGATTTATTATCACGCATAATATTTATGATCTTGTTGTGGTGTTCTTGATCGATATTTGAGTAAGGTTTTGTAGAATTTTGATTGCTATGACTAGTAATTTTAAGCAATTGTTATTCTTCTACACCACTTTTTTGCCAATTCGCTAACAGCAGATGATCTGTTCGATTTGAGTGATTTGTTATCTTGCCTCAGCAGCAGATTTAATCCATCCATTTATTGTATTTCAACAGGTACAATATCGTACCATTTGTCAGTTTAATTTTTTTTCTTTGCTTTTGGCCATGGACATTAGTCCTTTAGCCACACACAAGTGATATCTTTACACATGCATATATCCACTACATCATATCTTGATATTATTTGTAACAATAAACTTTACCAAAATATCGTATATTCTATTGGTATCACTCCCAAGTAGGGTCTGAACGTTTGTTGGAAACTGAATGTTTGCCTGGATCAGTTCATTCCATAAGTTTACTTTTTGATAGTTTTGACAACCGAAGAATATATGATTTAAATCGCCGACCTCGTCGTCATGCAAAGTGGAGAGATGACTCCAATTTTATGTAAATGAGATGGGAAGCATCCATGATTCAGTTTTAACCGAGTTTTAATTGAGGAATATTTTTTGTTGACATTTCGTCGTGTTTAAATTAAATAAGATATTAATGTATTGTACTGTCCTTGGTCCCATATTATTTACCCTATACATTAATAACTTATTTAATTTAATCACGACAGGGAACATAATAGGATACGCTGATGACACTGCCATATTTTATGAATCAGATACATGGGAAAACTTGAAAACTATGGTAGAAAATGACATCAGGGTAGTAAATGAATGGTTCGATCACAAACTCCTTACTATTAACTTAAACAAAACTAAATTTTTACCGTTCAGTTGTAATGTGACAAATATGACAAATATGCAATTTCTTGAAATTGAAATAAATGGAAACTATTACAATATACAAGCCGAAAAAGAAATTAAATACCTAGGTATATACATTGACAGACATTTGAAATGGGATATTCACATAAATTATACTGTTAAAAAATTACAAAAAATCATTTATAAATTCAAACATCTCAAACAGTACCTACCCTACAAAGATCTGAAGACTTTATACCTAACACTGGTGGAAAGCCATCTCCGATACGGTATACCTGTTTGGGGAGCAGCCCGGCGTACACATCTAAACCACCTTGAAATATGCTAAAAAAAATTTCTGAAAATTATACTGGCAAAACGCCACACATACTCTTCAGATGACTTATACCAAGAAGCTGAAATTATGGACCTTTGACAACTATTTTACTATAACTCTTGTGTTAAATACCATTTAAGCAACAACAAAAGCCCATTTTCAGCTCATCATTATAACACCAGACAAAAAACATTGCACACTCACCCGCTTGTCAAAAAGTCAATATCTCAAAAATAATTTTTACATATTGCACCCAAGATGTACAATACCATTTCAGAGGATATAAAATCCAAAAAAAATAATCTAACATTCAAAAATCACTTGAAAAAATTTGTTCCGTTCAATGATAGGCAATTTTTTATTAATCTAATCGAGAATTATTGATACCAAGTAACAAAAAAAAATCCATTTATTTAGTATATTAATTTAATATTTTATATTTCATTAAATTTTTTAACTTCTTATATTATACATATTGTCTTTAGAAATTGTATCTAGTATTATTATTATTATTGTAATGAATTCTATCATATGGTTATATGTTTTTATGTATGTTTTTTTTTCATGTTTTAAGAATCGAAACAAGTGTTTTTGCACTTATCTATATTTCAACTTTATTTACAGTGGATGTATTTTTATATATTCTTTTGTCTTATGTCTATGTCTTACGTCACTGAATGAAGTTTATATTATTTTTTTTTTTTTTTTTTTTTCCGTTAGGAATTACCCAGTCAGGCCCTGTCTCCGGAGCCCCGACACTTCCGGAGGGCGCGCTGGTGTGTCATTAACCCCAGTAAACACTCCCCACGTCCATGGGGTAAGTGATTACTGGGTCCGAGAATCATGTGCCCTGAGTAGGCGGAGTGAACCAAGAATTACGGCCTTCTGCATTCGCCCGGCTAGGATTTCTGCCATGTCACGGCAAGCCGGTATGATTTTTAAGTTTGAGAGCAGTGTGTCCATCATTCCACCAAGGACCCCTATTATCAGAACCACCATCTTGACAGAATGGTTTGGGTAAAGCCTGCGGAGTTCAAAGAGAAGATCTCGATATTTAGTCCGTTTTTCCTCCTCTTTTCGGACGATGTTCGTTTCGCCAGGAGCTGAAAACTCAATGACGAAAATCGTCCTACTTTGATGGTCGAGGAGTACTACATCAGGCTTATTGGCATGTATTTGCCTGAGGGTGGAGAATGAATAGTTCCAATAGATTCAGCACTTATCATTCACCACCACGGACTCAATATCCCCCGGAGCATAAGGCAACACTGGTGTCTCGTCTACACCGTACGAGTGTCGTAGATGGTAGTACAACACTCGTAGGGCCGCGTTATGTCTGTGGATATAGGCTGAGACCGCATAAGCTGGACAAGCTGACAGCAAATGCATTATGGTCTCAGCTGCCCCACGACACGCTCTGCATCTAGTGTCAGGGACCTCTATACCCATCACGCGACTGCGGTAGACGAGAGTGTTGAAGACACCATCCTGGCAGGCCATTATGAATCCCTCGGTCTCCGACTTCAGCCCACTTGACCTGAGAAACGAGAAGGTCAGGTCTCTGGATAAGCCTAGGTCTTCAATGTTCTTGAAGAAGACCCCATGGATCGGCTTATCCTTATGTAGCTGCAGGAGCCTCTCACACTCCGCAGCTTTTACGTGGGCTTTTTGCTGAACGGGTTCCAACTCGGTGATAGAGTTTGGGTTTGTCCGTTCAGTGTCGAATACGAGGTCGAGTTCATCGGCTGCACGGGTTGCTGCCTTGAAAAGAAATGCTCCAATCCCTGCCTTTTCATGATCACATACCAAGCAGAGAAGGGGATCTGAACTCCTGATGACTTTACAGGCTCCATCCAGTACCATTCTGTTATGTAGACACTCCAAACTCAAAAGTCCACGGCCTCCCCGTTGTCTGGGGAAGTATAACCGTGGAACAGACGATTTAGGATGCAAGCTTCTATGAAGATGCATCATTTTGCGAGTTTTTACGTCAAGTTGTCGCAGCTCTTCCTGAGTCCATTTCATTACTCCAAAGGAGTAAAGTAGAATCGGAACGGCAAGCATATTAGTTGCAGCAACTTTGTTCTTCCCCGACAGTTCTGAAGACCAGATCTGTCGGAGTTTGTGCTGATACTTGCCGCGGAGAGAGCTTTTGACAGTAGCTACCTCTTGGGTGTGGCGTTGTTCCACCCCTAGGTAGGTATACGTCTCTCCGGCATCCAGATGATGTAGGATGCTTCCGTCTACGAGCTGAACGTCCTCTCCGTATTCCTCGCATCGTCCTCTTTTGAGATGAACCGTGGCACATTTGTCTATCCCAAACTCCATTCCGACAGCATGCGTGTACTCTTGCACCACCCTTAGGGACTGGTGAAGGTCCTTTTCTCCGGAGGCATAAAGTTTAAGGTCATCCATGTAAAACAGATGGGTGACCTTATGCCTCCGGTTGCTGGGGGTGCCGCAGTTGTATCCGCGGGTTTTCCGTAGTGCAACGGACAATGGCAGTAGTGAGATGCAGAAGAGAAGAGGGCTGAGGGAGTCTCCCTGAAACACGCCTCTTCTAAAGATAACCTGCTCTGTTTGGACTCTGACTTGACCAGATGTTATGGTAAATCGAGTCCTCCAGAGCGGCATCAGCTGTTCAATGCATCTCACTATTTGATCGGGTACCGCAAGGCATCTGAGCAAATGCATGATGAGTTCATGCGATGTTGTATCAAATGCCTTGCGATAATCGATCCAGGCCATTGAAAGGTTACGCTTATACTGCACGGAGTCCTGCGTGATGCATCTGTCGATCAGCAGGTTCTCCTTGCAGCCAGCGACCCCCTTTTTTGACCCTCTTTGCTCATATATCCGTTCATACACCGGCTCAACTGCGGAGAGTATTCGCATGTACAAGATGCGTGTAAACATCTTATAACATGCGTTCAAGCATGTTATCGGTCTGTAGTTCTTCGGATCAGACAAATCTCCGCTTTTGGGGATTAGCACGGTTCGCCCCTCGACAAACCAATCCGGAATCTGTTGCTCCCCATCTAGCCACGAGTTGAAAACTCTTGCTAGATGGTGGTGGGTACTTGGTAATTTTTTCCACCAATAGTTATTCAGGCCATTAGGACCTGGAGCAGCAAAATTCTTCGAGCCTTTGAGGGCCCGTCGAACTTCTTCCGGGGTTATCGGATTGCGCAGTTCATTGAGCTCAGGCTGACGAAGCCTCCTGCAGAAAGCTTCGAACTGCGCTAGGGCTGGAGTATCTACGTTGAGTGGTTGCGGAAATTCGTAAATACCCTTCCAGAAGGTTTCTACCCGATCAGCCGCCGGCGGGTTTTCCACAACACGTGGAGGCTCTTGGAATAGGCGAGAAGGTTTATCGCGGAACTTCATGTTTTCCGCGATGCTTCTCGCCCGCCTCACTAGTGACTTTTTTGCAGCCACCAGCATTCGTATCCTATCAAGACAGTGCTGTTTGATGGTTAACAGCACGCCTTGATTTAGTGTGTGGTGAGCTCGTCTCAAACTTGCGGCAATTCGCCGCACTGCGGGCGTGAAGGGCCTATTGGCCGCCACGTAGTCCGCCACACACTGGATACGAGACGCGTGTTGTCTCGCTGACCTGATCTTAGCTTCCATCTTGTGAATGCGTCGCTCATGCCTCCCAATCAGAGGGTTGGTATCCCTTCTCTCCGTTTGGGACAGGGCCTGAGCGGCGTCATACACGGCAGAGTTGATCTGCCAGATGTCAGCCTCTTCTGAAAGGACATCGTGAATCTCCGCATCCACCCGGGCCAGTTGTTGTGGCTTCAGGGGCTTGGTGTTATGCAGCGCCCTGCGGGTTCTGATGCCTTCCGTTGGTGGTATGATGCGGGCCTCCTCTACAGCCAGATCGACGCGTGGCATATCTGCCACCTCTGCCACTGCGTTAACCGGCTGAGGAGGGGCTCTAACATAGCCTCGAACCCGAAGGTGGGATACATAATCCCTCAGGTTTTGTGCGGAAAAGGCAGCATGCTCTGGGTGTATTTCACACCACAAAGCATGCATTCTTGCCATGTATCCTCTTCGGGCGGGCTCACTGCTCTCATAGCAATGCAGAAGACTGTCCCTTAGTTCATCCGTCCACTCAAAGCGTCCGTTTTCATTGCGGTCGTTATATAGTGGCAATCCATCGTTCTGGGCCCCACCACCTTGCCTATGACCCCTAATCCGAGGGGGTCGGTTGTGGGGGCCTCTTTCTCGTCCATCGTGAACCGAGTAGTGGGGTATACCGGGGGGTTAACCCAGTATACCCACGGCCGACATCAGAGGGAATGAGCATTCCCTCCAGGGTGCGCCATGGCTGCCGGTCCGGTTTTGCACCGGTAGCTCAGGAAAGTGGTGTCGCAACTCACCAAGGCCTTGGATGATGGTTGGCCTTCCCTGCTTATTATATTATTATTATTATTATTATTATTATTATTATTATTATTATTAATGCTAAATATATGAGAGACTTTATTTGGCAATTCTCTGTGAATGGTGTGATAGGAACTATTTGAATGTTCACTAATTTCTGCCCAATACCTCCTCCAGCTGTCCAACATATTCAGCTTGAATATACCGAACTTTGAACATTCGCATTGCCAAAACGTGACATTTTGAAATTTATTTGGAGTCAAGTTTGTCGGTTATAATTGCACAAGTGCATAAAAATAATGATTCATCAAACAAACTCCTTGATGTCTTCCAAACTGTCGATTCGGATTACATTTTCCAAAAATGTTTCCATCATCGATGCCTATGTTTGCGTTCCTGCAAAGTTTATTGGTAGCACTTTCGACCAAGTGGAGTTGGTTAATTCTTTCCTTATTATGGATACCACTACCCTCCAATTTTTTGTTATTGTAAACCACATTTTTGTGTCCATGGTTTTCATGGCTTCATATTTTCTTATACGGAAACAGTGATCAGTATCACATTTGTTGAAATGCATATCCATTTTATTCCCCAAAAGTCCATAACAAAGTCACTGCGTTTTCAATTTTTCGACTCGTTCATACCGAAGATTCCAATAGATAGGTTGCATTTGTTCATAAGTTTTTTCAAATCCTCAACCTCATATCTTAAAAAGATCTTTTATTTTCCAAGCATTTCCGCCTACCTCTATATTTTTCAAAAAGTGTATTTATAATTGAAGGAGTGAGTGGATGAAGGAGGTATGTAACATTCGTACTTATAAAAATTTTCATCGTATTTTTTAAATTATCCAGCAGATATATAGGTATTCAACGAAACCCCAATTCCACCACTATAATATTAATAGTTTGGTTTACAAAGTACTTCAAAAAATTAATACAATAAAGTACCACAATGATAACTTTAAGGTCCAATATCTTAACACTACCTTTTTTTTACATACATCCTTCATCCACTCACCCCTTCAATTGTTTTTATGATTTAGAGTAACCAGAAATGAGACAAGCAAATAACCAGAAGAGATCCAATAACTGAGCCAATAGATAAAAATAGGCACAAAATACTAACGGAAATCCTAACAGATCCCTGCCGACTGAGGTGGCACCTGATGACGCTTGGATTAGTACAGGAAGAAGAGTGTAGCTTTTGCCACACTTGTGAAACTTCTATCCACATTCTCATAGAATGCATCACTCTGCAAAATCCGAGGTTGTGACACTTGTGAGCAAACCAAATAAGAGAGGAAGATTCATGACTATCCAGACTTTCCTGAAATTTATGAGACTGGAAGAACTGCTTCAGCCTTTGCCGGTACCATTGCCAACTCCTTTATTATTGGTGCTACGAATTCGGTTAAATGGTCAAACTAGTAGCATTTTTAATGGCCTTCTCGATGCTGAAAACAAAAAGAAATGACAGTTGCGTTTTCAGAATATTTTATAAAATGATATTTCTTTCAATGGAACACCCTATATTTTTTCATGCATTTCGTCGATTCGTAATAACATTCTCAACAACAAAGTTCATATCACCATTCTTCCTAAAGTGGAAAATGAGCGACTTATGTGGAAATATTTCTTTCTTTCACTAGTACAAAAAATTTCTTTGTTTTGGCGAATAAAACCTCATGATTGTCCAAACACCCAATTTTGGTACTTATACGAATGACTCGTGAAACCCGTGATCATCATGTCGCATCACTCAATTGACACCACTGAGCTATTTGGTAATTACGTACAAAACGATAATTTCCATCTTAAAGCCATTCCGCTAGCCGTATTTATTTTGTGAATCAAAATATGTCTGCTGTAATGATAACTTTGAAGCCGTTTTTTGTACAGAACAGAAAATACTGGAGGGTCATTTATGAATGTGGTCGGAAAAAATGTGTTTGATTCGATAAAACATAATTATTATGAGCAATCAAGTTGCCTTGAAACTTTGTTGAAATACTATTTGTCAAATATTCTCAAGTATATCATGACAATGTCATAAATTGTTGTAACTGTCAAATGCCGTTTTTCCATCAAGAAAAATGTAATATGTTAGAATCCTACTTGGTTTGCCAGAAAAATAGCGTAAGAGCAGTCCAACACTACAGCAATTCGTTCCCCGATCGTGAATTACATAATCGGCGTTTTGTTGCTGTGCTTTATCGTCGATTCAGGAACAATGAAAAAGTTTTTGAGAAGAGGAACTAAAAAACGTTTTGTGATATCTGAAGATACAGAAATTGACTTTGAGGTATATCCAAATAATTCCATTAGAGATTTATCTAGAGAAATAGCTGTTCCACTGTCTGGTATTCAACGAATTCACTAGAACCTGGTGATCCTGAGAGACGATTAGGGTTTTGTCGGTGGTTTATGAATAAATGCAGACAAGATCCAAACTTCTATAGTAATATTATATGGAGCGATGAGGCTAATTTTTCAAATCGTGGGATGTATAATAGAAATAACTTTCATTATTGGAGTAGACCTAATCCATCTCTAGTCCATCCCCACAATCCGCAAAGACGATTTAGTATTAATGTTTGGTGGGGTCTATTTAGAGGCAGAATTATTGGTCCATTTTTCTACCATGGTTCTTTGAACGGACCCTGTTACATTAATTTATTAACAAGAGTGTTGGAAGAGTTTTTCGATGATCTTGATCTGGAGGCTCGTCAGATGATCTATTTTCAGCAGGATGGAGCACTAGCACATAATGTCAGTGGCGTAAAAAGAATGCTGCGAGGCTGTTTTGGAAACAGATGGATTGTTACAAATGATCCTGTTGAGTGGCCTCCGTTCACCAGACATGACACCCCTAGATTTTTATTTTCGGGGATTTCTGAAAAATGAGGTATATAAAATGAAACATAATAATGTAGATGAGCTGAAAAATTATATTGAAACTATAATTAATAGAATTGATGGCCGAACTGTGTTGAATGCCACACGTAATGTCAATAGAAGGGCCCAAATATGTGTTCAATAAGAAGGCGGTGTTTTTGAACATTTACTGGATATTTTATAGCGCTTTATCAAATCCGTTTGTTATACATGTTTCCTTTTGAAAAACTCTGTCTTATTTTCACCTTCACGAAAAAAAGTCAAATAAGATTTGTTGTTGAGAAGGTTATTACGAATCGAAATGCATGAAAAAATATAGGGTGTTCCATTGAAAGAAATATCATTTTATGAAATATTCTGAAAACGCGACTGTCAATTTTTTTTCGTAGCATCAATAATGACGGAGTTGGCAATGGTGCCGACTTAATTTGGAACTCCCTTTATATCTACTCGGTTGCAGTGTATTTCCACCCTTAACTATCACTTAGTCTGGTCTCTTATGGATTAGTCGGGTTGATAGAAAGAACCTTAAAAAATCGACTCAAATGCCACTGCCTAGTTCCGGCTCTGCACCTTCTTTACATGAACAAATCAACACCTGATTCGATTGTTGTCTTTACACTTCACATCAGACTGCAAAAAAACAACAATGATTTAATTAGACATTCATATGAATGTATCCAATTCACTTCTTAGGTGACGAATGACGTATTCTGTCAGTACAGATAAATATATTTCAAGGTTAATCGTCTGCCATCTATCAATGTTATTTTTTCCACTATTCTAAAGGACCTTCCGACTCTCAAAAGTCTGTTGGACAATTTTTCTTGGAAGATGGTTATCAGCTGGGTATGTATAAAATTGTTTCAGAGCGAGCTCTTGCGAATTTTTCACTCACTTGGGTCTTGATTGTTTGTCATAACAATAAAATTTGCATACCATTGAATATGTATTCATCAATGGAAAAACGATCTCTTGGTATTCATCGCTGTGTTTTTCTATTATAAGTTATATTTCTTTCAAAAAAGGCGAGTTGAGAATAGTTGGAAAAAAATCTGAAGTTCATACCCGAGTTTAATGCATGAATTTGAATAAAGTTCGGAAAGTGTGCCTCCATCTGGTAGGAAATGACCGCATGCATATATGACATGTTCCAAGGTTATGCTGGGATAGGTCAGACAATATTATAGTCGTGCTGTCCCACCCAAGGCATCAAATTCTTAAATGCTTCATAGGAACACATTTTGTCTTTAGCAAAGAACAAAACAATAACCATCATGAACCAAACTGAAGCACAAAATAAGGTATCATAGTTTCGAAGTTTCGTCAACGCATTGGCACTGTGGGGTAAGTGCAAATTCTAGAAATCTACTTTTTATTTCATCAAAGTAAGTCTGGACATTATGGTCCAGCTTGATATCATCGCTTCATCGTCTGGGAAAATTGAAAAATTCCTGAAAATTAGTTTGACTTACCTACATAATTCATTTCTTTAATAGTTGTCAAGACGAAAGCATAAGTAGTTAATGATAATAATAATACTTCCTCATTTACACTCGTAGAGTGTACCAAAAGGCATAGCCTGTAGGGTATAGAGTTGAATGCACTTTACTTCGGCAAGAAAGAAGACAGAAGCAATACCAAATCTGTGATTTTGTGTAATTTCCCCACACATTCTGTATCTTTCTCTCTTGAAGAAGTTTATAAAGATTATCGAAATATTGGGATCAAAAACAAATGACTGATCTATTTGGAGTTCCTTTCAAATGTCCTTTTATAATTTGTTAAAGATGTTTATTGAAAAAATATAATTTTTTTGCCGTAAGCCATTTTTATAGAGTTTCGCGTCCTTTCTTTTCTTTCATTAATTTGAGTAGGAATTGACTGGAATCGTCTAATCAAGACTAGATTTCGCCCATTTGCCCTTTGTATGTATTTTTTTCTAGAGGAAAAATAAAGACAAATTATTATTATTATTATCATTATTCACCTATTTATTTATTTTGCTTCCTACCGTATGTAAAATACCAATGAGTGATTACAATGGACCTTTCCACGGACTATGAGAAAACACTGTAATTAGAAAGTATATATGCTAATATCACTTGGGATTTTTTATTTATTTTTTCTGACCACCAATTTTTCTATAATTTGAAAAAAGGGGTTTCGTGACATCACGTTCATCAAAATTAAACTTGACAACGTCGTATAAGTCGTACACCATGGAATCTCAAATTATCGTTACATCTGGATTGTGTTCTATGATAGTTGTCATTTGATACCAGGTTTGTTCGTCTGTTTCACGGAGTAGATCAATAAAATAAAAAATGTTTTTCTATGTTTAACCAGTTTAACTCATTTGCTTACCTTATGTGATACAAGATAGATCAAATCTGTATGCTGGAAACTAACAGACTCTTGAATATTTTAATTTCTGAGGTTAAACCGGTTTTAAAATTCAAAGTTTTGTTGTTTGTGTTAAGTAATTTCTGTATTCATTATAACCGTAAAAAAGTGCTTTGTACCGGTTGTCACCCCAGTGAAAATTCAAATGAACTATATGTGTTCTGTGGTAATAACAACTTTTGTTCCATAAGAACTTCTATTATAATTTGCGGTGTTGCCAACAATAGATTTTTATCAAAAGGTAGGTTCGTACAGAAAATTTGAAAGTTACAAATTATATAAAAAATTGCTTTTACGTAAAATTTTTTGAGGCATTGATCCAGTGACGAAGTTTCAATTATTTCTCGTTGGCTTATAATCAGCCAGTAGCTATATTAACGTGGATTATGGTTGGGGGATGTTTCCGATGAACGCGACGTCAGAGGCACACTTTGAAATGTGATGTTTTTCATAAATAAAAAAAGTAGAATGGCACTCGTTGATAAACAGACATTTCGGACTATTAACAAAACGAGTTTTGCAATGAATTTTTCGTAAATGTAAAGGTCCATTGGAACAACTTAACACGTTTAACGATATGCTCAATTATTTGTAAACTATAGTATCACTATAAGTCCTCAATTCAACTGAACTATAAAACAAAAGCAAAAAATAAAATAAAATAATGAAATAAAAAACTTTGAAGTCATCAGCAAATAATGAAATTTTTTTTCATCCTCATTTACTTGATCTAAAAAAATTTAAGGTTCGTAAGAATCGATAAAGAGACGTTGTCTCGAATTCGACTCAAATGCGAGTACAACAAAAACATGTATGAGATTTTTTTTTTCGCCAAATCGCCATTGTGGACGTCTATTAGTATGTCAAACTGATCTTTGACTGAACGACATAAGAGTGAATTACTTGACTAAAGCTGCTGAATATCTTTCCAAAATAGTGGTGTATACGATCGCGGAAAGAGTAGAAATACTAATATTTTTTTTTTAAATGATGATTGTGGTAACCGTACAGCTAATCTGTTCAATGAGTCGCATTCAGATAAATTTGTTGCTAGAAATTACGTTCTAGAATTAGTGCAAACATTTTGTCAAAGTAGCCAACAAGAAACAAGACCCAGAACGTGCATTTCCGTTAAGAAATGTTCATGCAGACCCAACATTGAGCACAAGAAAATTGGCTATTGTTACCGATATTAGTAGAACCATTATCCGCCGAATTCTGAAACATCATAAATTCCACCCCTAAAAAATACATTTGGTACACCATTTAAATGAAGATGATTTTAATAGGCGACAGGAATTTTGTGAAATTATGACTACGAGAAAAGATGCTGATGAGAATTTCCTTTTCAACATCTGCTTTTCTGATGAGTCTACATCCATTTTAAATTCGACTGAGAATCGTCATAATTGTTGTAGATGTCAATCCACATGTTTTTCTATATTCACATTCCCCAAAAACTCAATGTCTAGGCCGGCATTTTTGGGGATCGTTTGATTGGACCAGTATTTCTCGACGATAACCTGAGAGGAGAAACTTATTAGGAATTATTGAATGAATTTGTTTATCCACAATTAGTAGACATCATTAAAAATGACGATCGTTACCATGAAGACCACTTGATATTTCAAGACGGGGCACCTCCACATTATGTACAGCCTGGCCAGATTCAACCCCTCTCAATTTTTTTCCTGGGGGATCACTTGAAAAACAAAATCTATGCAACCCAACCAGATTCTCTGGAAGATTTACGAAGTAGAATTATTGAAGAATGCCGTCGAATAACGTCGAAAATACCACGAAATGTGAGGTCTCATTTTGAACAGACCTTATACTATTGTATGGAAATGGGTGGAAGATCGTTTGAACATTTAGTTCATTGACAATAATAATTATTGCGATAGTTGCTCCATCAGATATTGCTTTTATTGATTAAGTGAATAAAAAGTTTCTTACTTCAAGTTCCTATATCTTGAAAACAAATCAATTGAATTGATTTATTTTTGTTGTTTGATATTAAGAAGAAAAATACCTTTTGAATGAAGTATCACTTGCTATATGGTGCCATTTAAAAATTCAGGGGTGGCGTTCACAGCTCCGAAGGATGGGATGTATTTCGAGTGAATTTCATCGCGAACGACATCCCCCTCGAAAATGATTGTTGACAGAGCCGCTGTTTCGTTTTCAGTGGACTCATATGGTGGTATTTTATCACGTCCAGTTGATCTTTTTGGTTTAATTTCTTTCATAGCTTCGCATACGAATGTCGTTTTCAGTTACAGATTTCACTAGAACCAAGAAATTATTTTAAAAAAATTATCATCAAACTCAGTTTTGTTTTCTGCTGATTCTTTACTATATACACTTTCGAAAAAATTAATTGACTCCCCTGTTATACATTGAGCCATTACATGTGTGGAAGTTCGATTCGATCGTAGCCACATACTTCCAAAATGTTCTCGTATCTTCACCTATACTTTATTTAATTCTTTCAAATAGTTTCTATTCGTAATTTTCACGTCTTTTCTGTTTTTACGGAGGTTTGCGATACGTTTTTTCGGATTTTTGCAAGAAGATTTTTTCACCTACAAGAATTTTACACTTTTTTTTAAATTCGCGACATTTTTCAAATACGGCCTTGTTAGCATTTGTCTATGCCTAATTCGAAGTGAAGTGGTCGTGGTGCTAGAGCAATTGCACCCACCCAGACGGCCCGGGTTCGATCCTCGGGACAGCCTGCCACTGAGTTAAAATGGTTCGAAATCCACTTTAATTCAAACTGTAGGTCCCGGATCTCGCTTGCTCGCACAAGCTCTGCTTTTGAGGGGTTTTCTACGAAAACCTGAGTAATTCGTAAAAACAAATTTTACAACAAATTTTACAAAAATAAAAAATGATATAAAGTGTTTTTTTCCTGCTATTACTTAAATTTCTGGAAACACAGATCTCTCCTAGTTCTCCTTGTGGCAAGAAACGCGTCCCTTTTGAAACTAACATAAGAAAAATTGCTCTTGGTTCATATGTCTTTTTTCTTCTGTTTCATTCAGTCAAAATATAATTGAAGACACAAGTGGATAAAGGTGTCATGTAACATTTATTCAAAAATCGTTTTTTTTTCATTAAGCGTATTATATATGATATTTTTATTCTGTGGTACTTTTGTTTCAAAAAATCTGTAAATAGCTCAGATTTTTCATGGATAAAAGTGTTATGTTCCGATATTTAGATTAATTTCGAGGGATGAAGGTGTCAAGGTAACATAACGCCTTTATCCACTAAAATGTATCTGGAGGTCGGTGGAGCCAGAGTGTACATGACACATTATTTTGAGATTATGCCATATCATTATTCTATATGAAAGTGTGTGAATGTGAGATCAAAAGTCTTTTGAATATCTTTTAAAGGGTTGAGTAGAAAAGTGATGTCTCGAGGAGTCTAGGGTAGAAGCCTTTAAAAATGGTTAAAAGTAAAAGAAAATTATAGTAGAATGAAACCCATTGGAAAGGAAAGATGATATGACAAAAATGAAAGTAAAAATAAATTACGGGCGTTCTGAGGTCGGAAAGTGGGAGGGGTGAGTTTTTAAGGGTAAAATACGGTTTATCTCGATTTCCGACAAAACTACAAGTCCTATGGAAAAAAGTTAAACGGTAAAGTTGTAGATAATAAAATGATCTACAACTTTTGTATAAACACTTTTTTCACATGACTTCAAAATTTATGTGAAAAATTCAAACAACCAAGGTTTTGGTTTTTTATTTTTATCTTTTACAAAAGAATTTTTTCTTCATGAAATTTGGTGAAAACTTACCTTTTCATGTTCCAAATACAGTAGTTTTTTGAATTGAAATATTTAATTTTTCACCTAATTTTGACTAAATATCGACAAAGCACCCTAATTTTCAATAGAAAAATCTCACGTCATAATATCAACTTTTCTTAAAAAGTTGGTGGGCTTTTTGTTTGTTGAAATCTCTACTTTCCGATGGCGTGAAAAAATATATACACTACTGTGGTAAATTTTCTTAGAAAATGAACAAAATGAAAAAACTCGAATCCGATTTTTTTAACATGTACAATTTTCAGCTATTCATTAAATTTTATACTTTAATTATTCGAAAAAAGTAAGATTTCAAGATACATTGATAAACAAAAAAAATTACAAATCGAAATATACTACTATAATTAAAAGTCAATATTTAATAAGACATCTACAATATTTTGAGACAGTTTTATGAACGTATCTTGGAAGAAAACGAAAAAAATCCTAAGAAAAAGAGAAAAACCACATAACATTGAAATAAGAATATTTTTTTCATTTTTTTGTAGTTATAGTTCAACTTAATAAAATAAATGTTTTCGTACATAACGCCTTTTTACTTTTTAGTAGATAATAATTTTCACTTATAATACCACAAGAGCTTCAAAATTATCGGGTATTTCCCGATAGGTTCGTTGCAAACAAATGAAGGAGTCAAGTTTTTCAGGTTAAAAAATCACGAGCGCGAAGCGCGAGTGATTTTTCCTGAAAAACTTGACGACTTTATTTGTTTGCAGGGAACCTTGAGGGAAATGCCAGATAATTTTGAAGCTCGTGTGGTATTCGGGGGATTATTTTTCCGTCCCAAATGTCGGCCAATAGAATTGCACCATGAGACGAAATGTACAGTTAACAAATAAGAATTGTTTTTATTGTACCTTCTTTATAGTCTTCTCCATCCATTTTCTTCATATTGTAAGCGTAATCTTTCATAATGTTTGCCAATTGCGCTTCACTCGTTTCAGCACTCAATGTGTATTCCCTCTCAGTACAAAAAGTAGTAAATTGGTTCCAAACTGTTTTTTTTGCCTTCTCCGTATTAATGGGAACATTTCCTTTGACTTTTTTATTGATGGTGGACAGAGAACAAACTCCAAATCGACTCATTTTCATGCAAAATCTCCAATTTTCACAATTGAATTCAACTTGTCAGTTTGACGTGTGGTTAATTTGACTGGATCATGTTTTGTTTTTTATATATAGCAACTACCAGAGAAAATTTTCAAAAAATTATCAGTATAATACCATGTAGGTTGTACCACGTGACGTCGAATGGTGCAATTCTATTGGTCGATATTTGGGTCGGAAAAATAATCTTCTTTATCTTCAACGGATGAAGGTGTCATGTACATTCAAACTTCATTTTTTCATTAAAATGAGTTTTCACCAAAAATTTAAATATAATTCGAAGTTGTATATTATAATGCTTAACGAAATATTGAAACTAACATTTTTAATTCAATCACATGAAAAAGTTCCAATAAAAAAATGTTTAAAGTTATTTATCTGAAAATAATTAATTTGCGACATGGCACCTTTATCCACTTGTGTCTTCAATTATGTCGTCTTCCGCTCAATCCATCCGGTTTTTCATTTATACTAAACTGCTAATATGACTGTCCCGCAAAAACTAATAATGTTTCTTTCCTCCTCTCGAAAATAAGAGAAAATAAGAGTACATGTTCAGAATGTGAATATTTCCACATACATAAGCGACTGAATTCCTTCCTTTAGTACAAAAATAACAGTGTTTTTTAGATTCGAGAGCAACATCAGTTTTGAGAAGTTATGTGGTGGCGGGTACTTTTACATTAACAAGCTTTTACAAATTGGCGAATGTAACATAAAATTTTGGTGAATGCGAATGTTTCCGGTCATCTATCTGTATTCGAATTGAACATTTTATATTTTCTCTTAAATGTAATATTTCGCACGGTTATTGAGAAAAATCCGTTTTGATTTTTATGAAAACATTCGATCACCTACATATTATTGCTAATCTAATTATTTTCGGAAATTCTCTTCAATTAACAGTTTTTACTGAATTTTTTTTTCTGTCATTGTGAACTATTTAAGGATTTAAAGATTATATTGTAGCGTAGAGATAATATCCCATGATATTATACACGCGAAGATGTCGTTAGACTAAGAAAGTGAACTGAAATATTGAAATGGAAAAGATGAAAGTATATTCTGCTGTGCACCAGAAAAATGAGGTAGCAACTTAATGAAGATTTGGAAGATAAGAAGTTGTGTGCCATTTTCGGGAATATTTGCCACAATATTCAAAATAATTTTGAGCGTTTAGGCCTACTCAGGTCTAATTTTAGTGTTTTATTTCGTATATATTATATGGGAATGTTCGCAATATTTCTTGTAACAGGAAAATTACGTCAAATTCAGGATAATGTTCTAGACAATCGAAGTAACCAACCCGTCCCAAAGTTTGAAATGAACTAATTAAGTATTTTTTTTTATGAAAATTTAGTTTTTTATGTAGCAGCGACCGTCAACGCATGAAAAAGACCGAAAGTAACACCACATATGAGTATAAGTATATAAGGTAGATAGATAGACAGATATTTTTTGGACAACTTTATTGGAGAACTTAACATTTACATGTTTGCTGCAAGTCAGGCGGTACAAAAAAGTATAAAATATATATAAATAAAATTCAAATACATAACAGTACATAGGTATATAAACATACATACACACTTGAAGACTTTTACAATAAGTCAAAGATTTAAAATGGGAACCTGAACAGTTCTTTGACGATTTTGAGTTGAGTAGCTTGATATTTTCTGGTATATGATTATAAAGATTTAAATTCAGAGAGTTTTTTGAGATTTTGTTAGTCTATAATTATCGAGTTTGTATAAAGAGTTCAGAATTTCTTGTCTGATAATGATGTACATTCAGATGTTTAGTTGAGTGTGATTTATTCATACGAATCTCAATAACTGTGTAGTAAATGAAGAGAAACGGCAATGATGAAATTCCCATAACTTTGACAAGTGGTTTACAGTGGTCTCTGTACTCAGCGTTAATTATTATTCTCAGAGCCTGTTTCTGTTGTCTGAATATTCTGATGGAATCGGACAAATTACCCTACAGAATTATACCGTAACTCATATGCGAATGGAACATGTATGCACTTTTCAAGGCGAGGATATCTATTGCTTTTTTGAGTTGCCTGAGAGCAAAAATGCCCCTAGAGAGTTTTTCATTCAACTCGTTTGATTGCCTAAGATAAGTTGCCATCAAGAATTATACCGAGTAATTTTCCATTTTGATCAATCGTGGGTATAATATGTAGAGAATAAAATTTCCTGTGTCTTTTCTTCATTTAATTTCAATTGATTCGAAGTGAACTATCGAGAGGCTAATTTCAATGTTTCATTTTTGTTATTTGATAATGTTTCAATATTTTTGCCGTATATGAACAATTATAATGCGAATGAAACAATGCAAAGACGAGACGATTGGCTGAATATTTAAAAAAAAATTCGAAGGAAAGTGAAAAATGATATGAAAAATACCTTCATGCTGTTCAAATAACTGAGTGCAGAATGCGAGTTTTATTGGTATTACTGAGCAGGAATATACAGTGTGTCCCAGCTAAAACTTGTCACCCCCCTAATATCCGAACTCATGAAAAAAATGGAAAATCGCTCAGACCCGTCGATTTGTATTTCAAGGGGGAACACTTTCACCAAATACACCATCATTGTGTTGTCAACCCCCTCAACCCCAGCACCCCCTACTTCAGAATTTTCAATGGGACTACTATACTTGTGATATATCATTTTGAAGGGAATTCAATCCCAAATACATCTGTGTACTGAAATTGAGGATCGATCAAGTGTTGTTGAAGTTTTCATGAAAACTAATTTTTTCCAGATATTTTTATTTTTCCTCACCTAACATGTTATCATCGTATGAAAGGTTCAAAATGTGAACCATTCAGTTCCATACAGAAGTATAAGCGATCTTCGAAATTTCTTCGCACATTGCTCAACATTTCTGGAGTCACTGCACGACACTCCACAACAATTCTCCTGCGTAGATCATCAAGAGAAGTTGGCTGGGTAATATAAACTTTGGATTTCAAATGACCCCATAAAAAGAAGTCTAATGGTGATAAATCAGGAGATCTAGCCGGCCATTCTATTGGTCCTCGCCTTCCAATCCATCGCCCTGTGACATTGTCATCTAAAAATTGACGTACAGATGCAACAAAATGTGGAGGAGCTCCATCTTGTTGAAAGGTGTGCTGACCGTCAAGTAACCTATCATCGTCTTCAAGTAACTGAGTGATTCTGGGGTTCACAGTTGTATCAAGAAGTTCAAGATACGTTTGTCCGTTGAGGTTACCATCAATAAAATATGGACCTACAATATGGTCTCCCAGAATTCCAGCCCAAACATTCAATTTCTGGGGAGTTTGTGAATGAGTTTCCCTGTACCAATGGGGATTTACGTCACTCCAGTATCTGCAGTTATGCCTGTTCACATGTCCATTTAAATAAAAAGAAGATTCGTCAGAAAAGAACACATTGTAGAGGTAATTATTATCACCAATCAATAATTGACTCATGATTTCACAAAACTCTGTACGTCTGTCAGGATCATCTTCATTTAATTCTTGTACATTCTGCATTTTATAAGGATGGAATTTTGCGTCTTTCAGAATTCGATGTACGCTGCTTTTCGAAACTCCAGAAATAGTCTCAAGTTGTCTTAACGATTGAATGTTGTCCATCACTGCATGTCCTACAACTGCAACAGCGACCCCTTCATTTCTCATAGGCTTCTCTCGTTCATGTTTTTTATTCAGCACTGATCCCGACTCCAAGAACTTATTCATCAATTGAAGCACGTACTGATATGATGTGGTGTTTTCTGGATGACTTTCATTGAAACTTCGAGCCGTAGCTCTAGCACATCGTCCATTTTCAAAATACGCAGCTACAATGGATATTCTCTCTTGTACAGTATAAACCATTTTGGAATGTTTTCAAATTGTTGAATGCATTGACTCGAATAAATCAATTACCAAGGCGTAAACAAAGATATGCGTATACAAAAACACATGAGGGCAATTTTTTTTTCATAAAAACGTCTGTCTCACCTTCGAAACTATTATTTCTGACAGCATATTATTTTTCAATACAGTGGCGTACCCACAGTGAACCTTTTTTACGACGCTAACATTTGAGGTGATGAAAAATTAAAATATCTGGATAAAACTTAGTTTTCATGAAAACTTCAACAACACTTGATCGATCCTCAATTTCAGTACACCGATGTATTGTATTGACAACACAATGATGGTGTATTTGGTGAAAGTGTTCCCCCTTGAAATAAAAATCGACGGGTCTGAGCGATTTTCAATTTTTTTCATGAGTTCGGATATTAGGGGGGTGACAAGTTTTAGCTGGGACACACTGTATAAGAATACTCGAATAAAAGGGTATGAACATTTATTTCACTCAAAGTGTTCATGAAAAGCCACGTTGATAGTAACATTCCAGATACTGCTAATAAACGTAAAATCTGTAAAAAAAACATATTCTCATAATAATTTATTTCATCATTTAAATGTACACAGCTTACATAAATGATTGAAAATGTCAAAGTGAGTTGAGTTACACCGGACAAGGTGAGGAGGAGTACTTAAAAACATGTGATCGCAATCTGTATACAAAAATACTACCAACGAGATACACAGTTCACAAAAAATATAAAGTCACATGTTCAAAAAATTTATATATTATCGTAAGGAAAAATTATAACAAAATAAAAAACCGTTCCGCAGAAAACCCTGTGCCTCAACTCAAAATTTCCATATCGTCAATGAAAATGTATCGTAGCATAGCACAGATTTTACAGTATTTCTTTGCCACAAGGCGTTGACATGAATCTCAGAGCATGACAGATTTTTCGCATTTTCTCGAAAAGAGTTTCAATATGCCTAGTCCATGTAAGTTTGTGATCTAATGTAAGATACAGCATTTTTGTTGTAAAGCAAGATTACACCTGGAAGTCGTCATTTTCATGGATTTTGAAATTTTCTGGGACATTATTTTTGTTTGTTCAGGGTTGGAAGACAGAAAAATCAAAATAAGCCAAGGCCCTTAATTCTAAAAATATCCACTCTGACCCAGAAGCACAATGTCTTAAAATGTGGAAAAAATTTCAAAGGTACAGTGTCTACTTTACGGAAGATCTTAATAAATTCAAGAGAAATTTGTTAAGGGAGGCGAAAAATATTTATGGTTTGAAAAAAACGCATGGACATTTAATGGACAAATATACGTAAAAAATTGCGGAAGAAACATCAAGATTACCTCTACGGCAGATTTCAAGAAGTACGAAAAAATTCCTCCCGAAAATGCTATTCTATGAATTTCCATCTCACTTCTTCACAACTATTCCTAAGTAAATTAATAATATGAACTAAGCTCTTAAACTATTTCAAATTTAACATTTTTTTCGAAATATCTTGTTATCGTTAGGAGCAATTGATTGTATCACATATTCTTTCCTCTCTTCTATTTTATATTAAACTACTCATTTGATAACTTTCTGTTACCTCACCTACCTACTCTACACTTCTATTTTGATTGTATAATCTTTCATAATCTGAAAACTTAGGTACAATGCTGGAGCTTCTAAACAGTATCGGAGAACATGAGGAAGTGGACTATTGTCGGTGATAACTTGGATGATAACCGTATCATACTTTAACGGTGAGCACTGTTTCAATATTTTTCATCTTAATATACGAAGCTTGAGAAAAAACTTGTATGAGTTTCTTCTGTATATTGCTTCAATCGACATAGATAATTTTGACATTATAGTACTTTCAGAAACATGGCTGCTGGATGATATCCAAGTTTATTCTATACCGAAATTTGTTATAATATATAACGAATCGAGATATAATCAGAATGATGGCTTGGTAGCATATATTAGAAAAAACATCAACTATAACATATCGCTTAAACACTTGACTGAAACAAATTTACTGGAAATATCATATCACCTAGACAACAAATCATTTTTATTAACTGCTATATATCGTCCGCCATCCACAAGTCTAGAAACATATTTAGAAGAGATTGATTCTTACATTTCACTACAGGCAGACGCTGATATAAAAATATTCATAGGAGACATAAACATCAACTTATTGAATTCCTCAGATATAAGTGTTAGTAGATATAATTATATGTATGATGGCCGAATCTGGATTCT
The DNA here is from genome assembly GCA_958502065.1 of Chrysolina americana. Classification (NCBI taxonomy): domain Eukaryota; kingdom Metazoa; phylum Arthropoda; class Insecta; order Coleoptera; family Chrysomelidae; genus Chrysolina; species Chrysolina americana. The sequence continues at coordinate 16,399,947 of OY293418.1, forward strand.
TTTATTAATAAACCAACTAGGCAGATGTGTAATTCGGTCAGTGTAATAGATCATGCATTCTAAAAAATCTGTAAAAAGCACATCAAAGATACTTTGATCACACCATTTATTTTCAAATGCAACATCACCAATCATTATATGGTGCTGCTATGCACCAAATTCAACGAAAAATTGGGGAAAACAAACGATAATTCTCAAATAATTCCTATAAAGTAATAAACCATAATAAACTTAAAAAACTTTTGGTTAGGGAAACGTGGGAAACAGTATTACAATCCAATGACCCAGAAGATGCATTCAGTGCCTTCAGTGATACAATAAAAAGTCACATCGAAGTATGTACAGAGGAGAAAAATAAATCAAAGAAGCAAAAGAAACTTACACCTTGGATGACAGATGGTCTTCTCAACTCAATGAGGCATAGGGATATATTGAAAAAGAATCTCATGCACGACTATACAATAGAAAAAGAAAATTAATATAAAAATTTTAGAAACTTCTTAACAAGTCTTTCACGAGAATCCAAGAATAATTTTTACGGAAATAAAATAAGGGAAGCAAAAAATAACTTGAAAAAAATTTGGCAAAATATAAATGAAATAACAAACAATAATAATAAAAAGACTGAAAACAAATTCAATATCGTCGGAAACCAACAACAAAAACTAGTAACTGACATGGAAGAAGCCAACTATTTTAATACCTGGAACTCCAGTTCCAAAATATTTCCCGGCTAAAATTAACTTATATTTTTGCAACCATTAACAAGAAATGAATTGATCAGTAGTATAAGTAGTCTCCAAAATAATACTTCTTCTGGATCAGACGGAATCTCTGTTTCTCTAATAAAAAAATTTCATTTACACATACTAGAACCATTACGACATATTCTAAATCTAATTTTTGAGACTGGAAAAATAACAAAATCTTTCAAAGACTCCATAACTATGCCAATTTTCAAATCAGGTGACAAAAAACAGGTAACAAATTACAGACCTATCACCTTTATCAACAACTTCACGAAGACTTTCGAAAAATGTCTGAAAAATAGAGTAACACACTTTTATAATGAAAACAATGTGTTTCTTGACTTGGCGAAAGCATTTGATACAGTAGATCATGATATTCTTCTTAGGCGACTTTATGACACTGGTTTAAGAGGAATTTCCAAGGATTACCTAACAGAGAGTACAAATTGTGAAAATAAACCCCAGGGAACCGTACTAGGGCCTATATTTTTTTAAATATACATCAACAATATCTTCAATATTACTGAATTTAGCTATCACTTTCAAAGGAAAAACCTGGGACGAGGTTCATTCTGAGGCTGAAACAGGTCACAAACTCATTTTTTAATTGGCTAAGTGAGAACTTATTGAGTGTCAATGTCAATAAAACAGAATATATTGCATTTTCTTAAACAATTAGTGATCAGTCTCATAAAAGCAATATCGAATTACATAAAGAATCATGTGAAAATATCCTTAATTGCCAATGTATTTCTATAAATAAAACTAATCAAGTCAGGTACCTGGGTGTGTTAGTAGATCAACACCTCAGTAGATCAACGCCAAAAGATTGCGTAAACTAATTTACAAGTTTTATCAGATCAGAAATATATTAAGTGAAAAAATGATGTCGACAGTATGTGATGCTTTAGTGGAATCTATCCTCCGATACTGTATAATAGCCTGGGGTGGAACATTCAAGTCCTCACTGAATCATTTGGAAGTGATTCAAAACTCATTGATAAAAATAATGTATAAAAAAAAATAAAAGATATTAACCCAGGCCCTATACAGTGAAAGTGGTTTATTGAAGGTGAGACAGGTTTGTATATTTCACTGCCTATTATGTTTCATAAAATCTCCAGTCTCAACTGTGCCGAATACTTATAATACCGGTTCATGCGAAAGTAAAAACACAAATATTCCACGTTCCAGACTGACTCAAAATCAGAAATGTATTACTTACCTCGGACCGAAACTCTATAATATGCTACCATCGACCATAAAATGCATCAAAAATTGATGTAAATTCAAAAAAGAGCTTAAAATATATGTCAGGACTAACTACCAAGTTCTAGCAACAGTTTTTGACTAATGATCAATCAACTCCCTATTATTATTATTATCAATCGTAATGTTCACTGTCTTCTCTCGTTATACTTCCTTTTCTTCTACCTCACACATTAATAGATCACCAACAATGTTTCTATTGATTTTGTTTAATTTATAATTAATTTAATCTTGGTGGTGGGTGGCTGCAATACAAGCTTGCTTAAAGCAGCCCCAGCATTCCAAGAGAGAATGATATAAACTAAGCAGATTGGCATGTTCACGTGTGGGTGTGTTTTTTTTTATTTAATAAGAATAATGTGCTATGAAATTGTCTATATTTGTATCTGAATCTGAATAAATTTACTTACTTACTTACTATAACTTATTACTAGACAGTTTTTGTCAGTTCATAGAGAACTGCCTCATCGAACCCTTTGACCAGAAAATTTGTGTCATCTGCACAAGCGATTCAATGAATTTCTTAAAGATCATTGAAATAATTGATCAGATCACTAACATAAACAAGGAAGAGTAAAGGCCTGAGTGTAGAGCCTTGAGGAACGCCCTGTTCGATAGTTGCCGGTTGGCTTATGGAATTTTGAATTACTACTCTTTGGATCTTGCTTACTAAGCATGATTTAATCAAATTCTATAGTCCACAAATGTGAAGTTTTTCATCAAGAGCTCATTGAAATCGTATAGTGTTGTATTGGCGTTCTTGTTTTGGGTGGAATTTTGTTGATTTGGTAAGAGGAGTTTATTGGCAAAAGAAAAAGCCACCAACTTGTTCTTAAATTTAATTCAAACAGCTTGGAAATACTAGAAGGAGGCTGATTCTTCTGTAGTTTTCATGAAGATTAGAGTCGCCTTTTTTAAAAATTGGTGACACAAAGGCTATTTTCAATTAACCGGGAAAAATTCCTTGGTTCACAGACAAATTCACAATGTACGTTATTGGATTATATAATTGTTAAAGTTATTAAACTTGTTATATCCGTTATCCGAGCAACACTCAGAAGTCAGAGACTTGTGGAAGACCCCTTACCCTTTAACGTGTGACGGCCAGTTACATTTGAATTTTTTAATTGTTTTATATACCTTCTTTCAAGAAGACACAAGAAAAAATTGTTGAGACATGTTTCGATATTTCTTTCTATGAAATTCAGATCGCTAGCTTTTTGCTGTGGAATTTTGATAAAGAAATAAAATTGTTGGTCGATTTCAGAAACTTTAACGTCACCTTCACATATTATAATAACATTGGAATTGTTTTCCTTTTTATTTTGAATTTTATTCACGATTTGCCACATGGTTTTTGATTTATTGGTCGATTTGTTAAGATTCTCATCTACACAATGTTTGTAATTTACTTTCAGTTTTGCCCTGTATGTTTGGGTAATTTGTCTACCTTTGTCCATCTTTGAAATGTTCATTCATTCTAGCACATTCAGAAAATGAACAAACTAATTCTGTCTATTAGTAAATTTCTGGGGCGAGTTGACTGACATTAAATTCTTTTGTACGTCTACCAAATTAACCTTTAGAGAAAAAATGTTGCCTGAGCCCTAAGCCAGAGGATAATATACTTATACTATTCAAATATTTTACTACAGAATCATAAAGTTTTGCCACAGGAAGTACGTCTGTGCATATATTTTGAAAGAACTTATTTGTTTTATCAAATCAAGATAATATATCATTTCACATTACAAAATTCACCTGTTTCTGAATCTTTCATAGTTTTTGATGAACTCTAGCACTTTAGTACTCACTTCCTGATTATCATTTTCAATGAGTTGTAGAAAATTTTTGTGACAGGAGCATATATTTCAATCAAGTAAGACTATTCTGAATTATTTCACAACGATGTCTGTAAGCGAAGAAAAAATTATTGACAAACATGAAAAACTATGCTGCACTGAGGCAAAACTCCACAGCACAATTATCTATCAAATTGAGCGAATGAGAATCATAAGGTATATGATAATAATGATATTACTTCCCCATATTTACACTTGTAGAGTATACCCAAAGGCATAACCTGTGCGGGTAGAGAATAACTATTATTATTTGCCAAATCATTCCGTTCTTTTATTCGCTGCTGCAATCCTAAATAAGCACCAGACACATTAGTGACATCATTATATGATTATCCCCTGCAGTTATACATGTCTCATTCTAAATTATAGATTATTCCATATCATTATCATAAGCTGTATGGACAACTCTGCTCATTAATTTAACAAACCTTTCAGCTAAGCTATCATCCCATTAATGTAGTGTAATATGAAAGTTAGTTGACTTATGTGAGACCAAGAGTGGAATCTATAATTATAGAGTAATATTTCGATAGGATTTAGCTATCGTCTTGCCAACATTACTTATGGACTACGACAATTGATGCAAAAGAAACCCGCACAGACCTTATGGGAATCTGGCCCTCTGTCGAATTAGCTGTAATTTTGGGAAAATGAAGTTCTCGGCCTCCCGAATAAAAGTCACCATGGGCACAAAAAGATCCTATGAGTAGTTTCGGATATATGGGACCTACAAGTCCCAGACTTTTAATGATGTTACGCCTGTAAGTAGACTAAGCTGGGAGTAAAACTAAACGTGAACTTAAGCTAAGGCTGTTGAAAAAATTGTATTTTTGAACCCTGACGTTTGAAAGTAAGTGATGGATATGTAGGAAAATACGGGAAAGCCTGAAAAATCGTGGAAAACTCGCTTAAAATCTACATTTTTAGCTGTCGAGATGTATTGTTTTTCAGAACTTGAAAGGTCTCGCTTAATACCAAAGTGTGGGAAAATCGGAAAATCAATGAAAATACTGAAAAGCTTGGAAAACTCATTTGATTTTTTTCACACGAGAGGAAAAAAATGCCTTTACGCACGTTGTGCCGGACTCGGGTACAGGTTGCCCGGTGTTGCGTCTTCTAAATCTGGTCGGTTGAAAAGATGCGACCTTGGCTATATAAATGCCAGTACCAATACCGACTGAATAAAATCTCTATACCCAGCTTGCATCCTGCATTACTCAAGATTATTATCATTTCGAACGTTTAAAATGTTATAAAACAGTAACGTGGATGGATATTGTACTTGTGCTTGATGACGTGCATATCCTCAATACCAGAGTAAGGACGCAACATGAGCACAAGTACCTACGGTTGCATTTTCACCAGAGGGCTTAGTCCAATAAAATGTCCCTTCCTACAGGAATTGTAACAGCCTTTTTTTAAATACCACGGTTTGTGTTTGACAGGATAGGAGGCTTATGGGATTAAAGTAGACTCTGGTCTGCTTCTAATTGCGAGATTTCGAAATATTTTTATTTATTTTTCAATCAATATCTGGAGACAAAATAAAATGAAATAAATAATATTACAAATATTCGGGCTTCATATGATGTTGTACTAACAGCATAGTGAAATTTATAAATGAACTATTTGTATCATCAACAGAACTTTGAAAGTGTGATGGTAATCTTAGCCAATATGTGTGTGAAGTTTTGAATTATCAATTGGATGTTATATATTTATATTGTAACGATTTCGAGACCGGCCCTGATCATCGAATTACACTCCACACTCGAAATGTAAACAAGTTCTCTTCTGACAAACACATGACTCATCCGTGGAAGAGACGCGAACGTTCTAACCGAACATTCTAGGAACCTCTAAGAAGTCGCCGAACAGACTGGAAAGATCGAAAACTGTAAATGCTACTATATATAGCCGCTGTATAGCAGATGGCGGGACAGTCAGAATTCAGAGTTAGTTATAGTTCCAGAGTTCGCAGATAGAGACTGACACTGTAGAAATAATATAGTGAAGTAAATGTTTTAGTGTATAATTGTTTAAACAGTGTTTTAAATAAATTAGGAAAATTAGTTAGTGCAGTTTTACTACATTTGGTGTCAGAAGTGGGATGTATGCGCCGCAAGTAATGAACCTCGAACGTGACCTAAGGCACCAATGCGTCAGTACAACGTTGACAGCCCATTTGAAAGAATCGCCATCGATATTGTTGGACCGTTTCCACAATCTGACCACGGGAACAAATACATCCTCGTGGCAATGGACTACTTCAGCAAGTGGGCTTGAAGCCTATGCCCTGCCCAACCAGGAAGCCATAACCGTCGCTAAAGGAGTGGATTTGTCAATTGTGTGTCCCACTTGAACTGCATTCAGACCAAGGCAGAAATTTCGAGTCCAACTTGTTCCAGGAATTGTGTCGAATGCTGAACATCCGGAAGACGCGAACTACGGCTTTACATCCGCAGTCTGATGGAATGGTGGAGCGGATGAACAGGACGATGAACCGCCACTTATCCAAGGTAGTCTCTGACCACCAAAGAGACTGGGACCAGTATCTCCATTTGTTCCTGATGGCCTATCGTTCTGCAGTACACGAGTCGACCGGCCAAACCCTGCTAGTATTATTATGGGCCGAGAGCTGCGACTACCATGTGACCTGAAGTTTGGGACGCCACCAGGACAAGACACTGCGGGAGTGGACTATGTCAGCAAACTTCGGCAGAGACTAGAAGACATCCACGTAAGAGTCCGTTTGAACATCCAGAGTGCCAGCGACCGAATGAAGGAGACCTATGACATCAAGGCCGATGCCGGAGGATATAAGGTTGGTGACCTGGTTTGGCTGTACAACCCCAAACGTCATCGTGGCCTATCACCAAATTTGCGGAACTCATGGGAAGGCCCTTATAAGATCTTGAAGAGGATAAATGACGTGGTCTACCGAATTAAAAACCCACCTAGAGGAAAACCCAGAGTCGTCCATGTCAATAGGTTGGCCTCTTACGCTGGAAACCACGACCAAGTCCGCACCCTCAGACCACCGGAGGATGCGATGACGTTCCAGAAATTCATGTCCTTGTACTCAAACGGACAGACAGTTCGACATGGGGTGACTCGAGAAGAACCACGAGACCTTTTTAAGGTACCTGCGGGTTACGTGCTAGCCCACTGTGTAGCAGAAGACCTTCAAATGTCCAGAGGCATCGCTGTGGTGTTCTCCAAGAAGTACGGTCGTCTCCATGAACTACGGCAACAAAACCCGGAAGTTGGAGAGGTGGTACAGTTGCGGAAAGGCCAGAGAAGCATCTTATATCTATTCACCAAGAAGCAGTCTCGAGACAAACCGTCCTATGAAGACCTTGAGAAATTAAGGGACATGATGGTGGAGCAGAATCTCGTGGACCTGGCAATCCCAAAATTGTCCTGCGGGCTCGACGGACTGGACTGGAGAGTCATAAGGAGCATGTTGGAGACGATATTCCAATCCACCGGCGTAAAGATCTTGATATGCTGTAATCATCGTCCACAACCAAACCTGAAGACCGTAGAGTGCTACTTCCATCAAACAGCAAGGTGCAGATATGGAGAATCATGCAAATATCTCCATACTCCAAAAATGACATTTCGGGACGAAAAGTCTTTAAGAAGGGTGCAATGTAACGATTTCGAGACTGGCCTCGAGACCGGCCCTGATCATCCAATTACAATCCACACTCGAAATGTAAACAAGTTTTCTTCTGACAAACACATGACTCATCCGTGGAAGAGACGCGAACGTTCTAACCGAACATTCTAGGAACCTCTAAGAAGTCGCCGAACAGTCTGGAAAGATCGAAAACTGTAAATGCTATTATATATAGTCGCTGTATAGCAGATGGCGGGACAGTCAGAATTCAGAGTTAGTTATAGTTCCAGAGTTCGCAGATAGAGACTGACACCGTAGAAATAAAATCGTGAAGTAAATGTTTTGATGAATAATTGTTTAAACAGTGTTTTAAATATATTAGAAAAATTAGTTAGTGCAGTTTTACTACAATATTTTTTTTGATTTCGATCCTAGATTTATTGATAAATGTACACATGTTTTATCGTTTACATGAATATATAATATATTTATTCTATTCCATTCTATTCTATTCTAATTTAAATTATTCTACTCTTTTGTTCCTAACCAAATTTGAAATTCATGTTATAAATTCGTCACAAATAGTAAAATATGTGACATGACCTTTAGCTGCTTTTTTCTCGAAATTATTTTCCCGAAAAGTGTCAAACATAGTGGTAAGAATAAGAGTTTCAAAGTAGTTTTCTGATCTTGAACTCTCTTCTTCAACATGTTCTATTCGCCCAGAAATAGTATTACCAACCCTGTTTCAGTAAAACTTTGCTCCAAAATCTCTTTGCTGTAAAATATACTGTTGCTGCAGAGAATAATCTATTTTACCGATCTAGTGACCTTTCCGTAAACCCAGTATGTTCAAAATTGATCTCATCCAAGCTTCAGAGTAGTCAGTAGGTATCAATAAGCATGAGTTTTATTAACTTCAAGTAACTTGCGATAAGAAGTAGGTAGTTATTTAAATTGATTTTCTTCCTACTTTCAATTTCTAATGATCTTCAAAACCATAGAAGCACGATTCACTTATGTAACAACTGATAAGTTCGAAACTCGCATAATCTGATATTTCAATTTTCTGTATAATACGTCTTCATTCCTAAAATTGTATGAGAATACCAGATAAAATTAAGAAAGTCCCACGTGAGGATTTCCAGCTGTTGTTTTGCATTCACGAACGCCTAGAGGCAAATATTAAAAATCTCAAATTACAGAGTAGCAATCGTAATATCTTCAGTAACTTCCAGTCTCTCGTTGACACTGCCATCAAATAGATTATCGGTGAATGAAAATATAAAGGTTTCCTTTTCATTGTGAATGATTCCGTGAGTGGGGTTGCAAAATTGCTGTTTTTTGGAAAATCTGTTTTCTTTCGCTGTTGTTGTTGTGGTTGGATAATTGATTATATATATACACGGTGAGTTTGGACAATTTTCACACCATTTATGAGTAGAAAAATGTATTATTCAACAAGATATGTACTGAATGAACGTATGCATTCAGTGGGGCCTCTGAAACTCTGACATTTTCAAAATCAAGGTCGGTTTGATTATGTCTTATTTTGAAGTTCTCTACAATTCTGGGTTGATAATAAATGATGGTCAGTGCACAAATGCTATATAAAGAATTGATCGCCAGTTCAGAAAATAATCGGTAGCATTTTTTGGCACTTCTTCAATCTAAGCGTTGTCAATACCTACTTCACTCCCAGAGATAGTATACTGGGTTCCAAAACTATCACTATTAGCATGTGTCCCTATATAAGTTATAACCCGTGAATAAATTTGAATTAACGGTTCCGCCAAATGTATAAAGTTGATAGTTTAGTGAGCACGATAAATCCACCTCGTACTAGATGGCATTGCAGTAGGAACCGTGGGCGCATAATATTTTCTCATTAATTTATACCGCCATAGAACCTGCTAGACTATGTTTACCAGATAAATCCAATCGTTTATCTCTTTCCTAGAGGAACCACATCGTTCTGTTTTTGTCATTGAATGATAGCACTAATCGACATCGACTTTTATAATAGGTCAACCCCTTGTTTTTTTCATACAACTTTTCGTGTAATGGGCTGCAGTGGTCGTGGTGGTAGAGCGTTTGCCTCTCAATCACATGGGTGTGGGTTCGATTCCCAGCATGGTCACTGATCTCTTGCTAGGAACCGCACGTTGAAATGTAACACCTCGTTAATACTTATTGTATACAGCTCAATAGTTGCAAGTGGATTTACCTCGAATATAAAAATATATTGCAAAAAAGGCCAAAAACAGTTTCAAGGCAAGTTGTAGGGAAAAAAATACAGAAAACAAACAGAAATGTTTTGTTGTTGCGCTGTCAAATATCAAATGCAGCGTTGCCGTACTGACCAGGTTATATCGACAACGAAGAATCTCCTTTCAGCGATGGAAATACTACCGTTTTTACATGCTCCCAACAAGCTGCAATGAACGTTTCAATTGCCTTCTTATTGTTATTTATTTCATCTAAGACAAAATATTTGGGTTTTTGTTGCCATGAATATACCCGAGAAAAATCAAAATCTAGCTGACATGCTTATTGTATCTTTAAAAAATTGCGACAAGGCAACAATGGCATGATTTGAGGGATTACATCATGAAAAGATGTTACCTTCAGTACTAATTGAGAATTACTCATCTAGATTGTGTTACTTGATCGGAGATAATTTCTCTAAAAGCTGGCAAGTTGCCGCCATAAAATTCCGAAAGGTCGTTTTCAAAAAATTAACAACACACATTCAAATTGCTCTCACATTGACATCAAAAGCATCTTAAATTCATACACCAACTACTCTCGTATCGAAAGATAGTGCACCTCAAATTTATATCCAAACAATTATTATTATTCATATTGGAGTGAAAGACATATTTAATGTATATAGAACCACTCACATTGAATCAAAAATCATCCCATCCGCTCTACACACTATTATTTCCGTTTTCAACTTGTACATCGTACCCATCGCCCTGAACTCTTGACTAAAATAGTCTCGGACTCTACTCGACATACCATTCATTCGACTATCTTCTCTCTCTTAAATTTTTCTGTTTTCCAAAAGTTTAGAACCTAAAAAAACCTAAACATTAGCATTATTTACGCCACGTTGTGAAAGCTATGCTATGCCTCCATACAAGCTAATTTTCTTCTTCTGATAACATTTTTTAGTCACGGCTGAACTCGGCACATGGACAACTGGCATTTCATATAGGACCTCGTTTAACCCCGTAAATATCAGGTTCCAACCGCTTACAATATAAATTCTTTCGACAATAATCATCACTAAAGCGATAGTTTCCCATTATTGAATTTTAATATAAAAATGAAAGTTTGTTCACTTAAGCCCCACTTCATGATGAACTTAAAGTAGTATTTAAATTTAATAGCTGTTAGACAGTGACAACCAAAACTGAGTTGCACTTGACAGCTTGTCACAGTCTGACAATTATTTAAACTAAATGACACTTAAGTTCATTATGAAATCGGACCTTAATACTGTCTTTCACAGTAACCCTTACTTAAAATGAAACAAATATTTCGTAAAACCAAAAATACCTGTCTCTCCACACGATTTCACAAAGTGGAAACACATGAGGCAAATATGTGACAAAAAAAAACTACTTTTCCCTACGGTCATTGAATTATATCTGCTGCCTATTCGGGTGGAAATGACCACCTGCATACACGCATGTTTCATTGTTTTTTTTTTTCAAATCAGTGCTAGGACAGGCCAGGCAATATTATAGAGTCGTCTTGTTCCACCAAACGAACAATAACATTCAAAAACCCTTTAATATCAGGCTAAGAATGAAGCCGCAAATTACAATATGTCAGTCGCAGCGCCATCCGCTAGACTCCATGCAGATTCCAAATACATATAAAACAGAGTTCGAGCATGTATATAGGAGAGATCGAGAGATCAAATCAATGTAACCGAAAAATACCTGTATCTCCACACAATTCTACAAAGTGGAAAATTATAAGGCAAATATCTGACAAGAAACGACAACTTTTCCCTACGGACATTGAATTATATCTGTCGCTCATTTGTACAACGTTCCTCATGGATACATAATTCCAAGTGCCAATTGTAATAAAGCAATTGAATATTATTCTTCAGTCGGTTGGAAATTACCACCTGCATACATGCAAGTTACAGGGTCACTGAACTTCAAAACAGGACCAGACCAACCTGGAAGCACTTTCTACGATGTCTTCTTCATTAAATTTGATTTACTTTATTATTTTTCAATTTCGATGCCGCTGATTGACGCCGTCTTAATAGGAGCGTCTTAGGCTGATGTTATAATACCGATCACCGAAATGGAGGATATGGATAGGCACTATACTGACACAATTGAGCTGGCCACTGTGAGATCAACTTTTCTGGAGAAAATACATGCTTGGGTTTCGTTCGCATTGAATTCTACCAGCTGTTGAATCCCCGTCCTAGAATTTTTGCTAAGTCTATATTTAAATCGTTCTCGTTCCTTTCCCGTTCTCTTCTGGTTTCACGTGCTAGTATCATAATTTTTGAAGGGAAAGTGATAATTAATATCATTTGTGATATCACATCTGATGTGGTCATACATAATCTTGGCACCATACATACTATGTAGGTCTGACTTAATAATTTTTCTCAAAGAAAACAACAAGTATATATATATAAGTTCACACGTGCTAGGCTCATCAACATTTCTTTATAGTTATTGATACAAACATTTTCATTCGAAAAGTTTTAGCTACCTAATCCTTGATTTCAACACTTGTTTTACTGTCACTCCATGCATAAGCATGATTGACAAGGCCGGCCCTGAGTGGGAATGAAAAGGTGTAACGCAATCAACATTAGTTTTGATAAAATCTTATGAATAAACTTATTAAATGATATCAGTAGCGAAAGCATTTTCCTTTTCGACCAATCTTCTGATTATTTCAGTTGCTTTGAATAAAAAAGAATGCTCTATTGGGTAAGGTTGATGGACCAATCAAATGGGAAAAAAAGAAATGAATTGAGAAGGAAATTAGGTGAATTCAATGAATATTATCATTCATAATAACATAATTTTAATCGACATCTCAGAGTGCAACGCAATGATTTGTCGCCACAAGAGTTACAAATATTGACTTATTGTATACAGAAACTTAAAACTAAATATGGGAGATTTAACAAATATAAAGAATTTTCTGAAAACCATTGTCCATAGCAATACATTCCATTCCCACTTGGTGTATTGGAAATCTTCATTAAAATATTGAATTCAACAATAACAAAATAACAATATAAAAATGAAGAGGCTGCGCTCCAGGACGGCCAAAAATAAGTCGGTGGCGCATTTACTTTCACAGCTGCAGGGAAACCTGGAAAAACCTGTAAAACCATACATCATCTTAAGAGTTGGAATTTATGGAATGAAAACTCCTAAAGATGTCCGTCGAATTGGGAATATCCACCCTTCGGTAAAATAGGAAGTATGATGTCTCCGGAGTCTCCAAAAAGTCCAATTCAAAAGACATTATATTTACGCAACTGTCTTCAAATTTGTTTCAGTAGGTTCTGCCGTTGTCAGGGTGTAGCAGTGACCAGAATCAACTCCAGCCACAGAGAAGGATTATTGCGTGAAGATCATAACAGCAGTCGGAACAGATTGCTGTGTATTGACTAATCTGAAAAAAAATTAATCAACAATCACTAGTTCATCAAATATTGCTTCACCCAAAGATATTTGGCTCTCTTATTGGAATGAAGGAAATAAATAATTTCACCCAAACAATGGAAAGGAGTAATAGTTCAAAAACAGAACAGCACTTTCGATGGTAATGCTTATTAGCTCTATCAAGAAAGTAACTGAACGACAATCTACCGTTTCTTGGCCTAATCGCCTTCAGAATTCGTGAATGAATGACAGAGATCATTAACACCGGAAGTGTCAAGAGCTACCATATTGAACAAATAGGTACTACCAAGGTTCTGGAATTTTTTACGCTGATCCAGCAGACTTTGATTTTCCACACAAGTGGAAAGCTGCTCATGTATCACCAGAGGTAAAGTCCTAGATAATTAAAATTGTTTTTCCGTTAACCAGCTCTCAGTCCCCTACGAACGACAGCCCTCAGAAGTCGAAACTTGTGCGAGCTAAGGATTAACGAGGTCTTACCTTTTAACGTGCGATTCCTAGCACGAATAGGTTTACCAAATTTCCAAAACGTGAGAGACATACCATTTGGATATTCACCGTCATCGTGACTTGTACCCGAGGGTTGAAAAATTGCAGAGATGCTTGCACAAATCTATAAGATCAACTGAAATCCTGAAAGATTCGTCATCCAATGAGGTAACAAGAGATGCGCCCGATAAAGCGTTCAACAAACCACCAGATTCCTTGACCATGGCTGCTTTCAGATGTGCCTTCTCGTATACATTTGTAGACAACAGAAGTTCATCAGGTGTACCATGATACCTTCGTATGGATGTCTACAATAGGCTGTATAGTGTCCCCTCTATTTCGTTTCACTATGGTTTTAAAGAGCAAACAGGTTGTAACGAAATGGTACTGAATTATGTACCGCATAATTGTCCATGTCTAAACATTCAATAGGGAAATCAATGTTGACATCAAGTTTTTCCTTAAACATCCCCGTGGAAGAAAAACAATCGTTTCAGATATAATTAGAGTTTTCCGGAATTTATTTATCGACATAAATTGTTTTCGCCGTAACAACACATTCTTGTAAAATTATTTACACAAAAATTAAAGCCTCGAAAAAAGTGAGAAAAACGTTCAACTAAGTAGATGATAGACTTCAATATGACCATACAAAAATATTAGTTTGATGATGGCAAGGAACAAAAATGCCCAAAAATGAGGGGAAACATACTAAAGACGACCACTAAACCCGGAAAACAACCAAAACATTCATTTTTGATTATTTTTATCTTCATACACTCATACACCCCTCAATAAAAAAAAATTCTGAGAGATTAAGACCGTTAAGGGAGTTTGTTGACAAGAAAAATCAAAACAAGAAAAGTTAACGGCATTTTTTGGGAAAAATGTAAGAAATAGAAGTTAAAATAAAAATTTGAAAACCCAAACTGAGAGAAACACGAAGTACTAATAACTATTGACAGCAAGAAACAAAAATAGACTAACCTAGACAAAAATCGACAGAAGGTCCAGTAGAGACTTTGCAGACTACACCTGAACAACAAGCATTTGTTCCAAAAGGTATTATACGGTTTCATGGTAAAATTCTGTTTTTCGGAACTTATATAATTTGATGGGCCTATGTTTGAGTTATGACTGATATTTACTAGCACACATTTCTATATCGACAAAAAAAAAAATTTGAAACACTCAAAAGTTTTCCTTCTTATTATGAGTAGAATGTTAAAACACTAATTGACCTGTTTCACACTTTTTCTTTATTGAAAACGGCATTAAAAAAAAAAACATCCTTTCCAAAATTTTTTTTGATAGCTTATGGCTAATAGTTAATGGAATTTCAACGTTTATTGATATAAGTTTACAATCATTAAAGTAAAAGTGATGTTCTGTTCAAATCATCACAGAACTTATATCTAGAACTTCGTCTTGATAGTCTTGGTCTTGGATCAAAATTTGTCTATAAATTTTAATTATTCAATTCCACAGTTTATATGCATATAATAGTTATTTCGTAAGTAAGCGAAATAAAAATTTCTCATTTCACCACCATGATATGATTTTTAAGAAATCTTGAATAAATATTAACATAGCACACAGGTCGATGCCCAACAGACCAGAAAAAAAGTTCAAAATGGTTGGAATGTTAATTAGGTTTTTATTGGTCATTTTACAGTGGATTATTAGTGTAATGAGCAGTAACACGCGGTTACGGTAGAGAAGTGGAATCGGAATCCCAAGGAAATTGCAATACTTATTAACCACTGCGACCTTTCAACATACATCTAAGTATTTGTTGTAAACTTACAACCACAATACAGATTTTGAAAAATGTATTCTCGATTTTGAATGAACAAAATTTAAAAACCTACCATATGAAAAATAAATAATTGAAATAAAATGCCACAACATTTTTTATTGAAATTTTCTTAGTATTGAGTAGATTTAAGTTCACTATTTTTCTTTCGGGACCAAGACCAAGACCAATACTCTTGGGGGAGAGTCTTGATCTTGGTCTTGGTCTCGAAAGTCAAGTCTTGGTCGTAGTCTTTGGAAGATTTATTGAGTCCTGATCTTGGTCTTGGTCTTAGTCTTGTATCAAGACCAAAACAAGACCAAGACTAATTTATCTCTGGGTCTCGCAAAGCCCTAATCTGTCTATACTTTGAATATTTCAACATTTTCATGAAATTTGACATATTAATTGAAAGGAATCACTAGAGTGAATTAGATATCGCATCCATAGGTATTATTTAGGTGCATGCGAGAATATTTGGTTGAAAACTGATCACAGTTTATCTATTCGTTTGTTCATTGGCGTATCGAGTGAGCTGAGCTGCTGAAAATATAAGATTGAAGGTAAGAAACTGCAAAAGCAAATGGTTTAGGTTTCAGTGTGGGCAATCTTTTCAAATAAACATAAAAATACAAGTTGATTTTATTTTCTACACTACAACTTTTTCACGATTTTTACAAAACATCATCATAAAAATTATTGCCATTCAAAGCAGGACACTTTCATCACAAAAATGGTATTATTTCATTATAATAGAGGAGTAGACAATTCCAAACTTTATTTGAGCTAGCATAATCTGTGGCTGGATTCATATTAGTGAGTGCATATATATTCTGATGTCGTTCGTATTTCGGAGAGAGAATCAGGGCTTGATGATATGATAAACGCTATTTACTGTTGACAAAAAAGTGGATAATGAAGCTGAGCGTAGTGTCAATCCGCCAAGGTTTACAGGAATAGAAAAATTGCGGAATTGACACATATCTATTATTTGATATTTGCGGCAGAATATTGTCTACAGCAGAAATAGCCTAAAGGACAATTTTCGGTAGCGTTGCGATATTGTTATAATAGGCATTGCATTTTTATTCTTTACGCACGGTTGTGCGTAAGACTGGATTTACGTATAGGAGTAGAAAAAGTAAATTATTAAATTTATTTAGGAAAACATTCGAGGGTATACTCAAGCCTAGAAATGTCCTAACAATTGTTTGGGAAGTTTATCCAATCGAGAAGTTCATACAACTGGCCAGAATCTCGTTCAGATTGAAGGTGTTCAGATAATGCATTCTTAGAGAAGGGTGCACCCAGAAGACTCCATTCTGTTTTATTCAATATTTTTATGCTATTTGCTAGTTTGAAAATTTTAGAATCCGAAACTTTTTTAGTACTTGAAAAATCATTACAAAGCTCTTATCTCCTTATAGAATTAAACTTGTATTATTATGAATCTGAGAAATTTCAGTGACGTGCATTAAATAACTCGAAACTGACCCCTGAGGCAGTCATTGATTGAAGTGACAAATTTTGTTCTTCAACAACTTCCGATATTGCTTATAAAGAAAGAGATGAGATAATTATGGATAGTTTTTCAATCTACAGTTTTCTGTGGTGTAATATTTCGACAGGACAATTACATCTCATCATCAAAAATAATAACATACAAGGAAACTACTTTGTATATTGATAATATGAGTTATGAAAGCAACTAAAAGTTACAACGAATTATCTCATCCAGGTGAACTTCATCTCACTCAATAGATGCAAAATATAGTTCGCCAAATGTTGAAAAAATGTAAATCTGATAGATAACTAGTGTGAATTGACTGTTTCAAACTATGGAGAAGTGGAGGGTGGTTGAATATCAATATGATGATGTTCATATGCTATTCATCAATGAAGTAAGGGGAATAACCTGAACTTTGAAGAAAATTCTACAAGCTCCTAGCCTTCTTCGAGTAGCCATGATCTTAAAAGTTATATGCTAATTTGTGTCCGGGAGCACCACAAGGTTATTCGAATATCCGATCGTTATTGATGACAAAATAATACCGGTTAAAATGCTCCCTTCTCTGGTTATTGTCACAAGTATAAATAGACAAATCCAGTTACCAATTTTTCGATTAGTGATTAATTGGTTAACTGGATACCCGGTCAATTTTCGTGTGGTGAAGCACTTTGTTTATAAGGCAAGTGTATGGACTCTTGGTATATGCTTCACTTTGCTGGAAGAGAAGTAAATGTTTCCTTATAATACTCGAATTGTCATTTTATACGAACCGCGAATCGGTCGAAAAATTAATGAGCATAATTTTCAAGATACGTATAAAATGTTGCGTTATTCGTAAATCTAACTCTCGCATACAACAGAATATAGTGGTGACAGTCTTCTGGAAGAGGAGAAAAAGTTCAAATAACACACTACATACTACATACACCACGTATCGAAGATCAGAAAAATACAGTGCTGTGAAGTTTGATTCAGAATATTTTCATGAATATTACTACATCTAAGATGTAAACATACCAACAAACTAATTGAAGTTCTAGGATTAACCTTGATTGGCGGAAAGTATTGCGAGTACCAGTGCAATGTGTGTGAAGTGTCGTGATTTGGATATCCACCTACACTTATCAAAAAAGGATGTTATTTGACATTAAATTTCTTTATTTTCCATCAGATATTTTTTGAAATATTTGAAAACATATACTTCTTAAATTCGGCAAGGTCGTCTCTCCACTCCGCTCCACTTGGTGGAAACGGTATGGAGAGAAGGGTACCTCGACTTTGTCGAGTTTATTCGTTTCAGTATTTGATACTCTCCGGCACAAATTTTCGAACTTTGTTCGAAAAATTACAGTTAACTCTTCCTGGAGTCTGTGCTGACGACAATTGTTTGTTGTTGAGTTCCCGTGCGGATGGCGCTGCGACCAAATCAAATGATGAAATATTAGTTTAACAGTTGATTGGTATTCATTTGACAGAGACAGGACAGTTACGATGTTGTTCTCCACTGGCACTGATGAGAGGAAAAACTTCGAAACATTCATGTCTGCAGGTGGTCATTCTCAGCCAAATGAAGGATAATAGACTGTTTAATAATGAGACAAGCACTTGCAGTTGCATCTTCTTGGAAGAACGTTGTACAAATATCTGTCAGATGTAGTTCAATGTCCGTGGTGGCATTAGCCAGGGAAGTAGTTGTTTACGGACAGATGTTTGCTTCATTTTTCCACTTGATGGAAACGTGTGGAGAGAAGGGTACCTTGACTTTGTCGAGTTTATTAATAATAATAATAATTTTTTCTTTATTTGAGAAATAATTACAATACAATACATGCATGTAGAACAACCATTCAACAAAGTAGGGTCAATATCACTAACATTACATATCTTAATATTATTCTACTCTATAGGGTTACAGATTTAATAAAATCTTGTAAATTTCTTTTTTATATGTCATAAGGTCATTGATTATTTTGACGTGTTCTGGCAAATTGTTGAAACACTTGATGGAAAAGTACAATGCCACTTTTTCAGTTAAATTCAGTCCTCTTGATTCATACCGCGCAAATAAATGCTCAGTCCTAAAAAAAAATAACCAGGCTTTCTTGAATGTATACTGCTGATGCTGTTCGTAACTTGTTTTTCCTGAATTGACCTCTACATGACTTTAAATTTAGCATAATTCTCAATGCTCTTTTTTGAACCAGGAACACCTTTTACCAATGTCTCGACTACTGCCAAACAGCGACTGATCAACAGTTCTGACCGCCCTAGGCTAATTATGAGGACGCGCCACCGCCAGGTGTGTGTGTGTTACGGTCGGCCTAGTAGTAGTAGTAGTAGTAGTACTTACCGGGAGACTGTTGGTACAGCCAAGCAAGTAGGCCCCCATGGGCCCTTTTTGCTATCCCCTGCTCTCCTCATGCATGGTGTACAGCCTGCCTGTGTTTTCCACCTGCTCTCCTCAAAGTCTGGGTGTGTAGTGTGTATGTGCTTGTCAAGGGAGCGAGTTCTTTCAATCCGCCACTTCAAGCCCTGGTAGGGCTGGTTCTCGGTCGGGCGGTGCGGCAGCCACCGGCTACCAGACCCGCAGTATTCGATCCGAGGCCCCTCCTCGGTTTTCTTTGGAGACGAGTTCTCCAGTTCTCACTGCGAGTTCCTTCCATCTTTCTCCTTGGTAAAGTCCTGGTAGGGCTGGTTCTTGATCGGAGGGGGCGGCAGACGCAGGTGATTCATTCACCGGCTACCAGTCCCGCAGCACCCGAGCCAAGGACCCTCCTTGGCTCCCACCAAAGACCAGATTTTCCAGTTTCTGCAGTAAGTTCCTTCGATCCTCCTCCTCGTTAAAACCCTGGTAGGGCTGGTTCTCAACCGGTCGAAGCGGCGGCCGCGGGTGACTCTATCACCGGCTACCAGTCCCGCAGCACCAATCCAAGGCCCCTCCTTAGCTCCCACTGGAGGAAGATTTTCAAGTTCTCGGATCCCTCTGTGAGTGGGTGTGTGTTAAGTGTCGGTGAACATGTGTGTTTTAGACGTTGGTGTACGGTAAGCTAGGGCCCACGGGTCGCCAATCCCGTTGGCTGCAACGCCTCAGCCACCCTTGGGGATACGGTCGGACTAAAAAGTAGTATATTAGTTTTGACTTTGCCTCTGATTCTCGTCCCCTCCCCGATCCTCTCGCCATTAGCTGCAGTCTAATTAGCCTAAGGGTTAATCAGGCCCTGCTGCCAAAACATATCAAACTGTTCGTATCCTTGATTCAAAGTTAGGGTGATACACAATTTTAAGTAACTGAAAGTTTGTTTTGAAACAGTACAACATTTTTTTTTTATTTTAATTGATAGTGGTTTTTTGTGAACCACGATTTGGCTTTTTCAAATTCCAAGCCTACTTTGGTAATTAGACTGATCATATCAGGAGCCGTAACTAACATATTTGTGTCATCAGTATAATTTATCAAACTCTTTCGTATCCTTGATTTAAAGTTAGCGTGATACACAATTTTAACCGACTAGAAGTTTGTTTTAAACAGTTCAACATTTTTTATTATTTCAATTGAGAATCAGTATGTTTTCTGTGAACCACGATTTGGCTTTTTCAAATTCTAAGCCTACTTTGGTAGTTAGACTGATCATATCAGGAGCCGTAACTAACATATTTGTGTCATCAGTATAATTTATCGAACTGCAAGTTTCATTCAGTTTCACGGGTAGAAGTATAGAGATACCTAAGGGTTAATATACAACAGAAAATAATTTGCCATTTTTTTGTCAAACATGTCATATAATTTTCAATTCATTTTCACTTTGTTGTGATATTACCAATGAAAGTAAATGAAACATGCGTGCTGTAAGAAATGCGCTATACAGTAATTGATTCGGAGAATACACAGATGAAAGTTTTTCAATTGATGTTTTATTTATTTTGTGGAAATTCATGTTGAATTATTGGATAAAGAAAACTACTACCGAATTGACAGAATAAAAGATAAAATTACGACACGAAATCTTTCTGTTCCTTACTATCAGTATAATTACTGATTATTGTAAGGTCATACATAAGTAGTGCAGACATTCTTGTTCAATATTAACTGTCTCACCCAACACTTTTTCATCACTAGGATCGTCAAAGTGTTAACTCAACGTTGAATATACCAATGAATATCAGTAGTTCATACATATATACTTATTTTATTGTTTTGTTTTCGCAGGAACAATGAAGGCCACCTTCATTTGTTTTGTTTCCTTGTTCATCTTTGCAAATGGACAGATTGGTAGGCTGCTTCCGCAGCTAGGAATCTCGACAAAACAGTTCTCCGTACCTCAACCGACACGAATTCGAGGATCACTAACACTTGGTCCAGCAGCACAACGGAATCAGGCAACGCTTCTTTCGGTTTCACAAAATTTTCCTACTCTTACCACTATTCCTGCTCGTCCTATTCCCACAGTCATTTTCAAAATACCCCTATCTTCTGCTGAAGAACGTATGCAGCAGGAATGGGATTCATTCAGGGTAAGTCGATTACCTTACGAGTAAAGATTGAAAGGTTAGATCAAATGAGCCCTATTCAGTTGTTTTCATTTCATATGGTATCTGAATCAACAGGTTGTTGTTTGATTCATCCGATGAATTTTGTTTATTATATTGATACCTTTACCTATGATGGGATGAAAATGATACAATATTCTTTATGGAACCGTTGTAGTCTGGTGTTTGCTAAAAAAATTGACGAAGGATATTTTCTTGTGATTTTATTTGCAAACTAAGAAAAGTTTTACTGATACTTGTACATAACGCAAATCACAAATATCACTTTCGTTGTGATACATCGAATGAAACTCGATTATCTGCACGTATCTATTTTATGAAAATAGCGACAAAATATCGGAATCATTATGAAAATCGTTTTTAACATTTGAGAAATCAAAACAAGAATAAATAAGAATCTCCACATTCACATGGGACTTCGCAAATTCAGTTTTTGCTGGATTCTGCTTTATTTTCAGGTTTCGTCTTGGTGAGAAAGCTCCGTAAGGTTAGGTTTAGGTTTGAACGTGAGTGGGCTAATATCAGGCCCTCCACTGCGGCCAATGGCCTATTGTGGCTCACCCTATGGTTATATTTCTCCCAGTATATCTAAAATCTTAACTAAATTATGGAGTGCATTGGGAGAACAATTTACCAGATTCTCTGGCGTTACTGTTGTATTGCCAAATGTTGAGAATCTGATTCTAGCCGCTGCGGGGCATGTACATAAAATGTGTTCTAGCAGTTTGTCGGAGTCCTGTTTTTGCCTTGTGCAAGCAATAAATGCTTTGGAATGGGCTAGGCCCGGTAGACTATGCCAATACTCGATACTTTTATTGTCTGCCCAGCTATGTGCTACACAGATAACCGGTTTTGGCCCAGTGAACGTTATTTCGACTTCTAGGCCCGTGTGACCTGGTATCCAGACTAGGTTAACATTGTTGCGTTATGCCAGTCGGTTTAAGGTATCTCTGCAGTTCCATACTGCTTTGGATTTAAAGCAGTTGGATTCAAGCTGCTTGACTATCTGAAAATATTTTTATTGTTTTTCGTGTGTGGTGTCAATTTTCCAGCTCCCTTGCACACATTTTATTGGCATACACCTCTGCCTGGAATACCGTAGATAATTTACCCATTCTGAATGAGCGTTTCACTACTGGGTTCCTCCCGTATATTCCGGCTCAGACGCCTTCCAGAGTTTTGGAACCATCGGTAAACCAACGTTCATTTGCCCTACATAGGTTAGTTTCATTCAGAAGCCAGTCTTCTCTTTCAGGAAAGATCACAGTGTAGGGCGTGTGAAAGCTAATAGTTTTGGGCATGATGTCTGAGGGCATTCCTAGAATGACCTCCAGTATGCTGCTGCTTCTCATGACCACTACCTGCGGTAGACTAATGGCCGCATGGTGGAGTCTGTATTGTTGTTGTTGTTGCCCATCTTGCCTCTCTCTCCAGAAATATGGAACGAGGATAATATTCTTCATAGGAAGGAAGATGGGTTCAAACAAAAATTTATCGAAACCGCGTATATCGAAGCCAATGGCGCTTTCATTCAACCGAGCGTGGAAGCCTCTCATAGACCGCTTTGGACGGGAACAAAAAGCGCCGAACTACACGCGCCACAACAACGCCATAATTACACCATATTGTATCGTATCGATCGTATCGTATCGATCGTATCGTATCGTATCGTATCGTATCTTATCGATCGTATTGTATCGTATCGATCGTATCGTATCGTATCGATCATATCGTATCGTCTGAACGTCAGTATTCACCTGAAGACGATTGGGGATACAAGCAATCGAAACGTTGTGAAAAAGTAAAAGAAGTCAAATATCTCAAACCCATTAAGATGATGGACTTCCGAAATCTAAGTAATCAAGTTACTACATTGTCTACAACCTTCAAACTCAGAATGTCATGTTAAGAATAATATTTGATCTTCTCGACAGAACTAAATACGAAACCAGTAATGATAAAACAAAATGTTAACTTGAGTTCAGTATAATGAGAACCGCGAAAGGAAGGGTTATGAGAGATTTCAACTCATGGCACAAATGCTCTATTTTTTGCGGGTTTCCTTCATGTAATCAGCCCGAATAAATTGTGTATATTTACAAATGAACAGATTAAGCTTCTATAAGATTCATTTCGAAATTATAGTGAAGGGGATGCAAGAGTTTAACAATCAATTCGATCATTTTTACATGTTGATTTCCATAAGGAATTCTTAGATCGACTCAATTTTTGGCGCATTCAAAGTCACGCGTCGCTGCTTGGCGTTCATCGCTGTAGATCCGTTTGAAAGATAAGGATTTGTCAGTCTAGCGAAGCGTAACCGTCACATACTGCACCATATCGAACCATACGACGCTAAACGTAACCGTTACATACTGCGCCATACATAGCCATACTTTGAAATTATTTGTTGTATGGCTTCCGTCTTCCTCAAGTATTATTTTTTGTCTATTGTATCGCTTGTCTTTAGACGGACTGATAAGTTTTTTGATGAGTAGGTTGTCCAGAAGTTTCCCTAATGCCTGCAGCAGCGATATCGGTCTATGCTCCTTTACTTTCTTGAGAGTCCACACGAATTTCGCTCTTTCTTTCTGCTTTCTTTCTGCTTACAAACTGTTTTTACTCCATTAATGAACTACATAACGCCAGATGATAGTTCCTCTGGAAATTATTAACTATCTCTGTATTTTTCGTGTTTTTCTTGTAAGTTACTACTTGATTCTTACTTTTAAATGACTTAATTTTATCTACTGAATCTTTGGGCCATTGTGTGTATTTATTTTGTTGCCTGCAAATTCTTCATAAAGTGAAACTACCATTTTGTGGTAGCAAGTTGTGAAAAGTTACTTGAATATTTTCAACTCTGTTCTTGTATCCTATTACTTGTATTACGTACCATATAAAATGACTTACCTCATGTACATGCTGTATATATACTAAAGAGACTAGATCGATAGAAGGCACTAGAGGCATATGAACTTGAAAATTTCAAATGGCATGAAGGTCAAGTGTCACATCGTTGAAAAGATCATTCAATTCTCTTTCCGACCACCTACATTTTTTCGAATTTTCTGGCACATGACCACTCAGGCTGTTTGAAATTTTCGAGTTAATGTGGGTCTGTATAATTCTCACTTTAATTTTTCTCAGCATGTTGGATCTTACGGTTTCGACTATCCACGATACCACGGCTTCTTTTGTCACTTTATTAAGTTTCAGTCCTGCCTCTCCTCTTATTTCATCCAATGCCTACAATGAAGAGTATATTTTTCAAACTCGGCTGTACCTAATTAAACGAAGTTCACTCTCCTAAAAATTAGTCCTACTTTACGAACGAGTACCATAAATAAGAAAATATTACCGTGAAAAAATTTTGTAATGATATAAACTAACACCAATACTGCCGATGTTTTATTTTGGGGGGAAAACATTTAATAATATGGTGAGAGCGGTTGAGATTACGATCAGGATAATTATATTTAATTTTTTTCAACAGACCACATTCAACAAGGTCTACCAGAGCGCGGAGGAAGAATCACTCCGCAGGGAAATTTTCTTCGAGAACAGAGCCAAAATAGAACGTCTGAACGATGAATACTCTCAAGGAAGAAGGAGTTACGTCCAACGCCTCAATCCTTTCGCCGATCTGCTGCTCCATGAGTTCACACAGGCTTTCAATGGATACAATCGGTCTACCACCGCACCCCGCGTGAGCATTCCACAAGCGACTGCATTCATACCAAGCGCCAACGTGATTTTTCCAAGGAGCGTCGACTGGAGAGAAGTGGGAGCTGTTACAGATGTCAAGTACCAGGGAAAGTGTGCCGCGTGCTGGGCATTTGCAGCGGTGAGTTGTATATGTGAGTTTATTCTGACGGTATTCTCTTCAATATATCAATTGATCAAAAAGTTTTTCAGGAGAAATTTTCAGAAACTAGACCTGTTCTTAAAAAACGAGACGAAATCTGTATTCATAATTTTAAGCCAAATATCCCGGAAAAATTATTAGAATTCATTATTAAAAAAAAATGTAATTTTTTAGTGTGTTTTTGTAAAAAAAGTCTTCTTCGACTAGTTTTTTGTCATTTACCAACATGTGGTCAAAGAAGGGGGTCGTTAAGAGATAATACTGAAATTGATTTAACCTGATCTGAGCGATTCAATGGATCTACAGGTATCTAGAAAAAAGTCTCCTATCTATGACCTATTTCTTATTGGTCTAGAAATGACTTTTTAGGCCAAGAACACCTCAAGTAACCACAAAAGCAGTTCGTCACCACACCTATTGTTAGGATGTTGAAAAAAAACATCTGGCTGGGAGAGATATTAGGGTGGACAGTAATTTCAGATTATTTTATCTGGTCTGTTCTGGCCAATTTCTTTCCTTTCTAATTTGGACTTTAGGTGCGTGCTCTTTGCACGATTAGGGAGTCTTTTTGTACGAATATTTGTTTAGGTGTTACAAGAAATAAGTGAAACGAAAACGTTGGCAAAACTAAATATAATGATTGATTGAATAAGTAAAATGAAGATTGATTGAATAAGTAATGAAATTGGAAGGAGAACAGAACAAAATCATTCGTTAAACAAGGAGAATAAAAAAAAACAAAAAAAAAAACATGTCTTAGAGAGTTTATAAAAAAAACAAAGGAACTGTGTGGGAGGTATCTACCGTTACTATTCTCCTACTAACTTAACATGTCTAATATAGCCAATTCAACTTATATATGATCTTGAGCGGTGTTCTGGAAAAGGCTGGGTTTTAAACACTTTCTGTTATTATTCTAATTATTATTGTATTCAAATTCTAGTTACCATAATTATTCTCAGTTAGTTCTTACTCATCCTTGAATTGAATACAGCAGCTTGTCCTACTCATTCGTCTGAGAGAACAATAATATTTATTATCGAAATCCTGGTTCCGTTTGGTCATAATATATTCTATTATTCATCAGCATCCAATGAATCTTGTACGAATCTAAGAATTCAATCCTAATCCGAGCCCTGCGGTGGCCTTAAACCTTGAACTTTTGTCATCACCGAATATCTGTCGCTAATCGTTAAAAATCCGATCCATTCGTCTCCGATGCGCAGCACCAACTCTCAAAAACTCTCTTTGTCATTACTCAAATTCACTTTTTTAGCTCTTCTCTAGTCCTGTTTTAAAGTAGTAATTTCTCTCACTTCAATTATAGAATGGAATAGAAATTCATTCAATCTGAACAGAATGACTTCCACTTATATGATGCACACTTTTTTAAAGTTCCTTAACACATAATGTGACGTTCTCGAGACATTGTTGGAGAGGAGACAAGTTATTCGAGATACGAAATAGATTGACTCTTCTTCTCAGTCTTATGTCGGTTACAATAAAATCTATAGATTGGAGAATTTCTGGTACTTTCAATATTCTAAGAATGTTGAAAACAAAAATTACTTCTGAGGAATCGCGGCGGTCTTTCAGTGGTTGCACATTAAATTTTAGTAATAAGCTGGAATATGATATAAATAATGGCCATTTGTTTTCTAAAATAAAGTGTTCTTAATAGTCGTTTGTGGATTTTTTCTATTATATCAGAATATAAAAAAGTCTTTGGATTCCAAATTACACATCCATATTCCAGCCTAGAGCGTACAATTGAGTTGAGAAGTAAAAAACAAGATTTGTGATTGAATTCACGGCTACATCTCAAAACAAAGCTCGTTTTCCTAGAGCATTCAGATACTCAGAGAAAATGATCCCGACATGTTTCATCTTATTCATTATTTGTAAACTGTTGCCATTGATGAAATAGTTGTTGACAGTGGATGATTTCTTCCGCGTGAAACTCATTATTTTGCATTTAGCTTCGTTGAGAGATAGGTCGGATACTGAAAAGTAATTCGATACCAGAGTCTACTTCGCCTTCGATTCTTTTGAATATCTTGAGATCATCGGCATACAGGAGAAACTGAGAATGTTCAATATATCGAGAAACTTCATTAACAAATAACACAAAGAGGAGAAGTCCCAAAATCGATTCTTGTGGAACACCTGTGGTAGCGGTGAATTCAAACGAAGGTATGTTGTTGAACTGTACGAATTGTATTATGTTTGATAAATAGCAGTGAAAGAAATCAAGACTGTTTTTTGTGAAAACGAATGCTTTTAACTTCAAGATCAAAATTTGTTGGTTAACTCTATCGAATGCCTTAGTCAATCAAGTCCGTGCATATAACATCTATTTGACAACCATTTTTCATTCCATCCGTGACGAAATTACTAAATGTGCTTAAGTTGGTAATGGTAGATTTCTTAGAAATGAAGCCATGTTGTTGGTCGATTATAACTGATGAGTACACATCATTGTGTACTCCATTATATATTACCAGCTCAAATATCTTTGACAGAGCTGGCAAGACTGTTATAGGTCTGTAGTTTTGTACACTGTTCTTTCTACCGCTTTTGTGTATGAGGGTTACTCTTTCGGTTTTGAGAATGCTTGAAAAACAATTTTCTCTCAGAGAAAGATTAAAAATCAAATGTAATGCTTTCTTCAACAAGTTACAGTAACCTTTGAAAAAATAGTCTGGAATGCCATCAGTTATTCCAACGATTACTTTTTATTTCAGTATCTTGATAGCATTTTCAACCTCTTGTTCACTAATTTCGCCAATTTCAATGGTAGGTATCTAATAAGCCCTCATCAGAAAATATTATAGGTATACAGGCCGTTTCTTTTATCATGTGGTAACATTGCTATATTCTAAACCGTAATAGATACAAAGACGATTAAATGGGAAAAAATTTAACTATTGTGGTGAGCAGTACATTGGTCAGAGAAAATCTACGGGGACTCTCGCTCTTCCAGACTTATACAGGGAAAACTAAAAATGCTGTTTTCGGTTTTTTACGAATAGACTTGTTATTTCAGAAAATATAAAAAAATGAAAGAGGAAAGTTTTATTGTATTTATTTTTATTTTATCGCTCTATCGATATTAGTGATGAAATAGACAGGTATTCGAGAAAAACATTTGATTAAAAATTTATCGTTACGTAGTTCTAGTACATTTTGAATACAATAAAACTTTCCTTTTTAATTTTTTTATATTTTCTGAAATAACAATTCTATTCGTAAAAAACTGAAAACAGCATTTTCAGATTTCCCTGTATACGTTGGGAAGGGCGAGAATCCCCGTAAATTTTCTATGATTAATTTACTGCTCACCACAATAGTTAAATTTTTTCCCATTTAATCGTCTTTGTATCTATTACGGTTCAGAATATAGCAATGTTACAACATGATAAAAAAAACGGCCTGTATATCGATCGCTCCAGACAGACCTCTGTCAAAAAAACGACAGGGATCTCGATGACCCATCAGTTCTCATGAGAATACAATTAATCATACAAAGTCATGTTTTATTTTGCGCTGCTGCAGAACCGTCTTTACAGATTTATTATTATTAAATTACAATTGCATTAGCATTAAATTTGCTACACCAGTAGTTTAGAGACGAGGACAAGTTTATTGCGTCTGTACAGACTTTTCCAAGGTGTTTGACAAGGTCAATCATGATATACTCCTAGCTGAGTTGAAGTAATAATGGATTATCTTCGAAATAGGGTACAGTTTTTTGTGTTTCATGGCTCTGAGTCCAAACAGCTCTAGGCAGGTTCTGGGGTTTAGCCGGGTCAAACTTTGGCTCTATCCCTTTCTTGAGCTTTATCAATGATCTTCCTCCGATGGGATCATCTGTATCTTTATTATACGCAGATTATTACAAAGTATTCAATGATATTGAAGATGTGAATTTCTTCACCGCATTGTTTAGAGAGTGGATGGTTGATTACTAGAAAGAGTTTACGAGATTCGCGATCTGGGGATGACATTTCAAACCCATGGCAAGTTTGATCGGCACATGTCGAAAACTACAAGAGTTTTGTGAAGAGAACTACGTATGAATTCATCAACATAAAGTCTATCAAATCGTCATTCGTCGTACTCGAAAAATTAGAGTATGGATGCATCATCTGGGATCCTCAAAATAAAATTGTAGTTGAAATTTTAGAAATAATACCGGAGTTTGTACCCTGACGTCTGGTGCTAGCTTGAAGTGCGCACCGACCAAACGCGGTGGTGCTGTAGGTTTTCCTGGTTTTCCTACAGCTGAAAAGTGAATACACCACCGACAATATCAGTAAGTCGCCCCGGAGCGCCACGGTAAATAATAAAATAGCCGTCCTCTACCCGCACAGGCTATGCCTTTGTGTAAACTCTACGAGTGTTTATGAGGGAGTATTATTATTATTATCTACCTATACAGTAAAACATTTGATGCTTTGCCACAAATGTAGAAAATTCATATGTATACATACCTTTATTTATTTTGCTTTATTGAAAGAAATATGCATTTACCACATTACTACGATAAAAATATGCAGTAGCGTATGGTATTTTGTAACAATTTTCAAAGAAATTATACATTCTCTTATATATAATTGACTCCGCTGCTTTGATGTACATTAATTATATAATTATTTAAATATTCATAGCTTAACACCTTGAGGATCCAGTGACATTAATATGATTCCTCACCAACACAAATTATTGATACCGCGACTCGCAAGAAAACAACGTGATGCCCTGGGTGATGCCACCATTTAGCATAAATCAAAAAGATATATTCATTGACCAACTTATAATGGAACATAAGAACGTACATCAGGTATTTTTCAAAAAAACAAGCTACGCAATATTTCGTGCAAATATCACACTTATATTTCGAGAAAGAAAATGTATTTTGGACTTTTTTCCAATTGAGTTGTATCTTAGTTTTCTCGTAACAACAATACATCTGTCGCAATCATTTTATGATTGTGCCGTTCTTTATGAATATACCTGGTGTCCGTGGAAGATGGCTCGCCCCTACAACTTTTTATTTGAACAAAATTAATAATACCTATTTGAAATTTACATTTTTCATAGCAGATACAGATAAAAAAACAGTTATGTTGTATTCTTCCAAAATGTTAGGACCGGAATTAGTGATTTGAACGTCTCCATAGCTCTCTAGATAGATTGAAAACCAAATTTCGAAATGAAAATTGTTTGTTATTACGTGGCCATGATGACGGATTCATTGAAATCCGAACGTTTGCAAGAAAACAATAGTTTTTCTTCAACGGAACTGATCCAAATCCCAACAAAACCTCCTCAATAACATTTTGTTATTGGGTGATCCATCTTACTGGGATTTAATAAATTTAATAACATCGTTTATGATATCGCTGCATTTCATTTGCACATCAGAGAATTTCATAGGTACCGATTACTAAAACTATAACAGCTGTAACTGTTGTAAAATTATCTTATATCTTACTGCGACACTCTCACAAATTGTAACTAGCAAATTTAATTTTTCAACTTCACCCACAATTACCTTCGCCACATCCAGACAAAACCCGTTCACCAAATTCCTATGGACTTTTGATTCTCAATTCTCATGATGAATGAATCGTTTTTAGGTACAAAGTTTCATCATCGACGAACCAATTTTCAATTTTTCGATAGGGTTTTTGGTATACTTCTTCACTGTACTACTGACAATTTAAAATTAATCTTCGTTATCCACTAGACACATCATGAACGTGTAGAACGGTTTACTAATTTTGAATTTTATATGTGATGCAAAGTAAGCTTGATATTAGATTGGTGTTACACCCGTTTCTGTGATCAACATATCAACCGTTGTGAAATTTGTTTATTTATTTAAAAAATTGTATGCTTGATCTCATTTTTGGGTAATTTACATAACTGATTTAGTCGTGTCATCTGTTAATCGTACACAATAGCAAATGACAATAATAGTCGTTCCTCAACATCATTCACCACTCGGCACGTTCGAGGAATGAGTGATTATTGAGTCTATTGGGTCCGAGAATCGTGTGCCCTGAGCAGACAAAGTGAACCAAGGATAACGGCCTTCTGCATTCGTCCGGATAAGAATTCTGCCGTATTATATTTCAGATTCAAGAAAAGTGTGTCCTTTTCTGTTGGATACAAGAACACACAATAATCTAAACATATCAAGCAGTATAGTTTTACGGAAGTCAGTTGAATATGTTAATTTTCGAGTCAATGTATAGGGTTCGTCCGAATTGACACATGAGAATAATGAAGGATAATGAAGGAAATCATAATATTGAATAGATATCCATTCCGATATATACAATAGAAATAAAGCATGGTTTTGCTTCAAAAATATATGTCAGTAACGTTGCTAATCTACTGTTGTATAAATTACCACCCATTTTAAGATAAATAACAATTTTTGTTTTCTATTTCAGGCTGGCGCACTCGAAAGTCACCATTTTAGAAAAACAGGAAAACTGGTGAATATCAGCGCTCAAAATCTTATCGATTGTACAGAGCCTTACGGGAATTCGGGTTGTTCCGGCGGTCTCATGAACCCAGCTTTTGAGTACGTTAGGGATAATAAGGGGGTAGACTCAGAAGATTCGTATCCGTTCGAAGAAAAAAACGGCGAATGTAGGTTCAGGAGAGAATATGTGGTGGCCACTTGCACAGGTAAGAAAAATAATAAATATTCCAGCTAACTGATATAAAGAATGAAAACATATTAATTACTGTCGACTATGATATTCGTAATTTTCATAGTAATGATCGTACATTTGGAGCGTACCTCATTTTTATGGTATATACATATATCATTTTCTTAAGGTAAGGGCGAAGCTCACTCACTCAATTATCGTATCAAATAAAGTTTGTTGGTAGATACAAAAAAACTATTAAGTGCAAAATTCTTATAATTACAATATCATAACATACGATCATGCCAAATACTCATTTTGACGGTACAAACATAAAATTCCACTTCGAACTGTATCTACGAGATATGCTTGCCTTTTTTGCTCCTTATAATGCATAAGTACTCAATTTTTCTCAAACAGCATATACAGCGATGTTAATAATAATAATGATAATAATAATACTCCCTCATAAACACTCGTTGAGTGTACCCAAAGGCACAGCCTGTGCGGGTAGAGGAGGGCTATTATTATTTGCCATGGCGCTCCGGGGCGACTTACTGATGTTTTCGGTGGTGTATTCACTTTTCAGCTGTAGGAAAACCCGGAAAACCTACAGCACCACCCGGTTGGTCGGTGCGCACTTCAAGCTAGCACCAGACGTCGGGATTGGCATCTAGGCAACTCAAATCACACTTGATTCACAACAAGGCATGTGGCCACCTTAAGAGACCCGTGTACTTATGAAAAAAGATTCCGTACCCGAGCCTCGAACGTCTGTCTTTAGCCACTGAGCCACCGACCGACCGAATGAGATAATACTTCTTTCGATATTCTCAAATAATATTCACACTCAGTCAAGTTGATGAAAACTTTTATCCTCAGCTAGCTTCTTATGAATTCATAATGCTTGTGTTCATAAATGTTTCATGAAGTCAAGTCACTTCTTTTCTATATCATAACCTTCTCGGAAAATATCATATGCTTCAAAGAAGCCGTCAAATTAGGAAAAGTATTCGTGTTTAGAACATATCAGCTGTGGATAAAATTTTGTATTGCACTTTATGTCTCATTAGCTGGCATCATATATATGAGAAATAAAACTTCATGTTTTTGTATCACTTATATGTGTAACAGTGATGTTAGGCAGTCCGTCCTATTTCCCTGCCTAAGGTTCCACTGCAGTGAAGCAAGTTTTCTATTTCTCTGAATTATTGCTGTGAATATGAAATTAAATTGTAATGAACTTCATATAATAACTTTTTTTGATATTTTGGCATCTTTTTGCAACTTTTTTCAATTCAACGACATGTGTCATAATAGATTTTCAGGTTGTCGAACATGCACAATCGATCTGCCTTAAAATAGCCGCTTTCCGTTTGAGAGTTTCAAGCACCGGGGGATTTCAATCCATACTTGCTATTGGTGGCTTTTGACAGATGTCATTTTCTAGCCAATGATTGGGCCAGAATAAGAAGCCCCGGTGCTTGAAAATCTCAAATGGAAAGCGGCTAATGTTATCCAACACACAATAAAAAACTTTTTTTCCCTCATGTTCTATTATTATTATTATTATTTGGCGGAGCTGGCCATATGACAAAATGTAGGTAGTTCTGCGTAGAAAATTTCTGCTCCCAGCTGTGAAATCTGTTTCGTGAGAATTCCAGAGATATTCTTATAAATTCCTGTAGATTTCTCATGAGGTTTTTCTGTAGGATGATGTCTTCTGAAGATACCATCCTCATCCGAGCCAAGGCATCGTTTGAAGCTGTTTCGTCCTCCTCACATCAGAACCTGCATAGTGTGGAGTCTTGGTGTATCCCCAACATATGAAAGTATTTTCTCAGGTGGCAGTGTCCTGTTATTAGTCTCATCATCTCTTTTAGGGAGTTCGGCCTCAGTTTAAGAAGATGCCTTGATAGCCGGTCACTTGGCCCCACCACCATAATTTTTCCGTGGGTATTACCTGAGGCGTCTACCCGGGAAGACTAATGAACTATTTCTTCGTGTCTTGCTTAATGTCCCAAAATGGAGTTCCACAGGCTGGTTTCGGTCCAATGAGAGTTGATGCTGCCCCTACTCTTTCCCCTGAATGCCTTGTGATCTGGTACCCAGTCAATGTTTACCCTGTTGTGTGCTCTTAGGTTGTTGAGGTTTTTGTGGGTCTCACTTACTGATTTGGAATTAAACCTGCATCGCAGAGCCTTGATGACTACGGTTTACTTTCTAGGAATTGGAATATGGAGGGTCTTTGCCCGTATTTGTCAGCCCCTACCCCATCGATTGTCTTGGAGCCATCCGTATAGCAGATTTGCCCCTTTGACATCATTAGTAGGGCTTTGATGTGACTTTCCCATTTCGAATAATGGTGATGAATGATCTTTTGTCCAAAAGCATGTCAGATGCGTCGATTCTTTTGACCTCCAATTGTGGGAGTGACCTAGGTTCTTGCCCCTCTGGCAGTCTAGAGTGTTGTAAATGATTCACCCCGTATGATCGTGAAGAGGGCTGGGAAAGGGTTGTGAAAGTTGGATATATCTAGAATTAAGTATTGTCATTGTCATTTCCACGAAATAATTTTCTGAATAAAACTTTCCCAAAAGAAAAATACTGGGAATTATCAACTCTGATGATATTTCCTACAATTCGGAAGTGGTCCCTTCATTGTGACTGGAGCACTTTCCGGAAACATATAGATTGGAAAGATTGAACAAAGAAGATGGAGGTCAAAATTTAACTACGGTAGCTCATGTTTCCCAAATGAAAATATATAGAAATACAGAGGAAAATGATGTTTCGGAGGACGAATTTCCAGAAGAGAATAAAGAAACGGAATTTGAGATTATTGAAGTATCGTTAGATAAAGAAAGGTGCAGATGACGACAGTAGCGAAGATAACGATAGTATCGGAGAATGGAAACCTGATTCGGATAACGAAATGGATGAGCATGAAGATGAGAGTAATATTATTAGTCGTAACAGGCCGAAACGAATAATCAACTCTGAAGATATTTAATACAAGAGGCTTCTTGCCTCGCCTCTGCTAATAAATGCAAATGCAGAGGAGGGAGGTTCAGGATCATCGTTAATCGTCTATGTGCTGGACATTGCACCAGTGACTCCGAGCAGGGCCATTATTTGTTAACTAGCCAGCTTCCTTGGGGTTGTTATTTGTTCTGCCTTTGTGGACTACAGCAGAGCTCCTTACGTATCTAGGGCGTCACTATTGCTGTATAGCCGCAGCGATTGTTTGAGTCATAGCCCCCATGTTTTGCCGAAGGACCGCCTGGTCATCATTCCTTGCCCTTCTTAGCAGTTTTCCCAGATGTTTGTCCCAGGTGAGCTTCGAGTCTAAGTTCAGCTTCAAGTTCTTTGACTCACCTGACATCTGTAGGTATTCATCATGAATTCAAAGAGCTCTATTGGTATCTTAGTTTCTTTTTCTGGTGAAAGGGACAATTATGTTTTTTTGGGGGTTGGCCTTGGGGTTCTCCCTCATGCACCACGTCGGTGAGAGCTGATTGCATCAGAAACACACAGACCCGATATAGTCAGCGTAGCTCTGGGCATATACCTACTCATCTCCAGCTGTCAACCACGAAGTTCCACAAGAGCGGGGATAGTACTCCCCCTGAGGGTAGCCTCTCGTGGCTTTCACCTCCATCTTAGATAGGAATGCTTGTATTACTCTACAGCTGAGCATGGCAGATATCCACTGGTTCAATACTTAAGCAACGTTTCGTTCTCTGAGGGCTGTAGTAATAGACCCATTTGAAGTGTTATCAAATTTCCCTTCTACGTCAAGAAACATTGTGAGTGCATTCTTTTTATTCGAAAGAGATTTTTCAATCCTTCAGACTAAACTGTGAAGTGCCGTTTGACAGGATTTTCTGGGTTGATAGTATCGTTAGAATACACACTGTAATAAAAATACACTTAACTATTATCTACTAATTTATTTGAAGTCGTAAATTATAACTTTTGATTCATTTTGAACAATATGGACTTTGCATTTTGAACAAAACATGTGGTTCCTACTCCTGCAACTATAATTTTTGCATCTTGATGCTTCTTTGTTGGTATCATAATCTGGAAGATGGCCATATCCATCATATCTAATGTTGTTTATTGGTCGTACTTCAGTTTTTCTCTCTCTCAGAAGGTCCTGGCTCTTCAAATCTATTCGTTGTTCTACCTCTTTTAGGAGCACCTCTACTGGGGATTAGATTTTCGGCCAATCCTGCCAAAAAAACAACAAATCAAGGATTTGGCTTTCATTTACTCCTAGAAGAGTTGCGGCACATCTATATTCAAGCCATCAGTTATCATTCTCACGTTTCATATTTTCATTCTAACATAACATCATTTTTCAGTTGCTCGATATCATTTGTAGAAAATGCACCATTTTCCACCAGATTTTCTTTATAAACTTTATTTATATCCTCCACGTCACTGACCTCATGCTCATCTTAATCCTCAGATATTTCATATAGAAAACTATCATTTATGCTAGGCACCTTGGATAGCAAATCCCTCAGTATGAGTCTGACAAAAATTCAATATCTGTGTTACTGTCATTTTACAATTACTACAGAAGTTCCTCTTTTGTGAGTTTCCTCATTGATTTTTATTATTTATTAATATTTTAAAAACAAAAAATATATCAGGCCTCTATCTTTCAGTCAAACCATTGTTTTCTGTCACAAACTGTGTTCGTACACACTCATGTACTTACTTAACAGTTCAAACTACGTTCGGGGGTTCCATACGAAAGAGAGCTATTCAAATAAACATAAAGCTACAGAATTGACATGTGTACTCACCAAAATTCAGTGACAAAACTACTTATTCCGTTACTTTTATGAAAAAATAGAAAAAATATCACATAACCCCAATACCACCTCTTCTGTCAACAAACTATTAGCAACTGAAATACGAAATACGATTAAACTCGGATGTTAAAATGTTGGCGAATGCCATAGATGCGTAAATAGGTTGGAATAGAATGTGTCTAATGTACGAACTAAGCTGGTGTATAGAAATAGTGCTGCCTTACAGATAACGCAATATAATTGAATGTACATGATGATGAACAGTGAATTTTTTTTATTGCATAATCTAGTGTACGCGCCTGACCTAATATGTGATTCTTTCCAATTTTCAGGCTACGTCGACATAGCAGAAGGCGACGAGAAAGGTCTAGAAATCGCCATCGCCACTCTTGGTCCCGTAACAGCAGCCATCGACGCTGGCAGAGAAACCTTCCAGTTCTACTCAGATGGTGTCTACGATGATCCAGAGTGCGGGAACAAACCAGAACAAATGAACCACGCCGTCCTGATCGTAGGATACGGACAAGAGGCGGACGGTAGGAAGTATTGGCTGATAAAGAACTCGTATGGTCCCCAGTGGGGCATGGGGGGATACTTCAAGATGGCCAAGGAAGCGGGCAACCAGTGCGGGATAGCTATTCAGGCCAGTTATCCATTGGTATAATGAAGGATTGGACAGAAGTTGAAGCATCACCACCAAAATTCAGTTAATTTAATTCAAATACCTACTCTAGAAAATATCTCCACTTTCGAATTGATGATTTTAGGAAAACGCGCGCATACTTTGGGAATTTGGGGGAATATCTTTTTGCATATGGTGTATGGATTTTCATCATCAGGTGCAGATACGGCATATCGAAATGTTTTCATGTTGAAATCTCCGTCGAGCGAAGTATTAATCGAATTCTGGTTGTTTTTTCGGATGCGTAGAATGGCCACACTTTTTGAAATTTTTGTTTTGTCATGAACTCAGTTTCAAAAGTATTTGTTATAATAAGTACAAGGATTCATCAAAATTGATAGAGTACATCCAATGTGACTAGAAAATAATGTTTTCAATCTGACAGTTGACAGAAATAGTTGAAATTAAGTTTCGAATGTTTTCCCCCAACCTTACAAGGTTTGATCTCTCAAATGGTCGATGACAAGCTGAAGTCCTGAATAATTTCTCTACTTCAATTTTTCAATATCGACTTTTATCTCGTGATTTGGACTTTTATCACGCTTACTCTTAATTTCAAATGCTTGTACCATGTACCCTTGATGAAGAGATTTGAAAATGAAAATTTACGATGTTAATATTTATTAACTCATACTAATTTTTCAAACTTCTGGTGGCTATGAAAGAAAAAGGTGAGTTAGAACATTACAACCAATCGATACGCTCTTTATTTACGTGTATAATTATGTCAACCAAAATTGAATGCGATTGTGAGGATTCGAAACGAACGAAACTCATTGTACGTCAGGTGTGTAGAATACACTTTCCATTTGTATTCATTGAAAAATTAAAAACTCTATTGTTTGACCAACATTTTGAATAGATGAATAAAGAATCAATAGCGTGCTGAAAAATGCTCACCAGTTTTATTCTTCTTTCTTTTTATATTTCTTCTCTTTATGTATTTTATTGCAATAATTTGAGAAATAGTAGGTAACATTCAAACCTTTCAAACAAAGATATTCCAAAATACCCACGATGCATGTGACTTTTTTCTCTCTTGATTCATTTGCGCTGCTTCCTTTTCGCCTAATGAAAATTATCAAATTGCCTTTGAAGTCCAATTTGGGGCAGATAAATATCCTTCTTCAACTGATTTCTCTCAAAAATGTGTGGCAAAAATCACTCCAACTGAAGTTGTCGTGGTTTTCCCGACCATTTTTGCCAAGCAAATGAAAATTCCAATTTATTAGGGAACTGAAAAAGTTTTTGGCCAATAAATTACTCTCGTATACATATACATACAAACTTTTTCCTAGGTAATCCGATAAAACAAAAAATTGGAAGGTTTTTTGAAATCATGTATTAACTTTCAATTCAAAAAAAATTACTGGGTGTTCAATAATTCAATAGGCTAACACAACCTGAACATTCCATTCATGGAATGAAAAGAATGCTTAGTTTTTTAGACTCGATTGATTGCGCCTTTTATGTGAGGAATGTAAGGCCGCCTATGGTTGATCTATTCCAAAAGGTAGTACTTACAATGAAAGACGAAAAAAAAATATTGAAAGCTTCCCGTTATCAACTTATATGGCACCGAATTCAAGTTCAATTGATTATTCCTCATCTTGCAATAGTTGGTCTTCTTTGTTGTCAGTTTAATTTTTTTATAGAGAGGATGTGACTGGAAAAAAAGACCACTTCAACGATCTTTGTTTGGTATGAAACCAAACTTCTAGAATCCATTCCATTTTTTCGGAAGTTGGTACGAACATTCTTCATTTCAACTTATTTTGCCGTATAATATATCAAGTCTGAAATACTTTGTATTTAATCACATAACCTTGAGAAAAATCATTCTTTTGGATTCAAAACCCGCGATCCTAAAAACACTTCAGAAGTGTTATACCACTATCGACTGCACGATCACCAAATGGCATATACTGTAGCTTGTATAGCTTGTATAGATCATCAAAGTCGTGAAACTAGTGAATTTTTTAGAATATGAGTTCTGTATAATACCATTTTCAATCAATTGATTAAAAGCTTTCATTTGACTTGCAGTGTTAGTGTATTTGAATCAAATCTTGCAAGAAGAATTAGAACCACTCCCTCTTAGCCTACAAAAATATGTCATAATTTAGATGAAAGTCTCAGTTACTAATTGAAATTACTGAAAGAATCTTACAAAGAAACCTTGTTGTAAGTTCAACCTGTTTCAACCTGTATAACTCAAGAATTTTTCTTGTGAATGGTTCCCTGGCAAATTTACAAAGAATGTGTCAGAAAGAAATGGCCGTTCTCTCCCTTATTTTTATTTGTCATTTTCCCGTTCTATCTGAAATCTTCGGAGCAGGAAATGGTGATGGCATTTTCAAAATCGACAAAAACTCTCAACTTTGAGATAATTTTCATATACGATATTTTATGAAATTTAAACTTAGGATTATTATAATAATAGGTTGTTTCGGATAGAGCAACTTGTACATTTTTTGTAAAACTCTCCACCTGTGTTTTCATCATCCCATTCATCTCAAATCGTTGTTTTCCAAAATCATTGATTTGAAAGTTGAAAAAGGAGAGGAATCTCTCAAGTACCACAATCGAACAATTTTTTATAGTCTCTCCGCAGACAGCTGAGTTTCTTTCATATAAAAGACACAGAAACGCCCTTTGTGAAATTTTGAACAAATAAAAGAGTCTCCTCACGTGCGTGTGTTTGAGAACAAAGCT
Source organism: Chrysolina americana (assembly GCA_958502065.1). Lineage (NCBI taxonomy): Eukaryota > Metazoa > Arthropoda > Insecta > Coleoptera > Chrysomelidae > Chrysolina > Chrysolina americana. The sequence goes on from OY293418.1 coordinate 16,440,246, forward strand.
GCAAAGTGTGTCATATTTCTTTCATATTTTTTTTATTTATTCAACTTACTTTGGGAAGACCTACTACCTTTGTGAAAATTTAAATAATGTAGGTACTTTTGCAAATGTTCTTGAAACTGACGTCAGAATCGCTAAGTCAGGATCTTGAATTCAAGAGCGAGATGTCCACCTAAACATTATACAATTCAAGGTTGAAATATTGAGTTCATTGCCGTTATAACAACTTATGAAAACATATAACGTATCCGCTAAAGGAATTTATATTAGCCAGAGTTAACAGATAAAGCAAGACACAACATTTTCAGATTATCCAATTAATGACGGGGAAATTTGAAATACAGCCCATCACATTATGTGCCAATTTAAACACATCACCATCACCTTGAGCTAACTTGGGTGAACTAATTCCTGACTCAAATAATAATCTCTTCTCTATAATGAGTATAATTTTTCTGACGTAATATGAATAATGCATTGTATATGTAAATACACCTAATTGATCCTCTGAAGGTCCAAGTGTTGAGAATTTCAAAATAGATGTTCTTCAAAATATGTTATTTTTAGTAGCGTATATAATTTATAGAAAATAAATTTACCTACAAGGAAATATTTGAAATAGCCCAATCACTGCTTCAAAAATAGAAAAAGTGTTCAAACTGATTAGCAAATGCCTAATACCAAAGTATGTTGGAGGTTGTGTGTTGAAATGTTGAAACTGATATATTTCGAATAAAACTCTCAATATTATATCAATGACGTTTTTCATTGTTTTTCATGTGAAATATTGTGCCACTCCGAATAATGTTCTACTCTACGGGACGTTCAAGATGCGATAGGACAACGTCTGAAAGGTAACAAGATGTAATCTCGAAGGCCCACTCGCGATTTATTTATGGGAAAGGGTAAATTTTTTTAATTCAATTTCCAAAAGTCAAAATACATATCGGTAAGGTATTTTCGGTAATCAAGGGAAGGAAGAGGAGTTATTATTGACTTAAAATATCTAACATAATATTCGACGTCAAAATCTCGCCTAAATTTCTCAATACCACTTTTTATTGAGATTTCTCACGATCTCTACCAAGTGGTCGTAGAATATTATACCTACTTTGGTAGATGGAGAATCATTCAAATCTTGTTCTGTTATTTTTCGGGATATACAAGAGATTTCAACTCCCAGGAGTATTTGTTTTGAATTTGGAGTCACTTTTCTTTATGAGCATTAGGCATTCAAATATGTACAAACATGGAAACGATATAATAAAAAAAAAAAAATAGCCTTCTCGAATACTGTGAAGATACTTCTCGAACACTGTAAAAATTTGTCAACTATTCACAGACATTCCCAGCAGAGAACATTATAGGATATATGATTGTGGACAAGACTGAAATACACCGCCAACAAAGACTCAGTTGGCATTACGGACTCAATGTGTGATATTTATGGCAAATGTGGATTTATTCAACTTTTCACTGAGTATATCGATGTGATTGTTGAAAATTTTGTGCCTTAAGTGGACATAATATTTGTTCCATTTAAATCGAATTGTTAAATTTTTTGAGAAGTAAAAAATATATACTTAGGTATATAGGTATAATATGTCTTCAGAATTAAGCAACTTCGTTCAAACTATCTATCGAAACATTCCATAATCGGTTCAGTGGATTTAAATAATTCTTTTCCATAGCGGCTTTTTTTTTGTAAGAGAGAAACTCCCCAGAACTTCCTATAAGAGCTCGTGCGAGTAACGAAAAGATCCGGGACCGATGATTGGGCTAGGCTTTGATCCCACGCCCTTATGATTGGGAAGCAAACGCTCCACCATCTTGACCACCACGGACTGTGACCACAAATTAGGTTTTGTCAGCAAATGAAGCCAACAGTCTGGTATTGTTGTGTTGGGGCATATTGTTGACAAATAATAATAATATTAGTGGCCTCAATACTGAACCCTGCGGAATGCCAATAGTCAAGGAAAGTTTTTTGAACATTTGTAAGCAAGCATTTGTCTATGATGGAGATGATCACACACCCAATATAAAAACATTTCTCTGATCCCCAAGTCATACATCTCACATCATTGAAATCTTAATCGGGAGAGTCTTGCGTCGTCCTCTACTGTTAGTTCCTCTATTCATATACATTATTTTCAATTAGGCTTCATGCTGTCGATTGAGTCGATTTACCAGTTCGAAAGCCGTGCTGGCATTTGGTGAGTTTGTCAAATATAGATAGAAAATTATTTACTCTATTTGTCGAATTCTTCTTTTATGTTTTGAAAATATACTTCTAATAGAAATCGGCCTGTGTTATTTTTGTGAACAGAAACGATAGTTGCTAATTTCAAAACAGACTGAAATTTACCGGAAGTTATTGAGAGATTGATCAAATATGCCAGATGCTATGGACGTGCAAACAGATTTCAGCAGTTTTGTTGAGGAGTTGTCAACACCAGAGCTATTTTTATTCTTTGAATCTCTGATGACTGTGATGGCTTCCTCACTTCATCTCAACCTGTTCAGGTCAATGCTGTTTATTCAAACTGTTAATTTTCTCTTCCTTGATGAGATCAAAGTCTCTCCTATTCTTTCGAAACAGGTTTTCAGTAAGCCCTGTGTTAAAAAAGTGGTGCAGAAGAACTAACAGTCATTGAATCACAAATCTGTGAGATACTCAACTGATATGCAATTTTCAGGGTTATCATTCCTCAACAGTACAGATGAGGTTAGATATAGAAGGTAATAGATACATAATAATAATAATAATAATAATAATAATAATAATAATAATAATAATAATAATAATAATAATGTCAAGATGGTGGTTCTGATAATAGGGGTCCTTGGTGGAATGATGGACACACTGCTCTCAAACTTAAAAATCATACCGGCTTGCCGTGACATGGCAGAAATCCTAGCCGGGCGAATGCAGAAGGCCGTAATTCTTGGTTCACTCCGCCTACTCAGGGCACATGATTCTCGGACCCAGTAATCACTTACCCCATGGACGTGGGGAGTGTTTACTGGGGTTAATGACACACCAGCGCGCCCTCCGGAAGTGTCGGGGCTCCGGAGACAGGGCCTGACTGGGTAATTCCTAACGAAAAAAAAAAAAAAAAAAAAAAAAAAAAAAATAATAATAACAGACATAACGCGGCCCTACGAGTGTTGTACTACCATCTACGACACTCGTATGGTGTAGACGAGACACCGGTGTTGCCTTATGCTCCGGGGGATATTGAGTCCGTGGTGGAGAATGAGAAGTGCCGAATCTATTGGAACTATTCATTCCCCACCCTCAGGCAAATACAAGCCATTAAGCCTGATGTAGTACTCCTCGACCATCAAAGTAGGACGATTTTCGTCATTGAGTTTTCAGCTCCTGGCGAAACGAACATCGTCCGAAAAGAGGAGGAAAAACGGACTAAATATCGAGATCTTCTCTTTGAACTCCGTAGGCTTTACCCAAACCATTCTGTCAAGATGGTGGTTCTGATAATAGGGGTCCTTGGTGGAATGATGGACACACTGCTCTCAAACTTAAAAATCATACCGGCTTGCCGTGACATGGCAGAAATCCTAGCCGGGCGAATGCAGAAGGCCGTAATTCTTGGTTCACTCCGCCTACTCAGGGCACATGATTCTCGGACCCAGTAATCACTTACCCCATGGACGTGGGGAGTGTTTACTGGGGTTAATGACACGCCAGCGCGCCCTCCGGAAGTGTCGGAGCTCCGGAGACAGGGCCTGACTGGGTAATTCCTAACGGAAAAAATAATAATAATAATAATAATCAGATTTGTCTGATCCGAAGAACTACAGACCGATAACATGCTTGAACGCATGTTATAAGATGTTTACACGCATCTTGTACATGCGAATACTCTCCGCAGTTGAGCCGGTGTATGAACGGATATATGAGCAAAGAGGGTCAAAAAAGGGGGTCGCTGGCTGCAAGGAGAACCTGCTGATCGACAGATGCATCACGCAGGACTCCGTGCAGTATAAGCGTAACCTTTCAATGGCCTGGATCGATTATCGCAAGGCATTTGATACAACATCGCATGAACTCATCATGCATTTGCTCAGATGCCTTGCGGTACCCGATCAAATAGTGAGATGCATTGAACAGCTGATGCCGCTCTGGAGGACTCGATTTACCATAACATCTGGTCAAGTCAGAGTCCAAACAGAGCAGGTTATCTTTAGAAGAGGCGTGTTTCAGGGTGACTCCCTCAGCCCTCTTCTCTTCTGCATCTCACTACTGCCATTGTCCGTTGCACTACGGAAAACCCGCGGATACAACTGCGGCACCCCCAGCAACCGGAGGCATAAGGTCACCCATCTGTTTTACATGGATGACCTTAAACTTTAAGCCTCCGGAGAAAAGGACCTTCACCAGTCCTTAAGGGTGGTGCAAGAGTACACGCATGCTGTCGGAATGGAGTTTGGGATAGACAAATGTGCCACGGTTCATCTCATAAGAGGACGATGCGAGGAATACGGAGAGGACGTTCAGCTCGTAGATGGAAGCATCCTACATCATCTGGATGCCGGAGAGACGTATACCTACCTAGGGATGGAACAACGCCACACCCAAGAGGTAGCTACTGTCAAAAGCTCTCTCCGCGGCAAGTATCAGCACAAACTCCGACAGATCTGGTCTTCAGAACTGTCGGGGAAGAACAAAGTTGCTGCAACTAATATGCTTGCCGTTCCGATTCTACTTTACTCCTTTGGAGTAATGAAATGGACTCAGGAAGAGCTGCGACAACTCGACGTAAAAACTCGCAAAATGATGCATCTTCATAGAAGCTTGCATCCTAAATCGTCTGTTCCACGGTTATACTTCCCCAGACAACGGGGAGGCCGTGGACTTTTGAGTTTGGAGTGTCTACATAACAGAATGGTACTGGATGGAGCCTGTAAAGTCATCAGGAGTTCAGATCCCCTTCTCTGCTTGGTATGTGATCATGAAAAGGCAGGGATTGGAGCATTTCTTTTCAAGGCAGCAACCCGTGCAGCCGATGAACTCGATCTCGTATTCGACACTGAACGGACAAACCCAAACTCTATCACCGAGTTGGAACCCGTTCAGCAAAAAGCCCACGTAAAAGCTGCGGAGTGTGAGAGGCTCCTGCAGCTACATAAGGATTAGCCGATGCATGGAGTCTTCTTCAAGAACATTGAAGACCTAGGCTTATCCAGAGACCTGACCTTCTCGTTTCTCAGGTCAAGTGGGCTGAAGTCGGAGACCGAGGGATTCATAATGGCCTGCCAGGATGGTGTCTTCAACACTCTCGTCTACCGCAGTCACGTGATGGGTATAGAAGTCCCTGACACTAGATGCAGAGCGTGTCGTGGGGCAGCTGAGACCATAATGCATTTGCTGTCAGCTTGTCCAGCTTATGCGGTCTCAGCCTATATCCACAGACATAACGCGGCCCTACGAGTGTTGTACTACCATCTACGACACTCGTACGGTGTAGACGAGACACCAGTGTTGCCTTATGCTCCGGGGAATATTGAGTCCGTGGTGGTGAATGAGAAGTGCCGAATCTATTGGAACTATTCATTCCCCATCAAAGTAGGACGATTTTCGTCATTGAGTTTTCAGCTCCTGGCGAAACGAACATCGTCCGAAAAGAGGAGGAAAAACGGACTAAATATCGAGATCTTCTCTTTGATCTCCGCAGACTTTACCCAAACCATTCTGTCAAGATGGTGGTTCTGATAATAGGGGTCCTTGGTGGAATGATGGACACACTGCTCTCAAACTTAAAAATCATACCGGCTTGCCGTGACATGGCAGAAATCCTAGCCGGGCGAATGCAGAAGGCCATAATTCTTGGTTCACTCCGCCTACTCAGGGCACATGATTCTCGGACCCAGTAATCACTTACCCCATGGACGTGGGGAGTGTTTACTGGGGTTAATGACATGCCAGCGCGCCCTCCGGAAGTGTCGGAGCTCCGGAGACAGGGCCTGACTGGGTAATTCCTAACGGAAAAAAAAAATAAAATAATAATAATAATAATTCTCCCTCATCCCTGACACTAGATGCAGAGCGTGTCGTGGGGCAGCTCAGACCATAATGCATTTGCTGTCAGCTTGTCCAGCTTATGCGGTCCCAGCCTATATCCACAGGCATAACGCGGCCATACGAGTGTTGTACTACCATCTATGACACTCGTGTAGACGAGACACCGGTGTTGCCTTATGCTCCGGGGGATATTGAGTCCGTTGTGGAGAATGAGGAGTGCCGAATCTATTGGAACTACTCATTCCCCACCCTCAGGCAAATACAAGCCAATAAGCCTGATGTAGTCCTTCTCGACCACCAAAGTAGTACGATTTTCGTCATTGAGTTTTCTGCTCCTGGCGAAACGAATATCGTCCGAAAAGAGGAGGAAGAAGAAGACATTTCAACGAACCATGTTCTCATATTTCAAACACCACATCAATTCACAATTTGGTATTTGGAGACATAAGTAACGACCTGGCGCTGAATTGATTGCGATGAAAATAAATAGGGTTATCCATTTGGAAAAACTGAGTTACCCTCAATATCTGAAAAACTTTTGATTCAGCAACATTGCCGATATCACCATTGAATCGGGCATCATCAAAAACCATCTTGTATGAAATTTCACGATTTTTTCTCGAACAGTATTGAAAATATTGGAACGTTCCCAGACTTTTGAACGAAAAAGCCATGTTGTCATATTTAGAAAACTGCATTAATTAAAATTCTGATATTTGGAGACATAAATAAAGAGGCGTCGCTGAATTGATTACAATGAAAACAAATAGGGTATTATTCTTTAAGGAAGTGTTTTCTATCGGGGATTCGATCTGTTGAAGAAGGATATTATTTTTTGCTACCAGAGCTTTTGCAAAATTTTAATTGCCTTATCGAGGGCTACAATATAATACAATCATACATAAAAGTAAAATATGGTATAACATAAGTACTGTGCAAATTGAGGTTTTCTTCGATGTTCAATAAACATATATAATTAAAATGGAAAAATATAAACGAAAAACTTGACAGGGAATTTTGAAGTACTGAAAGGTGATATTTGATGTCAAATAATGAGGACTATACAGAGTAATAATTTCAGGTATCATCAAACGAATTTTGTGGTAACAGAATATATGAGTAAATTTTACTCAAGTTATTAATGTCCGTTTTTTTATATTATTAGGTTGCATCTTAATCTCAGCCATTTCCAAAAAAAGTCTTTTGTTAAATTTTTTTTCGACATGTAAAATTAAACCTTTAGAAACTTGTCCACTAAATTAAAACAAAAAGATCCAATAACTGAAAAATCCAATGTAGTTTATGAAATTCCCTGCCTAAGTTGTAATAAAAAATATTTGGGTCAAACAAAAAATAATTTGAAATCACGAATAGCTTTATACAAAAGTAATTGTAGAACTTTAAAATAAAATTCTTGCGCCTTAACCAAACCATGAACTATGATGATACTAAACTTTTACATGTTGAAAAAAAATTTAAACAAAAGACTTTTTTTGGAAATGGCTGAGTTTAAGATGCAACCTAATAATATAAATAAAAAAACGGACACTGATAACTTGGGTAAAATTTACTCATATATTCTGTTACCACAAAATTCGTTTGATGATACCTAAAATGAATACTCTGTATAGTCCTTATTATTCGACATCAACATACTTATCACCTTTCAGTAGATACTTTGAAATTCCCTGTCAAGTTTTTCGTTTATATTTTCCCATTTTAATTATATATGTTTATTGAATATCGAAGAAAACCTCAATTTGCACAGTATGTTATACCATTTTTTACTTTTAGGTCCATATAATTGATTGTATTATATTGTAGCCCTCGATAGAGCAAATAAAATTTTGCGAAATCTCGGGTAGCACAAAAGAGTATCCTTCTTCAACAGACCAAATTCCCGATAGAAAACACTTTCTTATATAATATTAATGTTACGTAGGATTACGAAATACGAACTTTGACAATCTATGGTTAAGTGGAAGAACAAATCACCACTGAGATTCTTGCTAAATGGATTGAACTTCGCCTTTTATTTTCAATATCTAATGTCTAGATGTATGTAATTAAAAATTTGTACAATTTCGTATTGAAAACAAAAGGCGACGTTCAATCCATTGAGCGAGAATCTCACTGATGCTTTGTTCTTCCACTTAAACATAAATTGTCTTCACTGTCAAAGTTCGTATTTCGTAATCCTAAGTAACATTAATATTATATATACATACATATTGTAGTAAAACTGCACTAACTAATTGTTCTAATTTATTTAAAACACTATTTACAGAACGTGTTTACATTGATTACATTGATGGCGCTGAATTCATACCTCAGTGTTCGTCTCAGGGATTTCCAATTAGGATGAAAGGATTTTTCGATTCAATTGGGTCGAACTAGCCTTCGCTGATGATTGGCAATGACCATGAAACCGGTACGGAGGTGTTCCCCCAATTAAATCGAAAAATAATTTCAGCTTTGATATTTGAAATGCATTGCAAAGTGGTTCTTGTAGAAAACTTTGCCAAGTATTAAACAAATATAATTCAATGGTCGTAGGGGGCAGTAGTTGTTTTTTGTTGAATACTTGCCGACGACTTTACCTATTGTATAGGTTTTATTGCGGAAGATTGGATTACGTAATCCACCATATTTCATTATTAGTTTTATGGTCTTCCGTTAAGTGGTGTCGCCCCGCTTTCATGAAGTTGTGTTTGACTTGTTTGTTATCCACGGCATGTGTCAAAAAATTTTGCAGCGAACTGTCCGAGAGTATAATTTGAAATATCCAAACTTACCGAGGGTGACACGGGGCAAGTTCTCACGATTGAAAACTAATTTTATACATTTTGGGAAGGAGGCTAGACCCGTTACGAGAGTCAAACCACTAACTGGCAATGACGATAATCAAATTACCATTCTCCGATATTTTCAAGCATATCCTGAATCCTCAATACGAACGGCGTCTTTGGAATTGGGATTTTCATACTCTTCAATACAAACCATTTTACACCGCCATAAGCTACATCCTTTCAAATTTATACGATTGCAAAAATTACACACAGTTGACTTTCCCCGTAGAGTAAACTTTTGCGAGGACTTATTACTCAAAATACAAGAGCACGCCGGATTCTTAGACAACATAATTTGGACTGATGAGGCAAAGTTTTGTCAGAAGGGAGTTTACAATAGGCGCAATCGACATTTTTGGGCTTCTGAAAATCCAAATATGGTGTTCGAAGTTGAAAATCAAGTACAATTTCGAATTAATGTGTTTTGTTTGATAATGAACCAAGAGGTACGCTACTTTATGCACGATGAAAATCTGAATAGTGACAGATATGTAGAAATTCTTCAAAACGTAATAGAAATATTTCTTGACAATTTGCCACTGGCTAGAGCTGCACGTTCATGGTACCAGATGGATGGGGCACCACCGCACAATACACGAACTGTGTATACCAAATTGACTTCCATGTTCGAGCACCGTTGGTGGGGAAATCAAGGACCCTTTCTCTGGCCTGCAAGATCTCCAGATCTTACCCCTTCAGATTTTTATATTTGGGGTAGGGTAAAAGATTTGGTCTATTCTTCACCAGTTCGCAATATAGATGAGTTGAGACTTAGAATAATACAGACTTTTGACAGTCTCGATCCCAACGAAATCAGACGTGCTACGCAATCTATCGAAAGTAGAATAATAGAATGCTTGAACAACAATGGTGGTCATATTGAACATTTACGCTAGAGTTCTGTAAAAATTGTTCAATATTATTGATTAAATTATTACAATTTTCTTTTGTTTCCATGGCATACACACATAATCATTCTGTAAGATAAGGCATTTCTTGATTTTTATTGAATAACTCGATAGAGGTTGAACTTGGGTATAGGGAAAGCTGAAATAACTCATCCTAAAATTCAATTTTTTTTTGAATGGTTAAAAAAGAAATGGTAGGTGCCAATTGAAAAAATTGAGTATTTGACTATTTTATATTGCGACATTCAAAAATCGGCTGCGCCCATATGGTACAAAATGGGACCGTTGATGGGACATCAGGTGTTAGCCTGGACTACCAGCTAACTGCTCCATAAATTTGGTTTCCTAATTTTGAACGGTTTGCGGGCTACACGTGTTTTCGTAAACTACTACAGCCGTAATTTTTTTCAGAAAAATGGACATATCTCAAAAACTGTGATAGATAAGTAAACATAACTTAGGTTGTCTAAAGTCATAATCAGAAGGCCAATCGAACCATGACAAAAAAACATTAGGTTTCCATTTAAAATAAGAAAGTTGATACCGACTTTTGGCTTACCCTGTATAGTTGTAGGACTAAAAACATTTGAGGTAGAACGCACATGATCAATTATGACAGCATACCAAATTTCAAGATTTTAGTCCAACTGCATATTAAAAAACTTCAACTTCAACAAAAAAAAAACAATTTTTAACAATAAACAGGTAAATAATAGACAACCCTACTTCTGCACATTCTATTTGATTTATACTTTGAGTCCAGTATGGATTTTTCTAATTATCTTGATGTTGCAACATTTAATGAAAAAATGTTTTTTCAAAAAAAATTATTAAAAATATTCTGTCTAGGATTTTTTGCCAACCCATTTTGGATATATATTCTAATATTCAAAGTTTATTATAAAATAAGTATTATTCTATTATCAGCTAGGTGAAGGTCGATTTAGGTTCGGATCTTAGACTAATAGAAGGTGTTAGAAGAATATAACATTTCTGAACATAAACTGTAGGTTCATTTCGTTCCTAAAAGTTAACCAGCGCACCTAAAGGTATGAACCAAAAAACAAAATGTATAGTAAAATGAAAAATTGGTATCTTGAAAAGAATTTCACCACGAAATTTTTCCATCTCCGTGTTTCTTTCTGTATGTGAGTGTATTTCTGCGGACTGGAAATGAATCAGACAACGAAATCGCAAAGGCCCATTATGAATATCTACCTTTATCGCGGATCGTGAACATTCAGTTATATCATCTGCAAGATATCCGAAGATTGAAATTTTCTAAATTGCAATCAGACCAACATCCTAAACCCGATGAACATCTCCTCGCACCCAACCTTTTCCCTTCATTGGGCAGACTCTAATCAAAGAATCATTTTCTTCGAATATCCCTTATCGCAATAACTCATTGTTAGACTGCCGATAGCGCCTATATGGATATTTTATTGTAATGAAGAATCGAGAAACAAAAAAAAAGAAATTAGAGGGTCCGAACTTTAAATCCCCTAACTTGGGAACCGTCCACCTGGATTTAATCTCGTCTTTTGTGAGTGATCGGACACGCTCTGCTCTCCACAATGATCGTTGAGCACGATATTTATATTGTTGGGTCTAATAGTCGTCTTGGCCTAAACGTTTAAAGCTCGCCAAAGTAAATAAACACAGAAATAGGAGAATAATGAGTTTTGCTGGAATCTTTTTCTTCTGACAACAAGACGAATGGTCACTAATTATACAGGGTGAACTATTTATCCCGTTTTTATCACCGGGACTGAAATGATTATTTCACTGTCGATAGAAAAAAAATGTTCTTGGAATTTAAGATACGGCTATTAAATAACTTGATTTATTGTTTCTTTTTCATTCTCAAAAATCAGACAATGTTTTATGATAATACACTACCGTTTTATTGACCTCATAAGACGTCAGCTGTAAATACATAGATATTCAATCAACTATGGTATTCATTAATGATGGCGATTGTAGATTGTAGGAGGGTCGTGCAGGCTGTGCATCCTCACAAGCAACCCAACCTGCAAAGTCTTTTGTGCGTGACCATTCAAGACCCAGGATTTTGAGACTTCGTGCGAAGTTTATTAGTTTCCTGGTAGCTAAATTCCTGATATCGGAGGGCGTTGAATATGCCCCTTCCAGGAATTTGAGCCTCTTGCAGAAGAGCGCTGAGCATTCGCAAAGCAGATGTTCTGCAGTTTCCGCAGTAGCGGTAACTATCACTCTCTCACTTGCCGATTTTTTTGAGGTAGTGCCCCAGAGGTCAGTGCCCAGTGAGTAGTCAGTAGTCCCGTTACCAATTTCAAGCCTTTTTTGTCCAACTCGACAACTCGAGAAGCTGTTTATCTTTCCTTGGCAAAAGGCTCACTAGCTTTTTCGTTTGTCTTAATCCTATTACTTTATTTCAGTGAGATTTTATTTCATCGAATTCCCCAAAACTCTTCTTTTCAGTGGGTTTTGGAGAGTCCACAGAAGGGTTCTGGGCGTAAAGTGGTGTGTTTGCCCCTTCTATAGCAAGACAGTCTACTTCCTCATTGCCTTTGATGCCCCTGTGACTTGGCACCCACACAGGGTTACCTGATTGGTTGCTGCCACATGTCTCAGAGTTTTTTACCAGTTCCAAGTCAGCTTAGACTCACGAGCGAACGGAATTAAATACCAAGAGTGGATGGAGCATAAAATCCATTCGAGCACTGGGAAAGAATACCATAACATGGTACTTGGACGGGTCCAAAACTCCCCGATGGAACTAGAGCCTCTGGGCCTCGCACTGGAGACTTTGGGCCTCGCACCAAATACTCCGAACCCATGGATCAGTTCCCCAGTATTTTCAAGAGGAAATTCACGCCATAGAAAGTTGCATTAAATTCAACCTTGACAGGAAATACCGGAACAAGGAAATCGCAATCCTCTCCGATCATATAACATCAACTCAAAGATGGTCTGGAAAAGCCTATACAAACTCCATGATCTAGGCAGGAACAACAAGGTGATCCTCCTCTGGGTGCCAGGGCACGTCGGAGTGGAGGGCAATGATCAAGCAGACATCCTGGCACGAAAAGTGGCATCAACGCCACTGTTCGGGCCAGAACCATTCTGCGGACTTGGAAAATATCACTTCCAAGAAGAACTCAATAAAACTGAAACAGCAATGAGAGCAACATACTGGCAAAGACTTCCAGGGCTAAGGCAGGCCCTCCTCGGCAACTTCAACCGAGCAAGATGGAAGACACTGATTAACCTCAGCAGAACTAGTCTAAAGACAATAACGGAAGTTCTGACGGGGCACTGCAGACTCAAAGAACATCATTGGAAGCTAGACTTAGAGGAGGACAGCACCTGTCCCTTTGTGGGGAACATCCAGAAACACCACACCATATATTGATGGAGTGTTATACTGTACATTACAAGAGATTGAATATACTGGGTTCACACCAGCTGACTGTGGGAGAAATACCACAAATAGACCCCCTCAAAATCCTTAAATTCCTCAAGGAATTGGGGCTTGAGGGGCTGCTGTAAACGAGAACACCTTGAAACAGCAGAAGAAGATGGGGCACAATAGATCTAATTAGGTCGCAGCGCATCAGTCACCGTCCTTACTTACCAATACCAATACCCATAGACCCGATATTTAAGTGCTGCTTGGATATCTGATAGTATATAGATTTATGTCCTTCGGGTGCCCCTTTCAAGGCATTCCTGGGCACAAATATCTATAGTATGTACTTCTGCTTAGAAGGTTGATGGGGTCCTATCAAGGGGTTTTGAAAGCCTGGAATTTGACCCTGTAACGCTCGTCCATCTTGGATCCAACTGTGTATCACACTAAGGCATGCATTGCCAATAATTGAGGACCGTTCTCTGTGTGAATCTTGTGGTTGTTACACATAGGTGCAATGGCGGAACGTTAAGCATTGCCTCTAGAGCTGTAGTAGGGCACGTAAATATTACTCCTGTGGTTTCCAGGAAAGCTAGCCGCTGCGCTTTCTGCATCTTGACTTGTACTGGCATTTTTTGCTTCTTCAGCCACCATACTAGTGAGACTGGCAAGTAAAAAACTGTAACAATCAAACTTGACGATGACAAAACCTCATTTCTCACCTCTAGTATGACGTACTGTGACAAATGATATTTGTGATTAAAAATATATATAAAATATATAATTCATACGTAATAATTTGAAAAAAAATATATAATTTAATTTTTCATAATAAATATAATATTTCGCTTTAAACCTTTAGAGAAGATTATAGTTGGGCGCTCCGATCAAATAACATAACCTAGATGAGTAACTCGCCGCACACGCATTAAGATTTGTGTGTAAGGGACATCTTCCCCACAACGGCAGTGTCGTGCGTTGTTAACAGAAATATTGAGGTTCAATAAAATAGAAATAATGAAATCCCAATATGGAATGGAAACCTGAAATTATGATGAAATAATCTCTACAGGATTTTGAGAACAGCCGATGCTCTAATTGACATGATTTTTTCATAATTCATTCATTTTTCTCTTTTCCAATTTGGTTTCCCTTTCTCGATAGTTACGACACTGGTAGCTTCAAATGATTGTTATGTCAAATATCAAATTCAGCGTTGTCGTACTGACAAGACTATATCGACAACGAAGAATCTCCGTTCGGCAAAGGAAATACTATCATTTTTACATGCTCCCAACAAGCTGCAATGAACGTTTCAGTTGCTTTCTTATTGTCATATATTTCATTCAAGACATAATCTTTGGGTTTTCGTTGCCATGAATATACCCGACAGATATCAAAATCTAGCTGACGTGCTTATTGTATCCTTTAAAAATTGCGACATGGCAATAATGTCATGATTTGAGGGATAACATCATGAAAAGATGTTACCATCAGTTCTATTTGAGTATTACTCATCTAGGTTGTGTTACTTGATCGGAGGTTGGGCGGACCAAAAATTGATATAGCAGCTATCATATTCTAGTATTTCTAGAGTAAAAGTGTGTGTACGGGGTTTACGAACACTTCACAACGAAATTCTAGCTTGGGATGTATATAAAAAAAAGCCAGAATGGGAATAATCTGTGAAAAAAAATTGCCCTCAAAGAGAACGATACCTACTGATACAGTACATATTTCTGCAATAATTTATTTCATTTATTCATACATTGAAAGTTTCAATATCGACTAGAATATTATTCAAACATGACATCTCATATAAAATATGTACAAATTCATTAAGGAATTCTAATACAATTTCGAAAATTATGAAAAATTCAAGCACAAATTCAAATTTCCCCTGTTCTTGCAATGAACTGAATAATTAGTAATAATTAAAAATAAGATACAAAATATAGAATTAGATAGAACCCAGAGGAGAATCAAGTGGATAATAAGAAATAAATGGAAATAGAAAATGATAGAAAATATCTAGAGATTAAATGAAAATACCAAACTGATCAATGACTTGATGTTTCTTTGTTATTTGCCCTTTGATGAAACCCGATGAAAATTCGAAGGGTCTCTAATATTTTTCAAGTTTTTCCTTTCGAATCTTGGAAATCGATCATTTTCAGAAACAAAATTTTCAGTCAAAAATCGTACAAAATTCCTTCTTCTATTTGTCGGCACTTTTTTCAGAATCTTATTATTCACAATTACAGTCACCAAAGGCAAACGTTTCGTTCAAAACGATGGATGCTGTAGTTTTCTTTCAGTTACTAATTATTGTTCCAACATATTTCGATTTTCTGTGGTACTCGTCAGTATGCTAAAAAATTCAACAATTTTTTTTTACTTAATATCATTTATTTTGATTTATTTTTAATTACTCTCATTTCGAATGAAATTTATTTAATAAGGAGCAACACTGATTCCTGATTGATTTAGTTATGTGTATAATTTTAGATGAGACCATTTTTATGCTTCTTCTGGTGCGAAATGCGGAAAAATTTGGATTTACCAACATTGTATACTACAGTCTGGAGCCCCCTCTGATAATGAAATAAATAATTATGGGAAGAAATGAATTACAATGCTGGTTTTTCCAAGAGTATCGACTTCAATCAAATAATTATTTTTTTTATTCGTTCATCAAATCCAAAAACAGTCTGGTGGTTATTGGAAAAAATCAGCATAATTCATAAAACTGCCAGGAGTATAAATAATGTGAATAAAACTTATGATAATAATAATAATAATGATCCCTCATAAACACTTATATAGAGTGTACCCAAAGGCATAGCCTGTGCGGGTAGAGGACGGCTACTATTATTATCTGCCGTGGCTATCAATAATATATCTATGGGTTAATATCTTTATATAGTTATAACATTTCAACTAACAATAATAGTCTAATTCTTTGCTCACATTACATCTAAATCATTATCGTTACTGTTATAATCTTTACTATACTTAGGACTACTAGAAGACGTACTTGGTTGAGAAAGTGAATATTGCGATTGTAACAATGAAGGAACGTGTAAACAAGGCCCTTCAAGACATATAGGGCATAGACTGCCGGGGAAAGCACCCAACAGTTTTCTGAAAAAAAAAAACAAAAAAAAAATCAGCATCAGTTCTACTATCGGCAGAAAAGTCACTATCAACAATGACGCAATTGATTGAAAAGTTTTCACTCCAAGTTTCAATGAAATACCTTATTATAAAATTTGACACGTCAATCCAAAACACCTGGTATCCTATGTAATGATGGAATCCATCAATAAAATAGATAATATAGTAAGATTAAATAGAGCTCTACACCCTATTTTTACACCTCGTTTAGCATATCTGGGCATTAAATTTAGTTGTATTTTTAAGTACCCCATTGACGATAAGTATAATAGCCAGTCATTGGGGTGGTTATGTAGCATTTGCATGACAATGAGCTGTAATTTCAAAAATAACAATGTTTATGAAACAGGTGTTTCGGTGTGATAACATCTCCATGATTCTCAGATCATTTATGTGACGATATTGAAAAAAATGGTCTGTCGTTTCAGCAAAGATCTGGGAAATTGAAATCGGGAGACTCTGAGAAAGTGTGGATTACATATACGAATATCAGAAACATTTTCGATGTGAATGTGTACACATTCAGAAACATCCGAAACTACCCAAACACCACAACTACGTGAATTTTTCTATATGCGCGTTTAGCCATCTTTGCTGGCATTTGGGTAGTCTTCTACATTTCTCAATGATAATAGTAACAACAATAATAAATTTCTACTAGAATTCTGGAAAACAATTTAAAAAATGATGATATATCTGGTCTCTCCTTACGCGGACTCGGCCGTTTTCAATCATGTTTGCAAGCATTTTTCACCCATATCGCAGAATTGTAGCGCAGAATGAAAATATACTTTTATGGTACTATACCTGTACTTTCAAAATCTGTTCCAGGCACGCTTCAAGATGGTGCAAAAAGAAACCCAAATTGCAATTGTGAAACTAATAATCTGACAGCGCCTGTTTTGTGCACACTTAAAGTACACATAATTCAATACTTTCATTGACTTGAAAAATGGTAGATTAATGATTTTTTTATTCCAGTTTTTCTTTGTTAATAATAATGATATAATCGTGTCATGAAAAATCTCATTTTATTCGTATTTAAATTCTCGACAATTTTTTTGATTAGAGCAATCAGATTTCTGCATTAGTTTTAATTTTTTAAGCAAAACATTTTGCATTTGAATGTTTAAAACCAATTAATAGATGACAGTCTTTTATGTGAAGACACAGTCGATTACCTACTGCTATTATTTTAAATCACTCATTTTATGCTCTACTGATTGGTGAAAGTAGATTCGGACGGAATGGGTATACTCACCTATAATGATGATCTATATGAGCTTTCTCTATTCTTTTATCTTTAGCTCTTCTGTTTTGGAACCAAATTTTGATCTGGGTTTCAGAAAGCCTCAGGGTCTCCGCTAGTTCGCATCTCCGTCCTCTGCTGATGTATTCTGATCGCTGATACTCTATTTCTAGCCTCAGAGTCTGTTCACTGCTGAAGGTCGTCCTCTGTCTCCTCGGTCTTCCTTCTTTGCGACGTCTTCTTGCCACTGAATATGTAAGGGTTCATTACGGATAATTATATATTTGAGCGAAGATGTTAGTAAGAGTACAGTATCATAACTCTGCGAAGTGCCATGGTCAAATGTCTGAGGTGCAATTTTTGACCGTTCGCAATGATAACTTGTACTCGTATCATTCTAATGGTCTGTGCATGTCGTTGACATGCTATCTGTAACTCAGAATGCAACAATACGTGTACTCCTCGAGATTTCGAACAGTCAAAAATATCCCCCCTGATGTAGTTCGACACAACGGATATTTTTTTTTATTATTTCCTTCAACCGGCTGCACCCACACGAACAACCCTAAGGAGTCTTCGATAAACTTGTCGAGCTAGAGAAGACGTGGCTCTTACCTTATAACATGTGATGCCATGCAGGGTCATTCACGACGAGCTGCCATTAGACGTATCTGGAGATCCAAATGATTTGAGAGATGAAATGTTGTGAGGCTAGATAGGATCAACGGTTTTCAAAATATTTTAATTTCAATTCGACAGTTCTTTACTCGCTATGAAGGAGATAATTATTGCTATTACTTTTTTATTCGTTAGGAATTTCCGACACTCTTGGAGGTCGTGATGGATCATTTGCTCCAACAACCACTCCCCACGCCATGGGGTAAGTGACTATTGGGTCCGAAATTCATGTGCCCTGAGCAGGCGGAGTGAAGCAAGGATGACTGCCTTCTGCATTCGTCCGGCAAAGATTTCAGCCATATTACGGTAAGCCGGTATGATATTTAATATTTAAGTTTGTGTCCATCATTCCACCGAAAACTCTTATTATCAGAACCACCATCTCAACAGAATGGTTTGGGTAAAGTCTGCGGAGTTCAAAGAGTAGATTTCGATATTTAGTCCGTTTCTCAGGAGCCGAACACTGAATGACAAAAATTGTATTAGTCTGCTGCTCGAGGAGGACTACATCAGGCTTATTGGTTTGTATTTGCCTGGGGGTAGGGAATGAGTAGTTCCAATAAATTCGGCCCTTCTCATTCTCCACATGAACTTAATATTCCCCGGAGCATAAGGCAACATCGGTGTCTCGTCTATACCGTACGAATGTCGTAGATGGTACGATAGTACGGTAGTAGTACAACACTCGTAGCGCCGCGTTATGCCTGTGGGTATAGGCTAAAACCGCATAAGCTGGGCAGGCTGACATCGAATGCATTATGCATCTAGTGTCAAGGACCTTTATAATCATCACGCGACTACGAAAGACGAGGGTATTGAAGATACCATCTTGTTAGGCCATTACGAATCTTTCGGTTTCTGACTTCAGCCCACTCGAGTAATGCGAAGGTCAGGTTTCTGGATAAGACAAGGTCTTCAATGTTCTTGAAGAAGACCCCATGCATTGGCTTATCCTTATGTAGCTGAAGGAGACTCTCAATCTCCTCAGCTTTGACGAGGGCTTTTCGCTGAACGGGATCCAACTCAGTGACTGAGTTTGGATTCGTCCGTTCAGTGTCGAATACGAGACCGAGTTCATCGGCTGCACGGGTTGCTGCCTTGAAAAGAAATGCTCCCATCCCTGCTTTTTCATGATCGCATACCTACTAAGCAGAGAAAGACATCTGAAATCCTAATTACTTCACAGGCTACATTCATCATCATTTTGCGAGTTTTTAAGTCGAGTTATCATAGCTCTTTCTGAGCTCATTTCAAAGGAGTAAAATAGAATCAGAACGGCAAGCATATTAGTTGCAGCAACTCTGTTCTTCTTTGACAGTTCTGATGACCAGATCTGCCGAAGTTTATGCTGATACTTACCGCGGAGTGAGTTTTTAACATTGTTTACCTCTTCAAAATTTAAATTATTTAAAAAAATACCTTTGTGTGGTGTTATTTTTCCAAAAATTTGGTCTTCCACTTCGAGAATGGAAACTATATTGCTTTAGAATGATATTTCAAAAGTTTATTGACATTCGTCAAATTCAATCAACAACAATCACAATCACTATATCCCTGGAATATTGACATGAGGACGAGGCGCCACCTCTGGATCCGATTACAGAAATAGACCATGATTTCATTTGTTTTGTCTTCAAAAAAATCTAAACAAAATCTAATCAGTCGATACACCAGGTTTTTTAGGCATCTAAAGCCTTAGACACAATGGAAGTTTTATGTAATAAGTTTTAAGTTTTGGGATTTTGAATATCAATTTTACAAAAAAAACAAGATGCAAAACAGAATTGAAAAATGTAGCTTGAATTTTATCAACAAGATTATTTATGAGGCGTGATCAGAATAATAATGGCAATGATAGATTCGCGTTAAAAAATATCCAAAATTCTGAAAATTAAAACTAAAAACATAAAACTTCCGTTGTGTTTAGTATTTAATAACCAGAGTTTCAAAATCACTTCATAAACCACTTGACTTCTATTGTTTTTTTATTTCACACTACCCAATTATGATCTATCATACATCAAACTTATTAACTATTACATAAAATTATTCATATTGGTGAATTAAAACAGTTTTTTTCCTTTTTAATAAATTGTTTTACATTTTTTCATTTGTTTCATATTCAACAATCATGTGCAGTATGTTTTTTGTTAGTTTCTTTGTCTTCTCTTGAAATAATGATAAATTTTTATATTTTCTCGTGTTCAATATCTAAAGTGTTTTCAAAATGTCTTATCGATATGAAATGAAAACATTTCAAACTAAATTTCCTGTTAGCTCTGGTGACTGAAATTTTGAATATACAGGGATGTTCAAATTTGAGTAGGTTTATGCATTGGGATCTCGGTAATGGTGAGATATAGAAGGTTGGTTAAACGGGGAAAAAGTTTTTAAAGGTCAATTATTTGAATCAAAAAAATCCATCTACCTTCTTTAGTTCTGGAGTTATACAGGAGAAATCGAGAATTTCAAAACTCTTCTTTTGCTTATATGTATTTATTTTAGGAAAACTTTTGGCACTTTTCCAAAGCAACTTTTCGTTGACCATCCATATATGTGGATGAAAATGGCATAGGAAGTGTACCACATTTTCATTTTTGATTACGAACCTGTTATTTATATTAATTCTTTTAATATGCCAAAAGTCATATTTCATTTGGCGTATTTTCATCTGCACTGCAGGGTATTTCGGAAATATTGAACTAAAAATTCCAAAATAGTACTTCAATATAAAACATTGTTCTCGGTTTGAAACAATGCAAAACAACAATAAAAAGATATAAGCAAAAGAAGAGCATCTTCTACAGTCTACTAATTGATGTGTAATGTTGGTATTGCATGTGCAAAATAGCTCGTATGGAATTTTGGAAAGAAAATTTCCTGAACTTGGATAGCTGCCAAAAAATGTCATGTTATGCAGAAAGCTGTCGTTAAAATGGATATTTTCACTCAACGTTACCTGGAAAAAATGGCTTGAATAATTATTATAAAGAGTTTGTGGTATTCGTTCATTTCATGAAAAATCTGTAAATTACGCAAAAACTTCTTTTACAGTTCAGTCTCCAGTACAAATGGAAAAAAAATAATTGGCGTGCCTTCAAATACAACCAGGTCTAATAATACCTGAATATTTGGTATGTATAATCGTAATAATAGCACTTTTGGGGCAGCATAAAAATCATGGCTCGTTCTCGAACGAATTTTTCAAGACTCATGGAGTGTTAATGGTTTTGGTGGCGCCAAAAATAATAAAATTGTATGCATATCTACGAGAAAATTTGAAACGCGAATGGGGAAATTAATGGACATGTTCCTGAATTTGTACCATATTATGGTACCAAATATGTATACAGTGTGTCATACTTTTCATGAACTCAGTTACTAACAATGCGATTTTCTTGAAATTTTGTTAGTAATTGTACGTTAGGAAAATCAGGTGTTTGGCATTGTGAACATTATTATTTACCAATGGCGTGCGGTTTTGAGAGAGTTAAAGGGTGAAACATAACTTAATCTATAAATTCTCTAATAATTAGGATTTTCTCAAATGCCACTCTCCCTATTAAGTGTATAGGTATAAATTCTCCTTTAGAACCATGGGCCAGATCAGTGTGGTTCAGAAGGTGGATATGTTAAAAACTCAAGGATCTACAATAATATAATTCGTAATTTTGTTACCACAGTTACAAAAAAAGAACTTATTGAAAAATATTTTTTTTTGCTGAAATTAGCTCTTGACCTTTTGAAAATATGAATTGTCCCCAAAAACCCTAATTTGGAGACGCTGATTGTAAATATGATGAAAAGAGTTATGTAAAATAAGCCCTGATATCTTCTTTAAAAAAAAATTTCTTGCCTAGCTCGCAAAAGTCTCTGAGGGTTGCTCGTACTGGTATGCACCCGGCTGGCAGAAATAACAATAAAAAACAACCATAACTGAAAACTTTTCGTCTCATTTCGACGTGAAGAATCATCCGATGGAATATCACTCATATTCCTGAATCACCCGGTATTCCTAAAATGTAGAAATTCAAGTTTGGTAGGAACATTTTCGCACGAGGAATGGATATTGCCGCATATTATTGTTATAAACGTTGCCGAACTTTCGTAATCGGATTATTCACAAACATGTCGCAAATTCAGCGTGAATTTCAGAGGAATTGTGTGGAGTATTATTCTGTTATTACTGATAATATCATTATTAATTGGGATCTGTATGGTCAGTGTGATTACAACAGATGTTTGTCATTCAGGAAGGGAAGGGAGAATACGACGGATTTCTTTCATTTACGATCTACTTCAGATGTGCCAAAGACCCAGCACACTTTTTATGTAAAATCTCTTTTCGATAATTATTCTAAAATTTGGTTATATTGTAGGTGCTGGCATCCTTATTATACAAGGTAAATCTTGTGCTTTTATGCCTAGTAAAACAAATAACTATTTTCCCGAATATCTCAAAACCACTTTGTATTTATTCTTTCAATTCTGGTATATGAGAAGAACGCATAATTTTTCTAATTTTGATCGGTGGCGTCCCTGTTAATATGATCTGCAAAAATTTAAATATTTTTATTTTCTCATTTGATGAATATATTATTACTTAGGTTTCAGACGTCCGCATTGTCTTAATCGGTTGAAAGATATTTGACTTCTTTTACTTTTTCACAACGTTTCGATTGCTTGTATCCGCAATCAGGCGAATACTGACAAGTTCAGATGCTACGAGGTCTTTCGGAAACAAGTACAACATTAAGAACTGCTCTCAATCCGACAGTACCTTACGGAGCTTCCTCACCAAGACGAAATTTGAAAATTCAGCAGAATCCATCAAAAAGTGTATTCACGAAGTCCCATCTCTTCCGTTAAATGGAATTTTGCAATTAATTACCTACTTCTTGAATTTTTTTGTATATATTTTCTATACCGGGTGACTACGGAAGTATTGCCTACGGAATATCTCAGTTATTGTATGAAGTAGGTTTGTGAAATTTGGAGCGTCGATATAATGACATACGAGCTAGAATTTGAGCATATTGACATGTCGAAGTTAACTTCCGGTCTGACCGGAAGTAACATCAACTTTCATGTTTTAAATGGAAACCCTATTTTTTTTTCTTTTCGCTTTATTCAGCATTCAATTACCTTTCTAATAACATATCACAAGTTGGTATCTAACCAGAAACTAGATCAGAAAAAAATTATTATTGAAATTCACCGAGTAGGCCGTGGAAGCAAAATGAAAGCCAAAAATTGAAAAGTTGGCTATGGAAACCATACGTCACTTGATAACAGTTGCTCTTGCTCTATTATCGCCATACGCAAAAATAACATTAAAAATAATGTGGAATGATGAATTATATCCTGTAGGTTCTAGGTTAAATAGGAACATAAACGTACGATGTTTGTGCTATTCAGAAATCATTCCATTGCAATAATCATTCGAACCAAAATATTAACAAGTAGGCTGATTAAGATGTATTTTGGAATGAAACAAAAAAGAAACGAGAGCTCTCACGAACGCTGCTATCCATATTATTTTGACGTTCGAAGTAGTGTTTTTGATTCTGCCATTTTAAAAGGGTTTGGAAATCGAAATCAGTTAGTGGAATATTCAAAAAATGCCCCGTTATTCACGAACCGAACAAATTGACATTCTTCTCATTTATGGTGAATGTTTAAAAAATTCTTATGCCGCTGAACGATTGTATTTAGAGCGATATCCAGGGAGGCAGCAACCGTCAAGAAGGTATTTCCAGTGGCTTGAAGAAAAATTAAGAACTGAGCCTGATGTTCACGAAGACCAAGAAGCATTTGTTATTAATGAGGAAACTGAAATTAATGTATTAGCTTTAGTACAATATGATAGCACAATTTCCTCAAGGCAAATTGGCGCCGAATTAGCTATAAGTAAGGACTCTGCTAGGAAAATTTTGAAAAAACATCGATTTAAATTCTTCGAGTATCAGTTGCATCAACATTTGTATGAAAATGATGGTGAAAGGCGACAAAATGCTGAGAATCACCTATTTAACTATTATATCTTGTTTACGGACGAGTCAAGATTTACCAACAATGGATTATTTAACAGGAATAATACAAGGTAGGTACTGTACTTTATTTGGATTATTGTCGATAGTCGAAGTGTAAAGTGCTACAAGTGTGAACGGTCTTTTGTTTCAGGTACTGGGCGATAGAAAACGAGCACCGGTTTCGACAAGGTGGCTTCCAGGAGAGATTTGGTGTGAATGTTTGGGCAGGAATAGTTGGAACTCATATTGTTGGCCCCATTCTTTTTCAAGGCCAACTAACCGGAGAGAGATACTTTGATTTTTTAACGAATGAAATTTCGGAATTCATTAACAACCTACCAGCGGAAATAACTGAGAGAATGTACTTCCAGCAAGATGGCGCCCCTCCGCATAATTCAAGAATAGCGAGAAATTATCTTCAAAATCGCTTTCAAGAGAGACTTATAACAACCCATGGTCCAGTCAGGTGGCCACCAAGGTCACCTGATCTTACTCCGTGCGACTTTTTTCTATGGGGGCATCTTAAAAATAGGGTGTATTCCACACAGCCTACAACTCTACATGAGCTAGAAGTAAACATTCGTAGAGCTTTCCAAGATATCACGCCCCAAATGTTGAGAAACGTTTTACATGAAAATATCACCAGAGTCAATAAATGTATTGACGCTGAGGGAATGCATTTCGAACATTTGTTTTGAATTTATTTTATATTTAATCCTATCAATTTGAATTTTTTTTTCGATAAATCTGTTTTTTTGTTATTTGAATAATATAAATAAATATATTGACGCTGAGGGAATGCATTTCGAACATTTGTTTTGAATTTATTTTATCTTTAATCCTATCAATTTGAATTTTTTTTTCGATAAATCTGTTTTTTTGTTATTTGAATAATAATAATTGGATTTTTTGGTATTTCATTTCAAAAAATTACTTTTTATTATATCATTAGAAAGGAATGGTTATGCTGAATAGTACAGGCAAGAAAAAGTTGTATGTTCCTATTTAAGTTATGGACCTACAGAGTATTGTTTTTTTCCCAATTTTTCCAATATTTTTTTTGGCGGCTTTTTATAACGCCGACGAATGAAAATAAAATATCACAGTAGTAGCAACTGTTATCAAGTGACGTATGGTTTCCATAGCCAACTTTTTAATTTTTGGCTTTCATTTTGCTTCCACGGCCTACTCGGTGAATTTCAATAATAATTTTTTTCTGATCTAGTTTCTGGTTAGATACCAACTTGTGATATGTCATTAGAAAGGGAATTGAATGCTGAATAAAGCGAAAAGAAAAAAAAATAGGGTTTCCATTTAAAAAAAGAAAGTTGATGTTACTTCCGGTCAGACCGGAAGTTAACTTCGACATGTCAATATGCTCAAATTCTAGCTCTTATGTCATTATATCGATTCTCCAAATTTCACAAACCTACTTCATACAATAACTGAGATATTCCGTAGGCAATACTTCCGTAGCCACCCGGTATAACAAATAACCGCATAAACCCTTTCATTAGCGGTGGAGTTGATAAATAACAATTATAATTTCTTAATCAAATCTGAAGCATGCAAAAATGATATGATTTTGTTATAATCACTATAGTCCAATATTTCTTGTAAGTTATGGAATATGTTAAATGTGTTTCGATAGCCGAACTCCACAGATATCACAGGTTGGTTTACTATGTCCAGATATAAGGTATTCTTGTGTGAGCCTCGTGTGTCCTAAGCAGAATCGAGTCATCATCATGGGTTTTCTTCTGTTTGTTGATTGATTTTGCCACGGTCCAACGTTTGATTTGATTTCTCGTAGTTTTAATTGTGAGGTCTGCCACTGAGTGTTCCAAATGTTCCTGATATTGTTTTTGATGTAAGATTTCATGTCAAATGAACTTTTTAGAATCTCTCAATTTATATAATAGTTCCCCTGTTAAAATCGGATTTGTTTCTGGTAGGCTATAGGCAAGGGTAGTTTGAGGTGTTACTACTGCTGTATCAACTCCAAGATGTGATTTGGAATCTATATATATTTTCAAAAATTCTTGATGCTGGTGTGGAATTCCACGGACGTTCTGTGCTATAATTTGAGATTTGTGTCACTTTTTTTAATTGGAATAGTTACGTGTTGATGATTGGTTGGGATATCTGCCAGGGGGTGGAGTGTTTGTATATTTGAGAGATACATATATGAAAATTCTTGCATGGGTGATATTATGCAGGTACCTTCGAATCCTCTCATAGAATGGTTGATCAGTTCTGGGTTGCTCGTATGTTGGCAGGAAGCGTGTCGCGATTTTATTTCTGTAAGTCGTAACATTCTGGCGGCATAAGATAGACTCAGTTGTTGCCTTCTATGCTGTAGGGATGGTTCTCCGAGTTCGCATTCCAAACTCTCAATTGGGGTAGTTCTGTAGTCTGCTACAATGATACGTAAAGCTTGTTGTCGAGAGTATCCAGAGTTTTCAGTATCGCGGATTTTGCAGAACCATACGCAATACAACCATAATCGATTTTGGAGCGTATGAGAACTCTATATAGAGTGAGGAGGGTCGATCCATCTGCTCCCCATTGTTTATGGGCTAGGTATTTCATGAGTCTTTTTTGACATGAAAAAATGAGATATTTGATGCGTGATTTCTAGTTTAGCTACTGATAAAATATTATTCCCAAAAATTTTATGTTGTATGTGGTAGTTAAATTTTTGTTATATAATGTAAGTGTTTGTATGCCCGCTATGATTCTTTTCGAAAACAATATGCATTTTCTTTTACTTGGGGAAAAAGTAAAGCCTGTAATATTTGCCCATGTTTCGAGTGAATCAATATGTTTCTGTAGAATGGTTGCTAAATTATCGAAGTTTTTTCCTTTCGCAAAAATGATCAAATCGTCTGCAAGTCTTGCTTGGATGACATCATTAAGTGCAATGAGAAATAGTGTTGGGTTTATGATTGAGCCTTGCGGTGTGTCGTTTTCTTGGGTTTTGTGTTATGATATTGTTCCAGCTAGATGAACTTGAAAATCCTGTGGCTCAATGCTTAATGAAGACTAAGATATTTCCCTGGTATCCACATTGCAGAAGATTGGCTATAATTTGATAACGCCATGATGTTTCAAAATAAACTGTCATGCATTTCCGTTTGTTGGCAAAAGATTCATGTATTTAACTCTCCAAATCTATGATGTTGTCGAGTGTTGATCTATGAAGTATAAAATTTGACTGTTCTGGTAAGATTTGTTTTTTATTTTCAAGTATCCAGATAAGTCTTTTGATTATTATTTTTTTCCAACAGCTTACACATTGTGCATGTCAATCGGCCTACATGATTCAAGATGAACCGCTGACTTGTTTGGTTTTAGGATTGGGATAATGACTGCGTGTCGATCCAAATTATGTTTAATATTTGTAAAATAATTTTTGCTACCCGCGGCAAGTTCTTCAGAAATGATGATGAAATATTATCTGGACCTGGAGCTGTGTCCTTGAGTGATTTTAGCGCTTCCAAAAAGTCTGATTCCATGAATAGCTCGTTAATTGACTCTTGGTTATTCTCTATCCTAATCGGTATGGATTCTTGTACAATTTTATGTGTGAGAAAGCTTTCTTCGTAATAATTGTTGTTGGTAGAATTTTGTTTGTAATATTCGGCCAACTGATCTACTATGTCTTCTTTTTGAGTTATAGTAGTGACATTTTTCTCTATATTGCATTAATGCCGGGATATGTTTCGATTCCAGAAATATTTTTATTTTTTTTAAATATTGACGGAAGAGGGGTGTTGCTTTTAATACTTTGTACATATTTTCCCCTCGGATCTCTCTTACTTTTCTTGGTGATCAGTCGTACTTGTGCTCGGTGTCTCTTGAAATTGATTTTATTTTCTTCATCTTTCATGCTTTTGTATTTCTTTATGGAAGTGTTACACGATTTTATAGTTGACGAACATTCTTCATTCCACCATGGTACTGCTTTGTGTTTTTTCCTCTCCATTTATAAGTTGGTTCGTCTTTATCGTTTTGTGTTTTTGATGTGTTGTTTATATTTATGGGGTAATGATCGCTTCCATACAGATCCATTTATTTACGTTGACAACGATCTTAATATTATTAAACAATTCGCAAATGTTTACAAGATGCTATGTGTTATACGAATGTGATAAAAGTTTGTTTATCCGTGAAATTTGGCAAGCTCAGAATATTTTATAGATCGATTTATTATTTATTAATAATGAAATATGGTGGATTACGTAATCCAATCTTCCGCAAAAAAACCTATACAATAGGTATGGTCGTCGGCAAGTATTCAACAGAAAACAACTACTGCCCCCTACGACCATTGAATTATATCTGTTTAATACTTGGCAAAGTTTTCTACAAGAACCACTTTGCAATGCATTTCAAATATCAAAGATGAAATTATTTTTCGACTTAATTGGGGGAACACCTCCGTACCGGTTTCATGGTCATTGCCAATCATCAGCAAAGGCTAGTTCGACCCAATTGAATCGAAAAATCCTTTCATCCTAATTGGAAATCCCTGAGACAAACACTGAAGTATGAATTCAGCGCCATCTCTGGGTTCCAGTTTAAAATGCACTCCGACTACGTGTCGACTTCAATATGAAGCCAGAAACATCATAAATGAGGGGCGACACTACTTGATGATTGGCAATGACCATGAAACCGGTACGGAGGTGTTCCCCCAATTAAATCGAAAAATAATTTCAGCTTTGATATTTGAAATGCATTGCAAAGTGGTTCTTGTAGAAAACTTTGCCAAGTATTAAACAGATATAATTCAATGGTCGTACGGGGCAGTAGTTGTTTTCTGTTGAATACTTGCCGACGACCATACCTATTGTATAGATTTTTTTGCGGAAGATTGGATTACGTAATCCACCATATTTCATTATTAGTTTTATGGTCTTCCTTCAAGTAGTATCGCCCCTCTTTTATGATATTATTTATTAACTATAAAATGTGAAATAAGCGATTTTCTTTGAATTCAATGAAATGATATATTTTGAAATTAGCGCCATTATTATACAAAAAATCCTAAAAAAAACTCTCAAGTCAATAGTGATCTGTTTTTTATGGAAAATCTTAATATTTCCAGTTAGGCACTTTTTCAAAACTAGTACGGGGTTCCTGACGCTGCCCCGAACCTCGAAATTAAGAAAAATCACTCTAAAAACGTGTCAGTAGTTTCAAAGCCAAAAGTTGTATGGTGGCATCACTAAATCCTTATCCGAAGTCCTCTATTTATTTTGTAGCGACCTGGTTTATTTAATGGCCTTCAAGTGTTGCCGGTACTCCCTTCAACTACTTCCTACTTCTGTGTGCCTGTCTCGATCAGCGGATGAACAATCAATTACAAATTATACCCGGCTAATTAGCCGCGCAGTCCACCCCCTCAGGTAAGTATAGATAGGTTTCGTGTAAAACTTAATAGTTTGGACCATATGACGCATTCTGCTCTTGGGCTTCATCGCTTCCGTCAATCACAGTTGGCGGATTTTAGGGCGAGGATATGATGGTAATTAGGTTTCCTCTCAAGGATTATGGTTCTTATGAAGGAAACGTTAGGAGTCACTTTTGTGGGGTTTGGGAGTACGGCACGGTCCTGTATTGGCCTGAGTAATTTATGGGATCGCATATGTCATCCCTGTAGATATAAAAGTGTTGTGGTTCACACGGCGATAATTACCAATTATATTCAAAAGAGTGGGTGGAATAGTACATGATGAGGAAATGAAGTGTAAGTCCCGATTCATTTATGTTTTCAGATTTTGCTAGTACTTGTAGATAGGGTCATTTTCAATCATGTGTGACGTGAAATTGCCGGAAATTCACTGAGACATTTTTGTTTGAATTGTTTGGAAAAGGATTAGCTTTTTTTAGTTGATATTCTTGAAAGAATAGCTATGACTTATAAACGATATAGTGGAAGTAAATTAATTAAGTATTCCCTAGCTCGCACGATACTCCAAGAATACGGGATCCGATATTGATGTTTCCATAGGAAAACATTCCGGAACTTATTTTCTCAACGGTTGTACCGGGTATCCCATATACATAATAAGCGGCACTTTTTGACCTACAAATGATTTATTTTTCACTTCTGGTTTCGCCGGACGTGATAGCAACTTTCGATTTTTAAATATTATTAATATTATTACATTTCTGAAATCTGCATAATTTTCTGAATCTAAGAACTGCTTTACAGTTCGCAATTTTTTTTGCATTCAACTTATTGCCCGAGTTTTCTACCAATGGATAAGGCTACTCAGCTGTCAAATAGCGTCTCATTGGTTGAAAACTCCTGCAATTAATTGCATGGAATGAAAATTGCGAACTGTAAAGCGACTATAATGATACCACATTAGTGATAGTTTAATCGTAAACATTTTTGATTATTAAATTTTTAGATTTCCATTTAAGTCCAAAGTTAACAGCAATCCTTTTATATACTCCACTAAGCTACGGTCGAAAATTCCCTTCTCTCCACACAATCACAAGTTTTTGTGGTGTGGCTAATCAGTTGGAAGAAATAATGGGAACCGTCGAGACAAAGCTAGACAGAATGAACGTGATGGAAGAAAAAAAATTAAATCGAGACAGATATGAACAAAATAAAGGAAACTATCAGTGAAAAAATCGAAGATGACTTCGAAACAAAAATCGATAAAATAAAAGGAAAATTCAGTGAGTTAGAGAAGCAAATGGATTCTGCGCACACTCCAAAAAACACTAATTTAGTTCTGGTTCTGAGTATGAACTTGGAGGGAGTTCGAGAAGGCATAAAAGATTTCAAAGTCAGTGCTGAACCAGGAAAGTATTCATTGAAACCGCCTCAGTTCGATGGAAAAACACCAATGTGAAGCTGCGGCTACAGCAAGTAATGAATTGAATACAGAGGAAAAAGCGGTTAATCTTCGGATAGACTGAGCAGCCAAATTTCAAAAGTTTTTTCTGCCACTTACCTAGTTTGGTCTCTGAACAAAAAATCCAAATGAAATTTTTGGCGGTCACGACTATTTTCGGAGATAGGTATTGGCCCATTTTTTTATGAAACTTCACCATTTGACAGATTGAATTTCTGTTATAGAAAAAACACAAAATTTGATTCTCCTTCATCCAAAACACCACACACACTTATTTACTTGGTTTCAGCAGTTTTTAGTGGAAAAAACTTTTATTTTTTCGAAAAAGTCACCTTTCTTCCAAACGTAAACAAATTATTGGAATTTGATTGTTGAACACCAAATATCTGTTTTTTTATGTATGCAATGTTGGCAACGGGTTTGTTTGTATGGCAAATGACAGCTATCTCGTAATAACAAATCTAAATTTGCAGCGTTTCCAATTTTATTTCCGAAAATATTTCAGAGAGTGAGTAATGAAAAATGAGTAGATATACCAATTACATTTTTCTACGATGACATTAACTGCACATTGAAAATGTTTCCAAATTAATGCACAATGCAGACTTGCAGAGGGCTAAATTAATTTAATTCTTAGATTACCAATTTTGCTCAATTTTTTACTTCATTATTCGTAGATTAGCTTAAACATCACTTTTCATTTTCTTTTTTAACAGCCCATCATAAAAGTACAGGACTTCGATGGTACAATCAGAGTCAAAATTAATTTAGAACAACAGAATTGCAAAAATATGCGAAATTCGAAAAAAATTATTAACCTTGAAAGGCTCAATCCAGGAAACTATTGGGTCTACGGTCTAGTATCATATTGTAGCAAATTTAGTCTACTTTAAAACGTCACGAAAAATATTCTTGAAAAACTAGTCCTTTAGGGTTATAATCGCCCAAATTTGAAATAAAAAAAAAATATTTTTTTGCGGTTTTTTCTATTTTTGACAAAGTTGCGTTCGACGCTCAAGGTCATAAACTTGGATTATCCATTAGGCCAACATCATGAACATGTTTGCGAAAAATCAGAACTACCTGATTTGACACATACTATCTCATACTTCCAGGCGACAAATCAAATTCCAATAATTTATTCACGTTTCGAAGGAAGGTGACTTTTTATTTAGAAAAAATAAAAGTTTTTTTTCACTAAAAACTGCTGAAACCAAGTGAATAAGTGTGTGTATAGTGTTTTGGTTAAAAACAATGCCGTTTTTAATATAAAAATAGTGTAAAACGGGTGAATTGTGTTAGTTTAAAGAAGGAAGAACTTTGAGTGCTTTTCCGCGGTAGAAATGTGTCCTAAACAATGCCATTCATCACTCAAAAATAGGCCCATCTCCGAAATTAGTTGAGACCGCCAAAAATTTTATTTGGATTTTTTGTTCAGGAGACCAAACTACGTAAGTTCCAAAAAAAAATATGTTGATAGCTCGTGGCTATAAGTTAACAGAATTTTACCAAAATTTCGTTTGGATTTTTTGTTCAGGAGACCAAACTATGTAAGTTTGAAATTTTTTTTAGAAATTCGAATGCTCAGTCTAACTGAAGATTTACCGAAAAAGCTGTAGCACTGACGGTGGTATTATGTGGAGGGGCAACAAATATCTTACAAACCCTCACTAGCCAAAAAGAAGAAGGAGGACCAGCTAATCAAACATCTAGAGCTACGGTATGACAAGTCCACCTAGAACACGTATTTCACTCGTAACTGAAAAACCACTGCCAGAAATCAAGAGGATCTCGTAGCTGACATTGCACGCTTGGTTCGTTTGCATATCCAGCCACGCCTAAAAATGTGATGGAGCGATTCTTGGATGGGCTGGTGTGAGCTTTGAGTAAAGTCCGGATGATTGAGGATGATCCACAGGAGCCTGCTGATATGAGAAAAAAATAAAGGAAGCGCTGAATGAGAGGAAACAGATAAGATGCTAGAATTGTGGAAAATTCTAAGAATCGACACCGACGCAGGAAAACTGAAGAAGGTCGATGAGGAGGGGCAGTCGTCGATCTGTATCCAGCAAGCCCCGTTTAACAACAACACATATGTCGCTATTCTTCAACGACAAAACAAAGGTGTCAGCTTTAACTAAAACAACAGAATTGAACAGAGGAGCCAGCCACTGTGTATAGTGAGATACCGATTGAACTGATTTTAGGCAGCACTAAAGTGAAACATTGAGAATTATTAGCAGACATCGAGAACGAGGTAATCATTACAATGGACATGATTACAGAGGGTTCGAGCTGAATTTCAAAGACGGCGTACTAAGTCCTACGTGTGAACGGAGAAGAGCTGGTGCTTCTTGGGAGAAGTGAAAAAAATTATTCGTGTTCTGTTGGCTGAAGATGTAGGCGTACCAGAGAGGGCTGAAGCCATTCGCCTGGACGGGGCTGCGAGCTGTGGTGCCTCATGATGGGAAAATTGGACAAGGAATCTCACTACCTTGTTGCGTATTAATAAATTTGTTCCAGTGAGGGTGATGAATGTCAATTATTACCCGGTGACTTCGGAGAAAGGAACAATTTTGGGGCACTGTTCGTCAATTTCCTCTGTGATTAGGAGTGTACGCGGCACTGTTAGCCAAGACAATAACTTTCCAACGGAATTAGAAAAGTTGATTTTCACCTCTTCTAAAGGCATAGATAAAGCTCAACATTCAAACTGTGAGATCTAGTCAAGAAATACCAAGACATCTTCGATGAGGAACTAGGTAAAGGGGGTAGAACGACCAATGCGGCAATCAGCTAGAAACCTTCCCTCGCCAAGAAGGAAGAGGCCGAGAGGCCGACAACTTAGTCAGCGATATAAAAAAAGAAGGAGTCATGTGAGGGTCCCTGGTCCTTTCCAGTCGTACCGAAAATTGAAGAATGCCAGCAAGACAAAAAAATCATACCCATCCATAATTCACGCGCGAGTAAGTTGTTGGAATTATTCGACTTTCATTTGGATGGTATTCTAAAACAAATCCTAACAGGTATACTCATCAAATAAACATTAATTGACCACAGCGAACTAACATTGTTGACGGTTGCCATGGATTCGAACACCCCATCATGTAATCTCCTATTAATTGCTTGCAAACAGTTCTGAACATTTCATATCTGTCCCCAAATATTCCCCCATAGTGAAATATAACACAAATATCTGAGGTAACTATTTTACTGAATAATACTTGCTGCGAGAGACAATTTGGCCATATGCATAAACCTGAAGCAAATCCTTTTACTCGGATTTTTTGAAAGATACTTATTCAGTTTGTAAAGTTATGAGAGAGATAGACCTAGAGAATGAGCATTTGCTACCTTTTATGATTACCACCCATTGAACTACATCTGACAGTGTTTTATCTCAGTTTAGCCTTCTGGTTATTCTCAGTAGATATTTGAAATTATTTTATAATCAAACCCATAAAGCTCACAAAACTCAGATGAATCCAGTAACCAGTTCAAGCACATGGTGCCATCTTTCTTCTGCAGCATGATCTAATGAATATTTATGTTTATTATTGTTATGACTTATGTATCATTCTGCATATAAACATTAATGAAATTATTAATTTAATTTTTTTCCCATCAGGAATATTGGTCAGGCCCTGTCTCCAGAGCTCCGATACACCCGGAGGGCGCGCTGGTGTGTCATTAACCCCAATAACCATTCCCTATCTACGTCCGTGGGGTGAATGATTACTTGGTCCAAGAATCATGTACCCTAAGTAGGCGGAATGAACCAAGAATTATGGCCTTCCGCATTTGTCCGGCTAAAATTTATGCCGTATCACGGCAAGCCAGTCTGATTTTCAAGCTTTATAGCAGTGTGTCCATCATTCCACCAAGGACCCCTATTATCAGAACCACTATTTTGACATAATGGTTTTGGAGTTCGAAGAGTAGATCTCGATATTGAGTCCGTGTTTCCTCCTCTTTTCGGACGATGTTCGTTACGCCAGGAGCCGAAAACTCTATGAAGAAAATCGTCCTACTTTGATGGTCGAAAGGGGAATGATAGATTTGGCCCTTCTCATTCTCCACAACAAACTCAATATAAGCATAGGGCAACACGAGTGTCGTTGGTGGTAGTATAACACTCGTAGCGCTGCGTTATGCCTGTGGATATAGGCTGAGACCGCATAAGCTGGACAAGCTGACAGCATATGCATTATGGTCTCAGCTGCATCTTATGTCATAGACCTTTATACCCATCACGCGACTATTGTAGACGAGGGTTTTGTAGACACTATCTTGGCAGACCATTATGAATCCTTCGGTTTTCGACATCAGCCCACTTGACCTGAGAAAAGCAAAGGTCAGGTTTCTGGATAAGCCAAAATCCTTAACGTTCTTGAAGAAAACCCCATGATGTAGCTGAAGAAGACTCTTACTTTCCGAAGCTTTGTTGTGTAGACACTCCAAGCTCAAAAGTCCACGGCATTCCCATTGTCTGGGGAAGTATAAGCGTGGAACGGACGATTTAGGATGCGAGTTTTTACGTCGAGTTGTCACAGCTCTTCTTAAGTCCAGTTCATTACTCCAAAGGAACCGCAAGCATATTAGTTGCAGCAACTTTGTTCTTCCTCGACAATTCTGATGACCAGATCTGTCGGAGCTTATACTGATACTTGCCGCGGAGA
This sequence comes from Chrysolina americana, assembly GCA_958502065.1. Taxonomy (NCBI): domain Eukaryota; kingdom Metazoa; phylum Arthropoda; class Insecta; order Coleoptera; family Chrysomelidae; genus Chrysolina; species Chrysolina americana. The sequence continues at coordinate 16,476,136 of OY293418.1, forward strand.
GAGTTTTTAACAGTTGTTACCTCTTGGTAGTGGCGATGTTCCACCCCTAGATAAGTATACGTCTCTGTGGCATCCAGATGATGTAGGATGCTTCCGTCTACGAGCTGAACGTCCTCTACGTATTTCTCGCATCCCAAACTCTATTCCTATAGCATGCGTATACTCTGGCACCACCCTTAAGGACTGATGAAGATCCTTTTCTCTCGAGGCATATAGTTTAAGATCATCTATGTAAAATAGATGGTTGACCTTATGCCTCTGGTTGCTGGGGTGCCCCAGCTGTATCCGCGGATTTTCCGTAGTGCAACGGACAATTGCAATAGTGAGATGCAGAAGAGAAGAGCGCTAAGGGAGTATCTCTTCGATCTTTTATCAGGTGCCGCAAGGCATCTGAGCAACTGCATGATGAGATCATGCGATGTTGTATCAAATCCCTTGCGATAATCGACCCAGACCATTGAAAGGTTACGCTTATATTGCACGGAGTCCCGCATGATGCATCTATCAATCAGCAGGTTCTCCTTGCAGCCAGTGACCCCCTTCTTTGACCTTCTTTGCTCATATATCCGTTCATACACTAGCTCAACTGCGAAGAGTATGCGCATGTATGAGATGCAGCTAAACATCTTATAACATGCGTTCAAGCATGTTATCGGTCTGCAGTTCTTCGGATAAGACAAATCTCCGTTTTTGAGGATTAGCACGATTCGTCCCTCGATAAACAAATCCGTAATTTTTGTTGCTCCCCATTTAGTTATTAGTTGAAAACTCTTGCTAGATGGTGGTGGGTTCATATTCAGGCCATCAGGGCCTGGCGCAGCAAAGTTCTTCGAATCTTTGAGGGCCCGTCGAACTTCTTCCGGAGTTATCGGATTGCGCGGTTGACGAAGCCTCATGCAGAAAGCTTCGAACTACGCTAGGGCTGGAGTATTTATCATCATTATCATTATTATTCTTATACATGATTCATTTCAGCAAATTCCTTGTTTATTATTTAGTAAATCATTCAACATTCTGAATAATGTTCTGTGACCACTCATATCTCCCCATTTTTACACAAAAGGGAAAAGGATACAACAACAGATATTTTGCAATGTTCCTCAAGAAGAACATATATACCTGCTAGGGCTTTTTGCATTCAAAAGAAAATCTTCACTGTAGGATAATAACAGAACTTCGTAAGCTTACTATTATGAAAGATTAATTAATTAATTAAGGAATAACATTTTCTGAAAACTCCAAAACAAAAGTTAGTTTCATACGATTCATATATTTTGATGGACACTGTACGGATAACCGTACAGTATTTGTGTTTACACGTGCTGGTGTGCCAGTAGAAAAATGACTTATCACAGAAGTACAATGACAAAGCAAGAATGAAAAGGTAACTGCGACAAAACTCGATAGGACGACACATGTTCCGTCCCACCCCCACTAAGCGGCGGCATTCGGTCCCTTCAACTGTGCAAGAATAATCTCATCATAATAATATTTTACATTTCATATTGTTATGGACTTATTTTCTTGTAATTCGACACTCAAACTGTGAGAACCAACGCGTTGTTGCATTTACAGAGGTGTGAAAATCTTCACTTTGTTGAATTTTCACTTTACAGAGTGGAAAATGATACGGGACAGGATTAATTGTCGATATAGTCTATTATCGGGGCATTTCAATAATACCAGTTGTTCAAATCAATTTATTTATGAGTTAATGTTCTTCAACCAAATAAATGAAAAATTATACTCTAATAATAGGTAACTTTCGAATCAATGTTTCACAGTCAAATTAAACTTATTTGTTTTCCATTGAAATAGTACAAAAACTGTATGTTGAACAATTCAGAAAATGTTCTGAAACGAAAATAAATCTATGCAACTGGAAAACTGGGATGAAAAAATTTTTTTCTCTCCATTCTGGCACTGTAATCTTGTCTTTTTTTGTAGATACATAATAGCCATTATCCTAACAAGCACGGAAAATGACTTTATTGAGATCTATTTTTCCTTATGTTTATTAAACCTATCAAACAAGTTCCACACTCTTTGAAACTGTCTATCAGTGCTATCTAATTCATCTAAGAAACGAGAAGCATAGCCACGAAGCTACTAAAATGAATAATTACAACTGTTAATTGATTTGCCGCTTCCATAACTAGGAATCAATTCCAGTTACAGTTTATACCTTATCCAACATGGAATTTTTGATGTGTTAGAATCCGTGGATGAGACTAAGTTGCTAACTTCACAGATTTCGTGCATAAGAACTTGTTGCTAACTTCACGCCGATTCATCACTTCCCCCTGTTTACAGCCATCCGCATTCAAATATTTTCAACAGAAATCTCTACCTGTGATATCTCACTGAATAGCTGGCGAAAATACTATTTCCTCCCTCCCGTTCCAAGTAATTGAATATTATTTTTGTGAATACCTTGGAGAAGGAGGAATGCTATTTGGGTGGGCAACCATCAACGCAAATGATGTTGAATTTTCCTAGCTCGGGTTAGAGTATTTGAAAAGACCTCACTGTTGGGACGTATCAGCGAACGTACAAGATACAATGCGAGGGCAACATGACCAAAATGAATTCCAAATAGACACATTATTGAAAAACCTGACTATAGTACGCCTTAGGATTCATTCGAAACACATCAGAAATGGGACTCAGTATCAAATACGGGCCTAATTAATAGCACAAAACGTTGAAATACCCATCATAGGTTACTACTATACTTGTAAATCTGGAGCCTGGATATTTAGGTTATTGTGCACATGTAGCTAGTTTTATCTGGTATACAGGCCGTTTCTTTCATCCTGTGGTAACATTGCTATATTCTAAACCGTAATAGATACAAAGACGATTAAATGGGAAAAAATGTAACTATTGTGGTGAGCAGTACATTGGTTAGAGAAAATCTACGGGGACTCTCGCCCTTCCCGACTAATACAGAGAAAACTAAAAATGCTGTTTTCGGTTTTTTAATGAAAAAGGAAAGTTTTATTTTATTCAAAATGTACTAGAACTACGTAACGATAAATTTTTAATCAAACGTTTCGTGTCAACACCGTCATCATCAACATTTTTTTTTCAAATACGGACCTGTCTATTTCATCACAAATATTGATAAAGCGATGAAATCACAATTCAGTGGTATATCACACTTGACATTTTTATAGCGATTCATATAAAATATCTGGCATCATCAGTGACAACAATTTTTGATTACGTTCCTGTCGTTAGTTTTTTTGTAAATAGTTTTGATTTCTTTAAAACTCATTCAACTATTAGGATACTTCAGTCATTACCCAATACTTTCGATAGGAAGATACCCCAACACAACGAACATTCGTATTTTTCCTTTTTGGGGATTTTTGTATTACAGTAATCCTTGATTCAAGGCTGATTTTTCCTGTATCAACTTTTACACGGATTATTTTCATAATTCTCAATCCTGGAAGTAATGAAAATATCAGTTTTTGATCAAAAGACTAGTGTTGTCTAATTTGATACAATTAAATAGCATCTCACTTCTTTTACCATATTTAAACACGTAGGCTTTGCTTGATTTCTATGGCAGGAAAAATAAATGAGTTGTTGATATCTGTTAGGAACTGTCAGACATTTAAGCACTCGGTTACATATTAAAGATGTATTCGAATGACGAAAGGACTGATATGCTATTTACTTATGTAAAATCAAATAGAAATCCTCTTTTGGCAAGAAATATGTATGGTGAGCTATACCCAAATCGTCGCATTCCAAACATTCAAATGTTTAGACGATTGGAAAGAAATTTGAGAGACTGTGGTGCATTTGACAGAAATAAAACTAGAAAATGTGTTGTTACTGGAAGTATAAGGAACCAAATAAATGTTTTGGGTAAGCAAATATTACCTTATAAAGATTAAAAAGTGAAAAATAACGTTTTTTTTTAAATCTAGGATTGGTCAGTTACAAAAATATTTCTAATCAAGATTGTTCTTTACGAGAAATTGCCCACGAACTTGGGATATCTGTAAAATCTACCAGAAATATTTTGAGAAAGAACAAATACAAATGCTACAGGATACGCAAACTTCATCACCTTAATGAAAGGGATTGCGGAAGGAGAGTATGATTTGCGAAATGGTTAAGAAGTAGAAATAGGGAAGTTCTAAATATTTGTGAAGAAATAATATGGACGGACGAATCAAAATTCACCAACAATGGTTGGTTTAACAGAAACATCCATTATAGGTGGAATAATATGAATGAACATTTACATATAGAAACCAATTTCCAGAAGAGGTTCGGAATAAATGTTTGGTTGGGAATTTTGGGAACAAACATACTAGGTCCTTTCTTTTACGATGAGCATTTGAATGGTGAAATGTATTTAAATTTTTTATCCAATGAGATTGATGGCTACTTAGATGAACTGCCATTAAGCACCCGCCGTGAAATACAATATTTTCAACAAGACGGTGCCCCTCCCCATAATGCATCAATAGTAAGGAGACATTTAGATGCAATATTCCCAACAAAGTGGATTGGAAACATTGGACCAATTGCCTGGCCAGCTCGATCCCCAGACCTTACTCCTTTGGATTTTTTTGTTTGGGGATACATAAAGGATAAAGTTTTTTCGACACCTAGTATCGATATCGACCATCTCAAACAGAAAATAAGAGATGCATGCTATTACATTACAACCATCATGCTAGAAAATTGCCACAGAAATTGTATGGACAGACAACTTATGTGCATTCAACAAAGAGGTCGTCAATTCTAGCATTAAATGTAGAATTCTTTTTCTGTATTGGTTTTATTTTCTTCCACAAATTCATTATGAAATAAATTGTTTTTCTGTTTGTTTGGTTTCTTCTCCTCTTAAGTAAGTTTATTTCGGGGGTAAATTGCTATTGTTCGTCTCTGAAACTGCAGAAATCTTTTATGAATTTTTATAATATAAATACAATTTTCATAGATACATTCATTCAAAACGTCACTGATAATTTTTATATCGAAGCGTTAGATTCTGTGGAATTCATAAACAAACTAACGACAGGACCGCAATTAAAAATTGTTGTCACTGATAATGCTAGTTATTTTATATGAAACGTTATAAAAATGTCGAGTGTGATATACCACTGAATTGTGATTTTATCGCTCTATCAATATTTGTGATGAAATAGACAGGTCCATATTTGAAAAAAATAGTTGGTAATGGCGGTGTTGAGTTTGATTAAAAATTTATCGTTACGTAGTTCTAGTACATTTTTAATACAATAAAACTTTTTTTTTCATTTTTTTATATTTTCTGAAATAACAATTCTATTCGTAAAAAACCGAAAACAGCATTTTCCGTTTTCCCTGTATAAGTTGGGAAGGGCGAGAATCCCCGTAAATTTTCTATGACCAATTTACTGTTCACCACAATAGTTACCATTTTTCCCATTTAATCGTCTTTGTATCAATTACGGTTTAGAATATAGCCATGTTACCACATGATAAAAGAAACGGCCTGAATAGGAAATACTCGAGGTATTTGGAAACATGAAATCCACCATGTAATAATAATACTCCCTTGTATCATAAACACATATAAAGTGTAACCAATGGCATAGCCTGTGCGGGTAGAGGACGGCTATTATTATTATTCGCATTGGCGCTCCTGGGCGACTTACTGATGTTTGGTGGTGTATTCACTCTTCAGCTGTGAAAAACTCACACCACCATCCCGGATGATCGGTGCGCACTCCATGCTAGCACCAGCCGATTGGCATTAAGGAACACACATCACACCTGCTTTACAACAAGGCATGTGGTCGCCTATAGAGACCGATACACTCGAGAAAAAATATTCTCTCATACCGAGGCCTCGAACCTCTGTCCGATGCGAGCCAGAAGCGCTACTGTCAGATACCTTAGCCTCTGGTCTACCGGCCACCCTTCAATGTACCAAAAAAATTGTATTGAAGATGCTGAGAGTAGGAGTAATGCAGATGCTAATATCCCCGAGAACAATGAAGACTAATAATTAAACTTAAGGTTCTGATCATTGTATATAAAATGCAAAAACCACTGTTTTGCAGGTTTTGTGAGTTCATTTATCTATTGTAGTTTTTGTAACTAACTACTTAGAATTTGAAAATACCAAAGTAAATAATATTTATGATATGTTTTTTCATTTCATTACCCACAAAAATAAAATTTAATTACTTGTTTGATGAGGAGGGGAGGGGATAGCATTTTTTACCAGCTATTCAATGAGGTATCACAAGCAGGGATTTCTATTGAAGTATTTGAATGTGGCTGGCTCTAAATCAGGTGGGATGGAGGTGGCTGGACATAAGGGGAGTGATGGAGAGATTTTTCCATGAGTCATTTCAGTTTAACTTCAAATCAATCCTATTAACAATGATGGACAATTCATAATAATTATATAATTTGGTTTATGAGATGTAAGCATTTAAAGTGTCACCCTGTACACGGAAAACTATATACTGTTGGACATGCAGTTAAGAAGTTCCATAATTTTTCAAAAAATCGGCCAACTCTAGCCGTTTGTTTCCTAGATTTAACGGATTAAGTGAAAATCAAAACGATTATAGTACTGCTATTTATCTATTTCTATAAACATTGTCTTGTCATGTCTACAACACCCTTTGTGAGATATTATTTTTCATTCGAATGAAGGGACTCATGAGCTACTTACAACTTAAATACGATGAGTTCATTCCTAATGAAGTTCAGTTTCGAAAGAGAGCACAAAACTCAAATCGATGCATAATACCCAAAAAAGCAGAAATTGAATTTTCAAACCCTGTAGCTCAAAAATTGGCCATAGGATCGATCTGTCAATTGTACTACGTAATGAGGATGCCAGGACCTACAACAAAGCAAAATTTGAGCAAATTAAGCCGAAAGTCATTTTACGTAGTAAATGTGCGGTGTCCTTTCTGGCTTTCACTCAAATTCTGACTATTATATTATTAAGTATTATAGTATTAAGTGACAAAATTATTTCCAAAATTGGTGAAGGTAAGTCTATCGGGCTACTCCTCGAAATTTGAAAAATCGAGGAGGTCTCAATTACTTTTTGAGTTATGCCCTTTTAATCTCGGAAATCGATTATTTTCGAAGACGAATAAAATAACACAGAATTTTACAATTAGTTGCAACAAAAACAATCGTTTTACGCAAAAATGTTACCTTCGTTCAACCACAAACATTCTTTTCTTTAGTAACTTTTATTCGTATCGTTATTTGGTCACTTTGAATTTACACCGCCAACTATTCAAGTTCAATTGTTCAGATATATATGTTCAATTATTTAGTTTTCGTTATTGCTACAATTAATAATAATTTCAAAAACGCCAAGCGGTATAAATACCAACCGCTTAGCTTCCACATTCAGAAACTACACCGGAGTACGGAGTACCTATCATTGCAAGTTTTTGGACTAGCAAGATTGTGTTCTGGATGGTTATACTTTCCTAGAAAACGAGGAGGCTGTGGAGTTTGGAGTGTCAACATAACAGAATGCTTCTGGATGGAGTATATAAAGTCAGGGTTTTAGATCCCCTTCCCTGCACGGTCTGCGGACCTGCAGCCGATGGACTTGGGATCGACACTGAACGAGGTATCCCAAGGTAAGCTCATGTCAAAGCTCACGTCAAAACATCATAGACAGAAGTAGACGAACATTGAAGAGCATGCGGCTTATTCTAACATTTGACCTTCTCAGTCTTCAGGTCAAGTGAGCTGTAGTCGGAGACCGAGGGATTCATAATGGCCTGCCAGGATTGTGTCTTCAACACCGTAGTCTACCGACGTGATGGGAAAGGTCCTGGACACTATATACAGATTGTGTTGTGGAGTACCAGAGACCTTGATTTATCTGCTATTTGCCGTCATGCTTATGCCGTCTAGGCCTATGTCCACAGACATAACGTGGCGTTACCACCTACGACACGGTATCGACGAGACACCGGTGTTGCCTTATGCTCCGATGGATATTTTGTTCGTTGTGCTGAATGAAAAGTGCCGAATCTGCTGGAACTACTCATAGTCCTCCTCAACCATCAAAGTAGGATGATTTTTGTCATAGAGTTTTCATCTACTGACGAAGCGAACAACGTCTGAAAAGAGAAACAGAAATGATATCGAATTTACCCTTTGAACTCCGCAAGCTTTATCTAAAACACTCTGTTAAAATGGTGATTCTTATAATAGGGGTACTTGGTGGAATGATGAACATGCTTCTCTAGAATCTAGAAATCATACCGGCTTGGTGTGACGCGCAAAAATCCTAGCCGAACGAATGCAGAAGGCCGTCATCGTTGGTTCACTTCGTGTACTCAGGGCACATGATTTACGGACCCAGTAATCATTCACATCACGGACGAGGGGAGTGACTACCGGGGTAAATGACACCAGGACGCCATCCGGATGTATCGAGGCTCCGGTGACAGGGCTCGACTGGCAAATTCATAACGGAAGAATAAAGTTATAATAATAATACTCCTTCATGAATTGTCACATGAAGGCATAAGCTTGTGTGGGAGGACATAGAGGACAGGTTTTAATATTACTTGCTGTATGAACTTGTCATTAGGGGAATTCCATTCTTAGTAAATTCATAATGAAAGAAAAAAATTATAATAATAATAATAATATTCCTTCATACATTTTCATATGAGTGTATCTACCCAAAGGCATGAGCTTGTGTGGATCTAGCACAAGTTTAAATATTGATGTTTGTAGTTTATGATGATCTTCTACCACTTGGTAACGACTACATCCATCAATTTATTAGTTTCAATATCATTTGCCGCATAAACTTGTCATCAGGAGAATTCCAGTCTCAGTACTTACAGAATGCTGACAATCCTGCTGCAGCAGCAGCAAACTGCGACTCGCTCCCATGGGGCAGAATGAATGGCAATGGACTCGCTAAAATAGGAATAGGTGTGATGAGATCTTTTTCTTGTTTTTTGACTTCCGCACTAGCTGGAGTTTCTCCTATTTCGGGCTTCCGGTCCAAGTCTCCGTATATTTTTTGAAAAAATTCTCTCGGCGATGACGGCTGGTTGAGTTTCGGTTTTGTCGGCGAAGCGGTGTTGCTGATGATCATTTTTCGATTTCACAAGAACTGAAAGAGTTCAAAATTACTGATATATGTATAGCACAGGAGCACCATAATGTTTATTTTCATGCCAAAACGAGAAAAAATAACAAAAAATTTAAATTTGAACTGAACTCTTGAACAATCACAGAATCATTTGGTTTTGTCTTCATTATGAAAGAACTGATCGTGACCAATAAGTACTTATTCCTACAGTACAAAAGCGTAGAAGGGCCACAATTTTTTTTTTATTTCTAGCTTTTTCCGACTTAGATCTCGGAATTCCGACTTAGATCTCGGAATTCCGACTTACAAGTCGGAATTCCGACTTGCATCTCGGACTTCGACTTGAGGTACAAACATAGAGGAGCGACGCACACCTATACAAAAGCTGCTTTCCAATTGACAGGGGTAGAAGCATTCAGTGCGGCTTGTTACCCCTGAACTAAACCTGAAGTGAACCGCACCTGACTCAATAAATGGGGTTTAATTGAAACATGATTTATCGTGATCTGTCAGATCACTTCGGGAGCTACCCGGAGTTATTCGGAGCTACTCCCTGTGGCAATTGAAAAGCGGTTAAAACACATTGAATTATTCTAGTCGCGGCGCTTGCCTCTCACCTCGTCGCTCGTCTATGTTTGTACCTTTAGTCGGAATTCCGAGATTTAAGTCGGAATTCCGAGATCTAAGTCGGAATTCCGAGATTCAAGTCGGAATTCCGACCTCGGAATTTCGAGATCTGAGTCGGAAAAAGCTATGAAATAAAAAAAAATATTTGTCGCCCTTCTACGCCTTCGTACTATAGTACCTTCTGAGCTCATAATCACTAAATTGTGATGTAACAAAATGAATGCATTTTAAGTGTATATATATGATTTCATCCATATCAATTAGGTTTTGCCAGAAAATATAGAAAGGCACAGTACTGCTTCTGCACTTCTGGAAGTTTACAAAAAGTTAGTGCTCTTGTTTCATGATGGATTGCTATCCAAATTGAAGTATTACGGTCTCAGCGAAACAGCAGTGTCAATGTTTAGAACGTTCCTCAATAATACAAAACTGAAAGTCTGCATAAAGAATCCCATTTTCTCAGTGTTACCAAAGTAGCACTCCAGGGATCAACACAGGGCCCGCTTTCATTTATTTTATACACGGCAGATATATTTTCTGAAACAGACCACTGTAAATTTCATCTATATGCTGACGATACCCAGATTTTTAATAAAAATTCACCACAAACACTTGCTATGGAATCTATGGTCATTAATGATATAACATCAAAAAAGTTATGATTCTTTCTAAAAATCACTATCTTCATATAATTCCATATAAATCGCGGATCATTTTATATGGGAATTAAATAATAATATAGGTTATCAGGTAATTAATAATATAAATATTGAAACAGACCGTAATTTTACCAGTTAATAACTTGTTGTTAAAAATTTGGATGTTTTTACTGACAAGGAGTTGAACATTTTCGAACATGTTAGCAAATGTATACAACGAGACTACTGATCTCTCGAATTGTTAGGCTCCTAAGGCAGCCAGCACACTGAGCAACCATAGGCTAGAAAACACACTGACCGACCAGGACCGACCGTCTGCGGCCAAAAATTGAAAGGGATCAATGAAAACTTTCAAACTCACATTAATCGACGATTATTCAGCGTAATTTGTCTGATAAGAATACACGTGTTGGAAATTTTGGTCGTACTTGGACGGTCGCGGACAGTCGGTCATGATTGTTCAGTGTGCTGGCTGCCTAACCGACCGTCCGCAATCGTCCAACTACGATCAAAATTTCTAACACGTGTATTCTTATCTGAATGATCGTCCTCGACCGATTTTCAAAGACCATGCTTGAAATTCCAATGTGCTGAAAAATTTTGGTCGATCAATGTGAGTTTGAAAGTTTTCTGATCCCTTTCAATTTTTGGTCGTTGCTAGAAGGTCGTGGACGGTCGATCCTGGTCAGTCAGTGTGTTTTCTAGCTAAAAGTTCATAAACAGGAGTTTGAAGCAAAATCTATGTGAGTCTTTGTCCTATCTAAATTCAATTATTCTGATGTTGTATACATTTGTGCGAACAAATTCAAAATAACTATTTGAGGTTCATTTTTGGATTGGGACAATAAGACAATGTCTCTATTTATCTGAAGTCTCTCGAATAGCTGAATATGGAACAACGCTTATATATGCATTTTGCAGTTTTCTTTCATGGCATTTTCTTACGAAAATACCTCCTTATCTCAGCAGGAAGCTGCTTGTTCGTGTAAATTTTCACGAAGTCAATAGTCGGAATCACAATTACAAATATCTAAACACTCCGCCAAAAAGTATCAAAGCTCTTTTTCATACATAGATTCTACTGTGTACAATGGTATAATTTCAAATCCCTAACATCTGTTACTACGTACTTTCAGGAACAAATTTAAAATTTCAATGATTATTTTTTCACATGTCAAAATAGCAATGCATTATTCTGGCCAATCATTCGGTATTATACTGATAAAACTGCTTCTTCATCGATAATACCTTGTTTACATTGAAATGTCTAAATTCTACTCTGAATTTGTCATTATTGACAGCTTAAAGTGCTTGAGTAGGAACTCCTTTTTGAAGAAATCCTTCTCAATAGAGCTATGTCGACTAATATCCGTGATTATTTCTTTCGTCTATTAAATATCAGTCATCAACCAATCATACGTTTGTTTCCTGTTTGACAGGACCAATCAACACGCTCTATTAGCGACTATTTACATGATGCACAATAGTCACCGACTATTCAGCATGATACTCATATCAAGGAGCCTGAGCATCTGACAGTACTCTAAATAAATACATATTAAACGTCAAATGGAATCAATCGTGTTAAAGCTGAATAATTATTTGAAAATGAATCGGTTTGGAAAAATCAAAAACGATGAGATATCGAGGCTACAATCCCTGACAATACAGTGTCATTCATATGACAGATATGAAGAAATGGATTCAAGAAATAATCTTCATAAATATAACACGACCTTGATTAATTGTCGACTATTTTATTGCTGCTGAATTTCTCTTGTATTTATTAATTTTACTCGACATTATTTTGGCATTAATAATCAGAGATGAATCTCATCAGATTATTAATGCCAAAATAATGTCTCGTCAAATTATTATAAAATACAGTCGAAATTTAGATGCAATGAAAATAGTCGACTATTTATCAAGGTCTTGTTATATTACCCTTGAATATTTTTTCTTATACAGTGTCTGCCAAAAACTTGGAACCACAATAAGGGAAACTTTTTAACTAATGGTTTCTCCAAAAATTCCATTTAACATAAAAGTTGGTGCATTCAATTAGACTAAATATGTGCATAGCCGTTTTTATCAGTGGCGTGCGGTTAAGCGGGAATCGGCCGTTAGGTATTCAATATGGAGTTAGGGGCATTACCATACAAAATATCGATAAATGTTATTGGAAAAAGTTGATTGACATTGAAAGATATTTTCAGTTATTCAGTATAGTTACTAATTCAAGTCAAGCAATAGAGGTTTTTGTAATCACTTTAATGAAGATTATTAAAATATCCACAAATCGATTTCACTGGGGCCGACAGCAGGGTTTTCTTCTACGAACTATCTTTCAAAATGCAATACAGGTTATTTGCGTATTTATTTAAGTGTGAAAAAGAGCCTCCAATTTTATCTTTCGCTCATTCAATAATTATTGAAACCAGTACTTGGCAGACTAAACTGAATAACTGGAAATATCTTTCAATTGTAAACAACTTTTTTCAAGAAATTTCTCGATATTTTGTATCGTAATGCTACTTTTCTCCATAGTGAAATTAGAATATCGGCCGATTCCCGCTTAACCGCACGCCACTGATGAAAAGGGCTGTGCACATATTTAGTCTAATTGAACGCACCAACTTTTATGTTGAATGAAATTTTTTGAGAAACCATTGGTTAAAATGTTTCCCGTATGGTTCCAAGATTTTGGCGGACACTGTATGTAAGAATAACTTTTACACCACTAACTGAAATAATTTATCAAGGTATTTGGAACGGGTGCAAGTTTTGTTCTGAAATACAGATGAATGTTGAACGTGGGTGTTGAATTTTACATTTTTGAAAAATATCAAACTTTTCAAATAATACGAATATGTATAGGTAAACGCATGCAACCGAATGAGAAGTTTCGATTGTTGATAGAAATTTACCTTTATCCTAATTGCAAATCACTTTTGTCTAAACACAAAAACTCAACCAAAACAATTAGCTACTGCCGGAGGCACTGTCAATGGTCCGACCGCAAATTTTAAAATGTGCCCTAATCGTCAAACCGCAATAAGGGCGCGTGTCAAAAGGCGGTCTTTGCGATGAGAGGGTGTGGCCAACTCTGTCCAACGAATGATTTGGATTCTAATAGGGTTACTTTTGTACTTCCAATAATAAAAACACGCTGTTATTAATTTCCATAAGTCAAAATGTTCAGTTTCACGCGTTGTGTATTCGCTTTAGGAAAAACAATAGTCCATGCACCCTAATTATTCGATGTTAGCATCAGATCGAAGTTTTTTGAAAACAGTACCCAAATAAACGAACTCCTTGGACATAAGATAATCATTTCATCATTTACGTACTATACCGAGTGCCCGTTTTTAGAGCACCACCATCCCTGTCAACACACGAACATTCGATGAATATCCATTATGGACATTCATTTTGGATATTGGTGGATATTTTATGGACGTTCGGTGGATGTTCCGAGTGGACGATGATGGACTTCAGAATACCAATAAGCTATCGTTCAGGGATATCCATGAGATATTGTTCACAGATATCCATTAAATGTTGTTCAGGGACATCTACAAGATATCCACAAGGATGTCCATAAGACATTGTTCACAAATTTCCAAAATATGTGTTTTAGGGATAACAATAAGATTATCATTGACGAATTACTGAGGTAGCACACTTATATTAGTACAATATTGGTACAATATTATGAAAATATTGGCAAAATATTCAAACGTTATATTGGCGTGATACTGAACAATATATTGTTTGGACATTATAGAAATACTTAATACAGTTCGATTATTGTATCGTTACCCATGCGTCAATAATTTATGATCTAAGAAATCACACACGCTCTATCGAACATCTCTTTCTAACAACCGCTATGAGCGAATCAAAATTCGTTAACATTTGTATACTAACCTAAGAATGATGGTATTGTGATGATGACGCACGGGTAAAGATATAATAGTCGAACTATATTGGCGAGATTTTCTTGGAGCAATATTGGTACAATATCCATTTGGATATATTGGTAGAATATAGAGCGATAATAAAAAAAAATGAGTTGGAACTTCTACAATTACAGTTCTCCTTCAATATAAGGGTCAACTGTGTCAGCATATTGGTCGTCATAACTACTGAGTAAACTGTCCTGAAAACTTGTTGTGAAACGTATTTAATATATTTCCTTAGGTTTCAGCTAATGTTTTATATGTTACAGGTTTTATCATAGTTCTTTTCAATATTGTTGATTAAATATTCGACCAATATTTAAATTCAAATATTGGTCATAGGTTTCCTCTGTAATACTGTATCAATATAATTATTTCAATATTTGATTGATGTTTCCGTTCAATCGACTTAGGTAAATATGATTTGTTGAATGTTGGTGAAATAATAATATTCAACCTATGTGATATCAAACCTCGATATACAATTTATGATTTCCAGAATCGATATAAGAGGAATATTGGGATTCCAATATGTATTCTAGGTGTTGAATATAATATATAGATAATATTGTTTTATCGATTTTGGTGGAAATTATTTAACTAAAATCGACCCAATATAGGTTATAATGATTTGTTGAATATTGGTGAAATAATATTCAACGAATATGCTGTCAAACTTGGATACACAATCAGCCCTATGCTTGGTAATAGCAAAATATCGGAAATGGCCAATAACGGTGACGTCATTTTTAACGGAAGTGATACAGCATAGGGCTGAATATTGGTTTTATTCCTAGAATCGATATGAAAGGAATATTGGGACTTCAATATTTATTCTAGATGTTGAGATATAGGCAATATTGTTTTATCGATATTTGTAAAAATTATTCAAATTATTCACCCAATATTACAGTGATAATCTATATTCAAAATCGGTTCATCCAATCTTTAACCAATATTATTAATATGATATTGTATTTCCAATATTTATCAATATTAAATCGATATTTACAATATACATCCATATTGGCCCAATATGAAATCAAGATTCAGCCAATATGAGGTGCTACCTGGGTAAGGGAAACTGTTTAAATATATTGATATTGTATTCATTTTATATTTGCTTCGGATATTCACAGTCATCTGCAGAATATCTTCTGATGGATATCCATTTCGAATCAATAAATGAACCTCTTTTGGAAGTTCATATAAAGTCCAGACAGATTACGGTCCATCGGGAAAAAGATACAATATGTTATACGTTGAAGCGGAAAAAAAACGTCGATATCAAAAATTTAGCAAGACATACACATTCATTTATATTTGCTTGTACTTCACCGCAATCCGTAGAATATTTTCTGAAAAAACCGATTACCTATTTTCGATAAAAAAAGAAAAGAAAATATCGATATTGAAAAATCAGCTTGAAATATATATTCGTTTAGGCTTGCGTCGGATATCGAATCCATCGCCCATCGATAAATTTATTATGAATGTCCATGTCCAAGAAAAAACAATGATACGAGCTATATACCTACTATTTGTTGAAAGAAGAAATTTTCATACGAAAACGGTAGTTAAAAAAATATAGGTTGAACACTGATTTTGTTATATTTATATTGGATATCTTATGACTATACATAAAATATATTCTGAAAGATATTCGTTACACATCCTCGATGGATATCTTAAGGATGTCCATTTCAAATCCGGCCATATTTCCGACCAAAATTGGAAATGAAACGTATATGCATAGGATATTATAGGTATGTGTTATCTGGGATGGGGATCTCAGTTATTATTAGATATACGAGGTCGGTAAAATTAGGGCAAAGTTACGCGTTTTCATGCAGAACATTTATCTTAAAAAAAAATTTGATGTGTCATTTGTAGTTTTTGAATTCTTGATATATTGAATATAATTTTCGTTTTAATTTTTTCAAGCGAAAACCAAAAGAATTATCAATTTTTGATGAGGATGTTCTCAAGGCACCTTTTCACAACGAATCTGAATCTGTCATCGTATTTTCCAAGGTGTTCTTGATGCCAGTGTAACAACACTAAATTTTGTGTTTTTTTTATGAGCCATATTGGATTTCTGCATTTTTGAAAAGTATTTTTATTCCTGATTATATCGATGTATCACACGATATGATCAAAATTCGGGAAAAATATATTTTGCAAAGAAGACTAAATTTTGACAGTACTGTTAAGTATTCGAGCAGAACTTTTGAATTCTCTCTCAAGTGAAGAAAAGCGTGATATGCTCCAGATTTGTTAAAGACCGTTTTTACGTCCATGCAATTTGCACAAGCAGACTTGTGCATTCCAATTTGCGCAAATGAACTGAGTCGTTGTATTCTATTCACACGTTCAGTCTATTCGCACGATTGTCGAGTGTGAGAGCGAAAGAATTCTGATAATCTGAATAGGTTAGAAATAATAACAAATGGATCAAGACGAATTATATGCTCTAGCTTGAGATTTAGCGTTTCTGTCGCTGTATTCTTTGGATTTGATTTTCCAAAGGCACGGAAAGGATTTATACAGCTCAATGAATTCTGTCAAGAATACTTTTTCTTTTTTCGACATTATTGCCAAACAAACACAAAAACCACCAAAATAACTCTGTAGGTTGTTTTAAGGAAGCTTAAAGTTACACAACACCGAAATCACAAAGGTGCCGTGCAGGTCAGAACAAGAATTCGCTGCTACTGGGCTTCTGCGCATGCGAACGGCATCCGTAGAGTTTGAGTGTTGTTTACACGTTCAAGCATTTGCGCCAACCACATGCAAATTATCTGACCGGCCAGATTTTACTCAAGTCAAGCTTTCTGGCTTGTGCAAGTGCACGATTTTGGTTTTCATGGACCAATTTACTTGCGCAAATTGGCATGCACAAGTCAATTTGCGCAAATTGCATGAACGTGAAAACGGACCTTTAAGCCTTGTAATTACTTCCGAAATGTATCTCCAGCAGTATCCAGCTCAGGATTATTACCTATTGCTCCATAAAAATTTAGCCGATTATGGTGCATTTCTAAAGCCTAGACGAAGGAACGATAGATAAAATGTAAAAGAAATAAAAGTTTAGTAATCGGTGAGTGAAATAGAAATATTTTACCTAGGATTCCTTCAGGTTTAAAATAATCGTTCCGTTCGTACACGGGAAGTTGCACCAAATCTTGGCATATCGCATCAAGTGGTGTGGAGGAAACTACAGAAACACGAATATCGTCCATTAAAAATTCACGTCATACGATTGCTCCATCCCGGAGATGCTAGTCGACGGGTAGAGTTTTGTAGACTTGTAATTAACCAGTTGAAGCAAATTCCAGATTCTTTGCGTAATGTAATATTCACAGATGTATGCAAATTCACCAATATGGGCATGTTCATGACACAATGAACACATTTGGCGCCCATAAGAAAAACCAAAGTTGAGTGTTGTAACTCTGGCATCAAAAAGAGGTGCCCCAAGAATGTCCCAGTCAAAAACGTCTAGTTAATTTGGTATCCGCTTGAAAAAATGCAAACAAAAATTACAAATTTTCATTTTTTTAATAATTCAAAAACTTGGACTGACACATCAAATTTTCTTTCAAATAATTTCCTTAATAAATTTGGTATTCTGACAAATAATCAATTCGGCTCCAAGGAAAATAGGTTAACATATTATGCGATCACTTATCTTACGCCATAAATCAGAAACTCCATTGATACGGTCAGCCATAATCATCTTTTGAAGTTCTTAGATGGCATAGGAATTAGGGGGCAAACGTTTGATTTAATGAAAGATTACTTCACTAACAGAATACAGCAAGTCAAAATAAATATAAAATAAAGTAGTGAAATATGGTGTACCCCAAGGAACAGTATTTGGCCCACTTCTATTTAATCTATATATTAACGATTTGTGCAAGTTACCACTCAATGGAAAAGTTGTGAGTTTTGCTTCAAAGAATAACAACGAGGAGTCTTCAAAAACTAAAGCAGAAAGTAATCTATCTGAAATTCTGAATTGGTTCAAAAACCGCCTTTTAACAGTACTTGGGTATATTCGTTGATAACACCCTGAAGTGGGATGTACACATGAATTATATATCAGGAAAACTTATATAAATTCAATTATCTATCAATAATATTCTAGCCTTATAGATCACCTACGGATGTTATATTATGCTCTTAAAGCCACTTAAATTATGCTATTGTAGTATGGGAAGTTGCCGTCAACAAATTTGTAGAAAATCTAGAGAACATCCAATTTTTTTTGAAAATTATACACCATGAACCACGTAACTACCTTACAAATCAATTATATATCAAATACACATTCTTGGTATACAGCAACTGTTCTTTGATGCAACGGTGACTAGACAGCAGCAACATAAAAATGATCTAATCAAAATATCACATGAATATAACACTCAATATAGAACAAACTCCTAATATATTCCAAAACCTGAGAAAAACATTTGACAACGGAGTTTCATATACCTAGGACCCAGACTGTTCAAAAATGTTCAAAAAAATAAAAAAATGGCTAATCACTGTTTCTCCATTGATGACCCTCCAGTTTGTAAAAATATATACTACCTGAACGCAAATTTTATTAATTTGTTTAAATAAATGTTTGTACGTCTTAGTATAGAGTGAAATTATTAGTATTATCTTTGTTAACTCTAAAAAATATTGTATGGATCTTCGAAAATTGATTTATGAAAAAGTTACATTCAAGAATCTACTTTTGTGGTCAAACTCTCTATTCATTCCCTATTTTGTGTTTATGAATTTTGAGATAAATATAATAATATTAGTAGTAATTTCATCACATTGTTTGTTTGTTTATGTCAAAATATATAATTTTTCGCCCAATTCAATGCGTCACAATTTCATCAAAATATACGGTGGTTCAGAATTTAGCAGAGGAGCAGGATTATTTACAACCACTCTGTACTTTATTTCAGATAAAAGTATAACATATCTTTTATTACTCTATTATTTTATAACCTATTTTCTCCATCTCTGAATAAAAGGGTAGCTTTCAGAAATGGATTGTTACAAACTGAACTTTGCGAATAAGAATTACTCGATCATCCATTCATCCACACCCCCAGTACATCCCGTCATATGTCATGTCTCCTATATGCAGTACCGAAGGGGATATGGGTAATCTGTCCACACAAATGTTAACACACTGATTAGCAAATCAAATTCACCCCTATACAAAGATAAGTGATACAGGAAAAGGAAGTAGCCACATTGACCGAATATTGTGATTTAATAACTAGGTAGAATGGATATCCGGTATCGTGAACTTGAGTTGGCAGTCGGAAAATATTTTTATTTCAAAGAATATTTTTGTAAATATGAACTTTTTAGTCCTACAACTATACAGGGTATGCCAAAAGTCGGTACCAACTTTCTTATTTTAAATGGAAACCTAATGTTTTTTGTCATGGTTCGATTGGCCTTCTGATTATGACTTTAGACAACCTAAGTTATGTTTACTTATCTATCACAGTTTTTGAGATATGTCAATTTTTCTGAAATAAAATTACGGATGTAGTAGTTTACGAAAACACGTGTAGCCCGCAAACCGTTCAAAATTAGGGAACCAAATTTATGGAGCAGTTAGCTGGTAGTCCAGGCTAACACCTGATGTCCCATCGATGGTCCCATTTCGTACCATATGGGCGCAGCCAATTTTTGAATGACGCAATATAAAATTGTCAAAAACTCAATTTTTTCAAATGGCACCTATAATTTCTTTTTTAACCATTCAAAAGAAAATTGAATTTTAGGATGAGTTAATTCAGCTTTCCCTATTCAAGTTCAACCTCTATCGAGTTATTCAATAAAAATCAAGAAATTCCTTATCTTACAGAATGATTATGTGTGTATGCCATGGAAACAAAAGAAAATTGTAATAATTTAATCAAAAATATTGAACAATTTTGACAGAACTCTAGCGTAAATGTTCAATATGACCACCATTGATGTTCAAACATTCTATTATTCTACTTTCAATAGATTGCGTAGCACCTCTGATTTCGTTGGGATCGAGACTGTCAAAAGTCTGTATTATTCTAAGTCTCATCTCATCTATATTGTGAACTGGTGAAGAATAGACCAAATCTTTTACCCTACCCCAAATATAAAAATCTAAAGGGGTAAGATCTGGAGATCTTGCATGCTAGAGAAAGGGTCCTCGATTTCCCCACCAACGGTGCTCGAACATAGAAGTCAATTTGGTATACACAGTTCGTGTATTGCGCGGTGGTGCCCCATCCATCTGGCACCATGAACGTGCAGCTCTAGCCAGTGGCAAATTGTCAAGAAATGTTTCTAATACGTTTTGAAGAATTTCTGCATATCTGTCACTATTCAGATTTTCATCGTACATACAGTAGCGTACCTCTTGGTTCATTACCAAACAAAACACATTTATTCGAAATTGTACTTGATTTTCAACTTCGAACACCATATGTGGATTTTTAGAAGCCCAAAAATGTCGATCGCGCCTATTGTAAACTCCCTGCTGAGAAAACTTTGCCTCATCAGTCCAAATTATGTTGTCTAAGAATCCGGCGTGCTCTTGTATTTTGAGTAATAAGTCCTTGCAAAAGTTTACTCTACGTTCCCCGTGTGTAATTTTTGCAATCGTATAAATTTGAAAGGATGTAGCTTATGGCGGTGTAAAATGGATTTTCTATTGCAGAGTATGAAAATCCCAATTCCGAAGACGCCGTTCGTATTGAGGATTCAGGATATGCTTGAAAATATCCGAGAATGGTAATTTGATTATCGTCATTGCCAGTTAGTGGTTTGACTCTCGTAACGGGTCTAGCCACCTTCCCAAAATGTATAAAATTAGTTTTCAGTCGTGTCATCTTCGGTAAATTTGGATATTTCAAATTAAACTCTCGGACAGTTCGCTGCACAATTTTTTGACACATGCCGTGGATAACAAACAAGTCAAACACAACTTCGTTTGTATAATTTTCCATATTCCAATCAATTTTATTTAAGAATTAGCACGACTCGTTTTTACTTTGACAGAATAGCACCTTCTTGTTTACAGTTGTTTTTTGTTTTCATGGAATACTTGAATTAACACAAAAGCATTCGGCAGGATAAGGCATTTCTTGATTTTTATTGAATAACTCGATAGAGGTGGAACTTGGGTATAGGGAATGCTGAAATAACTCATCCTAAAATTCAATTTTCTTTCGAATGGTTAAAAAAAATGGTAGGTGCCATGTGAAAAAATTGAGTTTTTGACAATTTTATATTGCGAGATTCAAATATCGGCTGGGCCCATATGGTACAAAATGGGACCGTCGGGACATCAGGTGTTAGCCTGGACTACCAGCTAACTGCTCCATAAATTTGGTTTCCTAATTTTGAACAGTTTGCGGGCTACACGTGCTTTCGTAAACTACTACAGCCGTAATTTTTTTCAGAAAAATGGACATATCTCAAAAACTGTGATAGATAAGTAAACATAACTTAGGTTGTCTAAAGTCATAATCAGAAGGCCAATCGAACCATGACAAAAAAACATTAGGTTTCCATTTAAAATAAGAAAGTTGGTACCGACTTTTGGCATACTCTGTATAATTGTAGGACTAAAAACATTTGGGGTAGAACGCACATGATCAATCATGACAGCATACCAAATTTCAAGTTTCTAGTCCAACTGCAAGTTGAAAAACTTCTAATGCACGGCCTACGTAAATCACGCTGTATATATATTAAGTACTTAATTTTAACATGTATATGCGTCCGATCAAAACCAATGTTAACGATGGTTTTGGTGACTTTTCATAAGTATTGCTCCTGTATAAATACCTGAAGAGTAAGTAATTCAAAATTTCTTAACCTTATTTTTCCACGACTTCTTACTTGCAGGTATAGCACCGATGATGGCCTAATAGCCGAAAGCGCTTTGCGCTTTTATTAAATTTCCCCAAGGCTCAATTCTGGGCCCTCTACTATTTTTGTTATATACATTTGACATATTGATGAAAGTTCAATTTTGTTAGATACAGGCATTTGCTGATGATACGCAGTTATATCACAGTACAAATTCCATGATGCTCGAAATCTCGGAAAATCAAATAAATCATGATCTTCACACATTAAATGACCTATCCACTAAACACAATTTGAAATTGAATCCTGAAAAATGTCATGTTATGATCTTTGGAAACAAAGATCAACGACAGTATGTTGGAGAAAATATGGAATTAAGAATAGGAAATGCATTACTTCACCCTGTAGACGCCATGAGAAACCTAGGTATTATTTTCGACGAGGAACTCAAGTTCACTAGTCATGTGAATTACTTACTAAAAAAATGTTATAGCACACTCAAAACTCTCTACCCGTATAGGCATAGTCTATGTCCAGCTACAAAAAACTGCTCGCAGAATCAGTGATACTCAGTAGATTTGATTACGGCGATTCTATGTATGGGCCGGGCCCTGCCTGGATTCTATTAATCAAAGGAGAATACAGGGTGTACAAAATTCTTGTTGTCGGTTCATCATGGGTATCCGTAAATTCGATCATATATCACATGCATTTTAGTAAACTCAAGTTGATATCTGTGTCAACTCGTAGAAACTATAATTTTTGTAATATTGAGGACGTTATTGACACCGTTAAACCCTTGAAAAACTCGAAATGCATGGATGTGTATAGTTTAAACAGCAAAATCATTAAGGACACTATTGACATTATAGTGTTACCATTATCAGAGTTCATTAATTTGATCTTTTCGACATGTGTTTTTCCTGATTTATTGAAATACACCAAAGTTACACCTCTTCATAAAAAAGGTGACAAAACAATGATTGACAACTATCGACCAATATCTACAATTTACATTTTTTCCAAAATTCTGGAGAAACTGATCAAGACAAGACCGGCTAATTACTTTGAATTTAATGGATTGTTCCATGATTCACAATATGGTTTTCGAAAAAACTGTTCAACATCTCGAGCAGTAATGCATATTGTGGGTGATATGTCGGGGCAATGGAGAGGGGCCATCACACATCTGTGTTGTTGTGCGATCTTTCCAAAGCTTTCGACCGTATCTCTCACGACATCCTTCTTGAAAAGTTGAGTCATTATGGAGTAAGGGGGATATCACTAAATCTCATAGATTCATATCTGAAAAATCGTTCTCAAGCTGTAGAAGTCAAAAATGTTATATCAGAGACGAAAAATATTTTTCATAGCGTACCACAGGGCTCACTCCTTGGTCCTCTTCTTTTTATAATACATATCAATGACCTTCATCAATTCCTATTGCCTAGTAAGTGTACTCTTTTTGCCGACGATACAACGCTGATTAGTTCTCACAATGATCTTCTACAATTAGAAAAACTGTCGCTAAATATTCAAGAAAAAGCCAAGAACTCGTTCCAAGTCAACAAATTACAGCTTAATGATAAAAAAACTCTAAATATAACTTTTTTGACCAACTATTCTGTAATAGAAGACAAATGCGTTGAACTGCTGGGTTTGACGATTGATGATAGGCTAAACTGGAGTTATCATACGTCAATATTGAAACTCTGAAAAGTACGTGTTTTGCATTATTTCATGCACTTATAACATATGGCGTTGTCATTTGGGGCGACTCCTCCAAATCCATACAAATTTTTCGACAACAAAAAAAGGCTTTGCGAATTTTGGCAAACTGTGGTTTCAGAGAACATTGTCGGCCTCTATTTGATGAATTCAGAATACTACTGCCTCCGTCAGTATATATCGAACAATCTCTGAGATAAAAACATGAACAAACAGGTAAGTTGATAACACAATCTCAATTACATAGCTACAGTACAAGACAATCAAATTTCATTAGGTTACCAAAGTACTGACTTTCAGTTTCCCAGAAGAATTCTTTGGACTACAGTCTTTATAATATGCAATTCTGAACCTGCTCACCACGCTCGTTGCAAATTTCTTGTTTCAAGTTCATATTCTTGATAATATTTCTATGTGCTGTTAAATGCGGACCTTCTTTCTATAAGTATGTATATAGTGTAAATATATGTATGTATTAGTCAAATGCGTTGTTACTAGCTAATGACACAGCTTTTACTAAGCGATTTTTTTTTGTGTTTTTAAATGATGTTAAATTCGCCCTACTAATTACACAATTTATTTTATGTTGTAATGTTTTGACTCATGTGTCAGATGGTATCTTTGTACTTTTATTATAAGCAATCTATATTTTATCTCATAAATTAAGGAAATTAAGCGACTTTTATGTTGTGTCTCTTGCTTTGACTTATGCTTTACACTGTAGTGTCTATTGCATCAATAAATTACTTACTTACTTAATATTTTGAACACAAAATTAGCTGAAACTTTATACAATAAATTAACGAGGAGGTCAGACTTACATTCCCTAAACCTTAGAACCAACCAGAACTTGCATATTTCAAAAAATCTTTTTCATACTCTGCAGCATCCTGCTACAACGATATCATAAAAGACCTGCTTCACTTGCCGAAACCTACCTTCAAAAGGAGACTGAAAATTAAACTTGGCTTATAATCGGTTGTCTCAAACAAAAAACTATGATATCATCATGGATATGATGCATCTTTATGAAATTTGGTGTCAGAAGTGGTGTTATGATTTACAACGATTTTTGAGGATCTCTTGATGAATACGAGACATATTTATTGCTGATTTTTTGAAGAGAATAAAACCCAAAGACAAATAATCGGTGCTATTATGGTGGACCATTGAATCTTGATTAATAATAGATTATTGAAAAAGATTCAAGAATCATACTAATTGGAATCATGGTGCACCCTTGCTATCAATATTATCTAATAGATATTTCAGGAATTGAATATTATTCAATAAATGCTATTATGGTGACTTAAATGGCTTTCGAAGTAGACATTGAATATTGAATAATTAAAGCAGTAGTTGGGGACTACTAAAGTGTATTGAATCAATTGAATAGAATAGAACCATTCAAAATACGGAAAATTAAAATGCATTTAAATTTTTTATTGTTGATAAGAGCTCTCGATAATGAGGAACAACAGTGAGTTTTGTGTTTGATTAGAATCATCGAAATATTTCAAGAATAATTATTCACAGAATATTGAGATTGGAAATGTCGGTGCCAACGAAGCTGACCCGAGCTGACTTGATATTTTTTCAAGGCAGTTGCAGCACAGACACTGAGATCAACGAACACGCTGGTAATTCAAATCGAAAAGAGTAAACCATAAAACTCCAACCAATCTGGAACCCTATCATCAAAGGTACGAAGAGATTGCTACTTAAAATCCCCGAAAATCAGGCACTAGGAACTTTAATAGCAAGTATATACATTGCCAGTTGAAACGCCCATCAATCAAACGACACGAACCGTATTATATATACCAGTCTCATCAAAAATAATAAAAATAAGATTATCAGATTTGATATTCAATCATGTGCGCTCTTTGATGACCGAATATCAACTCGGGTTTGTGAAACGTCGCAGCACTGTACCAAATCCTTGAGTATTCACAGAGTATATTTCCGAAACATTGGATTGTCGAAAGCAGGCAGATGGAGAAACTATCTGCTTTTGGCATTTCGAATAGTCTCCAATATCTTTTAAAATCATATCTCGAAGATGGGAAGTTATTCATGGAATATGAGGAGATCAGGTCATTTTCCTTTGTTGCAACATCTAGAGTGCCACAGGGTTCCAATCTAAGCCCTCTATTATTTCTGCTATTTTAATATACCTAAACGACATTGTAGAAGTATTGAGGATCACTCGGAAATACAAAATGATATTGTTAGATTACAAAATTGTTGGTTGAAAAATGAACTTTTTCTGAATGTAGTCATTAATATTCGACTGAAAAGAGGGACTGAATCGAAAGATCTACTTTAATCCATTGGAGTGATGAAATGGACTTAGAAAGAGCTGTGCCAAAAGTCGACGTAAAAACTCGCAAAATGATGCATCTTGATAGAAGCTTGCCTCCTAAATCATCTGTTCCACAATTATACTTTCCCAGACAACGGCGTGGAGGCCGTGGACTTTTTTTTGAGTGTCTACAATACAGAATGGTACTGCATGGAGCCTGTAAAGTCATTATGAGTTCAGATCCCCTTCTCTACTTGGTATGCTTACTTGTAGAACTGGGAAAAATTTCCCCATACCCAGGATTCGAACCTAGCAGAAGTTTCAACGGCCGACATCTAACCGCTTCGCTACCGACCACCACAAACATGCATGAAACGTCGACAGAAGTTCACCATGCCAAGGAATTTCCGGAGCTCCTTCGCTGTTTTGGGCCTTGGATAGTACTGGATTGCAGATACCTCCTCCGGGAGTGGTTGGGTGCCTTCCCCAGACACCAGGTATCTCAGGAACTGACTTCGGAAATCCCAAGTCTAGTCCGCGTAGCTTCTTGTCAGTGAATAGCTGGAATGTCTGTGCAGCGTTGCGAATGCCAATGAACTCATCGATGGGAACTCCAATATTCCAAATGGCGTGGTGATTAGGTGGTAAGCGCGCATGCACTAGGTCGATCGTGGAGAAACCTTGTCGCGTGGTATCTAGGCGAAGCCCTGGATATGGCGGACTGGGTAGCGGTCGGGTTTCTCGCGGGTGTTTAATGCACGATAGTCGCCACAAGGTCGCCACTCGTTGTCTTTCTTCGTCACCAGGTACAGAGGGGAGGCCCAGCTGCTCTCTGATGGGCGGCATTGGCAGATGCCCAATCACGGCATGGACTCAAACTCTTGGCAGCGTCAAGTCTGTCCAAGAGCAGGCGACGTGGTTTCGAAGCAACGGCTTGTCCTGGCGTCGTATGTATGGGGTGCACCGTCGTGTGTTTCCTGTTCTTTATGTTGTACGCACCGTCGGCACGAGTGATTCCGGCGATCACTCGTTCTGACAGACCTGATGGTGTCTGGGGAATGCACCCAACCACTATCGGAGAAGGTATCCGCGATCCACGACTATCCAAGACCCAGAACAGCCAAGTAGCACTGGTAGTTCTTAGGCATGGTAAATTTCTATCGCATTTCATGCATAGGACTGCTCGGACCCAGGCGCCGCTCAACGACGTTGTCAAGGGGAACATCACGGGGAAGACACCAATTACTTGGAACGACGCCGCCGAAGTCGCCTTCATCGCCAGAAGGACGACTCTAGCCTGATTCTGCGCCAAGTGACCATCCCAGGATCCAAAGCTACCATCTTCTACGAAGCCTCCACTCCAACGGTGCGGCCCTTCGTGACGGCCGCCTTTCCCAAACCAGCCTTCGATGCGATCCACGGCATACCACACCCCGGCGTCAAGTCGGCGACGAAGCTGGTGAAACAGCACTACGTCTGGCCTTTCAACAACGCTGACTGCCATTCCTGATCCCGTTCTTGCATCCTTTATCAGCAAGCTAAGATCACGCGACATGTCTCGACCCCAAATGGCAGTTTAACAGCGCATATGCATTTTTACAATGGCCACTTTGCTAGTGCAATTGCTCGCGTCTACTAGTTAGTATATAAAACCAAATTGAGTTTATTCCTTTCAATTTCCAATGGAATTAAAATGTGTCGCAAAGGTCAATAAAACAAATTGTAGTAAAAATGCACTAAACTAATTTTTCTAATTTATTTAAACACTACTCAAACAATTATTCGACTAAAACATAGATTTCAATTTATTTCTACTGTGAACTCTCGAACTGTATTTATTGTAACTCTCTATCCGGCGACTTCTCAGATGTCCTTCGAGCCTTCGCGTTCGTTCCATAGAAAGTTCGCGTCTTTTCTACGCGTGACTCATGTGTTTGCGAGGGGAGAACTTGTTTTCTTGTCGAGTGTGCTTTAATAATTAGATGATCAGGGCTGGTCTCGAAATCGTTACAATATCAATGCTGGCTTGAGTTTGGTTGATTCTCTATAACATTTTTCATCAACATTTTTCTTCCCAACCTCTTTTTGGTGATGCCCTCTAACTCAGATGGTCTGCCTGCCTGTTGCAAACTCATGCACCTGCTTAGAAACCTTTCTGACTTATTTATTTATTGATTTGGTAATTTTCTCGAAATGATCCATGAACTATTTTTTTGCAATAGTAAACACGCTCTCTGGGTTATCGAATTTTTCAAGTTCCAATTGGTATTCCTCAAAATATTCACAATCAGCTTCTTCAGTGTGTTAGTTAGCACAAGATGCAGACAGACCCTCGATACACTTTTTGTATGCTTCCTTGAAGGAGTATTCAATCCTGGATATTGAAATCTCTTGAGGAGATATTTGCAACCTCCACAACAGATTCATTATCGAATTATTTAGAAATTTTGTTATATTGTGCCAGAGAGGTATCAACAATGTGAAAGAATACGGGGTACCCTTCTCTCAAAGCGTTTCCACCAAGTGGAAAATCTTGTCTTGATCCGTGAGGAAATATTAGTTAAACAGTTGATTATTATTCATTTGGCAGGGACAGGACAATTATAATGTTATCCGACCTACCCTGTCACTGATGAGAGGCAATAAACCTCGAAACATCCATGTCTACAGGTGGTCATTCCCAGCCAAATGAAGGATAATCTTCTGTTTAATTACAAGAAAAGCACTTGCAAATGGGTCTTCTTGGAAGAACGTTGCACAAATATTTGTCAGATGTAGTTCAATGTCACTCGTGGTATTAGCCAGGGAAGTACTTGTTTTCTGACAGATGTTTGCCTTTTATTTTCCACTTGGTGGAAACGCCTAGAGAGAAGGGTACCCCGTATTCTTTCACACACAAACTGTGTATTCTTTAGAATATCAATATAATTTAACGACATGATTTGTGTTTGTAGTCAACTGCTGATTTGGCAAGACACGTGATAACCGCACAATCATGCACAAACGTTTCGCTCTACCCTGGATCACATTGTTAAATATTGTAGTTTTACAAAATGCTAACAGGGTACTACGATGAGGCTCATTACACATTTGAAGAAATCGCGCAGTGCATATAAGGAATTGTAGTTGGCAGATTTGACCAAAAATTACTAACTGGTAGACGCGAGCAATCGCGCTAGCTACGTAGTTATTGTAAATATGCCAACGGTATGGTTGAACATCTCCACTGTCATTTGAAGGTATCAGTAGTTACTGTTCACTATTGTAACAGTGCTGCGAGGAAGTTATGTATGAAGTATTACTGTGTTTGCTAACTTCTGATATTCAGAAAACCAAGTAAGCAACAGAAGAAGAAGAAGAACTTCTGATATCATGGTAGTATTAGAAAATGCACCTGCCTAAGCAGATCACTAAAGAATTCCGAAAATAAAAAAAAAACATTGTAGGTACATTTTTAATAAAATAATTATCAATAGCACAATCAGTTCAAAATATAAAATGTATAACTAAAACTTTATTTACACAAACAAACTCCAACAATCATACGAAATGGCACCGGAATAATCAGCAATTCTTTGACTCTCGTACCATTCGGTCCATAATTTCTACAGCTCTCGCCTCATCCAGGTTCTCTAAGAAATTCCTGATCATCCATAACGAATCGTGATTGGTCTGAAAATGATAACAATGAATATTAGTCCTAGAAAAGATTATGAACCAAGAATTTTAATAATTTTACGTTAGACAGTAATTTCAACATTCGGTAGAACTTCAGTCCTATGTACATTTCTGGAATTCTTATTGACATTCAGACAGCTATAAGAGTAAACAAGATGGATTATCAACGTGATTATCTGAACTATTTTATAATAAAGCATAATGATTCATCAATCAGCCTCTCTCGCGGAACTTAAGGTATCGAGTATTTATAACAAAAGAGCTAGAAACTAGTATTAATGAACAGTATTTCCGCAAGTGTCCAAATTCCAGATCAATGCATGTAGTTTTTAAAATTAATTCCAGGTTATCTCAGAATCTGGAAATACGCTAATTCACAGATCATCAGACAAATGGCTCAAGCTTGGTTCAATGGACATACAGCACCTAAACCTGAATTTTACTTATGTACGTAACCTGATAATATACCTACATCTAAATGAAACTTTGTGCTTAGTCACTTTTATATTGTATGTGGAATGGACAGATACCCTCAAAGAAATGAAAGTATGCACCAAGATCGATTTTTTCACGCGGCCCGTTTCATTTCTTTCGTCTCTTCAATTCCATTGTGAAATGATATGTTTATCAGACTCTCCCTGTGGTAATGACTGAGATATCAATAATCTCGGAATTTATCTTAAAGGTACAACTAAAATGAAATTTGCTGGATTGCACCTAGAGCGTATTTTTTCATCTTCGATGTTGGTAGCGGACTGACTTGCAGCGATCGTTAGTTATACCTGTCTGAGTGATTTATTGAATATATTCATCATTGGGGTCATGCCGCATGATTTTCCGACGTTTTGAGGGGCAATCTCATCGAATTTTGGAGGATAGGGTTCCAAATTTGATTCAGTTTTAGTGTTTCCTCCTTCCTATTGAAAGTGTTTGTATGTTGGTGTATTTCTATTTTTTGTTGTAGGATGTGATTATGGTAAACTGAAGAAGGGACAAGGAGCCAAACACGCGGAAAACTTCAATAGAACAAATTAAATCCTAAAGCTCAACCAAATCTGAAATCCTATCCTCAATAATACGAAAAGATTTCCACTGAAAACGTCGAGAAATCAGGCACCACAAACCCCAATAACGAATAAATCGCCAATTAGTGTGGACAAATCAGACACCACAAACCATAATAACCAAAAGACCATCTGCGGCTGACGTCATAATCAGTTGCTTGAAGGATAGAAATTGATGGTGGTTGTTTATATTTTACATGTGTTTTGGTTCTCCATGAAGCTTTGTTGAGTTCTACATCAATGATTTCGTTATACCATGCCTAATTTCTGTATGGTAGGATTCCATCAATGTACGACAGTCATGAAAAATAAAACGTTCTAACCAAGGAACGAGAAATTTTTGAGAACAGATTTGTCAGGCACTAAAATGGATCTTCACATCCTATACATGTAATTTTTTTCCATATTTCTTTGAGCATGAACTTTATCCAAGTTTTTATATAATGTTCACTAATAATCTAATCTAAAACAAATAAATGTATAATAAAGATGATCACCCAAAATATTTTACTTTGTTGAAACTGGCTTATAATCAGGAAAAGAATCATAGGAAGGCACATAATTATTCCATTACACCCTTTTCAAAGTTAGGAATCATTTCAGGGTTCTTGCATAAATCGGATTACGATCATATCTTATCTTATTTAAGCCGTTTCATTTCCAAATACTTTTGATCATAGACAGATCTTAAAGTCCTGATTTACATTTACATGAGTTCCTTCGAATTTTTGATAGAATAGCACATTATTACTTGAAAGGGCAATTTATACACATTTCTCCTATTTAAATTGTGTGAAATCAGTTTGGCCTCCAAGCAAAGAGGACACGCCCACTTGGTCACGTGCCGCAGATAAGCAAGAATTCCTTTCCACAACACTCCCAATAGGCAATCCGCATGGACCAATTATAACTCTAATTTAGTTGCGCCTGCGTGGTGTGCACTGTAATTCTAGGTTAAGTTGAGGAATGAACAATTGCTACATTTTCATACATAGTGTGAAGTTTATATCTTAAATATGGCTTTCTAGTACTGGTTTCTAAGTGCAAATATGCAGTCAATAGTAGATAAGATGAAATATTGGAAATTATTTTGGAAAATGTATCAATTGTTCATTCCTGAACTTAATTTTAAATTACATTGCACACCACGCAGGCGCAACTAAAATAGAGTTTTGATTGGTCCATGCGGATTGACTATTGGGAAGTGTTATGGAAAGGAATTCTTCCCGCAGATAGTCTATATATTGCTAATTAACCTAGCTTCGACCTTCGACCCCATTATCCCGAGATAAGTATAACTGACCGATCTTCTACCAACATCAAAAGTAAAAACAAATGCTATTCGTTCGCGGTAGGGAAACGCTAGGAAGAAACTCAAATTCACGAAGGCCTAAAAACCCGATAAATAGTTATTCTAATTTATACACTGACCAAGAACACCTCAGTAATTTTTATTAATTTGTTGATTTTGTCATCCAATATAGATATATTTCAAACATGCCAATTAAACGAGACGTATTTTTAAAAGCAAATAAATGTTATAAAGAGCAACAAATTTTTGTTCTTCATTCTCGGAAACGGTTGGAGTACAATATGGGTTAAATAAGGAAAAAGTTGAATAATTCGAAACCCTTTTATATGGAGTTTGAAAAAATAAACTGTCTTTTTCCAATTCCACGTTTTTTTGAAAAAGATACTGTTTTCGATATGGTTTTTATTTATTTAAAAGGTTATTTTGATAAGACTCTTACTGATCATTAAACAGCGTGTGCCTCAAAGTTCCATATTGGGCATACTTCTATTTCTTGTATATGCATGCTTATGATGATTCACAAAATATGTCAACGATCCAAGTGATTATGCACGCTGACGACACAAATATTAGACTATCCCAAAAAGATTCCGAAAGTCTTGTGGAATCAACTGAAACTGGCTATAAAAAAGTTATTTTGTGGTCGGCAAAAAAAAACACCTAATTTCAAATGTACAAAAAACAATATTAACGAAATTTTTCCCTGAGTAATCGACCTGAAACCCTCTCAATCTTTGAAAATGATAACATAAGAGTAGATGCATCAGAAACAACTAAATTACATGGTGTCAATATCGATAATAAATGGAACTGGGAAAAAAATATTGATAGTCTCTGTGCAAAACTACGTAAGAATTGTTATGCATTGAGATTTATGTTATCACAGTAGCGAATCTAAATTGTTGAGTCTGTATTATGCAAACATCAATAGCCATTTCAGTTGAGGCATGAGATACTTAACTGAGGTTCATCAGGATCTTACAAAAAATGGCTATTAGGATGGTGGAAGGTCTAGGATGGAGGGTCTCCTGTAGAGAAACATTCAAACATTTTGACTGTACCAGGCCTGTACATTTATGAGCTGTGTATTTTTGTCTATCAAAATAGAGATAAGTTTGTTCAAAATGGAGAAAATCATTTGCACGAAATAAGATATAGAAATATGCTTGTTCCAGGCCAACATTGTACAAAAAAGTTTCAGAGAAGCCACCTGTTTCTTGGCTGCAAAGTCTGCAATAAACTCAAAGCCATTTTGAATTCTAGAGTAGGTCACATTATTAGTTATTTATATTTCATATATTGAAATTGTTTTATTTGTTTTACAAATGAGGTGTTTTTTAAATGGAAATTTCATGCACTCAGAGAAGAGAGAATGATTTTAAGTAATGTGTAAAACAAGGGGAAAACATTTAGCAGTAACAATAATAATAAATATCCAAATGCCGCCTTGTTAAAACCAAAAAGTGGCAATGAAAATGTATGCGTTATTCGTTATAACTCTCGAGATAATCAGCCCTATGCTATCACTTCCGTCAAAAATAACGTCACCTTTATTCGCCATTTCCGTTATTTTGCTATTACCAAGCAATAGCAAAATAACGGATATGGCGAATATCGGTGACGTTATTTTCAACGGGAGTGATACAGCATAGGGCTGATTGTCAGAAATAAATAAAAACCAATACCAAATACATTTTTTTTTTTACCGAAAGCGGAAAAAGATGAATTACTTTTATGTACTCGAACAGTTTTGATCCCATGATCACAAACTGAAACTGAAAATATTCAATTCACTGTTAAATTAATGTCACAGTCTCACAAGTAATGTTTTCCGACAGTTTACCAAGTGAATTATGTAAAAAACATCCAATGTCCGATTTCGAACTAGGATAATCAAATTTTCCAAAGTCCAAAGTGACGATTGTTCTAAAAAAAAATGTTTTAAAATTTGTTCTTTGTGTTAATCAGTGACCCTCAGAAATCTCCAAGAGACTGGTGCAAGCTAAAAGGCAAAGCTCTTGCTATTTAAAATGTGACGCCATGCACGGCATCACACTTCTAAATTAAATTTGTCTCATACAAAAACTATCAGAGACTGAATTTATGTTGATATGTGAAATTACATAAATTATTCCATTCACTATGAATTTTACGTTGATAATCCAAGAATCAATACCCACCTCTACACAATATATAAGCAGTGCTTTGCTCATACTGCCTTCAGAACGAATCAAACCGCTACTTATCAAATGGTCAACTTCCAGTAATTGGGACAGCGACCCCCAATTCTCACTTATGTCTAATAGTGCTGAAATTTCTTCCAAACATTGAGGAGCGAAATTACTGCATTCTTCATAGAGTTTTTCTAGCTCTTCGTGTGGAATTGGTGGTTTGATGTCTTCTTCCTAGAAAAGTACAAATTATTTCATTATCAAGGGTATGAGTTACAAATCAATTCAACATATAATAATAATAATATGGAATTACTAGTGTGTTGAAGGGGAAAACTTCTTTTGTTCTCATTGAGTGACAACACAGGCGTCCAATCCCCCATTTTCTATCTTTTCCAATATTCCCATGGTAAACCCTTAACCTTATCTTGGACTTGAATATTTTTGCATACTATTATGAGATTTACAATTTTTTGTTATTTCAATATGAATTTATTTTTCAAGGCAATATTTGACGTACTAAATAATCCATGGCAAAATTTATATGTGGGTTGTCACTGTATAATTATATTCAACGAAATGAAAATGACAAATTTCTAAATCGCTCCTTGCAACCTTTCATCAAAGTATTCATCAGTTATATTTTTCAAAGCGGAAGCAATTTCATTTGTGTTTCATACTGATTTAATTTGTCAAAAATTTATTTTACCCCTGGAAATTAATAGAATGCATCACAGGCGATTTGTTAGAACTACCTATTACTTTGAATTAGAAACCAAAAGAAAAAAAACTTTTTTTTTACCTTAATTGCTACCGAAATGAAGTCACTTACTTCAATTTCCATCTCCTCGTCGGATTCCTCTTCAATTTCTTCTTTCACATCAACCGCTATTCCACGATCGCTCTGAAAAAAAAATAAAAAATTTTCAACTGATAGACGCTGAAAAATTTTATTCCACGGTCAGCAACAAAGTGAGGTTCGAGACTCTTTTTTTGAGTTATATTTCATGAACATTTGAACCTGTGAGATGACATGTATGTTTTATGAGTGAATTCATATGGAAGAATATATGGTATCGTAAATTAAAGCAACAGTGAAATGTATCCGATAATTTCGTGAAAGCTTGAGCGCCTTGATATCTTTTGTTATTGTCTTAAATAATATTTTAAATAACTCGTGAAACTACCAAAACATATCATTTTTCTAATCTTAATTCAGTAGCAAGTTGAGATTTTAAGAAAATATATGTACTTAAATTAAGGTTTTCATGTGAGTATCCTGTGGTTAAAAAGAGGAAGACCAATCATAACTTGAGACGAAAAAAATTTGAAAATTAGACGCCAAATACTTTTCATTTTCAAGTGCAGGTGAAAAGGGAAACCCTATATATTCGAATTACTTCGAAGAAATTAATAATCAAGTTATGTTTCGAGTATTATAGGTCTTACAAATCATTCATCACTAAAGACTTACCATATATTTTTGGACGATATCCGTTATCTCATCTGAAGATTCTTTTTGTATGGCAACTGACAATGGAGAGACGTTCGTGAAATCTCGAATAGTGGCATCCAGCTGTGGGAGGGATAGAAGGTATTTGACCGCTTCAGTGAACTGTTTTTCAATGGCAAAACGCAAAGGTACAAAACCGCTCTTTGAGTGAGTTTTATTGACATCTGCATGTCTTTTGCAGAGTAAATTTATGGCGAGTAGGTTTTTCCTTTCGATTGCAATAACTAAAGGTGTATCTCCAGCTACAAAAAAAAAAAGTGCAACTTGAACTTCTATCCCATTTACTTGTTCTACTATATATGTTAGCGAAAAAACTTAAGACTCTTTCAATATTTAGGGTCATGTAAGCAGAAGGGGGCTCACTCCCAATTTTCTTTAGTTTTGAAAATAATGGAATAAATCATCATGTTGTCATAAAACTGCATTTTTTTTGACTCAGTTTTATGCAACTTGTGGTTTAACCAAAGTAATATAAACCTAGATTTATAAATGGGACGCATGGTATTTTTTGAATTATTTTTTCTCCATATGACATTCTTTAGGGGTATGTATAAGTTCAAACCACCAATTGCAGTCCTAAAGGTATGGGGAAACTATAACTTGAGTGTTTTTGATTAAAACGTATTTCAATTTGAAAATTTGTATTAGTGGAGTAAAAACGCGCTTGAAAGACGCATCTATAACGAAAAAAAAATTGAGGTAGAACAAAACAAGTGGTGTGTAGCCTTATTAGGAATGTTATTGGCTATTACAAATCGATATTTACGACATGGCCAGCTGGGGCTGACTCTTTTTATAGCGAAAAATGTGTGAAAATATGGGAAATACAAAAAGCGTATTTTTTAAGATATAACGCGTGATAACTCGGAAACTATTAGAGATACTTATCAAAGTAACTTTTTTTTTATTCGAAAGTAGAAATCTTAGCGCTGGTGTCAGTGCAGGCGAATTTTCGAAAACTTACT
Organism: Chrysolina americana; assembly: GCA_958502065.1. Taxonomy (NCBI): domain Eukaryota; kingdom Metazoa; phylum Arthropoda; class Insecta; order Coleoptera; family Chrysomelidae; genus Chrysolina; species Chrysolina americana. The sequence continues at coordinate 16,513,116 of OY293418.1, forward strand.
TCTTCTCAAAAAAAAAATTGGAAATAGTGGTGTTTATGTTTTGTGCATTGATTTCTTGAGCAATTGAAAAACTTTTTTATCTTAAGGAATTTTAACATACTTCCTGGAGTGAATTGAAGCAAAAACATCACAGAAGTTTTTTTAAAAACATTGTCATAAGTTGAGATCCATCACGTATTAACCGCGCCGAAATTAAAATCACACGTCAAGGATTATAGTTGTGCTTGAATACCTACAATGATAATTCGCTTAAGAATGCGGAAAGGTCTAGACGTGGAGATTCAAATGTAACTAAGTTTCAGGTATCTGGCTCAAGAAAAGTTCCAAAATTTGACAATTTTCTTAAATCTTCCTCAAACAAAAGATCACTACTGATTTTTTCACAACTTATTTTGTACAGAATGAAGTTCATTGGGAGATGATGAGTTCATGATTATAGCAGAAGGTTTTGAGAATCCAAAACATGTGTATGTTATAACTAACTAAAAATTATGAACCAAAAAATCTAAATTCATTAAATTGCAATCAAGAAGAAGCAGATACGCGAATTATCCTACACGTTTTAGCAGAGGTGGAGCATGGAAATTCTATTCTAGTAAAATCGGTAGACACAGATGTTTTTTTTACTTCTACATCATTATGGCACTGCTAAAGAATTATCGAGTTGCCAATTATTTATTCAATTAGGACATAGTAAAAATAAACGTTATATTGCCATACATGATATAGTGGAAAAACTAGGACTCTTTATTTGTGAAAATCTTCTAGCAATTCATTGTCTGACAGGATGTGATACCACAAGTGCATTTTACAAAATAGGGATGTATTACAGAAAAATATTAATCACTTAACGGAAATAGGACGTATTCCTAATTTGAGAATATATCCAGTCTTAATGAAATTCGAGTCTCCTAACTACCAATCGCCCAGCCTCAGAACTTTCGCCTACAGATGATGCTTTCAAGCAACACCTCAAAAGGTTTGAACTCATTTTTTCATTTATTTGAATACGCAAGAGTCTAACTCATTTAATAATTTTGATACAGCTTTTAATGCATAGCTAAATACTGAGGATTTCTGCATTTCCAGGTGTATACATCAATTGATAATTTGGTACTCCAGTCATCAGACATAAAAAGATTTTCAAGATCCCAGTAAAAATGGATGGATATTAGAGGAAATCTTCTGGATGCCCGTTTTGACTACACTGGAGCCTGTACCAAAAAATTTAAGAAAAATTTTGTCAATTCGTTGCTCCGATCAAAAATGTAATAATAACAGGTGTATTCGTGTGACTCAAGGCCTCAAATGCTGTAATGATTGTAAATACAGATCATGCTGTAATAAAATAACTATTATTGAAAACTCAGATTCAGAATCAGAGAATCACTAGATAATAACAAGAATAACCGAAACTCTGTTAATGTCTGACCATGTCTCAACATATTATTTATACTTACTTTTTAATATACACGTAGTAGCATATTTCATCATTATATTTATATTCATGCTGCACGAATTAAGCAGCGCGACATGTCGGTCGGCAGGCCGTCCCCTCAGCGTTATATGACTGACTTTAACTACGAATATTTCCTAAAGTACAAAAGATAACAAATTGCGGTTTTTTTCAAAAACTTTTTCGGTATGTTTTTCAATAACTGAAAAAAGCATTACGCTTGCATGATAACTCTACTCTTTATATATATATTTTGTGGACAACGTTTTTTTTTTTTGATTTTTATAGTCTAATTAGTTGCGCTTAGGTGTCTACTTTTCAGAAAAAAAAAATCGTTTCGATAGAACTAACAGTTTGTTATGTAATAAATTGTACGATATTTTGAAATTACCCGATTTGTACTTTTTTTGTAAATAATTAGAGTACGCCCCAGTCTAGGATGTCGTAAATAGTCATATGGGATGTCAAAAACTTTATATAATGATAATACATAGGTCACTAATTGTTCTACGGCCAAAAATTTTTTCGAAGGTTTTCTCGGGCTTTTCTACTCCACTATATGACATTTTGATTAAAATGTACTATTCCCAAAATGTTATGGCTGAAATTAGCGATTTGAACGTATTTGTTAAAGAGGCAAAACTTTCCGCGCACACATTCACTCATAGTTGACTACTATTCATTTATTCGGATTTCATTATACATTCAAGCATGTAATAACTATTACGGATTTATTTGGTAATTGAAGATTAATGAAATCATTGGTATGATAAAACATTCACATACGGTTTTACAACTAGACATCATTTTCAATGATCATTGATTAAGTTGACTCTATTATCTATTAAAATTACAGCACTTATTTTTTGTTTCTTTCCTAAACTCAAAGTATGTTCCTAAATGTATTAGTATTCGAATTACCTGAATAAAATTACTTATTAGCCTACTACCAAGTTTCTCAAAAGTTTTTGAAAAATGTATGACCAAATTAAAGACCTGTTATAAAATGTTATGTTCTGAGTACATGTCAACATGCATACTCAAACGAAAAGGGAACATACAAAATGAGGTTATACTGGGTTTATTTTTGGATTGTGTGACTTATCAACTTCTACTGAAAAAATTGAAGTTCTATGGAATTAATGGTTTTGTATATGCTTGGCTAAATTCTTATCTAACAGAAAGACCCAACAAATAATAATTACAGCCAAAAACTGAACTTGTTAAAATAGGAATACCACAGGGTGGTATAATTGGTCCAATAATATTAATCTTGTATACTTATAATTGATATTTCAAACTGTATCATCACCAAATTTTGAATCACTTGTTAGATACAGTTCATTATTTTATGGTAGTAATTCAGTGAAAACAATTTGTATATGACAAAAACAAGCACCAATAACAAACTTAGTTTTGAAGCTTCTTGCAGAGGCATTTTTGAAAGTGATGAAATTTTAACTGTTGCAGCAATATACATTGAAGAGTGTCTAATGATTTTATTCGGTAATAAGGATTTCTTCAATGCAAATTTACCAAAACATTCATAGTAGAAACAGGTTTTGTATATATCCTATTCAAAGACTAACTATTACAGAAAGGGGTACCAAATATTCTGGTATGAAGTTGTTAAATTACCTCAGAATACTAGACTGATAGTAAGTCTAAACCATTTAAAAAATGCGATACGCAATTGAACCCTAAACAGTACAAGATTATATAAATGTCTTTTTACAAATATTTAATTTACTTAATAACGAATATTTCGTTCTTAATGTATATGTAATATTTTTTAAGTATGTGACTTTCGGAATAAAAATTATAACCTACATCATTAAACTAGGCTGCATCCTAACAAGCAACCCTCGGAATGCACCCTCTGATCTGAAAATAGTGTGCCTCAAGGCTCAGTATTGGGCCCTTAATTGTTTTTAATTATGACATTTTTATCATTGTATTTGTGTCAACTATCAATCAATTCCACCTAAACGATTGCTGAATGAGTCGAATAAAACGCAACTATTGAAGGAACCTTCACACTATTTGCAGAAGATGCTACTATCACAAGGCATAATAAAGATGTGCATGCTCTACACACTGCAATTGAAAAATATCTAGAGTCATTAAAGCCTGGTGTAATATGAACTTTTCAAGTATTAACTTTGATGAAATCAATATGATTTCCTTCAAAGATACCAATGTAGATGTCTGTACAGATAATTGCTCTATTCATTAGAAAAAAATTTAACATTTTCTAGGTTTAAATGTTGATCTCAATTTGAACTTGGACACTCATTATTTAGCTCTAAGTGAAAAAACATCTTCCGGGTGTTTTGCAGAAGAGTTGTCGCCAATGAGTTAGGCTTCAAAATAGCAAGATTTGTTTACTTCTCACTGATTGAGTTTTGGGGCGACTGTACTAGTTAGCTTTTCCATATGCTCTTTGTGCTCCAGAATCGTGCGGTGAGATATATTTATAAACTGGACTCAGAAACATCTTGCAAGACCTCAGGTATTTGTGTTGTTCAAATTTATTTGTACTCACTTTTTGGAGTTTTGATCTGTATTACTTGTTTTGTACTGTCTGACTTTCATTTATACTTATTTTTAATATTTTCTTTCTCCATAAGATTATTTGATCTTTGACAAAGAATATTTGATTTGATTTGTTATCCCGAACATTTATGATATTTATTATCGTGCAAAAAAATAGTTCGCTTACCAATATTTGTCATATCAATATACTCAATAATACGTTCATATTCCCTATTGGTCAAAAGCATATCCAAAATTCCTTTAGAGGTATTCTCCTTAACAGCAAGATGCAAGGCAGTATTGAGATTTCCATCTAGGTGTGTTACTCTCGCGCGGCACATCAGAAGCGATTTTACAAGTAATTCGTTGTGACATAGAACTGCTAAATGCAGTGCGGTTTGATTGTCAGCGTTTTCTTTCTCGATGAGTTCGAACTGCCTGTAGTATGCCATGATTTTCAGAAGGAACATTGCAGATTCATCATCTTTTTGACAAACGGATATGTGTAATGAACTGAAAAAAAAACAAGGATTTGTTCTAGCTCAAAAATGGTTGAATATTCGATTTTAAGAATGGAAGCATTGAACATACAGGATTCCTGGCTAAAATTGATGTAAACAAATGGTTAGTCTACTTGTAAAATGTATTTCCCTCCCTGGAAACATTTTTTTCTGTTAGACACAGATCATTTCAGGAATCAATCAAAAAGTTCATGATTGGAATTCGGGCTCTATGAGGAATCAACTCTCAATTTACCAAATTAAAGTATTATGTTATTTAATAAAAATATATGTATTGAAACAGATAAAAGAACATGCGAAAACGATAAGATAACATTGTTTTCCACTTACAGTGACTTTCACAACTTGTTTCCATATTTTTAAATATGAAATCATCAAATAATAATTGTAAAGAATGAGTGCTTACAGTTTCATTATTGAAGATACTACCTCACATATTATTTATATTAATACTACAGAAATATCGTCTTTTGCTGTAGCCTTAATTGTACTTTTCAAATTATCTAAGATTATTAAAGTTGCTAATACTCACTTTGTTTTTTTATTTTCTCCAAAGTAATAATTGAGAATCTCATCAGCCTTGTTTGCTTTGTGGGGTGTCTTAAGGAAACTCCTCAATTCTTTAACATGCCTCTCAGCCATTTGCTTTTCTTCTTTGGTAACTTCCAATTTGATAGCAGTTTTTGTCGGAATGGGTCCCTGCGATTCTATTGTATTCGGTAACAAGTACGAGCCCAACTTTTTAGAATATGGTGTCCCAGGAAAACTGTAAGGTCTACATTTGTTAGTCTAGAAGTAAGTATTTTTCTCCAACACACTCAAGAAAAGCATCAATACTATTGGTGAAAAGTTAATACCCTGTCTTCCCTAACTCCCATAAGTCTATTAAAGGCCCCTGAGGATTGCTTGTAAGGGTGTAGAAAGTTGTCGAAAAGAACAAATAATTTCAAAAAGACATTAGCCGTTGGCAGGAACTGAGCTTCTTTGCCACAACAAAATAATAATAACAGCCCGTCTCTATCCTTACAGGCTATGCCTTTGGAAACACTCTAAGAGTGTTTAGGAGAGAGTATAATTATTATTTTTATATTTTCTAATGGGAGGATTATCGAAGATGAAAGCAAGCCAAAGTTGAATTATTTATATAGAATTTTATATTTCCACTGTTTCAACTACTCCAAACCATTATCACACTTCTGGACATTGAAAAAAAGGGCCGATTGTACAAACAGGAATTCTGCCGAAGCTTAATTGAACTGAAGTTCATCTGAACCAAAGCTTAAGCTTTTAGTTCGTTGTACAAATCACCTGCAGATGGAGTTCAGTTAAGCTCTAGAGATCAACTTTTTTATACGGTTAGTACAAACAAGTTCAGCATGCATATTTTAAGAAAATAAAGTGAGAGTTAACAGTGAGACCACAATATACTTAAGTGGTGTAATTGAGACCTTTCTGCTTATAACACTTTGTTCTTCAGTATTTACAATGTCTAAGAAAAGGGCAGCAAACTCCAGTGCCAAGAAGGATAGTTTTGTTATAGATGTGGCAAAAGCACACAACATAATATTGGAGTGCAAGTTAACAGACAGCAGGACGCATAAGGAAAAATCAAAAGTATGGGTGCAAATTAAAAATAATTTCAATGAAATTTCGGAGTAGACTTTTTGACCAGAAGAGGTTTTACAGGAAAAATACCAAAACTTAAAAAAAGGGCAAAGAAAATTTCTGCAGAAGGAAATTGTTACACCCGAGGCTCTTCCCAGAATTTCAAATTCACAGACGTGGACAACATTATCAAAGATATTTTTGGAACCAGAATAAAAGGAAATTAATCTGAATAAAATGGTGATTCAAATGATGTATGCGAATTCAATTCATTGTTTTAATGCATACAATCTTGAATACATACTATATTATTGTTGTAGGTGTTTTGACTGCAGACCTCCATGAAAATGCTGAATATTCAGTTAATTTTTGTAATAAAGAGAGTTTTTCTCATGATGGTAATAATTGGCGATCTTATCTTAATTTTACCCAATCTTTCCGTTGTGACAGTTGTTGTAGATTAATCTGGGTTCTGTCATACTGAAGCTTTAACCTTCAATTTTGGAGGTTGAACTTGAGCTGAGGTTAAGCTCAAGCTCAGAGTTAAACCGACAATGTACAACTCACATTTCCACTGATCACAAGTTCATCTGCGGTTCAAGAAAAACTGTGGTTTAAGCTTCCAATGTACAATCGGCCCTTAGTGAGGAGAGAAACAAGGATAAAATACGAAGTAAATTTCAGGTGAACTGAAAAGGCTGTATCCGAGATCAGAACATAAGGACAATAAGATATTTGTAGTAGAACCTGTCTTAAAAAAAACAAGTTCATACTTAAACGAAAAAAAACTCACGAAGAGGGGCGACAGTACTTGACGAAAGACCATTAAACTAATCAAGAAAAATGGTGGTGAAGCTGCATGGTTATAGTATGGTCGTCGGCAAGTATTCACAGAAAACAACTCCTGCCCTATTGTATAGGATATTTTGCGGCAAAGTGTATTTTAATTCTGGAACCCAGAGATGGCGCTGAATTCATACTTCAGTATCTGTCTCAGGGATTTACAATTAGGCTGAAAGGATTTATTGATTCAATTGAGTCGAACAGCATTCGCTGATGATTGGCAAGGACCATAAAACCGGTACGGAGCTGTTCTCCCAATTAAATCGAAAAATAATTTCAGCTTTGATATTTAAAATGCATTGCAAAGTAGCTGTTGTAGAAAACTTTGCCAAGTATTAAACAGATATAATTCAACGGTCGCAGGGGGCACTAGTTGTTTTCTGTTGAATACTTGCCGACTTCCATACCATTTTTCTTGATTAGAAACAAATACCCCTTTGAAGATCATAATGGATCGTGGAGAATGGAAAATTCAATATAACCTCGGAGGACCGACCTGATTCACAAAGGTGTCAAGGAACAGGATCTAAAATATGCTGTAGAAATCAAAAGTGAGCCTTAGCTCTTCAGTATGATTCAACTGTACAGTACTCCATGTAGAAATGCATGTGATATAACAAAACTCATGCATATAAGCAAATCCACTTCTTCAATAGTCACGAGAATATAAAATGGCATCAATACAAGTGTGGCAAACTCTGGAGGTAATTCCATCAACGAGGAAAGGCCATGGGGAGAGTTTCTGTACAACCAATTAAAAAAATCTCAACATAGTGTTATCAACTGAACACGATACAAGTATTATATGAGGAGCCACCAATTATGGAGAAATGGTAAGAAATGAAAATGAATATCGTGAACTTACCGCTTTCCATAACTTTGTCTTCCATCAATAGCCTTTTTTGGCGCATCAGTCATAAGTAAGGAAGTATATTCTTCAAAGTTTTCAGCAAAAATTTTTTTGAATTCGTCTGAATCGATGTCTTGCATCGCTTTCACGAGTTCTTCGCTCAACCCGCTGGGTACACTAGGTAGACTGCTGGTGATCGGGTTGTTAGTGTTTCCAATATGTAAGTCGTTAATGACTGCCGGCAGTTCTTCGCTGTCCACGTTGGAGCTGTCAAAGCTCGATGAGCTGAAATCATATCTGGGCCTTTTTTGACCGGACTTGAAGAGTTGTTTATTTGGAATATATCTGAAATCGCGCGGTTCGGAACGGGCGTTGTCTGTTGGTCGCACCAATTCGATGAATACGTTGACAGGTCCTGTGATGTTCTGATCGCGGTATTTTGGCGTCCTAGAACAAATGAAGAACTACATCAATACACTCTTTCAATGAATAATAACTTCCAGCATTTGCTATTAATAAACACTTTACATTACATCTTTTATTCTTATTTCACTAACAACAGTACTCTCTGAAAAACTACTATATGTGAGGACCATTGCTGAAACATCTTTTCGATTAATTGGCTTTCTTTGCACAAAGATATACTTTACATCTCATGATTTATAAGGCACAGATCCGGCCTTCTTTCATTATTTTTTTAATATACACCTCTACAGAAACATTGCAATTCGGCTCTACAACTATTTACCTATGAAAATCAGAAATGCACCAACCCCATTTTCATTCGAAAACTAGAAATGGCTGATAGGCTCGCCATAGATCGCGATTTATTTATTCCTTGTGCCAATTAATTGAATTTTTACTATATTATATATCGCAAAACATTTTTTTTCTCAAATAGTCCTTATAATATCTAAAAATCAGATGGTTTTGCATCGTGATTATATTTGTACTTTCTTTCCATGGTTGATATTTTGTCTTATCTCAATTTATGTACTTAGCTTCTGAATTTAGTATGAATACACTTTATGAGAAAAAATACAAATACCTAATATCAAACAATTTGAATGAAAATGCAAAACTTCATTACCCTAATCAGAAGGTAAACATCATCAGAATCACCCATTTTAAAAAAATTCACTACAAATCCAATTGACAGTAGTGTGTGTTTGACTGTTGAGAATAAATAATTTGCTGTTGCATTGTCAACGAAATGATAAGGCTCAGCTTGCTCATATTTTTCACAATGAATACTCGAGTGTATCTTTAGTTTCAAAAATATTGATGCCAGCAGATTTGAGTCTTGCACGAAATTCGAATCATAAACCATCATTATGGTGCATTATTTCTGTCGGTTTCTTTAAAACTCAATTTTTCTTATCAATTCACTTGTATAGCCCCAGATATCCTTAGATATAACAAGCATTTTATCTCAATTTAATATTCTACTGATCTATATTTTATACTACAAAATATTAAAATTTTTACGTCTAGATATTTTGATATTTTACATATCATACAAATTTTATATCTACACATATTATCCGCATTATTTCATTACCGTTGTAGATTGTAGGGGGGTCGTGCAGGCTGTGCAGCCTCACAAGCACCTCGACCTGTAAGGCTTTTTGTACATGACCCTTCATCTATTCAAGACCCGGGATTCTGAAACTTCGTTTATCAGGTTCCTGAAAGCTAAGTTTCTGATGTCGGATGGCGTTAAATTTGAGCTTCTTGTAGAAGAGCGTTGGGCATTCGCAAAACAGATGTTCTGCAGATTCTGCGAAGTTCTATCACTCTCTGACTTGCCCATCTTTTTGAGGTGATACCTCAAAGGAGAATGCCCAGTGAGTAGTCTCGTTACCAATTACAAGTCTTGTTTGTTCAACTTGCGAAGCTGTTTAGCTTTCCTTGGCGATAAGTTCACTATCCTTTTCGCTTGTCTTTGTCCTGGCATTTTATTCCAGTGAGATTTTATTTCATCGAATTCCCAGCGTCGAAACTCTTCTTTTAAGAGGGTTTTCGAGAGTCTACAGAAGGGTTCTGGTCCGGAAAATGGTGTGATTGCTCCTTCTTTGGCAAGGCAGTCTGCTTCCTCATTGCCTTTGATGCCCCTGTGACCTGGCACACACATCAGGGTTACCTGATTGTTTGCTGCCAGTTGTCTCAGGGTTTGTTTACCGTCCCAAGTCAGCTTAGAGTCATAAGTGTGTGACTTCAGAGCTTTTAGTGTTAGTAGTGCTTGGCTATCTGATATTATATAGATTTCTGCCCTTCTGGTGCCCCTTTCAAGGCATTCCTAGGCACAAATCTCCCTAGTATGTACTTCTGCTTGGAAGATGGTTGAGGTCCTACCAAGGGGTTTTTAGAGCCTGAAATTTGATCCTCTAACGCCCACTCTAACCCATTCGTCCGTCTTGGATCAATCTGTGTACCACACATTGCCAATTAAGGACCGTTCTCTGTGTTCTAGGGAGATTTGTTCCAAAATCTCTAGATGTCCGATCAGGTTTTCTGCTTTTGAGTTTTTTATCTGGTACAGTCTGAAGGCACTATTTGGTGCTTCTTTCATTACACGTAGGTACAATGGCGGAAGGTTTAGCATTTCTTCTAGAGTTGTAGTTAATTAAATATTGCTCCTGTGGTTCCCAGGTGAGCTAGCCGCTGCACTTTCTACAGCTTGACTTGTGCTGAAATTAGTTGCATTTTTGGCCACCATACCAGTGACGCGTGGGTGACCATATGTTTGATGATCGTTTGATATGACCAATAAATCGTTTCCGGTTTCAGGCCCCATGTCTTATTGAAGACTCTGCGGCATGTCCAGCTTGCCGCTATAGCCCTGGAAAGAATGCGGTTGATTTGGCAGTTCCATCTCAGATTTTTGTCAATTATATCGCCCAGGTATTCTACTTCTTTAGAAAATGTTAGCTATTCCCATTCAGGGTTGGGGCTTTAAGTTCATACTTTCACCTCCTGGTAAAAGGGACCAGTACTGTTTTGCTAGGATTGACATTAAATTCCTCCTTTGCGCATCAGCTTCTGATTGTGTTTAGGGCTACTTGCATGCCGTTGGAGATACTCCGTCATGTTTGCCCCTATTTTCATATCCATGGTTGTATATTTAAAAATCAGCAGAAAACATTTAAGCAATGCCCTAATGAATCCGTTGTTTGTTCGTATTTTTTTCCTATTACGTTATTCGTTACTTACTTCTCATTTCACAAAATTTTTCATAATCTCTTATACTTAGGTATTTAAATTATACGAATAAACCTAATATTATATACAAAGTTCTTCAACCCGATAACTTTTCTGAAACACCGCAGAAAAGTAGTCAATTACTTCCAAAGTAAATAAAATTTTTGTTGATTTTTAGCAACGCTCAGTAGCGGAACTGAAATATTTGACAGTATTTTGACAGATGATGATATCTATTTTAGAAAAATCATTTCAAAAAATATCATACAAACCGTAGGGAACTAGAATCGTTGAATTCAAAAGAAACTACTTCAATCTAGAAATCGTTAGATCTAACATAACATAGTGAAAGTGACCTTTCATACGTAGACAGTGTGCTGATGAAATAAAATGACTATAGTTGTTGTGGGTATAAATGGCCATGACGTCTATGTTCGAATACCATCTGGAACTGTGGAGGACATGTTGGAAGGTATGACTTAGTACGACCATAAATATACCAAATCTTTACAGAAGACAACGCTAAAAAGTTCGCTTTGGTTTGCATTTCAACCAAATTATTCCAACAGAAACTAGCAAATCATTGTTTTTCAATACTCATCTTAACGTGAGAACGAAACTCCGGTATGTTCAAAGAACATGGTGAGAAATAAGAGTGGACAGATAGGAATTTGCATTGTTTTTTGAAATTTTAACGTTTTAGAAATAAAAACGGCAATGAGATCCGGAGTTTGGTAAAATTCCGTTAACTAATAGAGAGCTATCGACATAATTTTTTTTGAACTTACGTAGTTTGGTCTCCTGGACAAAAAATCCAAATGTGATTTTTGGCGGTCTCAACTAATTTCGGAGATATGTGCCTATTTTTGAGTGATGAATGGCATTTTTTAGGACACATTTCTACCGCGGAAAAAACACTCAAAATTCTTCCTTCTTTAAACTAACACAATGTACACACCCTAATTCACCCGTTTTACACAATCTTTTATTAAAAACGGCAATGGTTATCCAAAAGTTCAACTTTCTTTTAAAAATATCAAAACAACACATTCATGTATAATTTTTAGTGAATTTATTTATGTCAAGTTGGTAACTTTGAACTTTGCATATTTGCACAGCCAACTTTCCTATGCATTTAATTTCAACATGAAAAGGAAAATATTCACACACTTTTTTTCCAGAAACCAACTTGACATGAATAAAATTCACTAACCATTTTGCCTAGATTTGTAGGTTATGTGATCATAAAAGAAGGATGAGTTTTTTTCCTAAAAAGTAGCGTTTTCAATAAAGGAAGAGTGTGAAACAGGTCAATTAGAGTATTGTGTTAGTTTGAAGAAGGAAGAATTTTGAGAGTTTTTCCGCGGTAGAATTGTGTCCTAAAAAATGCCATTCATCACTCAAAAATAGGCCCATATTTCCGAAATTAGTTGAGACCGCCAAAAATTTCATTTGGATTTTTTGTTCAGGAGGCCAAACTACGTAAGTTCAAAAAAATTATGTTGATAGCTCGTGGCTATTAGTTATCGGAATTTTACCGCGATAAATTTGTGTATACGGATTTCTTGTTTACTGCTATTACCACTGCCACTAACAAGAGGCACTTTCGAAGTACCATTGTTGGCGCGCTGAATTTAACTGAACGTACTGTTCTTAAAGCTCGTAGGAGTGTGAGCAAAACAAAAACGTACAAACTTGTTTCGTGCCATTCTATGGGTCACTGCAGACTAGACACAAAATTTAATAATTTAAAAAATTTGCAGTATCGACTGGGACTCGAAACCAGGACCTCCAACCTCAGAGTTGGACGCTCTTCAACCGCACCACTTCCCGGCTTGATTTCTTCTTATTCATATTCATAATTTTCAGACAGCAATCTTGTGAACGATTACTTTGAGGAAGCCGAAAACAAATCTTACTTGAATAAAATAAATTTAACTTCAACGAGTTACGAAAGAAATGCTAAGCTGAACATAGGAAAATTTGTTGTTCTCAATGAAGTCCCAAAGGGGATCGATAAAAACGATATTGGTAACAATATATTGAACTGACCAAAGTCACAAACATAATGCTGTATTGCCTTTTTCAGTCAAATTTGGATGGTGGAAAAACAGAAACGTCAGAATAATGGGTGAGTCGTAACATTTCAGTTCTACTCTGCATCATGTAGTGTTATCCTCTAGTAATCCAGGCAATGAAGGGAACTTTCACTACAAAAGGTCAAGAAGAGTTCTAAAATTCGGTGAATTCGTACAGTTTGGTATTTTTATTAATATTCCGAGTTTGCGACCTTGAGCGACCGCCGCTCGCACGCCATTTTTACCAAAAACCAGTTTTCCTAGAATATCTTCTCTCCAGTGCCACCAGTTCAAAAATAGTTATTATAAAAATTATAGAACACCAAATTATCTGCCTCTTGTGTAGGAAATGTACTCCAATCAGATGAATAGTTCACGAGTTACAGCGGTGTCAAGTTCAGCAAATATCTACAATTTGCAAAATCGTTAAATTTATTTTCGACATTTCATTAAATACCGATTATTCGATACGAACCACCGTTTTTTACGTTTTCCTCGAAGTCTACAGTATGCAGAAATAGTAGCGGACAACATATTGTTCTTGCATGCATTCAACGGTTGTGACACTACTTCTGCTGTTTTCAACATGAGAAAAATCAAGTTTATAAAAGCACATCAAAAGGACAAATAATTAAGCCAAACTCTACAAGAGCGAAACGCAGATCCTGAAGTCATTGCCACTGCGGGGGAAAGCTTCTTCATCGCCCTTTACGGCGTTTCCAAAGAAAATATCATTACTTTGGGCTCCCTAGGCTCGCTACGTTATCAAAATTTCGCAAGATCCGTAACCAAGAGTAAATTCAATCTGGTTGCACGGCAACATTCCCTTTGGACCTACCACCAAATTCAGGCTTGGTATGATGAATACGAGAGTCCAGAGCAATGGGGTTTGGAAAGAAGCAAGATTGGGCTTACTCCAGTAAAGACAACAAAAGAACCGGCACCCGAAGGAGTCTTGAAATTCATTTCGTGCATGAAAGGGTGCGGCCGAGCCTGTGAGTGTACGAAAACAGGCGTAAAGTGTTCTGTTATCTGCAAATGCTGCCATGGAGACGCTTGTGAAAATAAAGCAGAGAATTTTGCAGACTAGGGCACTGAAGACAAAGACAACGACGAGGATAAAGACCTGACCATTACGAAAGTATTGGCACACAAGGTCGGCGAAGATGACAACGAAGATGAAAACTTGGAAGAAGGAAATAATTTGCAAAAAGATAGTCATATCAGTGAGTCTGGACCATCTATACGGCATCGAAACGGAAGAAAGACATTAGTAAATAACAAATCGTGGATTAGGCCTACTGGGGGTAATACCACATGAAAAGAAACTCGCACTCTCACTCTTCCTCATGGTGAATCAGTAATAAGTAAAAAGTAAAAAACAGTAGTATGTATTGAATAATCGGTAGTTACTGAAATGTCGAAAAAAATTTATCGATTTTGCGAATTGTAGAAATTTTCAGAACTTGACTCCGCTGCAACTCGTCAACCATTCATCAAATACATTTCATTCACCATGCATATAAAATATTGAATTCTTGGAATAAGTACTGCACTAATCTACTCCGAATATTTTTCAACAAGAAGAATTGCTTGAAAATAGCCCATTACGGTCTCCGATGGAGTATAAATATGGGATATCCATAACATCTGTACATTCAAAAGTATGTAGCCGACAAACGAGTAAGGAGATCTATGCTAACAACGATGACAATATATCGAACTCCTCATACCGTTCCTAATATCAAAAATTCATGAAAATTAACCGATTCTTTTTCGAAATACCGGGTATTTATTAAAAATAACCGCATTTTTTTAAGAAACTGTTGGATGAGTGAAAAGAAACAGTCCAAGTTTTCGCACTTGTATTACTATTCGGATATTACCTATATAGGTCTACGATTTCCAAAATCATTATTGATTTTTGTTGTGATTCAAGGCCTTTCTTTTTTGGCCATATTATTATTTCAGTTTATAAGCTCTTCACGAAATGTGAATTTGGAAAGTATAAAACTTACTTGAAAACAATGGCATATTGGTGGTGGACATCCAGGTCATTAAATTTTCCATAATCCTCCCATACAACTCTATCTTCGTCATCAGTTTCGTAGAATCGGATCTTGATATTTTCTTGAAATGAGACGGAGTTTTAATTATTTTCTTTACAACGAATTAATACAACTTACTTTTGGTCACGCGTTCCACCAAAATGAAGACTTCCTTACTGCCCTTGGCCGGGCTGACGCAATGATCTAACCTCACTATTTTCAAATCTCCGGTCAGCGCGCTTTCTGAGAATACAAAGGAAATCATTGAAGACCCTGCGAACTATACGCTTGCGAATTCGGATAAATAATTATGCTAAGAATTATATGAAGCGATAGTAAATTTTATTAGTTGAATAAATAAAGATTAATATTTGTGTCACGTAGCTTTAGAAAACACACAATCAATAATAACCCTCACCTATAGTGAATATGGATTCAGACAAAACAATGCCCCAATAACGTTCTAAATAAGATGTCATTGCATGTACTTATTTTCAAATACACATCTTGAATCTTGTTGATAATTGTGGTCTAAAAAATGTACGGAATGAAATCATTGTTTTCATCTGATGGATTCAGAAATAACAATAGAAACCTATTCGTGTACCTAGTGATTTGTATGAAAATGTCCTACTGCATTTCATGGAACACGCGTTAGATACTAAGCTGCTCATCCACTTTGTGTAGGATTAATTATAGAAAAATTCCGTCAAATAAAAAATGCGCATTCTCAATTGGCGTTTCATACAAAAAAAAAAGAATTTTCCAATGAAATGGTGTAGGTTATTTTCCGAGAGACAAAAAGAAAATCGTTATACATGTCGGTCTTGCAATAGTTAGTACCTGTCAGGGGAGCATCTAAATTTGATTTATGATATTTTCAAAAACAAAAATGATAAACTGCGAAAAAATTTAAATGATTGCGAATAATATATCAATTGTATACACGACTCATTAACAAATTCAAAAAGCCTGGAGGCTGCGTAATAGAATAAAACAAGGTGCAACACTTTTTTTATTGTTTTCCAATTAATACGTTATTTAAAATTTGTTTCAATTTGTTTTTACGAATCCCCCAGGTTTCCTTTTGCGGATTCCGTACCACTCTTGCCATGTTGCCCACGTAAGCTGTATGTCAAACGTCAAATGCAAGCTAGAAAATCGTAGGTGTGGCCTCATAAAAAAAAATATCAGTATCAGAATAACAACGTTTGTGAAATATTCTATTATACAGGATGTTTACAAACGCTTTTTTCAATGGGACACCCTGGGTATCCTATCATTTTTGTAATCCACTTCTATTGTGCTGATGTTACACTTTCAAACCAATTTTTAACAATACATCGTAAAATGTAAACAATTTCAATATTTCCTACTAACTAAAACTAAATTTCAACTAGTGTAATGTCTACGGGGTGTACCCACTATCAATAGCGATAATGAAATGAAAGTAAGTGAATGAAAGGAAACGAAAGACATTAAACATATTCAACTGACTTCGGAAAAACAATACAATTTTTCTACTAGTGGATAATAGGTAACTTTATACCCTTCATGCGTGCGGATAGAACTGCTATTATGATATATGATTGTGGATCAAAATAAATTTGATGTTCTTATTATTATACTTACTAATATGAATGTCATTATATGTTATTCCGTTCCATTTAAAAACTTTCGAGTTTTTTTTCTTTAAAATGCGAAGTTTTCATACGATAAGAAAAAACACCAAGTTCAAAATTAAGCTACTTGTAGAATTTGTTCGTATCTGTACAATAATTCTATAAGCGTTCGAAACTTTCTTGGGAAAGGGAGTTTTTCTATAATTTTCCTAGAAAATTAAAAAGCATCCCAAGAAGTGACAATCAAATATTATTATTACACTTCAAAAAAGTGTCAATTTTCCACACCGCGTTCATGAAACATCCTGTATAGGGAAATATATTTTTCAAACCCAGCCGATTTGTATGAGCCGTCATTAGTATCAAAAACAGTTGTTCTCATATACAGGCCGTTTCTTTCATCATGTGGTAACATTGCTATATTCTAAACCGTAATAGATACAAAGACGATTAAATGGGAAAAAATTTAACTATTGTGGTGAGCAGTACATTGGTCAGAGAAAATCTACGGGGACTCTCGCCCTTCCCGACTCATACAGGGAAAACTAAAAATGCTGTTGTCACTGATGATGCTAGTTATTTTATATAAAACGTTATAAAAATGTCGAGTGTGATATACCACTGAATTGTGATTTTATCTCTCTATCAATATTTGTGATGAAATAGACAGGTCCGTATTTGAAAAAAATTGTTGATGATCGCGGTGTTGACACGAAACGTTTGATTAAAAATTTATCGTTACGTAGTTCTAGTACATTTTGAATTCAAAAAAACTTTCCTTTTTAATTTTTTTATATTTTCTGAAATAACAATTCTATTCGTGAAAAACCGAAAACAGCATTTTCACTTTTCCCTGTATAAGTTGGGAAGGGCGAGAATCCCAGTAAATTTTCTATGACCAATTTACTGCTCACCACAATAGTTATCTTTTTTCCCATTCAATCGTCTTTGTATCTATTATGGTTTAGAATATAGCAATGTTACCACATGATAAAAGAAACGGCCTGTATTTTATTTTCACTCGAATATATTTGTTGATGACCATATATTTATTACTTGACACCGATATACACGTAATAAGCGTACGATATTTTAAAGGAAGATTCCCCAGTTTTTGTAAGGTGAAAAGTTCATATAAGTATGGGTCCTCGAAGCCCTAATTTTTGAAGTATAGGATGTTGAAAATTTACTTTGATTTTGGTTTTTCGTAAATAATTTTCAAGATAATATCGATTTTTTTACACTAACAGGTCTTTGTGTCTTTTGGGTAGTAACAACTTTGTCGTGCGTATATGTATCACATTTTCTAGAGGAAAAATCGATTCTTCTATAACTTTTACGTAAAAAAAGGTATGCTTGTGTTTGTCAAAAAGTGAAACAATTTCTCAAAACTTCCTGTTTCCCTTAACCGAACGTGAATTCTTGAAAACGTTTTGAAGTAGAAGTTGGGCGATTCGGATAACGCTCCTGATACAAACGTCTAGCTTCATATGCATCTCCGTTATCAAGTCCGTATGTAAAATGTATGTCAGCATACTCTATTGGTAATGTTTGCCATTTTTTAACAAATAATCACAATAATAATAGATGACATGACATGACAACACAAAAAAACATTAGACTAAACTTACTAGCCTATTTGTTACTTTTATTTTCAAAGAGATCTCGAATGAATGAGAAGAAGATGGTAAAATATCTGGAAAACGCGTATTTGTAACAACTTTTGATAAGCATACATTTTTCACTTAAAAATTATAGAGGAATCGATTTATCTTCTCGAAAATGTGATACATATATGCACGACAAAGGTGTGCATCCCCAATAGAGAAAAAGACCTGTAGGTGGCGCCCCCAAAAATACTAATTTTCGTCCAAATATCGCCATTACCTATAAAGTTATCTACGAAAAACCAAAATTAAAATAAATTTTCAACAAACTGTATCTGTATCTTGTAGAAAATAGGTATTTTAGAAAAAATGAAATATATGAGAACTATTTTTGATAATAACGACGCCCCATAGATTTGATAGTGAATACATTTTTCATGCAATTTTCTTCTATGACTGTACATGAAGATGTCGAACGTGCCATTTACCTCTAAAGGACTGAGTCCGCTACTGCAAGACCTGGCATAACCATTCTCAAAGAGTATATTAAATTTGAAAGAATTTTTCTTCAAAAGTATTGGCTTCTTATGAATAAGCAACGGTGTTTGAAAATGCGAAAAGATGAAATGAATCATAATTCAAAAAGTACTCACTCAGATTATTGATGCCATGCGAATAAATGGGATCGCAAATTGGATAAAGGATACCATTTTGTTTAATGAAGGCATCGAACCTTAGACAAACAATGTTCAGATTAATAGATTTGCTCTCTGATTCCGCCAATCCCTTAATCTGAAATTTCAGGACAAAAAAACAGTTAAACATATCTAGATATCTCTCGAGTTGACCATCGCGTCTTTTTTCGGCGAGATATCCACACATATTTACAGAACCCTTCAGGGGCAAGGGAGAAAAGTGCATACCTTCATTACAATTCGGGCAATCCTCATAAACCGTCATTGTTACCCGGTGCGAGAAACTGGAAAATGCAAGATGTTTTCAATTTATTTGAAACAACAAACATGCTATCTTGGCTATTTGACTTCAAAAAACCAAGTGAGTTATAACATTTTTGTAATTTATATTCTTCATTGATTTCAATACGTAGGTAGAATTAGTTTTGTGGCGAGTTGCATAATGGTGTTCTATTTTTTTGAGTTCATGTTGATTCATGTTTTATCACTGTTTTGAAAAAGTAAAGCTGTTTCATGTCTGGAATCGATGTTTCCTTATACCGGGTGTAACAGGATCGTGGTACACCCCACATATCTCCGTTTAGATAATTGTTTGAAATTTGGGTTATCCCAAATACATAATATGCGGCACTTTTTGACCTACAAATGTTTTTTTTCACTTCCGTTTCGCCGGAAGTAATACCAACTTTCGATTTTTAAATGGAACACCCTGTATATTATTACATTTCTGAAATCTGCATAAATTTCTGAATCCAATGATACCACATAAGTGACATTTCAAACGTCAAAATTTTTGATAATTGAATTTTTAGTTTTCCCTTTCAGTATGCCATGACGGTTCCGATTTATTCCAATTGATCCGTCTATGCTAGAAAAATCGAAATCTCTTCAAAAATACTAAATTGCGTTTTTTGTGAGCAAATAAAGTTCATCGTAATCGATTTTGGGGTAAAACTCAATATTTTCAAATAGAACTGTATTGGTACCGTGGTACCATTTATTAGTACTATTAATGAGGAATTTATTCATATCTGGTAATAAAATGTGCGTTAAATACAATCAAAATTACAGCTAAAAGAAAATATGAAAATACAATAATTTTTTTCTAATTTAATGCTAAGAAGTAACTAAGCTTTGGAATATAAAAAATTAACACCAAACATTACAACAATTGTTCAAAATGCTGAACTCGCATAGTTGTTTCTTGAAGAACGTTCGCTAATTACTGGACCGTTAAACTATTAATTGCGCGTCTTACTCGTAACTCCAGCTCTTCGCGGGTTGTAACGGCGGTTGCATACATATTTTTTAAATGGCCACAAACAAAAAATCAAGAGGTGTCAAATCAGGTGACTTTGGAGGCCATTGCTCAGGACCATTCGTCGAAATTACGTTTTCTTTGAATGCCTGTTGAAGGTAATCAATTACTATTTTTGAATTATGGGGAGGAGCTTCATCATTTATTTTGTCGGTTAAATAATCCCATGTTTTTAAACCTAGACTCGTCGGAAAATTAAATTCTTCACAAAAAAGCTTGGCTGCAATTGCAATATTCCATCCTATACGTTCATAATCATTTTCGTACAGGTGCTGGTGCAATTGATATTTGAAAGATTTATAATTATGTTTGTGAAAGATTCGGTTTACCGTTTGGTGACTAATTTCCAATTCAAACCCAATTTTCTTTAAAGAAACAGTCTTATCAACTTCTATTCGAGCTAAAACATTAATTTCCGTTCTTTCGTCAATGATAACATTTTCTTCGGAATCGTGCTTAGGCTTCATCGGAATTGATTTTCAAGACGATTAGAATAATTTCTCGTTGGATATTTTCTATCAGGATATCGGTCGACATAAAGGTTCCTAGCCGTAACGGAATTTTTCATCCCTTGTACAAATGTGCGACCTTTTGAACAAAATTAACAACAAATGTAAAGGTAAAGACTTTTCCAATACACAGTAAAAAAACAATAAACCAACAAATATTTATTTTGGTTGGTTCCGGGTTTTGCCGTGGTCTTCTTTGGTTTAAATCTCCAAACGTTTCGACTGCAACTGCGGCAGTCTTCTTCAGTTGCAGTCGAAACGTTTGGAGATTTAAACCAAAGAAGACCACGGCAAAACCCGGAAACCAACCAAAATATTGACGCCAGCCGTGAAAGCTTACATTCCAACAAATATTTATTTGGCAATCTGAAGGAATAATTTCATTGTTCTCTAAGCCTCTAAGCCTAAATCATTAACACTTAATTAGAACGAAATAATTGGTTTTATTACCAGATATGAATAAATTCCTTATTAATAGTACCAATACAATTCCACTACAAAAATTGAGTTTTACCGCAAAATCGATTACGATAAACTTTATTCGTTCATAAAACCGGCAATTTAGTATTTTTGACGGGACTTTTCTAGCATAAGACGGATCAATTGGAATAAATCGGAACCATCATGGCAGACTTAAATGGAAAACTAAAAAAATTATCAAAAATTTTGACGTTTGAAATGTCACTTATGTGGTATCATTGGATTCAAAAAATTATGAAGATTTCAGAAGTGTAGTAATATACAGGGTGTTCACTTCCGGCAAAACTGGAGGTGAAATAAAATCATTTGTAGGTCAAAAATTGCCACTTATTATGTATATGGGATATCCCAAGTTTCAATCAACTACCGTTAAAACTAACGGAGATACGGTGAGTGTACCATAATCCTGTTACGCCCGGTATGGTGCATCTGTGGGGTAAGTTCGTTTTGTATTTGTAATTAATTTTAGAGATAATTTTTGTATTTGTTCTAGGTTTATAATATAACAAGTGTTTGCTGCTCCCCTGGGAAGTATCCCATATGAGAAGTGAGTTTAAAATAAAGTATTATAAAGCATGCGCATCTGAGCTATATGTATAAATGTAAGGTTTGGTATATTTAAGTCTATATGCAACTCCAAGTAATTTTTTTAACAAATAGTTGATATGTGCATCCCATTTAGAGTGAGCGTCAATATAGGTATATGCCAAGATATTTTATTTTATTTACTGGTGATATGGTGATATTTACGTTGTCATCATCTATCAATAGCGATTTGTATAGTGGTAGATTCACAGCATAAGAGGTGAATGTTATGTAGATAGTTTTGCTTACATTGATACTGAGTAGTTTACTTTCAAACCATTGGATTGTGACTTTGAAATTTATTTCCACTTTTTCCTTTAGAGAATTCCACGTTTCTGATTGGTAAATTATTACTGTATTGTCTGCGAAGCTAATAATGTCCTTTTTCACATCTAGCGCGAAGATATCTTTCAAGTAGATGTTGAAGAGGATTGGACCCAATTCTGTTGTTTGGAGGATGCAGAAGTCAGGAACTTTTGAATAAAAAGATATCGCATTTAGAGGACCGGGATTCCGTAATAGTAGTGAACGTACCGGAAAGTAAAAATGGTGTATTGAAGAAATTCACAGTTGTGGATGAAAAAGAGTTCTCCGCTATGCCTTTATTGAGACGTTATATGTCTTTGCATCCTGAAGGTATTGAGCGATTTTTTTTGAGTATCCAACAAAATAAATGTACATCTCAGCCAATTGGTAAAAAACTTGTTTGGGAAAATCCCCAGCACAAACGCAATGAATTTAGGATTGCCAAACCCATCTTTCTCTACGAGACATTGCCTTCGTCGTACTTCTGCTACTGCTCTAGCTAATGCAGGACCAACTATGACTAACTTAAAAAGACACGGAAGTTTGGAAAGTTCACGGTGGCGGAAGGGTATTTGAAGGATAGCATCGAATTAAGAAATAAAACGGCGCGTATGTTGGCTACTTTGCCATAAAAAGAGGCAGGTACCTCGACAGTAGTGAACAGAATCTCCAGCCATACAAAATAAGAAATTGTTTCATTTCAAAATTATACATTTATTATTTGTAATGACGTGAATAAATAAACTATGGTTCAGTTTTCATTTCATAAATATATACATATATATATATATATATATTAGCATTTCTTATTTTTACTTGTGAAAGGTAGAGGGAATTATAGAATCTATAATGTCCCAAGGCAGTTGACCCTCCTTATTGATAGCGTAACTATGACGATATAAGCTTATAATATCCCCGTCAGAAATAAAATATTTTTGGTGGTGTGAATTGAAAAGATGACAATTATTTTATTATAAGTATAACAAAAATTATGTTTCAGTAACTATTTAATTACTACTGCTTAATCCTCCATCCGTAATGCATAAAGCATTGAAATCAACCAACCTCTATACAATGATACGGAATTTTCTTACTACTATCCATTTAATGGACACATGGATCTAGCCCTAGGCCTCCTAGATTAGCGAATCTTGGCACTCAGATACGTCATGGCATAGCCAAAGCGGAATGATGAGCAAACCACAACAATATTTATTTTCGTTCATCTATTTCAACAAGGCGTGTTGTGTTTATGGGATAGGCGTGTCGACAGTAAGTCAGGACAAACATTCACTGATAACAGAATGAGTGGAATGAAAACGTGCCACTCCAGACATAACTGGTATATTAATCAACTTATTTGAACATTAGGCGGATGCCTGCACACTACAATAACGAAAATGCAGTTTAGGCTAAACGTTTACGAATATTCAAGGTAGAAGCATAGTTTTCTGCCCTTTACAAAAAAAGAACACACTCTAACAGCATACATGAGCAACACAACATACACCACACAGTGTGAAACGAAAGTAGTAGAAGTGTGTTAGTGCGCCTTCAAAGAATGTGCAGCGAGTTTAAGGACATACGCGGAATACCGTTTAAATTGCACTTATACAATTTTATCATACGCTATATTTGATAAATCCTGTATCATGATTTGGAGAACAATGCTAGAAATGATTATTAGATAAGGATAATACCCATTTTATTATATCACATTTAATCAAGTAGGTGATGAACATCTGATGTCACGTACTGTTGACACGGAGATAGCATTTGTTGCTTACAAGTTCATTTGAGATTACATATGATTAATAATTTCATCATAGTGGCTAATCTCATCCAAAATTTTACAGATAGCCGAGAAGTCTTGAAAAATTGATGGCAGAAAAGCTCAGGATTTCATACTATAGGGAATATGGAAAGTTAATGCTTTCGATCGAGTAGAAACCAATATTACCCAGCAACATTTATTTGAAACACGACGTTTTATTCTTGATATTTCGCACGCTTTATGTATTATGATGCAGGTAAAAAAAAATTCTGTATGGCAATTCTTTCTTGATTTGAGCTGGAAAAAACATTGTTTCATGTTACAAAATGTTCAGTTCACAGACACTAAACATAAGTCATTTGTATAAGTTATTGAAGACATATTTTAT
This sequence comes from Chrysolina americana, assembly GCA_958502065.1. Lineage (NCBI taxonomy): Eukaryota > Metazoa > Arthropoda > Insecta > Coleoptera > Chrysomelidae > Chrysolina > Chrysolina americana. The sequence goes on from OY293418.1 coordinate 16,537,537, forward strand.
TCACAAAAAATATTTGTGGGTGAATATATTTTTTATGGGCCGGGACTGAAATCAGTCTAAACGAAATTTCACACTAACAACTTCTGATTACCTACCAAGGAGTGTTTTTTGCTGTGCTGGGAATGAATTTGATAAGAAATTGGACATATGATAAGGATTTCTTGCGAAATTATATGATTTTTCTTTTAGTGTTTTAGTGGGAGATAAAAATTACCGAATAACGAAATTTATTTAAAATTCAAATATTGACCAAAAATACATTGTGTTCCATCAAAAATGGGGAAGATCAGATAATAGACAATATGGATATCATTTTAGCAATGGTAAAAAATATTGCAGCTTCTAGCTTATGGTCATATACGCAATATATGCTAAAATCAACGGTACCTATCGTGGAGAACAGAAAGAAGAAATATCAGAACACCATCTCAGGGACTGACGGTGTTTACGAACGCATGCGAATACATTTTCAAACGTTTTAAGTGACATAGTACTTTAGGGAACTTTCTCACCAACACGAAGAGCGGAAAAAGGTTGCCCCTAAAGGGGAGATTTATCGCCTCTACTGAGGTCACCGCTTGTCGACGATCTGCTAATAAAGCTACAAGAATCTGGATTCACGACTCAAGATTACACCGATGACCTAGTCATCACCATTAGGAGCAGACATGGTGGAGTAACCTCCGACCGCATTCAGATAGCCCTAAACACAATCAGAAGCTGGTGCGCAAAGGAGAAACTCGATGTCAGTCCCAATTAACCAGTACTTCACCAGTAGGTGAAAGTTTGAACTTGAAACCCCAAACCGGAATGGAACCCAGCTATCATATTCCAAACAAGTAAAATACCTGAACGTTATAATCGACCAAAAACCAACCAAATTAACATTCTCTCCATGCAGGGCTATAGGGGCAAGCTGGACATGCCGCAGAGTCTTCGATAATACATGGGGTCTGGCCAAAAATGCAACAAATTTCAGCACAGGTTAAGCTGCAGAAAGTGCAGCGACTTGCTTGTCTGGGAACCATAGGAGCTATATTTACGTGCCCTAATAGTGCCTTCTGACTGTACAAGACAAAAAACTCTAAAGCAGGAAATCTGATCGTACATCCAAAGATTTCTCCCTAGAAGCCATGTCTAAATCGACAGATATCATGCCGATCAGGTACGACTTCGAAGTGCAGTTCAAAGTGGTCATAAACAACCACCAGATTCACACAGAGAACGGTCCTCAGTTGATGAATGCCTCAGTGTGGTACACAGATGGATCCAAGATGGATGAAGGGGTTGGAGTAGGCGTTACAGAGTCAAATTTCAGGCTCTCAATACCCCTTGGTAGGACCCCAACCATCTTCCAAGCAGAAGTACATGCTATAGAGATTTGTGCCCAGAAATTCCTTGAAAGCGGCACCCAAGCTCTGAAGTCACACACTTGTGACTCTAAGCTGATCTGGGACTGTAAACAAATCCTGAGACAACTGGAAGCAAACAATTAGATAACCCTGATTTGGGTGCCAGGTCACAGGGACATCAAAGGTAATACAGACTGCCTTGCCAAAAAAAGGGCAAACAATCCACTTCCCGGCCCAGAACCCTTCTGTGGACTCTCCAAAGCTAACTTAAAAAGAAAGTTTAGACGCTAGGAATTCGATGAAATGAAATTTCGATGGAATAAAGGGCCAGGCAGAGACAAGCAAAAAACTAGTGAGCCTATCGCCAAGGAAAGCTATACAGCTTCACAAGTTGGACAAAAAAGACTTGATATTAGTAACGGGACTACTCAAGACTACTAAATGTCCTCTGGGGTATCACCTCAAAACGATGGGCAAGTCAGAGAGTCGTAGTTGTCGCTACCGCGAGCACTTCGTGGAAACTGCAGAACATCTGCTTTGCGAATGCCCAGCGCTCTTCTGCAAGAAGCTCAAATTCCTGGGAGGGGCATTCTCAATGCCCTTCGACATCAGGAACTTAGCTCCCAGGAAACTGATAAAACGAAGTCTCAGAATCCCAGGTCTTGAATAGATGAAGGATCACGCACAAAAGACCTTGCAGGTCGAGCTGCTTGTGAGGATACATAGCCTGCAAGACCCCCCTATAATCTACTACATCGTCTACAAACTTCAAACAATTGGCTCTTCAGTATCAGTGCCAGAACAAAAACGCTGCTCTACAGCTGAGGCAGCCAAAATCTCCTAGCCCTTTGCCCGTATGGCAGAGACTTCGACACCTCTACCGTAGCCCGGTACTATTTTTGCTATCCTACGAAATACGCCTCTCTAGAGGCCTACCATGCGGAGAGGCATCAAGTTTCATTCATGGGGCCACCCCCTATCCACAGATAGCCATGTCAGTCAGATTCCTCTGCTGTTGTTTTCACACAGTACCGCATGATCTGGCCCATGTGTGACGGGTAACAATTCATAGGCTTTAAACCAGCATGCTCCCATCGCCCGTCGCCCAAAAGTGAAATAACGCGGAATTCCAGAGAATGATGAAGATGATAAACTTGCCAAATATGAATGAGCTACTCCCATTCTGGGCCTTGAATTTATGAACGATATTTTATTTCATCTGAAATCCTCAATGCCACTTCATTTCTATGCGACTCGCGATAATTTAAAGAGAGGTGATTTTCATTAAGGTTGCGGTTGTTTGCTTTTCGTTGGAAATAGCAAGAAAAAGATAAAATGACATTCAGTTCATCAATTCACCAGTGAATTCGTATAAGGTCAATTCCTGGGACATTCAGTGCTTGAATTGGAATGGATTCTAAAGTCTTCCAATAGACATTTACCACTTCCTGACCGCGATTTTACAAAATATACGCCAGCACAAACCCCGCCCACAGTCGTACGTCTTCATAAAATCGGAAAATATACATAACATAACAGCTGTAATCGAAAAATGTCAACTTGTCAATGGTTCATTTCTAATTCTCTAATATTTCTCAATTACAGCCGTTATGGAATTTAAAAATAATTGAAATTTTACTGGTATTAGTTCAGTATTTTCAACACACTCAGTAGTTCAGATATGAAACATGACTCTTGGTGAAATAAAAAACTCAAGATGGTCAAATCTGTACGATACTTTCTATTTAATTTTTTTTCTCATATTTGGAAAGTCTACAAAAAGTTTGCCGTAGCAACTGTCAAAAGTTCAAGAAAATCTCCACAAATCAAAAAGATATTAGGCAAAATGAAAAATAAAAATTTTTCGATTTTTCCTTGTATAACTCCAGAACTGAAGAAGCTAGATCAGATATATTTGTTTCCCGTTATTGACCTCTGAAAAACGTATAACTTTGCCCTTATTCAACAACCTCGCTATCTTTTATCGTTACCGAGATTCCAATGCATCACTCTGTATATTCGACTTCGATACCTACGACATTGTGTTAATTTCAAGTACCTAATGTGGAAGAAAAAAGAAATACCAATTCAATTACTATTTTGATAAAACCTTCATTTTCTGTTATTTGAATATGCATTCATAACACAGTGCCATTCAAATTCGAATCTAGTTATGTTAATGATGATTGCAGTTGGCTATGAAAGTGACACGGGATATTTGCTTAAACAGACAGCAAAGTGGCACTTAGACTTGTCGTTCTAACGCAGTTATGATTTTTTATCACAATACTCAAATTTTCTAGTTTAATTAAAAGATTATGCGTAAAAAAAGTAAGAATCATAAGATGTTGCGGGTGAATATTCACTCAATACATCAAGAAGTAATACAAATAAACTCGCCATCAACGGATTATTCCCTCAAAACACTATTAATACGATTACCGTAAAAAATGCTTCCTTAGATCACCTCAGATCTTCCATCCCATTTCAAATTTTCCTCTATAAAATATAGCTTACTACGCGAAAGAAGTTTCAGATTATGCCCGTTAATTAACTCGTATCTTAAAAATTAAAAATAGACCTTTGGGTCTCAGCATACCACTTCAATCATACTTTTTTTCGCTATTCCTTCAAAGAAACTTAAATGTAAAAGAAGATCTATCCCAAATCCGCATTTCACCAGATGATTTTGTCACACGTGTTCAAACTGAACGAAGATCTCATAGCGATATGTTTGTAAAAAATTATCTCAATATAAAGCGATAACAAGGGTATTTATGGTGTTTATGTAAGAGGATATTAAGTTGTTTTTTTAAATCTGTACATAAGTGACTATGATTCTCTAATTTGTTGGGAGTGTTTTAATAATTTGAACGTTTCATCAATAAAATATTTTCATTTATGATTTCATCAAGCTAAGCATTTTCCGCGTAGCGGTCGATTTCAAAAACAAACAAATAACTTTACTGAAAAAATCACTTCCGTTAAAAATAACGTCACCGTTATTCGCCATTTCCGTTATTTTGCTATTGCTTGGTAATAATTGTATCTCTTGAATAAAAATACAAAAAATTCTACAAAAACAACTTTGTGAATGTTTCCACCATCAGCACGTCACACCGAACAGTCGAATTTATTCCTAACCCCGGGCTGCAAAGATATGTAGGCATATATTTATGAAGCATATTAGTGAAGATATCAAACTCGCCAAATCTTAATTCAATGCTAATATTATATGTAGGGGGAAGCACTAATGAGGTACAAATTTCACGATCGTAAGATCTGTTTTTTGCGAAAACCTTCGATTTCATGAAAGAGATATTTTTTGTATGGGCGGTGATCCCATAAGAATTCGGGAACTTCTCATTTTTTTAAATTCATCATTTTATTCCATTTTTTTTTTCTTAAAAATTATCACAACCAAAAACCACTGAAGTTTCCGAGTTAATACAGAAACATTCAATCATTTGCTAAAGAAAAAAAAACTTAAAAAAAACTGTATGCCTAAAACCGATTCTCGTTTTACCAAGGTAGTGTTTGCTCTTAAGGAAATCAAAACAGAAATCCACCGGTACTCCTACGTAACTTGCATGGTCCCAAAGAAGGTGGAGTGTTGGTCTCATTTCTTTATCAATCAAGAGTAATTTTTAACTCGTGTAAATAAATTTATTAAATTGCAAAGCGCTTTCGGCATCATCAGTATCGCCTTGCAAGTAATAATAATTGAAACTTTGAAGTTAGGTAAATTGATAAAAAGATAAAAGTTGGATTACTTACTCGTCAAGTATATACCTGAAGCTCCATAAAATCGATTGTGTAAACAATTCTGAACAGACACTACATTGAGTGCACCCTTTGGACTTAAAATATTGTTACATTTTATTTCAAATTGTTTCATGTCCATCATGCACTTGTGGACGAAAGTGAAAATTGACACTATTGACAGTTTGTTGACTGACATTGACAAAAGGTAATGTCAAATGATAATTGAGATGTGAAATTTAGAATATTAAATTTGACAGATGACACTTTCAGTGACCACAAAACGTTAAAATTTCATAGTGAGCAAAGAACTAACCATAAGTTTTGGCAAATGAAATAGAGGTCTGAAGGTTGCACCCCCCCTCCCTCCGAGAAAAACCAATACCGAACCAAATTAGACAATTTTGGGTTTAATGGGAATCCAACTTCCAAGTCCAGACCAAGAAGGAAAAGTTTGGGTCTAATGGGAACCCAACCCCTGTCTCAATCAGAAAATTGACATGGATTCTTCTCTAGAAGAAAACAAGAGTACGACCCGTAACATCTAAATTGTAAATAGATTAAACTGAATATTTGAATTAATTAATTATGGATAATGAAACATAAAAGACAAGAGGAATCGAGAACTTAGATCTGAGAATGGTTGAATTGTTACTTTATTCACATTTTTGTAATTGAGGCAGATAAATAGAAGTCCCAAAGCTGCAATCCTCACCCTTCTCTCGAATGAACCCGAACAACATCGGATAGAAAATAAAGTTTGGGTTTAATAGGAATCCTATCTCAAGTCTCAGTCAGTGAACTGAAAAAGACGGAAAGGTTTGGGTCTCATGAAAACCCAACTACCGTCTCACTCAGAGCAAAGTGTTATAGATTCATTTCGAGAAGAGAACACGAGACAAGAGTACAACCCGAAACATACCGGGTGTAACAGGATCATGGTACACCCCCCGTATCTCCGTTAGTTCTAAAGTTAATTGATTGAAATTTGGGAAATCCCATATACATAATAAGCGGCACTGTTTGACCCACAAATGATTTTTTTTTACTTCCGGTTTCGAGGGAACTGAAAACAACTTTCTATTTTTAACGAAACACCCTGTATATTATTACATTTCTGAAAACTGCATAATTTTATGAATCCAATAATACCACATAAGTGACATTTCAAACGTCAAAATTTTTGATAATCTAATTTATAGTTTTCCATTAAAGTGTGCCATGATGGTTCCGATTTTTTCCAATTGACCCGTCTGATGCTAGAAAACTCGAAATCCCGTCAAAAATATTAAATTGCGTTTTTTTATGAGCAAATAAAGTTCATCGTAATCGATTTTGGAGTAAAACTCATTTCATTCAAATGGAACCATATTGGTACCGTGGTATCAGTACTATTAATGAGGAATTTATTCATATCTGGTAGTAAAATGTGCGATAAATACAATTAAAATTACAGCAAGAAGAAAATAAGAAAATACAATTATTTTGTTATAATTCAATGCTAAGAAGTTACTACGGTGGCTCTGTAATACAAAAAATTAACACAAAACATCACAACAATTGTTCGAAATGCTGTCCACTAACGTCAATGTACTTCTGAACTCGCAGCTGTTTCTTGAAGAACGTTCGGTAAAGGCTGGGCCGTTATACTATCAATTGCGAGTCTTACTCGCAACTCTAGGTTTTCGCATGTTGTAACGGCGGTTGCATAGACACTGTTTTTTTAATGGTCCAAACACAGAAATCAAGAGGTGTCAAATCAGGTGACCTTGGAGGCCATCGCACAGGACCATTCGTCAAAATTACGTTTTCTTCGAATGCCTGTTGCAGATAACCAATTACTATTCTTGAATTATGGGAAGGAGCTTCATCTTGATGGAAATACATTCCCTGTCTTAAATGGACAGGTAATTCAGTTAACCAGTCCTCAATTTCATTTTGCAGAAATCCCAAGTATCTAGCTCCAGTCAAGAGTCCTTCAAATATTATTGGACCAATGATTCTACGACTGAGTATTCCAAGCCAAACATTGAAACCAAACCGCGCTTGAAAGTTACCCTCCCGCAATAAATTTTGATTTTATTGTGACCACTATTTTATTTTGTCGGAATAATCCCATATTTGTAAACCTAGACTCGTCCGAAAATAAAATTATTCCCAAAAACGCATTGTTTGGCTGCACATTATTCTGCAAGATCCAATTGCAATATTATATCCTACGTTCATAATCATTTTCGTACAGGTGCTTGATATTTGAAAAGATTTATAATTGTGTTTGTGCAAGATTCGCCTTACCGTTTGGTGGCTAATTTCCAATTCAAACGCAAATCAACTTCTATTCGAGCTAAAACATAAATTTCCATTCTTTCGTCCGGCGAAACCGAAAGTGAGAAAAAAATCATTTGTAGGTCAAAAAGTGCCGCTTTTAGGTATAAGGGATATCCCAAATTTGAATCGTTCAATTACGTTTAAAACTAACGGAGATACGAGGGGTATACCATGATCCTGTTACACCCGGTATTGTTGTTTTTGTTGTTTATATGAAATTATAGATTAAATTGGATAATTGAGTGAATTACTTGACTTACTGTTACTTACTTGCGCGTATATCACTGATGGCATAATAGCCGAAAGCGCTTTTCAATTTAATAAATGTATTTACACGAAATACAAATTACTCTTGATTGACTAGTAAGGTGTACACAGCTCTAACAATGTTGACTTCATTTCTTTGTATCTGTAAGGAATTCAATGAAACACTTATGTATCTGATGATTCCACATTTTTTCAATTGAAATTCAACATGAATGAATGTTTGTTTCACAAACACAGTGATCTATCCAAAACCGGGGCACCACTATACATTTTTCAATAGCTCTATTATATCGCAACAACTGCGAAATAAAATTCAAGATGTCGATGTCTTCTTCGAAGCCAAAAAACAAAAAACTGTTCTCAATTTTTTTCAATTTGATTGCGCTACTGGATATGTGGTGATACTCAAAATAACACGAAAAATTAATGTATAAATGTATTATTATGCAGTTTGTTGGGGTTAAATCGTCTCAAAAAAAAGAGTAATCTCAACAGGGCAACGTTTCGGCAATATATTTCGCCATCCTTAGGGTTCATCCTTAGGACATATACTTAGGTTTTTATCAAATTTGGAACATAAAACATTTCAATAGAAAACAACGTCGTTAATCCTTAGCTCGAACAAGTTTCGACTTCTGAGGGTTCTCGTTCGAAGGGGGGTGACAGCTGGTTAACAAAAAAAACAATTTTAAAAAAACAATCCATTTAAAATAATTTGTCTAATAATACATCTTTGAAATTAGATGTATCTATGTCTAGTCCCAAATTTTATTTTTATGGTGTATTATGATTTCTGACCAAGGAAAACAAAAACCGTTCACGTAAGACTTCTTGTTAATGAAAATTAAAAAAAATTAAATCAAAATTATTTGAAATTATTTCAATCCAGACAGGTTTCTGAATTTGGCTGGTAATGTTGCTATAACGTGACATTCAAAAAGTACGCAACGAATGAAAATAATAATAATAAAAAAAGTATTAGTCATCAACTTGGATTCGTCTTGAAACCTACTTGGCCCCTATCAGATAAACTGAGTGATTTTCAGTTTCATGAAAAATGGCTTGTAACATAACAAAAATCACTCTCACAAATAATAACGTGGTTCCGCCAGTTATATTGAAAACTGTTTCAAAGGAAATATGTTTGGTCGAACCATCCTGTGCATTGAAAGGATCGGAGTACACGTTGATATTTACTATGATTTTGTTTATTACAGTTCATTTGATTCACTTTGTTGTTTAATTCATTTTTAGATTTCATATCATGTGGTGTTTTGATGAATTCATTTTGAAAATCACTCAGGATAGGGGCTAAGTAGGTTTCAAGGCAAGCCTAGGTGTTGAATTTTTTTTTTGAGAAATCACAAATAAAGATTTTTTCCATTTGATGTGTATTTTTTGAATGTCACTGTATTTATGACGCTATACGTTTTAAAATATAAAAGTATGGACGACATAAATATACCTAATTATGCCTGCCCTACCCTGAAGATTGCGAAGAATATTGGAGAAACGTTGACCTTATGAAAAATACTGTTGTTTTTAAGAACACCTAACTCTATTAATTTGATTGTTTTCGTTTTTTGTTTTACTGACCTCATCTGCAGCGATATAAATTTCGAAGTATGCTACCTATTAAAAATTAGTTTTTTCCATATTAAATTATGAATCTATAACTGAGGCATATTCAGAGGAAACAAAGAATTACTAGGTATATTATGTATAACTGTTAGGCAGAAATTTTTACAAATCAAACTGATAGCGATATAATGGAGCATTGTAAATTATAAAATATACAATAACGTAATTTAAATTTCAATCATGCTATTTTTCTGTTAGGAATCAATTTTTATGATATTTTGGTAACAATATTTCGAATCCAGTGCCCTATTTTTGGCGACTAAAATTCGAAATAAACCTTGAAATTTTTAATTTAATTTCAGTTTTGGCACTGATTTGAAATACCGATGCTCTATTTTTCAGAAGAAATCTCTTTCCAACCATACAAAACACAAAAAATTTAAGAGATGCCCCGCTTAAATGCGACACTCTGTATATGCCTAATATTTGAAATTACCTATTCTTGTAAAGATGTTTTCAAAATCAAAGATGAAAAATTTGAACAAAAAATGAAGATACCGTTAGAGATGCAAACTACTAGACCCTGTTAAGTACCTACTGCAAATAAAAAATTATGAAGCAACAGTTTAATTCTATATGTTCAGAACACTGCATTCTCTGCCTCGTTCCACAAAATGTGTAACTTTTTGACTATGTACCGAGTTATTTCATTTTCTTCGCCGACTTCAAAATTCTAGGCTTGATTCAGTAAATATCCATGTCAATATTATCCACATTATCCGTCGTCAATTTCAACACCGATTCCATTTCTCATTACTCGAATGAACTTTGTAAAATTTCCTGATCTATATCCTATATTATTTTTGATTTTCTCTAATAATAATTACAGAAAATGTATTTATTATTTTGAAGAGCCTACGGAATATTGTAACAGTATAATCATTCCGAGATATTTTTATCAACAGTTTCACTATTCTATGATTTAATTTTAAATTAATATAAATCTTTGCGTTAGTATATAGCCGCATTCTCTATTCAAAAACAGTTTAATAACTTGTTATGAATTCCTGCAAAATAACGTATTAAAACGGATACGTTTCAAAACAATGATTTATGAGTTGCAATGTTTTCGTTCTGTATACCACATAATGTGTGAATGAGAGGCAATGGATACTCAAAAACAATTGCTAAAAAAGATTTCAACCATGTAACATGGAACTTTTCTAAACATCCGTAGCGTTAGGTGTCGGTGCAGTGGTATATAATTATACATATAAGTGAAATTGAGCTGGACATTTCACAATTCCGGATGATAATAAAATATTGTTACGTTTTGCTAAATAATAGGCCGAGCACACTACTAAACTGTTTATTTTCTAACTTCACTATAAACAAACATACAACACTTCACTGACTAATAAAACACTTAGATCTATCTACTAAAAATCGCTACTACCCCACCTTTTGCATTCAAACACCCCTTTTCGGTACCCACGTACTGGACTATGTCTCTTGGAACAGTATATCTTATGATTTCATCGATTGTTGCCTCTCCCAAACCAAAAACTATTCGACGGTTCATTTGTCAGACAGCAAAGTAGGTATATTAAGATGGTAACATCGAAAGAAAATGAAATGATTATTTTTGTGTTTAATCAACGTTGTGATAAAATTCAACTACTGGTATTGTGCGTTTTCTTTATGGTCACGTGATATTCGCATTATATTGTCACTAAAGGGTTGTCCAATCCACTCAACACCTGTGTATGAAACAAATCAAGTCCGATGACAATGACGCATGACACGTTATGTTCAACTCAATAACCTTCGTTTGAGAGCAAATAAATGTTGCATAAAAAACAAATTTCACTGGCACACTGGCTTGTGAAGTATGAAACGAAAGAGAACGCTTGTTTACCATAACTCACGGCTCCGTAGATAAACTTTTGTATTATCGATATTTGGAATATGTTGTTTTTTTCGAGTTAGCAAGGAAGTGCCCAAGGAGGGGTCCGGGGGATCCGGGGAGTTCGGACTTCCCCCCCCCCCAAGAATATAACAAAAAGATCAGAGGGGAGCAAAGGAAAGCATGGAGAAAGTTCTGTGAGGACATAGAACAAACCTCAGAAGGCGCAAGACTCCATCGTATACTTTCCAAAAACACCATAAACCCAGTGGGGATTCTCAAAATACTCACTGGAGGTTACACAAATACTGGGAAAAAACAATTGAGCTACTGCTGCGAACAGGGCTGACTGGGAGGTGGCAAATCGGATCGTAACTTACCCGAAAGTAATATGGGCAATAAACTCTTTCAACCCATATAAATCGCCTGGAACCGATGGAATATTTTCTGTTCTACTGCAGCAGGGAATTGAAGATGTAGCACCAGAACTATGCAGACTGTACAGGATGAGCCTAGCATTTGGCTGGCTACCACAAACCTGGATATCTGTGAACGTGGTCTTTATTCCGAAACCTGACCGGAATTCATACGACCAAGCCAAGGACTATAGACCGACAAGATTATCATCCTTTCTGCTGAAACGACTGGAAAAACTGATAGATAGGGACATACGAGAAGCAGCTCTAATAGACCGGTCTTTACATATGAACCAACATGCCTCTAACAGGAAAATCTTGCGAAACGACTTTGCACCAATCGGTGTCAAGATTGGGGAACTCTCTGGCGAAAAAAGAAATAGCACTATGCACTTTTCTAGACATCGAAGGAGCCTTTGACAAGACATCCTTCGAAAGCATGGTCTCAGCGGCCAGGAGGAGACGCGTTGACGGATCCACCTGCAGATGGATACTCTCAATGCTCCAAAATCGGAAGGCTCAAACCAAGATGTTCAAAGACTCCACGCACCTAGAAATTGCCAGGGGAACCCCACAGGGATACTATACCCAAGGTTATGCAGACGACATAGTAGTCGTCGTGCAGGGGAAGCACGCCCAAATAACCTCTGAGCTAATGCAAAATGCACTGAGGACCGTAGAGGAATGGTGCATAAGAGAAGGACTGAGGGCAAACCCCAGCAAAACCACACCCATTCTCCTCACATGCAAAATAATTCCTGGGGGTATGAAACTATCCAAATTCTTTGGCAAAACACTACAAGTAGCTGATCATGTCAAATACTGGAACATGCATTTCGACAAGTAATCAATAAAAGCAAATCATCATTCATGATGTGCAGAAGAGCTTTTGGAAAAAACAAGGGGACTGAAACCAAAAGTCATGAACTGGCTATACACCGCAATCATAAGCACCAGAATCACATACGGCTCGATGCTGTGTGCCCAAAATCAAACAGAGACAGGCAAAACTTAACCTCGGTATACTTCAGAGGTGTATCTCGAGCGCTATGAGCAGCACTGCGACCGCTGTTATGGAAATCATCCTAAACCTTCCACCTTTGGACATCACAGTCATGGAAGAGGCGAGGATGAGTGCATAGAGACTCATACAAACAGGTAATGGAAGATCCCAACCACAAAATGGGCACACTACATGTTACCCCAATACTCATACGAAAAACCATTCAGAACACAGCTCAAGTGGGACGAATGGGACTCGGGAGTAGAATCACTTTCATCTGGAAACACCTGGTACACAGATGGCCCAAAAACAGAGGTAGAAACTGGTGCAAGAATACATGGAGCGAGGCCAAAAAGGAACGTTATACTTCCACTTGGCAATAACACCACAGTATTCCAAACTGAGACACATGCCATAATGGCATGAATACAGATGAATCTATACAGTGGGTATAAAAGAACATCTATATTCTATCTGACAGCTAGAGCGCAATAAAAGCTCTGAATTAAGTCAAAGAAGGTTTGGGAATGCCTTCAGAGCCTCAATGAACTGGCAAAACACAACAAGGTAACACTCGAGTAGGTGCCTGGACATAGGGGAATAGAAGGTAATGAAAAAGAAGACCAACTTGCAAGATGTGCAATTAGGCTTGATTCTGTGTTATGATATCACTGAATTGGAATTTTGCGCTTTTTAGTACTGGAAACGAATATGTTAGTTCAGTATTTTCAGTGGCAAGCTTCTTCCGTGTCAATATAAGGGTAATATATCTAGTTGAATTTCAATTAACGGGTATTTTTTTTAGACTCCGAAAAATTATTTCTACGCACGGCCTTGCAAGTTAGCGTATCTTTCGGAAAACAAAACGCTACGAAAAAATTCAAAAATGCCTCTCGATTTAGAGGAGAGCTAAAACTACTCCAAACAGGAAAAGATGTCCCTTGAATCTTCAGCATATCACTACGATACGTGAATGTGTTGTTACGTGAATTGGTGAATACTACCTACCTAATACTAACTGTGAAATGAAGATTCTTCCACAAAGTTTGCACAATTGTGAAAAGAAATGAAAATTAACTCTCTTTTGAAACACTACAATTCAACAACCACACACACACACTAAGTAACTGAAATGGATCACCTACGTGCGATAACTAGTTAGTCGATTCCAGGAACTGAAATCGCAAACAAGAGATAAAATGCAGTCAGAAACGATAATAAGATCGAATAAATAATAATGGCAACCGAGAGAAAGATGTACGTGATAATGAATTGAATATTGATTATGTTGGCTCAGCAAATTTTTATTCCGAATAAGATATCTCATGATAAACCGTTCAACGATGACCTTCATAAGCAAAAATAGAGAGTGTTTGATTGAATGTAAGTACTCGTAGGTTTTTCGAACATACACGGTGTGTAATAATAATGAATGAATGAAAATTACAGTCGCAATGATAATTGTTTTCAGCTCTCTATGATAGCTGACTGAATCTTAACTGTTCTAGCTTCCTCGAAGGTTGAAGAGATCCGGTAAGATGAATAATAATTATGATTTTCTTATATTTATGTATTGTTAAAAAAAATTGTTTTTTCCGTTAACCAGCTGTCACCCCCCTACGAACGACAGCCCTCAGAAGTCGAAACTTGTGCAAGCTAAGGATTAACGAGGTCTTACCTTTTAACGTGCGATTCCTAGCACGAGACCAGTGACCATGCTGGAAATCGAACCCACGTCCCTCTGATTGATAGACTAGCGCTCTACCATCATGACCACTGCGGCCCGTTAAAAACAATTACTGATATTTCAAAGTAAAACCTTCTGCTACAGTTCAATGAATTTATGGTTTTGCTACCGACTTATAAATAAAAATGACCAAGAGATGTAAATCCTCATAAAGGTGTAAGTCTACCTTTTCAGTTACTTTAAAACTAGCTTGTGGAAGAGGTGTGAATGATGTAACGAGAAAACGTAAAATTTTCAAAAATTGACGTTCAGTTTTCCAAAAGAACACTTCATGAGAATTTTTAGATTTACCTACTTAAACAACGTGCTATGACTTTGGAAGTACTTCTCAGGAAAAATAGGAGGAAGAAATTTTCCCAAATATCAATATCTACTTGTCACTATGGATAAAAATAAATGAATGTGAGATGATCGATCTGATATCTTTTTTATTAACAATAACATTCAAGAAATAGAAACTACCCAAAACACCAATGAACGTCAATATCACAAAGTTGGTATTATTAGGAGCTCAAAAAAATATACTAACTGCTAATGAGTGCAATTATCCACTCAGATCTGAATAGATTTAGTAGATACTATCCCTCTTTTGAGCTCCTGAAGATGCCAACTTTGTTGGCGAAACTCGCGTCGTGTGATATTGACGTCGTTTTGGTTTTTTGGGTAGTTTCTATTTCTTGAATTTTATTCTCACCGAAGGTTCCAAATATTCATTTATTTCATTATCAATAATCAGCTAATCTACTAAAATACAAGAACATTTTAAAGTCATATAATTATCATAAAATAGGACAAAACAGATCATTCGATAACACCTCACATGCCAGCCTCCATAGCCAGATCAGTAGAGGAAAGGATTATCAATGCCTCATTGATCAGATGGATACAAGCAATGCTAAAAAGCAGATCATTGTAGCAACTCTGGAGGGAGAGACAGTCAGAATGACAGCGGACAAAGGTCGCCCCCAAAGGGGAGTTCTATCGCCTCTACTGTGGTCACTGGAATGGTTGTCGATGACCTGCTAGTAAAGCCACAAGAATCTGGGTTCACGACTCAAGGTTACGCCGATGACCCGGCCGTCACAATTAGGGGTAGACATGACAAAGTAATCTTCGACCGCATACAAGTAGCAAGACAATCAGAAGCTGGTGCGCAAAGGAGGACTTCAATGTCAATCCTAGCCAAAAAGTGCTGCTCCCATTCACGTATAAGTAATATTTACGTGCCCCTCTGCAGCTCTACAGGCAATGCTAAACCTTCCGCCATTGCACCTATGTAAAGTAAGTAAGTAATTTATTCACAGATATTCACAATAGTAGTATTTCAATTACATACTCTTTACATTTATGTTTACAGTTACAAGTTGATGTTCTCAACTTTACTCTCCAATTCTTATTCGTAAGCAATGTATACTGAAATTAAAATGAGGGAGAAGCCACCTAAGCCAGGCTTGTGTTGTGGATCTATCTCTCGCAAACAAACTTCAGTTGAAAGTTGAGTAAAGAAAAGAAGTATAGAGAGTTTTGTTCAAACATGCTTAAGATTAACTAAAATATAATAACTTTGATGAGAGGAGAAAAGCAGGCAATATATTTTTGTTTTCAATTTTCCTGATTATCAATTATTTTCAGCAATGATTCCTGATGAGAAATTACGAATTGTTCTATTTCTTTTTTTTGTTTCTTCTTGCCGATTAAATGTTTTATGTCATATTTGGGTCCGTGGTTGGTGATGAATTTCTGGTTATGTGTCAACCTACCGGAGAGGGACATTGATCACTTGACAGGCTGTTCTGCGAGTATTATACGGATGTGAAACATAGTCATGAGGGGCATTCATAACCCATAAAATGGATTTATATATATGTAATGTTCTCGAAGAGAGAACTTCCGATTTTTTATAAATCTCGATCGTGGAGAATTTTTTTTTTTTTTTCAGTAACATTTTCAACAGTGTATTTTGTAATGTTTCCAAATTGTACAAAGACGTTTTAAAAGTACCACCCTATATTACTAGACAATAACGTAATGTAGATTCTGCCAGTGCATTATACACGATCAGCAAGTTTTTTGTATTCAATATATTTCTGAGTAGATAGAATTTGTAAATGAGTTTTCTCAACCTTTTAACTGTGTAGCTTATGTGCTCGTTCCAACGCAAATGTTGGTCGACTATCACACCTAGATATTTTGTCGATTGTGTTTTACGGATTGTTAGACAAGAGCAATAACTAAAATTTTGACAATCGTATTTCTGAAGCTGTAGTTCATCTTTGCAAGGTTTGTCTTTGGCAGTAGATGGGAAGGTGATAAATTTGGTTTTTTCTGTATTCACACTCAGCCGGCTGAGTAAAGATAACTGCCGTATCATCTACGTACGAAACTAATTTACCGTGAAAATTTTCTACAGAGAAAATATTGTTAATGTATAGTAGAAATAAAACCGGCCCCAACACAGTTCCCTGTGGTACGCCCATATGTATTGGTAATGGATCACTGAACGTGTCTTTTATTTTAACAATCTGCATTCTGTCAGTTAAGTAATCTTTTAGCAAATTCAATATATTTTCTCTGATAAGCAGCTCCAACCGTTGAAATAAAATTGTATGGTTCACGGTATCAAATGCCTTTGCTAGGTCTAAAAATACCGTGAGACATTTATTATGCTGCTGAAAAGAGTCGAATATTTTATTTGTTAACTCAAATACTGCATCTTCTGTTGATAGTTTTGTTCTAAACCCGAATTGTGATTTTGAGATTATGATATTATTGTCACAATAATTCATTATTCTGTTTTTAATGCACTTTTCGAATATCTTGGCAAAATTATTAATAATCGTTATGGGCCTGTAATTTGTGGATTGTCTTTTGTTACCTTGTTTAAATATGGGAATTGTAATTGAGTTTATAAATGCTGTCAGTATTCTACCCTTTGTGAGTGTTAGATTTAGAATGTGGCGTAATGGTTCTACAAGGAATTCGTGGTATTTTTTTATGAGGTTAACCGTTATTTTGTCTGGACCCGAAGATGTATTATTCTTCAGAGTATTTATATTGGATATTAGTTCATTTTTTGTGATGGAATGAAGGAATAACGAATTTTTCGCCCCAACGATGGTTTCCGGGGTAGGTCTTGGAGGTATTTCAATTTTATTTGCCATTTTCAAACCAATATTGGAAAAGAAATTATTGAAATGGTTTGCTATATCTTTTTCAGAGTTCAATTTTTCATTATTTTCATTTACTATATCATAATTTGTGGATTTTTTGTTCGAATCTCTATTTGTAATTTCGTTTATGTTCTCCCACATTTTTTTTACATTATTGTGAGATTCGGCAAGTTGTTTTTGGTAATAATCCTGTTTAGAGATACGCAGTAGACTACCTAAATAATTTCTGTAATTTTTATATGCGTTTTTATTTTCTTGTGTATTTTTTTTTGAGAAGTTTTTGTTTTAGGAGATCTCTATACCTGATTGAATTAAGCATAGCTTGTGTCATCCAGGGTTTCAGTTTACTATTTGTTTTTTCAATTGTTTGTTCTTTAGTCTGTGTACAATTTGTAATGTGTTCTGTTAATATATTTGAAAATGAATTGAAGCTAAAATCAGGATCGTCACATTGAAACACTGCAAGCCAATTTTCTTGTTTCAATTTATTATTCAGCTTTCGTTGATTTAGGTAAGTGTAAGATAAATCTGAAGTTGTGCTTTTTTCCACAGCATTCATATTGATATATAACATTACGGTATAGTGGTCAGTGAGATCCGTTTTGAAGATGAAAGAATTGAATTTCAGTTGTCTCATCAGTTTGTCACTCGAAAATCTGATAAATATGTGACCAATTAAACTCGATGAGTATTCTGTTGACCTTGTGGGCTTAATTATACATGAAAAATAACCTAAAGTGGACATGAGGCAGATATATGTGTTTTCTTTCAAGTCAGCTGTATCTAAAATATTGATATTGATGTCCCCCATGAATATCTTCACATCTGCAGATGCAGAAGTTGAGAGAAATGTATCAATATCAGTTAAGTATGTGTCAATGTTCGTGGATGGTGGTCTATATGAAGCGCTTAATGAAAATGTTCTCTTATTTATTTCAAAGGTGATATTTAATAAATTTGTTTCCGTCAGTTGTTGCAGAGAGACACTGTAATCAGTCTTCCTTCTAACAAATACAATCAGGCCATCGTTTTGATTGAAACGAGATTCGTTATAGATTATATCGAACTCCGGAATGCTGAAGTTATTTGTGTCCTCTATAATCCATGTTTCAGACAGAACGATTATTTCAATGTTTTCTTGTTGGAACGTTTCTAAATATAAAAGAAATTCATCAAAGTTTTTACGTAGGCTTCTGTTATTAAAATGTAGTATATTGAAAAAATGCTCACCAGAAAATTTTTATTTGGTATGAGGAATATCAGATTCACGAGTAATTTTAATTTTATTCGACTGAAAGTTGACGAAAATTTGTCCATTGTACGTCCATATTTTATATCCTGGAAGAGCCAATTTAGCAGTTTTCAGGAGATTCCTTCTGATAGTAGTCAAATCCTCACTGCAAAAATATTTTTTCTCTCTCAAATATTTGATATTTTTGAAAACTTCAGCTTTCTTTGGATCAGTCAGTTGTAAAATGATAGGTCTTATCCTGTTACCAGTTTCAATTCGATTGCCAATTCTAAATACCCCAACAATTTCATGTTCTTGGATGACCATTGATGTGGCGTTGAGAAGTTTAATAACTTTGTTTCTTAATGCTTCGTCTCTTTCTTCAGGTACCCCGTATAGGCAGACATTATTGTTTTTATTTTGTTGCTGGAGATTGTCCATTTTTTGTTCCAAAAAGATAATCCTCTCATCTTGTCATTTTATTTCTTCGTGTAGATCATTTAGTTTTTGTTCAATCTTGTCAGTTAAAGTTTTTGTTAGCTGATCAAGGAAATTTTTATCTTGAAATAATTCGTTGATTGTATCTTTAACTATGTTGTTAATATCGATGTTCTTGCTTCTTGTTGCCATTTTAATGGATTGTTATTTTATTAATTGTAAGGAATAGAATAGACTTAAGTTTGTGACTTTTTCACAATAAATTCACTCACTTTTAACCTGTTCTTCGGGAGAAAATTAATATACGTCTATTCAGAACATGCCATGAATATGTGTAATGAAAGAAACAGCAAATCAGACTGTACCAGACAAAAAAACAACCTAAAAGTAGGAAATCTGATCTCAATGTGGGAGTTCTCTCATGGTTGCCAACTTAGTTGTTTTTTTTTTTTTGTAAACTAGGAAACTCTGATTGCATTTTTCATACCTTTATTGGTAAGCAATGGAATCATGAAGATATTCAATAAAAATTTCCCTGGAATAGAAATAAATGAGATATGAAAAATGTAAATTTTCAGTAGATACTTCATTACTTTATTGTTGATACTACCTTAAATTTGACATATTTGCGGCAAATTTAAACATTTTGCACTAATTACTTTTTTTGCCTTTATTTAATACTGTCTTTCTGTAAATTGATATCCCGGTGGTGAATTTTTCTAATATAAAAACAATAAAAAATAATTAATTTATTTCACTAAACACACGCTTCAAAATCAACCAAAGAACAAATTATAGTGAAAATATGTACAGGAATTTGTACAGATACCAATTAAAAATTTCACTGTATTGGAATGTTTATAATTAAAAAAGTATTTACTTTTAGAAAATGGGGTAGCATCTGTATGGCTACTTCTGTGGCGTCAATGACTAATGTTTTTGCCCTTCAACATTTTTGAAACATAAGGGTACATTTTTCATTTTTCGCCTACCTCTGAACATTTCTACTGTTATTCCAATTATCCGATGATAGATAAATTGAATTCATGTACAAAATAGAATATACTTTGCTTTTGCTACAATTTGAAAGAGCTGCTAATTCATCCAATGTAATCCTCTTCAAAGTCTCAGTAAAGTTAGATATAACCTATCGTTATTTGACCGACTAGAGTTCCTCCTATTTCTTGGATGAGTGTCTCTTCTTTGATCATTCAACCGAGGATATGTCAACCTATCCATAACAGACTCGTCTGAGACAAAATGAAATATTTCAAAACACTGGATGGTTAATCCAGTAAAATATTTGAAACGGATGGAATTTTTTTCATATTATTGTATGAAAAAGTGTTTTCATCAACTGGTATGGTCTGGATTGATTTATCTACGAAAATATTTGCATATTTGCAGAAAGATTATCTGGGTTAACATCTTGTTCACCATTTTCCTCTTCGATCCTAGCAACGACGTCTATTAGAGTTGCTGATAAAGAATTTACTAGTGCTGCACTTGCTGGTACAGAAGAATGTGGTTCTAGTGCTGCAGTCGCTGGTACAGGAAAATGTGGTACAGGTGCAGAATCTTCAGTGAATTTTCCCTTGAAATGCTTGCTGCATATGCATACTTCTTTGGTCATATTTTACAAAGAAAGTTTTTTATTGCCACATAGCTTAAACCACTTTAAACATTTCTCAAGATTTTTTCTAGGTTTCGGGAATGGATGAAATTTTAGATCTTTGTTCCTTCCATATTATGAGTATTATTTGCAGCCTCTGTAAAAACATTTCTTCGTCATTGTCACTCTTTACTTGCACTATGCCCTTTAAACTATTTCACTGAAAACAAATGTCTGATTAGTGTTATAACTTTTATCTATGCGGCTGATCCAAAAACAGATATCAAAAATTCACCACCGGGATATTAATTTATAGAAAGACAGTGTAACTAAAGGTATAACTGAAGGTAAATGAAGTAATTGGTGGCATTAGTGCCAAAATGTTTAAATTTGCCGCAAATATGTCAAATTCAAGATAGTACCAACATAAAAGTACGTACTGAAAATTTTCATTTTTCATATTGGAATATCTCATTTATTTCTGTTCCAGGGAAATATATGAGGCTTATATGATTCCATTGCTTACAAATAAAGGTATGAAGAGTCCAATCAGAGTTTCCTAGTTTACATACAAAAAATCTGGGTTGGCAACTATGAGAGAACTCCCTTATTGGCAATGGATACCCAGTGTGGTACACAGATAGATACAAGAGATTGAAGAGATTGGAGTGGGCGTTACAGGTTCAAATTTCAGGCCCTCAAAACCCCTTGGTGAAGCCCCAACCATCTTCCAAGCAGAAGTACATGCTATAGAGCTTTGTGCCCAAGAATGCCCCAAAAGGGGCACCCGAAGGGTAGAAATCTATATAAGTACTCAGATAGCCAAGCAGCACTAAAAGCTCTGAAGTCACACACTTGTGAGTCTAAGCTGAC
Organism: Chrysolina americana; assembly: GCA_958502065.1. Taxonomy (NCBI): domain Eukaryota; kingdom Metazoa; phylum Arthropoda; class Insecta; order Coleoptera; family Chrysomelidae; genus Chrysolina; species Chrysolina americana. Next base: position 16,559,223 of record OY293418.1, read on the forward strand.
TTGGGACTGTAAATCCCTTCTGTGGACTCTCCAAAGCCCACTCAATAGAAGAGTTTCGACGCTGGGAATTTGATGAAATGAAATCTCACTGAAATAAAGTGCCAGGACAAAGACAAGCGAAAATGCTAGTGAGTCTATCGCCAAGGAAAGCTAAACAGATTCTCGCGTTGGACAAAAATACTTTGGTAATTGGTAACGGGATTACTCACTGGGCATTGCCTCTGGGGTATTTGCCGCTACTGCGAGAACTTTGCAGAAACTGCAGAACATCTGCTTAGAGAAAGGGGCATTTCCAACGCACTCCGACGTCAGGAACTTAGCTCTTAGGAATCTGATGAACTTCACACGAAGTATCAGAATACCGGGTCTTGGATAGACAAAGGGTCTCGCACAATAGGCTTTGCAGGTCGAGTTGCTTGTGCCTGCACGACCCCCGTACAATCTCTAATATCTTGCGAGATTTTAATTTAGCTTTTGTCCACACATCTCATTTCCTGAATGTCTATGGAGTCATAACTGTCCTTTTCAGATCTTATGATCATGCGCATATGAAATATGTCATTGCTCATCTCCGAATGTAGTTAATTTTTCACAAAATAAACGCACTAAGCAATATTTGTTTTTATGCCACCGGAATTAGAGGTTTAGAACATCCTTGTTCTTTTACTACATTCGTAAAAGCACCAATTCAGCCTTAATCAGGTATCCACATCAATATTGAATATTGTATGTTTTCAATGTGCCTTCTCATCACTTCTTCCTTCTCCGTTTCAATGCTATCAACTTCAGTCATCGCGATAACCTTCAAAAAGCTTGCTCAAAACAACACACCCACTACATAAACCAAGCAAGTACTAATGAAATTATTGAGGTTAGGCCACAGGCGTTGTCGTACGTTAACTTAACATTTTTGGATTTGAATAATAATTCTAGACAAAGTCAGCAATCAAAAAAACAGGTTATTCCTTGAGATGGTCCATATCAACAAAAATCCTAACACAGTTAACTACAAAACCGATACAGGACAACTTAGTAGTATATATTGTAATATTTTAAATTCCATTCAACGTTTGTGTGTAGTTTGACAGTTGGTGCCAATGGAATACCTACACTAATTAACACCATTGTATTTAAACGAATCCTTATTCAAACCATAGTAACACTCCAGTCAGGTAAATTAAGCGATTAGTCTGCAGCGGAGAATAACAATTGTCCTCCCAAATGTTCCATAGGTTAGAACTAACTCTGTGAATTTTGTAAGTTATCATGTTATTTTTATGTAGTCCTTCAACAACTTATATTCCTTTTTAATTGTAGCTCTTCCTGAAGAAGTCAATAAAGGTTGACGAAATATTGAGGATTTAAATCGAATGAGTTTCATTGTTCAACAGACCGCTACCCGAGAATTCCTACTTAATTAATAGAGTTCGGTCGAGAATACTTTGTTATTATATTTATATATATATATATATATATATATATATATATATATATATATATATATATATATATATATATATATATATATATATATATATATATATATATATATATATGTTATATGAAAAAATACAATGGACCTTTATTCCAAATTGCGCAGTTATCTACGCAGTTAATCCCAATGGTGCCAGGATGTCGCCGACTATCAAGGTTATTCTGTAACGCAATCCAGTTATTTATTGAAGACGTAGAAGCCAGAAGACACCCAGTCAGCATCTCCAAGACTATAAAAGAAACCTCCAAGATCGACGCATCACTATTACCGCTACAAGCTTTAGTCCGTGCAAGTTCACGTTAAACTATTGTATTTAAATATTTTTGTTGTTTGTAAAATAAAGTAAAGTTTTTAAAAACGGGTTTGAGTGGAATCCAATCTAACAAATTGGCGCAGTCGGTAGGATCCCTCAACACCGAAAAAAGAAGAATAATTAGCCGAGGGTAGGATCCCTCAACACCGAAAAAAAAGAAGAATAATTAGCCGAGGGTAAGGCCCCCTCACACGAAGAAACGAAGAAAAAGAAAGAAGACATCCCTACACAACGGTGGTGGTTACCAAACCTTCAAGGGAGAAGAACCAGAAGCAAAGACGAGAAGACGGTCTCTGTGGCTCTGAGAAACACGCGTAAGTCGCTGTACGCTGCTCATCTTGCTGTCCAAGAAGGCATCGAGAAACACGCGGAAGTCGTCCAACGTTGCTCATCCCAGAGTAGCGCTAGCCTCACACAGTAGAAAGGATTTCATCTTCCGTCAACCCAAAGAAACCAACACGAAGAAACCGATTTAGCTGTAAGGAATTAGTGTAAGTAACATTGAATCATCCTAGTCATTAGATTAAATATTTTAAATATTCGAAGTACGTGATTTCAAAATTTGAAATTTCTATTTTTGAATTTTTAATTTTGAAACTGTCCTATTACCAATTTTGACAATCTACCCAATTTTCCGTTAACCATCTTAAGGAAAAACAACTCAAAATGTCATCAACCGAAGAAAATTTAAATAATGAACGAGAACATACTGATGTTCCTCCAGAATTAGAACCTTATAAATTATCTGAAATATTCTCAATCATTCCTGAATATGATGGAGATCCAATCACATTGAATACATTTTTAAATGCTTGCGATGCTGCCCAACAAATGGCAATCGGTCAACAAAAAGTTCTATTGACCATTCATATAAAAAATAAATTGAAATCAAAAGCTTCTCAATTGATAAATTCACGAAATTCAGACACTTATGGTGAAATCAAGACTCTTTTAAATGCTCATTTTGGTGACGCTAGAGATTTAACATCACTTATTCAAGATTTACAAAGAATCAAACAATTAAACGGAGAAAGCGCTCTTACATTCTTTTCTAGACTACAAACCCACAACGCAAAAATGCTTTCATGTATTCAGAAATCGAATTTAACCCACTTACAAAAAGCGGCACAATCAACACTTATTGAATCTATGGTGTTGAATACACTTTTAACAGGACTAGAACCCCGACTTGGACATATCATTCGCGCAAGTAACCCAGCGAATATGATCGAAGCATGTTTAAGAATTAAAAGAGAACTACAATTATCATATTTCGAAACTCAAAAATATAACCAAGGAAAAACCCAAAATACTTTTAATAATCAACAAAGAAAAATGCAAACTACTGTACGTCCAAATAATCCACAATTTCACAGAAACTACCAACAATCTGTAAGTTTCAATCCTAACTTGAACAGAAACCCCCAGAATTTTCAGAATTCTCAACATCCATCAATGCAAACTTCTCAAAATGTTCAAATGTTTCAACAAAGACCAACTCAATTTCAAAATTTCCAACACAGGCCAAATCAATTCCAAAGAAATCCAGCACAAAATTTCAACAGGTTTCAACCGAGACAACCAGTAATTCAAAAAAATCCCAATTTTCAAAAAACACATCAAACACACCATTTCAATGAAACAAATTATATTGAGCAACCAGTTGAAAACTTTTACTTTCAACATGAACTTAGTGACAACTCTTACTTTCAAAATGAATACAATGAGAACTTTTATCCTTACAATGACGCACCATCTAATAATTATTATACCGCTAATAATTATTATCCAGACTCGCAATACGAAGATTACACTTCCAACAATGAATTCTATTATGATGAAATAAACAATCAGGATTTTCATTCGCGTCTATCTCTAGACAGACCTCCAGCAATTCAATATGCGAACCAAGAAGAAACGACAACAGAGAATTTGAGCAATCTTGCCGAACAGACAAAATTGTTGCAGATTCAGGACAAAACACCGGAACGAGTCAATTGCACGAACTTCATACAAAGCAATCTCCAGAAATTAGTTTAAATTCTGTTAATCCAAACAATTTATATTATATAAAAGACATTACAAACCGATACAAATTTTTAATTGATACAGGAGCAGGAATTTCGATACTAAAACCAAAAGTAGTTGAACAATATAATTTGCGAAACAGAGAAAATTTACCAATTCGTGGAATAACTGAAGAGAAAATTATAATCACAGAATCGGTTATGGTACCTTTTAAAGATAATGATTTTCACAAAGTATACGTACACGATCTTGACATAGAATTTGATGGATTATTAGGAGCAGACTTTTTAGAACACTATGACGGAATCGTCGACATAAAACATAAAATTTTGAAAACAAATTTCAAAACTGTCCCACTATTCAAGGTAGAATTGAAAAAACAAGAACAAATTTGCACAGAACAAAATTCCCAAATTAAAATTTGAAAATACAATTTCTATTGAACCCCGAACAGAACAAGTATTTAAATTGAACACAAATTTAACCAACGTTGATGCTATACTGTTAGCTCAGGAAAAGGACAAAGTTCGCCTGCCTAATGCCCTTGTAAGAATAAATAATGAAGGAGAATTCTTTACAACAGTTGCTAATGTCAACAATATTCCCAAGACAGTAAATTTTTCTGATTTGATATTAGAACCAATAATTGATACAGAATCAATTATGAATTTCAACACAGAAAATGACTTTTATTCTGACACACAAGTAGATAGAGAGTACGAAATCAAAAAACAATTGAGAACTGAACATCTTAATGATGAGGAAAAAGAAATGATTACTGAATTATGCTTAAAATTCTCAGATATATTTTATTTAGACGGTGACAAACTAACTTTCACTAATGAGATCAAACATACTATTGATACCAACGATGCTAAACCTATTTTCACAAAATCATACAGATACCCACAGATCCATAAGAATGAAGTTAAAACACAAATTTCAAAAATGTTAGACCAAGGAATTATACGACCATCTATATCCCCATGGTCATCCCCAGTTTGGGTTGTACCTAAAAAATTGGATGCATCAGGTAAACAAAAATGGAGAGTCGTAATTGATTACAGAAAACTCAATGAAGTAACCATTGACGATAAATATCCTTTACCCAATATTACTGACTTACTTGACCAGTTAGGACAATGCCAATATTTTACAACACTTGACTTAGCTTCAGGTTTTCACCAGATTGAAATTGATTCTAAAGACATTCCAAAAACTGCATTTTCAGTGGAAAATGGTCATTACGAGTATTGTCGTATGCCATTTGGCTTGAAGAACGCCCCAAGTACTTTCCAACGTGTCATGGACAATATTTTATTAGGAATTCAAAATGAAAGATGTCTAGTCTACATGGACGATATAATAATTTACTCAGCAACCATTCATGAACATATTTCAAGACTAACTGAAATTTTTCAGAGATTACAAAAAGCCAACCTCAAAATTCAACCCGATAAATGTGAATTTCTTAGAAAAGAAGTCGCGTATCTTGGACATTTAATTACAAAAGAAGGAGTTAAACCTAATCCTCAAAAGATTGAATGTGTAAAAGAATTCCCTGAACCAAAAAATCAAAAAGAAATAAAATCATTTTTAGGACTCACGGGTTATTACCGGAGATTTATCCCAAATTTTGCGAAAATTACAAAACCTCTAACACGTTTACTACAAAAAGACATACCATTTAATTTCAACGAAGAATGCAAAGAAGCATTTGAAACTTTGAAAAACTATTTGATACAAAGCCCTATTTTGATATATCCAAACTTTAATGAAGTATTTATTTTGACAACAGACTCGAGTAGTTTTGCCATAGGAGCAATACTTTCTCAAGGAACCATCGGAAAAGACCTTCCAATCGCGTATGCCTCAAGAACCTTATGTCCGGCAGAAACACGATATTCTACTATCGAACGAGAACTATTAGCAATCGTATGGGCGGTGAAACATTTTAGACCATACTTATTCGGAAGAAAATTTATTTTAGTAACTGACCATAGACCATTAACGTGGCTATTCTCAATAAAAGATCCCGGTAGCAGACTTGCTAGATGGCGGCTCAAACTTGAGGAATATTCTTATGAAATTATTTACAAACCTGGAAAAATTAATAAAAATGCGGATGCTTTATCACGAATCAAAGTGAATCACTTTAATCAATGTGCAAAATTTTATTCGAAAATTCATATGACAAATGAAGATCAAGAAGAAGTATCAGACACAGAAACAATTGTTGCACCCGAAACAGTTTTAGAAGAACTCAAAAACTTTGTTAAACTTTATAAAACAAAATCTTTAATTGATTATTCTAAATTTGAATTCTCAAATGCTCAATTATTAGATAAAAACCATAAAAACATCATAATTTTTCCACAAGAACATAAAGCAACCGAGCTACATGAAAAAATTTTAGAAGATATATTAGAGGAAGAATATGATTTATTTTCCTATAACAAAATTAATGTTCTCAACAGTTCATCAGTAAAACACAGAAAATATTATATTATTCCAGTACCTTTCGATCCTACGGAAGCTATTGAATACATGTTCACCTCACTTTATAAAGATAAAAATTTATTCGAACCATCAAAAACTTACCACGTCGAAAATAATCCAGATCTTCCAATTCAAGAAATGCTTTCCTATATATTAGCAGAAGTAGACGAAATTAAATTTCAAATCTGCCAAGATATAGTTCAAACCCCAGAGAAGGATCAAATTCCAATAATACTTGAACAGTATCACAGTGGAAAAGCCAACATGCACAGAGGTATAAATGAAACTATAAGAAGAATAAAACAAAAATATAATTGGCAAGGATTAATAAAAGATGTTGAAAAATATATCAAAGAATGTGAAATTTGCCAGAAAACAAAAATTTGCAGAAAGAATTTAGACAATCCAATGATAGTAACTGAAACTCCAAAGGTTCCATTTGAAAGAATAAATGCAGATATTATAGAAATCCCAACGAAAAATTATGCACTAACCATATCTGATGAATTAACAAAATTTGTTCAATCTTATCCACTTGAAGATAAATCTGCAAAATCCGTAATATACTCACTGTTAATTTATTTCCAACACTATGGAACACCTCAAAGAATTCACTGCGATAGTGGAAAAGAATTTAATAATCACTTAATGAAAGACCTTTGTAATTTATACGATATCAAACTCACCTTTTCCAGTGTAGACCATCCCCAAAGTAATGGAAGTATAGAACGTTATCATGCTACACTTATGGAAATGATTAGAGCACACGTAGCAGAAAGTCCAAACGACCATCCCTTAGACATTTTACCATTCGCTACTATATGCTATAATATTACAAAAAATAAAACTCACGGATTTACCCCTTACGAATTAATATTCGGACATACCGCAAGTAGAGTTCCATACACTCTGTATAATGAGAAAGACCTTATAACCAAATACGTCAGAGACATGAATAACAGAATTAAGTATTTCTATAAAATTGCCCGCGCTAGAACCGAGCAAAGAAAGGAAAAAGCAAAACAACGCTTTGACAAAGATATCAAACACGAACCCCCTGACTATAAGAAAGGAGATAAAGTTTATGTCAAAGAATCGCAGATAGGTAATAAACTCAAAAATAAGTTCAACGGACCATTTGAAATAATTGAAGTCTACAAAAACTCAGCCCTATTGAAAAACTTAAATACAAATCAAGAATCTAAGATAAATTTCGATAGAATGAAACCTTACTATGAATAATTATTTTCAGATTCACGATGCTGCTAATCGCGATATCTGCAGTCTTAACAGCAACAACTTTCGGACAATACTCCGTTGTCCCTATCAACAATACAATAGGTATTTATTATCATCAGCGAGAAGAAATAAAAATCACGAACGATAAATGGACATTCTTAGTTTATAAAGATTTAACCTCGATAAGGAACGCCATAGAGCAGAATAATAATATATTGCATACATTAGTTAATAACTTTGCAGAAAATGAAAGTGCACGGATGAAATATTTTTATGCAGACGTTAAAACGCATATTAGCTTATTAACACAACTAGCAGATTCACTTACACTGAAATTGCAAGAAGTATTTTTAGATACACCGAACTTTCGTAGTCGTGTGAAACGTGGATTAATAAACGGTATAGGAACCGTATGGAAGGCAATTTCAGGAAATTTAGATAGTAGTGATGGCGAATATTTTAACGATTGTATCAACAAAATTACGAATGATGAACATGAACTAGAAAATCTCATGAAAAATCAGATTTCAGTAGTAACTTCAGTTATTAAAAAATTTAATACTACTATTCAAAAGCTTCAAATTGATGAAGTCACTTTTAATGAGGATATTAAAGAGATTAATAATCTTATTGTCGACATTACAGATAATTTCAACCTAATGGAAGCAAAAACAAGGACACTAGAACTTTGAGAGGAACTTATGGAAAGTTATTTATTTATAGAATCATATCTTGATGATATCTTGAACTCTATTACATTTGCGAGATTGAGAATAATTCATTCATCAATCATAACACCAAACGATTTACTCTATAACCTTCAAGAAGTCGTACAATCTATGGAAACTCATAAGTTACCTTTGCCAGTAAAAATGACATCAATTTCAAAATATTTAGATCTAATTGATCTACAAGCTTTTCAAACTGATAACAGAGTTGTTTTTGTCTTAAAAATTCCTCTTGTCGAACCCGAATTATATACAAGTTATCAATTATATCCTATTCCCATCCTTGACAACAGGACAGGACTTCATCATATCTTAACAACAAATCATAAATTTATTGCAAAAGATGATGATTCCATGTTATATTTTATCTTGGAAAATTTTAATGATTGCAAAGATTTGAGTTTGAATTTGAAATTATGTTCAAATATTTTGCCATACCCCATTGACAGTAATGCTATATGTGAGGCCCAAATTTTCAAACACTTGTTTCAATTACCGAGAATTTGCGAAACGTCTTTATTATTTGCTAAAGATTATAATGTCTTCAACTTAGATCCAAATATATGGCTTATAACTTTATCAGATCCCATTCCAATCACAATGAAATGTTCAGGATTTGAACCAATGTCAAAAGTAATAAAAACAAATTCAGTTTTGAAGTTGCAACCAGAATGTAATGCATTCATTGGCATAACGAGAGTATATTCCAAATCTCTATTGAATTTTGAAAAGAATGTTACATATAACAGCCATACTATTTCAATTCCATATGAATGTTGTAATCATCTACCAGAAAAGAAAAATCTTCCAAATTTAAAGCCAATGAAACTCAGTAAATTACATGTCGATGATTTGAATATAGCGCAACACAAATTAGATCAATATTCAGAAGATCTTGATAGAATAATTAATGAACCTTTTGTAACAAAACATATTTCTTGATTTACCTATTTCATAATTGTAATAATTTGTATTTTGATAATTTTATACATTTTTTGTAAATGCAAGAAAAATCGTACTGTAAAACTTGGAATAATGGCATCAAGAAATGATGATCTACCCCCAAGACCTCCAGGACGAGGAACGTTTAGAACCCTATCAAGATTCATCCCTTTGAGGAAGCGACCAAATATCCACATTGGAGAAGACATCGAAGAAGAGGAACTCCAATTGAATCCAATTTCGAGCAACAAAACTCTTGCCTAAAAGTTGCTGCATCCAAAGCATCAACTTTTTCAAAATGATGGGAGCTGTTATATGAAAAAATACAATGGACCTTTATTCCAAATTGCGCAGTTATCTACGCAGTTAATCCCAATGGTGCCAGGATGTCGCCGACTATCAAGGTTATTCTGTAACGCAATCCAGTTATTTATTGAAGACGTAGAAGCCAGAAGACACCCAGTCAGCATCTCCAAGACTATAAAAGATATATATATATATATATATATATATATATATATATATATATATATATATATATATATATATATATATATATATTTGACATGCTCTCCCCTATCAGAACTTAAAAACTAAGGGTTGACGTACCCCTATTTTCGAACCACCCTGTATAAAACAAAAATAATGTCGGTTAACTTCGATCAACATTGAGTGATTTCATCTAGGCTATATTGAATCTTTAATTCTCATCCGAGAACTCACACTGATTGGTTTAAAATTAATTGAATTGGATTTTTCTTTGTTCGCCCTGTTGTAGAGCACAAAACAAAAGAGTATAATGGATACGAAATCAAGGTTACATTGTACCATCATTCAGGCATGGTATTCCCATAATAAATTACTTTTCAACTTTGATACCCTGTATCTCGAAAACTAGTCAGCCGATTTTTCGGTGCCATGGACACTTTTGACGAGTAAGTCAAAATCTACAACATACCAAAAATTCAGGGAATTTAATCAATAGCCTTTTTCCATAAGGATGGTGCGGGTTTTTCTCAAATTTCCTGTTTAACTACGGAACTAAAGCTAGATGAGTTTTTTTTTTTTATTCGCACAATTGCACTCTGAAATACAATACTTTGCCCCCATTTAACAACCCTTCTATATTTTACCGAGATCCCAATGGAGATTCGTACATTAATATATTGAAATAATTGCGTTTCATAATGTGATAAGGCTGCTAATGTCCGAATTTTTGCCTCGTCTATGATATACTGCCTGCTTAGAAGTGACAGTTCTAGAGCAGTGTTAATGTTTTCAATAAACGGTGTAAATTTCATTTAGGTGTTGTTAAAAGCGTTTTTTTTTTTTCGTAAGATAAAACTAAAACATAATTAACAAAAGTGGTTTAGCCTGCCGGTTTTCAAATAATTTCCAAACATTTTATTCTTAATCTTCGTCTTTCAGATTTTGAGAGTCAAGCGAGGTATACATATATTTTGTCATGAAAGCTTGTATAGATAAGACATTATTTGGAAGCGATGCTAATAATTCTCAATAAACATTCTATTGTCAACGCTGCAAATTATTCAAGACTTACTAGGTATAATGACTTCAATACCTATCAACTCAGCATTTAACAGATTTTACCATAATTTCTACCGGGACCAGTCTGGTATTGTGGAATTATTCATTTTAATTTCTAGGATTTCTCCGGAACGCGAATATTGAACACCTAGTACTCCTAGTAGTAATGCGTATAGCGATAACATTCGCCACTAAAATAGATAATAAATCTCTATTATGCCGGATGAAAACATAAATAAAATTCAAACCTACAGTAAATATCATCAAATACTTCAAAGATAGGGGAAGACTTACTCACATTTCAAACAAAGAAAAGAACAAAAAATTTTTAGAGAAAACTACGTAATTTAAACTCACCAACTATGTCGCTCCTGTACCATACCCAATAGAAAATAAACGAAGTTAAAAAATATTACTCGACTGCAGCGATACTATCACCAAATGACGAATGACTAATACCTAACTAATACCCATGAGGCCATGAACATGAACTAGAAATTATTCACGAGAATTTCATCGGATAAACGCGTAATTCACTCGGACATGTGATGCGCACAATACCAATAATGCACTTGAGCCGGCAGTGCCGACTGGTTATGAGAATACCGCTGACTTATGCATCCATTATAGATTCATTATTTTTGTGAGAACAAGAAAGCCGCGGATTTCGATCACAAATATTTCTATACGGGCTGTCCCGAAATTAATTCGACAACTACTATTATACGGTCGTATACGGATAGGATAACTATAGGTGGCAGATAGCCTCCACCATAGCCCAGTAAGTAGTAGTACTAGTAGTAATTTTTTCCATCCCCTGTTTTCCACAAATCCACATTTCCACAATTCCTCCTCCTAAACTTCCTTTTCGAGCGTTCGTGACCTCCTGATGAAGGTCAGTATGTCCGTCCATTCCAGATTGGTTAGTTCCTCTTGTTGGAGTTTTTCAACTCTAAATATTTCAAATCTTTGCCTCCCGTACTACCCGTACGCCTCGCACTCGCCGAGGAAGTGAGATAAAGGTTCTTCGTCCTCTTCGCATTTACGGCAGGTGGGGTTGTCTTCTATACCTATTGCTGATAGGTATCTGCATAACTTGTTGTCCTGTTAGTATTCCTATAAGAGTAATGCCGTCCTTGACTTGCTGGAGCCGACCACACAGTATTTCAACTGCCTGCAGCCAGTATTGTCCCACCAAAGTTTGTTCAGCTCTTTTTTCACCCAATCGTCAAGAGCTGCCGATATCTGGCTTCTTGCGATGCCTAGTACAAGCTCTGGCCCACAGAACGGCGTTGCAGAACAGGTTTCAACAAGTTCGTCTGCCACCTCGTTTCCGCACACCCCTCGGTGAGCCGGAACCCATACCAGCTGGATTTCCTTCGTTTCAGCTAGTTTCTCGAGAGCATTTCCGCAATCCTGTTTAAACTCTGAGCTTTGTTTGAGATGGCATAGTTCTGAGCGCTGCCTGACAGTCCGAACAGAAGTAAATTATCTGCTTCAGCCCTGCTTTTGCCTGTCTCGTAGTTACCGTCAGGATGGCGAACACTTCAGCAAGGAAAAGTGTTGTGTGTCTACCCAACGCGTAGCTTTCTCGTACATCCCTTCCTTTCAAGTAGATGCCTGCACCCGAAGCCTATTTGTCACTAACCGTGCGAACTCCGCATGGCCTATCGTAGCTCTTTTGCTTACCCAGTCCGCCTTGTCAAGTGAGCTGCCATTGCTTCCTTCTTGATCCAAACCTGAAGCGGCAGCAGCCTCAACAGTACCTCCAACACTGCGGTTGGAGTCGTTCTCATTGCACCCGTCATTACCAAACAGGCCAACCTCTGAACCTTGCTAAGTCATCGACTCATTGTGCTGTTCTGTACGCCTGGCTACCACATGACTAACCCATATTGGATCTTTGGTCTTACGAAAGCCGTGTACAGCCAGCGCATGATCTCTAAGTAAGTGCTTCCTAAAATTCTCCTCAGTTGCCGTAGGTTGCTACCGACTTTAGTATAGTCCGGTGCAATACCACATCAACTTCATAGGTATGCTGTGAAATAGATCATGTGTTTCGGTAATGTTATTGTATTGTGTTCTGTACGCCTGTCTACCACATGGCTAACCCATATTGGATCTTTGGTCTTACAAAAGCCGTGTACAGCCAGCGCATGATCTCTGTGTAAGTGCTTCCTAAAATTCTCCTCAGTTGCCATAGGTTGCTACCGACTTTAGTAATAGATAGATCATGTGGTTCGGTAATGTGTATTGTATTGTGACGTACAGATAATCACAATAGCCGGAACATAGGAGAGAATAAATAACGTTCAGCCACCTTTTCATACATAACAAGTGGAATTCAATATTTCTTCCTTTACATGTATTATCGACAATCGTCGATGATTCCTACGACATTGCTATATAACGACTAACAACAGTGAAGCCTCAAACTATTTACTTCCACAAACCAGCAAATTTCGCGAGTGGAGTACACAACAATGTATAACTTTGGATCATCGCCGGACAATTATCACTTGTTCTATTATTTTATTATTTCTATATCCGTAGCGCTATAAGAACTACTGTATATGCTTTCGGTTATACGTCCCTGAAGTAATTCATCACATTCGCTGGAATTCAAGCCATCTAGGGCCATATATTGGCTGGGATTCTCGAAGACACGACACCGGTACTTGTGGAAGGCTTTCCTGTCGATGTTACTCTTTGGTTTCCCTTGCTTCCCATCCATAATTTGCTGCGCACACTGCCCTTCGAGTGTTCTGTATTTATCCTATGTAAGCCGATATTCCGGCCATCTCCTTTCTCTATTGGTTGACCCTGTGATGTCCCGCCCAGCGTACTCATCAATTAGGGACCTTAACATGTAGACTCTGTCGTCCGATCCTTCCCATGCGATTTGGTTCGCTAGGACATGAATCGCATCAACAATTTCCTGGTCGGCAGGCTCGTACCGCTGAGGGAAACCAAGTTTGTCAACGATAGATGAACTCACAATCCAGTTCCCGAACCAATTTGATTGTAAGCGGCCTCCCGGCGCTAATTCTTAATTAAATCGAGAGTCATTACTATCTGACATTTGCCGGACATACTCTTGGTCCATCAACATCACTCATTCATGTTTTTTTCTGGTTTCACGGACTGATATCGGAAATCAGGGGTATGAACAACATCATTCGTGAAGCTGTGGAATTGATACATTGCTCCCAACAAATCTTGAATGCGAACCAGGGATAAAGTTGTCGTTAGAAGCGACCCCAGTAAGTTCGTTAGTTGGTTTGAGGATAACAAACAAGATATCGGGTTTACCCGAGGGTATAAGGTCTTTTGTATTGGTCCGTCATCAGTGGTTCCTAGTTAAACGGGCCTGTATCTTTCATCAGGTGTATTGGTCTATTTACTAGGAGTTTTGGGTTCATTTATGTTTCTAGGTTATTTGCCCGAACACTGTACTGCGTCTGTTGTTCAGTGTTTTTTTAGGTTGCAGTGTCCGGTTAGCACGCCGGTAATTATGCGTGTTTCGTTACATTACAATTGAGGATATCAGCTGTCAGGGTTTGGCTCAAGTGTCTCAACATGGCTGTGCTGTATCGGTATCCTTCGATTTTTTCATCCCAATATGTTTGGTATTTTGTTTTTCTCCGCTCGTTCATCAGGTTTCTGCATCGGTTTTTGCTAATTTATTCACTAGTACTGTTAATGGTGATTTGAATGCTTGTCTGGCAAGTTGGTCTGCTTGGTCCAGGAACCTAGACAAGTGTGACATTGTTTTGTTTTGACAGTTCATCGAGGATCTGGAGGCATTCCCAAATATTTCTGTATAAAAAATAAATGCCTTGAATGTGGAGCAGACCTTAATTTGTTTGTCTAATCATTTAGAACACCAACTAGAAACGTATAATTTTGAAAATGATCAAACTTGTTTTGATGAATTTATTTGTACAGAGTTCAGGGCTTTTAATGCTCCTTTTTGGCGTGACTCCATACATCTCCGCTCCTATATTCATCGTTTTTGAGCCATCCGTGTACCAGATTATATTTCCATTGATAGTGATTCTACTTCAGAGTAAAGTTCATTCAACTTCTCGTGTAAAGTCTTTGGGTATCATGTAAGTCAGGTATAATTTCCAGTTCGTCAATGTTATGCTTTATGCTCAGTTGGATTCATGTTCTCATCTGGTATCTGTATGAACTCATCCCCCCCATGACTGTGATGTCTCATGGTGGAAGCGTCTGGATGCTTTCCATTGCAGCGATTGGAATGGTGTTCATGAAACATGTGATTTCTGCCGAGACTGTTCTTTGTCTGTCTCCGTTTCATTTCAGGTCGCTATAAAAAGTCATGTCACTGTGGGTCTTCTAATCGCGATGTATACCCAGTGCTTGACTTTCGGTTTCATTCCTCATGTTTTTCCAAAAACACTTCTGCACATCATGAACGATTATTTGCTTTCGTTGATTACATGTCGCAGTCGCATTTTCCTTATTTAAGAATAACCTTAAGAAGTTCAAGTGAGCAGAATTACCCACATTTCACCTACTTCATGCCAGTTTTGCATACTTCTGCTTCCATTCTCACCGACTTCAAGTATCTTTATCAATCATTTATGGTATGCAATTTCATTTGAAAACAGATGTATATTTTGTTGCCTACCCTTCAAAATATGTTAACAATTCCTCATGTTTCGCCGGCCAGGCCATAATTTTTTTTTGTGAGGATCGATTTTGTGTTAATCAGTTATTAATGATTTATATAAGCACAAACAAGTACAATTTGGCTTGAGAATGGCTAGGATACCATCAAGATGAAATATTAGTGAAAACGATATAATTATGAAAGCAGAAAATATAAATATATGGTAAACAGTCAATAAACTTAAACATAAGGACATTTTTGATCATGTACATTTAGTACACGTGAAGGTATGCACTTTTCTCGGTAATATTTCGAATACAAACAAATATCAAGAGGTAATAAGCAAGAAATTAAGCTAAGCAAAGCTCTCCCTAGTGCCTGAAATAGAAACAACTTGTAGAACAGCGAGATTTCACCTAAAAAATTCACCTAATAAAACCTGTCTGAAATTTCAAGTTGTAGAATACTTTAAGGAACTTTCGAAAAATCTCTACAGAATATGTGAGCAAACACGACCTCAGAAAGTTTTGTGTATGTAAAATATTGTCATCATTGTCAAACCAGATAACTTCCTGGTAAGTGACAATAAATATCACATGTCAAGTAATCGACATTGAATTAAATAGCCGTCAATATGCAAAAATGTGTCTGGTAGTGGCCCTGTCAGTTAAAAACCATCTCAGCAAAACTATTCCTCTGATTTTTTCTCAGAATGACATTAACAAACACACAAGTATATCTAAAGAAATAGTCTGTGCAGGCAAGGAACGCATATAGCTATTATTTGCCTTGGCGCTCTGGGGCGAGTTACTGATTTAGGGTAGCTCATTCACTTATCAGCTGTAATAAATCCCCAAAGGCGTTATATTCCAAGAAAGCACTACTTATTAGAATTGGAAAATGAGAAACACAAATTGCACTTGCTAAGAATGAATTATGTGAGCGCTCATTGTGTGCAATATACTCAAAAACGAAAATAAAAAATTCTCGCTCCGCCCACTAGATTCGAACCAGAGATAGTGATGCTTGAGAATCAAGTCTGAGACTCTTAGCACACTCGACAACCGACCATCAACTGAATAATTCAATTGTAACTCTGAACCAGCAAAACGATTAAGTATTCAAGAAAAAAATAGCTTGAATAATTATTCTGGAAACAGTCAAAAATTTGATCAGCCTCAAAAGATTAATTCATTCTACAGAATGAAGTGAAACAAAAGAAACAAGGCAATGCATGGAACCAATGAGCTCTAGGGAGGTGCTTTTTTTCCTCAAGTTGAACAAAATGACTACAGTAAAGTATCTCTATAGCTTCCATGCAGCAGTTGCAATAATTTCACATAGTTTTCTGGATTTCTATCTGCGCAAAAAGGACATTCCATCCACATAAAGTAAATTTTAAGGACTCACCTCGACAATTTCTTTGGTAGTCAGCTCTCTATATTTTCCTTCACTCCTTGCAATACATTCTTTTTTCAACTGTACCTTTTTCCTTACCAATTCTGATACAAGGTTCTTCTTGGCTGTATGTATTATTCCCATGCCAAGGAATCTGAAAAAAACATTTTTTCCTTAGTATGGAAATGCTATATTGTATCATAGAGTCATATGAATCTAAAGAATCCATCGCCAATTTGCACATCAAACCCCTTTGAATTAGTTTTTATTTATATTTTTTACCTGAAGAATTTCCATTTTTCGAAAAAAATAGCTTTTTAAGAAAAACTATTGATTTCAACCATAGGGAATATTCGATGAAATTTGTAGTGCCTCTATTGGTGCTTCTCATTGATCAATAATATACCGGGTCCTCCATTTAAAATAAAGAAGATTTTGCACATTTTTATTTACAATGTTTGGCAAGCTGTTTTTCGCACCCTGTATATCACAGGTTGATTTCAGATATATCGTTTGAGAGAGTCACCAACGTACGTTATTTGACCAAGAATAGATTTTAATGGGACTTTGCACAACTATATAATTTCAAATAAGAGTGACCAATATTGAAAAAAAAAGCTGTCTTGCTAAATATCTCGAAAACCGTAAATGTTTTCTAAAAAAAGAGTCACATAAAGTACATTCTATTTTTCATGTAGAAACCAAAAAACTGATAAAAAATACAGGTTGCCATTTAGAAAAACAAAGTTGGGACCCGCCCAGAAAATTCTGGACACCCTGTGTAAGTTTCATAATTTTCATTTTGTAGAGTTCAAAAATAGTATTATCATTTTGGCCATAAAATCATCCATCTATCTATTACCCTAATGGAGATATGGAAGACCGCGCCCTTGATGCAGGACCCTGTATACACATAGAAATTGATATAAAAGTTAAAACAGATGAATATAAAATACAAAACTTTGATCATGAATTCATGAAGTATAAAAATTTAAATAGAAAATTCGAGATATAAGCATACAATATGCACATATAAATACAGGGTTATGATAAAGTAATGCACAAAATTCATAAAACGTACAACGATCACTTTTGAAAAAAATGCAAAAACACGTCAAACTGTTTTTTTTATTCCGCATCTTTTGACATAAGTTACAAAAATAACACGTCAAAGTTGTCAAAGTTATGACGTCATCAATAATTTTTTTTAATGGGAAGCTAAGAGTTTTATTACATTATGTGATAGAGCTTGTGTTTTTACAGAAGGGAAAAATAGTTGCAGTAGGGCTCACATAAGAAAAACAACGAGAAAAGGGATAAAAAACGAAATAACAAAACCAATTATAAAAAGAGGTCAAACTTAAACTTATCTAGTAAGAACATGTGTTCTTATAAATTTTTTCAATTGTTTTACTAAAACAACGGTTTATCAGTGTCATTCGTACAATTAGTGTCACCACAGTTTTATTATTATGGCTCGTTTAACCGAAAGATAAAGGATAGAAATTCTAATGTTAGGTTACGGCGATCGCCTTCGAAGTCATGAAGAAGCATGTGCTTTATTTAACGCAACACATTTTGAAAGACCTTCAATTGCTAGAAGCACAGTAAGCAGAATTGTTGCAAAATTTGATGCAACGGGAAGCGTGAGGGATGCTCCAAAATCTGGACGACCAGGAATAAGCGACGATGTGAAGTTAGATATTTTGCTGTCAGTAGAAGAACACCCTCACGCAACTACAACAGAAATTGCCTTACAAGAAAATGTTAGTCAGTCGTTTGTAGTAAAGATGTTAAAAAAAGAAAAACTACACCCATACAAAGTTCATCATGCTGTGTAACAGTGAGCACCTGTTTAAGGTTGCTCTCAATAAAGTTGTGTTTTCTAGTGCTTTGAAGTGAAGAAAATTTTAAAAATTTTACATCATTGCAATACTCATAAAACAATCTGTGAGGCGGTGATTTTTTTTCAAAGGTTAATTCATCAAAATTGCATTATTTTGTATGCATCAATCTCATGCTACGTTGTACAAACAATAAAAAAATCTACTCGAAGTGAAAAAAGACGTTGAAAGAAATGGCCCACAGAATAAAAACTACCTGAAATAAATCATCATCTAAATAGTGCCAGGGCCGTATCAAGGGTAAAATATTTTCGAGTAAATATGACTTGTTCTAAATGCAAGACACAGCTTTCTGTGGACGATGTCAACAAAAAGATCAAGTGTGATAATTGTAGTTCGTTTTTTTGTCAATCTTGTTCCTGTTTGAGCTCAACCGAGGTTCGAGCCATGCAACTTAGCGGCAAAAGAATTTTGAAATTCTTTTGCGAGGATTGTAGTCATGCCGGTATTTCTATTTCCAAGGACATGCATACGTTCGGAGAAAAAATTAATGAAATCCAGCATTATTTCAATGATTCTCTGGCTTCTTTGAAGAAGGAGTTTGAGATAATGAATCTTGTTACAAGAAATGAAATAACTATGCTTCGTGAGAGTAATATAGAGCTTGTTAACTTACTGACAAATAAACCAGTAGTGGCAAATTCCGGCGCGTCTATAGACCCTAAAATCAAAACGAATGCCCAAACTTATGCAAATCCAAAAAAAAATCAACCCAAGGGCAAATCTCAGTATACTAAGTCAGCAAACATCTCATCAAGCGTACCAAGGAAATTAGTTGTAGGGTCAGACTCTAGTGCTGTTTTCGTTGGAGTAGAGAAAATGAAGTATATTCACTTGAATAATGTTAGTCCTGGAGTTGAAGCTAGTCAAGTATCCGATCATATGTTGAAGAAACATGCGCTGAAGAATGCTGACTTTTCTGTTAAGGTACTAACTTCTAATGAGAATTACTGCTCGTTCAAGATCGGTGTTCGCGAGTCTTTATTTGATTTGATGATGGAAGCTGCATCATGGCCATCCAAAGCGACTGTCAGGGAATTTCTTCCACAGCCACCATGTCAGTATCGTAAAACATCAATTTTTTTAGAAAAGTGAAAAAGTTGCAGGTATATTATCAGAATGTTCGTGGCTTGAGGACAAAAATGATTGATTTAGCTATAACTGTGTCAACTTGTTCATATGATGTAATCGTATTTGTCGAATCATGGCTTACGTCGATGATTGGGGATGCAGAACTTGGCCTTGTTGGTTATACTCTGTACAGGTTCGACAGGGATTCTGATGCAACAGGTAAAACTAGAGGTGGTGGCATTCTCATTGGAGTTCGAAGTGACATAAGATCGTCCCTTATAGTCACTCCATCCGATATTGGCTATTGTGAACAGATATGGGTCTCCATACAAGATGAATGTTGTTTCGGTGCCGTCTATTTACCTCCAGACTCATCTTTAGAGGTATATGAATCACATTGTTCAACCATTGAATATATTTGCGAGATTTACGGTGAGAAAAATGTGTACTGTGCAGGAGATTATAATGTACCTGATATTTTATGGTCTAATGAGAATGATGGTGTCTCTGCAACCGGTTGTGGCTCTAAATCGGAAACTCTTATTGAATGTGTATCATTATGTAACTTGTATCAACTGAATAATGTTCCCAATTTGTATGATAAATATTTAGATCTTGTTTTTATCAATGTGTTCAGATATTGTATTACTAGGGCAGCGGATCAACTATTACCTAATGATAACTATCACCCTGCATTGAAAATTGACATATCCCTAACAACATCTGATAATTTGAACAATACTGAAGTAAGATTTGATTTTAATAGAGCTGACTATACTTGTTTGAATAGTATAATTAATAATTTCAACTGGGATCTACATTTCTCTACATTGAGTGCAGATGAATGTGTGTCAGTTTTTCATGATGTTATGTACACGATTTTGGAAACGTACGTTCCTAAAATTACATTTAATACTTGCCCCAGATTTCCAATTTGGTTCAGTAGTGAATTGAAAGAACGTATTTCCTGTAAAAAAATTGCGCATGTCAGATATAAGCAGTCTCTCTCCGATAATGATTATATTGAATTCCAAAACTTGAGATCACAATGCCGTGTTATCTCGACAATGCTATCGTACTTACATTGACAATACTGAATTCCTTATAAGTGAAACTACTAAACCCTTTTGGAAATTTGTGAATTCGAAAAGGAAAAACTGTGATATGCCTTCTACTATGAAATATAATAATTCTATTCTAACTGATAAAATGAGCATTGTCGGATCGTTCGCTCGTTATTTTTCATCTGTATATGAAACAAGTTCAAATTTTGATAATTTTGATCCTATATCGTCAAAAAATCAGGTAATCAATTTACACTGTCTCTCAGTTGGCATTACAGAAGTGATGGAATGCTTGTGTTTACTTGATGTCAGTAAGGGATCTGGTCCTGATCTCATTCCTAACGTGTTCCTGAAAAAATGTTCATTTTCACTAAGTAGACCGCTGTGGATAATGTTCAATAAATCTTTGACAGATGGAATTTTTCCACTCTACTGGAAAAAGTCCTTTGTCAAACCTCTTCTCAAATCGGGAAATCCTGCACTTATCGAAAATTATAGACCTATAACTATTATCTCCGCTATTCCCAAGGTGTTTGAGTGCTTGGTTAATAAATTCCTCAGTTCGATGTTAGCTAATGAAATAAGTATAAATCAGCACGGGTTTCAAGATGGACGATCGAGGAGTACTAACCTCATGATCTATACCAACTTCATTGTATCTGCTTTAGAGAAGGGTCTTCAGGTTGATTGTGTTTACACAGATCTATCTAAGGCTTTTGATAAAGTTAATCATGATATTCTCATTCAGAAGTTATCTCATATTGGCGTTCGCGGATCTCTTCTAGAATGGTTAAAAACTTACCTATCAGATCGCCTCCTATTTGTCAAGTTGAACGCATGCATATCTGATGATTACATCGCTACATCAGGTGTGCCACAGGGCTCCCACCTAGGGCCTTTACTGTTCAGTGTATTCATCGATGACATCGTCAGAGAAATCTCTGATTGTAATTTCTTCATGTATGCAGATGATGTCAAAATATTTCGCGTTGTACAGAATCCCGGAGACTGTATCATTCTCCAGGATAGCCTGAATGTTTTTTCACGTGGTTGCTTGATAAATAAAATGAGCATAAATCCTTCGAAATGTAAAGTCATCAGCTTCCACCGCACAATGCAAAGATTGAACTTTAACTATGTTCTCGATAATATTGCAATCCAGAAAGTTACATTGATCAAAGATCTTGGAGTCGTGTTTCAGTCTAGTCTCTCATTTTCTTTGCACATTGAGTACATTTGCAATAGAGCACTTAAACAATTGGGTTTCATAGACATTCCAGAGATTTCGTTCATATGAGTACAGTGAAAATCTTATTCAATTCATTAGTAAGATCTCATCTGGAATATGCTTCGATTATTTGGTGCCCTTATGCCCAAGTTCACATCGAAAAACTGGAAAGAGTTCAACGCAGATTTCTCATGTACTGCTCATTTAGACTCAACATTCCATACTCCTATACCAACATGCTCTCAGTAATGGATATGAGTCCATTGATCCAAAGAAGGCAGGGGTTTGACTCCTTGTTCATTTACAAAATTCTGAACGGTTTGATAGATGCTCCCGAATTATTAGAAGAAGTGAATCTATATGTACCTCCAAGAGCACTACGTGCATATAGTACATTTGCCTTAGTTGCACATCGATCTAAGTATGGTGCGAACACAGGGATGATTCGATTACTGCGACAGGCAAATTTTCACTCTATGACTATCGATTTTTTCTCAGCTTCCTTATGGCAAATGAAAAGGGCCACAATGTAGGTACACCTTTTAGTACGTCATGTTTTGTATTATTTATGTATTATTGAGTATGTTCAATTCTGTACCTGTATAAACATGTTTTTATTTATAGTTAACCATACTCTTTTTTATGTATTATTGTTTTATGTTATACATTGTTTATAAATGGGTATCTTCCCCGTATATATATATATATATTAAAATATCTTGTTCACGAACTCTCAGAAGATGATCCGGACAGACGTTTGGAATTTTGTGAAATATTCATGCGGCATTGTGACGAAAATCCAAATTTTCTTAATAGTGTATTATTTTCCGATGAGGCAACGTTTTGTCTAAGTTGTTCTGTAAATCGACACAATTCTCGCTACTGGGCTCGGGAAAATCCCCACTGGATGCAGACAAAACACACCCAGCGTCCCCAAAAAATTAATGTTTGGGTAGGAATCGTCCGGGGAAGATTTATTGGTCCTTATTACTTTCGCGGAAATTTAACAGCTGAACGATATTTGGAACATCTTCGTATGGCAGTGCTTCGGGACCTACTTGCGGCATTTCCAGATCCAAATAATGGGGACAACTTGGATCCCAGTATTTGGTTCCAACAAGATGGCGCACCACCACATTATGGTCATACTGTTCGAAGGTTTCTGGATAACCAGTTTGAAGGACGGTGGATTGGAAGACGTGGACCAATGGAGTGGCCACCTAGGTACTATGATTGGTAATAGCAAAATAACGGAAATGGCGAATAACGATGACGTTATTTTTAACGGAAGTGATACAACATAGGGCTGATTACCAAAACATTATATAGGGAAATTTGATCATTTTGGTAAAGAAAATAGTTTAATACAAGCTTAAGCTATTGTTTCATATGATGCATCACAATTTCTTTATCTATCGAGATTAAACATCTAATCCCAGATTAACCAACTACTCCTCTGACTATGTACCATGACAGGGACAGAAATGGAATCACCTTTTTACCATTTCCGGCATCAGTATAACAAACATGCACAACTGGAATTCAAACATGCACTTAGAAAGTTGATATAGAAACAAGAACTCACACAGCCTTGTATCCATTTTCGGGTCCCACATCCAAATCATGTGGATCGTCTTGCTCCTCCTTGCCCTTTTTCATTATCAGACGATGGGCATGAGGCATAAAGTCCTTGCCCACTGCATTCGACTGGTATATAGAACATCTTACGATGGCTGATTGTGTACAATTCCTTAATTCTACTGTTGGGTAGCTTTGTTTGCGTGACTTGTCAGAGTTCATTCCTGTTAAACTCCCGTGAGTTCCAGCCATTTCAGATTTGTAGCGAAATCGGAAGCGATCTGTTGGTTGCTCAACCAGTTGTAAATATGTGCCTAGAAGTAAATAGTAGAATTTAGGTATCAAGATGTAGAATGTAGCAAAAAATAAGCAATAGTCTGCTGGTATATTCCTAGCACCAGGGGATAAGTTGTAAGATTGCAGGTTGAGTGAAAAAAAGCACTAGTTCAGCTCTTAACTGAGTTCGAACAAGAGCTAACTCTGCCTCTTAATGAATGGGAATGTTGATATAATCTAACTCTGTTTTTCTCGTGACCTATCAATAAAATCGATTATTATTATAATCAAGATATCTTTATGGTAGAAAGACAGTCACTATTAAAGAGTTCTTGAAAAAACTTATCGACCTCCCAAAAATATGCATTCAAATATTTTTCAGATATTATACACAAAAGTTATTTATTCTTGAACAATATCTGAAATATTATGTAATATGGGTTGAGTGGAAGAATATTTTTGGTTATGTCTAGTACACGACCAAAAATAAACTCCGCCCTTTATTGTCAAATGAATCAATCACTGATACCGAATGTATGCAAACTTTTATTTGACTCTAATAAAGACGACTATTTTTAATTTTTTTTTCCGTTAGGAATTTTACAGACAGGCCCTGTCTCCGGAGCCCCGATACTTCCGGAGGGCGCGCTGGATCATTTATCCCAATAACCACTCCCCACGCCGTGGGGTAAGTGACTACTGGGTCCGAGAATCATGTGCCCTGAGCAGGCGGAGTGAACCAAGAATTACGGCCTTCTGCATTCGTCCGGCTAAGATTTCTGCCATATCATGGCAAGCCGGCATGATTTTAAAGTTTGAGAGAAGTGTGTTCATCATTCCACCAAGGACCCCTATTATCAGAACCACCATCTTGACAGAATGGTTTGGATAAAGCCTACGGACTTCAAAGAGTACATCTCGATATTTAGTCCGTTATTCCTCCTCTTTTCAGACGGTGTTCGTTTCGCCAGTAGCTGAAAACTCAATGACGAAAATCGTCCTACTTTGATGGTCAAGGAGGACTACATCAGACTTATTGGCTTGTATTTGCCTGAGGGTGGGGAATGAGTAGTTCCAATAGATTCGGCACTTCTCATTCTCCACAACGGACTCAATATCCCCCGGAGCATAAGGCAACACCGGTGTCTCATCTACACCGTACGAGTGTCGTAGATGGTAGTACAACACTCGTAGGGCCGCGTTATGCCTATGGATATAGGCTGAGACCGCATAAGCTGGACGAGCTGACAGCAAATGCATTATGGTCTCAGCTGCCCCACGACACGCTCTGCATCTAGTGTCAGGGACCTCTGTACCCATCACGCGACTACGGTAGACGAGGGTGTTGAAGACACCATCCTGGCAGGCCATTATGAATCCCTCGGTTTCCGACTTCAGCCCACTTGACCTGAGAAAAGCGAAGGTCAGGTTTCTGGATAAGCCAAGGTCTTCAATGTTCTTGAAGAAGACCCCATGCGTTGGCTAATCATTATGTAGCTGTAGGAGCCTGTCACACTCCGCAGCTTTCACGTGGGCTTTTTGCTGAACGGGTTCCAACTCGGGGTTCGTCCGTTCAGTGTCGAATAGGAGACCGAGTTCATCGGCTGCACGGGTTGCTGCCTTGAAAAGAAATGCTCCAATCCCTGCTTTTTCGTGATCGCATTACTATTACTATTATTATTATTATCAAGTATGAGCTGTGCAACATGAACCTAATTAATTAAGAACCAATAACAGATAATCTCACGATGACCGGAATATATAGGAGAGAATAAATAAGGTAAATTTATCCCAACTCCTTCCTAACAAATAACGACAAGCAAAATCCAATAATATTTTACCCCTTTATGTTTGTTTGATGAGAACATTCCTATGATACTTACTACCATATTATGAACTAAATATAAAAGACAAAGCTGCAAAAACGTTAATAATGTTACAAATATAACTGGTATAAAAACATTGAAAGTTTTATCTACCATTTTGCATGATGATCTCCTCTATCAAAATGAAAGAAACGAGTACAGCTAGATATTATACTTAGATAACTTTTTTACATTTTCAAAAGATGTTGTTGGCAGTTATCCCTATTCAGAGAACTGAATATTCCAATAATGGACACATTTTGACCTCAATTAGTATTGAGGAGAAAGAAAAACTAATTAATTATTGTCAAAACTCAAACCTACTGGAAAAATAACATTAAAGCTAGAAAATATTCAATAATTTCGCTGACTGCTTTTGGAAGGTATGACATCTCCTAATTTTTCTGCTCTTTGGAATCGATATTGCCAAGACAAGTAACAATAATTTGTCAACAACCTAACAGTTAAGGCTGAAATACAATGGAAGTTTTATGTTTTTGTTTTAACACGAAACTGGTATTGCCATTATTATTCTGATTACTCTCTAGTATCAATCTTGTTATTCAAATTCAAACTTTATTTTCCAATTGTTTTGCATCCTATTTCATTTATGAAATTAATATCCTAAATCGCAAGTCAAAACTTCTTACAAAAAACTTTCATTGTGTTACGGCTTCACAGTTTGTGAAGAACCATTTGAAGAATCGCAAATATAAAATGAATGAACACAAACAGTTTATCCATTCAACAGTTCAACAAAGCAAAGTATACAAATTGTCAGATGAAACAAATTTTGGAGAAAATCTGCCTTTACATTCATTCCATTTTCATTTCAAAAAGCCTTCAAAATTCTATATTGCACATACCAGAACATAACACAGCAACCTACAAGAAATCAACCTTTTATAATTGAATGTTTCTTTAAAAAACATTTTTAAATTCTCAAAAGATTTGAATCCTTAACAATTTCGATTATGCAGAAAAAAAATTTCTCTGGGAAAATTGATGATTTTATTTCTGTGTAATGCTGGCATGCCAATTGTACTTTGTATTGAATATAGTTAATAAATACTTTATATCTTATCATTTTGCAACCACTATGAATTAATTAGATTCATAAAAGAAAGTGGTACTATTGTTGATATTTCAAATAACCAGAATCACAACATTCAACTGTACACATTTGTCTTATCTGATCAATTGAATAATTTATAATAATGAAATATGGTGGATTACGTAATCCAATCTTCCGCAATAAAACCTATACAATAGGTAAAGTCGTCGGCAAGTATTCAACAAAAAACAACTACTGCCCCCTACGACCATTGAATTATATTTGTTTAATACTTGGCAAAGTTTTCTACAAGAACCACTTTGCAATGCATTTCAAATATCAAAGCTGAAATTATTTTTCGATTTAATTGGGGGAACACCTCCGTACCGGTTTCATGGTCATTGCCAATCGTCAGCGAAGGCTAGTTCGACCCAATTGAATCGAAAAATCCTTTCATCCTAATTGGAAATCCCTGAGACAAACACTGAGGTATGAATTCAGCGCCATCTCTGGGTTCCAGTTTAAAATGCACTCTGACTACGTGTCGACTTCAATATGAAGCCAGAAACATCATGAAAGAGGGGCGACACCACTTGACGGAAGACCATAAAACTAATAATGAAATATGGTGGATTACGTAATCCAATCTTCCGCAATAAAACCTATACAATAGGTAAAGTCGTCGGCAAGTATTTAACAAAAAACAACTACTGCCCCCTACGACAATTGAATTATATTTGTTTAACTGGAACCCAGAGATGGCGCTGAATTCATACCTCAGTGTTTGTCTCAGGGATTTCCAATTAGGATGAAAGGATTTTTCGATTCAATTGGGTCGAACTAGCCTTCGCTGATGATTGGCAATGAGCATGAAACCGGTACAGAGGTGTTCCCCCAATTAAATCGAAAAATAATTTCAGCTTTGATATTTGAAATGCATTGCAAAGTGGTTCTTATAGAAAACTTTGCCAAGTATTAAACAAATATAATTCAATGGTCGTAGGGGGCAGTAGTTGTTTTTTGTTGAATACTTGCCGACGACTTTACCTTTATTGCGGAAGATTGGATTACGTAATCCACCATATTTCATTATTAGTTTTATGGTCTTCCGTCAAGTGGTGTCGCCTCTCTTTCATGAATAATTTATAGTTGGCATACAGTTATTACTAACTAATTAATATTGCTCATTCCTAAATTACCAACCTGATGAATTAAGTAATTATAATTTTACATGAAAATATTAAAGTAGCTTCTAGTATCCGAAATTCCAATGAGCTCAATGAATATTTCTCATGATGGTTGTATATTCCATATCCATGTTCACCTCTACCATTACTATCAAATTCTTAAAAAGTGTAGATCTATATCATCACTGATATCCAAAGGCATATCCTGTGAGGGTAGAGGACAGCTATTATTATTATTAGCCTCAGGGTTACAAGGTTACTTATTGATTTTTGGTAGCTCATTCACTCCATCAACTATAGGCAACAAACTGCAGTGCAACCCTGTAGTCGATGCATTCCAAGTAAGAACTCTTGACTGTGAAAACAGCATCAGTACATTGACCAACAAGAATGATATTATTGTCTGAGAGGTCAATGACTGAATTAAGAAACGAGTACATCTTATGATGGAGTGTTTTGTTGATTTCTGAAACAGCTCAATTAAAAAATTTAAAAAAGTATAAGTCAGAAACAATCACAATGATTTTTTTCTGGAACCCGGCTTGTCCAACAATTATAAAATTATAGCTGTCAACTTAGTCATGTATGCTGTCTGTTGAATGTTGACCTTTGAAATTAATTTCTAGGTAAGTCACAACACAATGTCATCTGCTATCATGAATATCAAATATGTATGGTTAAAGCAGAATACTGTTGTTACAATAAACATAACTCTGGCATTAACATGCAGTCAAAATCAATCTATTAATTTTATTATGTTTCATTAAAATAACAAAAACTTTGTATAACCAATGAACAAATCAGTGATAAGTAAGTACGTTCATTTCTTTATTGGGAAAAATTGCATGGCCTCA
Source organism: Chrysolina americana (assembly GCA_958502065.1). Taxonomy (NCBI): domain Eukaryota; kingdom Metazoa; phylum Arthropoda; class Insecta; order Coleoptera; family Chrysomelidae; genus Chrysolina; species Chrysolina americana. The sequence continues at coordinate 16,588,133 of OY293418.1, forward strand.
TTGTAGAGATATATTTTATCTAATCAGATCATAGAGATATATCAAAGTAATGTTGAGATATAGAATGATCTATGTAAATGTGGTTGACTTCTGAAGCCAAGTCCTTCATCGAAGAACAATGGTACAACTTACCTGGTTGTGTTTCCATGAGTGAATATGGATTAACAGTTGTCTCTGGTTCTGGAAGTGTGAAGGAGGAAACCGGTGATATATAGCCTTCAGGGCCATTGAAGCTACTCGAAGTTGGAGAAGCAACAAAATAAACAGAGGGAGAATCTTCACTGCTTGACGGTGGTGTCAAGATACTAGGATAAGAGCTCATATCTGAAACAAAATGGCATTAATGAAAATGTACTGTATATCATCAGGACGTTCAAAATACAATAAGAGAACATTTCAATTCATTGGAGGCAGAAACAATACCCAAATAAAACTCACGAGTTTTTTCCAGTGGACGATACACCATGTTGTTTTCTCCAATAATCATTTTCAACTTAATAAACAAACCCTGAACTAAATTATAACACTTGTGTAGCTTTCTACAACTTACCTAAGAATGACACGACTCCTTTAATCCGAAATAACTATGACAAAATTACACAAACAACGTATTAGGTTATTCCCCAGATTCGCCAGCATTACATTGGTGGTATGCAAGGGGATTGCGCAGGCAGGGGATTAGCAAAACAAAAATCCCCTTTCAGTTTACTTCACCTTGAGATGATTGCGCATGTGCGATGTGCAACTGCGTGTTAACGGAGTAATACGGTTTTGAGTGGAAAAATAATTTTCTTATCGTTTTCTTGATGTGTTGATACTGGTGATCAAATTGGGAAAAACCTCGTCATGGAGAGGGGTAGGTAAGTCATCATCAGCAATGCGTATATGTGACACGTACCTAACACGTAATGTGTGAATGTGAATAGTGTAATGCATAGACAAGACTTTATTATACTGATGAGATGATGTATTAGCAAAAAATGTCTACAGTAGATATTAGTCCAGACACAGTAAATAATGCTTCTGTGGTCTAGAAGTCTAAAGTCCCAACCAGTATCTAAATTTCTAGATCGTTAAACCTTAGACGCAATGAAAGATTTATGTAGGTAACAAATTTTAAAATATACGATCCAAGATATAAGCTTTAGAAATAAAACAGGATGCAAAAATATTTGGAAAATGAAGCATGAATTTTACCAACAAGAAACGAACTTGTTTTAAAAGGTGTATTTTCATGCTGACGCCTGACCCTGACGCTAGATGCTGGATTTGAGCGTCAAAATGCGGTCATGTGATAAAATGTCAAATGAAGCATCAATAGCTGCTTTCCAATCCAATTGCCAGGGGTATAGTAGCCCCCAGTGGAGCTTGTTACCCCCGAACTGAACCTGAATTGAACCGCACCTGACTTTATATATGGGTTTTAATTGGAACATATTTGTCGTGATCTCTCAAATCACTTAAGAAGCTACCCGGAGCTCCTCGGAGCTACTCCCTGTGGCAATTGCAAAGCGGCTAAGTTCAGTTAACATAACATCCAGCGTCAACAAAATTGGAAGTAAAATGAACCTTCAAAATTATGACTCATTCATTCATTCATCAAAAGTCAATATAATTCAATAGATTTATATGTATATAGGTATTTGCTCACGAAACGACACAGATCGTTTCTTGTGAATGTAATCAACGTTGAACTGTTTTATAGAAGGGACAATAGCCACTTTCCAATTGCCACAGGGAGCTACAGCTCCTGAAGTAATTTAAAAATCATGTTCCAATTATTCCCCATTTATGAAGTCAGGTGCTGTTCGCTTTAGGTTCAGTTCAGGGGCAACAAGCTCTATATTTGGTGCTACTCCCAGCTACAGTCTGGATAATACGATTATATCAGACGTGGATTTATAAATAAGGGCAGCTACAACCTGCCTTTGTATTTGATGAGATTGCTATACATTTTTAACAAAATATCGAAAGAAACGTTTTCAGGTGCATCCATTTTTAAAATTATGTCGAGATGAGCATGGATTTTTTAAGTTCCTAATTTCTTCATATTTAGACAAAAAGCATTTTGAAATTCATTTTTAGATATTTATTGTATCAATATCATATCAATAAACCTCTTTAAACTTTGTTTTTATTTTGGAAGCATGTAACTGTACTGACGGCGGGAAACTCAAGTTGAAGCTAAACCACAGAGTAGTTACAGAGGCGAAGGCCTGTCAAAATATGAAGCTGAAATTTGTATGCGCATGCCCCAAATAACTGGTATATTTGTCAACCTCACTTTGTGTTTGGTTTTGATTGCGTTTTGAAGTGTAGAAATCGTAAACAAGCGAGTGTGTTGTGCTATTGTTTATTTTGTAACTTATTGTGAATTATTTCAAGTAAAGGAATATTTTGATATTCATTGGATATACTTCAATAAATTATACACCTAGTGAATTAGGCTCCCCACAAAAATTTATCTCAGTGTATAATATTATACCAAATGAAGCACGCAATTTCTCAGTGTGTATTGAACTGGTATTTCAATGTCACAAAAATTACGGAATGGAAGATCAAAGACACCGCCTATTTCTGTCGTCTCTGTATAGTTCTCTACTCTGTGGCTAAACAATGTTTAGCTTTGACGCTATATTATTTCAAGATGGCGTTGATGGTGACATTCCACTACGTCACCGCATTTGACGCTCAAATCCAGCGTCTCCGTCACATGAAAATGCACCTTTAATTGTCAACTCAAATTTTTCGCGCCTTCAATCCAATGACGAAACAAGATGCCGGAAAAATAGATGACATTTTATGACCCCCACTAATCTTAAGAACCCTGCTTGCCCCTTACTTTTTTCTTCATGTTGTTCTTTTCCTTCGTTCATTTCTTTCGTTCTTTTCAATCATTCTTTGTCGTTAAGTGTTCAGTGTCAACAATAATCAGAAGATGCGTTTTATTGGTGCCATTCCGATACGGGTTTGGAAATAAATTGTCTTTTATGACATTTTTATCAATGTATTTGTGTCAAATGTCAATTTATTCCACCAAAACGGTTTCAATTGCCACGGGTAGTAGCACCAAATAGAGATTGTTACCCTGAATTGAACAGCACCTGACTTTATAAAAGGGGTTTCATGGTGTATCAAATTACTCCAGGAGCTGTCCAGAGTTACCCAGAGCTACTCACGGAAAGCGGAATCGCAAGGTACTTCTTCTTCGTGATTTAATGGTCAGTGCTTCCCAGGGCACATTTGGCCAGCTCTCACCCGACTACGTAGAGATCCGCCCTACCCCAGCCTGGTTACTGGCGTGAATAATGGTGACTTCGTAAGGGGTCGGAGGGGGGATCTTGTTCTAAGCAATACCTACACCCAAAAAAATTTAAACATTTTTTTTATGATGGTATGTTTAACCACGGTCCCCTCGTGGCATCCACGTACCATCTTGAGGAGCTGACATGATCAGGTTTCTACCCTCTACCACGGCAGAAAAGAGACTCAAATCGCAAGGCATTCATAATCACTTGACAGAATATACAGTGTGTTTCACTTCTCATGGAAACACCCTCGTATCTTCTGTAATTTTTGACGAAATATCATGAAATTCTCAGGTTCGATAGATACACTAGAGATGAACTTTCTGCACGAAAGGGGTCATCCAACGTGATATACACTGCTCGCCAGCAGCGATGAAACCACCCATTTTTCCGGAAAGTAATATTAGGGAGTAAAATTGGCCCAAAATTCCTTCGGATTCGTGTTCAGGATCCCCAAATTACTACTAATACACTTGTTTACCTAAAAAAATTTCAGTTCTGAAAAATTAAAGTTTTTTTCAAATACTTCACGGATGATGACCCCTTTCGTGCAGAGAGGTCATCTCTAGTGTATCTATCGATCCTGGAAATTTCATGGTTCTACATCAAAAATTACGGAAGATATGAGGGCGTTTCCATGAGAAGTGTTACAAGTTTGAAATTTATAAGACTGAAAATTTTTCAAGAGGCAGGTGTAGTAGCAGTAATTCGGGGATCCTAAACACGAATCCGAATGAATTTTTGGCCAATTTTGACCCCTAATATAAGTTTCTGGAAAAATGGGTGGTTCCATCGCTGTTTTCATGCAGTGTATATATCGTAGGGTGACACCTTTTTTGCAGCGAGTTCATTTCTAGTGAATCTATCGATCCTGAAAATTTCATGGCTCTACGTTGAAAATGACTGAAGATACGAGGGTGTTTCCATGAGAAGTGAAACACACTGTATAAGCAGGGAACTTGGAATACATAGAATTCATTAGAATAGCAATTGGCAGTGGTTCAAGTCATAAAATTTTCAAATCAAGGGAACCTTCACATAATTTGAGTCGTTGTTTCATGGCAACGGCCATTTTGATTGGTTACGACTCCGCAGGGACCCTAACTGCGCGCGCCTATAGGCGAAACCATACCCCTGCGAATTTCGCGATTTTTCTGCGAATAAAATGGCTGCCAGACTTACCGCAAGAAAGTTCAAATATTTTAACTTTTTGCGAATTCGCACAAACCACGGAACAACAGAATTCATGTCAAATTATTCCATGCCTTCGCCATATTGATTCAACTAACTTGAAAGAAGGTTGTTGAATCTTTTATTTTGATTGCAAAAACATTTCGTTTGCATTTATAAGATTTCACAATCAATTATGAAAGATTTGTAGTGTTTGTCAAATAACTATTCGATCCTATAAAAGTTCAGCAAGATTATTGAAGGGAGCTATAGATGGGAATTCCAATAAATATTTATTTATTTTCGGGTGACAAACTGTTGTCCACAGAGGGGACAAACTGAAGAGGGTGTCTTCAGGTTTGAAACCATTGCATTCTGCAAGAAATGCTATGGATGTGAATTATATAGAATTTACATATATTCTCCCATTTTACATTAATGCCATATTTTGAAAAATCAAACTGTGGATCTGACTTTTTAGGACACTGTATATATTAAACACATTCTGCTGAATCCCCCGACCACAGATCCTTGATTTAAGTTACACTGTAACTGCATTGTTGTTGAAGATATTTGGCTTCTGGAGATAATAATAATACGGAAAATACTCCGTATTACGAATTACATTCGAAACATGTAGGTAATGTTATTTGGGAAACATTGAACTTCTTCCCTTCTCTGTCAACTGATATTTCAGAAATAGGAAAAAAACAAATAATTCCTAACCCCAAATATCGAAAATTGACATGTTATGATTCATCATCATCATTCACTGCAATATTTTTGCCGCGTGGGTATGAACGTCCATGCGGTGCTTTTCTGCGAATGTTCGCGAGGGTACGAACTAGCCTTAAGGCTCACTGAAATGTCGTAATTGGATGAACTTTTCGTTTATGGGATATGGGATTAGCGGTCTAGTTTAAGGTTATGTCGATAGGATTTTCCCACACATTGGCGGGTCCATATACAGTGTGTCCCAGCTAAAACTTGTCACCCCCCTAATATCCGAACTCATGAAAAAAATTGAAAATCGCTCAGACCCGTCGATTTTTATTTCAAGGGGGAACACTTTCACCAAATACACCATCATTGTGTTGTCAACCCCCTCAACCCCAGCACCCCCTACTTCAGAATTTTCAATGGGACTACTATACTTGTGATACATCATTTTGAAGGGAATTCAATCCCAAATACATCGGTGTACTGAAATTGAGGATCGATCAAGTGTTGTTGAAGTTTTCATGAAAACTAATTTTATCCAGATATTTTTATTTTTCATCACCTAAAATGTTATCATCGTATGAAAGGTTCAAAATGTGAACCATTCAGTTCCATACAGAAGTATAAGCGATCTTCGAAATTTCTTCGCACATTGCTCAACATTTCTGGAGTCACTGCACGACACTCCACAACAATTCTTCTGCGTAGATCATCAAGAGAAGTTGGTTGGGTAATATAAACTTTGGATTTCAAATGACCCCATAAAAAGAAGTCTAATGGTGATAAATCAGGAGATCTAGCCAGCCATTCTATTGGTCCTCGCCTTCCAATCCATCACCCTGTGAAATTGTCATCTAAAAATTGACGTACAGGTGCAACAAAATGTGGAGGAGCTCCATCTTGTTGAAAGGTGAGCTGACCGTCAAGTAACCTATCATCGTCTTCAAGTAACTGAGTGATTCTGGGGTTCACAGTTGTATCAAGAAGTTCAAGATATGTTTGTCCGTTGAGGTTACCATCAATAAAATATGGACCTACAATATGGTCTCCCAGAATACCAGCCCAAACATTCAATTTCTGGGGAGTTTGTGAATGAGTTTCCCTGTACCAATGGGGATTTACGTTACTCCAGCATCTGCAGTTGTGCCTGTTCACATGTCCATTTAAATAAAAAGAAGATTCGTCAGAAAAGCACACATTGTAGAGGTAATTATTATCACCAATCAATAATTGACTCATAATTTCACAAAACTCTGTACGTCTGTCAGGATCATCTTCATTTAATTCTTGTACATTCTGCATTTTATAAGGATGGAATTTTGCGTCTTTCTGAATTCGATGTACGCTGCTTTTCGAAACTCCAGAAATAGTCTCAAGTTGTCTTAACGATTGAATGTTGTCCATCACTGCATGTCCTACAACTGCAACAGCGACCCCTTCATTTCTCATAGGCTTCTCTCGTTCATGTTTTTTATTCAGCACTGATCCCGACTCCAAGAACTTATTCATCAATTGAAGCACGTACTGATATGATGTGGTGTTTTCTGGATGACTTTCATTGAAACTTCGAGCCGTAGCTCTAGCACATCGTCCATTTTCAAAATACGCAGCTACAATGGATATTCTCTCTTGTACAGTATAAACCATTTTCGAATGTTTTCAAATTGTTGAATGCAGTGACTCGAATACATCAATTACCAAGGCGTAAACAAAGATATGCGTATACAAAAACACATGAGGGCATTTTTTTTTTCATAAAAACGTCTGTCTCACCTTTGAAACTATTATTTCTGACAGCATATTATTTTTCAATACAGTGGCGTACCCACTTCTTCTTTCTTACGACGCTAACATTTGAGGTGATGAAAAATTAAAATATCTGGATAAAACTTAGTTTTCATTAAAACTTCAACAACACTTGATCGATCCTCAATTTCAGTACACCGAGGTATTTGGGATTGAATTCCCTTCAAAATGAAATGCCTTGAAATAAAAATCGACGGGTCTGAGCGATTTTCAATATTTTTCATGAGTTCGGATATTAGGTGGGTGACAAGTTTTAGCTGGGACACACTGTATATATATTTGCAGAATCGTAAAACATCCGACAGATAATTCGTCATATTATGCAAACACAGGAACATAAATAAATTGAATGAGATTATGCTGAAACAGTACTTTTGGAAACCATACACTTGTCAACCGTACATTTGGCGATTGGATTTTATCAGAAATTACAATTCCATAATATTATATAAATGCCAACTGCTCTTTGCAATACCAGTACAAATGTCAACTCGTAAAGTTTAACAGTAAGGCAATGAACCATGAAAATGACAGAATTCCAAATCGTATCGTAGCAGGAAAGGACTGCAGCAGACGCGCAGTTAGACCGATTCATATTTCATCCGTACTTTTTCAAAATATACTCTGTAGACCAAGAGATCATCATAAGATGTCGCTATGCGTTGTGACGTTGCCAAACTGCCCAGTAACGATTTCTTTAAAGAGGACTGTTTTCAAGAAAATTTCTTCATATGATTCAAGTCGGGTGGTAAAATACCGAAATAGTATAAACTCAAAATGATTTTGATAATATTACATTCACGCTGAGTAGCAAATGGCATGCTCACAATGAGAATATTCATTAAATAACGGTAAAATTATTTATATGATGCGAGTCAGGTCATGGAAGGGTATGAAATCAAACTGATTGAATCGAATTGATAATATGTTGAGTAGCAAGTAGCAGGAAATAATTACAATGAAGTTAAGATGATTCTTCAGAAACGAATACTGGTTCAAGAGTAAAAGTTCATCTGTGAAATACGGTTTACCGCATTGAATTAGAATTTTAGTATCTGTGACATTTGCAATATGTTCTATAATGTATTAATATATTTCATGTTTTTGCTAGAGATGTGGACTACCTGAAAAAGATGAATCCCAGATAACACATACCTAGAAATCCTATGAATATCCGTTTCATGTCCAATTGTGGTCGGAATATCCCCGGATTTAAAATGGACATTCATAAGATATTCATCGAAGATATTTTATGGATAGCCATGAGATATCCAAAGCAATCATACATTCATATAAATATAACAAAATCAGTGTTCGACGTATATTTTACCTTCCATTTTCATATGAAAATTTCTTCTTTCAAAAAATACTATAAAGCTCGTATCATTGTATTTTCTTGGACTTGAGATGGACATCCATAAGATATTTATCGATGGTAGATGAATTCGAAACGGATATCTTCCAGAAAATATTTACAGATGAACTTAAAATATCCGAGGCTAAAGTCTAAACGAATATAAATATCAAGCTGAATTTTCAATATCGATGTTTTCTTTTCTCTCTCCATCGAACATGAATTAGATCTCTTTGAAAACTGGTAATCGGTTTCTTCAGAAAATATTCTACGGATTGCGGTAAGTCTAAGCAAATATAATTGAAAGTGTAAGTCGAGCTGAATTTTTAATATCGATGTTTTTTTCTCCTTTCAACGTATAGGCCAATCAATAGAGCCAAAAATGATTGCTTTTTGGACAAAATTACTACCTGGAAGCCACCTATGCCATCCCGTGCAGGACAGTCCGTAGTTTATTTCTCAACTCGAAAATGCCATTTTTTAATTTGTTACAAACAATAAACAACAAAAAAACGCGTTTTTTTAAGTTTTTTAATTGTAAAATGGAAACTATTGAAGCAGTGTTAACGGTGCAAAAGGCTGAACTGTAGAGAATTGAATTCCGAAGAGAATGACGGATAAAACGATACGATCAGATAATTAGAACCGGACAAAAGCGGGAAAAACCGGAAAATTGTGTTTTTCTTTCTTTAATTCATAACTCTGCTATTTTTCAATATTAAGATGTGAAACTTTGCACGATAGTAGCTATTGACGTGCACTTTATGTGTGCAAAACCTGGATTCAGTCGGAATAACAGTTTTCGCACAATCCTCATTTGAATTTTTTTTGGAAATATTTTTGCGGAGAGCTGCTGTGTGAGGTCGTCCGATTGAAATTTAAAAAATATATTTGGAAAATAGACGTGAGCAGTAACAAAACGTCTATTCTGATTTTTCGATAAAACGCGTTTATGTGTGTTAAAAACTAGTGAGAACATGAGGGAAAACGGCCGGCGGCGCGTTAGCGATCTTGTGGTGGGGGACTGTGCGAATCGAGGAGAAACGTATATAATATTAATAGGCGCGCGCTGCGCGCAACTTATAATTCTTTGCATTTTTTGTTCATCTCGGCATGTACTGCAGCTATTTGATTGGTCTTTTTCATGATTTTGGGGTATCTGAACCTGAGGAATTCGATTCGTGACTCAGATTTCATGAGTGATGAAAGAATAAGCAGGTATTCTATGTTTTTTGCTACATATCTTTATTTATAGACAATATATGAATAGATAGCAGCTTTTTTATTACAAAAATGAAAACAAAATCCTGCTGAAGTTCAAATTCATAGGACTTGAAGAAAATAATTTTGCGGTAGTATAAATATTACAGGGGCAACCAATAAACTTGCAAATTCTGCTGTAAATGTTTGTGGTAAATTTGACACCCACAAGAAAAATTTCCTAATTCAGGCTCGCACTGGAACTGAATTTGGGAAAAAAACAGAACAACAATTTTGAAGGCAACTTTTGGACGTGGTGATCCGGCAATGATGGAAAAATTGGAATTGTACCCAAATTAATTTGTTTCCAAAGCTATGTATCATCGTTCCTCATACTCTGAATACACAAAAGACTTCAAAAGCAGTACAAATAAAAAATCTGATTCAAATGGAAACTATGCCCCAAAAACAATGGAAGAATCATTTAGTATTTACACAGTATGTATCATCGTAGGTAGAAAAATGAAAACCATTGCCTCTTTTGGTTCAGTTATTAAAAATCATCAAAAAAAGAAACTTATTGTTGATCCAACTCCAAATCCAAACTTTCTGCGGAAGTCTATAGAAAACCACTTTCTTGTAACAAAATAAAAAAAAATCTGTAGTTCCCAATGAACTTATAATATGAGACACAAGATGTCTGTAGGACTTCTTATTGCTAATATCCTATAAAATAGCAGTATTTGGGTCAAAAATCTATTAGAAAATAACCACTTCCTGGCTAATGCCACTACAAACATTGAATTACTTGTGATAAAAGTGGCGCTCTCAGTTTGGATTTAACTACGGTGCAGACGCGTTCGCGGCTTTTGCCCTGAAATGGGATTTACATCGAACCATTTGTTGCAATAATTAGTTATTGACTACTAGACCTACCCTGTACTGATGAGGGGCGACACCCCGAAATCGATCTATAGGTGATCCGAAAATTTCGATAAACATTCCCATGCAACAAGCAATAGAGATTTCTAATGGCTTTGGACACCCTAATAAAAAGAGACGAGAGTTCTTAATTTTCCCGTCCTTGTTGCCAGGGAATGTATTCTGTGATTGGTTACTATAAGGTCAAGGAGTATAAATGTAATTTTCAACTGTAGCTGTCATGTCATTCAATCTCCCCGCCATTATGATAACCAATCACAGAGCGCGCCCCTGGCAACAATGATGGAAAAATTAAGAACTTTCGTCTCTTTTTATTTGGGTGTCCAAAGCCATTAGAAATCTCTATTGGAGAGGAACTCTGCAAAGAAATTTTATCAGATGTAATTCGATGTTGGTCGCGGTATTAGCCAGGAAAGTAGTTGTTTTTTGATGAATTTTTGATCCAAATACTCCTATTGTATAGGATATTAGTAATCATCAGTTCTACGGACATCTCGTGTCTCACATGTAAATCTACAAATCCTACAATCGTACATTCTCCAGATATCGTTTATGATCTTCCCAATTGCCAATTCCATATTGGATATTCTTATGATATCATCTGTGAATATTTTTATCAAGCAGTCTATATAAGTGATCTGTTTCGAATAAAATTAAAATTAATTGCACATTTCTTGTGAATACTTTCTGTAACACCGTGTAAATAAATAATGAATTGTGTACAAATATGTTTCACAAGAATTAGGAACCTCAATTCAATGAACTTTATTCTATGTTCAAACCTTGACGTGAAAACTATATTGTTTTACTTGACGCCAGTCGACAATGGTTTACGAATATTGCTTCGCCGATGGTATGTTTCCTCGTCGTCAAATGGCTGCAGCCAATTTATTATCAACAAAATATGTATATATAATATACATGTAATGCTACTTGGAAAATTGCGCAGTTTTTAGTGAAAAGAGAATTATAGTTGGGTGAATCATGAGTGACTTTCAGCGTGTTGAAACATTAACATTTTATTGAAAATTTTATCTCAGCACAAAGTAAAGCACATTTTCGGAAAATGCTTTTTTCTTTGGAAATTTTTGGAGACCCGTTCCAAAGTACGTGAATAGGCATTTCTAACAGTGAAAGAATTTTTCAAATAACTCTATTATACCAGAAGCTATAGCGCTTTCTCAATTTTTTTCGTTTTTTTCATGTAATTTTTGTCACGACCAAACTGGCGTGTCGTAGATTTTCATTTCACATGTGGAAAGACATAAGGAATCGACCTGCATAGGTCCCATTTTAACATACCGCAAAAATGGGTCAGACTTTAAAACAGGCGATTTCGGCGCTGTTCCCACCGGACTATAAACGTTTCTCCTCGATTCGCACAGTCCCCACCACTCGATGGCTCACGCGCGGTCGGCCGTTTTCCTTCATGTTCTCACTAGTTTTTAACATACTTAAATGCGTTTAATCGAAAAATCAGAATAGACGTTTTGTTACTGCTCACGTCTACTTTCCAAATCTATTTTTTAAATTTCAATCGGACGACCTCAAACGCATCCAGCTCTCCGCGAAAATATTTCAAAAAAAAATTCAGATGAGGATTGTGCGAAAACTATTATTCCGACTGAATCCAGATTCTGCACACATGAAGTGCACGTCAATAGCTACTATCGTGCAAAGTTTCAGCTCTTAATATTAAGAAATGGCAGAGTTATAAATGTATCCGTCATTCTCTTCGGAATTCAATTCTTTACAGTTCACCCTTTCACACCGTTAACACTGCTTCAATAGTTTCCATTTTACAATAAAAATGTTGTTTATTGTTTACAACAAATTAAAAAATTACATTTTCGAGTTGAGGACATAGTGGGAATAAACTACGGACTGTCCTGCACGGGATGGCACAGGCGGCTTCCAGGTAGTATTTTTGTCAAGGACAATATCTCTATTGCTTGGCCTAGTATACCAATTATATCTGTCTGGACTTCCATAAGATGTTCATTTATGGTTTCGAAATGGATATCCATTAGAAGATATTCTACAGATGGCTTTGAATATCCGAAGCAAATATAAAATGAATACAGAGTACAATATCAATTTTCAATATCAATATATTCAAACAGTTTCCCTTATTCCTCAATGATAATCTTAAATCTTATTGTTTTTTATCCCTATAACATATCTTTTGGATATTTGTGAACAATGTCTTATGGACATCTTTGTAGATATCTTGTAGCTCAGTGGCGGATTTAGGGGGGGGGGCGAAGGTGCCACCAGTTCTCAACGGCGTTTAGAGACAGAATACTTACTTAGGGAGTCATTTTTGACCATCAGAAAATATCACAAAAAAGCAGAAGAATGTGCGGGAAAAATTGGTGCATGGCTAAGACCAAAAATAATCATCATCATTGAGCCCATGTGGATCGGTGGTATGATGGCCAAAGACTGGGGCAATTCGAAGGCTGGGTAGTATTCAAAGGTAATGCTACCTAGCGGCCACTGAAGCCGTGAGGATTGTCCCAACGGCCTCTTCAGAAGCCTTGCTTAACATACCACCGCCTCACACATACATACAAGGCGAGGCAAGGTCATTCCATCAGTATACTACGCGGAGGGCGAGCGCCTATCAAAAGAATACATGGTCTGAATTATATCAAACCACTCACAGAGTTGGAAAACGACCCAATAATTGGAATGCGATCGGATGAGATGCTTCTCAAATATAGTTTTGGATTTTTTTTATAACCATACGAGGCAGACGGGTCAAAAACGGAAGAAGGAACCAAGCCTAAGATGAAAGCTCGGTGAGTTTAAGGTAATCTAGCTACAGTACCTATTCTAGGCAGGAGTTAGAGCAATACATCATTGTGCAGAAGAGTTACTAAGGCAAAAATTTGATAAACGAATAACCATCAATTACTATTTACTCTGACAGCCAAGCAGCTATCAAAGCAATTCCTCCATGCAAGTTAAATCAAAACTGGTTTGAGACTGTCTGCCAGAGCTGAGCAGCCATAACAAACTGTCCATAGCCTGGGTACCAGAACATACAGAGTGGACAAGGGCAACGAAAAGGCTGACTCATTAGCACCAGAAGGAGCATGAAATGCCTTTTTTGTCGGAACCCGTTTGTGGTTCAGCGAAAGCTCTAAGGAAAACTCACAAGAACACTTGGATGAACTCCATCTCAAGAATGGTGGAACAAGACGGCAGAAATGAGACAGGCACAAATGTTCATTAATAACCATTTATTAATACAAATAATTGTTCATATTTTGTATATTTACATTTCACATTGAACATTAAAGCTTCATTTAATTTTGTATTATCATAGTTCTCGATCAGCCGAAATATGTTTGTCACTCATGACAGATTATGAACTAGTTATGGAAAACAATCGTTTCACTTGTATTGATCTCACTTGTTTCTAGAGTTCTCTTTATACAATCTATCATTCCAACATCTTGCAAGTTTGCGAATGAGTCCTTCAGACCACCACTGACTATTTCATTTCAGTATCATTGCTGGCTTTCTTCACTTTTCTCTTGTCGAACTCTTCAGCTTCTTCTATAGTGTCGGGGAGCTTACAGTCCAGAGTCTCCGGCAGTTTACAACAAAGAATCGCCCCGATTAAAGGTGTTATGCCAAATATAATTGGTGGAATCCAAGGTTCAACAGTATCCAAGGTAGCTATGAATGGGGCTATCATGGATCCAATCCTAGCGAACATCGATGAAGTACCTACTCCTAAATTCCTCAACACTGTGGGATACAGTTCTCCGGAGTATATGTAAACCGTTGGAAAGCTAAGGGCAAGGCCGAACATTCCTAAGGAAGCTAGCGTCGTAGTCATCCAGGGACTATTTGCAGGAACAAAAACTGAAATTCATAAAAAAAACATTTAAGAACAAATAATACAATGAAGAAATTTTTTTATTTACTACGTTTTTGAGACGTACTGAAAAAAAATGAAATAATTTCTTCGAGCTCCATGCGGATTTATAACCCCACACATATTCCTAACTTCATACCTCCCAGCCGACCATGTGATACGAAAAACATGTACCTATACGTGAAATCACATTGTGACGTGCGACATCTCATTTTTTTTTAAACATGAAAAAAAAATCCTTTGCTCCGTGACAGGCAGAAGGATTGAACCCGGGCCGACTGGATGACGGGCAATCGCTCTCACACCACGACCAGTTTGCTTCATAACATGGTGAATATAGGTATTAGACATGTCCGCATTTTATATCATCACAACTGGGTCGCACTGTGATATCAATTAGAGGCTACATTCAGGACTATTGTGACAAATATATATACAGTGAGTCCAAGATAAGTTTGTCCACCACGTTGATATCTAAAACGGTAATAAATACCGTTTGGGCTAAATAGGGAAAACGTTGCATAAACAGAAGGGCAGTCTATATGGAAGTATGGAATTATAAAATTAGTTTGGAAAAACTGATATTATCGATGTCTTTAAAAAATCGAGATGATCTGACATATAATAAAACTGCCATTTGTAATAAATTATCAAATTTAGAATAAATTTTTTTTCAAAAATATGTTGTGGAATGATCGTATCTTTCAGGATTACCGCTTGTACCGTGCCGCAGCAGACCAGCGGCCAGTTGAGAAAATTCAGGTCAATGCGAAGTAGTACTTGAAAATTTTCCTACCAGTCAGAAGGTTGTGACAGATTTTAATAAAATCTATAGTACATACTATGTGCTATGTGATATGAAAATTCAACCTATAATATTCATCTCAAAGATGTCTCAATGTGATAACATGATTCAGTAGCTTTTGTTGACGTCGAATAGGTGTGGTCTGATGAATGTTGCTGCCTTATGACATTGTTACATCACATAACACTTCATGTCACATGATGGTTGACAGGGATACTGTTCTTGAATTTGTGACTGTGAATGTTTAATACCAGCTATGAAAACACTTCTAAGATTTGAAACTAAAAACGTGAGGCGCTTGCAATAGATGAATGTTGCATTCATAGTTCACTTAACTCATTAAAAAACAGAGGATATACATATAAAAATAAAAATGACCTGCAGCTCAAAACTGAATATCAGAACTACAAAAAACTGCGTATCAAACTGGTACACAAAACTGAGAAAGACTACTACAAAAATAAAATAAATTTTGTGGAAAACTATGAATGAAATGTGTAGCTCTTACGAAAATATAGAAATAAATAGAATAAGAGACGAAAATAACGAAATTGTAACCGATCTTTCAAAAATGATGGATATATTCATCAACATGTACATTCAAACAGACATAAAACTGTCACAAAAGATAAACAATGCCAAGAGAAAGATCCAGATCTTGATTTAGTTTTCGGCTAGATGAAGATCAACCGAACACCAACATGGTAAAAAATAACAAATTCGTCGTTAGCCGTTCAAGTCTTACTGAGCCAAATGGAACTCCTTTGCCATAGACTATGGAGTCCTGAACAGTCTGTTGGACTCCGAAGAGCAGGAAGTGCCCAAAAAAAACATGATGGGGTCACCAGAGGACATCTGGGAGTGACAAAAAACCTCTAGAAACTGAGGCAACGGTTTGACTGGGCCAACTGCCAAGCTGAAATCTAGGACTGGTGCAGAAAGTGTGCTTTCTTCAATTTTCCGTTTCCACAATCTGACCAAGGAATTAAGTACATCCTTGTGGCAATGGACTACTTCAGCATGTCAGAGGATTTCAAGTTGGTGACTTGGTTTGGTTGTACGATCCTGAACGTCGATGTGGACTATCACCAAAGTTGCGGAACTCGTGGGAAGGTCCGTAAACAAGATTGAAGAGAATAAACGAGCTTATGCCCTGCCCAACCAGAAAGCCATCACCGTTGCCGATGTCTTGAATAAAAGTGGATATGTCGATTCGTTGTTTTGTTGGAGTTGCATTCGGTCCAAGGCAGATATTTTGAGTCTAACCTATTCTAGGAAACCCAAAAGACGAGAAACACGGCTTTGACCAGTCCAAAATAGTCTGACCACCAGAAAGATTGGGACGAATACCTTTATTTGTTTCTGATGGCCTGTCGTTCCACTGTACACGAGTCAACCGGCCAAACCCCTGCTAGTATTATTACGGGACGAGAGCTGCGACTTTCCTTGTGACATGAAGTTTGGCACGCCGTCAGCAAAAGAAAGTACAGAAGACAACTATGTCAGCAAACTGCAGTAGAGAATGGACGACATCAACGAATGAGTTCGTTTGAACATCCAGAATGCCAACGACAGAAAACAAAAATATGACATTAAGGCCAATGCTGGAGGATTTCAAGCTGATGACTTGATTTGGTTGTACAATCCTAAACGTCGCCGTGGGCTATCACTAAAGCTGCGGAACTCGTGGGAAGGTCCGTACAAGATCATTAAGAGAATAAACAAGCTCGTCTACCAGGGTCGTTCATTTCAATAGGTTGTCCTCTCACGCTGAAAACTACGTCCAAGTTCGCACCCTCGGACCACCGGAACGGAACGGACATGAAGTTCTACATAGGGTAACTCGAGAGGAGGAACTACGGGGACAGAATCCAGAAGTTGGAGTTCTGCAATTCAAGGAGGCCCAGAAAAACATTTACTACCTGTTTACCAAGAAGCATGCTCGAGATAAACCAACCTATGAAGATGCCTGGAAGATCCTCATGAGGAACACGCTGATTGATCAGAATCTTGTGATCCTGGCAATTCCAAAATTGTCCAGTAGGATTGATTCGCTGGATTAGAGAATGATATGAAGTATTTTGGAGACGATATTCAAATCCAGAGGCGTCGAGATGAAGACTGTGGAGTGTTACTTCCATCAAACGTCAAGGTGCAGTTATGGAGAATCTTGCAGATATCGTCACACTCCAAGAATGACATTTCGAGACGAAACGTCTTTAAGAAGGGGGCAATGTTATGATTCTGGAGCCGGACCTGATAGCTTGTGTTTGGATAATCTAGATGCATTCATGACATCATCATATCGAAGAATAAACGAGAGCCATCCAGACGAGTAATCGAGCGTTCCGAATTATTCTAAACGAAGACCTCTCACGTAGGTTCTCGGAGTTTCTAGAATGGTCCGATAGAAACTTAGAGTAGAGTAAAGATTATGAATGCTGGATTCCGATGTGAAATGATGATTAGAGAACGTTTACATTAAATACAGAAGCTATCCTGGTTGCATGTGAATAGCCATAGTGTGAATATTAATTAAATGTTTGTTAAACTAAATTAGCGGATTGTAATAGTTAGGTGAATTTTTATAACAATATCTATCACCTCTTTACTGCAAAATTTTTTGTTTTCACGGATAGAACACCTATATTTTTCTCGATACTAAAATTTCATAATTATTATCGTTCTATATTGGTTATCAATTAAAGAGAACTTATTAGCGAGTTATGTGATGAAGATCTTGTAACACATAGTATATCGAAACTACAGATCTTATTGCATTTACCTATTGCCAAAACAGATATTCCAGAAAGAATATCAGCAGTAATGAGGGTCTTCTTTCTTCCCCATGCTTTCGTGATCCAACAAGCAACTACAGTACCAGGCAACTGTATAACCGCAGATACCGCCACATTGATGAAGATGTTACCTGCTATCTGCCCGATATACTGAGATACGCCGTAAAAACATAAACCACAGACCAGCCAATTGAATCCTACAGCAATTGTATACATTCTCATTATAGGGGTTCGAACCATGTCCAAAATGTTTGCTTTTCGCTGGTTGGCTTGATTTTCTTTCCTGCGTTCCAAGTAGAAATCAACGTCTTGCTCGATTTTTTCTAGAAGTAAAAATAAACGATTCATCAACACTGTATGACTACATGCCGTTTCTAATAACGTACCTGTTGGTAGTTTATTACATTTTGCGGCCTGTTTCAATGTTTCTATGGCTGGTGCTTTGTTTCCCATAGCCAACTGCCACCTAGGAGATTCTGGGAGAATCCAGTAATAAATGAAGAGCGCCAAAGACGGTGCTGATATGGCTGCTTGAAAGTACCTCCAATCACGTTGATAATAACTGATTAGGGGCATTAGGAGGTGGCCCAAATTGAATGGGATTTGATAGAGGATTCCCACAACTGTTCTCCATCTAGTACCTAAAAATAATTATCTGCTGAAACGTTTTTTATGAAATGAAAACTCTGAGTTTTATATATAAATACAATAAATAATAATTGTAAATGAAATAAATAAAATGAAAGTATAATCGCCGCAAGTCACTCATTCTGAAAGCAGGACTCGTAGAAAAGGACATAGGCCTCATCGCTCACAATTAATCCTGTTGGAATTGGATACACATGCGAATCATTATACTTGTAACATGTTGTGTGAGCAAAAGGGTGTCTACAGTACTTTATTTTTTCTACGTATTTTTTGCACTAACCTATAATTTCCATTATGAGAACGAAACTTGTGATCATAGTTCCTCCAGTTGCGAGGGCTGCTAAAAACCTCATCACAAGAAATAATGAGAACCATGGTGCAAATGCAGCTGCTAATCCTGTAACTCCTTGGATTATAACTGCACACACCAAAGGGTTTCTTCTACCATATCTGAAAGTCAGAATTAGTATTCAGAAACATGGTTTTGATATATTTCTGGCGGACTAGGGTATATATGCGCTGAGGAGCAGAGCACGGCGGATGGTTTATGAAGTCTGATCCGATCAGTCAGTGATTTTGTCACTAAGTAATGATATAGGTGAAATATTTCATTGTATATTGCTTTATGATGAAATAAATATGTGAATAAAAATTAAATACAAAGTATCGTTTGAATTGGTCCACACTCAGCTTTTTATTTTCCTGTGTCATATTTTATACTAGCGTAATATTTTTAACAGAACTACAAAGTGTTTGGTAGATATTGAACTATCACTAGAAAAATTAAATTCCATAACAGCTGTAATTGGAAAATACCAGAAATACTATCGCCGATACGTGCTGGGGGTTTGCCAACATTGCTAAACCACTGACCAGATCCACGGAAGGGTAACCAAAGTTCCAGTGGTCCGAGAAATGTCAGAATTCTTTCAGTAAGCTGAAAATTGATCAACGCACCAATCCGCTGTCCCCTGCCGAACGGAAAATTAATTTTGGACGCGGATGCCATGATTTTAGGACTTGGAGCTGCCCTGACTTAGATATAAAAGAGGCAGGAGAAAATTTTCGGTTACTTCAACAAGACCCTAAGTAAACCCGAGTGAAATTATTGTGTCACCAGGCGGAAGCTGTTGACTGTTGTCTGGGGAATAGCTTATATGGAAGAAGGTTCCTGTTGAGAAGTGACCATGCAGTCCTCAAATAGCTTCTTCAGTTCAAAAATCCTGTGGGCCAGGTAGCACGCTGGACTGAGATACTTCAAGAATTTAACTTCAAGATAGAGCATCAAGTGGAGACTAGTCATAGTAATGATGCGCAGACCATGCCCAGACGACTACTCACATTGCTGACGAGCAGAAGATGAAGAAGCAACACTTTGTAGAACCACGGTAGTGGATGATAACTGATAAAGTCTAGGTTTTGGTTTAGTTATCGGCTGGATGAAGAGCAACTGAAGCAAATAGCTAATTAATCTCCAGGTGTTAATCTTACTCGGCATATGAAAAGACCGCCATTGACATCGCTGACGGACAGAAAGTTCTAAACGACGAGTAACTTAATAGCACCCACGAGACTTTCTTAGGTGCCTGCTGATTACTCGCTAGCGCACCATGTGGCAGAGGACCTTCAAATGTCCAGAGGCATCGCTGTGGTATTCTCTAAGAAGTTTGGTCGACTCCAGGAACTACGTGAACATAATCCAGAAGTTGGAGAGTTGCTGCAATTGAAGAAGGGTCAATCCTTTGGGATTGATGGAATGGATGGATGGAGTTATAAGAAGTATATTGGAGACGAAATTCAGATCTGCTCGTCTACTGCTACTCCGTCCCCAGAAGAAACTGTGGCCGAGATATCGTACTTATTTTTGGAATTTCTTGAGGCTCGGTTTCAATCCAGAGCTTCCTAGTCGCAGAAACACCTCTTTCAGGTTTTCACGTGGTCCTCGAACGATCTGCCATCACAATAATGTCTTTCATGACAGTCCTTTCAGAACCGTCTCCATCAATCTTTTGAATGTGGCAGTAGCATTGCAAAGCCTGAATGGCATAACTGTGAACTTCCACAATCCTCTGTTGATGGTGACACTTGTCATTTCCCGATCTTCTTGAGCCAGACATTCTGGAGAACAGAATAATATCGAAAAATCTACTCCGCTCGAATTGAGCATATAAGGCGACAAATTTCACTCGAAGGAAGAAGTTTCAAGAAGTTTTTGGAGGATTTATCTAGTTGAAGTCAGTTGAGCAGTTCAAAGAGGTCCAAGTGTTTTATTAGTCGGTGTAGTAGTTGTATGTTTACATAAAAACAGTTTAGTGTGCTCGGACTGCTCGGAGTATTTTTTAGAAATATCATAACAGTATTTATATCTATGAAAGCGGGTTGAATTATACAATTTAACCAACACTTCAACTGAACGGGGTTCAGCTGCCCACAAATTGAAAATGTCAGTGGGTAATCCCTAACAACGGAAGCGAGTGAAATTGAACTGTTTTTATACAACCCGCCCTGAGGCATACATTTTTAGATAATTACCCAGACAAAACCCGTACATATACGTATAACGGATAATGATGTATCGATGAGTTATATTCACAAAACAACTTTAAAATACGTACGTGTCGGACAAGTATCCAAATATCATATTTCCAAATAGAATTCCAAGCATAGTCACAGTCTGTGCTAGATTTACCAAATATTCCTTATCACATATGAGATCCCATTCTGTTGCTATGGTTTGTGTGAAAACAGATCTGAAAAAAAAAACAAAGTGTGAGCTAGTTGGTCATTCGCGTTTCTAGTGCTATTTCATGAGGAGGGGTATCAACTTTTTTTGGGCATATTATTTACTATGATGATATTAGTACTTCCTTACAAACACTTGTAGAATGTACCCAACGTGCGGGTAGAGAAATGACTATTATCATTATTATTTCCGTAGCGCCCCGGGGTGACTTACTAATTTTTGGTGGTGTATTCACTTTTCAGCAATAGGAAACCCCGGAAAACATACAGCACCTCCACGGGTGGTCGCTGCGCACTGCAAGCAAGCACATCACACTGGATTTACAACTAAGTGTAACAGTGAGCACTGTTATATGTTCTTAGTGTACCCTGTATTATAAAACGGTCTTTAAAATTTGAGAAAATCTATGGTATACTCAATGTGAGATAAGACTTTATACCTATCTCTAAACTCGAACCGGGGAACAAAATTGTTTTAAAACATGAAGGGTCACTCCTGGGTTGATGAATTTAATGGCTTACGACCTAAGATAATAGTCGACGCCTTTTTCAGGATGTCGTATAGGAACAAATAAATGCTGATTTTTGTAGATTCATTCGACGTTGGAGAGTGTGAGTGATCAGTTGCGGGTGGTTGGACCACCTACGTGAGGGTATGCCGATGCCACTCTCCAAGATGAGAAAACTTAGAAAATGTGCTGAGTGTAATTGAAATCAAACAATTTATCACTTCCCAATAATTAAAAATATTTCAGTTTCATCTATTTATCAATAGTGTGTCCATTTAAGGGTAGTGCATGGTATAGGTATATATTCATTAAATTTTTTTTATTTTTTGTGGTGAATATTGATAAATTACATTCGAAATTCATTGAAAATGTTTGAATGAATTTCATTACGGAATCTGTCGCCTTCTCATCGCTGAGACAGGAGAGGACCATCCCCCCCATCAAAGAAGACGACAGCAAAACCTCCGACAGTGGCAAGCAGGGAAAAGAAGTGCCCTTCAATAATCGTCGAGAGTACAATAAGACTGAACGAGGAGAGCAAAGCTACCCTTAACCAAAACATATAGGGTAAGCTCATGTACAAGTTCACCACCAAGTCTACCCTGGGTATGTTGTATGCGAACACGGCAGAAAATCACGCCAGTCTGAAGAAAACCCTGACACCGGGGGAGAAAAGGCATGCTTTCGTGTTCAAGGGTCTAGACCACTACTCGAAAGTGATCGACTTTGAAAGGGGTCTGTAGTCACACAGCCTGATAATACATGGCATCATAGAAATCAACAATACTGAGAGGAAATTGTACATCGCAAACACCGACAAGAAAGTCACGGTAACATTCCTTAACAATAACATCCGAGCAGTCGATGGGTTATTGTTAAGTAGGAAATTAAAAAGAACAAGGTCTGGGGACTGGGCATGAAATGCGTGGGAGTGCATTGGTCACGGGTATGCCCCAAGCCCAGGACGATTTCAGCGCTATGCTGTAATTGCGGGGGGATGCACACGATGTGTTCGTAGGAGTGCAAAACATGCAAGAAGCACGTAGTAGCCCAGGAACGCAGACTGCAGAAAGAACAGCCGAAACCGAGCCAAGAGCAGAAATATAAACCGACCCCTCCGGTACAGAAAAACATCTGGGAGAGACGGGGACTGTAAGGGAAGACAGGTATCTTCTTCCAGGCTACATCCTAGAGCTGATGAAGCTAAACAATGAAGAGGAAATAAAAGTGGCAAAACACCCGAAACCCCCGATACAAATGAAACATGATGAGTCTGGGGAGGAAGATTAATGGCCTAATCCAGAGCCATAGGGATGAAGCCTGGAAGAAGAAGATGACAAACCTCAATGTCGGAGACAATTCCCTATGGCAATGCAATTCCAAATGCCTCAGGATCACAGCTGTGAGGAATGGTCAAAGACAGGAGGTGACGTACCCAAAAGAGGCGAAAATTATTGGGGAGTACTTCCAGAGTGCATTTCAGACAGGTGCCGACTTCACCCAGGAGCATGAAGAGTTTTTGCGGGGATTCAGATAATTTAGGGACACTCCGAAAGAAAGCTTAGAAAGCAGAACCTTCTCAAAGTTAATGACAATAATAAATGGTATAATGAAGTGGTAGCATTACCCAAAATGTCTGAAGGTCTCGGAGATTATCCCTACCCCAAAGACGAAAATATCCGAAGACATAGTCAAGAGCTACAGCCTCATCTCGCTGCTCGGTGGTGGGCATGATGCTGTTGAAGAGACTTCAGGAAATCGAAAAAGGAGCAGTTCGGCTTCAGTAGAGGTCATTCAACGACCTCTCAGGTAACCAGGATTGTCCACGATGTGAGGGAGGACTTCGATCAAGATATTGGCATAATAATGGTCCTGCTGAATACTCAGAAGGCGTTCAACACCATCTGGATAAATGGTCTAGTCATGAATATATTACGGGAAGGCAAACCTGATCACACGATAAAAATTATGGTCTCGTACCTGGTTGACAGGACTTTCGAAGTTAGGGTAAATGAAACCAGCTCCACAACGAAGAAGGCCGAAGCAGGTGTACCAAAAAGATCGAGCTTGTCGCCGATGTTGTACTCGCTATATACACATGACTTTCCGACATTCGTCAATACTTCAATACGAGCACGAACATCTATGCCGATGACACGGCAAGCTATGCCCAGGCGCATTTGTGCAACGCAGCCGCGGTGAGGATAAGACACACCTACAGTGAAATGTCGTGCCGTATAGACAACTCGGAGTCTGTGAGATACCTGGGAGTACAGCTGGACAAAAGGTTAACACTTGGTGAACATGTTGGCTTGGCAATTCAGCGAACTGCGGCAACAGTCAAAAGGTCATACCCGTTGTTAGCCAGGATTTCCAAGCTGTCAATGGATAACAATTTGTTAATAATGCATGTCCAGTATTCTGAAGTTTCGCCAAAACTCACATACAGAGATTGGAGAAGATGCAAAAGAAAGTATTTCGTATCGTCACAGACAGTGACAGATACATTCGGCTAGACGCGTTAAGGGAGCTAGCCGATACTCATCGAGGAATGTAACAGCAGTCCGAGCCCACCATAACAGGCCAAGAAGGCGCGGAGGGCTCATCTACCAGTGTTAACATTCTATGAATTTGAATGGGGTGGCTTCCTTAGTCTGTCAAAAAAGGACAATGGTTTGGTGATTAGCTGGAGTCGATCCAATTTTCTTCCTTCTCCAATTTTGACTGGGGTTGCAACCTCCTATTCACTATGGGGGTGGATTGTATTTCTGATTGTTCAGTAAAATGTTAGATTCCGTAATGTTTTTACATAAAATCGTTGCGATGGCGAGTTAGGCACTTTGAGAAAATATCGACACAAATACACGTTGTCGAGGTCATCGAAATATACTCTTTTGCCCTTTCAATACGACTCTTCACGGTAAAAAACACCGAATTCGGCCTAGTCTGACAGACATGAAATATATTTATACCGGGTGTACCGCGAGGATGTGAATGCTAGAATTTATTGTAGTTATGAATTTTATTGAGAAATAAAATAATATAAGAATGTAGACTTAATACTTAACACTAAATTATAATAACAAACAAAAAAATTGTTGGAAATTTAACAACCAGGCACTGGATATTTTCTACGAGAATCCAGAAGACGAGTGATGAACCACACATGAAACCATGACAATGTTCGAACCCGATTTTTTCATATTTTTTTCCGGAAGAACACTCAAATCCCAATAATATCTACATGTATCCAATGCCCTGATGTCTTACGAATAAGCAAAAGATACCCCCCACATAACTTGAAGGTGAGGAAGTCAACAACTTCGTTTTAGTACCTAGAGCACCTATTCGCCTAGAAAACATCGTGGGGCCTGCCCCAAGGCAGGTGTGAGCTGGTTTTGCCCTCCCTATGACAGCTCAGCATGGCAGGAGTAAACCCCTCGCCGCTGAATGTAATATTACTAACTCCTGTTCCATCTGTGGCTTAGAGATAGTTTCATCATTAGAAATATTTAAGTGTTATACGATATATTTGCTATACATTTTTATAACTTTTTACGCAATAAACTTTTGGCTTGTCTATAAAATCAGTCATAAAATTATTATATCCTTCGCTGACCAACAAACGTTTATGTAAACCATCAGTACCTATATAATCAATGAATGAAAATATGCGATGTAATGTGTACGGAAATATTTAATTGCCAAGTATGTATCTAATGCAAATTCATGCTTGAACTGGAACAAACGTTAAGTTATGATATGCAGGGGCCAGCAAAAAGTTTGCACCGGATGGAAATGGCAGATATGCAGGGATTTGAGTTGGTATATTACATAACCCATTTGGAAAATTGCAAGTATCAAACGAGTGAGATATAAAGCTATAACATTATTATTATGATTGAGGTGGGATAAGATATATTCGTCACAGGAATTGTAGTCCTTGTCGTCTGGCGAAGCAACGGTTCAGATAAAATTTAAACTAATCAAATTGTAAAAAGTTGGCAATAAGTTTTGTTGCATTTCTAAACTAGTTGATATCCCGTTTTTTCACTTTCTGCGTTTTCCTTATAGTTGTTAGAAATACGTGATTCATTTTTATCTCAGTCGGTCTATAATAACCAACTATATGTTATACAGTATGGTGCAAATGAATGGAATAAATTCATTATTTTGTAATTGGGTGACCCTAGAGAAAAATCCTGAAACCCGTCGATTTTCATTATCGACCGCAAATTCTGTCAAATATTCTTTATATTCATGACGTCATCTGTATGAGCGTAATGATGTCATCGATGATTTTTTCAAATAGAAATGTGAGTCATATGATACGTCATTTGAAAGGTGTTTCATTTACTTTTCCAACCATTTTGAAAAATTTTCTCTGTATGCAGAAATAAATTGCTTTTAAATGACAGATCATTCATTACAAAGTTATTCTATTTTAAATTATTGATTTTCGAATCTCAAGTACCCAAGCACGAATTTTGGAAAGAATGTCACTGGGAACGAAATGATAGTTTCTTACTTGATTTTTTTGCCAGTTTACAAATGTGGGTCTCATCGAAAGTGCTACATTTGAATTAAATTAAACGGCTTGTCGAATGTCTTGACAGTAAACATATTCGAAAATTATCAGTATGAAGCTCACTGAAACAGAAAGAATCGAAATTCTTGGTTGCGGAAACAAAACAAGGACGCAAAAATAAATTCGTACTCTGTTCAATAATGAATTTCCCAACCGAGAACCAATTTCACAATCCACGGTAAGCAAAATTGAAATAAAATTCATAGAAACAGGTCATGTATAAGAGACCTCCCCAGAGGTTGTAAGAAACAAATTCCAGAAAACAAGAAAAATTAGATATTATACTAGCTTTTCTAGATAATTTTCATACCAGTTCAAGGCAAGTAGAATTAGATAGTGACATTGACCATTCAACAGTTCTTACAACGCTAAAAAAGAAGAAGTGACATCCCTACGAAGTTCAGGAGCTTCTGGAAGACGATTTTGATAAAGAAATTGAATTTTGCAAAATTGTGATGGAGAAAAATATCAGAGATCCGATGTTGTTACAAAAAGTTTTTTTTTCTGATTAACCTACATTTCTCCTAAACCGTCATGTCAATCGTCAGACGTGTCGGTATCAAAATCCACATTGGATGCAGGAATGTCATACTCAATACCCAGAGAAAATGAATGTTTGTGCGGGAATTATAGGGAATATGATAATAGGACCATAATTCTTCGATGAGTCCTTGACAGGTCCTCGATTCTGCATAACTTCTGGGTACCCGAACTGAATCAGTTGTTCCCAAACAGAAATGACTTATGGCTGCAGCAAGATGTTACGCCGCCACACTGTGCTGTCTTAGTGAGAAGCATCTTTCCAGATCGGTGGATAGGGCGAAGACGGTTAATTGAATGGCCACCTAGGTCGCCAGATCTAACACCTCTGGATTTCTTCTCAAGGGGATACTTGAAAAGTAGCGTTTAGCAAAATAGACCACAAAATATCATTCATCTCGACGATCGCATATACGCATCCAGATGGGACGAATCACTCAGGAAGTTATCGAAAGAGTTCGAGAATAATTTACTGCTTGCCTATCCCACCTATATTATAGCAGATGGTCGGGAGTTTGAATTTTAGCTTTGAAGTTGTTTGTATTCATTAAATGGGAATTTTCTTTTATTTTATATTGTTAGAATGAAAACCCAAATTACTTGAAATAATTGATATGTTCGGATAGCTGATTGGAAGACCTTTCCAATGACTTATCATATGACCCACATTTCCATTTGAAAAGCATCGATGACCATCACGCTTACAAAAAGTACGTCTCGAATATGTAAAATATTTGATAGAATGCGAGTTCGATAATAAAAATTGACGTGTTTCAGGATTTTTCTGTAGGGTCGCCTTATTACGAAATAATTAATTTATTCCATTCATTGCACCATACTGTATATGAGGGGCCTAGTTCCAAAGTGTACAATCTCCAGTTTATACAAATTTCCAGAAATCAGGAAAAACTTCGCAATTGAAGGCGGTTTATTATTTTTGAAATTTGAATATTATGTTATAAAGTTATCATTATCTATAGATAATTCAAGAAGTCCCAGAAAAAAAATGTGTTTTTTCCCAAAATTATTTACAAAAAAGTTTTTGTAATGGAGAATGTTCACTTTGAAAATGAATTACCGTTTCGAATTCGAAAAAATATTTTTATTTTGAACCAATTAACAACAGAAATTCAGACTTAGATAACTAACGTAAACAAGAATGCTTTTGAATTCTTTCTCAAAAATTGTAATGAATTTACTGGGTAAAATGCAAAAATTCCAACTGTCAAACCACATTCTTCTTCCCTTGCTTCGCATAGTACCGTGGTCTCACCGTCCTCCAGTATCTTCTGGTTGGTCTTCTCCTTCCAGTACAAATTTGTAAAATGTTAATCTAGGGTCACTCTTCCATAATGTGAAAGGAGAAGATTGTTGACATAAACTTTCTTGTTTTCGGTTACTGCATTCTACTTGGTGATTATGGTTGGAACCATATTAGGGATGCTTTTACCTTTTTTTTGTAATGGGTTTTCCATTCCCTAGATCTGTTCTATAATTACTTTCTCCCCGGACTATTACTACCCAATTGGAATTTTGATCGAGTACCATCCTTTTCATTTTCGAAAAAGCAAAATGCCACTGTCCTGGCAACTTATTAATTAATTACTTTCATAAAAATATTTGGATATTATGTACACCACACTCTGCAATACATGAAACTAACCTGTTGAATCGGAATCAGACAAAAAAACGTTTAATTTCTAGTTATTACCTGTTAAGACAATACTCTAAACAGTTGATTTTAGCGCGAAAGAAATAATGCTTATTTTGAAAAAATCACTCTTGAAAATGTCTTAATATTCATTGAATATTGTACGTTTTGTTTTAATTGACGAATTTGTACGGTTTGGGCCTAAATTATTATTGGAGATTGTACGTTATGGACCTAAGCTTGATTTTCTACATCAATAATAAATTGGCGATTGATCGTTTTGGTATGAAATGATAGTTTATTTGAGTTCATCGCTAAAAATGACATTTGTTACGCCATCTTCCTCATTTTTAATAAAAATTGGAGATTTTACACTTTGGAACTAGGCCCCTCATATATTTCATGGGACATGGAATTTTTCGGTTAACGTAAATGCTATTGCTTATTTTGTTTCGCGTCGAGTGAAATTGACGTAGTTTTGATGTTTGGGCGGTTTCTATTTCATGAATTGTGTTCATATCCAAGGTTCCAAATATAAATTTATTCGATCAACTCCACCACTTCACCATCTGATAGTCAGTCCTTTCAACCAACAAAACTACACCAGCGTCTTGCTCACAATTCCAAAAATTCATACATTTTTGTGTTTAGTCCTTATATACTTTGGTAACAAATTGATAGTTTTTTAATTTTGTAAAAAAGTGATCCTGATAATAAATATTATATTTTTCTGAATTTTTTTTGAATTATTATCATGTTATTATTATTTTATACCTATTTCACAGCTTCAAACTAAGTCATGACATTTTGTTTTATCAGCCCGACACATAATAAAAAAGATAAGCATGGAATGTCCTCGTAAAATAAACAAAATTGATCCAAATTAAATTTGGGAGTGTGTCATCATTCAATAGTACATGGGCTTACGGTGTAGATGCATTTGCTGAACCTTGCATGTTTTTTTTATATAAATGACATCGTTCTGGAATTTGAAACTTTTTCGCAAGTCATGAATAATTTGAAGTTCGATTCAACCGAATCTTCAACTATTAAAGTCTTTAAGATATTTCTTTGGATTGAATAATTCATTTTCATTGATACAGCTCACAAATTCTGCAATAATAATGGTACATCGGTTATTTTTTTGAGCTTTTCCCACATTATAAATGATTTTTACAGATGAACATTTGATTTATTGATCATTGTTTATCAAGTTAATGAGAATCGCCAACAAGTTCTCGTTATCAGCTTCCTTGACCTCTAGTAATTTTTGTTGTTGATTTCCGAAGATGAAATTTGATTATTAGATCATTGTGTATGAAGTCCATGATGATCGCCAAGTTCTCGTTGTTTGCTTCCTTGACCTTAATCAATTTTTTGCATTGTTTTCGACCTTTTTATGCATTTCGTGCAGCCTAGGCCACTAAATGAACCTAACTCTCAATTATATATATAGAACATTGTCTTTGTCTCAATCGCTCGGGGACCACTATCCTCTACAAAGTCAGTCAAGAATTTTGGTGTCAGGAAATCCGACCCTTAATGAAAATCTTACTAGAAAGTTCCTCGAGCAGTGGTAATTTCTTTAAGAAGTGATAATTCCTTTGTTCGAGAAGATGCTAGAGTGAACGAGTCGGATAGTGTAGCAACCAACCGTAAATGCGGTTGCAGACTGGCATTTTCAGTAATAATTCTCGACCGTACTCGGGATCGTACGTTCAAAGGAAAGGCCCTCGTCACTCCTACCTTGAAGATTTCTGAGCTCGTAAGGATGTATGTGGATGATGGAAAATATTCATTTTAAACAAACAAAGCTCGTCGTTCAAAGTCAGAGAAAAACCACTATAAAAAACTGACTTGTAAAATTCTAGTAAATAACGTTATTTACCTGAATTTCACCATCGATTCTCTACCTGAATAATACCATATGCAGTGTTCGCCATAAAGTGAAGAAAAAAAATATTGAAATTTCAAATCAAATCAAATCAAAATACTTCATTGTCCAAAGAATCTGCTTCTTGTTGACAAAGTAAAATGACAAACACATTAATATATACACATCTATAGTAAAATCCAAATGAATAAAAGAAAAGCATAAAAATATTTTTTGAACATTTTGTCTTTTTTTTTCGACCTATCAGCTATCGCTCTATACGATAAACAACACAAAGTTAAAATAACAGCACATGTTCACACATTAAAAAATATATAGTTATATCTAAATAAATGAATGAAAAGTACAAGTAACAGTAAACGTATGAAAAGTAAAGAGTATGAAAAATGTTATTTTGTCAATTTTTTTCGACATATCAGCTATCGCAATAAAATTTAATAAAAGTGTGATAGTAGTCAATATCACGATAAAATGAAATGTATAGCTACTTTTCCGAGTTAAAAGTTATCATTGTGGAATTCTTGCAAACTATAATAGGGTCTGCTCCAGAGTAGTTTATTAATATATTTTTTTGAGGTTTTCAATACTAGTTTCACGAGAGTGAAGGTTCGTTGTTAAACGAAACACGGACGACTATAGTTAAACAAATGGGGGTGAATTCTTATATTGAGGAAAGTAAAAACCGAGGGGATGGACACGTAGTTCTGTTGAAAAGGTGTACTGAAGTTGAGGTTCATGAGAAATGTAGAAAATAGTATACTAACGAAAAATGCTTTGCTGCTAATATTAAGAGAAGTAAGAATTGTGCTACTGCATATAAATTACGTTCACAAGTCTAACAATTCTCTTATTTTGTGTGCGATGAGGCAGAGCCACCAGATTACGTGGTCAAGCAGTTGAGTAAACGCAATCCTGTCTACCCTGTGAGAAAAGTGAACATACTGTGGCTGGTGAGAGAGAAAAGTTATGATCACAAAAATCTCATTATTTGTCGTATAACAATATCATCTCATTTCCATGAAATTTCTCCACTAACCTATATTGGGTATAATATATAATATTGTTAATTCTTCCATAGCATACTTTCATGGAAATGTTCTGTTACGAGGAGAATACATAAAGTATATTTTTATAAAATCTCAATTATATCATCACATTGTGAATTGGAAGTATAATTATGATATATCATTGAAAAGGCAATTCTATACCAAATCGTAATTTTCAAAAAAATATATATACTTTCCATTTGAAATATAAAAATTGGATGCGCTCCCAGTCGATCCAAAAGTGTCATATTTGGTTTGATATTTTCTAAATTTTACATTACATTAAATGAAACATCCATATAAAATAACAACGAAGATAAAGGGGGGTAAGTTGGTTCCGGGACACCCATAGCATCATTCAGTTTTCTTCACTATTAGCAGGTATAGCTAAAATGGGAGATTTTTGCGGTTTTTCAAAAACTGACGGACTCGCCGACATCGCACCACACAGACGTTTGTTTAAAATGTCATTTTCTGCGTTTTTCACCAAGTAACAATTTTTAGCGCACTCAAGTGGCGGTTTGGAATATCATAGGAATTGAGTCGGTTTATGTGAATTGTAGAAAATTTAATGTAGGTACTTTATATTTGTATAGAATAATCGTTATTAAAAAAAGTCAAAAATTACGGAAGATACGAGGGTGTTTGAATGAGAAGTAAAACACACTGTATAAAACCGTTGATAAAAAAATTGTCGGAGGATTACAATTTTAAAATAAAACATGATACAAATAATTATTGAAAAATAAATCCTGAATTTCATCAACAATATTGTTTGTGGAGCGTGACCAGAACATTAATGGTTACGATACAGTTTCGTGTTAAAACGACATCTAAAATTATAAAAATTATAACCAAAAACATAAAACTTCCATTATATCTCAGCCTTAACCCTGCAAAAATAAAATTTATGTTTTTTGAGATATTTTAAAGCAGATATTTAAAAAAAAATTAAATTTACAATATCTTGTAGATCCTTGAAAGAGGGAGATCATCTGAGAAGTTTATTATAAGCGTGATTGATTATATAAACAGTCTCATCGAAAGATTATGTACCATATCTGCGACGTTTGCATATGGTATGCACTCAGAATTGCGGGTGTGGCTGTTGAATAGTCATTATCCTTCGTTATGTCGACTCAAGCTGTAGAAAGTGATGTATTATAGATGTTTGAAGAAGATTTCACCCATTTAGGATAACAATTGGCAAGTAATGTTCCAACGAGCTCTTGTCGCTATTTCGGATATTTTTAGCATAATTTGTTTTCTGGAGAAATTTTTCTGCAGAAATCAGTTTTGGTTTTGCTAGACCTAGATGACACAATGCCAAGGGTGGGCATGCCCTTGTACGTAAAAACAAATCAAACCTTTCTCATCCAGTTTGTGTGCCACCTATTAGGCAAATTCGAGGAAAACTTATGTTTGGAGCTAGGACTAATTTTCCTTGCTGACACAGTTACATGAGTTTTTCAGGGTCGTGATATATAATAAATAAAGGCCAATCCAAGATGTCGGATGTTGACTTTATATTTGAACGGTCATATCTGTGGAGGTTCACTTCCTGAACCGTCATAAGAAGAACTACAGCAGACCAATGTTTCGTTGTTCTAGACGAGTTTTCATTATAAATTACTTCTATAATCATTTGGGTGGTACAGCGGTTTAGATTTCTACTCGCATCGGACCGATGTTCGAGAATTTTTCTCAAGAACATCGGTTTCTTGAGGGGACATGCCTTATTGTAAAGCAAGGTGGAAATTTTGGATAGCCAAGGTCTTCAATGTTCTTGAAGAAGAACCCATGCATCGGCCTATCCTTGTGTACCTGTAGGAGTACATCAGTCTCCGCAGCTTAAAAGTGAACTTTTTGCTGAACAGGTATGGCATCGCAGACGGTATGTTTCGTCGTCTTCAAGAATAGATCTATACATAATCGACACGAAATGTTGCTCTAGAAATTGTACAGTTTTTGATGAAATATCATTCAGTTGAATGATTGTTTGTTTTTGTTTGAAATTTAACATCAGCACAAAATAGCGCTCATATTGCAAAATTCATTGTTTTTGTTTGAAATTTTTGATGATTATTTTCAAAGTAGTAGAACAGATCATCGAAATATAATCCATCGCTCCCACCGGTCTAAAAAGAGCACCAAACGAATCAACGTCCTAGACCCAGTCTTTCTCTGTCTGATTTTATGAGGTGTGAATAAAGACGATGACGCCTAAAGACAGTTTTTGTATCCAAAACAGAACTGAGAAAAAATATTTCTGGAGCTCGGATTCCATAATGGACCTTTCCACGGACTATGAGAAAGCACTGTAATTAGAAAGTATATACATACGCTAATATCACTTGGGAATTTTATTTATTTTTTCTGACCGCCAGTTTTTCTATAATTTGAAAAAAAGGGGTTTCGTGACGTCACGTTCATCAAAATTACACTTGGCAACGTCGTATAAGTTGTACACCACGGAATCTCAAATTATCATTACATCTGGATTGTGTTCACGAACCATTGTTTTTCTCTGTTTAACTCATTTGCTTATCTTAAATGATACAAGATAGATGCTAGTAGAGCAAATCTGTATGCTGGAAACTAACAGACTCTTAAATATTTAATTCTCTGAGGTTGTTGCGGCTTTCAAATTCAAAGTTTTGTTGTTTGTGTTGAATAATTTCTGTATTCCTTATAACCGTGAAAATGTCTAAAAAGTGCTTTGTACCCGGTTGTCTGAACAACAGGGAAAATTCAAATAAACTGTATGTGTTGTTCTATGGTAATAACAACTTTTGTTCCATAAGAACTGATATTATAATTTGCGGTGTTGCCAACAATAGTTTTTCATCAAAAGTTAGGTTCGTTCAGAAAATTTGAAAGTTACAAATAATATGAAAAATTTGTTTTACGTGAAATTTTTTGATGTGTTGATCCAGTGACAAAGTTTCAATTATTTCTCGATTACTTATAATAAGCCAGTAGCTATATTTTATGGGAGAACGATATTCCCTATTTCGGAACGTGGGTTATGGTGGGGGATGTTTCCGATGAACGTGACGTCAGAGGCACACTTTGAAATGTGATGTTTTTCTTAAATAAAAAAGTAGAGTGGCACTCGTTGATAAATAGACATTTTGGACTATTAACAATGGATTGAACAATTAATTTTTTGTAAATGTAAAGGTCCATGAAATTAAGGATTATTTTATTGTTACTAACTGATACTGGTGTAAATAATAAGGAAGCATAAATATTGTTTTCAATTAACTTTTGATTCTACAACGTTTCAAAAACTTCGATATGGACAAGTATGTTACAAATGTAACATTGTACATACTTGTAATTAGGAAAAGGTTCCCTCTTCAACTTTTTTACAAATTGGACGGTTGTATTTCATAAGTGGAGGTGAAAGGGTGTGAAGGGATGAACATTAGTTGAAATTTTGATCAGAAATCATGATTATGTTGGATACGAATTGAAAAATGAAAAAAAACTTCACCAAATTGGTAGTATAACTGAGCGTTGGCATGATCGAGATGAGGTTTACAAAAAAATGGATTATGTTTTTCATTGGAAGGGTCAACAAATCCAATATATCGGCGCCATAAACGAAGATGAAAAAAAGTATTGACTGGTGATTCGATAACCTTCTTGCGGTTCATCAGAATTGAGATCGGAGCGGCATCTATTTTTTTCTTAAATTTCTGATGTAATGGGCCAAACAGTTGCATGTGAAAATATTTCAAAATGGTGTTATTTTGTCTTAGATCTGAGAGTGTTATTGCTGAATAACCGCACTTTTACGTGAAACTGATACACAAGGACTATTTCGCAATTTCGATAATAATGTACATGTGATAAAATTAATCATCAAAATGTTGAATTGTCATCCAGATTCATGGGTTTCACTTCAATCAAACTATTCAATAGAAAAAAAAACGTATGTTTGTGAACCTTTTCCATTGTTTGATTTCTTTGAATTAATGCTTCAAATTGCATCCCAAGCAACCTTTTCAAATAACATTTTTCGAGATCTTAATCTATTTTTTTCTTTTCTGATGTATAATTTTGTTAAACGCTACCATGTCAATAACGATTTTTACGTTTTTGAAAATGCACAGTCGATCATATAGAAACTCTTTTTCTGTTACTTTTCATTCTCAAGTTACATATTTGGTAAGGCATAATTTGGTAAAGGCACAGCTACCAAAATTGGGCAAAGCGTTAGGAAGTGAATCATTTAACATTGGATGGAATGTGTATATAAATTATTGAATTGAGATTTCAAAAACTATGATGCAACGGCATATAATAATAATATAAAAATAATAGGCGTTCTCTAGCCGCACTTGACGCGGTTGACGGATATAACAATTTTAATAATTTTTTTTTTAACTTGCTAGGCCTTTGGGTACTCTCATATACAGTGTGTTCGGCTTTTCATGAATACACCCTAATATCTCAGTTGATAATAATGCAATTTTATTGAAATTTTGTATGTGATTTTATGCTAAAAAAATTAAGTATTTGGCATAGCAAATATTTTCATTTACCATTGGCGTGCAGTTTTGGGGACTTAATAAAGCTTTTTTTGGGTAAAGGATATTAGGGCTTATTGATGATTTTTCTTATCAGATTCAGAATCAGTATCCTCCAAAAAACCCTTAATTCATATTTTCAAAATCTCAACAGTTGACTTTAGCAGAAAAAAAATAAGAATTTTTACGAATTACATTATTTTAGAATCTTGTGTTTTCACTTATAATATTCCAAAGCTATTGATAATTTCGAAATAATTTATCGTATACTTTCGAAAGCGAGTTGCTTGTTACCTTAAAGCAACTCGCTTGAAAAAAAGTTAAGACAAATTTTGAGAATTTATCAATAGCCGAGGGACATTCAGTAAGAAAATTTTTTCATATAATTGAAACTTATAATTATATCGATCGACTCATTTTGGATATTTCCATATCTACTCGAAGGGACTGACGTTTTGAAAATTCAATTGAGTAAACGTCAAAATATGTCATAACCATGGTGACTCGATTGTTCAATAGTGATAATTCACCGGGGGACTTATCAGTTAAATGTTTGTCTGATTGGCTATTTCTGGTCACTTGGTCACCAATACGTAGATATGATAGGTTCAAATTACATGGAAACATTTTTCAACATAACGACCTTCTGAAACAATACAATTCTCAACAATTCTTCTCAATCGCACATTCACTTATCTTAAAGTTTGGGGAGTAATTTCGTGACACACTTGCCTAATTGCAGAGTTCCTCCCCATTACGGGGTCAATTAGCATTCACTTTATTTTTTGAAGTGCAAAAAATCAGTCGTTAAGATAGTTACCTTGCAACCATAAGCAAAATTCAAACCGCTGTTCAAAATCACCATTCAACAAAGAATGTAAACATTTTGGTTCAAATGCCCTAATCTATTGCGTTTCAAACACCTCCATACTTTGTTTTTAGTTAAATTCAGTATTCTCGCAAGTGTCCTTATAATGCCATTCAATTCAATTCATAAACAAACTAACGACAGGACCGTAATTCAAAATTGTTGTCACTGATGATGCTAGATATTTTATATGAAACGTTATAAAAATGTCAAGTTTGATATACCACTGAATTGTGATTTATCAATATTTGTGATGAAATAGACAGGTCCGTATTTGAAAAAATAGTTGATGATGGCGGTGTTGACACGAAACGTTTGATTAAAAATTTATCGTTACGTAGTTCTAGTACACTTTGAATACAATAAAACTTCTAACAATTCTATTCTATTAGTAAAAAACCGAAAACAGCATTTTCAGTTTTTCCTGTATAAGTTGGGAAGGGCGAGAACCCCCGTAAATTTTCTATGACCAATTTACTGCTCACCACAATAGTAACCTTTTTAATCGTCTTTGTATCTATTACGGTTTAGAATATAGCAATGTTACCACATGATAAAAGAAACGGCCTGTATACGCGGATGATA
The DNA here is from genome assembly GCA_958502065.1 of Chrysolina americana. Taxonomy (NCBI): domain Eukaryota; kingdom Metazoa; phylum Arthropoda; class Insecta; order Coleoptera; family Chrysomelidae; genus Chrysolina; species Chrysolina americana. Next base: position 16,625,737 of record OY293418.1, read on the forward strand.
CCGCGCTATATGTCAATTAGTTTTCCAGCGTCGCAGGTACTATGCAGGTCCAATCTCCTACCGTATCTGAAGGAGAACAAAATTTTGGTAAATCCAAAACTATGAATTTCTCGAAGAAATTCAAGTGCTCGAAGTACTTCAGATATTGAAGGTCAAGGACAAAGCAATGTGCTATACCTGCCAGTACAGCTGGACAAGCGTACAACATGGCAAAAGCATATCAACCTGGCTATCCAGAAGGCTGTGGCAACGGTGAAAGGTGAAACGCACGTACTCACTAATAGCCAGGGGATCTCACATAAAGCTAGAGGCCAAAATGAAAATATACAAACAAATCATTCGGCTAGCGATGTTGTATGCTTGTCCAGCCTTCTGTAGCCTGCCAAATACTACTTTTTGAGGTTGGACACAGTGCAGAACAAAGTACTTTGTATTAATACCAAGAGAGATAGGTACATTCTTCTGGATGAGCTGCGTGAACTTGCTGGAGTCGACTCTATCCCGACTCATGTACGAGAAATTCTACAAGTTTCACCTCCCCAAGAATACGCTAACCAGAGACCTTATCAGGCTCAGAATTTACGATAATCAACCACGCAAACACGGCGGGCTGATATGTCAATCTTTGGCCATTTTCCAGGAAAGATGGGAAGAATCATAGGGAATCCCAGTCTTAACTGATACGAAGTACCTTGACCCGGTTTTTGTAAAGTAAACTTGGACAAAGCAGTATCTACATTAAATGCTGATGAACGACATGCATAAGAGGATTTTACGAACTTCTATATCCTATCCAAAAATTATGTATCTTTTCGTTGGGGCGCAAATTTAGAAATACCCTGTTTATATATAGGTATTTTGCATAGTTTACGTGCATATAACTTCCTCGAATTTATTAATGTAATCACTGCCGTCATTTCAAAATATGCTCACAATCAGTTACACCACAACCGTCGTGTAGCGTACCTGATGGCACTGCTATTCATATCCCATTAACGCCTCTTTCTGATGTATGAACTCCGGCAATAGTGTTATCCTATCTTGCATTACTGACTACCCAACATGGATCCGACTATACGAAGAATAAAAATACTAGAGCTACTGATAATTGCCCGGCGATGATCCAAAGATACATTCACTATTGCATATTTCACAAGCGATATTAGCTGGTTTGCAGAAAGTGTACGGATAACGAGCGTACATAGTTTTAGCCTTCACTATCATTATTCGTTATAAGAATGTTTCAACGAAATTGGTCGATAACTCATGCAATTCAATGTGAATTTCGCTTTTCTTTTCTCTTGTATGTTTTGTTCATCGTGAGATTATCTGTATATTATGCTAACAGGAAATGATGGGTTGTGAAAGTGTTGCAGATAATACTTAGGGCTGATGCATGTACTAACAACGCATTTTTTATTTCAACACATTTTTACTTGCACTCCCTCATTTGGAATCCTTTGTGTAGTGATGAATATACTAGACACCTGTTCAGTAACTAATCTTCATCCAGAAGATGGTTACTGGATGACTAAAACTTGTGTAGGTGTGTTGAAAATTGTGGATTGGTCTTGAGTCCAGAGGAGGGCCCGAAAAAATTGAGCGCTCAGGGTCTGTAAGCTTCTGAAACCGGCTCTGTGTTCAATTAAAATTTTGTTTTATAACTTACGTGTCGAATAGATAATTTGTGCAGTTCTCCGAGCACACATCTGTTGAGTTTGTAAAACAAGAAACATCCACACGCGGGGCCACGAACACTATGCTGAGCTGATGCCAGGCCACTGGAAATTTGACTAGAAATATTATGAGACACACCCAAATATGCCATCTGCCTAAAATTCCTATAGTTTTCTCGATAATATCTGCATCCTCTTCAGCCTCCTTAGATTTTGGTGGTTTTCCGTCGCCATTTTGCACTGAAACAACAAATAATTCATTGATAATGGCTAATGACCAAGCCGTCGATGCCAATACACCAGAGAAAAAAAAATCATTGATAACATTTCAATCTTGAAAAAATATAAGCAGTGTTGTGGAACGCAGAAAATATAGGATTTTTCAGAATGAGGCTATCAAAATAATGATTCTGCAGATAAGGCAATGAAAATTAGATATTTCATCGTGTAAAATAATCAATCAACCTTTTGCATGTCTAACATATCTGGGTCCCCATAGTAACAAGACATCTCGTTTCCTTCAGAAACGGAATATTAATGTTGCATGAGAATAATACTGATTAGATTATATTACTGATCCTGAAAAAACTTGATGACGAAGACAAATATAACATAGAAGAAATAATAAAACAAAGTAGTGAACTCGTAGACTTGACAAAACATATGTTTTCAGATGCTATAAGCTATGGCTCGGATAATTATGTGATAGTATCATTCAGCACTAAAAACATAAGCAATAATAACAGCTTGAATGTGGCCTTATAACAAATATTACCAATAAGTAAAACCACCAATCTTTTGCTACTTTCCTGCCGCAATGAACCGCTAGATCATATAATGAATAAGAAAGTACTACCCACCAAATCAAAAAGATATGTTTTGAAAACGATCAAAGTGGTAAGCGAAATGAGCTATGACCAGACTTACTCTACTCATGCCCCAATTGTCGAAATCCCTTCTTTAAGAGTTTGGCAACCTTGACCAGATCATTCATAACTCAAAAACTATCTATGCTCCTATTAAATATTCAATCTATTCACTATGAAATTGAAGAACTACTCGTATTCATTGGAAATCAGGGATCACCCGAATTTATTCTACTAACAGAGGCTTGAAGAAAAAAAAATCAGTTTTGAATAAAGATGGTATATTAGAACTCCTTTGGAGCATACATTGACTGTAATTCATTATACAAGTAATGAGGACTTTTTTTTACAATAATCTTATGATAGAGATATGACGAGTGCCGTGTCTTTTTTTTCCATAATAAGCTAGCCTGTTTCCGTTCATGAGACATCATTTTTTGTTTTCCTATTGCATGTATGAGACGCAGACGAAAGTTGTCAACATTCTGTACTTTTTGTTTATGTGGACTGGTTGAATTCGGTCCGTACAGACAATCGGCATAGTTGAAAACGGAAAAAACCAATCCATCACATATATTTTTGTATAAATTTTTTTAATGATAACAAATATGTTACTATAATGGAGGTTGATTGAAGAGTATGCTCTCTGTTCAAGTTTGTTAACATATCTCCCAAATCTAAGCTTACTGATGACACCGAGACTCTTAGTATTTTCTATAATGATATTTATTACATATTTTAAGGTGGGTTTGTATATTTTGACTCAAATGAAATAACTTTGGACGTGCTTGCATCTATAATGAGATATTAATCCCTCGCCATATTAACAAATGATCTTAGATTTTCATTAATTTTGTCACAGGCATCGTCTATCTCTGCATGTGGAAATGATTATTGTATATGTAGTCTAGTCAACAAGTGCCATTTAGACCAACTTTTTTCAGCAGTCTCCGAAAATTATGATTGAGGTGTCATTCGATTCGGAATGACATCCAGATGATTTTTGAAAAAAATGAAATTTTTTTTTTGTTTTAATGCTTAAAAATCTTATCAACTATTAAAAATATGACTACTTCATTCAAGTATCTTATCAATTATTGTTCATTACTCAACATTTTTACCTTTTATATATTAATATCACTTTATTATACTTCAAATTCTGAATATTACCATGTAAACAAAAAATTTTTGCAGAGTTCATTAGCCTAAGTGTTTTTGAAAGGAAAAATATTCACAGCTAAATATGGAAGCTTAAGACAGACATGTTAGAAAGTAATTATAATTATTATTAGGTGACCGTTGATAATTACTCGTAGATATGAGGGTCTATTATAATCAAATGAGATTTAAATGATAATATATATGAATGTGCATAGAATATTCTGTTCGTTGATAAATAATTAAATTTATTAGACTCTATTGTCTCAATAATATTTCAAAAGAAAAAAATAAAGATTGTCATTCATAAACTTTTACAAACATTAAAGAAACCGAACCTGAAAATAAAAATCTAGATATTAATATTAATATATAAAAGGTAAAAATGTTGAGTAATGAACAATAATTGATAAGATACTTGAATGAAGTAGTCATATTTTTAATAGTTGAAAAGATTTTTAAGCATTAAAACAAAAAAAAAAATTTTCCCTAAGTATTTTTCAGCAACAATTGCTATAAATTCAATAAATAAATAAGTAACAACTAAACTTTTCTGCTAAATTTGTTTTTTATGTAATGGAGAATAAATAAGTCTTAAGTATTTTCATCGTATCTCCATTAGTTTGTAAATTATAATAATTTTAAGGATGAAGACCAGGTAAGAATGACGAAGTTAGAGAGAACTTATATTTAAAAATTAAATAAAAAATAATAAAAAAAAATTTAAAAAAGAAAAAAAATCATGTCTGTTTTTGTGACAGAAATTAGAATAGAAAAAAAAATATAAGGTAAAAATTTATTTGTTTATAACAAATTGTTTATTGCATAAACAATGAAAAATTAAATAAAATGGAATTTTTTTTTTTATATCAGAAAGAAAGACAAATAATGATTTAAAAAAAAAAATGGTTCCTTAATATTAATTAGAAGCGGGAGAAAATAATTGTTAATTAACAAATGCGTTTTCAAGCAATAAAAAAATTTTTTTAAGGAACAATTTTTCTTTTAAAAATCAATATTTGTATCAAAGATTGAAATTCCATAAAAAAATTTTCAATTATCTTATAAACAACGCATTTGTTTATAACAATTTTTTAAACAATTAGAGATAAAAATTTAAAAAAATTATTTCTATGTAGTTCCTGATAACATAAAAACGGATTATTGATAATATTTAAAAAAAAAAATTTTTTTCAATGATTAATTTAAGTATTTAATTTTGCAACAACGAAAATTGTTAATAAAAAATTGAAAAATAAAAACTTTTTAATTTTTCCAACGGGGTTCTATTCTGAAGCCTTTCAAGAATTGCTCCAAAAGAGGAAAAAAATCTTAAATTTATAGTTTAACAATTATCACACTTGCAATGTTCATGTTCAAGCAGAAAAAAATTATTAATTAACTATTGATTAACTAATTGAAAAATTGTGATAAAAATTTTTTTCAAGCGGATTATTGTTCATTAATCTATTCAGTTAGTGCCTGAATTTTTCCAATTTTTTATTTTCATATTTAGTATTTTAAAATAATTTTTATTGTTAAAGTGTCCAAAGTGGGTGTGGCTTGCCCGAGCCAGAGTACCCGTTTTCGGCCGTATTTTCATCCCTCTGGGAAAATTATAAATATTGATGCTACAATTCCGGGAATTGAGCTTTTTTTTAGGAAATTTCCTCCTCTTTTTGAATCTTTTTTTAGATTTAAAAAATTTTAATTAGTATTTGAGATATTTACAAAATACTAAAGCCATCTTTTTTTTTTAGTTAATTGTTAATAACTTTTACAATTTTTTCATGCGGAACTTCATTTTTTTCAAAAATCATCTGGATGTCATTCCGAATCGAATGACACCTCAATCATAATTTTCGGAGACTGCTGAAAAAAGTTGGTCTAAATGGCACTTGTTGACTAGACTACACAATATATTTCGTCAATTTCGTTATCGTTAAAGCCGGGCTCAAACGACTGGTGTACGAATAATCGTTACTTGCGTATACTTGCCATGTCGTGTGAGTGGGTTACTTGTACAATTATTTGTCACTCGTTGGTTTTCCATTTGTGGTCGGTAAAAATGGCCTGAGTCAAAGGGATCACGATTATTCGTACACTTGCCAAGTACATACTTGTCTATACTTGTAGAGGCGCTCAAACGAAATGCACAAATAATTTTCAGAGACAAAGCGAACAGACGTTTTATTTGTGTTTTATTAAAAATTTAAATGGAATGGACAAATGACATTGTATTGGAGAGAATTGAATAAGCAGAGCTCATCACAACAAAAGCCACGGAAGCAATGAGATTTTCTAGACGACCGCTATCCATATTGACTGCCAGACCACTCATTCATTTGTCAAGATTTTAAGACAAATGTTCGCGCTCGCGTACTTATTGTTCATTGTACACGTCGTGTGAGCGCCCTGTTTGTCATCGCAATTTGTAAAGCACGCATACTTGCCAAGTACGCAAATAATTGTGTATTTGCCAAGTACACGAGTCGTTTGAGGCCGGCTTAGCGAATAATATGTGTAAAATGAAATTAATTTAAAAAGATATCGGCGGGTAGCTCATAAACTAAACGCGACAGGAACATAATGTATGTAGTATATGCATATAAATAACTTATAATATGTTACAGGTTACAGTTATCTCTATAAGGATACTGATTTTGTGTCACATATTGTTATCTACCGAAAATTTAATGCTGAGTGGTTTTGAATACAATTTTTGGAACCATTTGCATAGCAACCAAAACATTTATCGCTATGAGATCGAAAAATAATATCAACAATAAAAAAAATCACCTTCTTGGCTCCGAACCTGAAAATTCCTCGAAAAAGTCTAGGACGTAAGCAAAGAAGCATGGAAACCTTGGTGTGCTGCGAATTCATTATGATAAAATTTCTCAATCAAATTATGTATTTTTCAACTGTAAAGTCAAGGTTTTCAAAATAAAGCCACTGGTGGGTTAGAAGAAAGGTAAATAAGTGCGAAGCAGCAGAGAGAATGACTTTTGGTTAAAATGGATCCATTAATAATTTCAGTGAAATCACAAGTCAGTCCGAAATTCCTTCGGAGTCGTGTTCAGGATCCCCAAATTACTACTATTACACCTGTCTCCTGAAAAAAATCATGGAAACGCAACCGTGTATATCACGTATGATGACCCCGTTTGTGCAGTCAGTTCATTTTTATTGTATCTATCTATCCTGAAAATTTCATGGTTCTACGTCGAAAATTACCGAAGATAGGTGTATTAGTAGTAATGTGAGGATCCTGAACACGAATCCGAAGGAATTTCATCATGGGTAGTTTCATCGCTGTTGGCCTGTAGAGTATATTACTTAGGATGACACCTTTGTGCAGTAAGTTCATTTCTAGTGCATCTATCGTCATGAAAATTTCATGGCTCAACGTTGATAATTACGGAAGATACGGTGGTATTTGCATGAGAAGTGCCACATTTTCTTATTTTTTTGATAACTGATGTGAATTGAGAACTCTGAAATCGTATTGTATTGAAAATGCACTCAACTTTTATCCGATAATTCATTTCAACTCAGAAACTTTAGTTTCTAATTTATTTGAAACAAGTAGGTATAGTAATTTTTATCACTATCGTTAACTCTGTCTATTTGCAAATTTTGAGCATCCGGCTTTTATACTCGGAAGTAGATTCCTCCACAACTCTAGAAACGCCGAAAGACACTCGTTGCCTCAACTAGATGGCTTTCGTTTAGGTTCGGCTCCAGAATCGTTACAGTATAAAGTATGAGTCCAAAATATACTCTGAAGCAACTAGCAAACGGCAACAAACCATCCAATCAATTTAATTTGTGCCAGAACATCATGCGATAAAAGCCGCATGACCATTACTTGGGAATAAAAGAAAAAACTCAATCTGGTAAGTGAGATGAATATTTCAAGCTTCAACAGATTAAAAAGTATCTTCTCAGCAGAAAATAATAGATGCGTCCCCTAAGGTGTCACCTGATAATGCTGAACAGACCTGTCACAGAAAATTGTAGATTTTCCAGCAAGAGGCTAAAGTACCAGAAAGCAGTGACTTGACGTTAACTCTTAGTATCCAGTTTAAACTCTTCTCTCGTATGGCTGCAAAATAATTTGTTTAGTGGATTCAGATATAGAAGTTACTACTGTTGTTGCTGAAATGGTCTTTCCCGTCAAATCGATGGAATTGCCAGAAAATAACTATGAACTATGATCTTATATAGAGACGGATGTTCTTGTTAAGAGATAATTGAAACTTTTTGCAAATTTAGTTTAATGACCAGTCTGATTCATGTATTAGAATAATAGTAACTCGTTTTTACGATCGAATATTTTGGTAAGTGAATATTTTCATTTGGTAGAACAAGCACCACAAAACCGGTTTATTTTTTCTTTTGTAAACTATCGGGAAGCCAAAATCCACAGATGATAAGTAAATAATGTTCTATAATTACCTACTGCATAATTTAATTTGATCACATAATGATTAAAAAATTATCAGATAATCATAAATAATGAGGAACTCCTACTCTAACCGTATGATCAAAGCGTTTGAACTCGACCTTCTTTATAACAAGTTATGATGATACTATTATCGTCACATTGCTCAGCAAAGAATAAAATACCATATATGAATGACATTTTGACTGCTGTCTGCTTCGTTCAAAATGATTTGAATAAATTATTCACATTTGCGTTGTCGATAATTACTCAACAAGAAATGCAATATATATTCTTTTTGCAAATAAAAAAAAAGGCCATTCATAATATCCCTGAAAATTTATCCTCACTCACTCGAAATTTTCTAGAATCTTATCTTTAGGAGACAGTGTAAATATTTCTATCTGACTGTGAAATTTGTCAGTTTCGGACCAGTAGAGCGTCCAAAATTTTGGGGCATCGGGATACGTTGGGCATTAATAGCTTACATTTCGGTATACTTTTCGATATTCAGTCACCGTTCTTTCCTCAAGACACTTTTTGGGTCTTTTGATTTCTTGTTAGATTATTCAAGCAGGATTGAACTTGCTTTCCACCTACTTCCTGAAGTCAATACCTGTGTTTCATCAGGGAACAGTTTGCTTTGCTCTTACTTATTTTGTTCTGTATAAGTATTCCTTTTTCCTGAGGGACAAAACTATTTAGGATCCAGGCTTCAATTATTATCAAACCTATTGTTCACATGTAAGTCAGTCCCTAAAAATGGTGATTCTACGAAGTTTCTTCTTGATGAAGTTGAATGGAAAAAATTCGAAAACTTGTAAGTGATCATTCAAGTTTATTGAAAGGTTTATACAAATAGAGAACTAGTGGCAAATCTGGGAGAAGCAGAACAATACTGTTACGTTTTTGCTAAATAATAATACAGAGCACACTAATAAACTGTTTATTTTCTAACTTCACTAAAAACATACAACTACTTCACTGACTAATAAAACACTCAGATCTATACAACAATACAACTAACTAAATATTCCAAACACTTCTATACTTCAAAAAATGCTTATCACTTCTTCGTAATCTTCTTAATCTTAATCTCTTCATAAAACTTCTTCATCTCAGTCGAATGTCTCGCGTTTATATATGTACTCAAGTGTAACCAGAATCTTCGCGATGCGACGGTTCGGTTATCCCGAATATTCATTACCGGCAATTATCTGCCTTTTTCTAGGAAACTATATCGACGATACGCGTGCAAGTCTATCCAGCGGCGTAGCTAGGGGATTTTTATCAATCTCGTAACAATACCAACAACAATAAATGGAGAAGTACGACAAGAATGTAGTCTGTCATTCACCGCATTTAACATGCAATTGGTTGAAAACTTTAGGAGATATCAACTCTCGAATAGATCAACTTATAAGCAAGCGAATCGTATATTTTCTTGAGAATTTTCTTTGAAATTTCAGTCAGATGTATTAGCCAGTTAAGTACTTGTTTTCTGTCAGATATTTGCCAATGCCAAATATTTAAAACTTTATTGGGATGTTAGGAAAGGAGGATATTTTGACATCATCAAGATTATTCCTTTCATTTATTTGTTACTCTACAGAAAACTTCTCGGACTTTGTCCGTATCCTTATATAACAAGAAAATAGCGAATAAAACAAGTGTAAATTATTGCTTGAATAGTGAAAAACCCAAACATAAATTAATAATTATTTGTGATTATAAAAATGTCATCAGTAATAAGCTACATAAAACAACGTGGACAAAAAGAGAACAAAACTGGCAAATATACGCGGAGGAAATAAGAATTTCTCACACAAGACAAAATGTTGGACATTGAGAGACCGGATGAGTGGTAGTAGGGCAGTACATGTAAATAAAAGATTACTGTAAAGTTTTCCGAAGCGGAAATTCAAAAAGAGAGTGCATGGGTAACGAGTAATGTGAGAAAGGAACGTTCTTAGGTGCAGAAAAATCTGACAGTAATGAAGAATGACCTCAGATCAAGAAGTAAACTCTAGATAGGCCCGATGATATGTAAACACCGTACTCAATGAAGCAAAGACAAATGTGTTTATTTACAATTCACCTCTAGTCTCTGCTGTTTGCAAACATCTACCCTCTGTTGTCAAATTGATCAATGAAAAATCTGAGCTCGGTAAGTATCAAGCAATGCGTAATTGTGTATCCCGGTGTATTCTTCTAGGCGTGCTAGAGAAATATTTTTTTCCAAAAAGTTGGAAAAAAATCTTCTCTCAAAAGATATATGTCGTTTTCAACTGATGAAATAGTAGGCACTCTGAAATTTTCAGTCGGTTACCAGAATTATTTCACTCTTGGCAACACCGCTTGTTGCATCGGTCGCCATTGGGTTGATGTATTTTCTTGTTGTTTTGATTAGAAATTTCCTTTGGGTTTCCAACAGTTTTTGTAGTTTTTAGACGTGCATAAACAAGTTTACGTGAGATTTGGGATACTTTTAATAGTAGTGCAGTGGTTTAGTGAGATACAATGTCGAAATACTGCTTTGTTTACAAAACGAACGATAGTCAACAAACATTCCTCATGTGAGCTAACAGTAGCGTGTCGGACGTAGAATGTGAACGTATTCTTCAAATATAATATTGAAGTGGAATAGATACTAATAATGAATAATTCATTCATACATAAGTTTTCTACTGACGAGAAGTTGCAAATATGATGTGATGTTCTCAAAGATCCTTTGAGCTTCAAGAAATATTTGTATATACCTATGTTCTGCTCATTTTCTCAACGGTCACATCATTAAAAAGCCGTAATGAAAAACACTTTTGAGACCAGAAGCCATTCCTGATGTACAAGCAGTTGATAGGTGATTTTACGAAGAGTTAAATAGAGTGTTATTATTTCACCCCGAAGATAATTTTTGGGCCTGAGTAAACTGGTAACATGGCAAAGACAGAGACAAGCTGAATCATATGCTTTTACCAACACAGTTTTCACAAAATCAAATGGAAATTTTTTTAATAGTTTTTTGATATACATTAATGCTTGTTTTTTCCTACTTACGTAAAGTGATAATTGTTAACTGTTAACTGAAACTTTTTATTTAATAATTGTTACTTGATGCTGCATGAATCCACCCTATTCATTCCCCTCAAAAAGTTGCTTTTTTATCAATTTTACTTGTAAAGAAAAATTATTCAGTTATCGTCAACTTATTGTAGGTAGGTATTCTATATTAGCCTCAGAAAAATAAGGTGAACATTAATGTCATTGAAAACTTATCAATAAAATATTTCTCAGAAAGATTAATTGCTCAAGAGAGATTTTGTTTTAGCTCAAACGTGATATGTAGATAGTAAATGAATTTCACCAAATAGTTCTCAGGAAAGGGATAATTCCAAGGATATGAAATACACTGACGAGTGTAGGTGTAAAGTGAGTTGGCCTGTTCCGTTAGGATTTATTGTAGCAATCAAGAGTGCTACATAAAAACATAGATTGGAGTAAAAATACTTGAATTCTTGAAAAACGTGAACTCAAATATGGAATCACAGCCACATATGAAAAAATATTGAAATCCAAAATTACAACAGGAAATTTGTAAATTTCAATCAAGTAATGATGCAATGTATAGTAAATAAATATATTTTTTCTCAACTGTTTGTAGCAGTATAGTTTTTTATTGGTGCATATACAGGGAAGAACGCAAACCGTCTTGATTCATGATGAAAATTGCCATATGAAACTAGAGTGTTAGTAATTTTTTCGTCAGGAATGATATCATCGAATTATTTTACAAGTTATGTTGTTGTGGTTGTGATTCAGTTTTGAGGCAGAAACATGTTTTTTCCTTCATATTTTCATGTACTTTATAATATCTGTTGAAAAACGGTTTCTTAACTAATATTTATTCAAGTCTTTTTAGTGCTTCATTAAAGAATGGTGATCTACACAACATAAAATTCCCAGTCAGAAACTCGTTATTAGCTTTTTTGAATTATTTAATTTAGACCATAAATGCTTTATTTCTGATCTCCGAAAACCCCTAGATTCCAATTATGGATAGAATAGAATCATAAATCACAAAAATTCCACCACTTTGAGTCCTTTGATTATGAATAAAAGCAACCATTTCCGACCCTAAAATCCCCTCACGCCAATTTCAAACTGAATCAAAATTAAAACCTTGTCCTCTATAATTTTTTCATAAATCGCATCAAATGGGTACACGATTGTTTTTGGAGTTTACCTGTTATTAGGATCGCAAATTATAAAAAATCGACCGTAATTTTGAGTGACCTACATATTGACGACAGAATTTGATCAAAAAATTCCAACGAGAATTCTTCTGAGCTCTATAAACATTCCTAGATATCGATTTTGAATTTTTCGGACAAAACTGTCAATCCACTTGTTGCTGCTCACAAACTACATTTGCATTGCATTGGTAAACTTCACATTCATCCCAAGATCAGACTACATCAAGATACTTAAATTCGTTCCTCACGAAAATAAATAATGTTGATGCCCTTCAAAAAGCACGGCACTGTGCAAGAGGTGTTTTGTTTTGGATCGACCGTCAGAAACCAAAACATAACAGTCTCCGCTTGAGTTATCTTCGGTTCACAACTTCGTTTGTATTTTCGACAACGGGCCTATCTAGGGTTTACTTCTTGATCTGAGAGAATGACTTAATAACCCTTCTACGCCTTCATACCGAACAACCGAACAACTTGAGGTGAATAAAAATGTAATAAGGATGTAACTTATAACTAAGTGTAGCCTAATAAGGAACCAGCGCGGCGTTACAAAGTAAAATGAAACTGCTTGATTTCGTTGTGAGTTTTGATTTTTTTATTTTATAACATCTCCGAAAGCACCCAAGACATTATTGTTGATAGAATGTGAAACAAGATATTTCAGCATGTGAAATGAATATTTCAACATGTGTGGAAAAGGATATACTTGTCGAAAGGCCATAATTTCATCAATTGGACATGGATTGATAAATAATCTAGCCTTTGGTAAATTTTCAATGATATAGGAATTTTGTCGGCTCGAGTCGAAGAGAAAATAACGCACCAGCCCTCTACAGCTGCTGGATCACGTGTACCTGTCACGTGGCAAAGTATCTACAAGAAGACACTTTGCAATGATCTACTTGTTTCACAGTTCTTGCCGATCATCAGTGCAAATCGAGTCAGCTGACCCACATATGTCTGACACTTGTTAACGTTTCTGGATTATTATGATTTCGGGCATTAGTGATTCGGCAGTCCTAGAGGGCTGGTGGATTATTTTCTGCTCGATGCTCGCCGACCAAATTTGAGTAGGTTTAGAAAATTCGCGAAAAGCTGGGTTATGGGTTAACCATGCACACTTTTCAGTTGAAAAAGTTATTCCATTGATGCACTAGTCGCGTCATCGCCATTGTTGTTGTCAATATTTCCAATATCCTCATCCCTGCTACTTCAGTTCGTTATTTCATTATTTTCGATATTCTCTTTATAAAATGTATGCTGTGCAATCAATGACTGACATATACCATCGGGCACCAAAACTATGTCAAAGCAGACGCAGTAAATCCAACTATCTCACTATATATATATATATATATATTCCAATCGAGGTCGCACCTATTGCTGACCTTCAAACATGTCTGTCAGTGTGTTAGAACTATACAAATTCTCTGGATGCTTGGAATACAGATTTCATACTATAATGCAGGTACAATTATAATTAATCAAACTTCTGAAGTGTCTGGTGATGGGGTTTCTACCAAAAAATTGATTACGTGATTCCTAATAGCATCACGTAGGATATATGGAAAAATAAACTTTATTCAACAAGGATTTTGCGCAGCAATATTTCGGCCCCTTACTACCTGTTACCTGTCAAAGCCACCGCGACCCAAGATTCATAGTAGCCAAAAGTTCTCCCCCCTGTACTTGCGCACAAAAATGTTCAGACTTTACACTATTACGTAGGAGGACACTATTGCAAGTGCTAATTGTAATAAAACATTGCATACCTATTATTCTTTATTGGAATGGAGCTCTAGGTTTTCCGGGTTTTCGTATAGTAAAGTAAGTCGCCCCAGGGCGTCACGGCAAATAATTATAGCCATTCTCCACCCGCATAAACGTATGTCTTTGTATATATTCACTCTGAAAGTGATTATTAGGGAGTAAAGCCTGCGGAGTTCAAAGAGTAGATCTCGATATTTAGTCCGTTTTTCCTTCTCTTTTCGGATGATGCTCGTTTCGCTAGGAGCCGAGAAGTCTATGACGAAAATCGCCCTAATTTGATGGTCGAGAAAGACTACAAAAGGCTTGATGTAAATTGTAAAATTGTTTTTTCCGTCAACCAGCTGTCATCCGCCTACGAACGACAGCCCTCAGAAGTCGAAACTTGTGCGAGCTAAGGATTAACGAGGTCTTACCTTTTAACAAGTAACCATGCTGGGAATCGAACCCACGTTCCTCTGATTGATAGACTAGCGCTCTACCATCATGACCACTGCGGCTTATTGACTTGTATTTGCCTGAGGGAGTAGTTCCAATAGATTCGGCACTTCTCATTCTCCACAACGGACTCAATATGCCCTGGAGCATAAGGCAACACCGGTGTCTCGCCAATACCGTACAAGTGTCGTAGGTGGCAGTACAACACTCGCGTTATGCCTGTGGATATGGGCTACCGCAGGCTGACATTAAATGGTCTCAGCTACCCCACGACACGCTATCCATCCCATAACGCGACTACGGTTGAAGACACCATCCTGACAGGTTTCCGACTTCAGCCCACTTGACCTGAGGAAAGCAAAGGTCAGGTTTCTGGATAAGCCAAGATCTTCAATGTTTTTGAAGAAGACCCCATGCTTATCCTTATGTAGATGTAGGAGCCTCTCACTCTTCACAGCTTTGACATGGGTTTTTGCTGAACGGGTTCCAACTCGGTGACAGAAATTGGATTCGTCCGTTTATTGTCGAATACGAGACCGAGTTCATCGGCTGCACGGGTTGCTACCTTGAAAAGAAATGCTCCAATGTCTGCTTTTTCATGATCGCATACTAAGTACAGAAGGGAATCTGAGGAGTAAATCATTATTATTATTATCATATTATTATTAACATATTATGCAGTAGTATTGTATTGAAATCCAGTTCTGACGTATGTCTGGAGTTTCAAGTATCGAATAGATAAACATGCAAGAAACTTAATAAAACGTGGTAACAAAAAGTATATAGGTAAATTAAAAAATGTTCTACAGTAAGGAAAATTAAAGGTTGTTGCATTCTTTGTGTAGGAGCTTCAATCCAAAATTCATTGACCACCTGGTATAGCTTCATTAAGAAAACGGCATAGTCGCATTCTTTTCAGCTTTGGCCCAGTCAACTAGAACCGGCGGGCGGTACAAAGTACGATGCTTGATGTCTACGTTAAGTATTGTCGGAATGTATCCCAAACAAACCCATTTGGTTACATAATCATTGCATTTTCCATTTATCAGTAAAACGATAACGATCTTATCAAAAGTGTTATGGAACACTTTCGGCCCACAGAAGGTGTTATGAATATCTTGTTTGATTTGCTAACACCAAACATACATACACCCTTCCCCCAACGTGTCAGTCAATCAATATATTGTGAATTGCAATTATTCCTGCACTATGTACAATTTTGATAATTTTATAGTTCACAAGGTCTTTTGACTCATTGAACAATGATTTACTACTTGCTGTTTTATAATACATCGATCTTTCTGAAAATACTGGGCCACTAGTAAAAAGCTTTTCATTAAAAATAGGCGGCGAAAGTACTATTTCAAGAAGAGTCAATATACGTGCATGGCATCACACGTTGAAAGGTAAGGGCTTCGTCTTCCCTAGCTCACACAAGTCTTTGACTTCTGAGGGTTGCTCGTAATTTTAACAACAATAACAACAACGTGTACTTCAAATCTGGTGTCCCGCAAGGTTATTCTATTTTGGTCCCATTACTTTCCACAATCTACGTCACACCCATTAGTCTAGTCAACAAGTGCCATTTAGACCAACTTTTTTCAGCAGTCTCCGAAAATTATGATTGAGGTGTCATTCGATTCGGAATGACATCCAGATGATTTTTGAAAAAAATGAAGTTCCGCATGAAAAAATTGTAAAAGTTATTAACAATTAACTAAAAAAAAAAGATGGCTTTAGTATTTTGTAAATATCTCAAAAACTAATTAAAATTTTTTAAATCTAAAAAAAGATTCAAAAAGAGGAGGAAATTTCCTAAAAAAAAGCTCAATTCCCGGAATTGTAGCATCAATATTTATAATTTTCCCAGAGGGATGAAAATACGGCCGAAAACGGGTACTCTGGCTCGGGCAAGCCACACCCACTTTGGACACTTTAACAATAAAAATTATTTTAAAATACTAAATATGAAAATAAAAAATTGGAAAAATTCAGGCACTAACTGAATAGATTAATGAACAATAATCCGCTTGAAAAAAATTTTTATCACAATTTTTCAATTAGTTAATCAATAGTTAATTAATAATTTTTTTCTGCTTGAACATGAACATTGCAAGTGTGATAATTGTTAAACTATGAATTTAAGATTTTTTTCCTCTTTTGGAGCAATTCTTGAAAGGCTTCAGAATAGAACCCCGTTGGAAAAATTAAAAAGTTTTTATTTTTCAGTTTTTTATTAACAATTTTCGTTGTTGCAAAATTAAATACTTATATTAATCATTGAAAAAATTTTTTTTTTTTTAATATTATCAATAATCCGTTTTTATGTTATCAGGAACTACATAGAAATAATTTTTTTAAATTTTTATCTCTAATTGTTTAAAAAATTGTTATAAACAAATGCGTTGTTTATAAGATAATTGAAAATTTTTTTATGGAATTTCAATCTTTGATACAAATAATGGTTTTTAAAAGAAAAATTGTTCCTTAAAAAAAATTTTTTATTGCTTGAAAACGCATTTGTTAATTAACAATTATTTTCTCCCGCTTCTAATTAATATTAAGGAACCATTTTTTTTTTAAATCATTATTTGTCTTTCTTTCTGATATAAAAAAAAAAATTCCATTTTATTTAATTTTTCATTGTTTATGCAATAAACAATTTGTTATAAACAAATAAATTTTTACCTTATATTTTTTTTCTATTCTAATTTCTGTCACAAAAACAGACATGATTTTTTTTCTTTTTTAAATTTTTTTTTATTATTTTTTATTTATTTTTTAAATATAAGTTCTCTCTAACTTCGTCATTCTTACCTGGTCTTCATCCTTAAAATTATTATAATTTACAAACTAATGGAGATACGATGAAAATACTTAAGACTTATTTATTCTCCATTACATAAAAAACAAATTTAGCAGAAAAGTTTAGTTGTTACTTATTTATTTATTGAATTTATAGCAATTGTTGTTGAAAAATACTTGGGGAAAAATTTTTTTTTTTGTTTTAATGCTTAAAAATCTTATCAACTATTAAAAATATGACTACTTCATTCAAGTATCTTATCAATTATTGTTCATTACTCAACATTTTTACCTTTTATATATTAATATTAATATCTAGATTTTTATTTTCAGGTTCGGTTTCTTTAATGTTTGTAAAAGTTTATAAATGACAATCTTTATTTTTTTCTTTTGAAATATTATTGAGACAATAGAGTCTAATAAATTTAATTATTTATCAACGAACAGAATATAAGGTAAGAATTTATTTGTTTATAACAAATTGTTTATTGCATAAACAATGAAAAATTAAATAAAATGGAATTTTTTTTTATATCAGAAAGAAAGACAAATAATGATTTTAAAAAAAAATGGTTCCTTAATATTAATTAGAAGCGGGAGAAAATAATTGTTAATTAACAAATGCGTTTTCAAGCAATAAAAAATTTTTTTTAAGGAACAATTTTTCTTTTAAAAACCATTATTTGTATCAAAGATTGAAATTCCATAAAAAAAATTTCAATTATCTTATAAACAACGCATTTGTTTATAACAATTTTTTAAACAATTAGAGATAAAAATTTAAAAAAATTATTTCTATGTAGTTCCTGATAACATAAAAACGGATTATTGATAATATTTAAAAAAAAAAAATTTTTTCAATGATTAATTTAAGTATTTAATTTTGCAACAACGAAAATTGTTAATAAAAAACTGAAAAATAAAAACTTTTTAATTTTTCCAACGGGGTTCTATTCTGAAGCCTTTCAAGAATTGCTCCAAAAGAGGAAAAAAATCTTAAATTCATAGTTTAACAATTATCACACTTGCAATGTTCATGTTCAAGCAGAAAAAAATTATTAATTAACTATTGATTAACTAATTGAAAAATTGTGATAAAAATTTTTTTCAAGCGGATTATTGTTCATTAATCTATTCAGTTAGTGCCTGAATTTTTCCAATTTTTTATTTTCATATTTAGTATTTTAAAATAATTTTTATTGTTAAAGTGTCCAAAGTGGGTGTGGCTTGCCCGAGCCAGAGTACCCGTTTTCGGCCGTATTTTCATCCCTCTGGGAAAATTATAAATATTGATGCTACAATTCCGGGAATTGAGCTTTTTTTTAGGAAATTTCCTCCTCTTTTTGAATCTTTTTTTAGATTTAAAAAATTTTAATTAGTTTTTGAGATATTTACAAAATACTAAAGCCATCTTTTTTTTTTAGTTAATTGTTAATAACTTTTACAATTTTTTCATGCGGAACTTCATTTTTTTCAAAAATCATCTGGATGTCATTCCGAATCGAATGACACCTCAATCATAATTTTCGGAGACTGCTGAAAAAAGTTGGTCTAAATGGCACTTGTTGACTAGACTATGTGAGCCGTGTAAATATAATAATTATTGTACAGTAATTTGGGATAAAGGCTGACTCCCACTACTCGTGTATTTGGCAAGTACGCAAATATTTGCGTACTTGGCAAGTACACCAAGTTTCAAACTCAATTTGACAAGTATGGCGCTCCCACTACTTCTGTATTTGGAAAGTACGCCAATATTTGGGTTCTTGGCAAGTACCTATAGCAAGTTTCGTCGCCTCTCGGCCTTCTCTCTCAGTGTTTATTTCTCCGCAACCGTACATTGGATTGATATGTAATTTCTGTCGCGAAACCAGGCATCGTTAATCAAGTTTCTGTTTTTATGTTGTGGATGTCTAGGTTGCCGTATTATTGGCTCATTTTCGTACATCTCGAAAAAATTCGACTGAGACCTTCGAAAAAAACTATAGAGGAACACGCACCAGACACCTCGCACCCGAGACTAAACTACAAACAGCATAACTACAGAAACTAATTGCGGCCAAGCGGGCAAGTAGTGGGAGCGCATCGACAAGTATGAACTTTTCAACTACGCAAATAATTGAAATCTCTTTGACTCGCGGCATTTTTACCGACAACCGCCGGGACTTAACCAGCGGCAAATAATTGTACAAGTGATGACCAAGTAAACCACTCCCACTACATGGCAAATATAGGCAAGTGACAAATATTTGCCAAATACAGGAGTAGTAATTTCGAAAAAAGTGGTAGTCGCGAGTGCATAAATTCAACCAACAAGTTTAGCTACGTGTATATGGACATTCATTATCAAATCGAAAGGTATACTTTATTAAGACTATGGAAAAATGCTATCGAACGTTGTAACGAAGCTATGTAAGGTAAATACAGCAGACCACTAAGCATGCTTAAGCATCTATTTTACTCGTCACTAGCTGGATATGCTGAGACCATATCTGTGTAAAGTCCTCCGAACTTACTTAGCCTAGGTAGGTAGGTATACATACCAACGGTATGACAGATGGTTGCTATCTTTCAGTCAAAAATAAGCCGAGTATCAGACCTTACACCCAACTCCAATAGACCTTTCAGCCTTACCTATACTAATATGGTGAAAACTCTTGATATGCGTTAGAGTTTAGAAGAGACCAGCAATTCAGGGAACGCCACGAATCATGGATATATGCATGTGAACCAGAAACTAAACAACAATCGATTGTATGGGTCTTTCAAAACGAGCCAAATCCATCAAAACTTGTTCCCGCATGAAACAAATGATCGTCTGTTTTTACGGAATACCTGGACGTCACCACAGTTTCGTCAGAGCAAAGTAGAATGGTCAATTATTGTTAATGGTACACCAGCTTTTGTTTCCCAAAAGTGTTCGGAAAAATCAAGGAAACGGTTGATACGTTCAAATCTCATGTTTCTTAAATTGGTTCCAATAGATGCAAAAGTGTATTGATATTAATGGAGAATATTTTGAAAAACAATAAAGCCATTTCCGATTAGCCTTTTTTTTGAAACGCTCAACGACAGGAAATAGATAATAGCCACATTACAATACGAAGAAGTTGTCAACGATGTCTCAACGCAATTCCTAGTAAACAACTTGGCAAAAAAAAGGGTTTCCACCTACACTATGCAGACGAATAGAAACCGGACCAGGAAAAAGGTCCTTAATGACCACCGTGGGAGCCTATCATAAAAGCAATAGAGGACAGAAGTTGCTATCAGAGAGGTATCTTATCCTATGACGTTCTAAATGAATAGATTTCAGCAAGTGGTGCGAGCAAACGTAGCTTTCAGTCAACGACCAATGTTGAGATTCACCCTATAAGCGACAGAAATATTATTTTTCCATAATTTTGGTTTTTTAGAATTCTGAAGTTTGGGAAATATAAAGAATCCATTTTATCTCTAGCCTGCATTATTGATAGAATATAGTTTCGCTCAGAAGTTCATATTGCTCACACCCAAAAAAACCACCACCGTTACGTTCACTAGGAAAAGAAGACAGAAAGCTATGAAGCCACCAGTTCTAAACGGCAAGTACTTGGGAGTAACGTTTGACATGAACTATCCACACTGAAAAGACTGGTAAGTAAGGCCAGAATGCCCCTGCTTGGTTCTTGTTATAGACAAGGGTGGGAAGATCCATAAAAGATGTTTGGTAGACAAAGACGCAGTAGTCAGGTCCACAAAATTCCACTGGCCTAGATGAAACCTCAGTAAAAATTCTTATCAATTTTCCCAACACTGTCTTGAATGTATTAGTCGAAATAATAAATAAACTTTGTGCCCTCGGAGAATTTCCTTCCTGTCTGAAACTAGCCCTTTTCATCCCTCTATTCAAAGGTCCAGAATCCAGAAGAGTAATTTTAGACCAATTTCTTTGTTGTCACACTATCGAAGTTAAAAAAAAAGAGTAGGTAGGTAGGTAGTTGGATTTGGTTTTCATAGCTCGAAAGGTACAAATGATTTTTTATTTTCTTGAACATATTTACCTCAATCTTAATAATGGAGAAGCTGTAGATGCTATTCTGCGGCTTTTCGAAAGCTTTCAATTGTGTAAATCATGAACTCCTGAATAAGCTTAACTATCATGGATTCAAGGGTGTTTATAATAAATGGTTCAGGTCTTATACCAGCGGCAAAAAACAATTGGTTAAAGCTTATGGAAAGTTTTCTGACAGCAGACATTTTAATGGGCGTCCCACAAGAATCTGTCCTGTACCCGATACTTTTCCATATATATTTAAATGACCTGGCCCTTATTTCAATTCAAGAACAATTCACAATATTCGCTGATGATATCACCATCTTCTGGCATAAAAAGGGTAGCAAAATTATGAAAGATTTGGAAATGGTAGAAAACTGGAGCGATTCTAATTAATTGTGCTTCAATACGAACAAAACAAATTTACTGTCCCTTAGCTCTGATGTTGATAATCTTAACTGTAACGGGCATATATTAGAAAATAAAAAATACTCCAAACTAGGAATACTCATAGATAGTAAACTGAAGTTTGATCATCGTGTTATAGTATTAACAAAAAAATTGGCATCAGGATGTTACGCAGTCATAATTGTATCAAATGAACTGAGTTTATCTACGGCGAAGATGGTTTATCATTCTCTGATCGAATATAACTTGATGTATGGTATTTCCTTCTGGGGATTCTGTACTCAACATCTATTTCAGTATTTATTTCACAGAAGCGAGCAATTAGATATTTATGCAAGGTTGGGTCCCAAACGACATGTAGACCCCTATTCATAAGGGAACATTTTTTACAAAAAATACAATACAACTAAATCCCTGAAACAAGCAAACTATGTTACCCGACAAATTACAGATAGGAAAATACCTCTTCCTATCCCAAAGTCGACCTTGACAAGAGATTCTTTAATTTATGAAGGTAAACAAATATATGTATAATCACCTACTCGCAACACCAAGAAATTTAACTACTTATAAACAATTCAGAAATGGTATTAAACATGCCTAAAGAAAGCCTATTAGATACAATGGTGACAAAATTTACAGTGAGACTTTGTGATGATTCTGAAATTTTGTATTTTATTGTATATATCTTGTATAACTGTTAAAGTTATTAACGTTACAAGGCCGATATGTAGCAAATAACGGATGAGGTTGAATATTATAATCCGAGGCACAGCCGAGGATTATATCAACCGAATCCGTTATTTGCTACATATCGGCCGTGTGTCGTTCAAGACTTTTTGTAATCTCGCAGAAAAATCTCAACATCGTGTTGTTATGGAACAGCTTAACAATATCACAACAATGAGCAGAATAAAGTTTTGAAAAAAATATTTGAACAAGTGATTTCTTAACGGCCACCAACCGTTGAAAAATCTTAACGGACGAAGGCAGTTAACATTAACTTTTCAATTGTCATCTGAATACCGTTGTATCAAAATAACAGTATGGGATTACGAAAAAAGTATAATTTTAACTTCATTATTTTACATTTCAAGCACATTTACAATTGTTTTATATTTTAATTATTTGACGCATTAAAAAATTGTAAAATTAACCATCATAAATTATTTTTTTAATTCTATACAGTATCCGTTTTTACATGTGTTTAATATTTTTAAATTTCATTGACATTCGTGTACTTTAGTGGAAATTGGAAAGTGTTTATTTTAAATATTCAATTTTTTTATATTTTACAAGCTTTTTCTCGATCAGGCCGTTAGGAGGAATCAACTACAAATTTTCAAGAAAATACTGCTTTGTAACTTGTAATCTACCTCAGGAAAAAACCATACAGAACGAAGGCGAGTCTAGAGAAGGAAGATCCAATCCTTGAAATGCCTGTGGAGAACATAACCCCAAGGTATAGTTCCAATGAAAAACTCAATCATCTTCAGCAGATAATACTGGGATTAGGGTCCACCTATAGGAATCACATACAGCTCAAAGATCGAAGTAGGGTTCGGGCTGGAAGCTAACCTTTGGTAACCGCGGTCCAATGAACTTCAGCTGACTGGATCAGAGCTGTAAGAAATCCTTGTTTTCTTACGGCTCTGGTGCGGTATAATTTCTCTTTCAAATGTTTCCGCGCAAAAAATCTAATGGGATGATATCTAGTGATTAGGAAGGCCAACAAATCAGAGGACTGTTCCGCCTAATCGACTTTTCTAAATACATTATGTATAGAAGCACCGTCTAGTCAAATGACAATATTTATAGTTATTTATGCAACAAGTGCAGAAAGTAAGTGTTTATTGCACTCGACGTGAAATTGGCCTTACCACATATGTAGCTGTTTTTAGTTTAAAACGTATGGCCAATCTCACCGAATATCTGCTAAATATGTAGTAGGTTTGAACGTTTATGCTTATCATGATAACAGCACGTTGAAGTAGAATGACAGATGAGTGCAATAAAAACTTTATTGCACTAGTGCAATAAAGAGCTTCTTTTTCCACTGAATATAGTTCAATAAAGTTTTGCTTTTTGCATGAATGTAGAAAAAATATTTTCTAGTGCTCAGTGTATCCATAAAATCCCGGAAAATTGTTGTCAGAGACTTAAGAAATAATTTTTTCTGAAATCGTTCAAGAATGCCCACTTTTTCGGAGCAACTTCAGGCCTCAAAATACGCTAATCTAGTATTTTAGTCCGTTGCTAAGCAACGAACTTTCCCGGGCCGTTTTCGGCACTAAACTGTACAGGAAAGTATTTTTTCTACAAGCGTGCGTGTTCCGCCCTATTCCCGCACGCAATTTAGTTTGAGAGGTGTCATATTCCCGCACTAGTGCGGGAAAAATTTTCCCGCACGCTAATGTCACTTCAAGTGAGTTTTTCCCGCACTAGTGCGGTAATAATTATTCCCGCACGTGAAAGTTTGTTCAAGAGCATCACATAAGATGTTTCAATGCTCTTGTAGAAAAAATCGTAACGGCAGTCTCATGCGGGAATAGTACTCTTTCCGTACTTGTTAGGATAATAACTATTCCCGTATCGTAAACGATCCGGGAGAATTTTTGAAGGCTTGTATACATTTTAGACAGTAAATGAATGCATGCACGCAAACAATGAGTATAATTCCTTAATTTATGATAATGCTGATTGCGATTTCAGAAAAAATAGTATGTGTACCTCGTAGTAAAAGTACATTCCCAGACTTCAATGCTTGTTGGCCTCGGCTTATCGCCTCGGCCAACAATTTACATTGTCGTCCGGGAATGTATTACTTTTACTGCTATAGATACACAATATACTATTCCGTTACTAGTTCATTCAAAAAATGCAGTTTCAGAACTAGAAAGATTACAATCATTCGAAATTAATAATTATAAAGTGATATTTCATTGAGAACGCCTTTATTTGAAATTTTAATGAAAACTAAATACATTTCAGATTATGCACGATCAAACCAAAGTATTCGTACGCATTAGTTATCACAACTCCTTATCAGTGTTTACAATTCCACAATAGGCAATAAAAATGTCCCATTGTTACTGAATTGAAAAATTGAGATTACATCATCAGACTCATTATGATATAATTTAATTACTTCTTAGATTGTGGAATTTTCTGGACTAATCAGTGAATGATGTTGAATCCGGTTAACTGGTTTTTGCACGAATAATATACTAAATGAGCTTCTTATATTTATACCTAAATGAAAAATGTAGTTGCAGGCGTTAAATTAAGTCGCTTCAGATCTACTTCAAATGAAGTTATGCATCAAAATCCAGGAACACAAAAAATTCAAAATCAAATACTCAGGGTGTTCAAAATTCAATACAAATATTTCAAGGACGTATTCCTTGGATAAAAATGAAACTTTTTTCCCATAAACATGTGTCCTAAAATTCACCCACTCCAAGCTACAAACATCGCAATATGCCAGAAAAAAATTTGAATTGTGGCTACGAATAGGCATTAAATGTTCGGAACATTTTCAGGCTCTTGGTTTTTTGGACGCTCTATTCAATCTTGCCTCAAAAATAAGGAAACTCTGATTCAAAGAGTTGAATGAGGGTTGCCTACAGTTATTGTAGCAAACATCTTCTATTTTTTCAAAAAAAAAAAAACATTTGAACGTCACAATCGAGTTGACCAAGAAAAAACCTTGAATTTTCGTATTTTGCTTTTTTTGAATCAGCTAACCGTTTTGAGAAAATCGCTGGTTAATGAGAGGGGAATATTGAAGAAACAAACTGAAATACTTAGTGGGCTATGATTTTTTACTTGTTTCCTCTTTTGATGTAATATTTCGAACGGAGTTCGAATATATTGTGCCAGAGAAGTATTAACAATGTGAAAGAACACGGGGTACTCTTCTCTTTAATCGTTTCCACTAAGTGGAAAAATAAAAGCAAACATCTGTCATAAAACAACTACTTCCAAGGCTAATACCACAACGGACATTGAACTACATCTGACAGATATTTGTGCAACGTTCTTCCAAGAAGGCCCAATTGCGAATGCTTGTCTTTTAGTTAAACATAAGATTATCCTTTATTTGGCTGGGAATGACCACCTGCAGACATGCATGTTTCGAGGTTTATTGCATCTCATCAGTGACAGGGTAAGTCGGACAACATTATAATTGTCCTGTCTCTGCCAAATGAATAATAATCAACCGTTTAACTAATATGTCCCCACGGATGACACTACGACCCACAACAAAGTTACAAAAGTAGCGCCATCCGCACGGGAAATCAGGAACAAGACAAAACACTCCCAAGTAGCACAGACTCCGGGAAGAGTAAACTGTAATGTAATGTTGTCCGACCTACCCTGGAATCTTATGTTTAACTAAAAGACAAGCATTCGTTCCAAAGTTGTACGGAAGGAGATTTCCTAATTGTCGTTTACCTTTTACAAACACTCATCGTATTCTTCAAGAGTACGATAAATTCCAGACTCCCAGAAACGATGCGAGCAGAGCGCGCAAAGTCCGTAACCCAGTGACGAAGGAACAAATTTCAAACCGCACTAACGAAAAATCTGGATTAGGCACTAGGCAAATAGCCCTGGATTTTGGTGTTTGTTGTATAACTGTCTGGGGGGTCTTGCACGAAAATAGTTCATATCCATATCATGTTCAAGGATTGCTTCCTTAGGATTTCCCGCGACGCATGTAGTTCTCAAGAGTATTTGAAAAGTGCGAAACGAATCCAAATTTTTTTATCCGTATCCGCTAAATTTCGCCGCGATGCAGTGGTAAATTTCCACAATATTTATGTCTGGACTGTGAACAATCCGCACGAGATTAGACAAAACCGTCATCAGAGGATCAGTTCAGCAATATATGAATCATTTTGTTTCCCGAAAATTTTAAATGGCAACACATACCTACACTTCTTGAAAACCGATTCAAAAGGTTATTGACTGTTGTGGAGATGACTTTGTGATATTTCTTCTCGTTTCATCTATACCACTCCACTTTGAGCTGAAATGGACTTCTTCCAGAGATTACAGACTATGTGCCTGCAATCATTCATCAGCGTTTATGGTTTATGCACGATGGTGTAACTGAACGTAATTATTTAAAATTACGGTTTCCGAATAGGTGGATTATCAGAGCAGGTCCAATATTATGGCCTCCTCGCTCACCAGATTGCAACCCGCTGGACTTTTTTTCTGGGAGTATTTGAAGAGCCTAGTTTATGATGAAGTACTAGTGCCTTCAATTGAAGTACTTCGTTAACGGATCATTGATGGCTTTGACCACGTAAGAAATACTCCTGGAGTTGTAAAACGCCAAGGTGAAGGGCTGTATTGTAGCAAGAGGAGGACATTTCGAACACTTACTTCAATAAACTTATGGTTACGATAGTAGGTTTACCGTTGAATGAATAATTTCTTGTAAAAAGTGCATCATTTAAATATTGTTGAAATTGAACAGTTCTCTGAACTTGTTTATGACGTGATGATTATGACATACCAGTACGTCATTTGACATAAAACGTCAGCATCATTTGTTTGCAGAAAAAAATATGAATAGCCCACTAAGGTTTTTTAGTTTAATAATTTAATAAACATTTTCCTTTCATTTACCAGCGATTTTCTCAAAAACGATAAGCTGATTCAAAAAATGCAAGAGACCAAAATCTTGTGTTTTTTCATGGCCAACTTAATTGTTATGTTAAATTTTTTTTTGGCAAAATTGAAATTTTTGGCTATAAAAACTGTAGACCCTCATTCACCTCTAAATCAAAGTTACCTTATTTTTGAAGCAAGGAATGAATATAGCGTCTGAAAAACCAAGGACCTGTAAATTTTCAAAACATTTGATGCATATTTGTAGCCGCAATTAAAAAACAATTTTTCTGGCAACTTGCGATGTCTGTAGCTTAGAGGGGGTGAATTTTAGGTCACATGTTTATGGAAAAAAAGTCTTATCATGACCCCAGGAATACGCCCTTGGAATATTTGCACCCTGTATGGAGACAATTTATGAAGTTCTGTAACAAATAACAAATAAGATTGAGAAAATAGGAACGAAAGCCTGAGCATTCAATATACGGAAAATTTATAGTAAGTAGTGATAACAAGAAAGGTGCTATTGTAACTATATGGAAAACTACCATTAGTACAACAAATAATTTTTTTGAGTATAAGACATATTCTTTCAAATATATAATCTTCAAGGAGACTAGGGCGGCTCATGAACAAGTTTTTTTACAGAGCTACACATCAAAATGAGAATCAGAAAATGTTTTCTTATGGGTTCGTATGATACCTACTCTTTTCTCAGCTAGGAAGTAATGAACTACATAGTTAAAGGGGTTTTAATAACGAGATTATAATCTATGCGTTAATAGATATTTTGTTCCCAATGCAGGTTCTCTTTTGGAATGTCATCAGTCTTTCCACCTCTGGCAGTTTCATCGAGCCCTTGTCATTGCTCTGGATTCTTGCCAAATATTTTTACCAGAAGTCGTTTTTTCAACGGATTGTGGAGCTTTGAAACACTTGCCTAGTATGGTGGTGTTCCCCAAGACTTTCAGTCTCCAGAAATACAAGGCATACGTTAATTTTCGCCCATTTTGCCTTGACTTTTTGTGATCGTAATTTTCATCCTGCTGAATCATCAATATCAATTCACTGCTATGAGGTTACACAGGGTTATCAGCAATAACAAATATTCACATGAAACTTCCCATCAAGGAAATAACATATTTGATTTGTGTCTGTTTTCAAATTCGTTGTCACATTTGTTCCATTTAAGAAATATTGTTTTGTAAATAACTTCATAGTAATTCTCAATATTTTGATGAAAATACATCTTACACCCAATGAGTTTAAAGAAAGAGCTCCATTCGATTTCACTTCTTGATTTAACGAAATCGGCACGTGTTGCACGAGGATGAAATATAATTATTATGAATTAATATTTGTAATATGAGAGTGTGCATACCCTAATAGTATAAGCCTTTATCAATTACCCGGAGTTAGGGTACTTTGAATAAAATTTAGTCCAATAACAAGTTATTAATATTACAGATATTCAAACCAATTCAACAGTGGCGAATTATTCAACCAACCATTCAATAAATTCTGATTTTTTTGCTTTGTTTATTTCTGAACTTTCGACAAGATTCGAACTGGGTCCTTTCCTTTCAATATTAAAAATTTTGAAAATGTAATCTAATAAATGTCCTGCGATAAGACGATTTGCAGCTCTGTGGATTTTGTTCTACTCGCATAACTAAAATGTCATTTAGCATAAGGATAATTACCGCACAAGATGTTTAAAAACATTACCATGGCTATTCCATTCTTTAAATATATCAATATGGTAACTATGTAAATTTTATTGTTAATCTAACTCAGTACATAATATATATCATCACGATGCAGTAATTTGCTCATAGAAGAAGAAGTATGCTTTTCGACTGACCAGGAATTTTGAGGATATTGGTGACATTTATCTGCGTATGGGTGTCTACGATTAATAGGCAGTATAGTGTCTTCCAGGTTCTATTTGTAATGGACTACGCCTGTACATAATTTGATTTTGTCAGTATGTGTGGTTTTCGAGAAAATAATTTTTATTCAAAATGTTCAAATTTCCACCCTGTATTCAGCTTTGGCAGAGAATTTCGTTGACACTTTTAGACTCTACTTGTAATGGACTGACTATACATGTATATAGGTAATTTGTTGTTGTCAGTATGTTTTCATCCGTGCATTCGGCCATAGGGGCATAGATACATTTCAATTTTCATCATTTTTCACCCACCAGTTTAATTTTATGATTTGCTGTGGCTTTCCACCAGTTGTTTTATTTTATGAAATCCTGAATTAGTTACAATTTCGGTACCCAAAAAAAGAAGGAAACACGCCACTGGTCAATCGGGAATGTTCGGAAAATTTGGCTGCTAGCTTTGGCTGCCAACTTCACATCGGTATAGATAGATGAATGAGTTTATCAGCAAAATGAGTATATTTTCAGAGCTTTACAAAGTGAAAAGGAGTGCACTTAAACCATGGACGTATAAATTAATACGTACATGACTTACACAGGGAGTTCAGGGCTATCCAACTTTGATTTTCTAAATGGCAACCTGTACTCTTTATCAGTTTTCCGGTTTCTACATGAGAAATGGAAGGTACTTTGTGAAAACTTTTTTTCGAAAATATAATCGGTTTTCGAAATTTTTAGCATGACAGCTTTTCTTCCAAAACTCGTCACACATAATATTTGAAATTATAAAGTTGTGCCAAGTCTCAATGAAATTAATTTTTGGTTAAATATTGTGCGTTGGTGACTCTCTCAAACGACATATCTGATATCGACCTGTGATATACAGGATGCGAAAAAAAACTTGCCAAACATTGTGAATAAAAATGTGCAAAACCTTCCTTATTTATTATCGATCCATAAGAAGTGCCAAGAAAGGCTCTACACATTCCATTAAATATTCCCTAAGGATAAAATCATTGTTTTTTTATTAATCTTTTTTTTTTGTAAAAATAGAAAATCTTCCATACTTGACGACTGCGATTGATAGATATGTTATATTTATAACATATCTATAACATATATTTCTCTCATTGAAACACCTGATTCCTTCATTTGATGCGTAGTTTTGTCCAACACCTTCTTTGAAATATCGCTTCATGCCTATAATAATTATCTGCTCAGAAGATAAACAAGTCGTGAATCCGACTACCACTCTGTTATTATTTTCATTCACATTAAAATTTAAGTTTTGGAATTTATACAATAATTTCAATTATCTCGAAATGTGTGTCATTATCTTCCGTACTACAACCTTTCAAGGAAAAGCGAATAAAATTGATTTTTTGAAAATAAATTACTTTGGCAGGTCAAAATATCTGCTTGCTGGTATGTTTATATTGAAATTTTCAGTGAATGCTTCTGTACCGAGAAGTTTCGATACAATATAATCAAAATGGTGATTTCAAAAACTGATTTGATTTTCAAATTAGGTGAATCAGACAAGAATTGTTTATTGGCAAGTATTCTCAGTAGTAATATCCCGACGAAATGTTGAATTTTCAAAAAATACTTTCGCCTTGCTGAAACCAATAAGAAAACGCCGTTATGCGTAAGCTGCCTAACAGTTTTCTGTCAGCGATGTAAGCACAGTGTAGCGGAGAATCGGGAACTAGGACGTAATGCAACAGGTGGTGTCGTCCGAAAAGATCAAAAACAAAATCGAATCATTGCAATCACCAGGGTTTTTAGACATCTTGATCTTGTGTAATCAATGCCAGTTGAAGAGTTGAACCGTCAAACTGACGTTTCTATATTTACCGTGATTGTCGTAACTATGGAAATGTATACACAAGCTAGAAGCGAAACACCGTTTTGAAAATACCACGGGCTGGAGGAAGTGTTTTCAAAGTCCTGTTCTCATTGGTTCGAAATGAGAAAATTATGGCATTTGATTGGTTTATATAATATGAGGGAAATTGTCAACAGAATTCAGATAGAAAGCATCCAGATGAAAGATCGTGGTAAAAAAGTCGTTCATTGAGATTATGGGAAAGAAATAGGAAGAACTGCCATTTTCCGGCTTCCGGACAATTGCCCGAAAACAATTTCCCGAAAGACAATTTCCCGAAAACAGTTGCCCGAATGGACAATTTCCCGAAACACAATTGATCGAATGTACAATTGCCCGAATATACAATTTCGCGAAGAACAATTTCCCGAAAGGACAATTGACCAAAAAATGTATTTTAGCGCTACACACAAAAAAATAATTTCTTGGAATAAGCATGACTGCATTGACTCAAGTAAATAATTTGTTTGTATATAACGAAAGAGATGGTTGTTTTGTTTCAAAGAATCAATTTTCTCAACAAATTTCTTAATTGAAAACAAATATATGCTTATATGAAAACATTTTATATCTCGAGTGGAAAATATAATTATTTCATAGTAAAAAAATTATTTACTTACTTCAATAAAACAATTGTTTTGAAGTAGAAACGAAAAATATCCATTGAAGATGGATATTTTCTTGATTTGAAACTATAAATTTCTCGTAATGAAGATTACATTCATTCACTTCAAGAGGAACGGTTTATTTAGTTACACAATGGATACTTCGACTTGATGAAAGGATATTATTGATCTGAATATATACATTGATCAGAATGAAACTTAGGTTCGTTTTCTTTAACAAAATTACTCGTTTGAGGCAACATATCTATTACTTAGATTACTTTAAATATTGGTATTGATCCGAAAATATGAATTAATTATTATAAAACTTTGAATATATAGAGTAATATTGTGGAATCAAATATATTAACTAATCAGAATGAATCTTTCGTTCATTCCCTTCAACAAAAATATTCAATGAATTAATATAATGAATTATAAATAATGAATTCCATCGTACGAAAATAATTGAAACAAAAAGGTCAATGAAAAAAGTTTTATTCAACATAATTATCATTCTTACATGAATCAAAACAATTCTTTGGTTAACAATATTCTAACATATGATTCAAAAAATCCTTATTATCAGTAACTTTGGATATGAACTGAGAAAAAATAAAAAGACCATATTTCACCAGAAAAAAAAATAAACACAAATAAAATTTTCTACATATCGATGCCTTAATTCGCAAACCCGCTAACTCCACGTTATATCAATGGAGCAACTGGTTTGCGAGTTAGGGCATCGATATGTGATCAAAAATATGAGAAAAACATCAAGATCTACAATAAAAACAGAATTTTCTGTCCATAAATCTCCACCTCAGTATTTCAGTCATCGGCTCAGTCTTTCAGTCTTAGGCTTGATCGAGTCTTTGAGTCACTTGGATTTGATTTTGAGTCTTTTCAGTCCCACTTTCGAGTCTCTAGTCTTTCAAATATCTTGAGTCTTGTATATATTTTAGCTAGATGTTTCCTCCTTGCTCTGTATATATACCGTAACATGTACAAGAATGCTTCTTGGCATTCTACAGTAGAAAATTTCTGTTTCATTATTCAGCTTCACTCTGCCCCTAGGTGGAATCGTTGAGGCAGCAGCAAAATCTGTTCGATGAAGTTGACGTCTAAAAAAAATTTGCACCTATTACCTACTATTGACAAACTTGACATTACAAGGAATTAGAAATAATTTGAAACCCAAAAATTCCAAACCGAAAAATTGATTAAGATTAGTTCAATTAAGTTTACGGAAAAAATAATTTAAAAATATTTTCTGGTACACTGTTTCTTTTGAAATAAAACGAAGAAATGCACTATTGTTCTCTAAATCATGTCTTTCAATAGAGCGTGAATTTATCTGAATAAATAATACACATAAAATTACCTGTATTTTCAGTGGAATCAATTTTTTCGATCAGACTCCCAACACTTTTTCTTGAAGTTATTTTCTTATATTGCATAATGGGGTTGTAAAATGGTGCCTATTTTACATAAAAGTTCATAATCGATGCAGGGTAGAGCCTCTCAAAGTCCATGTCTATCTAAAATGATAGACAAGTTAATGAAGATGAAACAGTTTTGAAGAAGTAACAATTCTATCGATACCAATTTTTATTTCACTTATTCATCCCGTAGAAGGATCCTGTTACGTTGTCCTATGAGAGGAAAATAGCTAATTTCTTCAAATATTCCTCATTCAGGAAAGGAAAATCTTCGATAGTTACTTTGTTATCTGAAATAATGCTTATTTAATAAACTCAAAATTCAAACGAAATCATCAATAGTTTCTCAGAAATGTTGGTTTTTCATGAAAGTTTGAATACCTAAATTCTCAAACGTAGAGCTTATCTAAATAATTAAGGATTCAAAAGAGGTATTTTTCTAGCTTTCTAACTTGTAGTTGTATTTCTCAAGAAATGAAAATAATTCTTTAACCAGTGAATAATTTTGATCCTATACAGAATGGCTTCATTATCCCCATAATACACCTTATTTTCTTTTCAATAATATGTTTGTGTTCAAAGAAATATATATTTATAGTTTTGAATCAAGAATATAGAAGTATCAAAATACACTGATGCAAGTGCGTCTCATTCCCATGTAGGTAAATACCTACACTTTCCTCTACTTTTTATACCTATCGATGCAAAGTTATTTCTTCACATTCGTTGGTTAGGCATAATGCCGAAGTACTATGAATTATTTACCCATTAACTTTTCTATAAAACTATAAAACAGCCTACCATCTTTTGTAATCCAGTATCCATGGGGTTGTGCCGGTCATCTTTTAATACTCACCTACCAAGGAAGTTTGATACAAGTACTTAATCCTTCCATCAAGGTTGCACAGTTTCAGAAGTTTTTGGATATCCATGTTTTTGTTTTCATAACTGTTTCTCACAATTAATATGAAATATACCAACTCCAGTCCGAATGTATGTAAACGCACAATGGCACAATATGCACATTAACCTCAACGAGACCTGTAACCTGCGAACGGCGAGACCCGAAAAACACTTCTAACTACAATAATGAAGCAGACATTACACCCCTCACCCCCTTACCAATTGCACAACAGCCTATGGAATCCGTCAGGGCCGGTCCTAGAAGAATGATGTCAGTCAACAATGTTAGAAATGTATTGAACATTTGCTGCACCTATCTGGGATCCACCTCAGATCTCTATAATTTCTGTGGGACTCAACATGTTTTTAACTGCTGATCAAGGCTATGGAAACAAAACTCTGCACTTCAGCATACTATCGGAATAATTTAATCACAATTTAGCAATACTTACTGTGGTTTTACCATCCAATTTTAATATTATCTCAGCTTCAAATGTAATATAACAACTGTAATATAAAGTTGAAGACATTTCATTTTTTCATTGAAAGAAATCAAAATGTATATACTATTATTGAGAAAATGAAGTACTGAAATAAAATTTCATATTTTTTCAATTGAAAAGAGTCAGTAATATCAACTTTAAGTATTTCCGTTTTTTAATTTGAAGAAATGTATATTTATATTCTTATATCAAAAAGAGGATGCATTAAATCAATAAATTAGGTTTATTCATTCCGAAAAATCAACCATATCAAGCTGAAGAAATTACATTTTTAATTTTGTAATGGTGTTCTTGGATTGAGCAAATATTTCAATAAAATTATATCCTTTGCTTGAAAATAACAGATGTTTCGATTCAAAGAAATATGCTCAATTGAAAAAAGAGTTTTACTTGAATTTTCAAAGAAATGCGTTTTGTCAATCTGAGATAATTTTTTTTTGTGTGTACTTTATGAATTTAATACCTACTATAATAATTAACAAACGGAACAATAGCCAGTACACAAAAAGTAATGAAATTTCAACTGTGTGTCATGTTAAAGAAACTAGACCATATTTGATTCGTTTTACAATACAGAAGGGTGGAACATCAGATTTTCCAGCCTTGCAAAAAGGCGAATCTGTCACCAGGTTAGTCGAGTCAAAAAATATAAAAAATCGCCTTTTTTGGTCGTCGACGATGAACATTCCACAGAATTAGGTTAAAACTTTTATTGGTATTATATTGGTATTATATTCCGCGATATATCCAGTGATAAGGCACTCAACATGATCGTACGCGCAATTAAAAATCTATTGGTATCACTATATTTAAATACATTTTTCGGTCAATTGTCCTTTCGGGCAATTGTTCTTCGGGCAATTGTCTATTCGGGCAATTGTAAATTCGATCAATTGTGTTTCGGGAAATTGTTCATTCGGGCAATTGTCCATTCGGGGAACTGCTTTCGGGAAATTGTCTTTCGGGAAATTGTTTTCGGGCAATTGTCCTAGATCCCAGTTTTCGAGATATTTAATGAGATTTGTACTAAAAAAATGATATGGATAATACTTCTTCAACTTTGGATTTTTGGTTGAACTAGAGACATTTATCTGTACAGGTTACAATGATAGAACTTTGTATAGGAATATTCTGTTTCTCATTTGAATGGGTATATACTTCACCTTTTCTTTACAATATAGTTTTTCATACAGGGTCAAGCATGATTTTGGAAATTTGTCAACATATATAACCAACTCCCTATATCAGATATTGGGTTGAAACTTGATTTTTTAAGTGTTCAAAATATGCCCAAATCGGGTAGGCTATCCACTTTTTCGAGAAAAAAAAATGCCTAATGGTCCTCTTCGAAATTCCGACCCACTTAGCAGAGCTTAGAAGATATTGAAAATAAGAATAATTAGTATCTGTCAACATCAATGAATAGAACTCGTCGAGTAGGTACTATATAACTTAAATTTTAATTTTTCAAAATCGGTTCATGGGTTCCATAATAACAGGGTGCTGCAGTTCAAAATCACACACACTGTATATTTTGGTAGGTATTTATGGACTGACCTAAATACATACTTGAGGTGTACCCACCATACTTGAACTACCTACTCAAAATAAGCTGCAGTCTCAACAATTTCGCAAACAAGTATTAAAAGTACCTATTACAAGTTATTTAATTAAAATAATTGCCAAGAATATTAATTCATCAGTTTATAATAGTGCAATTATGTCCGAGCTATGCAACAATTTGAGAACCTCCAGTTCTGACTCTGATGTAAAATAAGTTATTCTCTAATAGACGAAGACAATACTTACTCGTGTTTTCGTCCTCGGTCACTTCAAAACACTACAATAATACTGAATAGTCAACTGCGATTTCGAAAATTTGTTCCACTGTACCGCTTGCAAACCAGTTATGAAATCTTCGACAAACTCGACAAGGGAATACCCAGCAGCCGCAGGGATAAGTGACTTCTTTTCTCGCGAAACAAGAAAGATACAGCAGACTAATCTGTATGTTATGTCTTCGCGATGCTGATCCACTGCAATAAGTGAATCGAGTTGTTTGATAAATTTACTACTGTTTCGTCGAACGTTTGTTTATTTGAATGATGAATGAAAATAATTCGACATGGACATCGGCTTTATTTAACTCCCGAAAGTGTTTTGAGAGTGAGGGTTCGCGATAGCAGTTTGAACAGCGGGAAACAAAACCGATGCATGACGCAAATTGTTCACGGTTTGCTGCCTGCCGATTAATTCATTTTTTTAAACATCGTCAATAACTTCGGATGTTTTGCGTTGTATTTCACGACGAAATCATGCTTCCACATGTTTTGCATTTTCGGGCTTAGTTACGCACAGTAATATTTTCAAATAACCCCGCAAAGAGCAACTTAGTGGTGACAAATCTGGAGATTCAGCTGTCCACTCTTCTCTCTATCACAACAATTCAGAAACTCCTCGAGACAAGTGCACCGTGTACCATCTTATTAGAAAAAAAAGTTGTTTCTCGTTGGATCAGATTCCTCTAGATCTCGATACCAGCGATCCAAAGCTAACTAAGACTGCTCTGGATGCTCGATACTGTTGCAGTTTTTTTCTTTAATTTTTTATGTTCTTGTTCATACATGACGTAATTTCCGGACAACATATAGTGACAGCCGAGGAAAAATATGTCGGAAATGGTGTTCTTCTTGAATTTCTGGAGCCTTTATGCCTCAGGAAACATATGATGAGTTTCAAAGCTTTGCCGTATTTTGGAAGAACGATCCCTAAATAAAAGATGTTTGCCATTTGACACCGACCTGTTAACATTCTCCAACTAGGTGTACAAGGGATTAGAAAATAAATCACAGCTAGACACGATTTACTAATACTTTCCAAATTGAAATATTATGGTCTCAGCGAAATATCTATCAATGTTTAGAACGTTCCTCAATGACAGAAAACAGAAAGTCTGCATAAAGAATCAAAAATCCCAGTGTCTCAATGTTACTAAAGGAGTACCCCAGGGATCCATACTGGGCCAACTTTTATTTATTTTATATACATCAGATATATTTTCTGAAACAGACCACTGTAAATTCCATCTATATGCTGATGATATCAAGATTTTTAAAAAATATTTACCACAAAAACTTGTTGTGGAATCTATGATAATTAATGATAACCTGAAAAAAGTTTTAAATCTTTCCAAAAATCACAACCTCCATATCAATCCATACAAATCGCAACTCATTTTATTTGGGAATGATCAATATAGGTCTCAAATATCGGATAATAACATGAAGATCGAAATAGACAACTTAATTTTACCTGTTAACAACACTGTTAAAAATTTGGGTGTTACAATGGATAAGGACTTGAAATTTTCCAATCATGTTAGCCTACTTTTCTCTCAAATTGTTATATGCTGCTAAAAAATGTATAAATAGAAATTTGAAGAAATACCTATGTGAGTCCCTTGTTCTGTCTCACTTCAATTATTCTGATGTTGTATGCGACCCCATTTGATGCGTACAGGATACAAAAATTCAAAATAATTGTGTGAGGTTTATTTATGGATTGAGGAAATATGGCCATGTCTCTTCTTATCTGACGTCACTCAAGCGGCT
Source organism: Chrysolina americana (assembly GCA_958502065.1). NCBI lineage: Eukaryota > Metazoa > Arthropoda > Insecta > Coleoptera > Chrysomelidae > Chrysolina > Chrysolina americana. The sequence goes on from OY293418.1 coordinate 16,664,059, forward strand.
GAATATGGAACAACGCAGAAATATGCATTATGCAGTTTTCGTTCATAAAATTGTTCTCACGAAACAACATTCTTATCTGAGCAGAAAGCTGCTTGCTGGTGTTAATCTCCACGAAGCCAACATTCGGAACAGAGGTCAATTACAAATACCTAAATTCTACCAAAAAGAATCAAAAATCTTTTTCATACAAAGCTCCTACTGTGTGCAATAGCATTGATAATAATATCAAATCCTCAACATCAATTGCTACTTTTAGGAACAAAATAAAAATTTCAATGATGAACACTTGAATGTTGACTGTGCTATCTTTGATTGATGACTATATCATTTCACTTCTCATATTCGTTTCTGTAACGAACGCAAGTGTTGAGTATAATATTAATTTTTTGGTGGTTATATTTCACAGGATTCTGATATAAATACATATTTGTCTGAATTTTTTTTTATTTTCGTCATAGCCAAAATATTAGTTTTGTCTTTATTTAATTGTTTTTCTGGTAGAATTATTAGTGTTCAAATGTTTTAAGCAACATGTAATGTGAACTTTTCTTGTTTACAAGGTTAAGTGTAAAAATAGTTGTTACACTAAACTTCGCCCAATAAAAGACGATTTATTATTATTATTATTATTTCGCAAAGCATTTGACAATGACGTCCTACTGTTGAGGTTGAATGAATATGGTTTGACAGATATTATTCCTACACTTACAAAGAACTATTTAGAAAACAGCGATATGATCGTTAGACGTCAGGGAAGATATTCAGCGAAGTTAGAAGCTGCATCAGGAACGGTATCCTCAACTTGCTACCCTACTAAGTGAGCGATTCCCCAGGGGTTCTTCAGGGCTCCAACCTGGGTCCTCTTATTTTTGTACAATTCTTCAACGACCTGCCGGCCGTGTTAAAACGTACAAAATGCCTTTTGTTCGCAAATGACCTTACATACACAAAACTCTATGAGGGAGCTAGATAACGTTACGAGGATGACACCTTCTTCATTTGGAGCCACGGAAGGAACACACTGAACCGTTATGTGAAGAAAACATCTTATTTTCACCTAAAGAATCGATACTGATTGTTTCGCGGTTTAACCCTGGGTCACCCTGTATATATAGCCTCTATAGCCTCTGAACAAGCTAGCCACTCGCGCCAGCGGAACGTCAGAAAGAAATTCCAAAAAACGACGGCGTTCAAACCCGAGTGAAAATAGTGACCCTGCTTACTTACATAGGTACATTTTTTTAACATATTCAAACAGTGATGGCGTATTAAAACAGAATGATTTAAATAACCTCTTTGATTGGAGTTGTAGCAATAAACTATTTTTCAACATTGGAAAATGTAGTGTTATGTTAACACGTACGCAGACTCCTGCTATGTTTCAATACATGTTGAATGAAGAGATACTGAAGCATTGTACATAGGTAAGAGACTTAGGTGTTTATAGACTCATTATCATTCAAAACCCACATTGAAAATACGAGAAAATCCGCAAACAGAATGTTGGGCATAATCAGCCAAACCAGTAATTTTACCAATATACATACGCTTCCGTTACTTTACTCTTTAGTACTCACTTTTAAGGAGTAAATTATAATTTGGCCCCAATAATATGCTTTTGCGAATATCAATTAAAATTATTACAATCAGAGAAGGTTCAAAATAAGTGTTTATGATATCGTCATGTTCGTCCAGATTATAATACAGTGAGGTCATCTGAATTGCGAAAAGGGTTTAGAATAATATCATTGCAAAATAGGCGGAGAGTCTGTTCACTATAATTTTTATTCAAATTTCTCAGCAATAAAATGAATTCATCCCATTGATGATGATGATGATGTTTCACATAGAAAAAACTCTTTTTTCGACCATTTTCATTATTCAAAATAGCCAATCTTGTAGAATTAGAAATAGACATAAATTATATTATGTCGAAAACGTCAAAAAAACCAAAATACATACATATAAATACTTGAAACAATACAAAAAATATAATTACTGTATACCGGACAATTCAAGAAATCTTGCACTGTATAAAACTAATTTGCATGCACAAACAAAATTTTTTTTAAAGCCTGTTTTGAAAAGTTTATGCGTCAAACTTGATTTAATATGATCAGACAGTGCATTTTGTGTTATTATCATATCTATCATATGTCCAGCGGGGTTTTAGCCGGAAAAGTAGTTGTTTTCTGTTAGATATTACAAAAAAATCTTCAATTTTATCGTAGGTTGTATTCATTCGAAAAAAAAAACATTTTTTAATTATCATTTAAGAATATTCCTTTTTTTCTAACATCCTTGTTAAGCTTGAAACGGGTTATGTTGCAATAAATAATATAATACGCAATTTCAAATGTGTATAATCTAGCAAGAGTTAGAATATAACTTGATTTAGATTTTAATTTGCATGTCTCTCTACAAGGGATGTTAAAAATGCACCTTAAAATCGCATTTTGTACTATGAATAAGTATTGACTTGGTACAGATCCCCACAAGCAAATTCCATATCGAAGGCGCGATTTAATTTGTGCTTAGTAGAAATTTACAAGCTGTCCAACATCCAGCATTGTTTTCAAATTCTTAAACATAATAATTTGAAGAGCTCAACTTTGAGATTCAACTGTCGCAGTGTGATAGATAACAAGTTGACGTGTTTATTAAAGAACTGCATTTAACAAGACTGTGTTAATGAAATCAAGTTTTAATTCAACTGATGGCTGTTTATAGTTATGAAAACGAATTACTCGGGTTTTCTTAGCATTAAAGTATAGATCATGGTCCTTGAATAAATTACAAGCGGAATTCAGTAATTTTTCGGTTTCTTGTTTAAATAGCAAAGTATTTGTCGATGACTTTAAGATAGATATGTCGTCCTCATACGCAACTAAATCTGAGTGGAGTATATAGGTATCGTCTTCAAAATCTGTTGGTGTATAAAAGAAAAAGTATCGGTCCCAGTATCGATTCCTGTGGGACACCCATACACACTGATCCTGTTGCTGGGCGTCATATGTGATATTGAATTGTAATAATCAAATTTCAAAGAAACACATTGACTTTGATTTTCCAGAAGAGATTTCAACTAGTCATGAGGCTTTCCCTGAAACCGTAAGATTCTAAAATATCTAGTTATTTCAGATGATTAACGCCGTCAAGCGCCTTGCTTAAATCGCTTAAAACTGCTGCAGGGCATTCGTCATCATTAATATAATTCACAAGAATATTATAAAAATGCAATAAAGCAGACTGGATGGATTTGCCACAGAGAAAACCAAATTGTGTGGAATTGAAAATATTATTCTTTTTAATGAAATTTAACATCCCTTCTAAAAAAGACAATTCAAAAATCTTTGCATTGGCAGAGTTTGTGGTAGGTGTAACATTTTTGATACTGTAGAGTTTTTCATTTGTATGTAGGTATGCTTCGTATTGCCAATGATTTGAATTCTTTGACGGTTCTAAATTGGACAGTCACAGAAAGCGTACAGAGGAGCAATAATTGTTACCCCAAATATTGGAATTGTAAATACTTTGATAAAAATATCCCAAGAATTATTAATCGCGTTTAGTATAAATCCTATTTGATTGACCCAACAGTTATTCTATATTTAATTTTCAGATTTATTTTTAGTACTTGTGTCTTTCTTTCATCAATATTGTTTTGTAAGCATGTTTAGATGAAATAATTAAATAAATATTGGAACGAAGGATGATATTTCAGAAAAGCATCGGCCAGAAAAATATTTATAAAATATAAGCAAAACGCCAAGTTTCCTGCGGTGATTCAGAGAAGTGAGCGAGCTTGCAAGCGAAGCATCATCGACGAGAAAAATAACTCATTTTGGAATTAGTCTGGAAGTTTCAATGTGATTATGGGGACAGGATTCCAGGACAGATCGGATTTGTTCCATAAATCATAGTCAGTTGACGGGATGTGAAATGAAGTCTTGGCAGGAGATAGAAAACCAAGTTTTTGAGAGACAGACATTTTTGGTAATGGACCACACATAGTTTTCCCATGAAAAAGCACTTCTGATGATAATACTTGACATACTTGATTGGTATGGCTACTCCTGACAGAATTGCGCTAGCTTCTCTGGTAATTCTCTACCAAACGAAGAATAACATTCAATTTTCGATTACAATTAGCACTTGCAGTTATGTCCTGCTTGAGAAACGTTGCACAAATATATGTCAGATGTAATATAATGTCCCTCAGAGAAAGTAGTTGTTTTCTGTCAAATATTTACTCCATAGTTTCCACTTTATGGGAATATGCAGAGAGAAGGGTATTTCGACTTGTTCGCTGTTGTGATTCAAGAACCACTTAGCTCTCAAGTCAATCGTACAGGATACGATAGCATCTGAACACTATTTGAAAACTAATATTTTTCAATACCTACCCCAGATAACACATAATATCCTATGGATATCCGTTTCATGTCCAATTCTGGTCGGAATATCCTTGAACGATATTTTATGGATATTTCAGAAGGATATATTGTGCATTCCATTTAAAACAAGCCACCCTGAATAACTGTTGGTACAATGATTTTCAGGAAAAATAAAAAGCACATCAAAAATAGTATACAGGGGAACACATTTTGAAATATTCACATTTAATCTAATTTTCCCTATCGCACCCCAAGAGCATGTCATCAATTTTTTTAAATGAATCACCTTATATTGTTTCACATAATCAGATGCTCCATGATGAGGAGATTTCAACAAAGTATAAAACATATGGTCTGAAGCTTATGGTACAAATTATTTCAGTTGAAAAAGAGCCACCCTGAATAACTTTTGAAACAATGATTCGCAGTAAAAATAAAAAAAAACTGGTAAATAATTATACAGGAGGCCACATTTTGAAATATTCGTTCTAGAGACAAATATGGAAGCAATAAATCAGAAAAAGAGATTTTTATTGAATTCTTGAATCAAAATCTAATGACTTGACAATTAGAAGAAACAAATTTTCTATAGTAAGTAAATGTTCAAATCTTCTAATGTTGTTGATCTCATATACTTAAGACTTCAAACGACCCCATAGAAAGAAATCTAAAGGAGTGAGATCCGGAGACCTTGGTGGCCATTCTGTAGGACCTCTTCTGCCAATACAGCGACCAGGAAAATGATCAACCAAAAATTGTTGCACTGGAGCTGCATAATGAGGGTTGCACCATCCTGCTGAAAAACAATTTCGTTTTCGAATAAATTCATATCCTCCTCAATTGTCCTATTGATGCACGGTATTATTCGATTCTCCAACATATCCAAATGTTTCTCACTAGTCAAATTATCATCGATAAAAAAAGGTCCTATGATGTGGTCACCTGAAATTCCTGCCCAAACATTCAGTTTTTGAGGTCATTGGATATGAACTTGATGGTATAAATGATTCGTATCACTCCAATATAGACAATTTTGCCGATTCACCTCTTCATTCAAAGTAAACGTACTTTCATCCGAAAAACACATTTTATACAAGAAATTCTTATGCAAGTTGATCCATTCAGTGAGACTTTCACAAAACTCGATACGTCTATCGAAATCATCTTCGTTCAATTCATGAACTATTCTAATCTTATATAGATCAAATTTGTACTCATGAAGGATCCTGAAAACATTTGTACGACTGATTCCTGATTCTCGAAATAACTTAGTAAGAGATTGCGTATATTCCATTAGTTCAACGTGCCCTAAAACTGCAATTGAAATAGCTTCATCGTTGACAACTCCTGAACGGCTATACTTTTCATTGTTAACAGATCCAGTTTCCATAAATTTGTTCAATAATTCTGAAACGTATTTGTGTTGTACATTTCTTCCTGGGTCCGTATTCTTGACGGTGATAGAGTAGAACGATCGATTTTCTTCCACACCAATAGACAGAAAATATGTATGTTTTTTTCTTTAATTTGTTCCCAAATTTGAGGCGAACGATTCAATAATCGAAACCCCGGATGATTATCATTGAACATATTTCCTTTCTGGTAGTACAAACTCACTATTTCAATCCGTTCTCGAAGCGTATAAATCATTGCTTCTCAAGAAATCACAAGAATAGAAACACCAATTGTAACTTCACCTAGTAGGTAATCGTTATTGTAGAATGAGACAATACAAAATGAAGAGAATATCGAATTCAAACTTAACTAGGCAAAATAAGACTTTATCGAAGACTTCAAAAAAAAACCTATGAAACCGAGGTAACAGATTGTACAGAAGTGCATTCAGGATGGCTCGTTTTTAACTCAAATAATTTTTAGCTTCCAAACTATGAGCTTCAGACCATAATGTATTCTACTTTGTTGAAATCCGTTCATCATGGAACATCTGATAATGCAAAACAATATAGGGTGATCCATTAAAAAAAAATGGTGACATGCTCTGGGGGTGCGATAGGGAAAGTAACATCAAATCTGATTATGTCAAAATTTGTCCTCCTGTTTGTTGAGGTTGATGTGTTCTTTAATTTTTCCTGAAAATCATTGTTCCAAAAGTTATTCAGGTTGGCTCGTTTTCTATTCAAATAATTTGTTACTCCCGAACTATAAGCGTCAGACCATATATATTATACCTACTTTGTTGAAATCTGCTCATCATGGAGCATCTGATAATGCGAAACAATATTGGGTGATCCAAAAAAAAAATAACATCAAATATATGTCAAAATGTGTCCCCCTGTATACTATTGTTGAAGTGTTTTTTTATTTTTCCTGAAAATCATTGTACCAAAAGTTATTCAGGGTGGCTCGTTTTAAATGGCATGCACTGTATAAGTCCATCTTAGTCCACTCAGAACATCCACCGAACGTCCATAAAATATCCACTGGATGTCCTCTGGATATCCCCAATATCCAAAATAAATGTTCAATGAATAATCATCGAATGTTCGTGTGTTGACTGGGACGCTGCGCCGCCGTCGTTGAGATTAAGGTACTTTCTAAGATTAACAAGTGAAATATCTACCCATTACTTGAAATAATCTTGAACATTGCGATAAAGAAATGCCAAATTCATTTTCATTTGTCGAGAACCATTGTAAATGAATAAATATTATATTATCTACCACGTTTTTAAAACGGGCTAAAACAATTGAAATGATTTCTCTGCACCTTATACAGAGTGATAATCCCATATAGATTCCTAACCCCATTACAGATAATTCTGAAATTTGTGATAGCGGATTTCTAATAATAGCTATAAAAAATTAACTTTGAAAAGCAAAACGTGGGACGCATGCAACAGATGATTGATGCATCCATAGTTCACTTTAGTTCAAATTTTATAACAATACGTATGGCGTTAGGAATCTGTATAGGACTATAGGGCGCTGAAAAATAATTGTATTCTCTCTATTCCGTTTTGAAAACTAAATGAATAAAAAAAAAATGTTTGCTCTGTAGTCTTATTTTGAAAATAAATGAAATTTGATTATAAAAATAATTCAGCCTTTCGCATATTTTCCTATACTATAGGATTGTCGGCAAACGTCGAACAGAAATAATTCAACAGCCCCGTACGACTGCCGAATCATGTCTATCCAACGCCTGGCAAAGTTTTTCTACAAGAATATACTTTGCAATACTTCCTGTAACAACCACCAACTTGTTTTGAATATTATTCCATTTCACGTACTGGTATGTTGTTCAAATTTGGCAATTAAATGAAATTACCATTGCCTATTGCACCACGACGGACATATTGAACTACATCTGACAGATATTTATGCAACGTTCTTCCAAGAAGACCCATTAACAAGTGCTCGTCTTGTAGTTAAACAGAAGATTATCCTCCATTTGGCTGGGAATGACCACCTGCAGATATGCATGTTTCGGAGTTTATTCAGTTCATTGTCTCTCATCAGTGACAAGGTGGGTCGGATATCATTACAATTGTCCTGTCCCTGCCAAATGAATAATAATCAACCGTTTAACTAATATTTCCATACGGATGACACTACGATCCACAACAAAGTTGATCGCAGCGCCATCCGCACGAGAAATCAAGAACAAGACAAAACAATCCTAAAAGTAGCACAGACTCAAAGAAGAGTAAACTGTAATATTTCGAACGAAGTTGTGGGTCGTAGTGTCATCCGTGGGGAAATATTAGTTAAACGGTTGATTACTATTCATTTGGCAGGAACAGGAGAATTATAATGTTGTCCGACCTACCCTGTCACTGATGAGAGGCAATAAACCTCGGAACATGCATGTCTGCAGGTGGTAATTCCCAGTCAAATGAAGGATACTCTTCTGTTCAACTATAAGACAAGCACTTGCAATCGGGTCTTCTTGGAAGAACGTTGCACAAATATTGTCAGATGTAGTTCAATGTCCGTCGTGGTATTAGCCAAGGAAGTAGTTGTTTTCTGACAGATGTTTGCCTTCATTTTTCCACTTGGTGGAAACGCTTAGAGGAGAAGGGTACCCCGTATTCATTTCACATTGTTGATACCTCTCTGGCACAATATTTTCGAACTTCGTTCAAAATATTACAAAAACGTAGTGACTAATACGGAAAATTACAAGAATTGTTTTCATCTACTTTGTCAAATTCACCACCGCTGTCTTCGAAAAAGTTTTTTAAACAACGCATGGAGCTGTACAATCTGGATAAAAGAAAATCAAGCTGTACCTGGGCAGAAGTAATCACTGTTAAATTGGCTGTGACGGTTGTGATGGTGGAGCGTTCGCTCCTCAACCCTAAAGATGTGGGTTCAAATCCCAACACGGTAAAAGGGCCCGAATCTTGCTTCTGAGACAAGCGTTCAACGGCTTCGGAAACTTGGCTGATTCATGAAGACGTTTATGTAGTTTGTGACAATGGTAGCTGATGCGTTGCAGCCAACGGGAGTAGCGACCCGTGGGCCCCAGCTTACCGTACACCGATGTCAAAAACACACGTTTCTCCGACACTTAACACATACCCACTCACGCATTACAGTGGGTGCGAGAACTGAAAATCTGCCCTAAATGGGAGCCAAGGACGGGCCTCGGATTGGGTGTTGTGGGACTGGTAGCCGGTGATGAATCACCCACGATTGAAAACCCGCCCTACCAGAGTTTTCACGAGGAAAGCAAAGGAGGGGCCTCGGACCCGCGACCACCGCACTGCCCGATTGAGAACCAGCCCTGCCAGGACTTTCAGGAATAGGAGACTGAAAGATCTCGCTACCTTGACAAAAACCCACACACACATACATAGTTTAAGGATTTATTTTGAGGAGACCACGTGCAGACCAAAGTTGTTTTAAGAGCATGTCATGGATGAGGAGACAAGGGGATGGCAAAAACGGCCCATGAAGACCTACTTACCTGACTGCAATAGCGGCCACCCCGCATCTACTATTACTACTATTGTGGCTATTGGTAGATAGTGCTGCCAATTACTTTTCCAGGCTACAGTGCATCCATCCATGCTTATTTTTCGAACAGATCAAACATAACTCAGCGATATCTTAGTCATTTCGCACAACCAAAATACAAATATTCCCGGAAGCTGCATGTTTAATAATCATTTTAGGTACAATTAGAATGGTAGCATGTCAAACAGCATACAGGGTAGGTCAAAAAATATAAAAATTGTACAAGAGTAAAGTACCCCGTATTTCAGAAAATTCAGCGAAATGCAAATAACCTCACGATTAAATGTTAAGCTTATATAACAAAACATGGCCTCCTAAGAAATGTTTTTTATATTTTTCAAAGCATCAATAGTTTCTCAATTTTTTTATTTAAATTGAAGCATATTCGTGAAATTAACAGAGATTTAATTTTTTTCAGGGAATCACAAACTTCTTTTGTTGCTACGATATTAAACGCAACTTTTAAATTTCGTGAACATTATTTTTAACAAGGTGAAACATTAGTTATGATAAGAGGCATAATTATATAATTCTCATTTAGAGTGAATTTATTTTATTTTAAATGCTCTGTGAAAAAAAATAAAAAACTGCACAAATTAATCGACAAATATTGTGACAGGTAGGTTACAGTAATTTTTCATTGTTGAATAGTTATTGTTCATTTATTAAGTTTATGTTACTTCAAACGCCTCTTCCGGAGATAATTATAAACCAGAAGTAGGAGGAAAAAATTTCACTTTAAATGAGAATTTTTTAATATGCGTATTATCATTACCTACTAATGTACCTTGTTGAAAATAATTTTTGCAAAATTTCGTTGCGACATACAATATGAAGTTTGTGATTCCCTAAAAAATAAAAAACTAAAATAGATTCACGAATAAGCTTATATTTGAACAAAGTTATGTACAAGTGTTTAGGGTTAATAAGAAATAATAAAAAAAAAATGGGAAATCATTGATGTTTAAATAAATAATAACATATTTCTTAGACCATGTTTTGTATTTAGGCGTAACTTTTAATTGTAAATTACTTTTTCCAATAACATATTGCGTAATTTTCGGAAATAATGGTACTTTATTATTGTACAATTTTTATATTTTTTAACCTATCCTGTATGCTGATTGACTTGCAACCATTCTGAGTGCACCTAATATGATTATCGAACATGCACCTACTCCGACAATATTTGTATTTTGTTGTGCAATTAATGAAAAAAATTCCCAAATGTCCATGTAAATGTTCACACTGTATATGCAAACAGACTGACTGACTGATACAAATAACCAACTACGACCCGGGTACAGAGTATTCCACATCAGTGCAACTTAGGTCATAAATGATGAGGAATCACAGCTTTTTTTTAGAATCAGGTAAGATAGCAATCCAGGAATCCAATATGGACATTTTACGAAGAAAATTATATATATTATTTATTTATGAAGAAACTCAATATGAAACCAGTGAATTCGAACAATCCTTTCAAAAATTTCTATGCATTTGGTTAGTTTCCATCTGTTTCTCTGCTGATACCTGATATTAATTTTCTTCATGAATTAATATATGTGCAAAGACTGCAATGAAAAATGTTGCAAGGCATTCTGTAAGCAAAAATCGGGACTTTTCAAAACTCAAACCAACTAAGCATAGCTGGTTCACAATTTTTTTTAAAAACAACAATTTTTGTTACATGCAAAGCAAAGTTATTCGTCAATGTCCGACTAGCTAGATACTGCGAATTATTCACAGATCTATCTCGCAGCCAAAAAGCAACCAAATAGGGAAAATCCACGAAGGAATAGTTTCTATGAATTTGGATACTTGTAAGGAGGTTAATATATCTATATGGGGTCGCTCACCTTCCGGTTTCTGAAGTAACAAACATTGTTCGTTTAACCATTCGAGTCCATTGACCATTTTTGATGGAGATTCTGGAAAACTTGAAAGCAAATTTATGGTTTGAAACAATAAAAAGTGCGTATTATTTATATATACCTACTGTCTGAACGTCGTCTTTTGTTATTTTTACTAAGTTGAGATAAGGTGCATTAGACAAATAACCGTGTCATAAAATCAGAATGACATGAATCAATATATGATTCTTATCTTTTCACGACTAATTAAAATTTGAACAATTACTTTATAAGGCTAGTTTTTCAAGAATGCAAAATTTTCAATTTCTCTTTATTTCATATCGAAATGAGAAAGTGAAGTTAGAGTTTTATTGGCTTTTTCCAAAATAATTCATGATCTGTATCAAAAAATCACGGAGATTATTTTGGGACTCAGATATGTGACATCTCAACCAACTAACAGATATGATGTTTCACTCAGATATCACAAACGGCTCTGAAATAAACTGTATGAAGTGTAGCAAATGCTTTTACTAGATTCATCCTTCTCATGCCTCAGCAATGCCGATATGTCCCAAAAAAAATTATCGCCTCACCCTATATATCTTATATATCATCGATACGTCAGTACGACATGATTCATGTAACACAAAATATTTGATGGTTGAGTTTCGAGTGGTTAATATACAGGGTGACCCAGGGTTGACCGCCAAACGTTCAGTATCGATTTTTTAGGTGAAAATAAGATGTTTTCTTCATATAAGCATATGTCTCAACTTGCTTCGTTTTCGAGATACAGAGTGTCAATGTTTTCCACAAAATATCAGTTTTTTATTCATTACTCAAAAACCTTTGGTTGATTCTGATAAAACTCAGCATATTTATTGCGGTGATGGGAGGCTTATTTAAATGTATCTGGAATTTAAAAAAATTATATTTTTTTTTAACTTTGACACCCTTTATCTTGAGAACGAATCAAGTTATGCCACATGCTTATATGGAGAAAAAATCTTATTTTCACCTAAAAACCAATACTGAACGTTTTGGCGGATTAACCTGGTCACCCTGTATATATATATATTGAACATGTGAATAATATTCTCT